>CM074123.1:59977500-61275000 GCA_037177725.1 Cyamopsis tetragonoloba
ATTTGTTAATGTATTTTTTTTTTAGTTAAATGTATATTTTATAAGAGAAAATTCTTTTTCTATTTGATCATAAATAATTTTTTTATCACTCAACACATACTTGTAATTCTGAAGTTATGATCTACTTTTTATTTATTTTTTATATATTTAATGAGGTAATAAAGCTTAAGTTATAATTCATTCCTTTTTAATTTTCTGTTCACGGAAAGTGGAAGTAGTTTTATGTTGAATATCAACGATTATAATTTGTTTGACACAAATCTCAAGTTCGTTTAACAAAGAAAATAATTTATAATTTTATTTCCTGTCAACTGAAAACTAAACCGATACTTAAGGCTTATTTGAAATAATTTTAAATTTTAATTTTTAAAAAAAATTAAGAGTTTTCAATATAAATTTGTGTATGAATTCAAAAAATTAAAACAAGTTTTAGATATTTCTAAATTTTAATTTTTAAATTCTAAAAAAAAATTATTATCCAAAACTGTTTTTAAAAACTCATTTATAAAATAAGTTTTTTATTTTTGAAAACAGAAGCACAAATGAAAGAAGCCTTTACTCTTTCACCGTTTAGAATGATTTTTTTTTTTTTCATTTGTGACAATTTTTTTCATTAATAATATTTTTTTTGTGTTACATTAAAATATTTTTTAATGGTTGCTACCTTGCACCTCGAAACCGCTCAGAAACCCTTTTAAATCCCTCCATTACATTTCGCGCTCCCCATTTTTCGCGCTGAAAGACCTATATTCGTGCTTCCATTTCGTGCTCAATCCACACACTATTTCGTCCCTAAGCTGTTGCCGCCGCACCGTTGTTCGTTCCTGTTCTCCAGCCGCACCGCGATCCTCCGTTTGTGCTCTCATAAGCTCCGCTTTTGTGGCCACGCCCAGGCATTTTGCCTCAACAAGACGGTGAACCCTAATTTTGATAACCTTTGCTTCATTGATTATAGATATAGTTCTTGGAGGTTTGATTTCGTTGAATCTCCTCTGACTTGTCTTTTGTTTGCGATCCTTTTCATCCTCTTCAATCAGAAATTCCAGTTAGTTAAGAATCATCTTAGAGACCTAGAGTATGCAGTTTCCATTTCTGTGCATTCTTGATTCAAATGATGATTGTGCTTTTATTTGTCTTGATTCCAATGTGTGATGGCTGATAATCAATGAAATGCTACTACTATCAATCTTTGTTTACGGAAAAAAAAATTGAATTAGGAAATTAGTCGACTAAATCACTGTTTTGTTGTTACTATGTGGCTATTGGTGAAGTTTTGCAACATTTTCATTATTGCAAACTAACCGTGACTTGCTGAGAAGTGGTCCTTTTGCTAGTCCGTCAGATCCTAGTTATCGCATGATACAGAACCATCAATTCGGGACGTTTACTGAAATTTGTCCATTTTCTAAGTCAGACTTGAGTGTGAGCCTAAGGATATGGAGTACTAGGAATGAGTTTCCTGTTGCTCTTAGGCTTGTCTTTTCTTTTCCTGATTTTTTTATTGTTAATTACTACTCTGCCAATAGCATTTTACCACTTCAATATCATGAGTCTCTTGTTATTTGTTACATTTATTTAGGAATAGCTAGCACTTGGATAGACTTGGATTCAAATGATGAAAGTCTTGGGAGGGATTCTGAAAGCATTCTCAAGCAATAAATTAATATCTTCGGCGTCTTATCTCAGTTGTCAGGTATAACCAAACTGCACTAAATTTCCGTTTGTATTCTGTCCTTTCTGTTAACTTTTATTGACATGAGTGGTTTTACACATATTGATTCAGTATTAAGTATAGCACCAACTGGATTGAAATTTCAAGATGAGAATTCTGATTAGATATAAGGACAGAGTGTATCCTGTCGAATTGTTTCGTAGAAATTATGAAACAGAGTCCTAGCAAAATTGCTAATTGGAAACCAAGGTGCACTATTACACATATGAAATGAAATGTTTCAGAATATGGTCTTTTATTGGGGTAGTTTCATGACAACGGATTTAAGCACCTTATTAAAATGAAGGCTTGAAATAGCAAGAATGCTTATTATAACCATCATCTCCGGAAAGCATCATAAGACCATTAGGATTAACGTGAATGGTTTAACTTTAACAATTGCAATAAAACTGGCTAAGAAACCAATTGTAGATTGTTATGAGAGTTAGAAACAGGATAGGAAAATAAGGTATGGCGAGTCTATCTCTGATGAATGACTGTTAGAGTCAAAAAATTTTGGCCACATGTAGGAAGACATACCCATTGAAGGGTTAAACAATTTGGGAACAATCATTAAAGGGGACGATTGGGTTCATCAAATGAAACAACTTAATTAATTCATATTATGATTCATGAATATGAATTAATTGTTGAACATGGAAATTTTGCAGGCGTGGTGGCTTCTCAGATTGGAAATGCTAGAAGAATGAAAAACCAATGTAAGCAGGCAGGGATTAAAGGCAAGAGTATGAACAGAAAGAAAAGAGGTCTAGTCAAAGCTCTCAAAGAGTCAGTTCGTCTAACTCATTGGAGTCATCAGGTAATAATATTCTGATAGCCAAGGAACTCCAACGAAATTGCAATTGTTGTTCAGGATTTTGGGAAGAAGTTCGGGATTGAATGCCATGGAACTAATCAAGAGGAAACTTTTAAGTAACTAATACAGAAACTAGGGATAGCCACATAGGATGGGAGAAAATAGATATAGAGACATTGGGGTTGGGAATTAGGGCAACCTTAAATAGAATGGAATTGAAGGATGTAGGTGTCTTCGATGTTAATGAAGATTCTAGTATGATAGGAGTACAATATTAGAGGATTAGGTGGAAGAGCTAAGAAGAGTGAAATTTTGCAAATTATCCAAAAGAAAAAAATTAATATTGTTTTGTGTTCATGAAACTAAGAAATTTGATGTAGACAATTTTTTTTTTGTCACTCTGTTAGTAGGATTTTGGTGATGACCTAACCCATTAGTAGGATTCTCAGGTAGTCTTCTGAATATTTGGAAAGTTTCCAGATTAAAAGTAATTTGATTTTAAAGGAAACCATTCTATCGGAATAATGGGAGAATGGGGCCAAAAAAAGAACTTTATGTAGTATTATAAATGTTTGTGCTACATGTGAGTTGTGTAAAAAATAAAAAAAACTAATGTGAAAATCATGACAAGGCCATGTTAAAGTTCAACGTGAGAAGATCCAAAAATCCCATAAAAAAGGTTAGGATTATTGGTGTGCAGCTGGTGATTTCCAATTGTTCAAAAAATCCCACTGAAAGGAGGGGGTTAAAAATACTAGGGTGACAGAAGAAATGCAAAAGATTTTATGGGGGAGACAGGATTGATTGATAACTCTCCTTGTGATATATAGTAAGTTTACGTGGTGCAAAACGGCTATACGATCATTTTGCCATAATTTTGAAGGATAGAAAAAATAATTGGGGTCGTAACCATTCCGAATGCTAAACTGTTGGAGGATAGAAAGAGGGTTACGAAGAGTTTGATATTTTATTTTCTCTACTCACACTTGAATCCCATTTACTGTTTTCAATTTTTTTTTTTTTAAATCTTGTCATTAGTTAAAATGAACATTTGACTCAATCTAATTAAAAAAGTATACCGAATTGGATTGATTAAATAAATTAAATTGAATTGAAAAATTATAAATTTGATTTAATCCAGTGTTGTAATAGTTCTTATTGATTTTTGCAAAACATATATATGCTATAAAATAATTTCAAGAAAATATATTATTTCTATTTTAAAAATAATATTTTATTTTGACACGATGGTAGTAATTCAATCGAGTTGAATAATTATGGTAAATTATTTTTTGAGATATAAGTATATTATAATTTTTTTATATTGCTTTTCTTTTTAATGAATATGCTTAATTTGGCATATATATTCATTACCAAAAAAAATTAAATTGGCATATATATTTGATAAAAAATAAAATATTTAAGGTAAAATACATTAGGTAATTTTAAGAGAAAAATACGAAATATGGTGAAGATAAAATAAATTAAACCGACTGAGCTATAGGTCAATTTGCATATCATATTTGCAAAAGATTTTTTTTTATTTATAAAATTGGAGAAAAATTTTACGGTCCTGAATGTTTGAGCGATATGAGTAAACCTCTTGTTTAAAAGAATATTTTTTTCAATGATTCAAATTGGGAACCTCCTTGTGGAGTATTCCCGTACATATTCTCTTACCTCACTGACCTAGTACGTTTTTACTAGTCTAAATTCATTTGTTTTTTGTTTTATTATTGTTGTTTTTGTGATTATTATTATTTTTTATTATTAAAAAGGCAAGATTAATGAGCGATTGCCACGTGGCATCACCTTGGTTGCAGTTTGCACTATGACTTTATTAGTTGCGCCACACTCAGACCCAAATTTGTTTTGGATTTGGCTTCACCGATTAGGATAGATTGAAATCTCCTGTCGGATAATATTGTGTCATTTGATGTTCTTTCAATTAGAAAAAAAATCTAATAAAAAGTGATTTTCTCTCCTCTTTGTTATTTTTTTAACGATGTGTCACGTTTTAATTTTTTATTTGTGAGGGATAAAATAATAAGATATCATCGTAGGATAGGTGATTTAGATCCTCTGAACAACCCAAAACAGCCAGAATTGCCATGCTATTCAGGAGGTAGGATCAAGAAAATACATTTGGAAGTGGACGTGTTTATTTAGTTTAGATATAGTAACTATCAGTACGGGTTTAGGCATTGTTTGTTTTATTGCATTTTGTGCATTGGTGCTGTGCATGGATTTTTGAGAAATTGGTATTGTAAGAGATATTGTCCTTTTTTGAGAAATTATTTTCAAACTACCTCCATTAATTTAGCTAACAAACATTCCCCCCCCCCCCCCCCCCTTATCGATCACCCTCAGCCAAATACTATGATTTGACTATTTGGAATTAACTTCCAAAAAGTTTTGTGATCGATGTTAAATTAGCCACTAGCTAGGAACTTAGGATTGTAATCGCTGATGTCGATAAAAAGTTATATAACTCATATTTTGGCCCTTATGTCAGACTTACCAATCTACTACAAGTAGTACTAGTATAATATTCTGTTTCAGTCAACGACATCAGCACATGCCCACGAGTGTTCATCATTTGGGTTCACCCCATAAAAGACTTTGTCGGCTATTGATTATCGACTATGAAATTCAAAATTTTTAAAAACTTCAATAGTGTTTTTGGGTTTCGTGTTGGGATAGGGCGGATACATAATGCGAAAGTCAGTAATTTTATTCAAATGGATTTATGCTAAGTATACCTCATACTAAGTCAAACACACATTACACATGTTCCGAGGGCCAATAACATACAGAAAACCAACCTATAGCTTATCTTTCTTTTTGTTGCAATGAAATAACTATGTAAGAAATATTAGCTACTCAAATGAACTCTCTCAACTACAATTTATTCATCATTGATAATTTACTCTCACACATTAACTACTGCCATTCTGCTCATATATATATATATATATATAGGGCTAGAAGGCGGCAGAGGAGAAACATAAAGCTAAAAAATACTGAAACTATATGATATACAATTATTAAACCATATTGAACCAATTTAAAGTTATCTCGCACAGACAAATATAAGTAGTGGTCTAAAGCTTAATTAGTGATGTTGGGTTCAAGTTTTAGGTATATAATTATGTTAAAAACTCGAAAGGAGAGCTTTGTTGTCTACCGTGATCTTATCATGTTCTAGCCGGATATTAGTTACACAAATAAAATATTAATTAATTTTGTCTCATGTTAGAAGTAAATGGCGTGCTGGCTCACGTTTTATTTGAGTGGCCGACCCCCAACGTGAATGATCCTTATCTATCACATGCGAATTTTCTTTCCTTTGGAAATGGAGTAAAAGGTTTTTGCGCACATAAAACACGTGATGGAATAGAAAGAATGGCAAAAAAGAAATATGCTTTTATCTTAAGAAATAGGCAGAGAGAGAGAGAGAGAGAGTTAAATAGCACAAGTAAATAATGTCCTAGTTTCCTTTATAAGATACGGCAGAAGCCAAGGACAAGTCTCTAGTCACCCTCTCAACCCTTTGTCTTAAGTTTGGTACACCGTGAATGCTACTCTACTGTCATCACTCGCCTAACTAGCTTCGTGCTCTCACTAAATGACAACTATTCCAATTATATACTCTTTCCTCTCAAATAAGAAACAAAAAATTAGTAAGGGTGATTTCAATCCTTTTCCGTGATCCAATAAGTTATTTAATGCCACCAAATATATCATGATCAATGAGCTACAGCTAGCTAGAATGTGGTTACATATAACAAGTTGCTTTTTGTTTACAGCCATAGGCCTATAGTAATTGTTTCATTAGCATTTATATATATATATATATATATGTTTTTTTATCGGCAAATACACGCTAACGTACACACATTCTAAATTATACTCTAATCATCTACTATAAATCTCCACCGTAAAGATTTGAACTTTAGATTTTCAATCTTGCAAGACTTGGTATATGATTAAGTGGACTAAAGCCTTGTATATACTTTTGCTGATAAAAACAAAAGCTAGAGCTAGCAACTAAATAAAACAAGTAAAAAATTGAGACTTGAAATTATGGGAAATTATATTTGTAACGAAGATCTATGACATTATAAGTTGTATAAAATTACTGTGGATAATGTTGAGAGTAATTTTTTATTGACTTCCTTGATGATCAAGTATATGGATTAAGGGTTTGTGAACTACTAGAATGTTGAAAATGCTGAGAATTTAAGAGGTGCATGTGAGACTTCATGTACACACTTAAGGCCAAGAATTAGGTTTACGTCGGGGTCCAATATGTTGCATGGGTATGCACCAAAGTGGGTAATAGGTTAAAGTGAAGGTGGGTTTTTGACAAAAATAGCTATGGGTTTCTATTTCACAACCACGTGGCAATTTTCTAGTGGCTTCAGTTAGGCAGTGTATGGGCGATTTCTTTTTCCAAAATGTAATTGTGAGTTCATGCCCATACTCGCCTGGTTGTCTTTCCTTTTCATATGAATGAAGAGTTTGAGACTTCTCCCTAGCTTTCCTCAAAACACTTCTTTCACGTCCTTACCTAATCTACTAAAATAAAACAATACCATTGATGGGCTCATTCATAAAACTCAAGAAGAGCTAGAAAAGTCACCCTTCAAAATGCATTAGAAACTATCTTAGTTCTTAACTCAAAAAGCATTTATAATAACAGAAAACGAGCATAAATATTATATAGTATAAGCTCCTAGTATATTACAACCCATAAACTAACTTAGTTCTTAACACTCACGGTACGTACCTTAAACAACACCAAACTTTAACTACTAAGAATATAAACAGGGGCCTAATAATTTTTTTTTGCTAGACGACACACTCTAGCTTAATTATATATATATACTGGCACATAAGCACTTATGTGTATATATAATTATTTTATTATTTTTAATTTATGCATATAAATATTTTTTTAATCTCCATTGAGTAATTGCATTGACCAGATATCCTCCATGCTCCAATAATTGTTGGTGTCATTGGCACAACAATTACTTGATTGATCAGTGATAATTGGGTATTGAATTTGGAATGGCTCAAAATTAGTTGCTTGATATGATGAAGAGTGTGGAGAGTATGTCTCCATGGGCTCTGCCATGGTGGACACTTGGCTTGTGCTTGCTTGATGATCATTCATCTCTGAAGAACTCTGTTGTTGGAAATTCTCAGCTTGCTTAATGTGCTTTTGAATCCTTGTCCTCCAAAAGTTCTTGATCTCATTGTCAGTTCTTCCCGGAAGATGCTTCGCAATTTTGGACCACCTTCATGCATCGGTGATAAATCATTAAATAATTTAATTGGTAAAAGATGGTGATAGATAACTAAAAATTGGCTGTTAAATATTTTAAGGATGATTAAATGAAATAGATGAGTAAACAAACACAATAATAACTCATTTTTTAGCATAAAAAAAAGGTCATTAAACTTACTTATCCGTCACTAAATAATTATAACGACCAAAAAATGGCGACACTATAAAAACCAAAAGCCTGCAATAAAGTTTTTGTGGCTAAACTTTTCCTTTGTTGTATGTCTAGTATCTTAAGACTTAAAAGCAAACTATGCTTAATTAACTTGTCATATGAGCATTTAGCTGCTAATGCTAATTGATATGCATACCTTGATATATATATCAGACAGCGCTTAGATAATTAATCAAGTATTAGACAAAACAAAATATTGATGCCATAAGTTAATTATTATGCTTTAGACTATAGATTAGAGAATTAAGTGGGCATGTTTTTAATGTGTGCATGGAAGAGTGAGTAGCTGAAAGGTAAAAACACATGAGAAGTTTCTTGAAAAAGAAAAGCATAAAGTGGATATTAAATAAAAGTTGCCAATGGAGTGTCACGTTTTATTGATAAGCAAAAAGTAGAAACGGCAATATTAAATAGGTATCGTGTGTCTAACTTAAGGGCATGTTCCTTGGCTGAGAATGAAAGTGATGCATGTTAGACTCACACATATAAAAAGACTATTGTTATGAGATGCCAAAGGTCCCTTTGGTACATTGGAAAAATATTGATGCCTTTTCTTTGAGTAGTTTGAGGCATGGGGCTCCAACCAAGGTCACCAAATCAGATTTCTCAATGCATGCCTCAGGTAGAAAAGTGTGATTCATTTTCAACATCTACAATAATATATCCTCTTTTATTAATATTCCTCTCTTCATAAAAGCAGTTGTCTTTTATTTCCATCGTGTTAATTTAATTACTACATGTTTAATTTCATTCTATTTATTATTTGAGAGAGAAATAATCACATTACTTTACCTTTGTATACAAGCTTTTTTGAAAAATTAATAAATGATTATTCCTCTAAAAAATAATACACAATTACAAATTTTCAAGTTATTGATTTTCTTTTGAGAAAAAAAAACGTATCACCTTATGCATAAGCTTCCTTCTTTTCTTATATTTTGACTCACAAACTTACATCACTTCTCATTTTTCAATAAAAGTCACGTATGCCAAATATGTAGCACATTTCGTTATCCTAGCTACTTATCAAATGCTGGTAACTTTATCTACTATACATATATGTTATATTTATATGTATTTGAAAGCTTAGTTTCATTGAAGCGTTTATTTATGGCTTTTTCTTATTGATGTTCGGGGTTGATTTCTTGGTTGGGAATGGGTTAGGGGATTATAGTAAGAAAGGTACTAGGGTGGCGGCTAGCTAACTAGTACACAATCTATGCTCTATGTGTAAGTCTATCATCATATATATCAAGGACACTCAAAATTACAATTGCACCCTACCCTTGTCTAGAAGAGCCAAAAAAAAATTCATGGTATTATTGATTTGGAACTATTTCATCCAAACTCTGACATTTCTCTTTCATGTAAACTAGAATGCTATTCAAATGTGCCCCACTTATGACCTCAGCCTTAAATACAAGTTGTTCTTCTCCAAACTATTTGTTTGTCAATCATTATAAAGATATACATACTTATAATTAACATTGACGCACCCAAAGTATATGTTTTACTACATGTACATTTCTTGTTTAAGAAAATTAACTGTTTTATGTACTTTTTTCTTTATCGTGTTTCTTTACCTTCTCTTTAAAGGTTTACTTTTTACTATCCTGATTTCTTGTAGTGCTTGCATATCCATAGATCTTAGCTTATTTAAGTCTTAATGGCAATTTCAAGCGAAGTTAGAATAGTTCAAAAATTAGAATCAAATTAGATACTAGGGAGAAAACTTTTCACAATTCTATGAGATTATGCAAATTTCAAGAATGAAGCACATGGGATTTTTTTGATTGAAAAAAGAAGAGTAGTGAATTCCTTGCTTCACTTATTATGTTCTTGCATTGAAAGATATCTAAGTCTCCCCACCTGCCTTGTGTATGGAGCTAGGTCCACAACATATCTACTTAATTATGCTCCATCTTCATTATAGTATAACTAAAGTAAAGCGAGGGAGAGATTGAAAGAAACAAAAAGGAAAACATATAACATGTACCTTTAATGGAAATCTCTCCCATTCTTCCATATGGACATAAAAAATCACACAAAATCACTTTGGCGGCTCAAAATTTTAGAAATGGATTTTGTGTGAGGAATAATTAATTTTGGCCATAAGTTTTACAAATCCCCATGTGTTGAAATCTTCCTCTTGGCTACAATTCTCTCTACCATATAGTTCTCTCCCCACTCAAGTATTATATTAGTCTTCCAACACCGTACACTAATGTTGCCTTATAGTGGTATATGCTTAAAAGAGATGCCAAGAACTTGTTTCTCCTTTAGAATACAAAGAGAAGGTTCATGATTATAATTTTTTTTTCTTTTTTCTTTGAGGGAGACAATATATACAATTTCCACCAAAAAAAAATATTGAGATCTATAGCTAGAAGGTAGAATTACACATGCACTTAACACTTTTTTTTTTCTTTTATAACATATATGTATTCACCTGTTTCCCCACTTTGCATGAAGTTCCATGATCAAAAGTTGTTCCTCAGGTGTAATATTCCCTCTTCTAACATCAGGCCGGAGATAGTTTAGCCACCGGAGCCGGCAACTCTTTCCCGTACGTTTGAGACCTTCAAAGCAATTAAAGATTATAAATGAGTATATCATACACACCCTAACTAGGGTTTATGGAGGAAATCATATAATAGGGGAAAAAACGTAACAAAATGAAAAAAATAAAAAAGTAAATTAAAAAGGTAATATATATGTTTATGTGTTTATTACCAGCTGCTTTGGCTAAAGAGTTCCAAACACCTTCACCGTGATTTGCAATATAGTTTATCAAGATCAAGTCTTCTTCCATAGTCCAAGGCCCCTTCCTCACTTCAGGGTCTTGAGATGAGCTGTTACATGGTTTTTTGTCCATTTTGTGCATGTGAGAGAAAGAGAAAGAGAGAGAAAGGAAAAAAAAAAGTGAGAAAGGTGAAGAGAGATGGAAATAATAATGGGTGTTGGAGGGTTTAAATAGAGGAGAAATATAAGATGACTTGTTACTTGCTATAAAGTATTCCCATTAACGATAACAAAAGGTTTTACGTACCTAACTATATGTTAATCATAGTAACATGCATGCATTAATAATTTAATACAACAGATAACATATGTTTGCATGCATGACTCTTTTTTTTATTCTTCAGTAAATTATATAGCTTACAAACTATTATATATCTCTTCGTCCTCTTGAGATATAAATGCACATGCACCAGAAGCATATGGTACGTATATTTAGATTTGGTATTTCAAAAATATCACTATCTAATCTCATTGGATAATGGTGGAATAAGAAAAGCATTCACCTTCTTTCGATTGTATATAGTACATTTTAAAAAGTGAAATGTAAATTTTATAGAAATAATTTTTTCACAGCATGTGATTTAATTATAATGAGTAAAGCCATCATATATTATTATGAATTAATCAATTAATTATTTAGGACTAGCAATTGCTACCAATATCAAATCTTATTATAATACATGTAATCATTTTTACGAAGAAGGAAATTACCTCCTACATATAAAATATACCTATTTCACCCTAACTAAGAAATTTAATTTATGATATTTAGAGTTTGTTTATTTGTGCTTATTTTAATGAAATAATAAAAAAAAAACCACTTTTATAACTCTTTAACATGATTTGTTTGTGTTTCTTAAAATATTTAAAAGCAAAAAAGAATTAAACTTTTGTTTATTTTAAAAAGGTACTTTGAGTTGATTTTCAGGATAATCAATTGTAGACTTATAGTATAAGATAAAAGATTAAAATAAATTATTATTCTTACTGTGACTAAATATAAATAATTTCTAATTTTCATTATGATTAATGAAAAAAAATCACTATTTTTAGACCATGTACAATGTAAGGTTGCTAGTTGAGTTGCTTAGTAAATATTTTATAATATTTTGGTAAGTCTCACATGTACATATCACTCTTTCAATTTAAGCAACTCTTACACTACAATGCAAGATTCTTATTAAGCAACTCATATAGGTCTCGCGCATATCCCATAATACAAAGTTCTTACATTACAATTATGTTTGTTTGGTCCCACTTCTTTTTCAAGTAACCCTTAGTCTTTGTTACTTATTTAAGCAACCCAAGTCACGTCATCAAGCTGCAATAAAAAGTTCTTTGCTAAAGACGGTGGCTTAGTACAAGCACACCATCTAAACAATCTCACCGTACAATATCTTACTAAAACCTTTATTTCACTACACCTTGATACATTCATATTAATCATATGTATCGAAAATAGTTACCTTAATTCAATGATACAATTTATATAATAACTTCTAAAAGTATTTATTTAATCTTTAGAAATAAAATATTTACAAAGAAATGAATAAACGAATAGAAGAATTACAAAGAAAAAGAAATTAGAGTTAAATATAGTATGAGAAGATAAAGGCTCGAAATTACTAGTTCACCAAGGCTTAGGATTTTAAATGAGAGAGTAGGATGGAACAGGCCATGCATCTCATGAGTAATCTTTTAGATTGTTTTAAACAGTAATAAGGGTTTTTTTTTTTCTTTTAGAGTGATAAGGGTGTTGGCATAATAGTAGATATACGTTATGATTCCATTATGAAAACTTAGGCTTAATCTTTAGAGAGAGTGCCAGTAAAAAAAGAAGTCTGTTTATAATTAGTGTTACTTGATGATAGGGTAAAGGATAATAAAAAAATTGATTATTTTTCTTTTACTTAAAACAGCAACTGAATGTTTTAAATCAGGTCATTTATATATACACCTACACAATTAATTGATGCTGCCACCATTTCTCTGTTTTTTTTTTTTTTTTTGTAAATGGAAATTATAGTAAAACCCCCACCACCCAGTTAAAGATTTTTCGGAAGGGGTGTATCTGAAAGAATTACAATTTTTAGATCCTCTTTTATCAATATAAATATTTCTTTCAAAAAATGAGGAATTGTAAGAGGATCTAATTTATCAATTACAATTTTTGAATCAAGCACTTCTACCATATTTTCTATTTTGTTCTTCCATTGGGCCTTTGGCCCGTTTATAGTTAAACAAAAAAAAGTATCACCCTTGTGTCATGAGTTTATACTTTTAATAATCTTTAGGAGTATATATTAGTTTTTATATGAATAGAATCGATCGTTAATAATTCTATTTGTATATGTTAATACAAAAGTTAATGTATGTTATCAACTAGTGATTAATTTGAACATATACTAACAATTTAAATCTGGTAGAGCAATGAAAGCCTATAGTGACGGGAGTAGTCTTAACAAAATAATTTTTTTTCTCTGCTAGTATATAGAACTTTTTTCTTTTTTGTAGTGGCTTGTTAAAAGTTGAGGTACCAAATGTAAACACTTGACAACAAAATAAATATGTCATTGAAACTTACTTATTGATCATTATATTAGTGAGAGTATATATAAAATTAAGATCCTTTATTTTATATTTTTATTTTTTGTTTTTATTCTTTATATTACGTGTGTGTTTAGTTTAAAAAAAAAGAGAGAGGAAATAGAATAAAAAGAAAATAGTGTTATTATGTTTAGTTAGCTAGAGAAGAATAAATATTTCACACAACACTCAAATTAAGTTTCAGTTATTTTTGGTTATTTTTAATGTTAACTAGACAAATCTCAAAAACTAAGAACTAAAATAAAAGTAAAATGATAATTTTAAAATATAATTATTTACATTTATAAAAAAAATAAGCAGTCTTAATTATTTTTGAATTTATACAATCAAAAGTTGTTGTACACACGATGAAAATTTCTTGAAATCATGGGCTCTTTTCGTTTTCATCTTTTACTAGTGTATATTGTTATAGTAAAGAATAATTATTTTGGTATTATTATTCATTACACTCATTTAATATTGCCTATTTTTCTTATTATGTCCCTTTTTTTTGTCAATAACATTACTTTTAATATTTTTTATTTTCTCTCTCATACTTTTTATCTCTCATCTTATAGTAGAATGATAATTTTTCATATGCTTAATCTAAGTTTGGCAAAGTTGAATGTGGAATGTTCTTTCATTCTCTTGAATAACAAGTGTGAAGTAAATTTCAATATTTTTATTCTCTCTTTATAGCTTTTATTAATTAGTTCTACCATTTCATCTGCTCTTAACTCAGAATTGAGGAAGGACAGATTTTTTATTTTTCAAGTACAGAAGGAATGCGACAAAATAAATTATAATGTCAAAAGCATTTAACTAACTGTGGTCACAATTGTTAATAGAAGCTAATCAATATTTTAATAAATGAAGAAAAAGTACAAGATGATATGTGGCTCTAAATTAGAGAAAGGATATTGCATCATGATCCATGGTTTAGACTAAAATAAATAAAACTTTTTAGTTAATTAGACCATTTCCTAACTTCAAGTCTTCAGCTTAGTATTAGCCACTAGACTCATTATCTTATCAAATCAATGTGTCTTCTTCCTTAATTTTTAACTCCAATCAGCATTTTTAAGTTGAGACACAAAGGAAAGTTAAATAAAAACGTTGCTATTTTGGGAAATCCATGTTATGGGTCTTGACATTATTCAACCCACACTCCACCCCATAGCGCGTGGGAATATCTATATTCTTATTAACATTAAGAATTCTTATAGACAATGGAAAATTATTATTTATAAAAGATGGAATTATCCGTGAAAGGATTTGTTAAGTACTTTATTTTACTTGTTTCTCAAAGTTTCAAGTTAAAATTTAAACATATATCCAAAAGATATAATGTGCTAAGTGTATATGCTACTTCTAAAATAATAAATGAGACTTTACTAAAATCTTTCATTAAATATAGGAAATTGAATTTTACAAAAAAAAAAAAAAAACCTTCTTTCATGTTTAGTCTCTTGGAAAGAGGATTGGACTTCTCAAGAGTCTTAATAAAAGTTAAAAGTATTCAAACATGCACTAAAATATCTAACCAAGAAGGAATAATTTTAAATTATCCTACATAATATTTTTATAAATTTTTTTATTTACTAATTAAAGAATATATTTATTATTTTTATTTAATACTTATTTTATGAAATAATAAGAAAATGATTAGAAAGATATAACAACATTGATTCTCAGAAGTGGAATTGTGTGTTTACTCATTGGTCATTATTCCTTCTTTAAATTGGATAAAGCTTAATACTTTTTCTAGCAATAGCTAGTTTCCACACTAATTATTAGTCTAAAATTTCTAAAAAAGGAGTGCTTTTGATGGGACTAGAGATCGCGTGAGCTTAAGTAGTGTCTTTAATCTAAATATTAAAATACCAACTCATGATGTATAGTCATCAGAGTCCAGCAAACACTACAGAAGAGAGCATTAAGTGGTTGCTTTACTTGGAAATTTCTTTGATTACTTTCTAAATGTTAAAAGCTTAAAGCATAAGATAACATGGGATTAGTGGCCATAAAACTATTTAGAGTTTAGGGTGTCCACACTTCTTGCTTATGTTAATTAGAATTTGCATGTGATTAGAACTAATGAACTTGCAATTGAGATCACACTCAATACAAAATGCTTTAATCTTTAAGTAGAGGACCCCTCCTCCCAACCACACCCGTATTTTGTGGTTAATAAAGCATTAATTAAATTTCTCATCAAATTATAGTAGTAGGTGTAAGGACCAAGATAGGTCACATGGTGTTGTTGCTGTGGATTTGTAGTACTAACTAGAGTTTCCTTCGGTTTAAGAATCAATGATTATTAAGAATCACCTACCAAGTGTCTCTAGATTAATTAACCTTTTTTTCAGGACAAAAAACAAATGAATGACAGGTCAAAATTAATTCATTTTACAGCGTCTAATAGATACCGAGTTTGAATAACATTATATTATTAAAATAAAAAATAATAATGTTTTTGACTTTTATCACTATGAAGGGTATTGAGGCCTTTTTCATACTACATGTCTTGAATTTTTTATTCTGCAGTGTATTTAAATTAAATTTTCATGTATGAACCCAAAAAAAATTTAATTTTTATGTAAAATAAGTGCGGGTAATTTTATGGAAGTATCTAACTCATCTCTTATTGAGTCTCACACACATACACTAAATATTATATTAGAAAATATTTATTGTATTTCTTAAAAATTCATACATATTAGAACCTAGTTATTTTTAAGACTACATACATATCCCTTGTTTTTCGTATTATTTTTATATATTGATATCTTGTAGTTTTCCACTACTATAAATTTTAAAATAATTCGACTATTTCTCTAACTATACACAACTAAACAAAGAAGCCTAATAAAAATAGAGACCCTATTCCCTATCAAGACCATTTCTTTCTTGACATCTTAGTCGTCACTTCATGCTTTTAACATTTAAGTTGTCGTTCATTCTCTTTGTAGCTCATGCCATTGTTATTGTCAACCATCTTACCAGTCATTTTCCAATTGTTAGTCACACATCTGCTTCTTCACGCCAGTTTCGCCCCTCTTCATCAGTGAGGGTTAGAATCTTTTAAAATTAATCATGTTGGTTTGTGTGATATACTATAATTAATATTCAGAACGCTTTCAGATTTTTTTATCTGGACATTGAAGCTTAGCAGTAAAACAAGATCATTCTACCCTACCTGGCACCTGCCTCACCCTAAATGCAGAGTTTTTCTCAACCTCACTGTAATGATTGGACTAAGGGTGGAACAAGAAGTGTGTTTAGTAACATATCAATTCATCTCACACCCATAAAACGTCATAATTCTGAGTCGCTATCTGTTTTGGAGTGTTTGGTTCAATGAAAAGAAGCGAGTTTAATAGACGGGAGTGAGGATCATACTAGGGTTTTGCGAAGATAATACTTGGACATGTGATCCTTTCCCCAAGAACAAAGCAACACTAAGTGCATTTTTATTTTTTCCCATGTACACTAATCTTTTAGATAATATTAACATTATTAGCAATTACCCAAGAACAAAACCCACAGAAATATTTAACCGATAATCAAACAAACAAAATGGATATGAACAAGACAGGAGAAGCTGATTTTGCAAGAGTTCCAATTATAGCTAAAAGTATTAGCTAATTTAAGTAATCAAACAAACTCAAGTTACAATGTAAAATGATAAAATCTCTAGCAACATTCTGCTATTAAGACATTCAGTTAAAGGGGAAAGCATCCTCCTCCAAGAACTACTTGACTCGCTTGAAATCAACGGACTACAGCAAAAATTTTCAACTGATTCATGCCTAAGAAAATAAAAAAAAGGTAGGTTAGTCACAATGTTTATAAATAATAGACATCACGTTACAAAATATTTAACAGACGGTTGTTCAGTCTAAAAGCATTCAGAGACAAACTCAATCCAGATAATTCTGTTTAAGTTTTACTTACATTTCATTACAGGTGTTGTCTAACATGGTCCCTAAAAATAGTGGATCATGGTGTTCACATAGATATAAGCAATTCCATTTATTGTTTTAATATTAGACGTTATGGATGGAGACCCTGAATTTATTCATTTAACTAGAGACTATGGTGGTCACTCGAACACCGGACCATGAAAAAACCCACATTTTACATTATGCTTTTTAACTTTTACAGCGACCTATAGGGCATTGTTGTTCCAAAATAACTACATGAAAGGGTGCTCATCATGAAATCAACAACAACATAAATCATAGAAGAGGTGCCATGCTCAGAATTATTCACAACAGCATTTGAAATTAAATTTAGTTACAGCTAGCTATAGCATTATGACTTACCTTGTTGGCAATGTTGTTAGAAAGCCAATCTAAACCCTCGTAGAGACCCTCTCCAGAAGTTGCACAAGTGCTCTGGATATACCTGAAATAAATCAAGCCATGGCATGAAAAAAGTTGTTCATACATGCATCTCTTTTTAGTCAGTCATACAAGTTATAAAGTTAATGCAGTTATAGATATATAGACTAACACAAAAGTTTCATCCAACACACATGCAATAAATTCTAGAATATCAAATTTTCACAACTGTTCAAATAAAGTCAAGATTACACAATTGAAACTTAGTTTCAGTGTAATCAAATCTCCATACCAGTGGCGTTGGCGGAGTGAATGAAGTCCAAGCTTGTCAGTTATTTCTGCAGCATTCATTGCATTGGGAAGATCTTGTTTGTTGGCAAAAACAAGCAAAACAGCTTCTCTAAGTTCATCCTGAAACAAAATCAATATTCAGAATCACAGACCAAGTGACCAACATTGTAAATTTTCAATATGAAGTCCTTCAATTCCAAATGCCTTTATTTACATAACAAGGGTAAAAAAAAAATAGGAAATAATTTAGATAAGAAATGTCAACAGGGGAATTGGGTTTAACCACGCAACCCATGTACACTGTAAGAGTAAACAACTGGGAACATGTTGTCATTATGCATACCAAATATTTTTTTTAAAAAAAAATAATCAAAAAAAAAATTGTCAACGAGTTATTAGCGCAACAAAGCATTCCAGTTACATCATTAAGTCTACAATTTTTTTATCAAGGTTGCCAATGATAATTAAATCATTGCACCATGTAGTAACCTTCAATTCCTTTTCTTTTTTATGCATTATCTATTGTGTCATTCAAAAATACACAAAACACTCCCTAAGGGAACTGAATTTTAATATTTTTACCAAACAAAGACAAATGCCCTTGCAACAGACAGTAAATACTCAGAAGACTAAATTTTATAATAGGTGTTATATGTCCAGAGAGCATCAAAGCTAAAAATACTGGATAGAAGATATTGAAGAGAAATATCAAAACCCTTAAGCGGTGAGTCAAGGTGACACTGGGACTAAATCTAAAACATATGTTAGAATCTTAGGGAAGCAACTCTTGTGGAGACACAGTATCTCTCAAAGTCAATCCAGAATTAGTCCCCCATGTATGCAATTCAAAATGGGCCAAACCTATGTGTATACCTCTTGGTCTCAACCAGGAAAAATAAAATAAAAAAGGCATGAACCAACAACAACTGAGTTTTACACGTCTAAGTCAAGTTGGTTACATGGATCACACAATGCCATTAAAATATGTGGCTACTAGCATATAACGAAATACTAAAATAACATAATAAAAAAAAGGGATAGATAACAAAGGGTTTAAAAGATGCGAAGCTATGGCTATAAAAATTACATACCTCATTCAACATCCTGTGCAGCTCATCCCTTGCCTCAACCACTCGATCTCTATCATTGCTATCAACCACAAAAATAAGACCCTGAGTGTTCTGGAAGTAGTGCCTCCATAATGGACGAATCTGTAGATATAAACTAAAATTACTCAAAATGAAATAAACCCTTATATCTAGAAATGATTAAAAAATCACCATAATGGAATACACGACATGGAACACTAAGCAAACATCCCACAGCCATAAATGGTGCACAAAACATGCAGGAGATATATGTATTTAACATCAACCAAAAAATAAGACAGGTCCAAAACTGATGTCCAAATGAAATAATGCAATAAATAATCATACACATCATCTTAATTAAACGATATGATGCACAAGATTAAAATTATGCATAAAATCAAAGCAAAACACACAGACAACAGCACCTGACCTCTGTTCCCTCTGTTATGCTTCACTTCGTAAATCAATAGCAGTGAAACAATCACACAATGCACATTATGAAAACCGATGTCCATATTCCGATTTACCGTTACCAAAAGAGAGAAAAAGAAGCATAAGCAATGCCAATAAACATTCCCAAAATAAACCTTGGCAAGAAATACATAGGACACCTCCACATTTTTGCATATAATCCTCAATATTCTAGATCCATCAAACCAGGTATAAAGATCCCATATAATGGAGTCAAGAAACTTGAAAGACAGTTTAAGATTGCCTATGATAGCCATGAATGACTTCGACTAGCTGTTACCATAAGGAAGACAAAAAAGGCATAACAAAGACACCGGAGAGCAATTACACCTTGTCTTGGCCCCCAACATCCCACACAGTAAAGCTGATGTTCTTGTACTCAACAGTCTCAACATTAAATCCTGCGGAAAAAAAAAATGACCCCCATTATATACAACCATAATATGTGATGGGAGCAATTAGAATTTAGAAACAAATCTTCCGAACTGCATCAGTTAACTATCATGATTCATGAGTAAAAACTGCTTTGTTAAAATCAACTGATAATGCCTAAATTACTGAATTTACGCTTTTTATGATATCTGTTAGGAATTAGTTACTAGTTTGTAGAAAGCTTTGGGCTGAGTTGTAAATGGTAAGTTAGGGTGGATTTAGTGAAGTGATTAGTATAAATAAAATCACTTGGGGTGAAGTAAGGAGAAATAACTCCCTCTTACACACTCATTATTTGTTAGGTGCTGGATGTGGCAATGGGATCCTCGAAACAAGTAACTAGTTACAATCCTTTTAGAAATTATGATAAAGAATAAAACACTACCAAAACATCCCAACCAAAACATTAAGCATACATCACCTAATTTATAAGAATGAAGATTGATATACTAAATGCCTAATGTAAATTATCAATGTTATTTTGCAAATGACATTAATTACAATATTATTTTGCAAGCAACAATGTAAGGTGCAAAATTTTGAAAATTATGAATATAACGTTAATCATGATAATATATTGAAGGGGGTCTAATCTACATAATTATAACACGATTATAAGGAGGAAAAAAGAGAAAAAAAAAAAAAAACAGATGCAGTAACCTAGTTGAAACATTTTTTCAAAAATTAAAAAAAATTCGCGAGTATGGAACTGACCGATGGTAGGGATAGTGGTGACGATTTCTCCCAACTTGAGCTTGTATAAGATGGTTGTCTTACCAGCAGCATCAAGACCTACCATCAGAATTCTCATTTCCTTCTTCGCGAAAAGCCTGCTAAACAGCTTCGTGAACGTCAACCCCATCTTCGCTCACACCAATCGCTGATCCACATCACAAAAACCACAAAAACAAAGAATCATAACGCAATCAATCACTTATTCGCAGATTCTCAATCCATAAATCTGATCCAGTCCGAAAATGATTATAATGAATGAAAAAGGAAAAATCATAATCGTTTCCTTTGAGATGAATTGAAATTAAGTGAGATCAAAGGGAATATCAAATTAGAGATGAATTTACCTCTTCCCGTTTCTGAAGTTTTCCAGGAGAAGAGCAAAACGCAATGTTATTTTTTCTTGGAGAAAGAGAAAGAGAGAGATCACGGTTTCTATTCGATGTTTTATTTGATGAAAAATGCTAGTGATACGGCGTCGTATCTGATCCTTTGAAAACGACATCGTTTTCGTTTGAGTCGCTGTGGATTGTCATTATCAATCAATAATCATTCATTTACTTATTTTTTATTTTAGTTCTTATACATATACTTATTTTTTTATTTTAATCCATATCCATGCACTTATTTTTTAATTTAACAAGAACTAACAGTAAAATAACATAAAGATTAAAAGTATTAACAGAAACACTATATAAACGAAAATAAAAAACACATATAAAACTAAATAATTATATATATATATATATATATATATATATATAATGGATAAATTTTGCTGCATAGTTTTTTCTTTTCGTGCATTTTCCCTTTTAATGCTAAATTTACTCAATCACAAAATTACAATTATATTCTTTTTATTTTACTTATATATAAAAATAGGTATTATTAAATGCTTTCCTATCAAATATAAATAGTAGTTATTTTTGTTTGCATCTTTTATATTGCATGTCAAGTGTTAAAGATTAATCTCTCAAAGTATAAAAAATACTAAAATGAATTTTACTTCTTTAACTTACTTAAATGGCTTAGCTATCAACCGAGATTATATATAGCTTTATTGGTAAATATAAATATCACTTAATTGTTATTGTTATTTTCATTAGCACCCAAAAAAATGCTTTTTGGTTGTAAATAAATTGATAACCTTGATAAAACATTAAAAAATGCTTTATTTAAGATTTAAGATTTTGAAGTATGGCCCCTCTATCCTAATGTATTTAGTTAAATGTTTAGTCTTGAGTTGAATTATTTTATAAATATTGTGTTTGATCGAATGTTTTTTGTATTGTAAATAGAAAATATTTAATGATAGAATTGTCATAATTTCACTTAAGATTTGTTTCATTTCTTTTGAGATTGGCGTCATTCATTTCCGAATAAGCAATCCGAAAACTTTTCAGATCAGTAATCCTAAATGAGATAACGTCAATCTGAGCCGTAATTGGAGTATAGAGTAAGGTTTTTTTTTTATCCAAAGGATAGAGTATTTTTTTTATAGAGTAAGCTTTTTATTGGAAGCTGTATTGCTTGTGGGCTTCCTTTTGGGCCCTTTCCTTGTAGCTTCTTGACAGCTTTTACCCAAAAGCAAACCTAAATCAACCAATCAATAACCTAGACATAGACCCCAAAAAGGTAGATGAGATTAAGACTACCCCAATTAAAAATAATACAATTTTTTTTAACATAAAGATTCATAACTCTTATATATAAAAGTATAGTGGGACTTTTAAAATTAGGTGGTGTCAATCCTTCCCACCCAAAATAATCAGTAACCCAAACCCATGATTTACAAAAATAAAAAAAATAACAGTACTTTTCTTGGCATGCTTAGCTCATGGTGACTCATACACCACGCAAGGTTTTTTCAAAATTCAATTCCTCGTCACGTGAGGATTAAGTTGCAAATTAGTCAAACCTATTCGTTTACCTATAAGCTCATCACATGCTAGAGCCACATTTATCAACATACACTCTGTGAAATAAAAAGCCATCAGCACCATGGATGTATCAATAATATTTAATATTTAATGTACAATTCAATTTTTTGTTAGTAAAAATGTATAGGAAGAGAAAGATAAAAATAAATAAATAAATAAAATAAAGATGATGTAATGAATAAAAAAGAACAATAAATTATAAAATAAATGTCTTAGTCATGTAACTTAGTTGGTGAGTACATGAGAACATACATGTATAAGTACGAGATTCGATTTTTGGTTGATATACTTTCTTATGAAAAAAAATTATAAAATAAGTATAAGTAAATAATAATTGTACATGAATCATTGTGCATTTGAAATGGAAAAAAGAAACAACACACCACTAACCTATTCTTTCAATTTGACAATTTGTTCAATGTAAACATACGTACAAGGCTTGGGTGTAATTATGAATGATAAATCTTCTGCCCAACATCTATTCATTTTGATTAGTTTTTCATATTGGAAGACAAATCCCTATCTTACACAAATGTGTTTAATTTGGATAATCAACTTAACAATTTTTCTATGTATAATAATCTATATATCCCTAATATTCTAGTTTTTTAAAGCCAATTTGCATGAGTTTCTCCAAAAATGTTTACAGGAGTCAAATTTGTAATATAAACGTTAATATCATAATTAGTTGTTTATATAAAATTGTAGGAGGTCGAATAAAAGTTGAAATATAGAAAGTCATCCAATAAGTTCACCTCTTACATTAATATATGAACAAATCATGATATTACTGCATATTTGAGAAATCATATTCCTATAAACACTTTTTGAAAAACTTAATCAATCAAACTCTAATTTCAGCAAGAATCGTTATAAGAATTTGTATCTGCGCCTGATGGATTGCGTTTTTCAAGACAATCAACAGGAGGGACAGTTTTAGTTTTCAAATCTCCATATGCTTCCCAACAAAAAGGAACATTGGAGATCTTAGCTCCTTCATCACTTGGTTCTAGTTGTATGGTATCAAGGGTTATGCCAATACAAGGTGTGTAGTCACTGCATGCAAAATAAATAGGATCCTTAGTGTATGTTCCTTTTATATTTACATAGCTTATTCCTGAAACTGCCACAGCTGATGTTTCATTGTGGCACTTTCCTCCATCACAATAGTATTGGTCAATTATGATTGGTGTCTCAACCTCTGAAACTTGAATGTTTGAGAACATCACATTTTGCACTATTCCGGAGCCTCCCTGTTGAATACAAATACAAAAACTTTTATCGACCAACACAACTTGAAAACGCCAAAACAAACACGCCCTAACAATACCTGCCATGTTTTGATTCTAACACCAGTGAGAGTATTTTGGATGTTAACATCTCTGACAGTGACATTTCTAACACATGCTCTGGTTTTCTCTTTTCCAAGACTTCCAATACTGAATCCATGACCAGGTCCACAATTTACATTGTGAACATATATGTTGGAGCATCCAGTTTGTATGGATACACAGTCATCACCTGCATCATATCATATATATGCTAAGTTAATTAACACAAATTTTAATTCTATTCAACAACAGAACAAGTTTTATTCACCCTTTTTAAGGGTTCACAAAGTTTTTGAATTGTTTGTTGCAAGCAATTCTTGAAGCATATTAGAAATTACTTGACTTGACCTAACGAGATTTTTTATCCAAGTTCGAAATATTCACGTTATGATGGAGTTAGTTTTTTTAGCGAAATTTTTTCATACATAAAGAGTTGTCGAATTAGAGACCTTATTTAAGGCGATCAAGCATATCCAAAAGATTAACAATTATATTGTGAATTTTTCAACATTGTTCTTTTTATGAACAGAGTATTGTGTGTTTGATGCTTCATATAAAAGATGGTGAAATGACACTTTTTTCCTTTTCTGTTATGATTTTGAGAATTATATGCTTCCTTACCACAAGCAAGTGTACTTTTATATATGACCACATCTTGGGAGTTCTGTAAATGGATTCCATCTGTGTTGGGACTATCACCAGGTGATGAAACACTTAAATCAAACACTTGAACATTTGTGCATGAATCAAACTTTAAATGTGTCTGTTGACTGTTTTGAATTGTTATTCCTGTCACTGTTACACCATCACTTCCATAGAACCTTAGTGCCTGCATATATAAAGAAATAACAATACTCTTGAGATTTTTTATTTGAGAAAAATGTTATTTTTGTCTGTTAAACATGATCATGTCACTAATTTTAGTGTTTGAAAAGTTAAAGATTTTATTAAATTACATGTATCTGTTAATGCAAAGGAAAATGAGTGGTGTACTCTTACAGTAAACATCCCACTCATTTATAATCAACTTTAAGATTTTTTTTTTTTTCATTTTTAGTTTCAATGTGAAGAAGAGAAGTTCAATGTAAGGTGGATTCTCACAGTTGGTTTGGTGCTTGGAAGTTTTCCAGTTTTCTGATTGGCAAGAACATCAGTATTGGAGGATTCTTGTGAGGGATTGTAAGTGGGTGAGTCATTCCACCAAACAGAGCCTTGACCATCAATGATACCTTTTCCTTTTATTGTAATTCTTTTAAGCTTTGTGAACTCAAGCCATTGTAAGGTGCCAGATCCCCAAGCTGAAGGGCTTGTAGGTGCAATCATTTTACCATCCAACTGCATGTGTTTTTATAATAATAATGTCATATTAAATATCTTTTCCACATTTTATATAATTGATCTATATTATTTTTAGTGTGTAAATGGTATTCTCAGTCAATATGTATCGTCATTATTCGAATCTTGATCAGCACACTTAAAAAACTCAATTATTTATCATCTATGACTAAATTTATTAAAATCTAAGTGTTTGTTATCTATGTGCTTAATTATAATTATTTATTGAAACACGCATTAACTAGTCTTAAAAGAGAGTCAGGGTTCTAGTCATAAAAATGATAATAATAGAAAGAATAAATCTTTTTATGCTCAAGAAATTAGTCTTTTAATTTTAAAGGAGAATCATAATTCTGAGTCATGAAAATGATAATAATCAAGAGAATATATCTCTTTATACTCGAGAAATTATTCTTTTAATCTTAACCATAAGGCAAAAATTCCTTAGAAACAAAATATATTTGTGCATTTACCTGAAAATTGATGTTTGACTCACAATTAGGGCCTGAGAAAGAGATTGGTTTGACTAGAAACACAGAACCAGATGGAACAACCATTGTTGAGCCCTCTATCTTGCAAGCAGCTGCCCATGCGTCTTCAAAAGCCTGTTTTTAATTCAATGTAGGCCCAAGTGAGTCAGTAGCTTTAGGAATAAATAAATTTTAAAAAAAAAAGAAAAAAAAGAGAAGCTGCCTTAGATTCAGTAAATAATTATATAATGTACAAGTGGGTTTATTTTAATTTGTTCTATTAAATAGCATAATTAATATACATGGTCAAATTTTAGTTATCTTAGAAAAAAATTACTTTTTTAGACCCTATATAAAAAAATTACCAATTAACCCATATTATTATATTGACATTAAATTTTGCTGACATATCATGATACCACCTCGTCAAACATAATAGATGCCTTAAAAAATCTAACATCATCATAACAATAGATATTATTTGGTGATATATAATTGAATTATAGTTATTTTAGAAAAAAATTTACTCTCTACCATATATAAGAAAATTACAAATTAGTCCCTACTATATATTGTAATGATATTAAAACTATTTCATACCTGGTAAAAAAAATTTGTACATACAAAAAAACAAATTCTTAGTTTAACCAATATGTAATAATGCACTTGTGGAAGCAAGACATTGAATTTTGTCATCATCTAGTTAGAATTGTTAGAAAATGAATTTGAATCCATTATTTTCCATGAGGAACCAAAGAAATTGAAGGCATTGAAATGACCTTTGTGTCATCTGCATGACCATCACCATTAGCACCATAGTCTAATACATTAAAAGTATTAGAAGAGGCAGAGGAAGCTCTGAGTTTCCTCCCATGGTTGCCACTGCAACTTCCAAAACTTGAAAACAATAATATGCAAAACATAATGCCAATAATTATTAATGTAATGTTATTCATCATACCCTTCATTTTCAAATTAAGATTAGAGAGAATATAAAGTGATGATAAAGAGAAGAAGTGTATTTCTTGAGCTAACAGAGCAGGAAATTGAAGCTCTATTTATAGTGGGGAAGGAAGGAATAAATTAAATAAAATAAGAAAAAAAATAAATTGTTTGTGAGACTATATATGCACACGAGACACACAGTATCAAAAATCATGACAGGTCACAGGTGAAGGACAATATGTATTTTCATGATTTTTTTTTTATTTTTTATAAAGTATTTTGATGATATTTTGATAAATTACATAATTGATAATTCCCATGTTGATATTTAAGATTGACTTACCCCCGCATTGATGGCAGATTAAGGCCGAATTTAGAAATTTTGGAGTTTAACGAAAAATTTATATGAAGACTTATTTCAATATTATTATAACGTTTTTTTTTATTATACTATAAAATTATTTATTAAAATTTTGTAATAAAACAATTATAATACTTCACTTACAAAAGATAATAGAGTAAATCGATTCAATCAATTTTATAACAAAGTTTATCTAAAATATAATTAATTTAATTTAATATTGCAAAACTTTTTTTTATTGACGATGACACTTATAAGTAATGTTAATAATATTCCATTCGTAATATATTATGCATTTAGAAAAAAAAAATCTTTTTATATAGTTTAATACTTCTTTTGTTTTTATATATAAGTTTCTTGAAAAAAATTTTTAGTCTTTTTTATAAGACTACCTCTAAAATTTTGTGCACACTTAAGTGCGTATTTGATCCAACTTTTTTTTTTTGCTTTTTTGTTCGTAAGCAAGGCCAAACAGATTTTTAGAGAAGCTCTTAAATTAAAGGAATAACTTAAAAAAAGTTTTTGATTATTCTTTTAACAGAGAAAAAACTTTTTGTTTTAACAAAGGAAAAAAAAAATTGTCTTTCAACTAAAAATTATGCATTATTTTAAAAAGCTTCAAAAGTGTTTTTCACAGCTTAAAATTATTTTAAAAATCGTTCTTGACAATAAATATATCCAAACAAATTAAAAATTGATTATTTCTCAGACAATCAATTTTTTTTCACAGCTTATTTTCACAATTAATAACAACTAATTCAAACACACTCTAAGTAGAAAGAGAATAAATAGTTATTTTGTGATGTGTAATAAAGTTAGATTAGGATCATGAAAGGGTCAAACCTAAGATGGAAGAGACTCTCCTTTGTTGTGCGACAGAGTTCCAATATAATGGAGGTTGTACTTGCACAAACTTTAACGCCCAAATCAATTATCCATAATAATTTGAAAATTAATATAACTTAGCCCAGATTTGCAAACTCTTACTCATTCTAGAGAATTTTTTTTTAGAGGGTCATGATGGGGTATTAAGAAATATACAAATCTTTTTAGAAATTAAAAAGTTGAGGGTAAAAAAAGAAACAGAAATATAAAAATGTAAAATTTGAGTTATAAAATGAGAATTTAGTGTGTTTGTTTTAAGGTAAGTAATATCATTTTTGATAATATGACTATATGAATGTGATATTCTATGTTTGTTTTAAGTTTGGAAAAAATATACCCGAATATCATTTATTCCTATGAATGTTGTTTTGGTGAGTTTTCTATGATTTCTATTTTCATAGTAAAATGTGAATAAACTACTTTTCCATCAGAATATAGGTAATTATTTTCTTTTTTATCTTGTATGTGACTTCTCTGATTTTAAAAAAATTTAAAAATATTCCCATTGATATCATGCATGTTTTAATCAAATATTTTCTTTAATTTACTAAAAAATAATGTTATTATTTTCAACATTTTTAAGAATGTGATTTCTAAAAATATAATTATTACATACCCTAAAACTAACAAGTCCTTAAATAATAAACTTATTTACCTAACTATAGATAGAGCACTATGTTAGATGTTGCTCAATTCCCACCTTAATTGAGAGTATAAAATAAAAAAGTAAACGTATATCTACTACTTTAATTTAAGTGTATACATAGATAGTGTTTGGTCTAATTTTTTTTTTTTGCTTCTGTTTTATTTATAAGTAAAAATTAGGTCAAACAATATTTATGATAAAACTTTTTAATTTAAGCTGGCTTTTTTTTTGTGTACAAAATGTAAAAAGCTGGCTTTTAAGCCGGAAGCTATAAATATGAACTTTTCAGAAGGTTTATTTGTGGGCCAAGTGTAATTAATACCTGAATATTCTAATTAACACTTGAAATCTGTAATATCTTTTCCTTCTCTCTTTGCTAAAACCTTCAAAAAGTTTTTTCTCGTTTATGAATTATTCATTCACTTTAATATTTATGAGTTCTATTATTATTTAAAATTTTTCATATTCAAAAATATTTAATGTTATATTATTATTTTAATAAATTCATATTGCGTTTATTTTTTAAAAAAATAAAAATATTGAGTTTTATCAAAGATTTTTTTTATTGCAACTTTCTTTTTAACAAATAAAGAAATTTAATGATAAGTAACTTTAAAAAGGTTGGCACAAAATACTTTTAATAAACAAATAGTTTTTTTATTCATAAGTAGCTTATAATGTACAAAATAATAAAATTGTTAATCAGCTTTTCCGCTTATATTTAAATCATAAATGTATAAATGATTTTGACTCATTTTGAGGTGTCATTACTTTTTAATTTTAAACGTATATTTACTACTTTAAATATATAAATGTTTTTGACTCACTTTGAGGTGTCATTAATTACTTTTTAATTTTACATTGACTGAATTTATAAGAATCAAATCTCACAACTCTCGAATTTCAAATGCAATAGTTAGGTAGCATTTGGTTAAAAAAAAATGTTATTCAGTAGTTTTATCATTTTTTAGGTAATAAAATACTTATAAAATAAATTATTTATTTGTTAAAGTATGTATTTTATCTCAAAAAATTAATTTGTCCCAAAAAAAACATTTTTAATGAAAAATATGATAAATGGTAGGTATTTATTTTTAATTTCACATTTTAACGAATCTGAATTTAAAAGATAAAATCCACAGCAGTAGACGATAACAAAATTTCAATGCAAGGAATCCTTCAAATACCTCGGAAACTGATATATTTTTTGGTACAAACTCTATCTCATATTTTTCCTAATCAGAGAGGAAAATAAAATCAGCACACAAGAAAAAAAATAGCATATCAAAACCCAAAAGGTAAGGAATCGTTTCAGTCATGTAGCTTAGTTGGTAAACATATAGAAACATGCGTGTGTAAATATATGGTTCCATCATCAGTTGTATTATTTTTTTATGAAAAAAAAAGGCAAGCAATCCGTTTGACCAAAAAAGGCAAGAAAATTTATATATCTAATAAAAAAAGGCAAGAAATCCCATTCATCACATGTTCAATAATCCAAAAGGTAAGAAAATCAATTGAAAAGATTTAAAGAAAAAAAAACAGCACAAAGAGATCTATGTGAATAAAATTTCCATATGGATTATTATTTGAGTATATAAATATTCTGAATTTCGTTTATTTTTTTAAAGACTTGAAGTCAATAAGATGCATGCTCAAATAATTACCGAACCAATTAGGGTTAACTAATGGTAAGGGGTTTGGATAGTTTATATTAAATATTAGATATTAGATTCAATATTATCTGACTTTATTATTGAAAATTTTCATTAACTGTTGCTCAGTTACACGATATTACTTTATATATATTTTTTACTTAAAATAATGTCATATATAGAATAATACTTTTTTTTCGAATAAGACTTGGAATATTAAAAAGCATATATATAATAAACAAAAGTTAATTAACTCATAAATTGGCCAGAAATTATGCATATAGTTTGTGCTTAATTTAGTTATTAGCCATCAAACCCGGCAACTAAAACGGCAATGATATTGGAAACAAAAAAATAAAAATAAAAAATAAAAAAAACCTCTGTAGACCTCTGCTGTTAAGGGAAGCTAAAATATTCAACACCATCAGAGTGATGACGCCAAATTTTGAATGTTAATATATATTTGGGGCAGTTTTAAGGTGAGGTAAAAAAAAATTAAGATTATATGGTCACTTTATCAAAAATGTAAAGTATAAAGTTTTTTAGAAAAAGTTAATTTTTTAAAAATATTGTATACTTTCTAAAAATATCCTAAAATTTTTTTTTTAATAAAATGATCACATGATCTATAATTTTGTTTGTCCCACCTTAAAATCATTCGTATATTTAGTTTAATTACACTTTTATTCTGTCTATTTATATTTTATGTAAATTTAGTTTTTATTTTTATTTTTAAATGCTTGATTTTGGTCCACAAATTTGTAAAATAAATAATCTTAGTCTCCGTTAGTTTTTTAAAAATTAGAAACAGTTTTTATCCAAATAGTGAATTTTCTTAATATTATTAATAATTTTTTTTAAAATTAGCAGTGATTTTCATTTAAATAACAATAGAGGTACTAAAAATGTCCATTTTACAAATTTTAGGAGACCAAAATCGCTAATTTAAAAGTTAGAGGATTAAATTGGCACAAAATATAAAATAGGAGATCAAAAGTGCATCAATTAAGCGGATATATATTTTTTTTGTAAGTTGAATGTCAATATTCTTTTTGGAGGGACTATTGTCACTCTAAAATAGTTATGGTGGTGCAAAGATTTGGAGCAGTTAATGGTAAGGACCAACATGAATATAACAATATAGACTAAAGCAAAAACAGAAAACATGAGTAGGAACTAAAATAAACAATTTTTTTATAGAGACTAAATCAAAAAATGAGGTGTGAATATATGAATCAAAAGATTAATTAAACATATATTTTAGAATGTTTTGATATTTCTTTTTTATAAGACGTTTATAGTTTTTATGAAGTTTTCTTATTTATTCCTATTAAATGCATTGAGTATTTGTACTCTTTAATTGTAATTATTTAGCACAATATTTAATCAAAAATAAAATTGACATGTTATATAATATTTTAAAAAATTAATAAAATTAATTAAATTTAACTATTTTTATTAGTACGTAGTTAAAAACGTTTTATTATAATAAAAAACGGAAGGAGTAAAAGTGATAATAATATATTGGATTAGCAGTAGCACCACCCTTTTACATCTCAAAATATATTTACATTTTTTTTTGTCCGTGGACTTCTATTTTCTATTTTTTTTTATATAATTTTTTGAAATCAATTTTTCTCAATTGACATTTATGCATGGACTTCATACGCAATACCAAGGAGTCCAAGTTTGTTTTTTTTTTTTAAAAAAAATAAAACAAAAAGAAAGAAAAAATCCTCTCCAGCTGAATATATTGAATATTGGGAGGTAGAAACAATTGCTTACTTAACTAGGTGAAGTCTCCTGTTGAACATGTGAGTTCCAAATTTGTCATTTACTTATTATGAGACTCCTCATTCTTACTTGGCTTCTAAGCTATGCATATTATAGGACCTTAATCATTTTTAATTTGTATGTAATAATATCCTTGTTTGGCATTTTTTTTTTTTAATAATTCAACAAACAATATATTAAGGGAGTGCAAGAGATATACTCTAAACTCAAATTACAAGACAAACATCCAGAAAATAATTAATCGCATATTGACCAATAATGATAGCACTATAACATAATTAAATTTTAATAATATTTAAAAATTATTGTTAAATTATTAAAAACATTTTTTCTTATAAATATTGTATAAAAGTTAAGTTGTTAAAAAAGTTTTACCCAATTTTAATTTGACAACATTAAAAATATATTGTTAAAAATATATCATTATCTTTTTTTGTTTGATAATGAGAAGCAATATATTAATGGGAGTATAAGGGTAATCCAAACTCAAAATACAATTACATAAAACAAACTACAAACTATCATGTCTTATGTTTGGAACAAATCTTACTTATACATAATAAAGGATTTAATTCTCAATCTGGAAGAGATATTGACAATCCCTTCTCAACGCCAACAAGTCATTTTCAACTTTTAAATTTAACTTTACAAAGCAATTCCATAGCATTCAAAACGCCATTGTTGAAGATGATGTTATTGCGATATAACCAAACCATCCAAACCACGACTACCCAAAATACAGTAAAACATCTTCCCCTTTTTTACTATAGTACCAACCATGCCAATAAAAAAAAAATGCTTAGAAATCATTTACCAATACAAATTGAAAACCAAGCCATTTGATTACCAAAACATATCATCTTTTTATTTGCATTTTTTTTAAATAATGTCAAATTGCCGCAAAATATTTATGTTGGTCACGACGCATTAAGATTCTCCAACAAGTAGACTCAAAAGTATTTGTCTTTTTTGGATGGAATAAATGATATAAATATTTTTATAAATACTTTTTGAGTCCGAAAGAATTTCTATTGAGACATCATTCTCTCGCTTTAAATTATTTTATTATTTTATAAAAAATAAAAAGAGAAGACTCAAAAGTATGGATCTATTTGGTATTGATCATTATACATGAACACATGAAATTCCCTGCAAATTAAAGTCTAGTACATTATATTGAGTACTTTTATTAAATACTAAATGTAGGCAAACAACTTAATTATAATTTGTTGTTTAGTTGGTAGTTTAACTTCTAAGTAGACTTCAAATTGTGAACAAAATCTTAAAGTTTGTCTCTGGATTAAAATTGACGGCTCCAATTAGAAGATATTAAACCTCATTATGAATTTTGGCTTATTATTTTTGAGGAAATTTTTATGATCACTATAATCGTTATCGTGTGAGTAGTCGTTCGACTAAGATCAAATACATACAGATAAAATTATTGAGTTAAAAAGTGATATTGGGATCGAAGGCCCATATAAACTGGGAGTCGGGCGGAACAGACGAAGCATTGGGCTATGACTCTGATATTATGTTAAGGTTTAAACACAAAACCAATTGGCAATATAAGGAGGAGCTCAACAAGTATTTAAACCGCACCGCGAAGAGCGATGCAGACGATGTGTGACTTATTTCCATCAAGATGACTTATATCGAACGACTTTTTCAGTTTCATTGATGGTAGAATTTGTTAAAAGAATCCTGATTTTTTGTACTCGTTTTGTGTACTTAATGCAATCATTGATTATGTACGTTGAAAAAAGTGGTTATATTAGTTTTTTTTTGTTACAGTATTTTTTTGGATTTTGTGGTTACACGTATAGAAATGTGTGATTACAACGTAAAAATAAAAATTCAACAAAATTTCTATATATATAACCAAATATTTTAACGTATGTAACAATGAAACAATGAGTACAGTGCGAAAATCTTTTTTCTTGTTGAAAATCCTATCGGTGTATCATGTTACCTTATGATAGCTTTGAAACTCCTTCAACACTTTACGTATCACATGAACTCAATATATAAAATATTATATTATTATTGTTTTATTATTAATTTCCTGTTAATTGTATCTGCACCAATGGCCAACAAACATAACCCTAAAGAAATGAAAAAAATAATAATAAATAGAATTGAAAAAGAATGTCGCATAAATCTAGATTTCCACGGCACATGCTTTTTAGCTAGATTAACGCTATATCAATGTAGAAAAAATAAAGTTTATTTGATAAAAAAAAAAGTTTACAATGTCTATAAGAGTCTAGAGAAAAGCAGGAGTGGGCTATGTTATTAAAGAAATATTAATTATTAGAGAAATAATAAAAGTTCAAATGTTCGAGTCTTTAACTTATACGACATGTGAAATATATACGTATAGGTGGACTAGGAAACTTCAAGCATCTATTACTTGTCAAACAATTTTAGGGTTTCAGATTTTCTTCAAGCTAATTTTGATTTTGTTTTTGTGTGCAGAGTATTCTTAACCGATAATCGAAAACTAATTTTTCAAAAAATGTACAAAACATCAAAATAAAATTTTATTTTTTCTAACAAAATATTTTTTATGTTACTCTATATTAAGTGTCGTTTTAGAGAAAATAATTTATCTTATTTTATTTGTCATTTTATAGTTTCAATGAAACATTAATTATATTTTATGAAATATACCCTTGAGTAATTGAGTTTTAACTAAATGTTTTGAGTGACCCACTAATTAATACTACCTCTGGTCCTTTTTATATGACTCTCTAACTAATTCTCACGAATTAAGAAAACTAATAACAACCTTATTTAATATATTGTCTTATAAAAAAATAGTACAATATACCAAATTTATCTTTGTTTAAAGTCAAAATTTTCAACAAATATATTAATTATACCTACTATCCATTTATTTACTACAAGGGTAGACAAGGAAAAAATTAATAATTATTTTTTGAACTTTGTAAGGGGTCTTATATATATGACCAAAAAATTTCTCCAAATGGTCTTATATTTAGGACCGAAGGTAGTATGAGTGATAAGTGGTATATTAGAAAGTTAGATAATTATTTGGGTAAAAACAAGAAAATTAATGATATTTCTTAAACTGTATATAACAACCTTAAATGATATTTAATATGGGACAGGGGGAGTAAGTTACTAGCTCTGGTCCTAGATATAAGACTTTCTAAAGGAAATTTGTTAGTCCTATATATGACACCCCTTACAAAGTTCAAGAAATAATTACTGGTTTTTTCTTTATCTATCCTTGTAATAAATAAAATGATAGTAGATACAATGAATGCATTTGTTGAAAATTTTGATTTTGATTAAAGGTAAATTTAATATATTGTATTATTTTATTTTATTTTTTAAAAAATAAGACATTAAATAAGGTTGTTAGTAATTTTATAGGATCCTATAAAAGGGACTAGATGTAGGTAGTGTTTGGCCTAGCTTTTTTTTTTGCTTCTCTTTCTCTTATAAGTAAAAGCTAGGCCAAACAATATTTATGGTAAAGCTCTTAAATTTAAACTGGTTTTTTTCTTATGTACAAAATGCAAAAAGCTGGCTTTTAAGCTAAAAGCTAGAAATATGAGCTTTTCAGAAAAAAGCTAGATTATTCGTGGGCCCAGTATAATTAATACCTGAATACTCTAATTAACACCTGAAATCTTGAATATCTTTTCCTTCTCTCTTTGCTAAAACCTTCAAAAAGTCTTCTTCTCGTTTATGAATTATTCATTCACTTTAATATTTATGAGTTTTATTATGATTTAAAATTTTTCATATTAAAAAATATTTAATATTATATTATTATTTTAATAAATTTATATTGCATTTATTTTTAAAAAAATAAAAATATTAAGTTTTATCAAAAGAAAATTTTGTTGCAACTTTATTTTTTAACAAATAAAGAAATGTCACAATTAATTAATGATAAATAACTTAAAAAGGTTGGTATAAAATACTTTTAATAAACAATCAGTTTTTTACTCATGAGTAGCATATAACGTACAAAATAATGAAATTGTCAAACATCTTTCAGCTTTTTATTTAAAGCTCTTATTTTCAATATAATTTAGGCTTCGTTTGGCCCGGCTTATTTTTGGCTTACAAGCAGCTTCAAAGCTAAAAAGAAGAGCTTTAAATAAAAAGCTGAAAGTTGTTTGACAGTTTCATTATTTTGTACTTTATAAGCTACTTATGAGTAAAAAACTATTTATTTGATAAAAGTATTTTGTGTCAATTTTTCTAAGTTACTTATCATTAATTGTTACATTTTTTATATAAAAAAATAAATTAACAATATAAATTTGATAAGCTGAAAGTTGCAACAATAAAAAAAAACTTTGATAAAACTTTTTTTTAAAAAAAATAAACACAATATAAATTTATCAAAATAATAATTTAATATTAAATATTCTTGAATATGAAAATTTTTAAATAATAATAAAACTCATAAATATTAAAGTAAAATGAATAATTCATAAACGAGAAGAAGACTTTTTAAAGGTTTTAGCAAAGAGAGAAAAAGAAGATATTCAAAATTTCATGTATTAATTAGAATATTCAGGTGTTAATTACAATGACCCCACAAATAAGCCAGTTTTTTTTTAAAGCTCACATTTTTAGTTTCTGGCTTAAAAACCAGTTTTTTGTATTTTGTACACATAAAAAACTTTAATTTAAGAGCTTTATCATGAATACTGTTTAATCCAACTTTTATTTATAAAAAAAAGAAAAAAAAATTGGATCAAATACTATTTTAGTATCCTTCTAGGAGATATCTCAGCTCTTCATTTATCATTATGTCACTACAAAAGCAATCTCTATACCAACATTTTTTTTTAACTTATACTTTTATTAAATTAGTCACTATCTAACGGAATCATGTATCAAGGTAGTTATTAAATATCTTTATTAACAATATGTAAATTGATATACTTTACTGGAGTATCCGGTAACAAATATAAATAACTTATAACCTATTTTTTTTATCATATATAAGCAAAAGGTAATTATTTTTATTTTATTTAATGTTAAGATTTTAAAATAATTCCTTCATTAATTATTTGTTTATTTTCAATGAGTATTTAATTTTTTTATGAAATCATGAGAATTGAGTGTGAACTTGTTGACTTTTGCATATATTGAAAACTAGAGGATTAAATAGTAATATTAATATATACCGAAAGATTTTGTTCTTTTATTTTAAAATTATTGTGGTTTTAAATTTTATTTTATTTTTCAAAATAATCATAATTTTAAAATAAGTTTTTTTAAATTATGCAATATTGTACATGAGATCAGAATTAAAGGTAAAAAATTCTTATTAGGAAAATCAAAATTTTAATAAGACTATATGTAACATTCATAAATAATATTGTGTTTTCTTTTCTTGTTTCCTTCCTTAACATATGGCAAAGGTTAAAAAAAACCTTTTCAGAATTTTAAGATGTAATAAATATTTGTTTTCCAATTGTATCCTCATATAACAAATACATACTCCCTCCAGTTTTTTTTTTCTTCTTTATGTGTCTTCATTTTGGAAAAAAAATTATTCTTTTTTATGTATCTTTTTAGGAAGTCAAGGGAGTATTTATAGTTTCTTTTTTTATTATATTATTTTCATTTATTATCATGTACACTTACCAAATAGTGGATAATTAATTGTTTTAAAGTTCCAACAATGGTATAAAGAAAAATTCTCTCGTAATTTTCAGAACAACAAAAACATTAATCAACTTTCTTAATATGTGTGATTTATCCCTATAAGACGCATAAAAAGGAACGGAAAGAGTATTTAGAATTTTCTCTTTCATCACATCTTTCATTCACCAATTATCTTTTAATTATATTGTCAACTACTAAGAGTATGTTTGGATACCTATTAAGATCCGTTGGGACTTTTCAAAGTATGTCATGATATATGTTGAGATTTCGTTGGGACATTTTCGAATCCGTGATTACAGATTCCAATGCTCCAAACATAAAAGCAAGATTTTTTTGTGTTTGTCGTTTTCTATTTGCAAACGGGTATCCAAACATGCTGTCAATTTATTAAACAGTGGCATTTTAGCCAATTTATATTGAAGAGTTGTAACCATTAATGATTTTTTAATTTTAGCTTTCCGGGAAAAAAAAATTGAATGAGTTTTTCTAAGAAAAATAAAGTTTAAAATAGTTTACAATTATCAATTTCAAAGTGCATTCTAATTACTTTTCGAAAAGTTATTCCGAAAAAAGAACATATTGAGCATTAAAAGTTAAAAAAAGGGGTGGCACCGCATTATTAGAAGAATTTATTCATAGCTTATAAAAATAATTTATGGGTTTTTATAAGTTGTTTTTAGTTTATTTTCATAACTTCTTAGAATAGTTTATTAGAATAAACTGTTTTTAATTTATTCAAGTAAGTTTTTCAATTTTGCCTATAAAAAAAATTTTAGTTAAAAAAAATTATTACATAAATATTTAATTAAAAACACACTCTTGATATAGTTAATAACCCTCAGTTGATTACGTCAAACTTACTATGATAATTATAAGTTGAGATTTATATGAGTTTTTTAAACGAAAAAAATGAGAGGAACTTTCCTAAAATATCAAGTTCATTTAATGTTTTGTTAAAATATATAATAGTTATTTTTTTAAAATAGGACAAATATCAATCAATAGTTTAAAATATTGATTAAAAAACTTATCTTTCACTAAAAATTATACTGTATAAAATTACAAAATTATTGATTGATTAATTTTTAGAGTTTTTTTTCCCTATTTATGCATCACATACACAACTTAAGAATATTTGGATATTAATGCAGTGATAAAGGTACAATACGATTTTAGTGAGAGAACTCAAATTTGAACGATAAAGAGAGCATCAACTAGAGGGTGAGTTGTCTACATAAAAAAAAGTCTTTTATTTTAATAACAAGATATAAATACCTATAACCAAACAATCTAAAGGGCACGATTGAAATAATAAATACTAAATGAGATTTTTTTTTATATAGACAAATATACAACTATACACATATCCTAAATTAAATATTTATTGTCAATATTCGAACCTTAGACCTTTAATCTTCTAAACCTTAAGATTTGGTATATAACCAACGTAGATAAATTTAGAGGAGTGCAAGGGAGCCTTGCCCCCCTCTCCCATGAATTTATATTATATACTCTTTCTGTCCTTTATGTAAGACCCTCTTAAAAAATTATTCATTTGTCTCTTTCTATAAAAATATCTTCAAAATTTTATGCACATTTAATTAAGGTAAAATTACACTTTTGGTCCTCTATCTTTAGAGGTTTATTCAGTTCAGTCCCTTATCATTTTTTTATTCAATTTGACCCTTTATTTGCTAACGTTGGTTCATCTTAGTCCTCGATGTTAAAAATCTGTTAAAAACTAATGGAATAGCATTAACAGACTAACAGTGTTAAAACCGGACACGTGTCACAATCTGATTGGTCCATTAATAAAATAATAATAATATATATTTTTAATGCAGTTATGAATTTTAATGAAAAATAATAATAAAAAAAAACTTATCTTCTTTCTCATACCCACCACCACCATCGGACCACCACCCTTTCTCTTTCCCCGGCCATCACCACCTCCGGACCACCCCTTCCCCTTTTCTCGCCGTCACCACCACTGCACCACCCAACACCTTCCCCCACTGTCACCGGCCCTTCCTTTTTATTCTTCTATGCCTTAGCTTTATTTGATTTCACTTTCCCTGATTTTAGGGCCATTTTCTTACCATTTCGTACTCTATCACCACATAACAGAAAAATGTGTTTTTGTACAGAAATTTCACAACCCTTTGTCGAGAAAAATCATGGGTCAATCCCAATTTGATTGCTTAAAGATTTGAGATAAGATAAGGGTCCTTGAGTTTTAACCTTTATTCTCCCAATTTGTCTACTAATAAATTAATAGATAACCTTTATTCTCTCTCTCCTCTTTCTCTCTCTAAGTGTGGTGGTGACAGTGGGGGAATGGGTGGTCCGGAGGTGGTGACGGCGACAAAAAGGGAAGGTGTGGTGGTCCGGTGGTAGTGGTGGGGATGAAGATGGTTTTTTTTTAATTATTGTTTTTTATTAAGATTCATTATTTCATTAAAAATATATATTATTATTATTTTATTAATAGACCTATTAGATTGTGACACATGTCCGGTTTTAACACGATTAATGCTCTTTCGTTAGTTTTTAACGGATTTTTGACGTCGAGGACTAACGTGAACCAACTCAGCAGATAAAGGACCAAATTGAATTAAAAAAGATAAATGATTGAATTGAATCAACCTCTAAAAATAAAGGACCAAAAGTGTAATTTTGTCTTTAATTAATTTTCATTGGAATACCCTTATTCAATCAACCACTTTTGTGTGATTCAACATCAATAAATATAATAAGTTAATGAGAACAAACTTCTATCTCTTATGATAATAAAATTGTTGGTCTAATAATTTAAGGGTAAGTTTGAAAACTAATACAAATTGCTAGACAAATTCAGAGTCTATTTGTTTAAACTTAAAAAGAATCAATTATTTTTATAAGCAAATAATTGATTTTTTTTACGTGATTACCATAAGAATTAGAAGCTATGTATATTGGGCTAAAGTAAGAATAATCAGATTTTCTCTTTATATTGAGAAGTAACTTGGTACCTGCTTCTTAAAATAATCATAAAATCTGATTATTTTGAGAAGCACAAAAAAACAGACTAAAAATTTTTATAAGTATTTTTTTTTATTAAAATAAATGCTTATTTTACCAAATAAGCTAAAATAAACGGGCTCTTAATGATTTTACCTAAATTAATCGTTTTTCTTAGTTATTGTGTTTTCTTTAGAGAGTCTTGCATATAGGAACAGAGAGAGTATAACACATTTGTAAAGATATCACTTAAATTAATGCTTAACTTAGTCGCGTGTGTCTATGTTAGTCAGATATCGATTTTGAATCCTAGAAAGAAACCTTTTCTCATTAATTGTTTTATTTTCTCCTTTTCCCGGTTTCTTTCCTATGCAGGGTATTTAAGGCAGCGTTTGGTAACGGTACAGAACAGAACGGAATGAGATGGTACACAATAAAATGGAACAGAGAGCCGTGTACTGTGTTTGGTGATCATGGAACAGAGTCATATGTATTTTTTTTTGTATTAATGTGAATTAAAATATAAAAATATTTTTTTGTAATACATATAAAATTTTACTTTACTTGACTGAAAGTATAAAATTAAAGGAAAAACAAAAAAAAAATTTAAAATATATTTTTTTAAAAATTACGAGTATAACTAAATAATAATTTTAAAATATATTAATTTTATATTAATATTTTATGAAAAAAATAAATTATTAAATACAAACTTCTGTAAATAAATATAATTATTAAATATATTTTTAAAAATAATTATTAAACATAAATTATGTTGAATATATTTTTATTATGTAATTTTTTTTTTAAATATTTTAAAAATATTTCTTTTTGAAAAAAATAATATAAGGTTTAAGAAATTTAAATATATATTATTTTGTTAGTAAAAAATGACTCTAGAAAAATAATGATAATTCTTCTGTGTGTTGTCATGTTCTCTTTCGTTCCACCTTTTTTAATGGAATAAATCTGTCCCGTTCATGTGCCTCAGTGTCCTGTTATGTTCCTGTTGACTGATTCATCAAACAGGGAACCGTATGCAGTGTCCTGTTCTGTTCAAATACATCTGTCAAACGCTACCTAACTTTTATTGTGTTTATTTTCTTCTTTTCCCTATTTTATTTTTATGCATTTTCTTCTCTTTTTTAAACATTCTTTTTCTCTTATATTCTATCAAATATATTTTTATTTCAGTATTTAAAAACTTTATACACATGTAAAAAATAAAAATTTATATTGTTTTATATTTTAGTAAATAATAATATTTAAATATTTTATTTTAAAAATTAATATTTAATTTTCTCAATGAGTTATTATTGTGTTTTAATAACTTTTATAATAATTTTTATTATTAATTTATTGTTATTAAAAACTTATTATTTGCTTGTTTAAGAAGAATAAAATATTAAATTTATAATGTTTTAAAAATTATAAATTTAAAAATAAAAATATAATGCACATGACAATAGATATTCTTTTTATATTTGATGTTTTGTTTTATTTTTATCTCAAAACTTGATATGTTTTTTCTCTTTATTTATAAATTTGCTATGTGCTTAATATTTTTTATTATCGTTATTTTAATTTTTGCTCCTCTCCCACCAAGCATTTATGGATCTGTCTTTAATGACCAAATGAATTAAAGATCAAATGAATTAAAACACACTGTAAGTATTAAATGAGTTTTACATTTTTAATATAATCAATACTTTCTTTCATAGTAAAAATATTTTAATTTTTTTTTTATTCCTAACATAAATTATACATTGTTAATTCCTATTTCAAATACAAATTTTTACATATCAAGTCAAAATGTATATTATAGAATAAGTTCTATTGTTAAAGTATGCCTAATATTTTTAACCCATAGTTTTAGACCATTAATAAATAGTATTTTTAAATGAGAAACATTGTTGTTTAAAAGATTTTTTCCAGAATAATTATAAATCCTCGTAATTCATGTTCATAAAAATCCTCCTAATTACTTATTATAAAATGTTTTCAATATTTTTTATATTTTTAAGATTAAAAGTACATTTAATTCTATACTTTATATGATATTAAAATAATAATTAAAAAAATTATTATGAAAATATAACATTGTTTCTTTTTTTATTATATTAAAATATGCTAACGTTGATAGATGTCTTGGCCTTTTTTATGAGCATCTGACTATTGATTTAATTTTGTACCATTTTGATGATTCCGTTACCTTAATGAGACTAATTTTAAGCTCTCTGTTGAGAAAAAGATTGTCTTTAAATTTTACTTAAGTTAACAGATGGATAAAAATTGTCTATTTTACAAATTTAAGAATCAAAATCACGCATTTAAAAATTAATAGATTAAATTAATTCAATATGTAAAATAAGAGAAAAAAAATGCAATGAAATTAAATTATTAATATAAATTTTGTACTTTTAAACAGATTTTTTACAAATACGAATAAAATTCAAATCCTTATTAATGATAAGTGTACCAAACCTTATTAGTTTAATTTATTCAACTAATAAGAAAAATTAATTTGTCAATGAAGTTAGTTCAAATGGTGTGTGTTTACATCCATGACTCTGAGGTGATAGGTTTGAGTCTTATCTCATTGAATTTAACTCCAATTGATAGACGATATGTAAATTTAACTATAAATTCTCGTTGAGGTCGGTGGTATGTCCTAACCTTAGACGGGGTAGACCTGCCCATTAACTAAATTTTTTCTTAAAAAAATTTAATTTTATAAATCTATAATAATAAAATATTGCATTCAAAATTGAATATAAGAAAAAAAATTCAATAATTTTTATTTAAAATATAAATAAATTTCAGCTGTTTTTCTTTTATTTAATGTTATATTATTATTTTGGGAAGTGATATTACCACTCTCAAATTTGATATTGTCACTCCAAAATCATGAAAAAGAAGCTTAAGAATAAGTGTCATAGAAGTAACAATATCAAATTTGAGAATGACAATATATTTCTCATTATTTTTAATGTAATTTCGTTTATTTAATTTCATCACTTTTTTTTTACAATAAATATAATAAAATATATTTTAATAATTTAGATTTATCTTTTAAATGAAACTAAAAAAAATTTAAATTCAATTATATAACTTTTTTAATTTTTAACATAATAATCTCTTTATAATTTAAAAAATAAAAAACTATATATATTTTTAATTTTTATTTTGAATGCAATGGCTACATCACACCACAATTAATGCTTTGTTAACATCACACCACAATTTTCAAAGGGTTTTGTCATTTCATATTAAATGACAATAAAGGGTAAAGATTCCCTTAGCTCAAGCGCTCGAGTATGAAGTGAATCATACTCGCGCATCAGTCCATTCTTTTCCATTTCCTCTCCCTCTATTCGTAAGCGATAAAAAATTTGGTGGTTGGTTCCAAATCCAACGGTTCAGAATCAACCCCATCGACACACATCTTCTTGCTCAAACCCTTCGATTTGCACAGTCAAAGTGGGTCCCAGCGAAAGTAGAACACTGAAATTTCATCAGAAAAAGTGCGCGAGTAGGGGAAGTTTTCCAGGTCGATGTTCACTTCCTTCGTGGCTCATTCGTATCCGATTCAGGGTCGTGACTCAGACCGAGTCCGATTCTGCGGACTTCAACAAAATCCCTCTTTCTCCTCTCTCTTCCTCGTCACTTGGTCCACCAGTGAGTCTCTCATTCGGTTTGTGCTTGCTGAATTTGTAGGTGAAGGGTTTTGATTTTTCCTTTTCCATTTGATTTGTTGTCTTTAATTTTGTTAATTCTAACTCGTTGAGTTTTTGTTGACGTGAGATTTCGGTGTTTTGCACAGAGGTGAAGGTACATTCTCATTTCCATCGGAGGATTTGCGATTCTGCATTTTCCAACTGGTAGAGATTCCGCTGGTTCTTGTTAGTTTATGTGTTGTTGTTTGGAATGAACGATTTTATTTTATTTTTTATTTTTTTTGTTTGTTTAGCGCTTTTGGCTCTTCTCTCTCTCCCTCAATTATTGTCTCTGAATTTTTCAAGGGTAAAATGAAAACGAAATTCTTCTCCTGCATGGGTCATTTTCAATTTAGTCATGCTCGGGGTTATAGAAAATGGTATCGTTACTCAATCAATTTGAATTATGTAGTTACCCTGTTAAAGATCTGCATGTTCTGGATATTGCTCCAGCTCAACTGGTTTTTTTTATTGAATTTAATCTGCGAATCCTGTTGAGTAGCTTTGTTGGCCGTCACTCTCATTGTAGACTGTTGTTAATTTTATCTGATGCTAATCCTCTTACTGCTGTGCTCGTGCAGCCTAAATATCTGTATTTTGCGAAGCTGAAAGATTGAAGATGGTATGTGTTGTCAATTTCCAATTCACATCCACGCCAGATTATATTTTGTAGCGTTATTGGTCCTTATTTACAAATTACAAGTACTACTGCAGTGTTCTGTGGGAGGACTGGCAATTTCTTTCTTAATTATTTAATATTTTTCTTTTTGCTACTTAGCTTTTGCTTCTCTTTTTGGTGCATAACAATAACAAATATTGCAGGGTGGAGATGATTCTGGTCCGGAGAGTGACAATTTTGATTGGAATACTGAGGATGAACTTGAAATTGAGAACTTTCAGTCATGTTTAACTTTTCCTAATGGAGAGGCTGTTAATGGGTCTGGAGAGGTAACTTTTTCGGCACTCTAGTTTTTGTCCGGTTATCTCCATGCGTGATATCAAGAAATTAGAAGACTAACTTCCTAAAAATTTAAGATATTGCAAGTACACTGTCTTTAATTGTTGTCTTTAATTGATAAAAGAAAATACCTTTTCTTTAGTGACTGAATGAGTTTTCTGAAATGAAAGTTAGGTCCTTTTATAATTTTGTTTGGCCTTCTTTCATCCAAATGTTGCTTGGAAAACTTGTTATGAGTAAGCTTGGAGCTTGGAGAGAATATATGAATGCAACCTATCTGCCACAAGCGGAAAGACTGTTGCTAGGATTTGAACCCGTGACCTCCAATTCGTCATAAGGCAGCAACCTTAGCGTTGCGCGAAGGTTCACCCTCATATATTGTAACCTACTAACCATGATAAATGAAAATGATAAACTACGTTTCAGGTCAATGCTGGAAGAAATAACCTTGAGAGTTGAGATTTTAAAATATAAGTTTTTGTGTATGAATTATGATTTCTGTTTAGTATTCTATATATTTAGATTTGTGGAATTTGTGTGTTTCTGATTTCATTGTGGCTAGTTCTTTGTGAATTATGTCCTTTCTTTTGCTGTTGTATGGATTTATGTACTGATTTTGCATCCCCCTTTCTCTTTTTTGGGTTACCTTAATTTATGTGGTTCAATAGTCTAGGCTACCATGGAATGTCTGAATATAAGTCATATATTGAAATTCTCACATGTTTATTCTTATTTTGGTAATCTCAGTTCCTGCATGTTGTTTTAACAGAAAAATATGTATTTTTTTTACGAGACATCTTTTTGCTAATTTCAGTAAATTTTGATGGTTTTCCCAAGTATCCAGTCCATTAAGGCATTTTAAATTCAATACACGTGCATTATTGAGAAACATGAATGTAGAAATAGGAATGTACACAGAAATGGAGTTCTTTTTTGTTCTGTTTTGTTTTGTTTTGTTTTGAATAACTACTAATGTCTAATGTCTCTCTTCCTGAAGGCAAGCTCATCTAATACCAAGGTACTTGACCACTTTGTTGGTATGGGATTTCCCAGTGAAATGGTTTCCAAAGTAATTCAGGAATATGGTAAAAGCACTGCTTTACACTATTTTAACATATATTTAATTCACAAGGTTCTCAAATAATATTGTTTCGATGAACATGCAGGTGAGGAAAACGAAGATAAAATACTTGAAGAACTTCTCACATACTCGGTGAGTTGATATTTCTGCAGTGTTGATGGCTGCATTCTGACCTTGCCTCTTGGAACTATTATTGAGTTATAATTATACCTGCAATCTAGTATCCTCAACTGCTTTAGTTGTCTCACCTCATCTTTTCTTAATTTAGGAGATATTTCTATATTGCAGAGTTGTTAGCATCTATCAAAATACATAGTGATTGTGGATCATTGCTTGTTATCTTTAGCAGTTAAATTTTGGCCAGCCAGTCATGCCTAGGCCATAGCACTCGGGACTTACCTGAGTTGCAGAGCGATGAACTATTGACATGTACACAATTTTTCTCATTTATAGCAGATAAGCCTTTGCTATCAATTTTCCATGGCATTTCAGTTCAGGAAATAAAATAACTTACTGTGTAGCTTGTTTCTAAAAATATGCGATAACAATGAATTGATTCTTTAAACTTGTCTTGTATTGTATTTGTACAAAATGCATTTTTAAAATTGTTTGTGATTGAACCGATTTCCTTTGGGTTATAATTCTTTCCACTTTGGAAGAGAATAACATAATTAACGATTTATTGTTTTAATCTTCTGTTTTATCATTTCACATTTTTGAAGTAATCACATCCACATGATGGAAAAATCCATATGTGGAAGATTCTAGTTCACATTAACGATTGGAGTAAATTCTTATTAAAAGTTAACTTTGCTGTCTTCATTGTTGTTATGGTATAAGATATTGGGGTTGTCTCCATGTCTTCTAGCGCTCATGCTATTGTTTCTTTAAGGGAATTTCCTTAGATATATGGAAGGGATTCAAGAGCTTTATTTTATTAAAGAGCCTTTATTTTCCTTTGACTTCTGCTTCCTCATGGAGGATTTTGTTTTCAAAACCTTTCTTCGTTTTAATAAAAAAAATTCTAAAATTGGTTATGGAATTGCGTCACCAAGAGAAGGTAAATGATTGTAAAACTTTTACTAGTTTGGGTCGTGAGTTGCCTAAGATGTAGGCTAGAGTTAAAAATGAGCTGCATAATCACCTGAAAATTGCTATAAATATGTTGCACTCTAATACAATGGCAATAGTATTTTACCAACCTTGCTGTGTGTTTGGTTCAAATTATTTCCAAGAAATAATCATTCATTTTTGATGGCTCCTTGAGTTTTTTAAAACAATCAACTATTTCTCAGAAATAAGCTTTTCCGAATGTGTGGTCAAAGAGTGATGTCAGTGGACATGCAGATGCACTAAGATTTTTAATAAGAATGCATCTTCAAGAATACCATCATTAGCAGTCAACATTATGTGCCTTGTTTGAATGATACATGCGCTTCCTTCTTATTGTTGGCATTATTTTCAACGGCACAATTCATAGGTTAGAGACATTGTCATAATGTTATCCTGTATTATTTCAAGGATAGACCATTTACCCTTGTTCCCCTTAGCCGCTTTCTTTTTTGGTTCTTTAGATTTATCTTACTTTTTTCATAGATTTCTTTCAAACAATTTTAGTGTAGCATTGACATATTTTGCAATTTTAGGGCTTGATTGTTTTTGTTTTCACTTCATGTTTCCATATGTCGTTTTATAATTAAATTACAAAATTGCCATTTGTTTTTGCTATTTTATTCCCTGTTTTCAGGAATTTTTATAGGAAACGTTGGAAAAAATAAAATCTTGTTTATTATTGTGTACAATCTTTTCTATACAATTTTCAGAAAATAGGAAACACAATGAAAATGATGATGTAGTTTTTTAATTATTTATCAAAACAAGAAATAGAAATGCAAACTTATCAGACCCTTAAAGTTTTTGACTGTCATTATTACAATTGTTTGTTTTTTTTTGTGTTTCCATACAGGTTCTAGAAAGTTCTCCTAAGCCACAACAGGCAACTGAGCAAGATCCTTCATCTTCTGAGCGTGCTGCAAGTTCTTGGGATGATGATATCTCAGATAATGATTCTTTTTCTGATTTCTCTGATGAAGTAATCTCTGATCTCTGATCTTTGATACTTTGTTTTTAGGGTTCATATGAATATGATTTGATTTATCTTATCACTTTATAGTGTCTTTAGTGTCATTACCCAGGATGGTTTTTTAATATGATTGTCAACTTGTAATCATTTTCAAACTTGAGCTAAATTAGAATCATTTTGTACCTGAATAAATTGGTTAAATTTCTCTTTGACCTACTCCAAAGGAGAACGAAAATGTTTTAATTTGCTTTTATAAGTACTTATTCATTTATCATTCTGTATTTATGGAGGTTGATTGCTTATTCTAGGAATCAATTCGGATGCAGGTTATCTTTTATTAGTTATGACTTGTTTATTAGTTTTTTCTTTATTTGCAGGAAATTGTAAAATCTGTTTCTGAGAATGGTGATGCCTTCCTGACATTGGTGAAAATGGGGTACAAGCAGGATGAGGCTTTAAATGCCGTTGACAGATTAGGTGTATTTCATATGATTCATTCTTATATTTGATTCTGGTTGTCTTTTTGCGGAAACTCCTTACTTTTTTATTTGTTGTTACTTGTGGTCTAATTCTCCATCATGAGTTGATTTCCCAGTACCTTGATCTGTGTGCCTTGGGCAACCTGAGCCATTGTTGGTCTTCCTAAAATTTACATAATATCTGTCTGATCAACCTTCTACTCTCCATTTTATTGGCCTTATTGTTCTAATCAAAACATTGCAGGTCCAAACTCCTCACTTGATGACTTGGTAGATTTTATATGTGCCGCACAGATTGTAAAGCAAGAAGATGCCCTTCTACCTCCGGAAGAGAAGGTATTAAATAGAATTGTAATGAACTTAATTTTTTGTAACTAGTTTTTTTCCCTCTTAATTGTCTACAATTCATCTGGTATCTCTCTTTCCTCTTTTCTTTCATATGTTTTATGTATGTGTGTATGTGTAATTTTAAACATTATTTTGACAGCCAATTTACAATGACTATACCAAGGCGAAAAAACGAAGCTTTTATGAATATGAAGTATTGGGAAGGAAAAAGCCTAGGGGACGTGAGAAGAAAATAATTAGTGAAGATGACGAAGAGGCTCTTCATCTTCCAAACCCAATGATTGGGTTTGGTGTTCCTACTGAGTCACACTTCATTACAAACAGAAGGCTTCCTGAAGATGCAATAGGGCCACCGTACTTTTACTATGAGAACGTGGCACTTGCTCCAAAAGGCGTCTGGCAAACAATTTCAAGATTTTTGTATGACGTGGAGCCTGAATTTGTAGATTCAAAGTATTTCTGTGCCGCGGCGAGGAAAAGGGGTTATATTCACAATCTCCCCATTGAGAATAGATTCCCGCTTCTACCACTTCCACCACGCACCATACATGATGCATTTCCCCTAACAAGGAAGTGGTGGCCATCATGGGATTCTAGGACTCATCTGAATTGTTTGCAAACGGTTTATGGAAGTGCTAGACTGACAGATCGAATTAGAAAAGCTATAGAGAACTACGAGGGGGATCCTCCTGATCATGTCCAAAAGTATGTTCTTGATGAATGTCGGAAATGGAATCTGGTTTGGGTGGGAAGGAATAAGGTCGCTCCGCTGGAGCCTGATGAAGTAGAAACACTGTTGGGATTCCCAAAGAACCACACAAGGGGAGGTGGTATAAGTAGGACTGATAGATATAAGTCACTTGGCAATTCCTTCCAGGTATGATAATACTCTCTCTCTCTCCCCCCCTCCCCCCCTCCAAAGCCTTCCATCAAGACCCTACTGTATGTGTTTACTGTCACATAGAAATGTAATACTCATTTGAACTATATAGTATTGTTTTAAATAATTTTATCCATATTCAGTATAATGAGGTAGAGGAAGATCTTTAGATGTACATAGCCCCAATATTGAATTGTTTTTTGACGAAATACTATGGTAACAGTTGATGTATGTAAAGCAGCCTCCAGCTAGCGAGAAAAGGGCTTTGGTTATTGAATTCAGAATAATGTTAAATGCTAGGAATTATGTGCAGTTTCAATATTTTTGTTGTTTTATATCAAACTGGTGTTTATGCGTAAGTTTCCATGTAATTTTCTCTTTCCTTATTAGTTGTGTTTATTTCAGGTTGACACAGTGGCATACCACCTGTCAGTTCTGAAAGACTTGTATCCTAATGGTATCAATCTTCTTTCTCTCTTTTCTGGAATTGGTGGTGCGGAGGTAGCCCTTCATCGGCTTGGTATCCCTCTTAAGAATGTTGTGTCTGTTGAAAAATCAGAAGTGAATAGGAATATTGTTAGAAGTTGGTGGGAGCAAACAAATCAGAAAGGTAATTTAGTTGATCTGGAAGACGTTCAGCAGCTCGATGGTAACCGTTTGGAGCAGCTGATGAACACATTTGGGGGTTTTGATCTCATCGTCGGTGGAAGTCCATGCAATAACCTGGCTGGTAGCAACAGGGTCAGCCGGGATGGACTGGACGGCAAAGAATCATCCCTCTTTTATGATTACATTCGAATTCTAGACTTAGTTAAATGTATAATGGCAAAGCATCAATGAATTTGTCTAAAGAAACCTCTTTAGGTTTTTTAGTTAGTCCAAACATTTAGGATCTTTATATATATAACTTGAAACACTAGAGACAGGTGCTTCATACCCCATTTTTGTTGTCAAGTAAAGGCAACGGTTTCAAATAAATTATTTATCTTTACATTTCCGATTTCAGTTTACTATGTCTTTTTTATGTTTTGTGTATGTGGGTTCAGTACATCCAAACATGATGCAGGGATATACTAGGCACGTGTTTGTATACCTATTTGCAAACGGGAAAGAAAGGCAAGAAATCTTGCTTTCACGTTCGGAGCATTGGAATTCGAAATTACAGATTTCAAGAGACTCAAACGGGATCCCAACGGGTAGCCAAACCTACCCTAATTGGTGCTTACAACGTTGTCTTCTTTCTGATAATCATATGACTGATAAGCAGCAACCTTTTTCCCTGTTGTTCTGTGATGTAGTTTGACATTCTTGAAGAGGCGTCGCGTGATTTATGTAGCTGACTTTACATAGTGGGATAATGGCTTGTTCTTTAATGTAGTACATAGTGGAATAATGGCTTGTTCTTGTTCTTTGATGTAGTTCTACGGTAGCTGTTGTTGGGTACTTGTATGCCAACTTGGCAGAATGATTAGTAGTTTGATAACAGTTGATTAATTGTTTGTGTAATCTTTGTTGTAATGGTATCTTGGGTTATTGAATGTGTTTTCTTATGTTAAGTGATTTTCTTGATCTTTTAAGTTTCCTCTGAAGAATATACTCTCTCCGTTCCTATTTAACTGTCTGGAGAGAGAAAATCACACATTAAAAAATGTAAGAATTGTTATAGTTTTTCTCAAAATAAATTTTGAACTCTCCATAATATCCTTTATCTCTTATTGCTTGATTGGTTGGATAGTGGGACATTGATTAGTCTCCAATTAAACATAAGGTTAGAATTGGTAAAAGTACAATTAATGTTACATTGAAAATATGAGTGAACAGATAAATAGAAACTAAGGTTTTTTTTTTCAGACAGTTAAATAGGAACGGAGGGAGTATGATTTGTTGATCCAATATACTCCTGAATTTTAGTGGAAAAGGTCGTTGAGGGCAAAATTTTCACTTCCGCGTTAAGAATGGTTCTTGAGAATGCTTTTTGGGGAGTATTAGGCGTATTTAGGGTTTTGTTTACTATTAAAAAATGACGATGATTCATAAATTTGTTGAGGAGTGTGATGACAGTGGATTTTCCTTTTAATATAAATATAAAAATATAAAGGCTTCTAGTAATAAGAGCAACTTTAATCCTCATATCCAATATTATTGCTTATTGCTTAATAAGACACATAATTATAATTATATTTACTTTATATACAACTCAAGAAACTCTCCTCTCTAAGTCCAGGTAAATAGTTATGACATACCAAGTTGGAAAAAGTGATCACTAGCGTATGAATCACTGTCTCAACGTGTGAACCGATGCTGATGGAGGAACTTTCACCATAACTTGTCACTTTTCTCATGAAAACTGAAATCAGAAATTAGACAGTTAGAAGGGCATAATCTTTTGTTAATGTTTGACTTTGAGTGAAAGAGTTTGGACTCTGTCTCTTAAGCTTTGGTTCCATTTTTGGTCTCTGAATCTGTCCATGGAAATACTAAGAATGGTCGTTGCTTTCTTCACTTGAGCTTAGTCTTTCAATTTCCAAATTCGATATATTTTAGAAAAACATATAAGGACTATTAAAAGAATAATATATACTATAAATAAAATTAATTTCATATTATCCATTTTGTAGATATAAATAAAAGTATATTCCTCCAAATTTCTTTAACTCTGCATCTGTATGTGACCCAGCAAAACTTTTTCCAGTCATGAAAATTTTATTTGGCCTTGCTTACCAGATTTTCTTTTTTTCTTTATACTTCTATTTTTATGTATTTATGTTCTATGACATATTTACTAATTAACCTATGTAACAGTTGAGATTTTAACCTATATAACAGTTGAGATTTGCATCGTATGTTTTTCTTTTAAAATTTTCCTGATGAATCCTGTCCTGAGGTATTCAGTATTCCAAAATATCGTTTGAAGAGCGTATTTAGTTTTGAGTATTATATAAGTAACTGCTTATCATGTAAAAATGATGGAAGATTGCAGAATTAGGTGGAAAATTTACTAACCTGTGGTATTTTATTTACTAAAGAAGAAAAAGGACGTGGTTCCATGCCTTAGGGACTAATCGTTCCATTTGTTTTATTGCATTTCAGTTTTTGTCTCATATTCTGAAATTTTAATGTGATTTCTTGAAATCACTTCACCATTATTCTTTACAGGAATGGTCAAGGTTCCCGCAAAAGTACAGAAACTATTTCTGCCTCTGTTTAATCTGAAAGGTTCTGGCTTTATCTCTATGCTTTTTATAGTTTTAAGATGATTCACAATTTTTACTTGTGACGGTTGCATTTCAAGAGTGCAATGCTCATTCTGTTATTTCTGTACACTGTCTTGTGTTGTTTAGTAAAAAATGTGTGTATGCATTGGCCACTGGCCAGGCCTATGTAAGATTGTATGTTTATATATGATTGACATTCTGTTGCTATGTCCCTTTTGACTAAATTTTTATAGTTTCAACTTTGCAGGAATTTGTCCAAGTCTGCTTTGATGGAAAGAATTCACAGTAAATGGCCGCGTCCTGTATGGCATGCACCATGGAAGAACTATAGGGTTAAAACATTGCCCCTTTTTTTTTACTATTTATATTTATGAATATCTAATGATTACTGATGGATGAGTGGCATGCACCATGGAAGAACTATAGGATTTGTTTACTGCTGTGTTGATTTTTCTTTTCCTTAATCAGTTCTGACCTACTTAGTCTTAGGAGGACCTTTTGAATTTAATAGCTTTGATAATTTTAGTTGTTTGATTTTAACCTTCGTTTATTTTCTTTAGGTCATCAGTGGTCACTTAGGATGGGTGAGATCTGTTGCAGTTGATCCCAGTAACAGATGGTTTTGTACTGGCTCCGCAGTTGAAATCACATGGGTGGTTGAAATCACATGTGTGGTCGGGGCATGGGTGGTTGTCATTTGAGTCACCCCTTACATTCTTCAATTTCTCAACGGTGAGAAAGAGGAATTCAAGCTCGAGCTTTAGGTTCTCTCTTTTCTGCACTGCAGGTAATTAATAATAGTAATTTCACATTTTTTTATACAAGTATTCTAGATTTTGATTGATTTTATCTTTGCTGACTGCACAATTCCTTCCTTTTACGCGATTGTTGCAAATTCTCTGTTTGTGGTTCAAGTTTTGGACTGTTGTATTTAAGACCCGTTGCATTTTGAGTTGTTACCTGAACAATTTCTGCTACTTGGATCAAAATTGTATTCAACAAACTCAATGGCAGTGAATGCAGAAATGTTAAAATATAGTAAGGGTCACAAAATTAATTTTCAAAAGTTCATTTTTTTAATATTAAGCTTGATATGTGCCGGTAAAAGCGAGGTGCGTAAATTTACTCTCAACTGAAGGTACTGATCCAAAAATGACCCCATGTTGATATAGATTCCAGTTTGACACTTGTGTTGAGGAGGTTGTGGAAGTCTTTTGCTCTAATGAAGATAATGGTCATTGGGTGACAAGTTTTGCTTGATGCCATCCCATATAAATGCAACTTAGTGCAACGTGGAATCATACTGCCATTGGTGTCTTGCTGCTTGTGCAATGGAATAGATGCAACAATTGATTATCTCTTGTTGCGTTGTGATTTCAGTATCACAGTGTGGCATGATTTGCTTTAGTGAATTGGTCAACTCGTGTCACTTCCTTTTAGCGTGAACACCTGGATTTTGATGTGGGTGGGTTTGGTAGACATGAGACATATAATTGCGCTATGTTTACTATTTAGTTGGTTGCCATGTGGTTTATTTGGGTACATTGTAATAATTGCATCTTTCGAGGATGTGTTGTGGATGTTGTAGAGGTGGTTGATTCAATTAAATTCCGATGTTAGAAGTGATTTACTCAATTACTCTGCATCTAACTAGAGGACTGTTTGTGTTGTCTGATTGGTTTCAAAACTCACATTTGTGTATGTCTATATTTGGTTAGTAGAGCAATGCTATGTAGTACGAAATTGTACTACACGAATTATACACGAAGACATGATAGAGTTGGATGATCAATAAAATGAATATTGAAAATAGAGGGGAATTGGCCTAGAAATCATGGGCAGTAATTCATTTTCGGTTTTCGTCAAGTTTTGTTTCGCACTATATATAATTTTCGTTGATTAGTATTATGCTTTGTTTTGTTTTGTAATGGGTTTGACTATCCATTATACTCTATTTAATATATTTGTTCTCTGTTGCGCTTTAAAAAACATATTAAGTATTTATATTTAATAAATCCTATTTTATTGTTAATAAAAAAACAAAAAAATGTGTGTAAAAATGATCCAGCAGCAACTACCCTTGAGCACCAATGACCAGGTTGATCCAAGTATCCAACACCTAACCAAAACAACTGGGCCTAGCGGCTAGTGACCCTTAACCACGGTCAAATTTCTAACAACTAACCATGGTCACACACCTAACCCAACCCTCCCACTTTCCCGTATAATAATATCAATATCATCATCAATGATTCCTATAAATAACCGCGTTCATTCATCTCTCCCTTTTCCTCTCCCTTTCTTCTTCTTCTTCCTCCTCCTCTTTATCTCACCACTTCCGTCCCTTTTCCGAAGCGCGTGTCGCAGGGCTCTGCGACCCGTATCCCGTAACCCTAACCCCATACTAACCTTAGAGGCAGAGACACCTTGTCACGTCGTAGAATCTACGGCCACTCCTCGCTCCTAAACCGGTACAGTAAGATTCGATTCGATTTCATTTTATTCTTCGTTGTTAATTTTGTGAAGTACTTGTAACATTTCGTAATCGCGCAGATCTGAATGTGAAATCTTGGGTTTTGCTTCAGTAGTACCAGCACTGCTACCCTTTAGGTTGTGGTTTGCTTGAATCTAGGTCTAAGTTATCCCGTATGGATTTGTGCTGCATGTAGTTGTTTTTGCTACGTTTTGGTTTTCTGAAATCGATTCTCTTCATATTTTTGGTACTGGATTTATAATGTTAAGCTTGGAGGATTTATTTATTTTTGTTTACCGTGTATTTAGGACTTGTTTTGCGTTCCTGGTGAAAACCGGCATGAACTGATATTTTCTTTTCTTTTGATGAAAGAATGGTTGATTTAGGTTGTAATGGAAGATAGATTGTTATTATCAAATCACCAAATCAAATCAAGCTTGTTCATTTTAGGATTTGAGAATGTATATTTTGCTGAAAATTTGTCACGGACAAGTGAAAGTGAAATATAATTGCTGATAATAAGTCACTTAACCATTATTCTGTTTTTGGCTTAGATGATGATGATAATGGCTTATTCCTAAATCCTAATTTGTTTTGTTGTTATCCTGTGTTGGTGTTAGAATCATATTGCTGTTCCTTTGCTATGGCTGCCACAGCAACTGCCTCTTCAGTGGGTCCTCGATATGCCCCGCCAGACCCGTCTCTCCCTAAACCATGGCGGGGTCTTGTGGATGGCAAGACTGGGTATCTTTACTTTTGGAATCCCGAGACTAATGTGACCCAGTATGAGAGGCCTTCAAGCTCAGCTGCTCCACCTAAGTCTTCTTCAGTGCCTAGTTCTTCAGTCCAGGTGCAACAAACTTCTCAAAGGCAGCGAAGTCGCAGTCCTTGTTTGAATGATAGGTATGATAGAAATGGCCGAGGTGGATCAAGTGAAGATGGACTGCGGAACCAACAGGTTGATGCTCAACTTTTGTTGTTGTTTTTGACATCTTGAAATATGTTACTTATAGCTTTTTATATATTATTTTAAAGCTAGTTGTATGAAATATTCTAATTACTGGGTGTTGCTTGATAGCAATGTTTTTCAAGTGAGCATTGAATTAATTTTAAATTACTGATTCTGTTATACTTGTCAACTTATCGATGATGACTATAGCAGGGAATGGGTGAAGTTCACTCGTATTGTATTAAAACATTGAGGCTACAATGCATTTATTGAACAGACTAATTCTGCATTTTTCCTTGAATGGACACTTGGGTTGTTTGGGGCTTTTGGGCATTACGCTTAGATGGGTAAATGAATGAATTTATCATTTTGGTAGAAGAAAAAGGACTTATTTGGCTTCTCCTTCACTTTGTATTAGAGTTCCAAAGGTGGAAGTTTCAGTTCTCATAATGTTCCAAATGGAACGCCTGCTGTTGGAAATGATAGTTCTTCTACAAGAGGTCATGGGGCATCAGATGCTGGAGCTGGATTATCTCCAGAATCTTATCGGCGTCGGCATGAAATATCTGTTAATGTGAGTATATTATTATAACATTGTGGCAAGTAAATGCACCATACCAGACTACGTTGTCATTATGAACTGTATAATTTCATCTGCTATTTTTATTGCTTTAGAGTTGGCTTTGGTGACACTTTCTTTCATTATTTCATTTTTGAAGATATTTGAAAATGTATCAGGAGATTGAGTTCTATTTCTCCTTTAGGGTTTTTCTCATTCTCATTTTTTCTTCTAGGGAGATAATGTACCACCGCCTCTTACATCATTTGGATCTTCTGGATTGCCATCTGAGATTCTGAAAGAGGTATCAGCTTCTGCTTGCTTTTCTTTTCTTATCTAGGTTCAGTAATCATTAATGGCAGTTAAGAGGATGTGCAAGCTTAGGTACCTTATCCAAGTGTTTATTGTGCAAAACTCTGATTCCTGAAGCTCTAATGTCTAAGTTTCAGGCTCATGATTTTTTTCATCTTTACTTTTTGTCGTAGGTGCGATATTTGCTCCTGCGGAGGAGCTAATGTCGTACGCTGTGGTGCCCTTTTTGTGGGGCTAGCATTTAGTTTGGACTTTGGAGCGCCCTTTTATGGTGGACCAAGTTTTTGGAAGGGCTTTCCGAATCATCCAAGTTCGTGGCTGGGACTGCTGTTGGTCATGATTCAGTCTGCCACTTGGTCTGTACGGAAGAAGAGGCCTCCTCATGCGCTAGCTTGCATATGCAAGCTTTGGTGGCTTGCATGTGAGGGATGATGCTTCTTCCGGCATTTAACTCTCCTCTATAAGTCCCAAAGAAAACCAATCTCCTGGATTTTCCTCTTTTTTAGGTACAAAATGCTGGGTTCTCAGCCCCAACTCCTATTCAGGCACAATCATGGCCCATTGCTCTTCAAAGTAGAGACATAGTAGCAATTGCTAAAACAGGTTCAGGGAAAACCTTGGGGTATTTAATCCCAGCATTTATTCACCTTAAGCGTAGTGGTAATAACTCCAGGATGGGCCCCACTGCATTAGTACTATCACCAACAAGGGAGTTGGCGACACAAATACAAGATGAAGCTGTGAAGTTTGGAAAATCATCGAGAATTTCTTGTGCAGTAAGTAACTTCTCTCTTTCTCACACTCACTTTTCAACTTTCTATGTTTTGCTTGCATGCAAGCCATGGAAAATTATTATTGGACTCACAAATATGAGAATTTGAAACATGTTGCTTAAAGTATCATTCTTCATTGGATTGCATGTTATAGTAGGTTTGTTAGATGTTAGTCTCTTATGTTCTGCAAACTTGTATTATGTTGTTTCCTTTTCTGTTGAGATATTCCACGGAGGAAAACGTTGTAATTTTAGTTTTTGTGATCCTCGAGTTAAACCTAGCTAGAAAAATACTGTCTGCCGCAAATTGTCCCTTGCCATGCTTGATTCTATTTGTTTACTTATTTTTTTATTCATTTTGGCTAGTGTCTGTATGGAGGAGCGCCAAAGGGTCCTCAATTGAGAGACATTGATCGTGGAGTAGATATTGTGGTTGCCACTCCTGGCCGATTGAATGACATTCTTGAGATGAAGAGAATTAGCCTTCATCAGGTCTCTTACCTTGTGCTAGATGAGGCAGACAGGATGCTGGACATGGGTTTTGAACCTCAAATTAGGAAGATTGTGAATGAGGTGCCTGCTCGCAGGCAAACTCTCATGTTCACTGCAACATGGCCAAAGGAAGTCAGGAAAATTGCAGCTGATCTGTTGATCAATCCTGTCCAGGTGAACATTGGCAATGTAGATGAGCTTGTTGCTAACAAGTCCATTACACAGGTAAGCTATTCTGCTGCTGGTAAATTTTGGTGCGATCTCTTTATTCACTGGCTAGTATTTCTTTATAATGTATTGATGTATTGACGTCAAGGGATTACTACAATGTTTTAATGCTATTGTATCAGCATGTTGAAGTATTGGCACCAATGGAGAAACACAGACGGCTGGAAAATATTTTGCGGTCACAGGATCAGGGATCAAAGATAATAATTTTTTGTTCTACCAAAAAAATGTGTGATCAGCTTGCCCGCAATCTGACACGTCAGTTTGGAGCTTCTGCTATTCACGGGGATAAATCCCAGGCTGAGAGGGATCACGTGTTGAATCAATTTCGTACTGGGAGGTCTCCTGTGCTTGTAGCCACAGATGTGGCTGCTCGTGGACTGGACATCAAAGACATCAGGTCTTTTACCTATTTGTGCTTTACTATATTTTGCTTCTTTTGAGGCCAAAGTGTTAGTTATTGAGAGATTAGTGCTCTGTACACACTGGACTAGTATGTCTCCCATGATTCTCAATACTCCGTAACTTGGAAAAGTGAGAAAATTGATCATCAAATTGGAAATTGTCCATAAATGTTTTGCAGGGTGGTTGTCAACTATGACTTCCCTACTGGCGTGGAAGATTATGTTCATAGGATTGGAAGGACTGGAAGGGCTGGAGCCACTGGTTTAGCTTACACTTTCTTTGGTGAACACGATGCGAAATATGCTTCAGACCTCATCAAAGTCTTGGAAGGTGCAAACCAGCGAGTCCCGCCAGAACTTCGTGATATGTCATCACGTGGTGGTGGAATGAACAGATCTAGACGATGGGGTCCTCCTGGTGGCCGTGGGGGACGTGGTGACTCTGGATACGGTGCAAGAAATAATGATTCTGGATATGGTGGAAGGGGTAATGATGCAGGATATGGTGGAAGGGGTAGTGATTCAAATTCTGGCAGAGGTGGATGGGGGGCTGGTGCTTCTGGCAGAGGTGGAGGCCGTGGGTTTGACTTTGACTCACAGAGGTTAGCATAGTTTTTTTTGTTAGTTTTAGTTTCTATTTTGTACCGAGAATGTTTATTTACTTAGCCATTTGTTCCAGCTTTTTTGGGGCCGCAACTTTTAAGTTGAAGTTAAAAATATGACCTTTTGAACTAAAGCTGAGTTTGTTTGAAATTTGACATCTTTTTGGCATGAAAGTTATTTTAAAGCTAAAAACGAACATCAATATAAAAAAAGCAACTTTTAAGCTCAAAGCCTGTTTTGATTAGATTTTAGAGCTCTTGCATTTAATTTTCTTTTCATTATAAACGAAACTATTTGGTTTTTAGAGTTTCTCTGGATTTATGTTTTGCCTAGCTTCTCCTTTCAAGGAGAAGAGAAGCCCAAAAAAAGCTTGGTGAAACACTACCTTAGTCTTTATATAACTAGAGGATTTGGCTTCTCTAAAAGGGTTCCTATTTCCTAATACTGTTGTACATGTTTTTGTTTTGTGGCATAGGAATGATCGTGATCGAAGTCCTGAAAGGGGATCTAGTTGGAGTGATCGCTTCAGAAGTGTCAACCGTGATCGCAGCCGAAGTCCTGACAGGTCTGCACCACCTCAGCATTCCCATGTCAGTTTTCACAAATTAATGATGGAACGTAGTGGGGGGGACACTCGCAACAAGAGCTTTAACCGGGAACGGAGTCGCAGTCCAAGCCCTTATAAACAGGAGAGGGCTCCGGCGGTTCGGGAACGTTCACCAGTTAGCAGTTTTCATCGATCAATGGCGGGACAAAGTCAATCATCCCCTCAGAAGGAGTGGGGAGGGTCTTCTGGTGATGGAACTCATTCTTCTTACAATGGAGAAGAGGAGGAAGGGTTGATTCCCGATGAAGAAGGAATGATAGGCCAAGGTGTGGAATAGGATTTTGGAATCCTTTCTAGCCAATACACATAAGGTCACATATATTTTAAGGTTATATTTTGATCCTACTTTTGCAGTTTTGCTAGTGGAAGGGCATTGTTGCTTGAACACTGAAGTTAGTATATCTGGTAGTGGAATTCATGGCAAATGTATATTTCGAGAGGCTGAGTAGAAGCCTGGGAATGGCATAGATGATAAACCTAGTAAAATAGCTTTATCGTTTTTTGGTTATTTTGGTTAAACTTGAGTTTGCGTATAGTCAAGTTCTTTGCTCCTAGGCTATCAGAACAGAAATCATTCAGCGACTATATAGAACGCTGTATTTACTCTGCTTACCTATTGACAGCTTAAGTTTTGGTGTAAAAAGAAGCTGGGATCAGGACGTTCTTATTCCTGTGTTTGAATGTGTTTGTAATATGTGACGAATCAGTGGTGAACCTTTTATTAAAAACAATTTCATTTTTATTTCAAAACTTTATCCTTCCAAGTTTTCTGGAATTTTATCATTCTTGGAATCATAAGTGTTGTGATTAGCTCTATACAGAAAATTATCCTATTGTCACGAATGTTTAAGTTAAGTACGAACGTATATATGTAGACTAGAAAAAGTAAATTAAATGTACAGTTGTATGTAATATAGTTTTCTTGCCCGTTCCAGACTGGATAAAGAATTAATAGTATAAATACACAACTGAAGTACATGATCATGTGGGAGTTATCTACAATGGACCCTGATTTTTAAGGTTAATTATGGATCAAATAAAAAAAATATTTTATTAACAAAAAAAAAATAGGGATATTTGCAAAGGGGACCACTAAATATACTTTTCCTAATTAGAACCCCAAATTGAACCCTATTTTAGTGAGGTATGAATGTTCTAACCAAAAAAGGCTGTGATGATGCTCAAAATCTACCATGCAACCGCCGCACTCTGCCACCCACTGTTAACGGGACCATTTCACGAACTGATTTACGCTGTTGCAGAGATCGACAATGATAATATGCCGATGACTAGGGGTGAAAACATGTCAGGCTTTGGCTTAACAAGTCAGACCTATTTTATAATTGTTAGAGTTAAGTTTTAGGCTCATTTTTTAGGTTAAGCTTAATTTATTTAAAAGCTTATAAGACCTGAAAAATTATTTATTGACCTACTTTATGCTAAGACTTTTAAAAAGGTCAACAATTTTATTTTAAATAGGTTAACAAGCCACTAAATAAACTAATAGGCTTAATTTATAAATATTAAAATTTATTGTATTTACCTTTATATTATATAATATTATATATATATATATATATATATTAAAATTTAATACACTGGCCTTTAAATACTAGTCACCGTACTTAAAAAATCTTCCGAAAAACATAAATTTTGCTAAATGGTCCAGGCAATAAAATAAAATTTTAGTCTCCTAATTTTCTCTCTCTTCCCAGACTCCACCCTCCTCCTTTGTGCTCCTTCCCTCATCCAACATTTTGAAAATTTTACAAAATAAGGAATTAGAGTAATTTTAGAACCTTAATTTGTATTTCACGAGGAAGATGACGATTATTGAATCCTAACCACATAGCAATCCATCACTCAACTAGTTAGGGATTTTGGTGTTAAAATCTTAGAAGAATAATAAGAATGATATTAAGGTGTAGAATATTCTCAAATTTGAGAAAAAAATGAAGAGTGTTTTGGGTGATGAATTTCTGATCTAAAAAGAAGAAGAAGAAGGCAGGTGTTTTCGATGTTGAATCTTAAATCTGCGAAGAAGTTGAATATTAGATATTAGATCAGGTCTTCTCTTCGAAAATCAACAACAACCGCAACCTCGTCGCGAACTCACCTGAAAGAGACTCGAGGGAGAGGCCGATGATTGATACCAAAGGGAGCATGATGGCCGATTTTGGAATTTTTCAATCAAAAAATCTGAAATTTGTGACTGTTTGGACACTCTCCTTTCTTCCTTCGGGATTTTTGATTAATTATAAGAATGAGAATGAGTCTTTGTTGCACAATAGATAGGGAGTGAAACCAACCAGAGATAGGGAGTGGGAATGAGAAAAGATGGAAGAGAAAAAGAAAGTATGGGAAGGGAAGAGAGAAAACAAAGATGTGCGACGTTGATGGTAGATGCTTTTTTACACACACAAAAAAGATTACCAACTACACAAGTAACACTAAAAAATCACAACCCTAAAATTTTAAATTAATAAATTTAGTAGTTTAAATTCACTTATATACCATACATCATTTTAATACTTACTTATGTTAGTGAAGTAAAATAACCTTTAATTTGTTATGAATAAATTATTTTTATTCTCTTGTTGTCGGAGCCGTCCTCGCTACTCCGCCTGGACCAAACAGCAATATTTGATTTATTCTCATATCTTTTCCTTCTTCATCTTCTCCTCAACTCCTCCTATGCTAACATAACGAATGCCCACTGTCTATCACTCCCCTCTTCGTCTTTGTGCGTAATAGCCAGCTCGACCTGCATTGGTGTTCGCCTTCCATGGCTGCCAAACTCACATTTGAGGTTGACACATTTCCAGCGGTGAACTTTTTGAATTTTTCTCCAATTAAATCTGTTGGCTGCAAACCTTGATGGTTAGGGTTTGAGACGCCTCTTGTGTAGTTTGCGTCTCCAGCACCCCATCTTCCTTTTCCCCACCAAGAAACACTATTTCTGGGTTCAGATTTGAAGCCGTTAGGTTTGATTTCGCCTCTTTAGTTTGCAACTGCTCCTCAACTAGAAGGTCCTTTTTGATGTCGTTCTGCGCCAAAGATTTAAAACACTATCGTCAATGGTGCTTGAAATTCATCAAGGTTGCTGGATGCAGTCTTGATATCCTGGGAATTCCCACAAAGGCACAAACCTTCTCTGTTTCAGGTCTTGACTCAAATAATCTCCGCATCCCTGTAAGTAATCTTTCCTCACTCTGTTTCAATTCTTCCCGAATCATGGCCCTGAAATCTCTGAATGGAGTTTCAACATTCTGAATTCTTGTTTCTAAAACCTCCATTTTAGAGGAGGCTTCTAACAATTTCGGATATTAGGATTGTGCTCACCGCAGCTCAGCAAGTCAGCATTTAGAAATCATTATTAGAAGGTAAAATTCTGCATAATCTTAGGGAATTATAAGGATTTTGTTAACCTTAGCATTTTATTAACTTATCTTAGGCTGAGACTTGTATTGTACAAATCTGGTAGTTACTCACATGAAACAGGCAACTTTGTTTGTAGGAAAGAATAATTAGTTATTCCTTTAAGTTGCGTGGATGATTCCTTTATGTTCTTTGTTGTTGAATTCTAAGATTGCCAAAACAAACTACTGTATGTATAGCACTTATGATTAGAGTATCTCTTATACTGTATAACAACATTAAGGGATTCTTTCTGTTGCCTGAGGGAGTTACGGGGCTAATAGAGGTGGAATTGGTCTAGACCCGCAATGGATAGAAGGTACGGTGTCAAAGCTCCAATGCGGCAGTGTGACACCTGCAAAGACTCCGACGTTCAAGTAAGTATCAGGATTAGGTTAATGTGGTATATCTGAATGCTACGTACCTTGAATAGTGTGTTCGTGTGCATATTTATAGTAGGTGCATTAGGGTTGATCGCGGGCCATAATGGGCCTAACTGGTGTGATCTTGGCCCAGTCGGTAGTCTGTGTTGTATCCCGTGGGTTGTCTTATGTCCCATCTGCTAGTCGGGATGGTAGACGGGTTGAACCATGTCCTATTTACGACTATATGTGATTGTGGGACGGGTTATCACAAATCCGGTCCATAACACTTTCTTTATTTACCTTTTTTATAGAGAACTTTTGTGGATTTGTATGAGGTTTTTAGTGAGTATTTGATATTTTTAGTGGTTTCAGGTGTTTTTTTTACGGGTTTTAAAATTTTTCTAGGGATTTAGAGGTTTTTGAGTTTTTCGTGAGGTTTTAGAGGTATTATATTCTCCTTTTCATTTTAGGAATTTAAGTGGTGTCTGTTGTTTTAGGGTTCTCTTAAAACTTCTATAGGCTCGCATTTTTCTTTTTTTTTCCCATAAGTTTTTAAAGGTAACAAAATAAAAAAAATAACAACTTAAAACCAACTAAACAAAAAAAACCGTGATAAGAGAAAAAGAAAAAATGATGAATTATAATTTCTTATTACAAGTCTTTTTGAGAGCAATGTATTATGAACTTTGAAGTCTCGAGCTCAATTTACATAATTTTTTAATATTTTTAAAATCAAACACAATTTTTTGAGAGATCGTGTATTACACACTTGAATAATATGATGTTTTTCGGAAAAAAATGAAAAAAAGTTATTTTTAAATTACTAAAATTATTACAAGTCTTTTTGAGAGCGACATATTATTAACTTTGAAGTCTCGAGCTTAATTTACATAATTTTTTATATTTTTAAAATCAAACTCAATTTTTTGAGTGCTCGTGTACTATACAGTTGAATAATAGGGTATTTTTTTTGAGGAAAAAAATGAAAAATTTATTTTTAAGTTACTAAAATTATTACAAGTCTTTTTTAGAGCAATGTATTATAAACTTCGAAGTCTCGAGCCCAATTTACTTAATTTTTAAAATCAAACTCAAGTTTTTGAGAGATCGTGTACAATACACTTGATTAATAGGGTGTTTTTCAAAAAAAATTTAAAAGTAATTTTTAAATTACTAAAATTATTACAAGTCTTGTTGAGAGCATCGTATTATTAACTTTGAAGTCTCGAGCTTAATTTATATAATTTTTAATATTTTTAAAATCAAACGCAATTTTTGAGAGATCGTGAACTACACTTGAATAATATGGTGTTTTTCGAAAAAAAATGAAAAAGTTATTTTTAAATTACTAAAACTATTACAAGTCATTTTGAGAGTATTATTAACTTTGAAGTCTCGAGCTTAATTTACATATTTTTTTATATTTGAGTTTTTCTTAAGGTTTTAAGGGGTATTATGATCTCCTTTAGATTTTAAGAATTTAAGCAGTTTTTATTGTTTTAGAGTTCTCTTAAAACTTCTATGGGTTCTTGTTTATCTTTTTCTTTTTTATTTCATAAATTTTTATGGTTACAAAATAAAAAAAATAACAACCTAAGACCAACTACACCGAAATAAAAAAATACTGAGATAAGAGAAAAAGAAAAATTACTTCCCCATCATCGATGGTGAATTATAATTCCTTGTTAGCATCTTGGTGGTACCATCAGTGATGTCCTCTAGAAATCCAATGCTTTATCATAAGCTACAAACTCATAATCAATCCACCTAAGTGACTAAATAATAAATTAAATCAATCCCTAAAAAAAACTAATATGAAAAATATAAAACACAAAACAGCAAAATAAAAAAATTAGAGTCCTCGAATTTCTTTTTAAATTAACTATTAAATTATTAAAAGGTTATACCTTAGCTTGGACAAAAGTACACCAAACTTTGGGAATAAGTTTCATAGGTGCTTTCCATAAAATTCTCGACTTCAGATTACTTTCTTATGATATTCATATCATCCTGCTTAGGCGTGGAAACCGCCACGCCTTGGCGGCCAGCAAATCTGCTAAAAAAACTCAAAATGAGATAAAATAACACAAAATAAAATAAATACTATAAAGATTAAACAAAGAAATTAAAACCTACACTTACTAAAAATAAAAAATAAAATAACCAAAATAAAAAATAGAATAGATAGAAAAATGACTTAAAACCATACTTATCACACCTCCCAGTTAGTTGTTTACTTTTCTCAAAGTTAACAATGTATTATAAACTTTGAAGTCTCGAGCTCAATTTACATGATTTTTTAATATTTTTAGTGGTCATATAAATTCTTACTATGTCTTTATAAGAAGGCTTAAATAAGCTTTTCGTCCCTGCAAAATATTCTGTTTTGGCTTTTCGTCCTTAAAAAAAAAATTTGTTGTAAAATCCAAACTTTTTTAAATGTTTGTCTTTCAGTCCCTGCTGTTAACTTTGACGGTTAACTGCTGACATGGCTAACGGAGAGCCACGTCAGTCTGCCATGTCATTTATGTGGTTTTGCTTTTAGTCCCTGCAAAATTCATGTTTTTTGTTTTTGGTCCTAAAGTAATTTCTTCTTCTTCTTCTCTTCCACCATCTTCTTCTTCCTCCTTTGCCACCACCACTACCACCACCTTCCACCTATGCCACTCCTTCCTCTTCCACCACTATCACTTCCTCTGTTCTGTTTATGTACTTCACAATCTTCACTGTTCTCATCTCTTCTCTCTCCTTTTCCCCTTCCTTTTCATCCTTTATTTAATTTAGATTTTTTGGAACAGAACAAATGTTGTGGGTTAAAGAAAGTTAGAACTTTTTAAATTAATGTAAGCGAGACATCTTACCCTAATATTTTTTCTATTTTTTTCTTCTTCACTTTACCTTCTTCCTCAAATTTAATGCTTTTGTTAGTTTGCACATAAGTGTTTGATAAAATTCATCCTTCTATAATATGATGCATTGACATTTCTAAAGAAATGTGTTTATGCTATCTGAACGTATGTGTATTCTATTTTGTTAGAATATTAGAATATATATATATATATATATATATATATATATATATATATATATATAATATCTTAGAATAATAATAATAATAATTAATGGAAATTCATTTGAGATGTTTAATTAATTTTCGCTCCATGAACATGAAGTAGTAGTATTTCCTTGAACTATCAATTTAATCAATAATCAGTACATGCATTATTAACTTTAATGTCTACAGCTCAATTTAAATTACTTTTTAATATTTTGAAAATCAAACTTCATTTTTTGATATATAGTGTACTACACACTAGAATAACAGGGCATTTTTTTTTAAAAAAAGGGTGAAAATGCGATTTTTAAATTACTTAATATATTAGAATTGTTATCGAGAGCAATGTATTATTAACTTTAAGTCTAAAGCTCAATTTATATAATTTTTTAATATCAAACTCAACTTTTTGAGAGATCGTGTGTTATATACCTAAAGAATACGATGTTTTTTTTTAAAAAAAGTGATAATGCGATTTTTAAAAAACCTAAATTATTAAAAGCCTTTTTGAGAGCAACGTATTATTAACTTTGAAGTGTCGAGCTTAATTTATATAATTTTTAATATTTTAAAATCAAACTCAATTTTTTGAGAGATTGTGCACTATATACTTGAATAATAGGGTGTTTTTCGGGAAAAAATATAGGAAAAAGTTATTTTTAAATTACTAAAATTATTACAAGTATTTTTTAGAGCAATGTATTATTAACTTTGAAGTCTCGAGCACAATTTACATAATTTTTTAATATTTTTAAAATCATACTCAATTTTTTGAGAGATTGTGTACTATACACTTGAATAATAGGGTGTTTTTTGAAAAAAATGAAAATATTTTTATTAAATGACTAAAATTATTACAAGTCTTTTTGAGAGCAACGTATTATTAACTTTGAATTTTCGAGCTTAATTTACATAGTTTTTTTATTATTTTTAAAATAAAACTTAATTTTTTTAGATATCGTGTACTATATACATTTGAAGAATTTGTTATTTTTCAAAAAAAAAATGTGACTTTTAAATTAGTTAATTCATTACAAGTCTTTTTGAGAGCAATTTATTAATAACTTTATGTCTTAATCTCAATTTACATTGTTTTCCAGTATTTTCAAAATCAGACTAAATTGTTTTTGAGATGGTGTACTATACACTTGATGAATAGGGTGTTTTTTGAAAAAAATGAAAACGTAATATTTAAATTAATTAAATTATTATAAGTCTTTTTATTGCAATGTATCATTAACTTTTAAGTCTCGGGCTCAATTTACATTACTTTAAATTTTTTGAAAATCAAACTCCATTTTTGATATATAGTGTACTACTATACACTAGAAAAATAGGATTTATTTTTTTCAAAAAAACAAAAAGATAAAAAAGAGATTTTTAAATTACTTAATATATTAGAATTATTTTCGATAGCAATGTATTTTTAATTTTAAAGTCTAGAACTCAATTTGCATAATTGTTTAGTATTTATAAAATGAAACTCAATTTTTTGAGAGATTGTGTATTATACACTTGAATAATAAGATATTTTAAGAAAAGAAAAAAATTAAAATTTATTTTTAAATTACTAAAATTATTACAAGTCTTTTTGAGAGCAACGTATTATTTACTTTGAATTTTATAGCTTAATTTAGATAATTTTTTATTATTTTTAAAATAAAATCTTTATTTTTTTAGAAATCGTGTACTATACATTTGAAGAATTTGTTATTTTTTTTAAAAAAATGTGATTTTTAAATTACTTCATTCATTACAAGTCTTTTTGAGAGCAATTTATTAATAACTTTGAAGTCTCGATCTCAATTTATATTGTTTTTCATATTTTCAAAATCAGACTAAATGTTTTTAGAGATGGTGTACTATACACTTGAAGAAAATGATGTTTTTCGAAAAAAAAATGAAAACGTAATCTTTAAATTAAATAAATTATTATAAGTATTTTTGATTGCAATGTATTATTAACTTTAAATTCTCGAGCTCAATTTACATTTCTTTAAATGTTATGAAAATTAAACTACACTTTTTTAGATATAGAGTACTACTATACACTAGAAGAATACGGTTTTTTTTTTTCAAAAAAAAATGAAAATGAGATTTTTAAATTACTTAGTATATAAGAATTATTTTCGAGAGCAATGTATTTTTAACTTTGAGAGATAGTGTACTATACACTTGAATAATAGGGTCTTTTCAGAAAAAAAATGAAAAATTTATTTTTAAATTTCTAAAATTATTACAAGCCTTTTTGAGAGCAAGGTATTATAAACTTTAAAGTCTCGAGCTCAATTTACATAATTTTTTAATATTTTTAAAATAAAACTCAATTTTTTTAGAGATCGTGTACTACACTTGAATAATAATGTGTTTTTTGAAAAAAATAGATTGTAATTTTTAAATCACTAAAATTATTACAAGTCTTTTTGAGAACAACCTATTATTAATTTTGAAGTTTTGAGCTTAATTTACATAATTTTTTATATTTTCAAAATTAAATTCATTTTTTTGCGAAATCGTGTACTATACACCTGAATAATTAGGTGTTTTTTGAAAAAAAATTAAAAGGTTTTTTTAAGTTACTAAAATTATTCCAAGTATTTTTGAGAGTAACGTATTATTAACTATGGTGTCTCGAGCTTAATTTAAATAATCTTTTAGTATTTTTAAAATAAAACTTAATTTTTTTTTATAGATTATGTACTATACACTTGAAGAATTTGATGTCTTTCGAAAACAAATACAAAAGCAATTTTTAAATTATAAAAATTATTAATTTTGAAGTCTCTAATTTAATTTACATAATTTTTTAATATTTTAAAAATCAAACTCAATTATTTGAGAGATCGTGTACTATACACTTAAATAACAGGGTGTTTTTCGAGAAAAAAAAATGAAAAAAGTTATTTTTAAAGTACTAAAATTATTACAAGTCTTTTTCAGAGCAATGTATTATAAACTTTGTAGTCTTGAGCTCAATTTACATACTTTTTAATATTTTTAAAATCAAACTCAATTTTTAAGAGATGTGCAGACACTTGAATAATAGGGTATATTTTGAAAAATAATTGAAAAAGTTATATTTAAATTACTTAAATTATTACAAGTCTTTTTGAGAGCAACGTATTATTAATTTTGAAGTCTCGAGCTCAATTTAAATAATTTTTTAATATTTATAAAATCAAACATATTTTTTTTAGAGTTCGAGTTATGTACTTGAAGAATAGCGTATTTTTTGAAGAAAAAAAAATGATAATGCGATTTTTTAAAAACTTTAATTATTAAAAGCTTTTATGAGAGCACTGTATTAACAACTTTGAAATCTCGTGCTCAATTTACATAATTTTTTTATATTTTTAAAATTAATTCAAATTTTTTGAGAGATCGTGTACTATACACTAGAATAATAGGATTTTTTTTTTGGAAAAAAAAGAAAAAGTTATTTTTAAATTACTAAAACTATTACAAGTCTTTTTGAGAGCAACGTATTATTAACTTTGAAGTCTCAAGCTCAATATACATATTTTTTAAATATTTCTAAAATCAAAATCAATTTTTTTAAGAGATCCTGTACTATATACTTGAAGAATAGGTTGTTTTTTTGAAAAAAATGATAATGTGATTTTTAAAAAACTTTAATTATTAAAAGCTTTTATGAGAGAAATGTATTATCAACTTTAAAATCTTGAGCCCAATTTACATAGTTTTTTCAATATTTTTAAAATGAAACTCAATTTTTTTAGAGATTGTGTACTATACATTTGAATAATAGGATAATTTTCAAAAAAAAATGAAAAAGTTATTTTTAAATTACTAAAATAATTTCTTGTCTTTTTCAAAGCAATGTATTATTAACTTTCAAGTCTCGAGCTAAATTTACATAATTTTTTAATATTTTTAAAATCAAACTAAATTTTTTAAGAGATATTGTACTATACAATTGAATAATATATTATATTTTGAAAAAAATTGAAAAAGTTATATTTGAATTACTAAAATTATTACAAGTCTTTTTGAGAGCAACATATTATTAATTTTGAAGTCTCTAGCTCAATTTAGATAATTTTTTAATATTTCTAAAATCAAACCCAATTTTTTGAGAGATCGTGTATTATGTACTTGAAGAATAGCGTGGTTTTCGAAAAAAAGATGATAATGAAATTTTTAAAAAACTTTAATTATTAAAAGCTTTTATGAGAGCAATGTATTATCAACTTTGAAATCTGGAAGTCAGTTAACATAATGTTTTTATATTTTTAAAATAAAACTCAATTTTTTGAGAGATCTTGTACTATACACTTGAATAATAGGTTTGTTTTTGAAAAAAAAAGTTATTTTTAAATTACTAAATTATTTCAAGTCTTTTTGAGAGCAACGTATCATTAACTTTGAAGTCTCGAGCTCAATATAAATAATTTTTTAATATTTCTAAAAAAAAACTCATTTTTTTGAGAGATCGTGTGCTATATACTCGTAGAATAGGGTGTTTTTGAAAAAAAATGATAATGCGATTTAAAAAAATTAATAATTAAAAAATTTAATAGAGAAATGTATTATAAACTTTGAAGTATGGAGCTTAATTTACAAATTTTTTTAATATTTTTAAAATCAAACTAACTTTTTGAAAGAACGTGTACTATACACTTGAATAACTAAAATTATTACAAGTCTTTTTTAGAGCAATGTATTATAAACTTTGAAGTCTCGAGCTTAATTTACATAATTTTTTAATATTTTTAAAATTAAACTCAACTTTTTGAGAGAACGTATACTATACACTTGAATATTAGAGTGTTTTTCGAAAAAAAAATGAAAAAGATATTTTTAAATTACTAAAATTATTACAAGTCTTTTTGAGAGTAACTTATTTTTCAACTTTGAAGTCTCGAGCTCAATTTACGTATTTTTTAAATATTTTTAAAATTAAACTCAATTTTTATAGAGATCAGCTACTATACACATGAATAATAGAGTATTTTTTGAAAAAAATCTGGAAAAGTTATTTTTAAATTACTAAAATTGTTACAAGTCTTTTGGAGAGCAACGTATTATTAACTTTAAGTCTCGAGCTCAATTTACATAATTTTTAAATATTTCTGAAATCTAACTCAATTTTTTGAGAGATCGTGTACTATGTACTTGAAGAATAGCCCTTTTTTGGGAAAAATAAATGATAATGCGATTATTAAAAAACTTAAATAATTTTGAGAGATCGTGTATTATGAGAGAAATGTATTATCAACTTAAAAATCTTGAGTCCAATTTACATAATTTTTTTAATATTTTTAAAATGAAACTCAATTTTTTGAGAGATCGTGTACTATACAATTGAATAATAGGGTGTTTTTCAGAAAAAATGTAAAAGTTACTTTTAAATAGCTAAAATTATTACAAAATGTTTATTAGAGGAATGTATTACAAACTTTGAAGTCTCGAGCTTAATTTACGTAATTTTTCAATATTTTGAAAATCAAACTCAATTTTTTGAGCGATAGTGTACTATAAACATGAAGAATTTGGTATTTTTTGAAAAACATAAAAATGCAAAATTTAAATTACTAAAATTATTTGAACCCTTTTTGAGTGGAATGTATTATTAACTTTGAAGTCTCGAGCTCAATTAACCTAATTTTTCAACAATTTTAAAATCAGACTCAATTTTTTGAGAGATCGTATACTATAAACTTGAAAAATGTGGTATTTTTTGAAAAAAAAAATGAAAATTCGAAATTTAAATTACTAAAATTTATTTGAAACCTTTTTGATAGCAATGTATTATTAACTTTGAAATCTCGAGCTCAATTTACATAATTTTTTAATATTTCTAAAATCAAACTCAATTTTTTGAGAGATCGTGTATTATGCACTTGAAGAATAGCGTATTTTTTGAAAAAAAAATAAAAATGCAATTTTTAAAAATCTTTCATTATTAAAAGCTTTTATGAGAGCAATGTATTATCTACTTTGAAATCTCGAGCTCAATCTACATAATCTTTTTATATTTTTAAAATCAAACTTAATTTTTTGAGAGATCGTATAATATACACTTAAATGACATGGTTTTTTTCTTAAACAAAAAAATAAAAATTTATTTTTAAATTACTAAAATTGCTACATGCCTTTTTGTGAACAATGTATTATTAAATTTGAAGTCTCGAACTTAGTTTATATAGTTTTTTAATATTTTTAAAATCAAACTCAATTATTTGAGAGATCGTGTACTACACACTTGAATAATAGGATGTATTTAGAAAAAAAATGAAAAAGTTATTTTTAAATTACTAAACTTATTACAAGTCTTTTGGAGAGCAATGTATTATAAACTTTGAATCTCGAGCTCAATTTACATAATTTTTTAATATTTTTAAAATCAAACTCAATTTTTTGGGAGATCGTTTAGTATACACTTGAATAATAGGATATTTTTTAAAAAAATATGAAAATTTATTTTTAAATAACTAAAATTATTACAAGTATTTTTGAGAGCAATGTATTATTAACTTTGAAGTCTTGAGCTCAATTTACATAATTTTTTAATATTTTAAAAATCAAACTAAATTTTTTGAGAGCAATGTATTATTAACTAATTATTTTTCATTTTTTTATTGAAAAATACCCTATTATTGAAGTGTATATAGTACACGATATCTCAAAAAATTTACTTTGATTTTAAAAATATTAAAAAGTTATGTAAATTGAGCTCGAGAATTCAAAGTTTATAATACATTATTCTCAAAAAAATTTATAATAATTTTATTAATTTAAAAGTAATGTTTTAATTTTTTGTCTCGAAAAATACCCTATTATTAAAGTGTATAGTACATGATCTCTTAAATAATTGAGTTTGTTTCTTAAAATATTACAAAGTTATGTAAATTAAGCTCCAGACTTCAAAGTTAATAATTCGTTTGCTCTCAAAAAGTCCTCTAGTAATTTTAGAAATTTTATAAAAAAATTTCCTTTTTTTTAATCAAAAAATACCCTAGTATTCATGTCTATATAGTACACGATCAATCAAAAAATTGAGTTTGATTTTAAAAGTATTAAAAAAATTGTAAATGGAGCTCGAGAGTACAAATTAATAATACATTGCTTTAAAGAAGACTTGTAATAATTTTAGTAATTTAAAAATAAATTTTTTATTTTTTTTGAAATACACCATATTATTCAACTGTATAGTACACAATTCCTCAAAATATTGAGTTTCATTTTAAAAATCTTAAAAAATAATGTAAATTGAACTCGAGATTTCATAGCTGATAATACATTGCTCTCGAAAAGACTTTTAATAATTGAAGTTTTTTAATAATTGCATATAATTTTTTTTCAAAAATCACGGTATTTTTCAAGTATATAGTACACCATCTCTCAAAAAATTGAGTTTGAATTTAAAAATATTAAAAAATTATGTAAATAGATCTCGAGACTTCAAAGTTAATACATTACTCTAAAAAAGAGTTATAATAATTGAATTATTTTGAAGATTTAGTTTTTTATTTTTTTCGAAAAACACCCTATTCATCAAGTGAATAGTATATGATCTCTCAAAAAATTTTGTCTGATTTTGAAAATATTGAAAAATAATGTAAATTGAGATCGAGGCTTAATAGTTAATAATATATTGCTCTAATGAATTAAGTAATTTACACATCACATTTACATTTTTTTAAAAAAAAAAACACCAAATTCTTCAAATATGTAGTACACGATGTCTACAAAGTTTGTGTCTTATTTTAAAATATTAAAAAGATATGTATATTGAGCTTAAGACTTTAAAGTTAATAATACATTGCTCTCAAAAAGCTTTCTAATAATTTTAGTAATTTAAAATTCACATTTTCATTTTTTTTTTTGAAAAAACACTATTATTCAAGTGTATAATACACAATTTCTCAAAAATTTGAGTTTGATTTTAAAAATGTTGTAAAATTTATGTAAATTGAGCTCGAGATTTCAAAGTTAATAATACATTTTTCTTAAAAATACTTGTAATAATTTTAGTAATTTAAAAAACCTTATTCAAGTCTATAGTACACAATCTCACAAAAAATTTAGTTTCATTTTAAAAAAATTAAAAAATTTTGTAAGTTGAGCTCGGGACTTCAAAATTAATAATACATTACACTCGAAAATAATTCTAATATATTAAATAATTTAAAAATCGTATTTTCATCTTTTTTTAAATAAAAAAATACCATATTATTCTAGTGTATAGTACACTATATCTCAAAAACTGGAGTTTGATTTATAAAATATTAAAAAATAATATAAGTTGAGCTCGAAACTTCAAATTTAATAATACATTGCACTCAAAAAGACTTATAATAATTTAATTAATTTAAATATTATGTTTTTAAGTTTTTCAAAAAATACCCTATTCTTCCAGAGTATAGTACACGATCTTTCAAAAAAATTAGTTTGATTTAAAAATATTGAAAATAACGTAAATTGAGATCGAGACTTCATAGTTTATAATAAATAGCTCTCAAAAAGACTTGTAATGATTTAAATAATTTAAAAATCACATTTTCTTTTGTTTTTTTTTTTTGAAAAACACCAAAATCTTCAAATGTGTAGTACACGATCTCTACAAAAATAGAGTCTTATTTTAAAAATATTAAAAAATTCTGTAAATTGAGCTCGAGACTTTAAAGTTAATAATACTTTGCTCTTAAAAAGGTTTTGAATAAAATTATTAATTTAAATTTATCATTTTCATTTTTTCTCGAAAACACCAAATTCTTCAAGTTTATAGTACACGATCTCTCAAAAAATTGAGCCAGATTTTAAAAATATTTAAAAATTAAATTAATTAAACTCGAGACTTCAAAGTTAATAATACATTGCTCTAAAAAAGGATTCAAATAATTTTAGTAATTTAAATTTCGCATTTTCATTTTTTTTCAAAAAATACCAAATTCTTCAAGTTTATAGTACATGATCTCTCAAAAAATTGAGTTCGATTTTAAAAATATTGAAAAATTAGGTAAATGTAGCTTGAGACTTCAAAGTTCATAATACAATGCTCTCACAAATACTTGTAATAATTTTTGTAAATAGACCTTATTATTCAAGTGTATAGTACACGATCTCAAAAAATTGAGTTTCATTTTAAAAATATTTAAAAATCATGTAAATTGAGCTCAAGATTTCAAAGTTGATAATACATTGCTCTCCATTTAAGTTTTTTATAATAAGTCTTTTTGAAAGCAAAATATTATTAACTTTGAAGTCTCGATCTCAATTTACATAATTTTTTAAAAGTTTTAAAATCAAACTCTTTTTTTTGAGAAATCGTATACTATACACTTGAATAATAGAGTATTTTTAAAAAAAATTAAAAATTTATTTTTAAATGACTAAAATTATTACTAGTCTTTTTTATATCAACATATTATTAACTTTGAAGTCTTTAGCTCAATTTATATAGTTTTATAAAATTTTTAAAATCAAACTCAATTTTTTGGGAGATCGTGTAGTATACACTTGAATAATAGGATATCTTTGGAAAACCAAAATTAAAAAGTTATTTTTAAATTACTAAAATTATTACAAGTCTTTTTGAAAGCAACATATTATATACTTTGAAGTCTCGAGCTCAATTTACATAATTTTTTAATATTTCTAAAATCAAACTCAAATTTTTGAGAAATTTTATACTATATACATGAAAAATATGGGATATTTTGAAAAAAATGATAATGCAATTTTTAGAAAACGTTAAATATTAAAAGCTTTTATGAGAGCATTGTATTATAAACTTTGAAATCTCGGGCTCAATTAACATAATTTTTTAATATATTTAAAATGAAACTCAATTTTTTGATAGAACGTGTACTATACACTTGAATAACAGACTGCTTTATGAAAAAAATAAAAAAATTATTTTTAAATTACTATAATTATTACAAATATTTTTCACAACTTTGTATTATTAACTTTAAAGTCTCGAACTTAATTTATATAATTTTTTAATATTTTAAAATTCAAAATCAATTATTTGAGATATCGTGTACTATATCCTTGAATAATATGGTGTATTTAGAAAAAAAAAGAAAAAGTTATTTTTAAATTACTAAAATTATTACAAGTCTTCTTGAGAGCAATGTATTATAAACTTTGAATTTCGAGTTCAATTTACATAATTTTTTCATATTTTTAAAATCAAACTCAATTTTTTGATAGAATGTGTACTATACACTTGAATAGCAAAATGTTTTTAAAAAAAATCAAAAAGTTATTTCTAAATTACTAAAATTTTTACATGTCTTTTTGAGAACAATGTATTATTAACTTTGAAGTCTCAAACTTAATATATATAATTTTTTTTAATATTTATAAAATCAAACTCAATTATTTGAGACATCGTGTACTATAGGGTGTGTTTAGAAAAAAAATGAAAAAAGTTATTTTTAAATTACTTAAATTATTACAAGACTTTTTTAGAGCAATGTATAATAAACTTTGAACTCTCGAGCACAACTTACAAAATTTTTTAAATCAAACTCAATTTTTTTAGATATCGTGTAGTATACACTTGAATAATAGGGTATCTTCTTAAAAAAAATATGAAAAATTTATTTTTAAATTACTTAAAATATTAAGTGTTTTTGAGAGCAATGTATTATTAACTTTGAAGTCTCGAGCTCAATTTACGTATTTTTTTAATATTTCTAAAATCAAACTCAATTTTTTTAGAGATCGTATACTATATACTTGAAGAATAGAGGGTTTTTTTTTAAAAAAAAATTATAATGCAATTTTAAAAAAATTTAATTACTAAAAGCTTTATGAGAGCATTGTATTATAAACTTTGAAATCTCAAGCTCAATTTACATAATTTTTTAATATATTTAAAATGAAGCTCAATTTTTTGTTAGAACGTGTACTATACACTTGAATAATATGGTGTATTTAGAAAAAAATGAAAAATTTATTTTTAAATTACTAAAATTATTACAAGTCTTCTTGAGAGCAATGTATTATAAACTTCTAATCTCGAGCTTAATTAAAATAATTTTTTCATATTTTTAAAATCAAACTCAATTTTTTGTTAGAATGTGTACTATAACACTTGAATAATAGGGTGTATTTAAAAAAATGAAAAAGTTTTTTTTAAATTACTAAAATTATTACAAGTCTTCTTGAGAGCAATGTACTATAAACTTTGAATCTCGATCTCAATTTACATAATTTTTTCATATTTTTAAAATCAAACTCAATTTTTTGATAGAACGTGTACTATACATTTGAATAACATGGCGTTTTTAAAATAGATCAAAAAATTATTTTTAAGTTACTAAAATTGTTACATGTCTTTTTGAGAACAATGTATTGTTAACTTTGAAGTCTCGAACTTAATTTATATAATTTTTTAAAAATTTTTAAATCAAACTCAATTATTTGAGAGATCGTGTACTATTACACTTGAATAATGTGGTGTATTTAGAAAAAAATGAAAAAGTTATTTGTAAATTACTAAAATTATTACAAGTCTTTTTGAAAGCAACGTATTATAAACTTTGAATCTCGTGCTCAATTTACTTAAATTTTTAATATTTTTAAAATCAAACTCAATTTTTTGAGAGATCTTGTAGTATACATTTGAATAATAGGGTATCATTTAAAATAAATATCAAAAACTTATTTTTAAATTACGTAAAAAATTAAGTGTTTTTGAGAGCAACGTATTATTAAATTTGAAGTCTCGAGCTCAATTTACGTCATATTTTAATATTTATAAAATCAAACTCAATTTTTTTTAGAGAACATATACTATATACTTGAATAGAGGTTTTTTTTTTAAAAAAATGATAATGCGATTTTAAAAAAACTTTAAATACTAAAAGCTTTTATGAGAGCATTGTATTATAAACTTTGAAATCTCTGGCTCAATTTACATAATTTTTTAATATATTTAAAATGAAACTCAATTTTTTGGTAGAACGTGTACTATGCACTTGAATAACAGACTGTTTTACCGAAAAAATTATTTTTAAATTACTATAATTATTACATATATTTTAGAGAACAATGTATTATTAACTTTGAAGTCTCGAGCTAAATTTATATAATTTTTTAAAATTTTAAAAGTCAAACTGAATTTTTACTTTACACTTGAATAATAAGGTGTATTTAAAAAGATGAAAAATTTATTTTTAAATTACTAAAATTTATTACAAGTGTTTTTGAGAGCAATGTATTATTAACTTTGAAGTCTCGAGCCTAATTTATATCATTTTTTAATGATTTAAAAGTCAAACTCCATTATAATGCAATTTTCAAAAAACTTTAAAAGATTTTATGAGAGCATTGTATTATAAACTTTGAAATCCCGGGCTCAATTTAAATAATATTTTAAAATATTTAAAATAAAACTCAATTTTTTGGTAGAACGTGTACTATACACTTGAATAACATGCTGTTTTACAGAAAAAAAATGAAAAAGTTATTTTTAAATTACTATAATTATTACATTTATTTTTGAGAACAATGTATTATTAACTTTGAAGTCTCGAGCCTAATTTATATCATTTTTTAATGATTTAAAAGTCAAACTCAATTATTTGAGAGATCATGTACTTTACACTTAAATAATATAAAAAATGAAAAAATTATTTTTAAATTACTAAATATATTACATGTGCTTTTTAGAGCATTGTATTGTAAACTTTGAATCTCTAGCTCAATTTACATAATTTTATCATATTTTTAAAATTAAACTCAATTTTTGATAGAACGTGTACTATGCACTTGAATAACATGGTGTTTTTCAAAAAAAGAAAAAATCAAAAAAGTTATTTTTAAATTGCTAAAATTGTTACATGTCTATTTGAGAATAATGTATTATTAAGTTTGAAGTCTCGAACTTAATTTATATAATTTTTTAATAATTTTAAATTCAAACTCAATTATTTGAGATATCGTGTACTATACACTTCAATAATAAGGTGTATTTAGAAAAAAAATGAAAAAGTTATTTTTAAATTACGAAAATTATTTCATTTGGAGAGCAATGTATTATAAACTTTGAATCTTGAGTTCAATTTACATAATTTTTTAATATTTTTAAAATCAAACTCAATTTTTTGAGAGATCGTGTAGTATACGCTTGAATAATAGGGTATCTTCTAAAAAAAATATGAAATATTTATTTTTAAATTACTAAAAATATTAAGTGTTTTTTAGAGCAACATATTATTAACTTTGAAATCTGGAACTCAATTTACAACATTTTTTAATTTTTCTAAAATCAAACTCAATCTTTTTAGAGATCGTATACTATATACTTGAAGAATAGAGTTTTTTTTTTTTAAAAAAATAATAATGCAATTTTCAAAAAACTTTAATTACTAAAAGATTTTATGAGAGCATTGTATTATAAACTTTGAAATCCCTAGTTCAATTTAAATAATATTTTAAAATATTTAAAATAAAACTCAATTTTTTGGTAGAACGCGTACTATACACTTGAATAACATGCTGTTTGACAGAAAAAAAAATGAAAAAGTTATTTTTAAATTACTATAATTATTACATTTATTTTTGAGAACAATGTATTATTAACTTTGAAGTCTCGAGCCTAATTTATATCATTTTTTAATGATTTAAAAATCAAACTCAATTATTTGAGAGATCATATACTTTACACTTAAATAATATAAAAAATGAAAAAATTATTTTTAAATTACTAAATATATTACATGTGCTTTTTAGAGCATTGTATTGTAAACTTTGAATCTCTAGCTCAATTTACATAATTTTATCATATTTTTAAAATCAAACTCAATTTTTGATAGAACGTGTACTATGCACTTGAATAACATGGTGTTTTTCAAAAAAAAAAAATCAAAAAAGTTATTTTTAAATTGCTAAAATTGTTACATGTCTTTTTGAGAACAATGTATTATTAAGTTTGAAGTCTCGAACTTAATTTATATAATTTTTTAATAATTTTAAAATTAAACTCAATTATTTGAGATATCATGTACTATACACTTGAATAATAAGGTGTATTTAGAAAAAAAATGAAAAATTTATTTTTAAATTACAAAAATTATTTCTTTTGGAGAGCAATGTATTATAAACTTTGAATCTCGAGCTCAATTTACATAATTTTTTAATATTTTTAAAATGAAACTCAATTTTGTGAGTAACCGTTTAGTACACACTTGAATAATAAGATGTTTTTCGGAAAAAAAATGAAAAAATTTAGTTTTCAATTACTAAAATTATTACAAGTCTTTTTGATAGCAATGTATTATTATCTTTGAAGTCTCGAGCTCAATTTAAATAATTTTTTAATATTTTTAAAATCAAACTAAATTTTTTTAGAGATCGTGTAGTATACACTTGAATAATAGGGTATCTTCTAAAAAAACATGAAAAAATTTTTTTAGATTACTAAAAATATTAACTGTTTTTGAGAGCAACGTATTATTAACTTTGAAGTCTCGAACTCAATTTACATCATTTTTTAATATTTATAAAATCAAACACAATTTTTTTAGAAATCATATACTATATACTTTAAGAATAAAGGTTTTTTTTTTAAAAAAAATGATAATGCAATTTTAAAAAAACTTTAATTTTTAAAAGCTTTTATGAGAGCATTATAATATAAACTTTAAAATCTCTGGCTCAATTTACATGATTTTTTAATATATTTAAAATGAAACTCTATTTTTTGGTAGAACGTGTACTATACACTTGAATAAGAGGTTGTTTTACGTAAAAAAATTATTTTTTTTTAAATTACTATAATTATTACATATATTTTTTAGAACAATGTATTATTAAATTGGAAGTTTCGAGCTTAATTAATATAATTTTTTAATATTTTAAAAGTCAAACTCAATTATTTGAGAGTTCGTGTACACTTGAATAATAGGTTGTATTTAGAAAAAAAATGAAAATGTTATTTTTAAATTTGTAAAATTATTACAAGTCTTTTTGAGAGAAATTTATTATAAACTTTGAATCTCGAGCTCAATTTACATAATTTTTTAATATTTTTAAAATCAAACTCAATTTTTTTGAGAGATCTTGTTCTATACACTTGAATCATATGATGTTTTTTGGAAAAAATGAAAAAGTTATTTTTAAATTAATAAAATTATTACAATTCTTTTTTAAAGCGATGCATTATTAACTTTGAAGTCTCGAAATCAATTTACACAAATTTTTAATATTTTGAAAATCAAACTCAATTTTTTGAGAGATCGTAAACTATACAGTTGAATAATAAGGTAATTTTCGAAATAAAATGAAAAAGTTATTTTTAAATTACAAAAATTATTACTAGTCTTTTTTAGAGCAATTTATTATTAACTTTGAAGTCTCGAGCTCAATTTACATATTTTTTAATATTTATAAAATCAAACTCAATTTTTTGAGAGATCGTGTATTATACACTTTAATAATAGGATATCTTCTAAAAAAGTTATAAAAAAGATATTTTTAAATTACTAAAAATATTAAGTGTTTTTGAGAGAGCCGTATTATTAATTTTGAAATTTCGAGCTCAATTTACATCATTTTTTAATATTTCTAAAATCAAACTCAATTTTTTTATAGATCGTATACTATATATATTAAGAATAGGGTTTTTTTTTTAAAAAATGATAATGCAATTTTTAGAAAACGTTAATTATTAAAAGCTTTTATGAGAGCATTGTATTATAAACTAGGAAATCTCGGGCTCAATTTACATAATTTTTTAGTATATTTAAAATGAAACTCAATTTTTTTATAGAACGTGTACTATACACTTGATTAATAGGGTGTTTTACAAAAAAAAATAATCAAAAAGTTATTTTTAAATTACTAAAATTGTTACATGTCTTTTTGAGAATAATGTATTATTAACTTTGAAGTCTAAAACTTAAATAATATAATTTTTTAATATTTTAAAGTCAAACCCAATAATTTGAGAGATCGTGTACTTTACACTTGAATAATAAGATGTGTTTAGAAAAAAAATGAAAAAGTTATTTTTAAATTACTAAAATTATTACAAGTCTTTTTTAGAGCAATGTATTATAAACTTTGAATCTCAAGTTCAATTTACATAATTTTTCCATAATTTTAAAATGAAACTAAATTTTTTTGAGAGATCATGTACTATACATTTGAATAATATGATGTTTTTCGAAAAAAATGAAATTGTTATTTTTAAATTACTAAAATTATTATAATTCTTTTTTAGAGCAATGCATTATTAACATTGAAGTCTCGAGCTAAATTTACACAAATTTTTTTAATATTTTTAAAATTAAACTCCTTTTTTTAAGAGATTGTAAATTATATACACTTGAATAATAGGATAATTTTTGAAAAAAATGAAAAAGTTATTTTTAATCTACTAAAATTATTACTAGTCATTTTTAGAGTAATGTATTATTAACTTTGAACTCTCGAGCTCAATTTACATAATTTTTTAATATTTTAAAACGCAACCCAAATTTTTTGAGAGATCGTATAGTGTACACTTGAATCATAGGGCATCTTCTAAAAAAATATGAAAAAGTTATTTTTAAATTACAAAAAATATTAAGTGTTCTTTAGAGCAACGTATTATTAACTTTGAAGTCTTGAGCTCAATTTACATCATTTTTTAATATTTCTAAAATCAAACTCAATTTTTTTATAGATCGTATACTATATACTTGATGAATAGGGTTTTTTTTTAAAGAATGATAATGCGATTTTTAGAAAACGTTAATTATTAAAAGCTTTTATGTGAGCATTGTATTATAAACTTTGAAATCCCGAGCTCAATTTACATACTTTTTTAATATATTTAAAATGAAACTCAATTTTTTGATAGAACGTGTACTATACACTTGAATAACAGAGTGTTTTTCAAAAAAAAAAACAAAAAGTTATTTTTAAATTACTAAAATTGTTACATGTCTTTTTGAGAACAATGTATTATTAACTTTGAAGTCTCAAACTTAATTTATATAATTTTTTAATATTTTTAAAATACTCAATTATTTGAAAGATCGTGTACTATACACTTGAATAGTAGTGTGTATTTAGAAAAAAAATGAAAATTTATTTTTAAATTACTAAAATTATTACAAGTCTTTTTGAGAGAATTGTATTATAAACTTTGAATTTCGAGCTCAATTTACATAATTTTTCATATTTTAAAAATCAAACTCAATTTTTTTGAGAGATCATGTACTACACTTGAATAATAGGGTAATTTTTGAAAAAAAATGAAAAATTTATTTTTAAATTACTAAAATTATTACTAGTCTTTTTGAGAGCAATATATTGTTAACTTTGATGTCTCGAGCTCAATTTACATAATTTTTTAATATTTTTAAAATTAAACTCAATTTTTTAAGAGATCGTGTACTATACACTTGAATAATATGGTATCTTCTAAAAAAATATGAAAAAATTATTTTTAAATTACTAAAAAATTAAGTGTTTCTATAACATCTCAAAAATCGAACACTTTCCAAATCACAAGTCTAAAGAAAATCCCGTCTTTAGCCCTAAAGCTTCTTTTAGCAACATTGTGAAAGTTAAGGGACATAAATGCAATTTTATTAAAAATGCACCCCACACCACTTTGAGATCACCCACACACAATAACTCACTCCCTCTTTCTTCCCATTTCCTTTCAATCTCACGCCACCTCTCACTCTCCCTACTCTCACTCTTTTACTTTCCTCACACTTTTTTGAGAGATCGTGTAGTATACACTTTAATAATAGGGTATCTTCTAAAAAAAATTATAAATAAGTTATTTTTAAATTACTAAAAATATTAAGTGTTTTTTAGAGCAACATATTATTAACTTTGAAATCTCGAGCTCAGTTTACATCATTTTTTAATATTTCTAAAATCAAACTCAATTTTTTTAGAGATCATATACTATATACTTAAAGAATAGGGTTTTTTTTTAAAAAAAATGATAATGCAATTTTTAGAAAACGTTAATTATTAAAAGCTTTTATGAGAGCATTGTATTATAAACTATGAATCTCGGGCTCAATTTACATAATTTTTTAATAAATTTAAAATGAAACTCGATTTTTTGATAGAACGCGTACACACTTGATTAATAGAGTGTTTTACAAAAAAAAATCAAAAAGTTATTTTTAAATTACTAAAATTGTTACATGTCTTTTTGAGAACAATGTATTATTAATTTTGATGTCTCGAACTTAAATAATATAATTTTTTAATATTTTTAAAATCAAACTCAATTATTTGAGAGATCGTGTACTATACACTTGAATAATAGGGTGTGTTTAGAAAAAAAATGAAAAAAGTTATTTTTAAATTACTAAAATTGTTACAAGTCTTTTTGAGAGTAATGTATTATACACTTTGAATCTCGAGCTAAATTTACATAATTTTTCCATAATTTTAAAATCAAACTAAATTTTTTTGAGAGATCCTGGACTATACACTTGAATAATAGGATGTTTTTCGAAAAAAAATGAAAAAAGTTACTTTTAAATTAAAAAAATTATTACAATTCTTTTTGAGAGATATGTATTATAAACTTTGAAGTCTTGAGTTCAATTTACAAAATTTTTAAATATTTTTAAAATGAAACTCAATATTTTGAGAGATAGTGTAGGATACACTTGAGTAATAGGCCTTTTTTTCGAAAAAAAAATGATTGTTCTTAAATTACTAAAATTATTTCAAATCTTTTTGAGAGCAATGTATTATAAACTTTGAAGTCTCGAGCTCAATTTACATATCATTTTAATATTTTTAAACGCAACCCAAATTTTTTGAGAGATCGTGTAGTATACACTTGAATAATGGGGTATCTTCTAAAAAAAATATGAAAAATTTAATTTTAAATTACTAAAAATATTAAGTGTTTTTGAGAGCAACGTATTATTAACTTTGAAGTCTCGAGCTCAATTTACATCAATTTTTTTAGAGATCGTATACTATATACTTAAAGAATAGGTTTTTTTTTTAAAAAAATGATAATGCAATTTTTAGAAAACGTTAATTATTAAAAGCTTTTATGAGAGCATTGTATTATAAACTATGAAATCTCGGGCTCAATTTACATAATTTTTTAATATATTTAAAATGAAATTCAATTTTTTGATAGAACGTGTAATATAAACTTGATTAATACGGTGTTTTTCAAAAAAAAAAAAATCAAAAAGTTATTTTAAATTACTAAAATTTTTACATGTCTTTTTAAGAATAATGTATTATTAACTTTGAAGTCTCGAACTTAATTTATATAATTTTTTAATATTTTTAAAATCAAACTCAATTATTTGAGAGATCGTGTACTATACACTTGAATTATATGGTGTATTTATAAAAAAAATGAAAAAGTTATTTTTAAATTACAAAAATTATTACATTTCTTTTTGAGAGAAATGTATTATAAACTTTGAAGTCTTGAGTTCAATTTGCAAAATTATTAAATATTTTTAAAATGAAACTCAATATTTTGAGAGATAGTGTAGGATACACTTGAGTAATAGGCCTTTTTTTCAAAAAAAAATATGATTGTTCTTAAATTACTAAAATTATTTCAAATCTTTTTGAGAGCAATGTATTATAAACTTTGAAGTCTCGAGCTCAATTTACATAATATTTTAATATTTTTAAAATCAAACTCAATTTTTTGAGAGATCGTGTATTATACACTTGAATAATAGGATGTTTTTTAAAAAAAAAATGAAAAAGTTATTTTTAAATTACTAAAATTATTACAAGTCTTTTTGAGAGCAATGCATTATTAAGTTTGAAGTCTCGAGCTCAATTTACACAAATTTTTAACGTTTTGAAAATCAAACTCAATTTTTTGAGAGATCGTACACTTGAATAATAGGGTAATTTTCGAAAAAATTGAAAAAAGTTATTTTTAAATTACTAAAATTATTATTAGTCTTTTTTAGAGCAATGTATTATTAACTTTGACGTCTTAAGCTTAATTTACATAATTTTTTAATATTTTTAAAATCAAACTCAATTATTTGAGAGATCGTATATTGTATACTTAAAGAAAAAGGGGTTTATTTTTAAATTACTAAATTATTACATGTCCTTTTGAAGTAAAAAGGGGTTTTTCGAAAAAAAATGATAATGCAATTTTTCAAAAACTTTAATTTTTAAAAGCTTTTATGAGAGCATTGTATTATCAACTTTGAAATCTTGGGCTCAATATACATATTCTTTTAATATATTTAAAATGAAACTCATTTTTTCAGAAATCGTGTACTATACACTGGACTAAAAGGGTGTTTTTTCGACAAAAAAATGAAAAATTTATTTTTAAATTAATAAAATGAATAAAGACTTTTTGAGAGCAACGTATTATTAAATTTGAAGTCTCAAACTTAATTTACATAATTGTTTAATATTTTTAAAATCAAACTCAATTTTTTGAGAGATCGTGTACTATTCACTTGAATAATAAGATATTTTTTGAAAAAAAATGAATAAATATTTTTAAATTACTAAAATTATTACAAGTTTTTTTGAGAGCAGCGTATTATTAAATTTTAAGTCTCGAGCTCAATTTATATAATTTTTTAATATTTTTTAAAATCAAACTCAATTGTTTGAGAAATCGTGTACTATACACTTGAATAATAGAGTATTTTAAAAAAAATATGAAAAAGTGATTTTTAAATTACTTAAATTATTAAAACCTTTTTGAGAGAAATGTATTATTAACTATGAAGTCTCAAGTTCAATTTATATAATTTTTAAATATTTTTAAAATCAAACTCAATTTTTTGAGAAATCGTGTAATACACTTGAAGTATTTGGTGTTTTTTGAAAAAAATGAAAATGCGAAGTTTGAATTACTAAAATTATTTGAAACCTTTGCTAGAGCAATGTATTATTAACTTTGAAGTCTAGAGCTCAATTTACATAATTTTTTAATATTTTTAACTTATTACTAAATTTTTGTAGAGATCGTCTACTATACATTTGAAGAATTTGGTGTTTTCAAAAAAATTTACAGTGTGAGTTTTAAATTACTTAATTCATTACAAGTCTTTTTGGGAGCAATTTGTTATTAACTTCGAAGTATCGATCTTAGTTTACATTATTTTTCAATATTTTCAAAGTCAGACTAAATTTTTTGAGATCGTGTACTATACACTTGATGAATAGGTGTTTTTCGAATAAAATGAAAAATGTAATATTTAAATTAATTAAATTATTATAAGTATTTTTTTGTGCAATGTATTAATTACTTTAAAGTCTCGAGCTCAATTTACATTACTTTTTAAAATTTTGAAAATCAAATTCCATTTTTTTGAGATATAGTGTACTATATAAACTTTATTACTATGGTGTTTTTAGAAAAAAAATGACAAAGATATTTTAAAATTACAAAAATTATTACAAGTCCTTTTGAGAGCAACATGTCATTAACTAGGAAGTCTCGAGCACAATTTACATAATTTTTTAAAATTAAACTCAATTTTTTGAAAGATCGTGTACTATATACTTGAAGAATAGGGTGATTTTCGAAAAAAATGATAATGCGATTTTTAAAAAACTTAACCCATTAAAAACTTTTTGAGAGTAATGTATTAGCAGCTTTAAAATATCGAGTTCAATTTACATAATTTTAAAATACTTTTTAAATGAAATTACATTTTTTGAGGGATCGTGTACTATATACTTGAATAATAGGGTGTATTTCGAAAAAAAAATTAAAAAGTTATCTTTAAATTACTAAATTATTACATGTCCTTTTGACAACAATATATTATTAACTTTGTAGCCTTGAACTCAATTTACATAATTTTTTAATATTTTTAAAATCAAGTTAAATTTTTTTATAGATCGTGCACTATACACTCGAATAATATGGTGTTTTTCGAAGAAAATGAAAATGTAATCTTTAAATTAATTAAATTATTATAAGTCTTTTTGAGTACAATGTATTAATTACTTTGAAGTCTCGAGTTCAATTTACATTAATTTTTAATATTTTAAAAATCAAATTCCATTTTTTGAGATATAGTGTACTATACACTTGATTAATAAGGTGTTTTTCGAAAAAAATGAAAAAGATATTTTAAAATTACTAAAATTATTACAAGTCCTTTTGAGAGCAATGTGTTATTAACTAGGAAGTCTCGAGCTCAGATTTCATAATTTTTTAAAATTAAATTCAATTTTTTGACAGATCATGTACTATATACTTGAAGAATAGGTTGATTTTAGAAAAAAATGATAATGCGATTTTTAAAAAAGTTAACCTATTAAAAACCTTTTTGAGGGCAATGAATTATTAGCTTTTAAATTTCGAGCTCAATTTACATAATTCTTATATACTTTTTAAATGAAACTCAATTTTTTGAGGGATCGTGTACTATATACTTGAATAATAGGGTGTATTTCGAAAAAAAATATTAAAAATTTATTTATAAATTGCTAAACTATTACATGTCCATTTGAGAGCAGTATATTATTAACTTTGTAAGCTTGAACTCAATTTAAAAAACTTTTTAATATTGTTTATTTTTTAGAGATCGTGAACTTTACACTCGAATAATATGGTGTTTTTCAAAGAAAATGAAAACGTAATCTATAAATTTATTAAATTATTTTAAGTCTTTTTGAGTTTAATGTATTAATTACTTTGAAGTCTCGAGTTCAAATTTTATTACTTTTTAATAGTTTGAAAACCAAATTCCATTTTTTGAGATATAGTGTACTATACACTTGATTTATAGGGTGCTTTTCGAAAAAAATTGAAAAATATATTTTAAAATTACTAAAATTATTACAAGTCCTATTGAGAGAAATGTGTTATTAACTAGGAAGTCTCGAGCTCAGATTTCATAATTTTTTAAAATTAAACTCAATTTTTTGAGAGAATGTGTATTATATACTTGAAGAATAGGTTGATTTTCGAAAAAAAATGATATTGCGATTTTTAAAAAACTTAACCAATTAAAAAACTTTTTGAGGGCAATGTATTATTAGCTTTTAAAATTTCGAGCTCAATTTACAAAATTTTTATATACTTTTTAAATGAAACTCAATTTTTTTGAGGGATCGTGTGATGTATACTTGAATTATAGGGTCTATTTCCAAAAAAAAAAGTTATTTATAAATTACTAAACTATTACATGTCCATTTGAGAGCTGTATATTATTAACTTTGTAAGCTTGAACTCAATTTACATATGTTTTTAATATTGTTTAAATCAAACTAAATTTTTTTAGAGATCGTGAACTTTACACTCGAATAATATGGTGTTTTTCAAAGAAAATAAAAAAAGTAATCTATAAATTTATTAAATTATTTTAAGTCTTTTGAAGTGCAATGTATTAATTACATTGAAGTCTCGAGTTCAAATTTCATTACTTTTTAATAGTTTGAAAATCAAATTCCATTTTTTGAGATATAGTGTACTATACACTTGATTAATAGGGTGTTTTCCGAAAAAATTGAAAAAGATATTTTAAAATTACTAAAATTATTTTAAGTCCTATTGAGAGTAACGTGTTATTAACTAGGAAGTCTCAAGCACAATTTACATAATTTTATAGAAATAAACTCAATTTTTTGACAGATCGTGTACTATATACTTGAAGAATAGAGTGATTTTCGAAAAAAAAGATAATGCAATTTTGAAAAAACCTAACCTATTAAAAACCTTTTTGAGAGTAATGTATTAGCAGCTTTAAAATATTGAGTTCAATTTACATAATTTTTAAATACTTTTTAAATGAAATTTAATTTTTTGAGGGATCGTGTACTATATACTTGAATAATAGGGTGTATTTCGAAAAAAAAAATTAAAAAGTTATCTTTAAATTACTAAATTTTTACATGTCCTTTTGACAGCAATATATTATTAACTTTGTAGCCTTGAACTCAATTTACATAATTTTTTTATGTTTTTAAAATCACACCAAATTTATTTATATATCGTGCACTATACACTCGAATAATATGGTGTTTTTCGAAGAAAATGAAAATGTAATCCTTAAATTGATTAAATTATTTTAACTCCTTTTGAGTGCAATGTATTAATTACTTTGAAGTCTTGAGTTCAATTTTCATTACTTTTTAATAGTTTGAAAATCAAATTCCATTTTTTGAGATATAGTATACTATACGCTTGATTAATAGATTTTTCGGAAAAAATGAAAAAGATATTTTAAAATTACAAAAACTATTACAAGTCCTTTTGAGAGCAACGTGTTATTAACTAGGAAGTCTCGAGCTCAGATTTCATAATTTTTTAAAATTAAACTCAATTTTTTGACAGATCGTGTACTATATACTTGAAGAATAGGGTGGTTTTCGAAAAAAAAAAGATAATGCAATATTTAAAATACTTAACCTATTAAAAACCTTTTTGAGAGCAATGTCTTAGCAGCTCTGAAATATGGAGCTCAATTTACATAATTTTTAAATACTATTATAATATAACTCAATTTTTTTAGGGATTGTGTACTCTATACTTGAATAATAAGGCGTATTTCGGAAAAAAAATTAAAAAGTTATTTTTAAATTACTAAATTATTTCAAGTCCTTTTAAGAGAAATATATTATTAACTTTGCAGCCTCGAACCCAATTTACATAGTTTTTTAATATTTTTAAAATCAAACTAATTTTTTTGCGAGATCCTGCACTATACACTTGAGTAATACAGTGTTTTTCGGAAGAAAAAAAACGTAATCTTTAAATTAATGAAATTATTATAAGTAATTTTGAGTGAAATGTATTAATTACTTTGAAGTCTCGAGCTCAATTTATATTACTTTTTAATATTTTTCAAATCAAAATCCAATTTTTTGAGATATAGTGTACCATATAAACCTGATTAATTGGGGGGTTTTTCGAAAAAAATGACAAAGATATTGTTAAATTACTAAAATTATTACAAGACCTTTTGAGAACAATGTGTTATTAACTAGGAAGTCTCGAGCACAATTTACATAATTTTTTAAAATTAAACTCAATTTTTTGACAAATCGTGTACTATATAGTTAAAGAATAGGGTGATTTTCGAAGAAAAAAAAAGATAATGAGATTTTTAAAAAACTGAACCTATTAAAAACCATTTTGAGAGTAATGTATTAGCAGATTTGAAATATGGAGCTCAATTTACATAATTTTTAAATACTTTTATAATATAACTCAATTTTTTAAGGGATTGTGTACTATATACTTGAAATATAGGATGTATTTTGAAAAAAATTAAAAATTTATTTTTAAATTACTAAATTATTACAAGTTCTTTTGAGAGCAATATATTATTAACTTTGTAGCCTCGATCCCAATTTACATAATTTTTTAATATTTTTAAAATCAAACCGAATACTTTTGAGAGATCGTGCACTATACACTTGAGTAATATGATGTTTTTAGAAAAAAAAATAAAAACGTAATCTTTAAATTAATTAAATTAATATAAGTATTTTTTAGTGCAATGTATTAATTACTTTGAAGTCTCGAGCTCAATTTACATGTCCTTTTTAGAGCAATATATTATTAACTTTGTAGCCTCGAACCCAATTTACTTTATTTTTTAATATTTTTAAAATCAAACAAATTTTTTTTAGAGATCGTGCACTATACCCTTGAATAATATGGTGTTTTTTGAAGAAAATGAAAACGTAATTTATAAATTAATTAAATTGTTATAAGTCTTTTTAAGTGCAATGTATTAATCACTTTGAATTCTCGAGTTCAATTTACATTACATTTTAATATCTTGAAAATCAAATTCCATTTTTTGAGATATAGTGAACTATACACTTGATTAATAGGGTGTTTTTCGAAAAAAATGAAAAAGATATTTTATAATTATTAAAATTATTACAAGTCCTTTTGAGAGCAACGTGTTATTAACTATGAAGTCTCGAGCACAATTTACATAATTTTTTAAAATTAAACTCAATTTATTGGCAAATCGTGAACTATATATTTCAAGAATAGAGTGATTTTCGAAAAAAAAAGATAATGCGGTTTTTAAAAAACATAACCTATTAAAAACCTTATTGAGAGTAATGTATTAGCAGCTTTGAAATATCGAGCTCAATTTACATAATTTTTAAATACTTTTAAGATGAAACTCAATTTTTTGAGAGATCGTGTACTATATACTTGAATAATAGGGTGTATTTCGAAAAATAAAATTAAAAAGTTATTTTTAAGTTACTAAATTATTACAAGTCCTTTTGAGAGCAATATTTTATTAACTTTGTAGCCTCGAACCCAATTTACATAATTTTTTAATATTTTTAAAATAAAACTAAATTTTTTTGAGAGATCGTTCACTATACACTCGAATAATATGGTTTTTTTCGAAGAAAACGAAAACATAATCTTTAAATTAATTAAATTGTTATAAGTCTTTTTAAGTGCGATGTATTAATCACTTTGAAGTTTCGAGTTCAATTTACATTACTTTTAAATATTTGGAAAATAAAATTCCATTTTTTGAGCTATAGTGTACTATACACTTGATTAATAGCGTGTTTATCGAAAAAAATAAAAAAGATATTTTAAAATTACTATAATTATTTCAAGTCCTATTGAGAGCAACGTGTTATTAAATAGGATGTCTCGAGCACAATTTACATAATTTTTTAAAATTAAACTCAATTTTTTGATAGATCGTGAACTATATACTTGAAGAATAGGGTGATTTTCCAAGAAAAAAAGATAATGCGATTTTTATAAAACTTAACCTATTAAAAACCCTTTTGATAGTAATGTATTAGCAGCTTTGAAATATGGAGCTCAATTTCCATAATTTTTAAATACTTTTAACATGAAACTCAATTTTTTGAGAGATCTTGTACTATATAATTGAATAATAGAGTGTATTTCGAAAAAAAAAATTAAAAAGTTATTTTTAAATTACTAAATTATTACATGTCCATTTGAGAGCAGTATATTATTAACTTTGTAGCCTTGAACTCAATTTACATAACTTTTTAATATTGTTTAAATCAAACTAAAATTTTTTAGAGATCGTGAAGTTTACACTCGAATAATATGGTGTTTTTCGAAGAAAAATAAAACGTAATCAATAAATTTATTAAATTATTTTAAGTCTTTTTGAGTGCAATGTATTTATTACTTTGAAGTCTCGAGTTCAATTTTCATTACTTTTTAATAGTTTGAAAATCAAATTCCATTTTTTGAGATATAGTGTACTATACACTTGATTAATAGGGTGTTTATCGAAAAAAATCAAAAAGATATTTTAAAATTACTAAAGTTATTTCAAGTCCTATTGAGAGCAACGTGTTATTAAATAGGAAGTCTTGAGCACAATTTACATAATTTTTCAAAATTAAATTCAATTGTTTGACAGATCGTGACCTACATACTTGAAGAATATGGTGATTTTCGAAAAAAAAAAGATAATGTGATTTTTAAAAAGCTTAACCTATTAAAAATCTTTTTGAGAGTAATGTATTAGCAGCTTTGAAAAATGGAGCTCAATTTACATAATTTTTAGATACTTTTAAGATGAAACTCAATTTTTTGAGGGTTCATGTACTATATACTTGAATAATAGGGTGTATTTCGAAAAGAAAAAATTAAAAAGTTATTTTTATGATACTAAATTATTACATGTCCTTTTGAGAGCAATATATTATTAACTTTGTAGCCTCAAACCCAATTTACATAATTTTTGAATATTTTTAAAATCAAACTAAATGTTTTTAGAGATCGTGCACTTAACACTCGAATAATATGGTGTTTTTCGAAGAAAACGGAAACGTAATCTTTAAATTAATTAAATTGTTATAAGTCTTTTTAAGTGCAATGTATTAATCACTTTGAAGTCTGGAGTTCAATTTACATTACTTTTTAATATTTTAAAAATTAAATTCCATTTTTTGAGCTATAGTGTACTATACACTTTTTTAATAGGGTGTTTATCGAAAAAAATGAAAAAGATATTTTAAAATTACTATAATTATTTCAAGTCCTATTGAGAGCAACGTGTTATTAAATAGGATGTCTCGAGCACAATTTACATCATTTTTTAAAATTAAACTCAACTTTTTGAATCGTGAACTACATACTTAAAGAATATGGTGATTTTTGAAAGAAAAAAAAGATAATGTGATTTTTAAAAAACTTAACCTATTAAAAACCTTTTTGAGAGTAATGTATTAGCAGCTTTGAAATATGGAGCTCAATTTACATAATTTTTTAATACTTTTAAAATAAAACTCAATTTTTTTAGAGATTGTGTACTATATACACTTGAATAATAAGGTGTATTTCGAAAAAAAAATTAAAAAGTTATTTTTAAATTACTAAATTATTACATGTCCTTTTGAGTGCAATGTATTAATTACTTTGAAGTCTCGAGCTCAATTTACATAATACTTCAATATTTTTAAAATCAAACTAAATGTGTTTAGAAATCGTGCATTATACACTCGAATAATATAGTGTTTTTCGAAGAAAACAAAAACGTAATCTTTAAATTAATTATATTGTTATAAGTCTTTTTAAGTGCGATGTATTAATCACTTTGAAGTCTCGAGTTCAATTTACATTACTTTTTAATATTTTGAAAACCAAATTCTATTTTTTGAGCTATAGTGTATTATACACTTGATTAATAGGGTGTCTTTCGAAAAAAATGAAAAAGATATTTTAAAATTACTAAAATTATTACAAGCCCTATTGAGAGCAATGTGTTATTAACTATGAAGTCTCGAGCACAATTTACATAATTTTTTTAAATTAAACTCAATTTTTTGACCGATCGTAAACTAGATACTTGAAGAATATGGTGATTTTCGAAAAAAAAAATAGATAATGCAATTTTTAAAAAACTTAACCTATTAAAAACCTTTTTGAGAGTAATGTATTAGCAACTTTGAAATTTGGAGCTCAATTTACATAATTTTTAAATACTTTTAAGATGAAACTCAATATTTTGAGAGATCGTGTACTATATACTTAAATAATATGGTGTATTTCGAAAAATAAAATTAAAAAGTTATTTTTAAATTACTAAATTATTACATGTCCTTTTGAGAACAATATATTATTAAGTTTCTATCCTCGAACCCAATTTACATAATATTTTAATATTTTTAAAATCAAACTAAATATTTTTAGAGATTGTGCACTATACACTCGAATAATATGATGTTTTTCAAAGAAAACGTAATCTTGAAATTAATTAAATTTTTATAAGTCTTTTTAAATGCGATGTATTAATCACTTTGAAGTCTCGAGTTCAATTTAGATTACTTTTTATTATTTTGAAAATCAAATTCCATTTTTTGAGCTATAGTGTACTATACACTTGATTAAAAGGGTGATTTTCGAAAAAAATGAAAAAGATATTTTAAAATTACTAAAATTATTACCAGTCCTTTTGTGAGCAATGTGTTATTAACTAGGAAGTCTCGAGCAAAATTTTCATAATTTTTTGAGAGATCGTGTACTATATACTTGAATAATAGTGTGTATTTCAAAAAAAATTAAAAATTTATTTTTCAAATACTAAATTATTACAAGTCCTTTTAAGAGCAATATATTATTAACTTTGTAGCCTCGAACCCAATTTAAATTTTTTTTCAATATTTTTAAAATCAAACTAAATATTTGTGAGAGATCGTGCACTATACACTTGGGTAACATGGTGTTTTATGAAAAAAATAAAATAAAAACGTAATCTTTAAATTGATTAAATTATTATTATTATAAGTATTTTTGAATGCAATGTATTAATTACTTTGAAATCTCGAGCTAAATTTACATTACTTTTTAATATTTTGAAAATCAAATTCCTTTTTTTGAAATATAGTGTACTATATAAACTTGATTAATAGGGTGCTTTTAGAAAAAAAAATGACAGATATTTTAAAATTACTAAAATTATTACAAGTCCTTTTGAGAACAATGTGTTAATAACTAGAAAGTCTCGAGCACAATTTATATAATTTTTTAAAATTAAACTCAATTTTTTGACAGATCGTATACTGTATAATTGAAGAATATGGTGATTTTCGAAAAAAAATGATAATGCGATGTTTAAAAAACTTAACCTTTTAAAAATCTTTTTGAGGGCAATGTATTATCTGCTTTGAAATCTCAAGCTTAATTTACATAATTTTGAACTACTTTTTAAATGTAACTCAACTTTTTGAGAGATCGTGTACTATATACTTGAACAAAAGGGTGTACTTCGAAAAAAAAATTTAAAAAGTTATTTTTAAATTACTAAATTATTACATGTCCTTTTGAGAGAAATATATTATTAACTTTGTAGCCTTTTGAACTCAATTTACATAGTTTTTAATATTATTAAAATTAAACTAAATTTTTTTAAAGATCGTGCACTATATACTTAATAATATAGTGTTTTTCGAAGAAAATGAAAACATAATCTTTAAATTAATTAAATTGTTATAAGTCTTTTTGAGTGCAATATATTAATCACTTTGAAGTCTCGACTTCAATATACATTACTTTTAAATATTTTGAAAATGAAATTCCATTTTTTGAGATATAGTGTACTATACACTTGATTAACAAGGTGTTTTTTGAAAAAAATGAAAAAATATCTTAAAATTACTAAAATAATTACAAGTTCTTTTGTGAGCAATGTGTTATTAACTAGGAAGTCTCGAGCACAATTTAGATAATTTTTTAAAATTAAACTCAATTTTTTGATAAATCGTGAACTATATACTTGAAGAATAGGGTGATTTTCGGAAAAAAGTAAATAATGCGATTTTTAATAAACTTAACCTATTAAAAACCTTTTTGGGAGCAATGTATTATAAGCTTTGAAATCTCGAGCACAATTTACTTAATTTTTAAATACATTTAAAATGAAACTCGATTTTTTGAGGGATCGTGTACTATATACTTGAATAATAAGGTGTATTTTGAAAAAAAAAATAAAAAGTTAATTTTAAATTACTAAATTATTACATGTCCTTTTGAGAGCAATATGATATTAACTAGGAAGTCTTGAGCACAATTTATATATTTTTTAAAATTAAACTCAATTTTTTGACAGATCGTGTACTATATATACTTGAAGAATAAGGTGATTTTCGGAAAAAAAGATAATGCGATTTATATGTCTGTGATAAGTTAAGCAATATGAATTTGCAGACTGTGATAAGTTGCGGTAACTACTGACATAGTCACATTTAGATGAAACGCTACTAGAGCATTTATATGTCTCTGTTTTTTACCCTATATCAGTTGATGATTTTAACAAATTGGGTACGTTTTCTCTGATCTAACAATATATCAAATGGGACTACAGCTTCCAAAAGATCCTGAAAAATAAAACAAAAACCAAAGTGACATAATTAGAATGGAAAATCTCTTCACACTACCCTTTCACACACGACTTATTGAAGCAAAGAAGCGGGAGTTTCGCCTCATTCATTATTTACAACTATAAATCAAGAACCTCTTGAAAAAGGCTTACGAAAAGAGACACTTCAGATAGTTACCTAAACTTATCTTCATTAAACTTTTTCACATCCATAAAATACTTGTAACCAAATATAGTTAATCATAAGAGCAACTCAAAGTAGAATCACTTCATCGTTCATGCACTTTGCAATCTCATTTCTACCAAGTCCCTCGCCCATTTTGCTTTAAAATGTTAGCATAGCATATTCCAAAACTTCATCCCGTGTAAACCAGACAAAAGTATTTGGTAATAGGTAGAAGTCACAATTAAACAAAGAAATTTAGCTTATTAATGTTTCATAAACACTTTTTTTTTTTAAATTATGCTCAAAAAGCTTGTATGTACTTGGGGAAAGGTGATTTTTGGGGTTTATCTTTGGTGCACAGCATACAACTCCTATAAGGGGAGGGCAGGTGTTCAAAGTTATTTGAGACCTTTACTGTTTTCTTGTGTCTCATTTTCCCACAATATTACATCAATATAATACATGACAGTCAAAGTGAAAGAAACATAGAAAACATTAGAAAACCTGCAGAACAGCAAAACATAAATCTTCCAGTTCAGCTTTCAACGCCCACTTCTTTTCATCAAAGTTTCCTCTAGAGGATCATGAATAACAACCCTGTACTCCAACGCAGCAGCAGTATAAGGTGTAGAGACAGTTGTATTATCATCCTCATCTCTGAGCAATTGATCCAATGCAAGCAATTGTTCTTCATTCCTGCAATAACAGTTATTAGTTAGAAAAAGGAGAAAGGGCCTAAAATATCACAGCATAAAATCTGAGTCTTTTTTCAGCCTCAGAAGGTTTGAACATTACAGGTTGTCCAAGGAGTTCACCAGACAACACAATTGCAATTAGCGCTGACATTGTATCATAAAATTCAATATACTTGCAGACTCATCAAAAACTCACATCAAGATATCCTCACTGTATGTGAAGGGCATACATAGAGGAAGAAAAATGGGAAAAGACCAAAAAGAAAACCAGAATTATGTCATTATTGCATTGCTAGTTCATTTAAGAATACAGTTAAACATGATTCCTGAAAGTTGATGTCCTAATACCACAATAATTCATGCATATGAGGAATAAATTACTTTTAAAGAAAGCACATACCAACTCCTTTAGACCGTCTTGAGTTTCTATCCATGATCAAACGGACATCCCTCACCTGAAAATAAGGAAATTTACAAGTAAATAGAATTGATGAAATACTACAAGATAAAGAAAATCAAAGAAACAACTTGACATCACCCGAAACATGCAGACAAGAGGAAAATGAAGTATAAAATAATAACTCAACTATCTCAAACTCTTAGTTATGTAAATGTAGGAATAGTGTTTAACATGTGAAATTATAAATATATAGTTAAGAAGAACCTTCCTTTATTTCTTATTAAGACTCTAAGATAGTATCAATTATTGATTGAATGTTATGTTCAAACTCTCACACATTGTATAAAAGTAAGCACCCTTGACAAATAATTAGAAAGAGCAAATAATTACAAATCATGACAATAGTATACTATCTAATATCCACTTCAATTAGTACATAGGACTAAAGTAATTCACAATATGAGACCTAAGATTTGTTTCAAAATTCACATAAAGGGAAATTAACCACAAACAAAACTGTCACGATTGCTTCGACAGAATTACAAAGAAACATCTTTTAAAAGAAAAAAGAAAAGGTAAAGAAATGCTTAAAATTTAACCTGTGAACACTTCACTTTTGAGCCAAAGCCATTAATAATTTATTATTAACTTATTAACTGTATGTTATTTATGATAGAGGAACTCATAAAGATAGTTAAAGAAATTGTGAACCAAAAAGGGAGTTAAGATGGAATCATAAGCTTGGAATGCATACGAACATCTATATTGTAATTATTCATAACACTCTTTGGATGTTCATTTTTTTAGAATGTGCCTCATTAAAACCTTACTAGGAAAATCCAAGTAGGACAAAAAACTAGTGAAGGAAAAAGAGTACATCATTCTTTAATTGCAATTGAATACCGCCTCATTTAAAGCCTTGTCAGGAAAAATCCAATTGGATAAAATAACCATGACGAAGGCAAAAAAGTGCAGCACATATCCTTCAAATGTTATGAAGGATTATAATGTGAATGTCCGTATGTATTTCAAGCTTAAAATTTCATCGAAACTCCTTTTCCCATTCAGGATTTCCCTAACTACCTTTCTAAGTTTCTTTATTATTAATAATATATAGTTAACAAGTTATAAATAAATAATAAGTTATTAATAGTATATAGTTAATAAGTTATTAATAACATAGCTAATAAATAATAATATATAACTAATAATTTATTAATAATAATAAATTAATAATAATATCATTAATAAGTTATTAATGACTCTAGCAAACAACTGAAGTTATCAACACAACTTTCTATAAGTTAACTAATAAACATTGATAGATTTGTTATAATGCTATGATGCAAGATTTTTAAATTTTTTTTATTGGCCAAGCACACACACCCCCACACTACATTATTCCTAAATCTACCCCATTGGGGATCGAATCCCTCCCCTTAAGCTCCAAGAGCTTCTCCTTATGTCATTTGAGCTACAAGCTCTTGACGATGCAAGATTAATTAATAATACTCATCACGAAAAGCGAGTGCAGCAAAAGTGTGGTTAACCTTTTATGCTCATCACTATTTCAAAAGAGGAATGCTAAACATGCAAGGAAAAAGGACAAATTGTGCTCTTTGCCACACAAACAATCATATGGAAGAAGTTTTATTTGGATCAAGACCGACATAAATGAAAATATCATGCACCTACATAGCTCTACAAAATCACTTACACATAAAGCATTTAACTGCAAGACACCTAAAATTCTGTTCAACAAGATATATTTTTCTCAAACAAGTAAAAAAGAAAAAAAATGAATGGTATAAGCACGTTGAAAAACACAAACACAAGTAGAATCGTGTTTTCACCAACCCCACATCAAAAAGAAGAAACTTTGTCAAACAAACAGCAATAATACAAAATCACAGTGTGCAAGTTTTCAAATAAAAAATAAATCAACTTCAAAAGAAACCCATAGATTGAAGTGAAAAAGAAAAGAAGGTTAAAGTAGGGTTGATAGAAGACCGAGTCAAAGTAGAGTTTGTTCAAGGTTCCATAACTCTTATAATTGAAGGTAGGCTGAAAACACGTGGCTTTATAGGGGATAAACTATTGATGTGGTTGAAAACAAGTGATTCCTGCAAATTCCAAATGTTAAATATATAATTAAACTCAATATATTGAAAGATAATCTCATACACATAAACTGAATGTAAAGAAAAATAAATGGAGATAAATCAAATAGTGATTTCAGAGGTTAATAATATTAATATTAATAATAATAATAATAAATAAATAAAAAAAACAGCAAAAACTTTATCCCACTCGCTTAAAAGTTATCACAAACCACAAAAAATCATAAAAAAATTTGTTAAACAAGCATTACTTGTTGAACATGGAATACAAGATTGTAGAAAGGAAAGCCAAATATTTATAACCATTCCTTCATGTTTAAAAACTTTGAGAGGGTGATATTTATTAATCTAAACTTGAAAATTTCTTTCATTAAGATCAGAATTCTACGTACAGCACACATAACCACATTAGCTAATCATATCTCGTACACATAAATTAACTTTACACATATGTGTCAACAAAATGCAGCACACCTAAAGTTGAGCTTCTCTACAAATTTTTCTTTACCAAACTACTGCTATGAGGAATGAATGGTCAAGATTACTTGATCACACAATACACTGACACTATATTTTAATTAAATTGACCAATCACATATGATCGGTAGAGAATCAGCCCAACAGAAAATGAACTTATAAGAGAATGATCTAAAGAATAGTTTTAGATAAATTCTCATAGTATACACCAATATGGTCCCCTGTTTCATATCTGTGAAATGAAATAGACATAAGTACAAGGAAGGTATCAAAACACTTAAAAAATCTGTTTTTCAACAATAGTTTTTGCACATGCAGATACTTACGCAACTCCAGTGCCTGAAATGTCAAATTCAAGAAGAGTGCAAGAACCATAGGATGCATGAATATGAAGCTCCTTTCACAAAGCCACATTTGCCCTGCACATGTAGCAAGTATAGCATGACCAAGTACTGTCAGTATACAGTATAGGCCTTGGCTCATAACCAGTTGCAACTGAGTATTATTTCAATATCAATGTAATAATAATAATGTACCTGAGTGGATGTTGAGCATCCACAATGGCATGATCATTTATATTATGCCACTTCTTTTCATCAAAGTTTCCTCTAAGGATCATGAATAACAACCCTGTACTCCAAAGCGGCAGCAGTATAAGGTGTAGAGACAGTTGTATTATCATCTTCATCTCTGAGCAATTGATCCAATGCAGGCAATTGTTCTTCTTTCCTGCAATAACAGTTATCAGTTAGAAAAAGGAGAAAGTGCCTAAAATATCACAACATAAAATCTGAGTCATGCTCCATTATATTCATATTCAAATCAATCAAATATTTGAATACCATGCAGTAAAGTCATCCTTCTCGTAACCCAAAATCCCTAATTCCCAATCTTTCCCTTCTCTCTTTGTCTCTCGTCCATTTCTTCCTCTCTCACTAGAAAACACAAACCCTCATTTTTTCCCTTTCTTTCTCTCCCTTTTCTTGCCTTCAGAAAACGTCACATTTATTCAGCCACAGCTTGCAACCCACTCCGGTTCTGCTCCACCACCGCCGCGATCAGCCACCTGAGATTTCAATCACACCCAAAACCGCAAGAAACGCCGCATCAGCCGCAATGCAGTGTCGTTCTTACCACAACAGGCCGCAACACAGATCTGAAGCAGATGAACGGAAAAAAGAATGAGAAAGGAATGAGAGGTTGTGAGATTCTGTTGTGGGAAGGAGATGAAGAGGAAAAGAGAGAAACGGAGAAAGAAAGAAAGAAAGAAAAAGGAAAGAGAGGTCGAGTGAAGGAGATGAACAGAAAAAGAGAGAAACAAGAAGGCTGGTTCGTTTCCCATGCTCCCGGTCTCTTTTAGAGCATCGACGGGTTTGTGAAAATTACCCGTATTTGCCGGTTTAGGCAGTGAACTAAGGAATTTGCAAAATTTATGTCAAAGCCTCTCTAGTTTGATATAATTAATACTTCTTCCGTTTTAAAATGAAAGTCGTTTAAAGTTAATTCATAAAAATTAAAAAATACAATAAATATAATAATGAATAAAACAATTTTACTAAAATAATCTAATTAATAATTAACATATTAATTATTTAATTATATTTTTAATTGATATTAATTATTTTCTAAGGATAAAATAGATCAAAAAACATTTAATAATGCATTAAAAATATAAAATGATTATCATTTAAAAAAAATCCTTTAAAATGACTCATTATGTAACAAAAAGAGTATATACAACAAATAAAAGTTGCCTAATAGTTGACCTTTGACCCGATATATGTTTTCCCCTTTTGTGTGAAAAGTATCTATTTGGGTCCTACATATCGATAATAACAATTTAAAGAATGCTATATCCTTTTAATAATTTTCCTAATATCATATAAAGTAGGTAATTAAATGCATTTTTAATTTTAAAAATATAAAAAACATTAAAAATATTTTTTAATGGGTAAGTAAAAAAAATTAGAAACTTAAATTATAAAAATTTAGAATTATTCTTACAATTTATCTTCTATCAAATTTCAACCTCATTCTGGTTTATTAACTATGCACCTGTGACTAACAATTCTTTTTTTTTTTGAATTCAATGTCATGCATTTTTAATCCCACCAAAGTGAAATTTTCGGGTTAACACCAACCATGCAACACGAACAAAATTAGTCACATCTTAAAAGTGAGAAAATCCATAGTTATATTAAAAAAAATATTTATGTAATTAAAAGCTAACGAAAGAAGAGAGGGGGTAGCGACACCTCACCAAATTCTGATGGTGCTAATCATAATGGCCCTAAGTTGACCTTACAATATGCAATGCTTTTGATTACTATAAAAGGTATGCATTATTTATTTACAACTTCCAAAAACATCAATATTTGGCTTAAATAAGTTTTTAACCTCTATAAAATTAACATATTTTTGTTTTAGTCCTTATAAAATATTTTTTTACATTTTTGTTTCAACTTAATTTAAAAATTTTATTTTTAGTCCCTAATTTTAACTCTTTTTTTATCATTTTTTAGGGGAAAAATTAAAAAAATTAAAATTCCAAGAAACAAAATAAGAAAAAATAAAGTTACAAGAACTAAAAACAAAATTTTAATCATTCTAAGAACTAAAAACTTGTAACTATTATGAAATAAAGTTGATCATATTTTTCTTGGGGACAAAATTAAAAAAATTAAAATTCCAAGGAACAAAATAACAAAAAATTAAGTTACAATAACTAAAAACAAAATTCTAATCACTCTAAAAACTAAAAACTTGTAACTATTGTGAAATAAAGTTATAGAGACTAAAATCAAAATTTTTGAATTATGTTGAACCAAAACGAAAAAAAAAAATATTTTATAGGACTAAAACAAAAAAGTGTCAATTTTATAAAGACTAAAGATTATTTAAACCTAAATATTTTCTATCCCTATAAAATCATCTTTATTTTATATATCTTTAAATATCCTTAACCAAGTACTTTTAGGGCATTTGATATTTTATGTACAAAATTTTCACATTCACACCGATGTTTGTCTTTATTTTTTATTTTTGTTGGTATTTTGTTTTTAATATTTTACAGTCTTACATTTAACACATTTCTTAAGTATGACATACTCTATCCGTTCCTTTTTATTTACTATCTCTTAAGATTCGTTTATATTTATTAAGAAAACTAATTAATATTCTTGTTATTATAAAAATTATGAGATAATTATCTATTATACCCTTATTAAAATTTGAAAATAATTAATTCTTCATTTCATGTTAATATACAAAATAATAAATGAAATGGGTATATTAGAAAAAATAACTATAAATACTTCTTTTAATTCCTAAAGAGACAGATAATTTTTTTTATTCGAAATATTACATTTATTCACTCAATCTTAATTGACTCAATATATCGAAAAATGTTAATATACACCATACACCACTTACCCTCTATTTTTATATTCATTTTCCATTTTTGAAAAAAAAAAAAGAAAAAAACAAGTACGACTGAAGGAAGGAAAATATGAGGTATTTTAAGATGAGGTAAAAAAATTGAGGATCATGTGACCACATTACTAAAAAAGGAAAATATGAGGTATTTTTAGAAAGCATTAGCACGGTATTCATGCGTTAGCACGAGTTTTTGACAGTTCTATTTTGAGTGTGATACATAATTTTGTAACACAATTAATTACTATTAATTAATATAATTAGCAAAAAATATATGAAACCCAAGAGACAAAAAAAAAAAGAATATATGATCCAGCAATCAGTAATAGTCATTTGTGAAAAATTGGTTGACATCACAAACAAAAAAAATAGAAGAATGACAACTTGATGTTCCTATACACATATCTTGCGGGATCCCTTGTGATGACATGTTCTCAAGAGTAAAAGCATTATCAGCCCATTTATCTAACCAGAATTTTGTAGCTTGACCATCCCCAATATTCCACTTAACGTTAGAAATCATTTGAGGCCAAGCTTTACAAATCCCTCTCCAATTAGGTGAAGCATTCTTAACCTCTCGAAAACAAGGGTTTGAGTTAGTGAAGCATCTATATTTGCGGTGAAGGACCTTGGCCCACAAAGAGTCTGGATTAGAAATAACCCTCCATCCCAACTTCATCATAGATACCATGTTAACATCTCTGAGTTTTCTAAACCCAAGTCCACCTCTATCCTTAGGAGAACAAATAGTATCCCAAGAAATAAGATGACATTTCCTTTTCTCATTAGATGAACCCCATATGAAATTTCGGCACAACTTATCCGCTTCGTCACAAATGCTAAAAGGGATGAGGTGTGTCTGCATGACGTATGACGGGATACTTGAGATGGATGATTGAGCTAGAGTGATACGACCTGCCATAGACAAGGAGTGCATCTTCCAGTTAGAGAGATTTTTTCGGATCTTGTCTAGGATAAAAGAATAGGCGTTCTTGTTTGGACGATTCATATGGATAGGCGCCCCAAGATAAGTGCCCAACTCTTTTCCAATCGTGAAGCCAAGCTGGATACCAAGAGAATGGGCCATCTGATTATTAACATTTGGAGAGAAAACCACTTTAGACTTGCTATTGCTCACAGAGAGCCCCGAGGCTAAGCTAAATTGGTCTATGATATTCTTCACAAGCTGCACTTGAGAATTAGAAGCCTCTGCCAAAAGAATGATGTCATCTGCAAAGAAAATATGAGATAAATGAACACCATTTCTACCAATAAGCAAAGGTTTCCAAATATTATTAGAAACAACAGAAGTAATAGAGTGCGCAAGGCGCTCAAGGCATAAAACAAATAAGTAAGGTGAAAGAGGGTCTCCCTGTCGAAGTCCCCTAGATGGGTAGAATATATCAGAAGTATCTCCATTCCAATTCAGAGCAAAGGAAGAAGAAGTGATGCTAATATCAGAAAAAGTGCCTTCAAGGCCAGCTTTGATAAGGGTGTCCTTCACAAAATCCCATCTTAACTTATCATAAGCCTTTTCCAGGTCAAGCTTGATAATCATATAGCCTTTTTGACCTCAGAGTGAACGCATACTATGGATAGCTTCTTGCAAAATAATGATATTATCAATGCCTTGCCTCCCTGGGACAAAGCTACTCTGGTTAGGAGAAACCAACCCTGGCATTAGATGTTTCAATCTTTGAGTAAGAAGCTTGGTGATGATTTTGTAGCTCACATTACACAAAGATATGGGCCTGAAATTACTAATATGTTCAGGAATGTCCACCTTAGGAATAAGGGTAATCAGGGTGTGATTAACTTCCTTAATCCGCGATGGATCAGAAAAAATACGCATAACAAAGCTTGTGATCATAGGATGTAGATGTTCCCATTGGGAATTGAAGAAAAGCGCATGAAGGCCATCAGCACCCGGGGACTTATAGTTCCCCATGGTGAATAAAGAAGCATGAATCTCTTCTAGACTTGCCACACCATGCAATCTTTGAATGCGAGAAGCCTCTATCTGCGGAAAAAGGTTAGGAGCTGATAAGTGCAAATTAGTGTGTTTATTTAATAAAGGATTTGCACTTATCTTTTCTAGAATTTACATGTTTTATACATAATTTCACCCTTTTTCCTTACTTTGTGAGTTTAAGAGTAAATAAGTGGTAATAATAAGTTTTCTAACTTTAGAAATGTATTTTCAGGTGTTTTTGGAAGCAAAATAAGAAAGTCAAGTTGCTGGAGCATATAAGAGGCCAGCGCTCGAGCGCCATACTAAGAAAGTCAACAATGTGTGATACTCATGATGATGATAGTATGATGTGGTCTAATTTTGTGTTTTCAATGCAGTAACCGAGGCAAAGCTCATGCTGTTGAGACTGATCATGGGTCTAAAAAGCGTAAGGATGTTCCACGGAGGAGCCGAGGTTCTTCCTCCGGTGGAGGCTTTGACAGAGATAAATTCATTGACCGTGACCATGCTGAACGGTACCGGGTGATTGACAACTGGAGGTTCATTTCTGAACGGAGAGTGGAGTTGCGGGACAGAGAGTGCCCGGAGTTTACTCAGATGTTGACTCGCCGCAACTGGTGGCCACTCGCATCTCTACCGGAGAAGTTTGACTTGGATATCGTGAAGGAGTTTTATGCCAACGCTTATGGAGGCAAAGACAGCAAGTCACGGGAGAAGGTTTCGGTGGTGAGGGGTACCCGAGTTCCATATACTGCTGATTGGCTCAAAGAGAAAATTGGTAACTCGGTTATTTCCCCTATCTCTTCCTTTCAAAGAAGTGAGGGTGTGCTGGACGATTATGCTCGTATGAGGAGCCAAGGAAAATTTGACTTGGAGTCCACATTGGCCAAAATCTGTTATGAAAACCACAGAATTGCGGAAACCAGTCATACCGGGGTTCCCCACAAGGTTCTTCGGGTCAATATGACTAGGATTTCAAAACTCTGGATGACGTTTATTTTGGCCAATTTGCAACCCAAGTTGCACCCCTCTGATTTGCCTTTGGAAGAGTGCCACCTGCTGAGCTGCATCATGATTGAAGGGACCACTGTTGACCCCGCCCAAATCATTTCTGATATGATTTGGGTAAATGTGCAAAAAGGAGGCAAGAAGCAAGGTTTGGCATTCCCAAGTCTTATCACATGCTTATGTGAGGAGGCGAGAATTCCGGTTGTGCGGAGTCAAAAGATTAGGGAACCTATTGATTTGAAGTATCTCCGCAACAACTGTGCTGATCCAAACCCGAATGCACCAGTGCAGCCACCACCAAGAGCACCACGGAGGACTATGGAGGAATTGTGGGCCAACATGAGCACTAGGCTTGATCATCAAGACCTACAATTTGCTGCCCTTCATAGGGGAATGACTAGCCTTCACCTGTCCCAATATTCCATGGCCCAGCATTACATGCCGGGTCAAACATTTTTCCAGAACCCGGAAGCCTATGCGGCTCATATGAACTGGCCAGGGGACCGGCCAGCTTCACCGGGGGAAGCAGGTGGAGAAGATGGTGAGGATGATGGGGGAAATGGTGATGGAGACATAGACATCAATGATTACTTGGAGGAGGATGATCCATGTTTTGATAGGGAAGTTTATGTAGTTTCTGTTGGTTTCTCATGTTTGAATTTGTTTTGTTGTTTTTTTTTATGAATAAAAGTAATGTAGTTTCTTTTTATATTTTATTTTTTATTTTTTTTGTTTTGAAAATATATATATATATATATATATATATATATATATATTAAATAAAAATGTTTGTTTTGTTCAGTGGCAAGTGTTGGTTTTTAGTGGTGTGATTAATGGAAATTCTTATGATATTGCTTGGTTTGAAAACAAAAAGAATAATTGTGAAAAATACTGATTTGAGATGATTTTTGTTCATTGGGAGTTGTGAAAAATTATTTTCAAGGTTAAAGCCTTTTTAGCCTTGTATGTTGAGTGAATCCCACAAAAATGTATGAGAGTCTTCTTTGTTAACTTGAATGGGTTTTGTTTGATTTTGTAATTGCCATGATCAATTGAGACTTAAAAATGATAGAGGCATAGTTTTCTTAATTGTGTTTGAGCCAAAAAGCTTACCTGTGAAATTACATCTTTTGTTGGTACCCACTTTGAGCCATGAATTCTTTCTTAAACCATAAGATACCTATGTGAATGTTTTATCCTTACCTTTGAGTTGGAGAAAAATATTTATATGTTAAGGGGGAAATAATGGGTATTCAAATGATGTATGATTTTGTTGGCTTAGACAAAGGAATCAAGTGTTTCTAGTGAAAATCCTTGGGCAGCCTTGTGTATATACGTGGAAAAAAAAAGAAAAGAAAAGAAAAAATAAAATAAATAAATAAAGAAAAGAAAAGGTGCCTTGGAAAATAAGAAAGAGAAACACTTGAAAGGAAGTATGAGTTTGAGCATGTTTTGTAGAATAGGTTGGGGGAAAATTTGTAAATATTTTCTCCAACTCGTTTTGCATAATCAGAAAAACAAAGATTCTTTGTAGCCCAGCCTCACTACAACCTTTTGGAAAAAGACCTCTTGATTTACTGTTCGATTTTGTGAAATAGTTTGATGGCAAATGAAAAACAAAATTCAAGTTAAGTGACATTGAGGAATGAGCGAAATTGTCACCATGTAAGGTTTGAGAGTAAACCTTTGTTAATGGTTGATTACAATTTCCTTTGCACTTAAGTCATAAAGTGGTCTGTTGCTTCTGTAAATTGGGTGATCACAAGTCTCTCTCTTAGCTCTTACCATGCATATCATAAGGATTGAAGTTTGATACACTTACTTTAACTCGTACTTGCCATGTTTTCTTTTGTTGTTTTTCTTTGCTTTAGGATACATTGCTTGAGGACAAGCAAAGTCTTAGGTTGGGGGGAGTTTGATAAGTGCAAATTAGTGTGTTTATTTAATAAAGGATTTGTAATAAAGGATTGACACTTATCTTCTCTAGAAATTACATGTTTTATACATAATTTCACCATTTTTCCTTACTTTGTGAGTTTAAGAGTAAATAAGTGGTAATAATAAGTTTTCTAACTTTAGAAATGTATTTTCAGGTGTTTTTGGAAGCAAAATAAGAAAGTCAAGTTGCTGGAGCATATAAGAGGCCAGCGCTCGAGCGCCATACCAAGGCTCGAGCGCTGGAAGCTGAGGAACATAGGATCATTTCTGCCAGTGTAAATGCTCTGACGCTCGAGCGCCACACCAGGGCTCGAGCGCCAGAATACATTTAGCATTGGATCCTTTCTGCCTGAGTTAAGAGCCTGGCGCTCGAGCGCCACACCAAGGCTCGAGCGCCACACCAGGGCTCGAGCGCCAGACGCATTAACCAGACAATTAAGCTCATTAACCAACACGTGTCAGGCCAGCGCTCAAGCTCCAGGAGGGCGCTCGAGCACCATACCCCTGCCCAAAACACCTATAAATACAGCCTTTCAGAAGTTAGGAGGAATAATATATTGAATTGTATAGAAATATACCACAAAGTTTTGGCTTTTAGTCAGAGTTCTAATACTCTTAGGTTTAGTTCTTGAAGTTCATGGCCTTGCTAGGCTAAGCTTTCCGCCGGGATTGAATGTAATTACTTCGTCTCTTGTTTCTTTCAATTATTAGTTTATATTATTTATAAAATGAAGTTCTTCTTCTGTGCTTCTTTTCTTGGTTTAAGCTTGATCACATTTTCCATGTGTTAGTTTATTTGCGCAATTGGAAAATTGGTTTATAAACGGATTTGGAGAAAAACTCTCATAAAACCTTCTAGTCTAGGGATAGATGGAAGTGTTTATGATTGCTTTATACTATGCTTAATGCAAGACTTAGTTCCTAAAGCGCCAAGGGATTGGGCTCTAGAAACTAGTGTCTTAGAATCAAGTGACAAAGGGATTTGCACTTGTGACATTGAGTATGCATCTTTTCTTATAATATTTATCTTTAATTGAAAGAAACAAGGTGAAGTAATGAAACTCAATCCTAGGTGATTTATTATCTTATTTGTTTATCTCTTTATTTAGTGTTTATTTAATTTTCCATTCACGATCTTGATATGTTTTTGAACAATTCATCAACTTAATTCTTAATTGAAATAATCTAAGTGCTCCCTGTGGACGATACACGTATAGTCACTATACTGAAACGAGTTAACCATTTCCAGCATCATTAAAAGGTTAACAGGAGCATCAAGCATAAAAAAGAAATCATCATTAAGAGAAAAGAGATTTTTATAGAAGGCAACTCCCATATTCATCAAAGAGTCTTGATCATAAACCCACTCCTCATTGTCATTGAGTAGGCATTCTATTTTCTTCTTCTGCCTTCTGATTGCAGACTGGTGAAAAAATCTATTATTCTTGTCTCCAAGTTGGAACCATTTATTACGGCATTGATGATACCAATAAGCTTCTTCTTGACAAATAATCTCCTCATATTCTTTCCAAAGATCCTTCTTCAATTTATGTAGATATGGGTTATCATCTTCATTAAGTTTTCGATGAATGCCCTCAATACGGTTAAAGATTCTTTGCTTTCTTTTGAAGATATGCTCAAAGACATCCCTATTACAATGGATGATATGGTTGGTAAATCTTTTAACATTTTCACCCCAAGAGCTAGAAGAGGACCAAGTTGACTTAATTTGGGTGTGAAAATCTTCGTGAGTTAACCACGGAGCTAGGAACTTGAAGCTACCACGCCGAAACTTTTTGATGTTAGGATCTAGGCGAAGCCATAGAGCAACATGGTCCGATTTCTCCACGGGAATGTGAGTAATAGAGCTATTATCATAATTGGTACGCCAAGAAAGATTACAAACAGCTCTATCAAGACGTTCCAAGAGATTTCCTCTTCTCCAGGTATATGAAACTCCTTTGAAGCCAAGATCATTCAGATTATAATCATCTAAGCAGGCGGCAAACTTGTTAATAGAGTTTTGTTAGGAGTTGCACCCCTTTTCTTCTCATGACTATAGAGGATAGTGTTAAAATCCCCCATCACACACCAAGGACCCGATATAGTGGTGCTAAATTCTCTAAGTTCCTCCCACAGAGAATCGCGAAACTTTTCTTGCGGGCTGGCGTATACAATAGAGATAATTCGATCACCGTGATAAACATCATGTACCTAAAAATGCATAGCAAATTGTGAAGACGAGATAAAAGTAATATTGATAGAACTAGATTTCCAAAGACACCAAATGCCACCAGAATAACCAATTGCATCAACTTTGGCTTTTGAATCAAAGCCTAGTTTGTCAATAACAGAGTCCGCACGCTGGCCACTAATCCTAGGTTCAAGAATAGCCAAAAAGTCAATAGAATACATTTTTGCACAATCTCTAACAATGTTAGGAAAGAATTTACCACCTGCACCACGACAATTCCAAATAAAATAATTCATAATAAATAAAAAGATGAAGGGTGGTAGGAAGCAAACACTATGCTTGTGGTTTACTATCATGAGGACTACTTCCATCAAGTTGCATTGAACTATCTTCATGAGAAGACTGATCTGTAAGCGTGGGAATTGACGTTGAACCTTTGGAAGTAGAGGAGTCCGGAAGTCTATTACAAACTGCCGGATCACGTAACACTTTTTGAGCAAATGCCATTTCCTCCGGCAATGGTGGGACGACATGGGCATCAAAAGTAGCATTACGAGACTTAACTAACTTCCATTGATTCCTTTGTTCAGCTTCGACATATCGAACCATATTAAGAATGTCCCTTTCAGCTGCTTTTTTCTTTGCAATGGCTAGTTCCAAATCTTGCGAATCAGTACAAATAACGTTGATTAGCTTAGGTGTGGCGTCCATAGATTTGGGATTGGCTAGTTGGTTATTTTTAGATGTCTTTGTTGGCTTAGTATGTGCTTTTTTAACGGATAGAGAGGCTGCCTTATGTGAAGGCTTAGGCTTTTTGGAAGAATTTTTATTAGTAGGTTGGAAATTAGGTGCTGAGTGTTGATGCATATTTGTGGCTATCGAAGATGTAGAAGGGTCCAAGAGAGGATTTTTTTCCGAAGTTGGTCTCACATTGGTAACATGATCATCATTATTTTGGGCAGAATCCATATTGATTACATGATCAGCATTATTTTGGGCAACATTAATATTGATTGCCTGATCAGCATTATTATGCGCAGAATCAATAATAATTGAAGGATCATATATATTTTGTGCAGAATCAGCATTTAGAGCAGCATATCTCGACCCATTATGATGGTTTGATATCCTTGAATCATTACCATTATTTGTGAGATTTCTGGAGGGAATATTGCACCTACCTCGCGGTTTCTTTGCAAGCATCCAGGGGCCAAAATGATGCGTTGCAGATTCAGTAGCCGTTGTGTTGTCCGTTATTGCACCATCAATATGCATCACGTGATTTTCGGGATTTTTAGATTCAACAGCTCCTAAATTTTCGCCCACATTAATGACCGCCAACTGATCTGTTCTCGTCTCCTCTCCAACTCTGTTTGCCGGCGTCGATACCACCACCTTCTCCGGGCAAACGTCCAACCGGTGTCCATATTTGCCGCATTCGAAACAGACCATATGTAAGCCTTCGTACTCCACACAAAATTCCAGGTTCATACAAGTGAAAGTCGGAACAAGTTCATTCCGCAAGTCTAGTTCAACAGATTTGAAAAACTCTGAATGATAACACGCTTTCTACAGAGATGGAAAACTCTCTGAATGATAACACCTCCGGCAACAAGCTTTCTACCGAAGAACACGATCAAATCTCACGCAATACTAAGAAAGTAAAGATGGCAGAAATTCATGGCGATGCTGAAGTACAGATGGAGGAAGTGTCGGTGGAAGAAGGCCCAAAAATGTCTTATCGTGATAAGGTGTTGGAGATGAATAACAACAAAGATGATTTCCTAGGCCCTGAAGATTTTGTTCAAATGATCATGGATGATCTACCATTTGCGGATAGTGACGAGGATGATGATTATGCTCCACGGAAACCATTCAATCCATGTCCTGAGATAAAAGTCACCTTTGAGGAATATGAAGCACGGTGTGCTCCATGGAAACAAACTCTAATCGTCAAACTTCTTGGAAAGAAGGTTGGGTTGCGATACATGGGTACAAAGCTTCAGCATTTGTGGGGCAAACGCGGAAGTGTGAAGGTCATCGACATGAATGAGGACTACTTCGCTGTCAAGTTCGGTAATCTTGATGATTACAAATTCGCTCTGTTCGAAGGCCTATGGCTAACCCTCGATCATTATTTGCTTGTCCAAAGGTGGAGGCTGCTTTTCCGTCCGACACAGAAGCCGATACGTAAGATAGCGGCGTGGGTTCGTGTCCAAGATGTCCCTTTGGAAATGCATAATAATGAGTTTCTCTGGAAAGCAGGTTCTGAGTTGGGAACAATGCTTAAAATCGATACCCACACGTCCGTCCATTTAAGGGGAAAGTTTGCACGGTTATGCGCTGAACTAGACTTGCGGAAAATCTTTCCCTCTCTCATCTTGATATCTTGGTTTTCTTTTGTCTCGATATTTCTAACCCGGAAACTGAGCATACTCAAAAGAAAGAAATCGCTATGTAGACAAGATTGATCCCTCGTGTGCAGGTTGGTTACTGTGCTTCTATTCACCCTCAAAATGTTTAAAATTGCTGGGTAACTTGATATTTATACTTTATCTTGGTTGGTCTTTGATTGTTTTAGTCTGCTGTTTGATTCTTTCTCCTTTCATCATCAGGTCACTGGTCATATATCCTCTCTTGTACATCACCTGAAGTTAGTTTTGGATGGGTGAGTCCACAATTTTGCTCAATTTCTCTGTGCTTTGTTCAATCTTAACGTTTTAATTAAGTGGTAGTTTATGCCTAAAGGACTTGCTAAAACTCCCTGTTGGCTTGTTCTTTGACACGGGAGAATGATGTGCTATGAGTTATTATTTTTAATTGATTTTGATTCACGATGTAATTGTAAATTTGGAATTAGGGTTTTCAATTTGGATTTAGGGATTAGTTGCCAATAATTTTGGAATCTTGGGTTTTCAGTTGGATATCTTATCCCTAGCTCAATCTTGATTTCTAAAGATTAGCCTGGCAATCTAGATTTGAGATATTTTGAGTAACCTATACAAGTAATTTATTTTATCATTCCTTATGGATGGTAGCTTATATTATTCTTTCATACCTGCTTCTTGATACCCGTATCACTTTAGGTCTGTAATGATGACTTTACCTTCCTTTATAACTTCCTTTTTTATTTTGAAGTTACTTGAATGGTTGACTGTGCTTCAACTCTGTACCAATTCTGGCATGGTAAGGTACCTGATAAGCTATGGATGTGGGTAGTAAGCATCTCTGAAAAAGTTAGAAATAAAGATCGATTCCGGTGACGTGTCTTCGCATTAACTTTCTTCAATATCAAAGGTACTGCTGGTTGCAATCTGTGTCCTGCCCTTCCCGGCCATAGTAACTATATATGGTGACAAGTTGATGTGTTTTTTTCATGCTCCATTATATATGTCTAGATTATGAACATGAATTGTAGGTAATCAAAATAGAAGTGGCTAAAAGAGATATTTTTATTAGGGTAAGATAAGCAAATTTTTCACTTTTCATAATTTTAATGGCTAATATATGTTTTTAGTCCCTCATTTTTGCGAAAATTTAATTTTAGTTTCTCATTTTTTGAGATAGACATGTTTTAAAGTCCCTCACTTTCTGCGAAAGTCCGCTTTTAGCTCCTCAACTCAGGAACTAAAAGATGGATAAGTGTATATCCTATAACGGTATATTATACTATCCTGAAATAATTTTATAATTTTAAAATTAAAAAATTATTTAAATTCAACTAGAAATTTCAAAATGAACAATATATTATTTTTGAAAAATTAAATAATTCTAGTAATTTTAAAAAAGAATGCGTAATTTTAAAATTCTCTATGATATAACGGTATATTCTAAAAGTGTATAGTGCACTGTCCCTAAATAAAAATTACAATTTTAAAATCAAAAAATTATTTAAATTCGATTAGAAACTCTACTTTTTTATATTTTAAAAATTGTAACATTTTTTTAGAAATCATGTAGTATACTAATGAAGAATATGGTGTTTTTTAAAATAAAGATGAAAATTTATTTTTTTAAATTACAAAAATTATTAATTTATTCACTTTGAAGTTTCTGGCTCAATTTTGAAAAAATTTATATTTTAAATATTGCAACAATTTTTATAGAGTTCGTGTACTATACACGTCAAGAATTGAGTATTTTTCAAAATAAAAATGAAAAAATGTGTTTTATTAAATTACCGAAATTGTTTGCATTTTTTTAAAATAATGTATTATTCGCTTTGAAGTTTTTAGTTTAATTTTGAAAAAATTATATTTAAAATATTAAACCAATTTTTAAAGAGTTTGTATACTATACACGTCAAGAATAGGATATTTTTTAAAATAAAAATGAAAAAAAATGTTTTTTTTTAAATTACCAAAATAATTTAAAATTTTTTGAAAATAATATTTTATTCACTTTGAAGTTTATAGCTTAATTTACATAAATTTTTATATTTTAAAAATTACAACAATTTTTGTAGAGATCATTTACTATAACACTTCAAGAATATAGTGTTTTTTGAAATAAAAATGAATTTTTTTAAATTGCAAAATTATTGAAGTTTTTTTAAAATAATGTATTATTCACTTTAAGTTTCTAGCTCAATTTTGGTAATTTTTATATTTTAAAAATTACAACAATTTTTTGTAGAGTTCGTGTCATATAATATGATGTTTTTCGAAATAAAAATGAAAACACATTTTTTAAGCTACGTAAATTATTCAAACTTTTTTGAAATTAATGTAATATACAATTTGAAGTTTTAAGGTCAATTTACATAATTTTTAAAAATTTTAAAATTGTAACATTTTTTTTTATTAATTTTGTACTATACACTTGAAGAATGAGATATTTTTTTCAAAATTAAAATGAAAAAAAATTAAAATTATAAAAATTATTTAAACTTTTTTAAAACAATGTATTAGTCATCTTGAAGTTTCTAACTCAATTTATATAATTTTAGTATTTTAAAAATTGCAACAAATATATTTGGAAATAGTGTACTATACACTCGAATAATAGAGTGTTTTTTGAATTAAAAGTGAAAAAGTAATGTTTTAAATTATCAAAATTATTTGAAGTTTTTTTAAAATACCGTGTTTTTAAAAAAAATAAAATATTTATCAAAATAAAAATGAAAAAGTGTTTTTTTAAATTTTGCAACAATTTTTTTTAGAGTTTATGTACTTATATACACTTGAATAATACATTTTTTTGAAAAAAACTTTGAATAATTTAAAAAGTGTGTTTCAGTATTCAATCAAAAAAACATTATATTCTTCAGATGTATAGTATACGATTTAAAATATAAAAAATTACATAGATTAAGTTCGAAACTTCAAAGTTAAAAATACATTGTTTTTAAAAAAACAATCAATAGATGAAGTATTTTAAAAATCACCTTTTGATGTTTAAATAAAAAAATACTTAATTCTTCAAGTGCATAATATAGGATCTCTAATAAAATTATTGCATTTTAAAAATATAAAATATTATGTAAATTGAGTTCGAAACCTCAAAATGAATATCTTTAAAACTTTAAATTATTTAAGTACTTTAAAAAATGCGTTTTGATTTTTATGGAAAAACATCGTATTCTTCAATATGTATAGTATACGATCTCTGAAACTTTTAGTGGCTAGAGGGTTTTCAATATTTTAGATATTTGTGATGTTTTAAGAGAACTTTTGTGGATTTGTAGAGGTTTTTAGTGAGTGTGTGATATTTTTAGTGGTTTCAGGTAGTTTTTTTAGAGGTTTTTAAGTTTTTCTGAGGTTTTTAAGGATATTATATTCTCCTATAGATTTTAGGAAATTAAGCAGTTTCTATTGTTTTAGAGTTCTCTTAAAACTTCTATGGGCTTCTATTTTTCTTTTTTCCTTTTTTTTCATAAGTTTTTTCCTAAAAGGTAACAAAATAAAAAAAAAATAACAACTTAAAATCAACTGCACATAAATAAAAAAAAATGAGATAAGAGAAAAAGAAAAATTACTTTTCTATTATCGATGGTGAATTATAATTCTTGTTAGCATCTTGGAGTTACCATTAATAATATCTTCCAGAAATTCAATGCTCCATCATCAACTTTAAACTCATAATCAATCCACTCAAGTGACTAAAAAATAAAATAAATTAATCACTAATAAAAAAAATATAACACGCAAAAAAAAAATCCTCAATTTTTTTTTAAATTAACTTTTTAATTATTAAAAGGTAATACCTTAGCTTGGACAAAAGTACACCAAACATTGAGAATAAGTTTCATAGGTGCCTTCCATAAAATTCTCGATTTCATATTACTTTCTTACAGTATTCAAATCATCCCGCCAAGATATAGATATAGATTGTGATTTTGTTGAATATTGGATGATCAAAATCCTGCTAAATAGGATCCAAAGTCCATTCTCACCCTTTGATTTCTTTTTGGAATAGATGGTTGAAATTAATCGACACCACAAATATAATCATGTTAATTCCAAATTGAGAGGATTGGTTTCCCTTTTAATTTCTTGCTTAGCTTGTCTTTTAAATGAAAACTAATGAATGTATGTATTAAGTTAGTTCTTGTTGAGTATTGAGTCACATGGATTAACATTTTCTATTTCTCAATCTAATTAATTTCTTATTTATTTTCTTTAATTTATTATATATTATTTTTTGGCAAAGGGAGAGTGAGAGCAAGAAAAGGGAGAAATGACAAGAGCTGATTGAAAAAAAAAAGCAATTTTTTTGTATTAAAAAAATGCAAATTTACGTATTTTGCTTTAAATATTATATTATGAAAAAAAGGGGAAATTACAATAACCTCTCTCAAGGATTATCTCTTAAGGATTATGTATAATTTAATATGTTTGTGTTCATTACATCAACCTCTTAAAAATTTATTTTTTTAACACCAACTTTCTCTAATATTTATTTTGTGTTACATCTACCTGTTATAATATTTGCACACATTATTGTGGTAAAAAAGAACTCAATCCTAAAACTTATAATATGGGACGGAGGAAGTACTTTATAAAATAGTTGACCACTTTAATCGAGAAAGTGGACTAATTTAAATGACATTTTAAAAATTTAAAAACTAAAAAATAATTTTGATAAAGTTATGGATTAACTTGATTCTCTTTTAAGAGTGTGGACTTTATATCTAATTAGAAATAAAATTGAAATAACATAATATAAAGCTGTTTGGTTTAAATAATTATATATAAGGGCTTTAGTGCCCGGTTGAATATAAAAAAAAATAGATATAAAGCCCACACTTTTCAGTTATTTCCTGTCTTTTCATTTCCTGTTTGTTTCCTGCGTATACGATGGTCCCGTACAGTTTTTGACCATCAATGGTCCCCCTTAGATTTACCTGCTATTACAGATTTGCTGGTTATATTTATTTTTCTATTTAACTTTTATATATGTCTTTTTCACTTAATCCCTATCACTTCCGGATTTCGGCAAAGAAGTTCCATATTTCGGCGACAAATTTCCAGATTCCGGCCATCACTTCACTCGAAAAACAAACAAAAAAAAAATTGAAAACTGAACTGAGGATTTGAATATGAGCCAACAATTTAACTTCCTAAAAAGAAAAAATTCTGGTTTTTGTTATGCATAATTTATTATTCTAGTTCTTAAAATGATAATTTTCTGTTTTAGGGAAATTTTGCTTTTTCATAACATGTTGATTTTGCAGTTTGAAACTTTTCTAAACATTCATCGCTCACCTTTCACCAATAAGAATACAAAAGAGTTTATAGAATCAAAGAATCTTATAATGTAAAAAATAGAGATTCAAAAGAACCCCATCAAATACAAAGACTTCCAACCCAAAGCCAATTTAGAAAGCAATAGCTATGGAAACAAATCTAAACTTGAAGAGAGAAATCTAAACTTTAACCCTTTGATTTTTTTCATTGTTCCTCTTATCCTTTTTGGATGATTTCTTTTTTTGAAAATTCCAGATCTAAAAATACAGATCCAAAACAAAAACTAAAAAATAGAAAATGAGACATAAATGGAAAAACAAGAACTTACATTAAGAAAAAATATATGGGCAAAGTCCATAATAACTAACAGAAAAAAAAATCAACTACTGATAAGGAAAAAAAACTAAATCGTCATTTGAGAACGCAAGGAGTACTTAGAAATGTTCACTTTTCAATTATATATCATCATCTGATTAGAGGAACACAGAGAGACATGGGATATTTTAATCCCTCAATTGACACGCTAATTTTATTTTATTTTTTATAAAAGTTTAATTAAATGACAAGCCTAAACACAATAAATTGAGTGGCGGAGTAAAGTGACAAAACAAACAGGTTGAAATTTACAAAATACATTAATTAGATAAAAATAAGTATATTTTTATTTTCTCACTTTTCAGACTCATTCGTTTTCACAGAGCTACCTCAGCATAAAAGGACATAACCCTACATGTGAGATTAAAAGAAAAGAAAAGGCTTATGTCTGCACTATTCACTGTTCTCTCTTTACTTATTTTCCTTTTTTGAAGAGTTATGTTGTGCTTGTCTTAGGTATTGGCTTAATCCGTTTGGCCCTTGAATACAAGAAAACTCCAACAAGTGCAACAGCAGTTCCTACAATGACATAAAAAATGAGAAGAAATTAAAAATTGAATTAATTTGAGTTTACAAACATAAAATTTGACAGGATTTGGAGACATGAGAGAGAGAGAAATACCAAGGGTGTTAATGGGAGAGACAGGAGTTTGGAAGAAAATAACAGAAGAGACTATTACAACCACACGCTTCACACAATTTCCAACTGAGTGGGTCACTGGTGATACCATCTGTAATATCCCATAAGATACCTGTCTCCACCATCACATACATAATTCATTCTTACATCAAAATATGTTGTCACAATTATTGAAGATGCATTTTCCAACATACAAAACAAGATGGTTAAATTAACAATTTGGTCCCTGCTTGACAACATTTTTCATTTTTGTCCCTAAGAGAAAAGAAAGCTTCGGTTTAGTCCTTATATGTATCAAGCTCCTACCATCCATCTCTGTTATAAGTAAGTCCACAAGTCGTCCCTGTTTGATTTTGGTTTCTATACTTGATACTATTTTTGATTTTAGTCCATAAACAAAAAATAAAATAAAATATAGGAATGTTTTTTAATTTCTTTAAGGGATTAAAATGAAAAGTAGTGTCGAATAGGGACCAAAATCAAATAAGAGCTGACAGAGTTATAATGGAGATGGATGACAGGGATTAAACCTTAAAGTTTTATATATAAGGCCTAAGAGGAAACATTTTTTTAGGGGCTAAAACAAAAAAAGTGAAGTATAGGACAAAATGTAAACAAAATAAAAATGACAAAGGACTCACTTAAGAAAACAATAAGAAATAAGTGCTTATCACAGGAAAACTTATTTTCATAGCTTATTATCTATATGAAGTATAACACAGAGAAAAGGGAAGATAAGAGATGGATAAAACATATCATAAAATGTGATGGCACACAGAAGCAATGAGCAAAAATAACTCTTGCCTTAGATCATAACTATTAACAGGACAATCTTCTGTATAGAAAAGCCCAATACTCACAAGAGCCAAAAATAAATAAATAAATTAATAAATAAATAAAAATGAGAGAACAATATTTGAAAGGCTTCACCTGTTGGTATGCATGGAAGCAGAATGCAGCCAAAACTGATCTCAGACATAGCTCTCTAACATTCAATCCTTGACTAGCCTATATAGAAAATAACATCATACATCATAAGCAGATTTTCTCTTCCTCAATTTCTTAAATAAGAAAATATGAGCATATAATTTTTAAAAATTAAAAATAAAAATGTATGACTAATCAACATACCGCAGATTGCAGGTATGAAGGAGTGAACTTGACACCCTCCAAAAGTATAGCACATGGGAGTAACAGGATAAAGGAAATCATGGTTATAACTGAGTAGAGATTGATATTGTCCAAAGCTTCCTGTCAGGAAACATGGTTCAAGTGAAGAGCCATAATTTTAACATAATATCGTAGATATTGTAGATGTAGAAGAGTTCAATAAGTAATGTGCTAATTAGCTTCACAAACAAATATTGGAAAACTTTATTTAGTTACTACCTCATAACAACAAAAGAGTTAACACACCATTTGAGAAAGCATGAACAACGATGTATTTAATATTTAATATGAAAACTGTTGTCACTACCAATTTGATAGATCTTATTAAGGTTAGATCTTGAAACTGGTTTAGGGTGACAATCGAACACCCTTTGGTCCTGTTTTCTACTGGTGTATGAATCCACAGTGTTACATCTCTATATCATGTTGTTGAGATGCCAGACTGATCCCTTGTATACGAGTTATGGTACTCCTTGTACTCTTATAATTCAATTCTATTGTGAGTAAAAAAAAGGACCATATAAATATGTTAAGTTTATTACCTCTTCATTGGCCATCAGTTTTTTGCTCAAAACATTTCGCGATTGATTCGTAAGGTTAGACGCCATAGCAGTACTGAAGCCAATCCTGTTTTGAGACAGAACATGTCATAGTCAAACTCTAGAATCAACATTAGCCCTCACAAATATATTGATAAATATGTTATTTTCAGTATCAGAATTATTCAATATTGTCCCTGAAGGAACTCTATGCTTGAAACAGCTTTGAATTTGATGAATTACCAATTGAAAGAGACTTCAGTCACTGATGCAAGTGCCACTCCACCAACTATAGGTAAAAGGGAAGAAACCACCCACAAAGTTGGCATCTGTTCATTTCAGGATCAAAACTGAAGGTCAGAACATAAAAAACTAATAGATTATCCTGCATTTTGACATGAACAAGTAGAATAGAGTGTACAACCACATCTCAATATGCAAAAGAGTACATATAGCTACTATTTTGCATTACTGCAGAAAAAGTACAACGATCTAGCATTCATGACCACCACATCTCCGATATAAATAAAACTAACGGAAGAAGGAATTATTCATATTTGTGCATACACTTGGCAAAGAAGTTTGAGGCTTCCTCTTAGTCCAACTTCTAATGTCTTCAAATTCTTGATGAGTGATGACACATTCCTAGTTCTGACAACTAGATAATTGCTTATAAAGAATTAAAGAAATGCTAGCAACACACTCTTTTCTACTAGCGTTTCTCTAAAGAACTAAGGAACCTCATATTGTTTTGCCTAAAAGTTATCAATTCTGTCTTGCATTATACATAATCATTGATCAAATGGAAGGTCTTACAAATCACAATTCTGATTCACAAAATTGCAAGAATAGGATAAAGCTCCTTTAGACATCAACTACAGGCAACAAGTGCTCCATGCATGACTGCATACCACCGTGGTAGAAAATTTAGAGACTGATTGGTTTGCAAACATGTTTTCAGTTTTTGTTTCCTATTTTCATGAATAACTACAAAACACCCACCTTGTTATTATTTTGTTTCTTGCTTTCAAAAGTTTGTACATGAAACACCAAAAACAAGATATTTCTTGATTTCAGCAGTCGGAAATGGAAAATGATTTTCAGAAACCAAACAAGGCCTTAAACTTCATAAGAAAAACATAAACTGAAGACTTTGACATTACCTCACCAAGAAAAAGAGAAGAAAGAACAACAGTGAAGAACGGCTCCAAAGCTTTGATAGTGTGAGTGAAAGACACAGCAACCTTTCCAAGACTAATGTTGGTCAACAGGTTCCCCAATGTATGAGCCAAAGCCAGCGGAAGAATTGATGTGAGCTATGAACACGAATGAACTCATCAATCAATAAACAGTTTGAAAATCAGAGTGATAATATCCCAATAAACCATTTTTGTCCAATCCAAATACCTGAGAACGAGTTATGTTAGGCCTGGGATGGAGATTCAAAGTCCAAATCAAGTTAATCATCAAGGAAGCAAAGCCAAATTGAAATGCTGTTACTGTTGCTGGAAATGGATAGACTTTTAGAACCTAATAATAGACAATTAGTGCATGGCAATTGAGAAAAACCAAAATAGGACCAAAAAGAAGATAAAGGGTAAGGACTAAGGACACCCAGAATTCTTTTGTACGAACTAATGCTAGTCTTGTGTTTGAAATTCTAAATTGGGTTAAATATGTTTTAGATCGCTCTAAAATTACGAAAATTCAGATTTGATCCCTCGAATTTAAAACGCATGCTTTTGGTTCCTCATACTTAGAACATCGCATCCTGGCTCAGAAATTGATTGTTTTAGTCCTCAAATTAGTCCGTACTAAAATGAGTCTACTTCTAGAAAGAGTAAACCACCAAATTAGTCCTAAAACTTACATTTCGCGTTCGCTTTAGTCCTTGAACTAAAGAAACCCTCAAATTAGTCCACAACTTCCCACTTTGACAGAAATATTAGTCTCAACCTGCGATTTGTCGAGCATATTAGCCATCGTCCAGGGACTAATATGACCAATAAATTGACAAATGATGAACCAATATTAAGGTTTTTTAGTTCAAAACCAAATATGAAGGCAGGGTATGTGATATGCTCAGAAGACTAAGTTGGCTCTTTACTCTTCCAAAAATGAAGGACCAAATGATGCGCTAAAACTGGATTTTTACAGTATTTGAGAAACTAAAAACATATTTAACCCTTTCAAATTTTACAAACAAAATTGTCCCTTTCCCATTCACACCCAACAATTGCAACAACTATGGAACCCTTTGACTATAAAATGAAGGATGAAAATGAAGAACCTGTTTGTTGTAGATGTTGAAGTAAATATTCAAGAGGTACCAAGTTGCAAACATGCCTCCAAGCACAAGATTATGAACCAAACCAGTTTGTTTGGTAGGGTCATTACTCTGAGGCTGAGCTTCTGGCAGAGAAGCAGCAAGGACCCTAAAAGATGCAATTTTTGGATCGGAAATGAGAAAAGGAGAAAACTTTCGAGCATTGTAGAGCAAAGAAGAAGATGGGCATGAAAGGCCATTGCTGAGTGGAGAAGAAGAAGAAGAAAAGGGGTGAGAATTTTGAGAGAATTCAGAAGGGAATTTTATGCGGTTTTGAAGAAAAGGGGTTGAAGGAGAAAGTGAAACAGAAGAGAGACTCTGCATTTTTTTGGGGTTGGAAGAGATCAATGAAATTGAAAAGAGAGGAAAATAAGAGGACATGCATGGAGTGGAGTGAAAGAGATTCAGACAATATACACACTACAGTTCTACAAAGTACAAACAACGGTTCATTTTGATTCTGAAAACCTGGCTGATAATAAGGTGGTAACTTAATTTGGGACCACCTGCAATTCCTTTTATTTAAGTGCTCATATTGTATAAAAAAAATTATATTTATATATTATTAATTTAATTTATTAAGAGTATTTTTAATTAGTTGTGATAAATTGTAAAATAAACCGTCGAGAGCTTGTAGCTCAAGTGACATGAGAAGAAGCACTTGAAACTCAAGGAGAAGGATTCGATAAAAAGTTCTAAAAATAAACTATAACCAAGAATCGATTGTGTGAAGTTGTAAAAAGTGATTTTAAAGCTTTTTGAAACAATTTTTAATTTTTAGTTGAAAGACGAAAAAAAATAATTAAAAAAATAATAATTTTTTTTATAAATATAAATATAATGGTTGTGATAGTTCCCATGACGGGGATATTTGCAACACGTAGATCGTAACGAGCTACCCTAAATCGATATATAATACGCTCATTTCCGACAAATATAGCAAAAGTTAGGGCATTTTAAAGTTTGACACAGTAATCAAATCTACTAAGTGGATGATGATAGTGATCGCTGCAACAAGCTAGTTCTTTCTTGGATTATTCAATTAATCGATGCTACCATCGTCCAGAGTGCAAACTGCTTTTGAGGTATGGATGGACTTAAAGAACAGATATGTTCAAGATCTCTGATCTGTTTGAATCAATTTACTCCAAACTTAAGATAAAATAAACTAATAAATAAGTTGAGAGGTTTTATAGGCTTTCAAATAGACCATAATTAGCCTAAAATATGAGTATATAATAAAAAAAATTGATCCAAACACACCCTAAATTAAATGGTTTATAATAAAAGAAACTCATAATGATGATTCTATATTCACCATGAAAAGTATTAGAAATGTTTTGGTTATTTGGTATATAAAAAATTATTAATTATAAATTATACTAAATGTGCATTATAACGTTGGAATATAGAATGGAACTATTTCCGATCTAAATTTAACAAACTTTCCTTAGTTTTAAATATAAATGAAAGCTAACTACTTTAACTTTAATTAATAAAGAATCTATACCCTTATTTTAATTCATTAATGAAATACTTAGTCAGTTGAACAAGAAAGTATTTACATTTATAAAAGGTAAATTACGAAATGAAAATATTATTTTTCTAAGACCAAGAAAATAATTATCTTCGTTTTTAATTATAAATCCTTAAAAAAATATCACACGAAAAGCGTTGATATCCATAAAATATATTAGTATTTTAAAAAGTTATTATAAATATTCAATTTACCATCATTTAAAATCTACTTTTATTTTAAAATTAACCTCCTCTATTTTTATTAATTAAAAATAAAAAAATTATAATAAATATCTTAATTTCTTACATTAGTGACTTATAAAAAGTAACACACTTTTTTTTATAAGAACTTATATTTAAGAACCTGAAATAGAAAATGAGATAATTAATTTTTTTGATTAAAATAAATTATGTAATTTTTGTTTATATTTAAAACCAGAGGTAATAGTATTACAAAGAAGAGATAAAAATAAAAAATAAAACATATTAAAAGTGATATAATAAATAAAAAAGAAATAAAAATAAATGATAAAACAAATATCAACAAATACTCCAAAGTCCTAATAGCGGTACATAATTCATTTATATTGATATAGTGCATGTTTTTTTAAAGGGTTAAAGTGTGTCCACAAGAGTTTGAACAAGGATCTGCTACTTAAAGCAGGTCTAATCAGTCATCCTGTTGGATGATATAGTGCATGTTTGAATATGAGTTAAAAAAATTTAAATATATTTTTATTGATAATAATTTTGGATTTAACACAGGTCTTATGAAAATATAAGGGTTTATTTACTTTGTTTCTTATTTTATGTTTTTATTTGTTATATTTATAAATAATTGTAATGCAAAACTATCATATTATTTTTATTTTATTTTTTATTTTCAAAAATTTGTATAAAAAATTTTGAAAAAATTAAATTAAGTATAATATATTTTTAATATTTTGTAAAATCTCTATATTTTTCCTTATAAGCTAAACATAAATATATACTTTTTACTAATTACATTCCCTCACATCCTTTAAACTAAACGCACACGTAAAATAAAAAATAAAAACACAACATTCCATGTTACTTAAAATAAAAATATTAATAAACTTATATGCGGTTGTTGTAAAGGAATAGTGAAATTTAAATTGGTAAATAAGAATAGTGAAATTGAATGAAAAGAAATGGAATGTGTAAGAAATTAAATTAAAGCTTAATTTCATTTGTGGTCCTCACTTATGCTTGAAAAAGGAAGAAAGGAAGAACATTACACTAATAGGCAAAATATGACCGATACTGATTAACGCTATTTTTTTTTTGGCCTAATACTAATTAACGCTTTAAATAATTAGTTAAGAAAATAAAATAAAAAGTCTTCCAAAAAAAATTAAAAAGAAATAAAAATTATATATATATATATATATATATTGGGGTTTACTAATGTACGAGTACGACCACGGGTTTTTTAAAAAAAGTACGTTAGCAAGTTTTAATTTGATTTTTTAAAATACTCATACCAGGTGTAGCTTGCTAAAATACTTTCTATAAAATCAATAACGCACTCCCACTTATTTTATAGAAAGAATATTTCAACGAGTTATAACTTAACTTTTAAAAATATACCCACATAATGTAACTTTTTTTTTGAGTAAACCAAGAGATATTATTACGAATGAACATAAGAAACGCTCATGAAATAATACAAGAGTTCAAGAAGGCAAGCCGAGGATTAACAAGGCTACACCGACAAGAACAAGAAAAAACACGAAATAAATAACTAAAAAAAGAAAAGACACGAAAAAAACACCCAAACCCAAAACAACAAAGGAGAAACGAACTGTCAAAATAAAACCTACGAAATCATGGAGTTAGACAGTGGTACGGATTGAGAAACCAATCCGTCATTGAGTAGCAAAAACACGGAGACGATGCTTTAATCCAATACCACGAACAGACCTTGACCATGTCCAGCACATAATGAGGATTCCAAGTTCCGTCCTGAAAAATCACTTGATTCTTAGCGAGCCAAATAGCCCAAATCACTGAGAACAAAATTAAGTGCCACCATTTTCTTCGAGACTTAGAGAAGCGAATAATATCTCTAAATTGCAAATAGTGAGCCTCGGATTATTGTGAAGCGCAGAAGCAACACCAAACCAGCGAAGCACCATGTACCAAACAGAGGAGACTTGACGACAATCCAGGAACAAATGAGAAGACGATTCTTGATCCGCATTGCACAAGCTGCAATTCAAGACGACAATCCACACTCCTCTTCGAAGCAAGTTCGACTTGCAGGGAACACGATCCAGCAAGTATCACCATGCAAAAGCCTTGACCTTCGACGGAGCTTTCGAATGCCACACCGAAAGTAGAAGCCTATCCATTGGAGCCCGATAAGCCACATGATAAGCTGACTTAACAGAGTAAGAGTCGAGATCATGTTCTCTCCACCACCAATCGTCACTAGAGTACTGTTGTAGAGAAAAAGCTCCAATTTCCTGCAAAAGGTTAGATAAAAAACCCTGTTTCCAAACACTAAGATCCCTCCGCCAATTCCACTCCCAAACCCACCTCCCATTCACCCAACGATGACACTCAAAAACAAAGTGGAATTTCGATAGCAAAAGGTTATAGAGATAAACATATTTATCACATAACCTGATCTCTTCCCCCAACCAACAATCACGCCAAAAAACTGAATTTGCCCAATTCCCCACCTGAAGAGATAAAGACTCTCGAAATAAAGGACCCTCTGGGTTATCAGAACCAAAGAGTTTACATAAGTCTTGTCACCATATAGAACTACTTCTCCTATCACAACACAAGAAGTACACTTTATCACCATACTTAGAATGTAGAACACGAACCCACAATGAAACCTCTCCGATTTAATCCTCCAAGCCCATTTTCCCATAAGCACCTGATTGAAGCGAGATAAGTCTTTTACTCCCAAGCTCCCCGACTCCTTATCTAAGCACACCAAATCCCAAGAAACTGAGGCTATCTTCCTCTCCTCCTCACCCCCCCCCCCCCAAAAAAAATTGCACAACAGAGAATTAAGATGAGAAATTATACTTTTGGGAACCTTAAAAAAAGGAATTATATACTAAAATAGTCTCTGACTTTGTATTTTATCATTCAGTTTAGTCTCTCGCGAAATCAGTCATTTTAGTCCCTGACTTTCACTATTATTGGTCATTTTAGTCCCTGACTTTCACTACATCATTCATTTTAGTCCCTGATTTTCATGGACTAAAACGAATGATCATATAATTCAGGGACTAAATTGACCTGTAAAATATAATGTCAGGGACTAAACTGACTTATTCGCACAAAATCAGGGATTAAAGTAAATTATTCTCGCAAAGTTAGGGATTGAAACGGTACATCACTCTTAAAAAAAGAAACGTACTCTTCTTAAAAATCCGTGGGCAAATGTCGACAAACCCCATATAATATATAATATTCGATAAAATATATTAAATGCGCCTCAATTAATATTCTAAGGTGTTGATTTTTTTTTTATACAATTCTAAGTTATTGATTAACAAAACTAAAACATATATTTAATTCAGTTTATATATATTTAGTGAATTAATTTTTGTTTTAAAAAAAATGGAAAACAATGTGATAGTTACATTTTTTGTTTTAGTTACATTGTCACGTGAATAAATAAACTCGTCGTTACTCGGTTTCTTAACCTTACGGGAAATGAAAGTGAAATGTTGTGGAACCACATCTTACTAATTAAATGACAAAGTGATAAGCAATTTTCTGTTTCAGTATCATATTATCATATGCCGATAGAAAAATTAAAAATCATATTATTATTTTTTGGAATAAATCATCATTTTATCATATTAATATGATATATTTGTGTGTGTTTAGTTTCCAGATAAAAAATCAGCAGAAATAGCTTTGATAGGAGTCAATAACTAATCACAATCAAATAATATAATATAGTATAATAATATACCATACATATTACAACGATATTTTAAGATAAATTTGGGTGACTGTAATAAAAAAAAAAAAAACTAAATAAATATGAAAATCAATTTATCAACATGACTTTTACTGCACAAGTATGAGAATAGGTTGTGCCGACGTAAGAGTTGTATGATCTGGTTTGAGCTTATTTTTAGAATTTGAGGTTTAAGCTTAACTTGTGATTCATTATAAGCCTTTTTTTAAGGCTTAAAAATTCTATTTAATAATAAAGTCCTTAAAGTTATTTTAAAAGTTTACCTCTAAATACATTAATAAACTTAAAGATACACATAAGTTAATAAGAAACTTTTTTAACATAACAAATATACAATTACGAAATATATGAGCATGGAACGTAATATTAAAATTTTCACATGATAATTATAATAATAATGATATCATCATATTATAAATTATTATTATTATTATCACTAATATTATTATCATTATTTAAATAGGTTAGTCAATTAAGTTCAAAAGATTTTTTAAAGAGTTTGAAATTTGACTTTATTTAATTAATTGAGCTTTTTAAAGAGACTTAACCTGACTGAGTTTGACGTAGGGTAGACTTGGGCTTCTATCAAGCTACATAAAACTTTTTCATACCTATGCACAAGTATAAATTTATTAGGAAGAAAAAAAGTTTATGTATGTAAGTCATTTAGTTGAATAAAATTTAAAAATGTCTAGTATATTAAGGGTATGTTTGAAATAAATTATTTTTTAACATATGTTAGATAGTTATATTTTTCATTTAAAAAAGCTTTTGATTATTCTTTTAACAAAGAAAAAAGTTTTTTTTGTCCTTCAGCTAAAAATTGGGTATTATTTCAAAAAAACTTCAAAATCACTTTTCACGCTTAAAATTATCTTAAAAATTGTTTCTCACTGCAAATATATCCAAACGAAAATCAATTATCTCAGACAATCGATTTTTTTCACAGTTTATTTTCACAATTAATTTCAGCTAATCTAAACACACTCTAAATATTTTGTTTTTAAGTATTATAATGGATAATAAATTAATTATCTAATTACAATATAAATATTAGAATTGATAACTCGAAAATTACTTTGATACAAGCTTCTACGGCCTCATAAATTTAAAGGAAAAAGAAAAAGAAATTCAAAAAGAAAGCTTTGTTGGCTATTATGATTCAGTTAGGCTTATTCAGAATTGTCTCTCACGTATATGATACATATGGTTTAGACTAGAAAACTAAATAACAAACACTACCGTGTACGTAATAATCATGATTTGAGTTCTAAGAGGGCAAATTTGAATAGAGACTAGTGATTAGTCTTCCACCTTAATAATAGAGTGAAAAGATACTCGGTAAACTCAAAAATTTTAATAATACATCTTATTTGTTTACGAAATTACATACACTTTTTCTACCGACAAACAAATCTCAGAAAAATTAAGTGTTATACATAGAGAAAGTTGCTGTAACATATCAACAAATCTTATGAGAGGTGAGTATAATTCTGCAAACAAACAGAATAGAGGTATAATAGGCATAAACTTTAAGAGAGGTTAGTATAATTTCTCGTATAATTAAATAATGCTAAGAAATAGACCATGTGACCCTCGCCCTAGGCCACTTTGTTCAAAGTTAAGAGAATGCTTCAGCTTTTGAGGTTGATATCATACAAGGAAACAAAAGCTTCCATGGACCACTATATGCTAATTTGAATTGCTTGATTTAAAGTTCTTGTAGCGATCTGGCAGTAGATGTTGAGTATATAACCAATAATGCCGTGGCGCGTGGAAGTGATTGGTTGAAAATGATTTTGGAAAAGGAATTATGCTTCTGCACTAAATTAGAGGGGAAAAAAAAAAAAAACCAAACATTAACAATGTTATTTCTCCATCATTTAAGCATATGAGTTTGAATTATAATCGTGTGTACACATAAGAGTGCCTTTCTATTTTCATTTTCATTTGGTGGGCCATTGTGTTTAAAATAATGGTGGAAAAGAACTTATTAATTTGTAACTTGTATAACTGAGTTTCAATTTTCAAGCTTCTTAATATGTAACTAATTACCACTGGTGGGCCATTGTCTGGTTCTGTTAATTTTAAGGAAATAATTACTTCTTTTTATTGTTTTTTAATAACAACAATTATAAGTGTCAGATCACTAAGAGTAAACTAAATTAACAAAGAGAACATAAGAAACATAGTAACCTATCAAGAATATGACTAACAAAAATTATACAAGAGACATGGCCATCAGCAGAGGAAATGCCTTCTCACCAAATAAAAGTAGTTTGTGTCAAACTGAGTTTAGTCAAAACAGAAAAACCATACACTCAATCACTCAAGTGTGTAAAACTTGACGAAGTACTAATTACCATCACCAACATTACTAATATTGCACAAATGTACAACCTAAGGTTAAAAGAAGGATTTGCAAATTCCTTGTCCTATCTAAAGGTTGATATATATATTTGTAAGAGTGTGTTAAGGATCCTTGTCTGGACAATGTGGGGCCTCCTTCATTGTGTTCTGATCAACATCTTAGCTCACTCCTGTAGAACTACTTGAAATGTAAGCATCTATGTCATCAGATTCAAGATTCTTCAGAAAATCATACTCAACTTGTGTCTCAAACTTTGGTGAAAGACCCTGAAAAGATTGCATCAAAGCATCAAGTCCATCATTTGGGATTTCAAGCTCAAGATGCATTGAAAAGTTGGCAAGGGATTGATCAACATCAAATGAATTATTTTGTTGAAATGATGACACATTGTAACCTATATGAGAATTGTTGATGCCAAAGTTGCCATTCTGGCTTAAAGCAGCAGTAGTTCCGTTTCCACCATGTAAAGTTCTAGAATGTGGCGGCGATGCATACATGAATGATGATGCATCATATGATGAAGGCATGATCGACTGATGATGAGAAACATTATTGGCAATGTTATTTTGCTGAGGATAGTTGATGCCAAAGCTTCTATTCTGGTTCACAATAGCAGCAGTTCTGCTTCCACCATGTAAAGTTGAAGTTCCATTCTGGTTCACAATAGTAGCAGTTCTGTTTGCACCATGTAAAGTTGAAGTTCCATTCTGGTTCACAATAGCATTTCTGCTTCCACCATGTAAAGTTGAAGTTCCATTCTGGTTCACAATAGCAGCAATTCTATTTCCACCATGTAAAGTTGAAGTTCCATTCTGGTTCACAATAGCATTTCTGTTTCCACCAAGTGAAGTTCTAGTTCTACAAAATGATGGATCATATGAAGGCATGATGGACTGATGATGAGAAAAAGTGTTGGCTATGATATTTTGTTGAGGTAATGATGATATGTTATAACCAACATGAGAATTGTTGGTGCCAAAGCTTCCATTTTGGCTCAAAATTCTGTTTCCACCATGTAAAGTTCTTGGAGCAATATGATCCTTCATCATCATGATCACATTATTATGTGGTGGCCATCCATTTGTTGATGATGCTGCATTATTTATGGCCATCATGGACTGTTGATGAGGAAAACTGTTGGCAATGTTGTTGTTAAAAGGATGAGTATTGGGCCATTGTATGGTTGATTGGTCCTCATTTGACATAAAGTTAGTCATACATTGGGTATTTGCTTCATAGGAACTTCTTTGGCCACTAAAACCAGCTGAAACTTGAATCTTTGATCTTCTAGTCCTTTTTTTGACATTATTGCTTGCCATTCCTTGCTGTTGCTGCTTCTCTAAATGAAGTTTAAATTTCTGCAAATGAATATTGCAATCACAGCGGTAATAATATTAGTTACTGTTTAGAGCTAGTCATATCTACAATCTATTGCAAACTAAGCTTCAAACCTATATGCCTTTTGTAATTGTTTCTATTAATTGACTATGAATCAAAACTTCACACCCTGAATTGCTCAAAGAATTGTTATATTTCATACATTACATTACATTTTTTTCTATATGAGGGAGCAGGGGTTCACTATATAGGAAAAAGTAGGGAATTATTAGGGTTGAGGATAAAAATACAACATATTCATGAGTGATAAATTGAGGTTCACTTTGGAGGAACAAAAAATGATGACAATCAAGAAATCAAAGGAGAAAGTAAGAATTTCATGAAAGCTTTTGGATAATCCCTAGATTGGGTTGGTCAGTTCGATTTGACAAGAAGAAAATAGTAAAACCTAACTTAATCTAATTATTACATTTTTATTTGATTTAGGTTCTGTTTTTGGATCTCAAATTCGACAGGGTTATATCTCTAATAAGTATGATAAAATCTTTGTACCTACCAAAGAACAATGCACAAGTATGAAAAAAATCAAAGGCACACAGAAACGAACCTGCAAATGACTAGTAACTTGCTCATTTGTCAAGTTACGGTACTTGTCCTTCATCAGTGCAAGAATTTTCTTTGCCGTGGGCTCTGAGAAATAAGGGAGGAAAATTAATCAAGAATTTCTCAAATACCAACAAAGAAAAATGTATATTTGTGTGAGATATAGTATTGCAAGAAAAGAAAGAAAGAACTGAAATTCTTACTCTCAGTCTTAGTCGTAATATTGTGGAAAGCTGCAACGAAATCTTCATGCAATTCATGTGTCCAAGAGAAACGTGGTTTCTTTTTTGAGGAACATTGATCTTCTTTCACTGAATTATTCTCCTTAGCTTCAGATTCTGAATCTTTCTTAGCAACATGCTTCCCCATATTCTTGAAATATTCCACTTCCAATGAATACAAACCCCTAATACAATCCTCCTCTACTGAACTTTTTGACCTACCAACGGACATGACTCAAATAAAGATACTTGCATTGCAAGTTAGTTCATTGGTTACTATTTATAATTCGCTTCTAACTCATACAATTAGTTAATGTAAAAAATCAAATCAAATTAACTTCTCCAAATTAAATCACCCTTTTTAAATTTTGTAGGTTTCATTAATTTTTTTCTTCATTTTATGACTAATTTTCTATTCAATTTAATTCAAGTAATTCTGTATAGTTAGTAGCTAACACCCAGAAAAAAGGTAAAAGGATATTTGATGGGCTGGTAAAGGGATATTCACATTAGTCTTTAATATTTTTGATTGTGTATATTAGTTTTGAAACTTTTAAAAACGATCATTTTAGTCTATGCTATTAATGTTAGTACACGTTGGTCCTCAAAATTTTAAAATTAATTCAAATAGGTCATTAGGATTGCTATTGAAAGTTCAATTTAGTCCTTGAATTTTTTTTTAAAAAATTTAATTTAGTCTAAGACATTAATGATTTTAATTGCAAATTAGCGATATGGACTAAAATGCATCACATAATGCAATCTCAAAGACTATGTGTATTGCCAATAATCTCAGCGATTAATATGAACATCGCTCTAAGTCTCATGGATCTAAGTGTGTATTTTTTTTTAAAAAAAATTTAAAAAAAAATCAAATTAAGGACAAAGGACAAGATTAGTTAACGTTACTAACTTATTAGTACTACTTACCAATATGGGAAGTTTGAATTCATGGACAACTTGATCAAGGAAGTTCTTGTGTGCCATAAAAACTTTACAGAGTACCACACCGATAGGGTATTTTCTATCCCTCAGAAAATTCAAAGCAACTTGAGCATTGGAGTAGGCGGTAACTCTATCATAATCAAAAGATAGACAGTCAAGACTTTCAACATGAAATTATTCTAATTTTTAAAATTACTTAAAATAATTTCAAAATTCATAGCCAACAATAGGTAATACATCAATGGAAGAAATAAAGAAACATTCTAAAATTTCTTTGAAGATATTAGGAATATAGAGGAGGGTCGAGTTCCAATTCCAAGTATAAATTCATTGAAGATATTATTGATTAAGGTAAATATAAGTATCTTTATCAATTATTTTTATCGACAAAATACACATACAGGGGTTCAAATTTAGAAGCTACTATAAAGCTTTACTCCCTAATAACTACCTGACTAACATGTAACTCACCATGTCTCAACTAAAATTATAAGAGTTTTGCTATCCATTATTCTTAGGGCAACACACGACGGAGAGACTAAAAGCAATAAATTTTTACTTAAAGTTGCTATCATTAATGCTACCAAAACAATTTGGTAATTTCCAACAAAAAACTTGCCCTTTCTTTGTTGTTTAATTATAGCTCTTAAGACAACAAATAACAAAACCCTAATTGTAAACTCATAAGTTTTACGGGTTCACTCAAGAGTTAGATAACGTTACCTTAAATTGGAACCACATTCCCTTCTTCTGAAATTTGATTAAAAGTTATATGCTTAACTAATGTTGATAATGCAATGAGTACAGAATTCCTTAATGGTGTTGAGCTCCCTGAGGTCATCATCAACCGCAAGAACTCTAAGGCCAGTTGGGAATTGATTTTGTGGAGGGGCCAAACACTATGATTTTGGATTGAGAAATAAGTTTGTTGCCAAAGACAGAACTCATTTCATTAACCTTATTTATAGGAGAAATTAATCTTTTGCCATCACGTTGAATAACAGATCAAGGTACAACTAAACCTTAAAAAAATTATGATATCAAAATAGACCTTGAATAAAAGTTATGGGAAGAAAATTAATTATATTTTTGCTATTAATTTCTCACTTCTTACATAGGGTACTTAACATTATTCATTTCTCACCCAGCCTTTAATTTGTACTTTTAATTTCTTCTCTTCATTCCCTGTTTTAATTTGTACTTAACATTATGATTTTAGTTTCGTTATGTCCTCTGGTTAGTGTTCACCAAAAAATGTCCTCTGTTTAGTTTGGTGGTGTGTTTTTATTATTAAGCATGGTTGTGTTAGTGTTTTTATAATGTTATTAATGTCTAATGTTCACTGGTTATGTCCTCTGTTTAGTTTGGTGTTAAGAAGTAAATAAGCTGGTATCTTGGCTGAAAACATATTCTTTCAAGAAATGAACATGAAATGACTTTGGCTTAGTTAAAGAGATATTTTCAGAACAATTTTAGAGTTTTACATAAACAAATAAGTATACTAACTATTACAGCGATTGAGGTGCAATTCCCTACTATACCGGAGACCATTCCTTTACTAAATAAAAGAATACTTAATTATGTTCAGTGTTAATAGAAAACAAACTGGATGGATTATTCAATAAATTGTTTGCACACCAATACCACTACACCAAGTCTAAACTTTTCGTGACTGTGTATATTACGACGTGTCTTAACAACCTCATTAAGAAAAACACTAACAAAAATGAGCAAATTACAAGTATTATTTCATAAATATAAATATTTTTGTAAACTAGATTCAGCAAATGCGAATGCATGGAACCCTTTTCATGTAAGATCAATACTCAGGTAGAACAGTCGCACGATGTCTACAAAACTCATGTTTCTATGGTTGGGCTAATTCATGTAAATGAAGGGTTCAGACCAGACGAACCAATCACATTTTCAGAGTATACAATTTGATTTGATCAATGGCTACCCAGAATATATACAAGTCAAGGAGAAAAAGGACTCAAATAAAGATGATAGGTTTTCCAGCATCAAATGAACAAGTCCTTTTAGCAGGAAATATGAGTGGAATAATGTATTAGACCAACCTCTAAAATATTTAGCGACACACAAGTACAAGCATTAATCAGTAAACTAGTGGTTAAAGATAGAGTATAGACTCTACATGTGAAGTCTTTTCTGCAGCTAGCTACATCATGTGAGATTAAGAAAGCAACAAAAGTGGCTCCCGTGTTAAAAAACTGACTAATTTAAGGTTTCGTTCCAATAAAAAAATATCTCTTCATTTCCATTTGAGTCCTATTTACAAGGAGGAATTTTGCCTGCATCCGAACATTGCATTAAGAGGAAGAAGATGAATTACATATCATGCTCGGCGTTTACTCAATCGCCAAGCATTTGGCTCATGGTATCTATCATAAAGTGGTTCTATACGCTCTTGACGCTTTCTCTTGCTCATCTTTGCAGGATCTGCCACTTTGAAGAAGCTTGGAGCCAACTCAACAAGCCACTTGGGGTCTATTACAGTAACCTCACGCATATACTCCTTAGTTGTCATCACAAGCTCGTGGTAGATGACCCAGTCTGGCTGTCTCTGAAACAAAACTGAACCAGTACGCCCTGCACGTCCTTTTCTCTGTTCGGCCGATGCTTGTGAAATCGGAGTTATCACCAAAGAATCCAGACCTCGCTTTGGATTATAAACATTTTGCTTAGCAAATCCAGGATCAATTACATAGAATATACCATCAATAGTAAGAGAAGCCTCAGCAATGTTAGTAGCAACAACCTTCCTCTTCCCAGGAGGAGCAGGTTCAAATATTCTAGATTGCATTTCACTAGGAAGAGCACTATAGACAGGTAAAATGATAAGCTCTGGGACATTCTTATCCAGTCCCTTCATTCTCTCGTCCAGAGATTGGCACGCTATATCAATCTCTTCTTGACCGGTCAAGAAGAGAAGAATGTCTCCTTCAGGTTCTGTCAAGTGGATCAGTAGGACGGCGAGTATAGCAGCATCAAAGTAATCACTTTCTGGCTGTTTAGAATAGAATGTCTCCACATGAAAAGTTCTACCAGGAATTGGAAAGATTTCACAGTTAAAGAAGTATTCTGAAAATTTTTTAACATCCAGAGTGGCAGATGTGACAATCAATCGCAGTTCAGGCCTACGCTTCACTAGCTGCTTCAACAGTCCAAAAAGAACATCCGTATGAATAGTTCTCTCGTGGGCTTCATCAAGCATTATAACCGAATATTGTGACAGATTCTCATCAACTAATATTTCCCTGAGAAGCATACCATCAGTCATGTACTTGATAACCGTATCTACATTAAAATAATTAGTTTTTAGGTTTGAATAAATTTTTAATCCCAACAATTTTTTGTTTTTCATTTTAATCCAACTTAATTTAAAAAAAATTTTTTTTTTTTTGTTATTCAACGGGGCACTAAGGCCCAAAAAAACTAACCAACAAGGCGGGAAAAAGCAATACCATAATCCTCCTCTCTAAGAAATAGGAATAAGACTAGGAGGAGGACATACAATAGGATGAAATCCTAAGCTATACCCATGAGCAATGTTAGCAAGGTGATCCGCACTCCGATTTGCTTCTCTAAAGATGTGGAAGATGCCAACTCTATTAGGCATCTTGGCTAGGTCCCGAATATCTCTAACAAGAGGGAAGCAACTATGGGAGGTGTCACAACCCATCTTGGCAAGATGCACTACCACCTTAGAATCCATCTCAATCACAACACAATGGAGGTTGAGAGCCTTGATAAGTTTGAGGCCTTCAAGAAGACCCCAAAGTTCTGCTTTTACTGCTGGGCAGCTACCAATTTTGTAGACAAATCCAACCACAAATCTCCCATGATCATCACGGATGACTCCTCCACAAGTGGCTTCAAGAAGAGTTTTGGTAACTGATCCATCAATATTGAGCTTAAGAAGACCAGTCATAGGGGGACTCCAAGTGATAAGAGTCTCTGATTTGGAGGAGCTTCTCAAGATTCTTTGTGAGAAGCTATTACACGAACGACTTAGCATTGCGTAGTCCACTGATCGACGAATAATATCTTGAGGATTGGGAGTATAAGACTTGAAGATACGATCATTCCTAGCATTCCAGAGTTGCCATGCGATCACGCCAAACAACAAGCTCCAACTTGATTCTTCCGTCTTGATGCTATCGCGGATATTTTCTCTCATCCATCCATGAGTACCAAGGCTGAAAAAACTGTCAATGAGTCCTGCAAAACAAAAGAAGACCAAACAGAGTGAGCAAGAGGACAATCACGAAGGACATGCATTACCGTTTCTGCGGTCTCATGACAATATTCGCAATCCTCAGAGTCAGACATGTGTCTCTTCTTCCTTTCCACATTTGTAAGAAGACGACCATGAGAGACTTTCCAAAGGAAATTTCGAATTTTCTGAGGACCCTCCCAATCCCAAACAACATTGAAGATGTTATGAGGATCATTATCTTCTTCATAGTCAAGCAGAAAGTCATAAGCAGATTTAAACGAAAATTGTCCATTGCTAGTGAGTGCCCACGAAGGGTAGCCTTTCCCCTTTGAAGGGTGAGGCACAGGATGACTAGCAATCAAAGAAAGAGTAGCCGGACTTAAATGTTGATCCATGAGATTCCAGTTCCTATTATCATTAAGAGAATAATTAGCAACAGGTAAATCCTTCATATCTTGAGAGATCTCACGATACGACATTCCCTCAAGATTAAGATTATTAGTAACCCATTTCGCTGTCCAGAATTTAGTAGCTCTACCATCCCCAATATTCCACTTGACGTTAGAGATCATATGAGGCCAAGCTTTACAAATTCCTCTCCAAGTGGGTGAAGCATTATGTATTTCTCGAACATAAGGATTATAGTCAGCATTGCACTTATATTTCTGCCACAGAACCCTAGCCCAAAGAGAATCTGGATTTGTGATGATTCGCCACCCCAACTTCATCATGGATACCAAATTCACATCTCTGAGCTTTCTAAAGCCAAGCCCACCACTATCCTTGGGTGAACAAATAGTATCCCAAGAGATAAGGTGGCATTTTCTCTTCTCGTCAGTGGATCCCCATATAAAGTTTCTGCACAACTTATCTGCTTCGTCACAAATGCTAAGAGGGATGAGATGTGTTTGCATGACATATGCAGGAATGCTTGAGATTTTTTCTCTTAATAATGTTAAATTTTTCCATAACATTTTTAGGGGACCAAAAGAAAATTAAATAATAGGATTAAAGTTAAAAAATTTAAAATTTTTATTGAAAACTAAAATAAAAAAAATAAGGGACTAAAAATAAAATTGTGATGTCTAAAAATTTAAGCTATTAGACCCTTTTTGTCAATGCCAAAAGGGGGAGAGATATTTTTATGATGCCTATGCACTTGAAAGTTGTGTTGTCTCTTTGACAATTCTATCTTTTGAAAACATCTTGGCATATCTTTATTTTGATAGGGGGAGAGCTAGGAGCAAGTGAGAGTTTGTTTAAACATGATTTAATTACTATTAGCATGCTCTTTCGATCTTATGCTTATGATGTGTATGACTAACAAAAGGATATGCAAAGCTTTGTGTTCATAAGTTTTCTATTAGGAACTTTCAAGTCAATCTTTATAAGAGTTTGTCATTATAAAAAACGGAGAGAATGTTGATGAAGTCATTTGAAGGATTGATCATTTATATAAAGATGATTGTTTTGACGAGACAAAAGGATTGACAAAATCATGAAATCCTCAAAGGAAAAAGCATCAACAAAAAGACTAAAGAATGAAGAATTATGAAGACTATCTTGTGTGTGTTTTAGAAGTCTAATATTGTTTGAGAGTCTAGTGTCTATTTCATGTTAAGATTCTTATCACCTTCATTGTTTAGCTCCAATTTTGCTTGCTCTTATTGATCATGAAGCTTATGCTTATTGATTGTTGAGGGTTATGTCCATTTAGGTTATGAATATGTCCATATGATCCATGATTAAGTTGCATTAGAGTTTGAGCACATGCATTGCATCATACTTTGATTAAGACTTTAGTTAGAAGTGTTTTTGCATTGTTGAATTCGAATACCTTAGTTCAAAACTTGCTGGAACAATTTTTTGTGAAGAGGGAGTCAGATAGTTAGAGGAAGTATTCAAATACTTTAGTTCAAAACTCTCTGGATTTGAGTTTTAACTAAAAGGACTCGTATGCATGGCTTCCAAGATTCAAATACCTTAGTTCATAAGTCTTGAAAAATCTTTTTTAAATGCAAGGATTCAAATATTTCAAAGAGAGATTCCAATAATTTTAGTTTTCCAATTTTAGGAATCAGGTCTAGTCAAATGCATTTGAATACAAGCTATAGGGATTCAAATGTTTTTCTTAAAATCTCTATCAAATGAAGTTTTTAACTTGGGAAATTAAGATACATGAGTATCCATTTCATTTGAGAGATTTTGTGAGATTAAACGCTTTGATTTTGCTCTACTAGAGTTTCCATTTATGTGAGTTTGTGAGAGGTACACCTTTGATTCCATCTTTGTTGAGAGATTATAGTTCTTGAGTGCATGATCATAAGGGCTTTCATCATCAAGATCCTTCTACTTAGACATTGGGACTTAACTTATTCATCAAGAAAGCTTTGGTTTGGTGATCAACGCACAAGGAGATTAAGCTTCGATTCTCTAGGTGTTGGGCGTAAAGTTGAAGAGGTGTTCTTAGGTTGTCGGAATTGAAGTCCTAAGAAGGGTTCTTAGGCATTGATTGTGTGAAATCAAATAGAGGGATCTCTTGTGATGTAAATTACTTAAGGTTGTTGGGTGATCTTTGTATCTTGTAAACAATTATGTATATTATTAGTGAGAGTGATTTTTGTCTAGTGACAGCTAGAAGGGGCTAAATATAGGTGTGTTAAAACACTGAACTAGGACAAGTCTCTTGTTTCATAACTCTGTATTGCTTTTCACATCACTAATGTTCACACACAATCACTTGATTACTTATTAGTTGTTCATTCATATAATGAAAATGAACCTTCTTAAGAACCTTCTTAAGGACAGGTAACGTCTAAAACTTGCAAAAAGCATTTCCTTTTAATATCACTGTCTTGTTTCGATTAAAAGGCTTATGAGTTGAACTTAGTAATAATCTAAAACCTAGTTTGTGACAAGTGCCCTATTTTTTATCATTATTATACTATTACACTATACCTTGTGATACTCTGCGATTCACTTTAGCTAATTGGCAAACTTCTCGCATTAGTGCAAAGTTTTCTACTGTGTTTATAACTATATTTCCCTTTTGATGAAAATTTGCCAACCCGGTTCCTACATAATTCACCCCATCTTAGGTAGGTTTTCTCACTATCCATTTTAACATTTTAACATGTACCTACGTCCACGGCTATAATAGGGAAAATATTTTCAAAGTTCCGGATAAAATGCTCATATTGGCAACATATGAATAAATAAAGTAAAAATCTGTGAAATAAAACAAAAGAGACTAACTTCACTTCACTTAGATGTAAAATTAAGAATGTGTTTACCAAAATTAGCTTATAGTTTATAAGCTATGGCTTATAATTTTTAACTTATGACTTATAGCTTTTAGCTTATAGCTTATTGTTGAGAAGTAGTGTTTAGTAAAACTAATTTATGATAAGCTAAAATTACACGAAATGACCTAAAAGGACATATAATATATTAATATTTAATCTAATAAAATTGCAAAGGATGTAATTATCTAAAAAAGACAAGGGTAAAATTGAAATGAATTATTGAAAGCTAAAAGTTATAAGCTATTTGAAATAGCTTTTCAAAAGCTTCTAGCGCTATAAGCTTGTCATAGTAAACAGAGCTTATTGGCAAAAAGCTATAAACTAAAAGTTATAAGCTCCTCAAAAAGCTATAAACTTGTGTTAGTAAACACAGCCTAATACAGGTGTGTTCCCTGAAATTGAAATACGGAAAACAAACATTCTTTCCATTATATCCCGTATGTTTCCAAGTCCTCTTAATGTACAATTTCCCAATTCAATATACTTTTACTGGATGAATGACATTGGTTGAAGTCAACGTGCATATTCCATTCTATTGATTGTTCTGGTTCTGATTCTGGAAATGATTTTTTTTTTCCTTGTCAAAATCGCTCCCAAATTCCTAAGTTGGAGAAACTAGAGACTGGGAGAAACAGATACTGTTAATTGAAAATAATCAACAATCTTGTCCCGGAAACCTTTTCAGTTTCCACCCACAAAAAACTGAAGAGAACCCAAATAAAGAATTCAGGTAAAAAGCCATCAAATTCACAAACCATGCTCCCTTATCTGCATTTTTCATGTCAAAAATCAAAATTATTTTGAAGTATAAGCATCCTATATCCGCCGGTTCAAATTCAATGATTTCTATCATTTAGGCAACTGTGAGAGTGGTATAAGAATTGTATCAAAAAAATCAATGGTAGAATTGTAGGGAGAGCCCTCCTGACCCAAGGATTTCAACCAATATCAAAATGAATGGTTAGAGTGAAGGAATCTATCTAACCCCCGTTTAGCAGTTCTTCCTTTCCTCCGCTAAAAACAGGACCTAGACGGTTAGTCCACTACAGGCAAACAAAGCTTCCACTCAAGATTATGTGCCACAGCATCAATAAATTCCTCGGTATTCAAGTAAAATTCTCTTGAAACCCTGCAAAGTAGGAGACAAGAATAAGGAACTAAATTAAAATTTGTAATAAAAAAGTTTAAAAGATATTCATAATATACTAAAATATTCAAAATGAGAGTAAGCATAGGGGAGAAGGAGATCCACTTACTTAGGTCCGTGAACCAGAATTGCAAGATCTTTGGTCATCTTTCCTGACTCCACTGTCTCAACACAGGCTTCCTCCAACTTATGAGTAAATTCCCGTAACTTTTCATTGTTATCAAGCTTGGCTCTAGTACATAATAACATAATCATGTCAAAACAGATTCAGAAAAACACGGAGAAGGTGAAAATTAGGGAGAGGGGGGAAGGTAAATCAGTTTATATAAGAAATATTACTGAATGCCCTCTGGTACACAATTCAAAATGAGTACATTGTGCCACCAAAATTAAATAGCTAATTACACATTAAAAATGGAAAGTGTCAAGGGAAATATGTTGCGTTTGTAAACTAATAGAAGTCAGAGCAGCACATCATTGCACTACAGTATATGGAATACATTTGGAGAAACCAGTAAGGTATGAGCAAAATGTCACGCACAGGTGTGAAACTCTGGTGTCCCCCCCCCCCCCCACCCCCCCCACACACACACACAAATTGAATTTGGAAAAGTTTGGAAGAACGTAAATGCAATTAACAAAGGAAAAGTTTGGAAGAACGTCAAAATGCACAAAATTAGCATTTTGAATCAAGCAACAAAGTACCTATGTTCCAGTCCTCGAGTCCATGCAAATATGGAAGCAATACTGTTTGTGCTAGTTTCTTGTCCCTTCTGATGAAGCCGAAAATGTCGAGTTACAGTTCCATGAGCTGCCTCTGCTTCTAATGTCTTGCCATCAGAAGATAACTGCAAAATTTTGGTTGTAAAATAAAGGATTAAGTCTAATAAGAAAAACAAAGACAACAATGTTAATGAAGAAAAATTCAACTGGTATACTGTTTTACTTTTAACACATACCAGGACAGAAGTCATTAGACCCAATGAGCCAAATCCTGCACACGAGAAAGATAACTCCTAGCATGTTAAATTATTTGTATTGTATACCAAATTTTAAATGCTCTTTTCCAAATATCATAAATATGTCAATGCACAATGAAATTGTCAACCAAACCAAGACAGACACACATTCACAGGGTTAATTGAACCATATAGAAGAATTTCAAGATTGAAGTAATATATATATATATATAATAAGGAAAACAATTGGTTCTATTTGCTTGCAATTTCCTGCTTAGACATAATTACTTTATTAAAAAAAAATATTTTTAGTCATAATGTTCCATTCCATATTCTCATGAATATTTTACTTATGTTGACTAAACCCGCAATAACAAAAGGTTTCATAATCATGCATTCTGCAAATTTAATGCCTTTTCTCTAATCAGAAACGTTGGGCAGGGCTGCTGGCTACCAATTACCGCTTGTTGGCATCATACATACGATCATCATATATTAGTAATATTACCTTGAGCAAGTAAATCACTTTGGACATCGCCATCATAATTCTTGCAAGCCCAAACATATCCACCTTCACTCTTGAGTGCATATGCCACCATGTCATCAATTAGCCTATGCTCATACCTGAAGTCACTTATAGGTGTCAAGCATCTACTTATGTGCATACACAATGCACTGAATCAAATTTATTCATTAATTCATAAACATTAAAACAAACCATATTGAGTGCTCCTCAAACTTTTGCTTCCACCTTTCTTCATACACTTCCTGGAATATGTCTTTAAATCTGTAACAACAATATCAAACTGTAAATCATCTCTATAACAACAAACAAAAATGTCTGAATTACAAATAAGCTTTGCATACAAGGGTTAGATTTGAAAATTGAGAGAACTGGGCCAACAAAAGTACAAAAAGATAGTAAAAGATGGAGAATCAGAAGGTGATTGCAGAATCCAGAGCAAAGTAGTACGCAAGAAAGTACATCTCAAATGTACCAGGAAATTCTTGAGTCCTGGCTCTCCCTCCCAACCCCTACTCTAAGTCTACCTTAACACTATTATTCCCCACCCCTATTTTAAATATAGTAATATACACTGTACACTGTTCTAATTACTAACTAACTATTATTGATTCTGTTCTAACTGACAACTGATACTTGGGCGAATTATCTAAGAATACCTTTTCCAAAACCGAAGAAAAAGAGTTTCAACTATATACAAAAGTAAATGAGATTTGCAACCCTAATTTGCTACAATCCCGTGTCCTGCTCTGTTTCCCACTCACTTGCATGCCACACTTTTCTTATATAAAACAGGCTAAGAAAACTGAGAATGGATAGTGGGTTGCAAATAGTTACTTAAAAAATGGGGATATTTGTAAAAAATGTGTGGGAAGAAAAGTATGGCATGCGAATGAGCGGGAAACAAAGAGTGGGATAAGGGGTTCTGGCAAATTAAGATTGCAAGACTCATTTACTTTTATATAAAATAAAATATAAAAAAAAAATAAAAAAAGTGACATGCAAATGAACAGGAAACAAAGAGTGGGGCCAGAGTTGTAGTAAATTAGGGTTATAAGACTCTGTAGAAATATAATTAATGAATACATGTACAGAGTATTAGATAATTCCTAGGTTCTTTATTAAATGTATTTTAGTGTAAACCTCTCAATATAAATATGAGTTCAAGTTAAGTGATTTTCAACTGAACATATTCACTCAAAATATCAGTCTTCACATGGTATCAAGAGCCATTTGAATTTTTTTTTCCTCTCTGTTTTATTTCCTCAGCCGCGTGTTTCTCTCTCCTCCGCGTCTGCTCTGTTCTGATCCACCCACCTGGGTGTGTTTCTCGGTCTCACCGCCACCACCACTAGACTCACCGCCGTCAGTTCGGCCTACCACCGGAAGCCCATTGCCGCCGGCCTTGTCACACACCGCCACCATCTCTGGCAGTCTTCTCAATTTTCCGACGAGTGACGGCGCGTCCGGCGTCTTTTCCGATCGCCGTCTTCACCGTTGCGCTTGGTTTTTCACGGAGAACCTCACCCAGTCCTTCTTTTGGCTGTTTGGCTCCGTTCAGTTCTGGGGTGTTCTGTTCTTCACTGTTCAGCGTGTTCTTCACAATTTCCACCATAATGTCATCGGATTCTCCAACTGCGACTCATGTGACAATTTCTGCCGCTGAATATGAACGTTATTTGGCGTATCAGGCTACCAACTCATCCACCACTACATCAGTTGCTCAGACTGGTAATTTTGTTGCTTGCCTCACCCAATCATCCCTTGGTCCTTGGATTTTGGACTCTGGAGCCTCAGACCACATCTCTGGTAACACTCATCTTTTCACCAAACTTACCTATCAATCCAACCTTCCTGTAGTCACCTTAGCCAATGGATCTCAAACAATGGCTAAGGGCCTTGGCCAAATTTGTCCGGTCCCTTCTCTCCCTCTTGATAACGCTCTTTATGTTTCAGGCTGTCCTTTTAATTTGATTTCTGTTAGTAAGTTGACTCGTTCTCTTAATTGTTCTATTGTCTTCACTGCTAATTCTGTTCTTGTGCAGAACCGGGCTAGGGGACAGACGATTGGAGCAGGCCGTGAATCTCAGGGACTTTATCAGTTGACCTTACCACCTTCTCCTTCTGCTTTTGTGTCCGTTGTTTCTCCCTTGTTACATCATAATCGTCTTGGCCACCCTAACATCTCTAAACTTCAGAAAATGGTTCCAGATCTCCCAACCATCTCTTCCTTAGAATGTGAATCATGTCAACTTGGGAAACATACTCCTCTTCATATCCAAAGCAGGTAAATAATCGTGCTACATCTCCTTTTGAGTTAGTTCATACTGATGTTTGGGGTCCTAGTCGGATTCCCACAACATTAGGATATAAATATTTTGTGACATTTATGACGATTTTTCAAGATGTACTTGGTTATTTTTAATGAAATCTCGCTCTGAGATATTTTCTGTGTTTAAGACCTTTTGTGCTGAAGTTCAAAATCAATTTAATACTTCTATTCGCATTTTGCAAAGTGATAATGCACGTGAATATTTCTCTACACAATTCACGTCTTTTATGCAGTCTCCAGTCTCAGGGTATTCTTCACCAATCTTCTTGTGCTCACACCCCTTAACAAAATGGTGTTGCGGAGCACAAGAATCGTCATCTCATTGAAACTGCCCGCATGTTGCTCCTTCACACTCACGTCCCTTTAAAATTTTGGGGTGACGCAGTTATTACCGCGTGCTACTTAATTAATCGGATGCCTTCTTTTGTGCTTCACAATGAGGTTCCTGTATCACTCTTGTTTCCTTCTCAGCCTAAATATTATCTCCCACCTCGCATTTTTGGGTGCACGTGCTTTGTTCACATTCTCACCCCTGGCCAAGATAAGTTGAGAGCTAAATCTTTCAAGTGTGTCTTCCTTGGTTATTCGCGCTTACAGAAAGGATAAAGATGACCTCTCCAGACCTCAATCGTTACATCACTTCTACCGATGTCACCTTTTTTGAAGAATCCCCATTTTTTCCTTCATCTTCGGTTGAGCATCCCCCAAGATGTCCTTCCTGTACCTTTCACTATTTTACCAGAAGACAACACTCCTCCTCAAAATCCTCCTCCTCCTCTCCAGACCTATTATCGACGCCCACGTCCTCCTGCTCCGTGGATTCAAGCCCTGCTCCAACGACTTTACCACCCCCGGTGCTGCCTCCTACTAGCCCTCCTATTGCAGTTCGTAAAGGTAATCGGACTACTCGTAACCCTCATCTCATCTATACCTTCTTGAGTTATCACCGTTTATCTTCTCCATCTTTTGCATTTGTCTCTTCTATCTCTTCTGTGTCAATTCCTAAGACTACAGGTGAGGCACTATCCCATCCTAGGTGGCGACAGGCTATGGTGGATGAAATGTCAGCCTTGCATTCCAATGGAACTTGGGAGTTGGTCCCTCTTCCTCCAGGAAAAACTACTGTTGGGTGCCGGTGGGTCTATGCTATTAAAGTTGGTGCCGATGGCCAGATCGATCGTTTGAAGGCTCGATTGGTTGCTAAAGGATATACTCAAATATATGGATTGGATTATGGGGATACCTTTTCACCGGTTGCTAAGATTGCTTCTATTCGACTTCTCCTCTCCATTGCTGCCATTCATCATTGGCCTCTTTTTCAACTTGATATTAAAAATGCTTCCTTACATGGAGAGCTTGAAGAAGTGTATATGGAGCAACCACCTGGCTTTGTTGCTTAGGGGGAGTCTGGCTTGGTTTGTCGCTTGCGCTGATCTCTATATGGCTTGAAACAATCTCCTGGAGCATGGTTTGGAAGATTCAGCAATGTACTCAAACAGTTTGGTATGGTTCGCAGTGAGAAGGATCACTCTGTCTTCTATCGTCACTCTACACAACACAAGAGCATATTTCTAGTTGTATATGTGGATGATATTGTCATCACTAACGGTGATGAAGATGGCATTGGTAAACTAAAACAACATCTTTTGCGGCATTTTCAAACTAAGGACTCAGGCCACCTCAAGTATTTTCTTGGTATTGAGGTAGCTCAGTCTTCCACAGGTATTGTAATCTCCCAACGAAAATATGCTCTTGACATTTTAGAAGAGACTGGTATGTCAGATTGTAGGCCTGTGAAAACTCCCATGGGTCCAAGCATCAAACTTCTACCCGAACAAGGGGAACCTTTATTAGATCCTAGGCGTTATAGGAGGCTTGTTGGAAAACTTAACTACCTTACAATCACTCGGCCTGATATCTCTTTTGCCGTAAGTGTAGTTAGTCAATTCCAACAAGACCCGTGTGTCACTCATTGGGATGCGGCAATGCAAATTGTCAGATACATCAAGAAAACACCAGGACAGGGACTTCTCTATGAAGATAGAGGACATTCTCAAATTGTGGGTTACACTGATGCTGATTGGGCTGGCTCACCCTCGGATAGACGATCAACCACAGGTTCCTGTGTGCTCATTGGTGGTAACTTGATATCTTGGAAAAGCAAAAGGCAGGATGTGGTTGCAAGATCAAGTGCAGAAGCATAATATCGAGCCATGGTATTAACATGTGAACTTGTATGGTTAAAGCATTTACTCCAAGAATTAAAACTTGGAGATAGAGGGTCAATGCACCTATTGTGTGATAACAAATCAGCCTTGGACATTTCTTCCAATCCCGTGTTTCACGAGCGGACAAAACATATAGAAGTGGATTGTCACTTTATCCGAGAGAAGATCACGTCTGGATGCATTGCTACTCAATTTGTGAACTCTAAGGATCAATTAGCTGATGTCTTCACTAAAGCCCTCCGAAGTCCTCGAATTGAAGAAATTTGTTGCAAGCTTGGATCATATAATCTATATGCTCCAGCTTGAGGGGGAGTGTAGAAATATAATTAATGAATACATGTACAGAGTATTAGATAATTCCTATGTTCCTTATTATATGTTGAATACATGTACAGAGTATTAGATAATTCCTAGGTTCTTTATTATCTGTTGAATACATGTACAGTATAAACCTCTCAATATAGATATGAGTTCAAGTTCAGTGATTTTCAACTGAACATATTCACTCAAAATATCAATCTTCATAGACTCGTTTACTTTTATATATAGTATAGATATAGATAGATATAGATAAAAACGTCTGCATATACTATGTTATTAAACATAATAAATAAATTTTTGCAGGTCAATATTATGATCATGATATATTTTCATGTTTTCTCTATATAAAGTGTCCAAGCCATGCATTGTCTTATATTTTCAAAGTGCACTGTGTCACCTATGTCCACATCACATGTCATGTCCGTGCTTCCTATTCTCATTCTAAGGAAATTCAAGAGTCGTGGCTCTCACCTGCCATCATATTTCTTTAGAATTGTGTTTTTGGTGCTCAAGTAAAGTGGCCACTTCTTTGCAAATGCCAGTGACATTGATGATTCAGCAAATGCTCGAATTGACTGCATTGTTAGGAAAGCTAATGTTTAAATGCAATAAAAACAACCATAAAAGCAAACATTTAAATATTAGATCAAAAAATATTAAGAACCGCTGAAAAAATTGAATGAAACAAACCTCATCAACATTATACATAGCAAGTGCTACACCTGGGCCTTTGAAATTGTAAACATTAAGCTCCGTTGGAGTATCACCATCCTCTGGGACTAAATTAGAGATAGAGACAAGTTTGTAAACTACATAAGTGATGTTTTAAATAATAGTTATGGGGAAAAAAGTTTCAACTCAATATGAAACTGAAGCTTTGGAAAATAATATACCAAATACCAACTTAAGCTTCCCTGGTCCTCTAATAATTGCATCAGTGGCACGATACTGATCACCAAAAGCATGCCTACCGATACAGATGGGTTTTTTCCACCCTGCAATCTGAAGAATAAGTTCCAAATGGTGCTTTGCAGTATTTCAATTCCATTAAGAATCAAACAAGAGTTAAGGACATTACCAGGAACAATTCTAGGTATGTTTTGGCATATTATGGGTTCACGGAAAACAGTACCTAGAATGAAAGGAAAATTATCAAAAAGAAAAATCTGGCAGTACATTTACAAGATAGAAAAACTACTTTTCACACAAACTACTATCTTATTCAGTATTCACTATATCATGGTCATCCAACTTCAATATGCAAAAGAAGCACATATATGGGAGGAAAGCCATTCATGCAGTAAAGTCAACGGAAACAACATTGAATTTGATGCCTGCATTCAGTATGATGCACATATTACGAACCATTTAAAATATTCCTAATGGTGCCATTGGGACTTCTCCACATAGACTTCAATCCAAATTCTTTGACTCGGGTCTCATCTGAAATTTTGAAATAGGTTTCAGATAGCATTATGTTTGTATAAAAATGATAAATGGATCAAGACTATGCACTAGTGTTCACTTGCCATGGACAACGTAGGATGTTATATAATATGAACAGAACAGTACATTAAATCTAGCAAATTTTGTGAAGAAGGAATAATGTTGCCATCAATTCATGATACAGAATATTTGACCAATCTAAAGCCAATACAACTAACCAGGAGTTATTGTTGCGCATTTCACTGCAACATTGTATCTGCATCAAACAGAAGCTTCAATTAATAAATGGGAAGGGTGCTCAACAAGTTGTTTATTAAAATGTGTTATTAGAACAGCAGGAAGGAATGACAGCTAAAAGCAGGATGAGAAATTATCAGAAGCAGAATGAGAAAAATACATCAATCTGAAAATAAAGTAAAACATGCAGTAAGGCTGCCCAATCCCCATACAAATCTAACAAATGGCATTAAACAGACATTGGCACTTGGCAGAGCACCAGAGAGGCAAAAACACGATCCTGCTTTGAACTTTGAAGTATCTTAGGGCAGAGAAACACCAGGAAATATGCAAGTAATCCACTCCAACCAAATGTACCAAATACCAAAGAATAGTATGAACTGAAGCAAGCCACAAAAATTTTGCCCCCTCCGTTTGAGTAAATGGTAAAACAAAACCTTCAAACCTAAACCAAACTCAAACAGCTTCCTCTCATCAACTCTCCTCAAGCAAATAGTTGCTCTATGTCACAAACAATTATGCGAAAGTAAACAAGTATCGTCACATGACTTTCAAATTCTCACCATATCCAGAAAAATTATATGCATGTATAACTCTCTTTATAACTACCTTTCAGGAGACCCAGCTCCTCTACTCTCGGCAACAACAATAATCCAAGAATAAATAATTAAAGTGTTAGTTGCATGCTTTGACGCTTCCGTTCATCAGGGATACTCACTTGAGAGCGGCTTCAGCACTTTCCACAGTAACTCTGTCATCAGTAGCATCACGATTCTGAATCCCCAAGTCAAAATACTTTATGTTTAAATTCAGGTAAGGAAATATAAGCTGCAATCACCAAAATAAATAAACAAACTCGTTAGTGCTAATAAAAACAAATCCAAAACCACCAACAATAAAAATAATAAACAGTATAAAATACGCATTCATACTTTATCCTTAATCATCCTCCATATAATCCTCGTCATTTCATCACCTAAACAGCAAAGAATGTCATCAGACTATATGATACGCATAAAAAATGCATGGCCGGATAACTCAAAAAATTGCGATGAAACGAAAAAGGCAACAGCGAAAGGAGGTTAATCATTTAGTTAGTTACCGTCCATTTCGACGATGGGATTGAGAACCGGAATTTTGTGGGAGGAGGCGCGAGCAGCGTAGCATCGAAGAGGGAGGCGATTGGAGAAGGAGAGAGAGAAAGGAGGAAGGGCATCGAAGAAGGTGGATTGTGAAGGGGAGAAGAGGATGTTAGGGTTTCTAAGAGGCGTTGAAAGAGAAGAGGATAACATGATGGTGGCGCTCAATCGAAATGCTGCTGCTGCTCTAACCATTCGCTCCTGTTTTCTGAGTTGAGTTGCGAGTGCTCAGTGCGACTTGCTAGCAAGATACAACGGCATTCACGTCAACGTCAGCACGACACTCTCGATGCGCTTTTCTCACAGATTTTGTCTGCTGCTTAAAGGTGTTTGGTAACAGCTTATATAAGTTATAAGCTAGCTTATGACAAGTTACTTCTAGTAGCTTATAGCTTATGAAAAGTAGCTTTCAACAATTCTTTTATATTTTACCCTCTAATCATTTATTATGTTTCCTTTATCAAATAATTTATTATATATAATTATTACTTGTCTTTTTCAGTCATTTAACAAATATAAACTACCTAATAAGCTAATTTTACCAAACACATCTACTCAATTATAAGTCACAAGTCATAAATTATAAGTTATAAGCTACAAGCTATAAGCCATAAGCTATAAGCTAGTTTTACCAAACAAAGCCCTCCTTGCCATAATATAAGCTCTGACTACCAAAATGTCTTGTCCCATGATATAAGCACTTACACATAAAATAAGAAATATTTAGTGTGATTTTTTAATTTTCAAAGTCATTCAACCAATAAAAAAAATTGTGTTTAAATTTAATTGGTGTAACATCTTAATAATCTACTTGATAATTCTAATTCCAATAATTTAACCACTTTTCTTAAACTGGTGTGAAATGTTAGTCGGGCCTTATATTATGAGACGGAGGAGTAATATTTATTATAGGTATATATCTGGAGTTAACTATCAATTTATTCTTCCAAAAGATTATCTTGTCACCAATTTAGTCCCCAAAGAATTTTGTCACCAAATTAGTCCTCTAAAGATCATCTTTATCACTAATTTAGTCTTTCAAAGAACTTTGTCACCAAAATTAGTCCTCCAAAAAAGTGTAAATATACCAAATTAGTCTTTCAAAGATTTAAATATATCAAATTGGTCCATGATGGAGGACTAATTTGGTAGACTTTTAAATCTTTGGGGATCAAATTGGTGACAAAGTAATCTTTGAAGGACTAATTTGGTGGCAAAATTCTTTGGAGTACCAAATTAGTGATATGATAATCTTTTGGAGGATCAAATTGATAGTTAACTCTATATATCTGCTATATTTTATTTAGTTTTTTAACACGTGCAATATTGCATACGTTATCAAACTATAAATAAAAAAATATTGAAAAAAATACAAATTTAATGTAATTGTGTTTTTTTATAATAATGGGTTTTTTCACCCCTTAGAATGAGAGTAATCTCGTTCGCGTTGCATGACTAGCGCTGACCTCCACTAATTTGACATAGGCGGGATTCGAATATGGTCCTCCCGCTATAAATCGTTCCTCCAATGAACTTAGTGGGATCTTACACTACTAAACCAACACTTGCAATTAATGTGATTATGTTTAACATGCAATTAATGTTTTTTTACTTATAATTTTTTAACCGATACAATATTAAACAAGTTATAAAAACTCATTTTACAATTCATTTACACTTGATTTTATAGTTAAATAGGTGATTAAATTAATAAATAAATTAATTAATTATTACGTAATAATTTAACTATATCTTTTTTCACTTTAAACTATATATAAAATATAATTAAATTACTAAATAATAATTAATCAAATTCATTGACTAATTACTAAATGAATTGTAAGGAACAATGCACAAAATATCTTCCCTTGAAAATTGCATATGGTATTCAAATTAATTTAAGTTATAATTTTAGAATGTGTTGTTTAGACAAGTGATATCCACTTTTTAATATAAGAATGAAAAACCTTTTTTAATATAGATAAGTTTCAATTTTAGGTGATTTTACTTAGAATTGAAAAATATTCTCAATACCAATCCATCTATCACCATTAGATAAGATGTAATTAATACATTTCATTTAATCCTTAGAGTTACTATGAGAGCATGTATTAAGGTTGTATTTAGTAATATTAACTTATAACTTAGGATTTATAATTTATGATTATTATATAGTCGTGTAGATCTACTTACTAAAATTAGTTTTTTAACTAGCATACCCCTTTCGTTTCATATTATAATGTAATATTACGACAATTGCACGTCATGAATTAATGTATCGGATTTTATAAGATTAATAAGATTTTTCATGTTTGCTTCTACTTAAAGTATTACCTAAACCATGGCATTAATTATAACCTCCCAACAATTAAGAGCATATTTAGATTTCAATTTGGGTTAGCAAAAAGTACTTTCAAGTATATGTAACAAAGTGTCAATATATTCAATTTTTAGGTTGCATTCGTCGACTATACTTAGAGTGTGTTTGGCACAACTAGCTTATAGCTTATTTAGGAGCTTATAGCTTGTAACTTATAGTTTATGGGTAAGTGGATGTGTTTGGTGGCAACAATTTTATAGCTTTTATAAGTTATAAGCTAGCTTATGAAAAGTTATTTCAAGTAGTTTATAGCTTATGAAAAGTAGCTTTCAATAATTCTTTCATATTTTACTCTATAGTCATTTATTACATGTTTACTCTATCAAATAATTTATAACATATAATTATTACTTGTCTTTTAAGTCATTTAACAAATATAAGCTACCTAATAAGCTAACTTTACCAAACATCTCTACTCAATTATAAGTCACAAGTCATAAGCTATAAGCTACAAGCTATAAGTCATAGGCTATAAACTAGTATTACCAAACAGAGCCTCAGTTTAGTTCCAAATTGGCTTTAAAAGTTGGTTTGATGAACATACCACAACAACCACTTTTCTATTTGTTGAAAGTGCTCTTAACCCTTTAATAGTCTATAAAAGTACTTTTTATCTTCCTATCCAAACAATATTTATTTTGTCAAATTTACTTTTAACTAAAAATATCTAGACATAAATTTCCTTCAGTCAAATTAACTTTTAACTATAACAAAAAAAATTAACTTTCAACTCAACTCATTTTTACCAAATTTACTTTAAATCAAACCAAAGTTTTATCATTGGAAACCAAACACACACTTAGATCATTATGAAGGGCAAATATAAAAAAAAATGTGAAGAGTCTTATAATATTAAACAATAACAATATCTTAAATGGGGTTATAATAGACCGTACTTGTTAAATACTCCCTTCGTTCCTATTTAGCAATCTAGAGTGAGAAAATCACACGTGTTAAGGAGTGTAAGAATTGTTATAGTTTTCCTCAAAATAAATTTTGATCTTTTCATAATACCCTTTATCTCTCATTGATTGGTTGGTTGGATAGTGGAGCATTGATTAACATCTAATTAAACATAATGTTAGAATTGGTAAAAGTACAATTAATGTTACATTGAAAATATAAGTGAATAGATAAATAGAAACAAGAAGATTTTCTCTCTCTGGACAAATAAAAAGAATAGAGGGAGTAATTTATAAGGGCATGTAATAAATGCTTCTATAAAGTAAATATGTAATAAATAACTCAAGGGTAAAATAAAAATCAATTACTGAAAGCTAATTTTTCATAAGTAATAAATATAAGATGCTTTAAATAGCTTTTGATAAGCTTCTAACATATAGCTTATGAAAACTATAAGGTTTTTTTTTTTTTAATGTTAATAGGAAAGTATATTAACCGGAGATTAAACCTGTATACTCACACATATGTCTTCATGTGTTCATTAAATGAGCTACAACTTGTAGTTACTAAATATCTCTACTAAACAATAAACTATAAGATATTTGACAGATGTGTTTAAACAGAACATGACATTGTGTACTGTTTCACGTTTAGTTCATCAGTCAATAAGAACGAAACATGGCACTGAGGCAAATGAATAGGACATTTTGGTACTTTGGTTCTATTGAAAATGGTGAAACGGAAGAGAACAACACACAGAAGAATTATTATTATTTTCATTGAGTCATTTTTTATTAACAAAATAATATATGTTTAAATTTCTTAAACCTTATATTTTTTTGCTCACAAAAATAATTATTTTTTTTAAAAAATTACACAGTAAAAATATATTAAACATAATTTATATTTAATAATTATTTTTAAAAATATATTTAATAAGTGTATTTATTGTGAAAAGTTTGTATTTAATAATTTATTTTTTATAAAATATTAATACAAAAATTATTAAATTTTAAAATTATTATTTAATTATACTCATAATTCTTTTTTCTTTAGAAATATAGTATTTTATTTTTATTTAATTTTATTTTTTCTATCAAGTAAATAAAATTTTATGTGTTACATTTTTTCTTATTTTTAATTTGCACTAAATATAAAGTTAGGTATATGATGCGGTTTTATTTCATTATCACCAAACACAGTACACAGTTCAGTTCTGTTCCATTTTATTTCATCCTGTTCCATTTTGTTTTGTATAGTTACCAAATGCTACTTAAATTTAAAACTCCTAAATAAGTTATAAGTTAAATACAACTCAAATAAATTTTTAACTTTTGAAACAATAAATATCGTTAATTTTAATAAAATATTTATGTTTTTAATTCCTTAGCTAGTGTCCTTAACATTTTTCAATTTGTCTCCCATTTAATTTCAATTACTTTTGTCATTAATTAATCTATTAAAAAATTATTATTTAAAATTTAAATATAAGAAAAAAATAGAGTTAACATTGAAAATACTATTAAATTAGTTTTTTAGAATGCATAAAATAAAGCCTTCAAATATTAATTTGATGACAAAAATTTATAAAAGACAAAATTAGTGATAAAGAATTTATAGCAGACCAAGATGGTATTTTTCTCTTTGATTATTTGATATATGTTGTACGATAAGTTATTTATTTAAGTAGTGTTTAGTGTTTATTTAAGTAGTAATTATTTTAATAATAATGCAGAAAAAATATACAAAATGTGCAGTATATATATATTTTTGGTTAGCCGGAGAAAATGTGCAATACTCCTATAGTTATCAATTTTTCATGTAATAAAAAAACATAAAATAGTTTTTTTTTCTATTGTAATTTTAATTTTAAATTTTTAAATAACTAAAACCCTAAACCCTTCCAGAGCAATACAACACTTTGAGCTCGGTAGCCTAGTCTGTGACACAGTGGTGAACAGCGAGGTACTCAGTTCATTCAGCATTGTTGATGACGAGGGCGAACCCACTTCTCCGTGCCTTACCTCGCTTTCTCACATGGCGAGCCCCTGGCTTCCGTTCCATTTCCACCGGAACCAAGTTGCTCGAGTCCTTCACAGAGGAATTCGAAATCGGTTCCCGCTTGATCACTCTCGAAACCGGCAAGATCGCTCGCTTCGCAAATGGCGCCGTCGTTTTGGGCATGGACGACACCAAAGTTCTCTCCACCGTCACTTCCTCTAGAGGCGACGGTTCTCGGGATTTCTTGCCCCTCACCGTATGACGACTAATCACTTAGCTAGAAACACTTATTCTTATTTCAAAGGATTACATACAGTTTATGCTTATTCTTGTTTTAGCTCAATTTTGAAAATCTCGTTGCGAAAATGAGCAATTATTCCTCAATCATCCTTGCTTCCTTCTTCGAAATGCTTATGCTGACTATCAAGGACTGTAGTTTATGCTCATTTAAAAGGAAATGATCGCTTCTTTTCAGATGAATGTTGGGAAAATGATTAATTATTCCTCAATCACCCTCGTTTCCTTCTTCGCTCTCGTTTCTCAGTGTTACTAGTTAACAGGTCGATTATCAAGAGAAGCAATTCGCGCAAGGTGTCATTCCGACGACCTTCATGCGGAGGGAAGGTGCTCCCAAGGAACGTGAACTCTTGTGTGGTAGGATCATTGATCGTCCAATTCGACCTTTGTTTCCACCTGGATTTTATCACGAGGTTCAGGTATGGTCATCAATGTTCTTTTATTTCTGCTTTTGTTCGTTCATTTGTGATTTGTACTTTTTTATATGGAAAGGCCAAAACTCAAATACCTCACTCACTGTTAGGTAATGGCTAGTGTTCTTTCTTCCGATGGAAAACAAGATCCGGATGTCTTAGCGGCGAATGCGACGTCGGCTGCGCTTATGTTATCGGATATTCCTTGGGGTGGCCCCATTGGAATGATTCGCATTGGTAGGATATGCGGTCAGTTTGTCATCAATCCTACCATGGATGAGGTAATTTGAGCTACGTCATCAAAAGTGTTTGTTGAGTGTCTTTTTTTTTTTTTTTTGCCTTTTTACTCTGAAAGAGAGAAGGTTGTTACTTTGTTAATGAGTGTACTTACTTGGTTTAGTAGTTTCTGACTTTTAGGTGTTGGTAGTATGTCTTGTGCCCCTGTTGGATCTTAAGCAATATATCATATTCTTTATGCGGATATATGGCGAGTTGTTTCTTCGATTACGAGTGTACTTAGTTGGTCTAATAGATTTCTTTCCTGTTCTCTCATTGCTTCTCTTTGTGGAATTGCAGCTCTTATTAAGTGATCTTAACTTGGTATATGCTTGTACAAAGGAAAAAACTTTGATGATTGATGTACAAGCTCGTGAGATATCTGAGAAGGATCTAGAAGCTGGGTTGAGGCTGGCTCATCCGGAGGTGACTTCGGAGTTTCGTACCTGTTTGAGTGCATGTTTGGAAATGCTTTTTTTAAGAGAAATAATCTCTTATTTTTCAAAAGCTCTGTCACAGAGCTTATAAAAATAAGCGATTATTTCTTCAAAATAAGCTAATCCAAACACACTTTGAATCTTTTGGTTGTTGAATGTTATTGTGATGTGTGACTAATTGTTCAGGCTGTTAAGTACATTGAACCTCAAATCCGACTTGCTGCCAAAGCTGGTAAATCTAAGAAGGAATACAAATTGTCTATGCTGTCTGACCAAACACTGGAGAAAGTTAGTAGTATGGCAGCAGCACCTATCGAAGCTGTTTTTACCGATCCTTCCTATGGAAAGGTGTTTTTATCTCCCTATCATGTTTTCTGTTTTTCTTTGTGTTCAGAAAATTCGATGTTTGACTCTCTCATTACATTGATGCATTTTCTATCATAATTGCTTCAAGTTTGAACGTGGAGAAGCGTTAGAGAATATTACACAGGATGTAAAGAGAGTGCTCGAAGAAGAAAGTGATGAAGAAAGCTTAAAAGTTTTGCCAAAGGCAGTAGATACAGTGAGGAAGAAGGTACGGATAACAGTGATAAATTAACTACAAGTTTATAGACTAATATGCTTACCTTTTTTCAATAGACAAATGCATTATTCTCATTAATTGTTAAGTTTTACCATTTTATATGATACCTTCACTGGTTATTAAATTCCTATCTGTCCATAGGTACAGGAGAATAATAATTTCACTCTAATGAAGAGATCATGAATAGAGCAACAGGCGTAAAAGGATATAAGTATATAACAGTATATTGGGCATTTTGGATCAATAAGCTTTGTATACCATGTTAGAGAAACAGAACAGAGAGAGAAGATAGAGAACCGATAGATAGAGAGAGAAGATAAGAATGAGAAAGATATGATTTGTTATTCCATTGATAACTGAATAGTACAAAGGTGTAGGTTGTGTAAATGTACAGCTGTCACAATATAACTAACTTATAGCTATCTCCTATTCTTATTCACCAACAAACAGTATTCACTTCGGCCATTGTTGGGGTGACACGCACACACACATATAAATTGGTCTAATTCTATATTTCTGCTGGTGGGATGTTGGTCTAACGTCTAATTCATCGTCTTTGACAGTTTCCAAAAAAATAACTTTTTGTAATCATGTTGATAAAAAAACTGTTTTTGTCATCAATTTTGAATTTTTGGTGCTAAGAAAATGAAAGTTTTATGTTCTCTTGGTGTAATATCGTCACCCTTTCTTTAATCTAGTGCAGCTTGTATCTATATCTATATTATTCTGAATGTTTGCTACAAACCTATATCGGTGTATGGTTATCCACTGTGCCACAAAGAAAATTGATGATTGTGCTGTCTGCTATTGAGAGTTATTGCTAGTGATGTTAACTCTGAATCTAAATTCTTGATATTTATCTTATATATGCATATATGCATGTGTTTGTATAAAGTAGAATCATCAATCATCCCACCACATAGAAACAGTTCGGTTGGAGCTGTTTACTTTGCATTTCAATTTCATGTTTTTATTTTCTTTTTTTATGAACAATTATAATACAAAGCTATCATCTTGTTTTCATTTTATTTTCTATTTTCTGAGATTTTTATAGTGAACATTGTAAATAAGTGAAAACAACAATAGTGTATTTTTAGCATTTTGTAAAACCTCTCTTCTCCCCTTGCAAACCAAATTCAAAAACACAACTTTTTCTTCCTTCCTCTCCTCTCATTTACATGAAATAGAAAATGAAAAACGTAAAGTAAACAGACCCTTAGTTCCTTTTTTTTGTTTTGTAAATATGGCCACATTCCTGTATCTGTAACATATTGAATCAAATTTGTGCTCTGTAAATATATCTCATTGTCATGCTGATTCCAGATTTACATGTTAAACATTGGTATTTATATTTTTATACAATATAGGTGGTCCGTAAAAGAATTATTGCAGAAGGATACAGACTTGATGGAAGGCAGCTAGATGAAGTAAGGCCTTTGTATTGTGAAGCTGGATATGTATCCATATTGCATGGATCTGCACTTTTTTCCCGTGGAGACACACAGGTCAGATTTATTTTATGCTTTTCTGCTCTTGGTTGCTGAAACTAACATAATCTTGGTGACATAAAATAAGCAATAATTTTTCCTGAGTGGTTTCAGTTCCATCTGAGGTGATATATATTGATGTCATGGACAGGTCCTATGTACAGTAACACTTGGATCACCTGCAGATGCTCAGCATTTGGATTCGTTGGTTGGCCCTCCAACAAAGCGTTTTATGCTTCACTATAGTTTTCCACCCTTTTGCATAAATGAAGTTGGTAAACGTACTGGTCTGAACAGGCGTGAAGTTGGTCACGGTAAATGAGTATCTTGTTAAAACAATCCATAACATTTTTTGCGAGTATGTTACAAAGATCATTCCTGTGTTTGCAAAATGGCTCAGATTTAACTGATTATAACTTCTTTTGATGACATCAAATCATTTCCGAATTTCATAGCATAGTGTAAATAGTAATATAGCCTAGTGAGATAAGGCTTGTTGTTGTTGTAATGTAAATAGAAATATAGGGCCCGTATGTTTGTAATTTTTTTTAATTGAAAAAAATGTTTAAGAAACAATTATTAGATGAGTTTTTGGGAAAATAAAAGCAAAAACCTGAAAAAAAGTTTGTAGAATGCTAGAACAAGATTGAAACATATTAGTTCTATTCGATGTTTGGTTATTGGTATGTTACTTTAAAAATAGAATCAAACAAGACATAATGTTTGGAAATGCAAATTTTGGTTTCAATGAAAAAGGAGGAACTGAGGAGACTGGATCAGAACAAAATGCTTCATTGGGTCCTATCCACATGCCAACTACCTTATTTTAATTTTTAGGCAGTTAGTGACATTACTATGAGATCCATTGCCCCCGCATTTTTATAAGATGAATATTGTGGCCCTAGAATTGAAATGGGCGATTTTTTCTGTTTTGACAGCTAATTAATGTTGAGATCCCACATCGACTATGAATTTGACCAAAGTTTAATATATAAGCCTTGGGCAATCCTTCTCCAACGAGCTAGCTTTTAGGTAAGTTGTAGAGCTCGACGTATCATGATATGGGCCACCCGCAGATGTGTTTGCTGGAGCCTTTTGACTAGGAATATGGCCAAAGTTTAATATAAGCCTTGGGCAATTCTCCTATTAGCTAGCTTTTAGGGTGGAGCTAGACCCAAGCTGGTCCGTAATATGGTATTAGAGCTTGATTAGTCTTGATGTGGGTCACTCACAGATGTATTTGCTTGCAGACTTTTGACTAAGAATATGGCCAAAACTGAATATATAAGTCAAGAGCAATCCTCCTCACATGGGATAACTTTTGGGTGGAGTTAAGCTCAAGCTGTTTCTTAATAATTGATTAACCAATCCTGGGGTTTTTCTCAGGAGAAATAAGTCCTATTTTTTTTTAAAGCTCTTTCAAGATGCTTGCAAAATTAAACAATTAGATTTTCAAAACAACCTGAATCAAACACACTTATTGTGGAAGTTCGGGTCTTTGCAAATTGAGGAGGAACAAGAGAAATCTATGAAAATTGGATCTTATATATTCTCTACGGTCAAGTTTGGCCGCATATATGTGCCTATGTGTTGTCTGTGTTGATGGATGCCTGTAATGGTTTTTCAATACCGTGAAAATTTAGAAGAGGGGGAGAATAAATAAATGGTTTGTAAGATTATTTACGTCATTAAAAATCAAATTTAGTTGTCTCTAGACAATGAAAGAAAGGAATGACTACCGAAAGATTTGTTGTTTGAAATTTGATGTCTCTTATGATATGGAAGTACTTGGTGTTTTAAAAGGTTTAAAACTGACAACAGCAAGACATTGATCTGTCACTTTGGGATGAGCAAAGGGGCTCCAAAATCATCAATGGAAAAGAAAAGAAAATAAAGAACAGATACTTTACAGCAATTGACTTCTCTAGCTTAAGGCCTGTTTTATCATGAGCTTCAGCTATTTAAGAAATAATAAACAAATGAACTAGGAAAAGTATTTTTGGAATCTATTAGAAGCAAGTGAGTTTTTAGTAATCATAAGTAATTGGTATTTGGCTTCACAAAACAAAACTAATTACTTAGAGATGTTGGCTCTTTTGTTGTTCTACTTTTGTAGGAACACTCGCCGAGAAAGCACTTCTTGCTGTCTTGCCTCCTGAAGATGATTTTCCATATACTGTTCGTGTCAACTCAGAAGTCATGGCTTCTGATGGTTCAACATCAATGGCAACCGTATGTGGAGGTACTCTTCCAACACCCAATGATAGCATCCACGATGGGGTTTTATGATCTAAATTCACGTTTAAGCTTTGGAACATTGAACTATTTTTTTCTGATATTTTTCTCACTGATGAAGTTTTAATTGGTAGAAGGTCACATGATTTTTGTAATTGAAAAATAATTATATTTAAAACAGAAAAGTCAAAATGCAAGTAGGTTGTGAGTTGTAATCAGGTGTGCAAACAGAAAATAGGGACAGGAAAGGCATGAAATTTATGGTGATTTGACCAACCGTAAATTACATGTCTATGCCTATGGGAAAAGCAGAGAAGAAATTCACTGTGAACCTTTCTTTTTTGTAGGTAGTATGGCTTTGATGGATGCTGGCATTCCAGTACGTGAACATGTTGCTGGTGTTTCTGTGGGTCTTGTTAGTGAACTTGATCCATGCACTGGCAAAATAATGGATTATCGTATACTGACTGATATTTTGGTATTTTCCACAACTTGTTTTGTCATTTCATACTATGAGTAAAATCCAATTGAAATTTTATATTTACTTTCAAATTTAGCGAGTACTTGCACTCAAGTTCTTATTATGATATTTTGTAATAACTTTTTATTTTCATTTTTTAATTATGTTTATATTTTAATTTATAATGACATTCTATTTTCTACTTACATAAATAATGATGTTTGAAAACAACTAATTTTTTTCTGGATATTATGAAAATTAGTTCATATAGATATGCTTTGATACTCTAGTTTCCTACTTTTGACTATCAAATACTTGGATTAAATTTTAATGTACAATTGCAATTTTTTACATTTTTGGAAAAGACTGTTTCCTGGAATGTAATAACTTTTATTTTCCCAAAAAGTTTTCTTAGGATGATACTTGTGAGAAAAAGAAATTACTTATCCAAAATAAGCTTCCTAACACACACTTTAACCATTGGTTTTCAATTTTTCACAGTATGCTGAGGTAAACCAGTGATTCTATAAAGATATTGAACAAAGCTAAATTATTGATTTCATACAAATTTTTTCTAAGGGCTTGGAAGACCATTTGGGTGACATTGACTTTAAGATTGCTGGAACTCGAAAAGGAGTTACTGCCATTCAATTGGATATAAAACCTGCTGGAATTCCTCTAGATATTATATGTGAATGTCTAGAACCTGCACGTAAAGCTCGCTTTCAAATTCTTGATCACATGGAACACGAAATCAATGCTCCTCGTAACAAGAATGATTGCACCTGTCCACGAATAGGTAGATTTTTAACCTTTTTCTTTTCTTTTCATTTGTTTGGTACTTTGGTATGCTTTTCAGTTAGGTTCCATGATAATTTACAATTCCTCAAGTTTGAAATTTATCATTGATGATGCAGCTAACTTAAAGTACAGCAACGATTCTCTCCGTCGCCTAGTTGGGCCAATGGGTGTTCTAAAGAAAAAAATGGAACAGGAAACAGGTCAATTTTACTTAAGTTTCTTTAAAAGTGCTTGGACGATTTTGAATTCTGAATGGTTTTGACTATAAATGCAGTTTTTGGCTCCTTTTGTATAATTCTACTAAAGTAGTTTTTTGCTCTAATATCTTGGTTGAACTCCTCTCATACACGTATTCATTGGAAGTTTTCCATTTTTTATTTATTTTGTTAGAATCTCATTTTATTATTACAATGTTAAATAAGCAATAAGATTTAATACATCAGGTTCATGCATCCTTGACAAGATAATGTCATAGGGAAGTTGCTTTTATTCATCATTATTGTCTTGTTAATTTCAGATTTGTTTACTCTCTTGATGTATTTAAGTATCATATGTGGAATGTTAGTGTGCATCTCACACAAATAGATTCAGAGACCTTTTCTTTTCTATGAATCATTCTTTAGATTCAACATATTTCAATTGATGACGTAAAGCAGTCAACATGATGTGTTGTTTGCAGAGGGGATTGGTTCAATGGGATAGGGTCGAAGTATTTTGCTTCAATGTTTAAGGGCCTGTTTGGTATCCATTTTTTTTTTCCGGTTCCCATTTTCTGTTTTAATAGATAATTTCAAAATTGGCACTTTTTTCCCCCTATTCCTGAGGCTGGGACTTATATAGGAAATACCAAAACCAGGAAAATCTTGTTTCTTGTGTTTTCTATACAAAATTCAGGAATCAAGAAACAACATGAGAAATTGAAATGAAAATAGAAACCAAAGAGGCCCTAAAGTTCTAGGTTTGATTTTTGTTGCCAACAATTTCCTTGGAAAAAATATGTAAATTTCAGGATGAGCTCTTACTGAAGCTTGTAACATGTCCTGGTCTTGAAATGGCGTGGCTTTCCCCTCCCTCTATTATTTCAAGTAACACCCCCCCCCCCCCAAAAAAAAAGTGAAAGGCTCCATTAGCATTTCTTTGCAGTTCATTTGTATACGAAAATTTGTTAGTATTATTAAGTAATCAATTATTCATTCACCTGTTTTAAGCTTTAACTATTTGATTCGATATTCCTCTTCCTTTTAGACTGCATTATGAAGTTACAAAGTTCTCTTACTTATGTTTCCTGATATTTTTTTGAGGAAGAAAGATTTATTTGTTTGCATTTTCTGGGTCTGCCAGTTCTGATCCTTCAGGATCATGTTTTGTTAGTTATAAAACTATTCAAACGTTTATATCTAGATTCTCTTTAAACTATATATTGAAATGCTGCCCTTTTTCTTTGGCTTCCATATATGTGCATGCTTTCAACAGAATCATTGTAAGCTGTATCATATATGTTTAGCGGAATAAAACACACTTGTATCACTTTATGCCCACTGAACTTCTTGTTATGTACTACATCAGGTGCACGGATGTCTGTCAGTGATGGAACGCTCACAATAGTTGCTAAGAATCAATCTGTAATGGACAAAGTATTAGAAAAGGTGGTTTTTTCACTCTGTTCAATCATTAATTTTTATCTAATCTTGTTTTTTCATTTGAAATTGCATTCTTGTAGTCCTAATTCCCAAGTGTGATCTCTCCTGTACCAGGAATTGATGTGTTGATACTGTCCTGCTGTAGTGCTTTCTTTACAGATTTCTCTTGTAAACCGTTTTATTCAATATATTTGTTCATCATACCCTAAAGATTGTTAATTTATGTATTTATTAAGATAAAAGGTGAAATGTCGATTCCTCATCATTTTTCTTTGTGGCTATCATTTTGAAGTGCATCCTTCTTGTTTGTCAGATTGATTTTATTGTTGGCCGTGAGATTGAAGTTGGAGGTATCTACAATGGTGTTGTCTCCTCTATAAAAGAGTATGGAGCTTTTGTGGAGTTTAATGGTGGCCAGCATGGCCTTCTCCACATTTCTGAGTTATCACATGAACCAGTACGCATGATTTTGACTAATTGTATTTCTTATCGTTAAGAGCCATGTGTGATGTCGGCTATCAATATTTATAGTAAGTGTCATAGTAATGTCTTTAATAACTGTTTATCGTTTCTTTAGGTTTCCCGAGTTTCAGATGTAGTTTCTGTTGGCCAGAAGCTTTCTGTGATGTGCATAGGACAAGATGTTCATGGTAACATTAAGTTATCCCTTAAAGCAACTTTGCCCCGTCCTGAAGGAGTGGAGACTACTAACGTAGTTGAAGGATCTATTGCATCTGGAAAAGAAACAGCCAGCATTGGGGCACCGGTTTGGAATACATCTAGCACACAAGAACAAGACTCTGCTTCTGAGTTGCCAATAGGCAAACATGAGATGGCTGAAGTGAAATCCCCAACGTCCCAAGTGCCAGTAATTTTAATTCGTAGTGCTGCTGAATGTGATTTGGAGGAGGAGAAATCTTCCAGATTGAATGAGTCTTCGAAGGATCCTCCTACACATAACGGGGAACAATTGGATCACAAGTTGAAGTCTTGTCAATCTCAAAATGTGATCGATTCTCCACGTAAGTCAAAATCTCGTCAATCTCGAGAGGCGATTGATTCTCCACCTTCTCATTTAGGTCCCTTGCCATATAAAACTGTTAAGAAGTCAAAAATTTCAATGCAAAAAGAGTCAAAATCTGATTTTCAAAGGCCAGGAGAGGATAAAAAGGAAGCTAAAGATAAGGCATCGGTAACTGCAGAAGACTTGAAACTTGGAACTGAAGTTACTGCCAAAGTTTATCAAGTTCGTGCACATGGGTTAGTGTTGGATTTGGGTGGAGGAATTCGAGGAATGTATCGGTTCGAGGTAGGCATCATCTTTATATTCTAAGTGACAGAGTTTCTTAAAACAGTATGTATGTTTCCCCTTGTTTCCACCTCTTTGCGAGCCTTAACGTCCTCTTCTCATGTTTTTTATTGTAGAGATATTCTCTAGTCAGCATTTTTTCATTGATCATACGATATCTCTTTTTAGCATACATAAGGATACATTTGTCTTACGTTATTTTTCTGCTTCTAATTGGAATTGCTTAACTGATCATTCAAACACATCAGTCAGTTTCCTCACTAAAAGTTCCATACAAGTTTAGGGCAGGTTTGATTTACAAATTTCACATTTCCGTTTCCTGTTTTTTTGAAATCTGTATCGGAAAACGTGAAAATGACTGGAAACAGAATTTTCTTTCAGTATTTTGAGTTTTTCCTTTATAAATTTCAAAAACTAGAATGAAAACAAGAACCAAAAACAAGGAATGCAAATGCAAATCAAACAGGCCCTTGTTTCCTCTCCTCCTTGTTTTCCATTTCTGCAATAATTTGTCAAATTCATTGTAGCACCACTTTCTTAGATAAACTCAAGAATGAAGAATTCCTTTTAACTTTGAGAACCCACAGCATTCATTTTGCGCTATTATTAGATTGTATTATTCTCTTCCTCTGGATGTATAATCGCTTAACCAACTCAGTTGCTGACATATTCTTGTTTTCTTTCATGCAGGAAGAAAGCAGAAGGGACTTCAAGATAGGTGACCAGATGCGAGTTGTATGCTCAAGCTTTTCTAGCAAGGGAATTCCATTATTGTCTCCTGTGGATGATAAATAAATAAACTTCCGTGTTCATTCCTTTCATGAGAGCCCATGGATGTACTGCCAAGATGACGGCTAAGAGGAAATTCTTTCGGCAGTGTAAGCAACACCGGTGGTTTTATTGGAAATCTGGTTGTCAATAAAGCCTTACAACGTCAGTCAGTCCATCTAACTGACCTTGGGGGATAGTGTTTAATCATTGCTGAGCCACTGGGAATCTGGGATTGCTTTGGTGAACTTGAGAATTTTTGCACTACTGTCCTTAGGTTAACTGTGTGAAAGCTTGATGAGAAAGTGAGTTGGAAAATGGGTCTTTGAAATGCTTGATACAAGTTTTCCTTCACAGTCCATTTCTTAACAACACATTGAGAGGTGATTGCCATTGTAAACGATAAATTTTTGGTTTAGTTATAGTATAGGATAATTATAGTAGGTTTACACCTACTTGGTTATGATTAATTTAAGCGGGATTTTGACTCCCAAATTGGTTATGATCCTCATCGGATTACACCTACTTCAATAAATATTAATATAATGTAGAAGTAATATTAAGCTATGATTTATTTAAGAAAAACTCTTATCGAAATATAAGCGTTTGTTAAGAAGTTGTGAGCTAGTTTTTGAAAAGTTGATGTAGGAAAAATTGTTTAGAGAGTTGATCTTTAAAATACATGTAAAGCATATTATTATATTAGTGTTTTTATACTAAGATTTGTGTTTTCTGAAAAGCTTTTCGTGCTTCCATCGATATCAGATTTGCTGAGTATGATGCCTATTTCAAAGCTACATTTTTTGTTTGGATGACGTGGCTACTTTTGTGGGGCTACAAGTTAATTATTCTTTTTCTTTTTCTAAGACCCTACCCTCTCCATTACCAATGGAGAGGTGATTAGCAAGGTGTTTATGAAATATCATATTTTATTGTCAACACTTTAATCCAAGTTTTTAAATAAGTATTCCATTTCGTTTAACATGTATCTCATAAATTAATTATTTTATATTTATTTTTTTATATTTAATACAAAATTCTATTTTATTTTTTTATATATTCGTATTACAATTTAAATTAAAATATAAAATATTAAATAAAAATGTTAAAAATTCTAAAACAAATAGTGATATATTGGGCCACACAAAACGGTAACTTCCTTTTTTTTAAAAAAAAAAAAGTGGCATCTTGGGCCACCAATGGTCCAAATTTCAACCTTTCCCCTTATTTGTTGCATGCACTTTCTTCTCTGAACATTATCAAGTATGAGTTCATCATTGTCTAGTCGATTTGTCTTTTTTGGTACAAACATATAATTTTTATGATTTTTATTTTTTTGGAAATTTCTATGATTTTATGTAATCTCTTGTAATTTCTGGAATTTGTTGTATTTTTCTGGAGTTTCCAGTAATTTTGCAAGATTTCTTGTAAATTTTTTTGGTTGATTTTTTATTATGATTTGTTGTCGTGTTGTTAATGATTGATCATTTTCTCTTCTTCACCTTTTATTTTTGCAAAAATCTTCAACTGTGGGGCCCACTCTTTTACTAAGAACCAGATGTTAGTTTAAGCAACTTTGCTAAATACCTTATTTCAGGTCAGTATACTATAAATCGAATGGCTAATAAGGCTTCACAGGTCCTAGATCACCTGTGGTCCAATTTTGCCTAGACTACCCTATACGAAGCCTTAGACTATCTCAATGGAGATGCTTAAATGGGTTCTTACTATTGGAGCATGCTAGCTTGGAATGTGGTGTTTAAATGGTAAGAATCCATTTAAGCTTTTCCATTAGTGATGGTTTAAGGCTTTGTATAAGGTATATTGTTCGCATTCGTCATCCTCTTAAATGTTTGTCTTTGCCATCAATATTTTCTCTTCTTGTCTTCCTCTCTATGTATCTTTAATATTTGATGAACAAGTCATTTTAAAGTGGTCGTCTTGAGTCAGAGAGCACTTGCGGTCCTCATAGCCTAACCACTCTTGAATCCCTCTTTTTCTTCTCTCTTATATCCTTTATCGCCAAACTTCACACTATTGAATTGTGATTTGTCGTGGTCTGTTGACCATCTTAAATAAAATTACAGAAGTTATTGTTTTCCAAGATGGCAATTGTGGAAGAGTTTATTATGTAACAAAAATTCCAACCAAGTTAGTGGTTGCATTTGGAGATTAATGGCCTATTTAATTTAGTTTTTTTTTTTTTTAGATTTTTAGAATTGTATTATAAAATACTTTAGGAATTGTTTTCAAAAAACGATAAATTAGTTTTCAATGCAAATTAGTATGTAAATTCAAAAAACTGAAACAAGTTTTAAATGTCTTCTAATTTTAATTTTTAAAAATTAAAAAACACATATTATTCCTAAAAAACTGCTTTTGAAAACTAGTTTATAAAACAAATTTTTTTAATTTTCTATTTCTAAACTATTTTAAAAAACAGCTAACAAACAAGTCTTAATTTTATCATTTTGTAATTTGAAGGATCAAATTGATGCTTTAGTAAGAAAGTATCCATCATTAATAGAACACTTTCGGTCTTTCTGGCCAGTTTTCTGGTTTTTCTTTTCAACTTTTTTGTTATATTTCTTTTGTCATAAATTTTTCCGTTGTTTAAATGAGTGAAAGAAAATAGTGTTTTTTTTTTTTACCCCACAGAGTGAAAGAAAGGAATGAAAGAAAATCACTTATGAAAGGTTAAGACTGGGCCTATAAGGGCACTTGTATGACCAAAGCCCATGATGACAAGGTCCAGCCCAATTCACAAATATTCTTTACTAAACAAAAAAAAAAGAGAAGAAGCAACTCACTATATATCTGACTCTAGGGTTTCATCATCTTCTCAGCAGCCCCGGCGCCTCACAGTTTACGCAACACAGCAACAATGGTCGCCGCCAAGAAAACCGTACGTTCTCTTCTTTCTCTCTGCATTCTCTTCTATCTCTCTGCACTGATAGTTGAATTGTTCGTGGATTCTTCTTCTTTAACAATTGGTTTTGATGGTTTATTTTCTTTGATTGATTGCAGAAGAAGACCCATGAGAGCATCAACAACAGGCTCGCTCTTGTCATGAAGAGTGGCAAATATACCCTCGGTTATAAAACCGTTCTCAAATCCCTCCGCAACTCCAAAGGTAGGTCTTCTTTCTCTCTTTGCACTTCTGATTGTTATATAAGTTTTTAATCTTTCATGAATGTGGTGTTCAATTTCTGGTTTGCTAGGTCACGAAATTAAAATGATCTGTGAATGGATGTTTTAATTTCTTAATTTTCAGGGAAATTGATTATCATTGCCAACAACTGCCCACCTTTGAGGAAGTCTGAAATTGAGTACTATGCTATGTTGGCCAAGGTTGGAGTTCACCACTACAATGGAAGTAAGTGTTCTTGAACTAATGCTTCTCTTCCCGTGTTTTTTAACTATTTATTCCCTTTAAATGTTAGGGTGAAACAATCTTCAATTTCTAATTCGTTTCATTGTTTATCCTGCTTCCTAGGACTTCTTTTTTATTATTTTTTCTGGGTGGGATTTGGGGTTACAGACCTCAAATGTTTTTGTCTGATGGGAATCTTATTAGATGTAACATTTGACTTGGGATGCTATCATTGGAGGATTTTCTTTACTTGCATTTGTGTCTCCCATGATAATAATTTGATTTGATCTATTGTTTTTTTGTTATTCACACCATCGTATATAGATAGATATCTATTTAGTTGTGCTTTCAGATTGAACATTGTCTCTTTTTAAAATGTCTATCACTTAGAAAGAAAAGATGTGTCTAGGCAAATGGATGCGATTGAATATTTTTATTTCGTCCATCAAACTATGTACTTTGGTTTTTAAATATCTTTGGTTGGATTTATGTGATCAACATTTATAGTAGCTAACAGCAGTATTTAGTCTTTTTTTCGTGTGTCTGGAACTACTTTTAAAGGAAGCATGAGTTTTGCAGATGTGTCTGTTTTGTTGATCAATTGAGCAAGTGGTATTTTGATAACTATGTGTGGCATCGATTGATTAAATGATTTTGTATATTTCTGTTTCATTAAACATATATAATATTATGCTAATTGCTTGTTATAGATAATGTGGATCTGGGCACAGCATGTGGGAAATATTACAGAGTTTGCTGCCTCAGCATTATTGATCCTGGTATGTGGTGCCTTCCAGAACTATCTCAACACTAGAAACTATTTTTATGCTTTTCTAAATTTGTTGTTCAATGTTTTCAGGCGACTCAGATATCATCAAGACACTTCCTGGAGACCAGTAAATTAGTGTTGGAGTTTTGCTTATTTTTCTGTTTTCAGTTCATTTTGACATTGATAAATGAAAATCTGATTCAGTGGTAGACTCTGGTGTATGTTGCGTGGTTTGTAGCTTAATGAGCCTGAGTAATTTTGACTTTTGCAAAATTTTCGTTATGTTTCATTATTGCGAATTGCTATATAGATAGAATTGTTGTTTTGTCGTACTTGCTTTTAGTGATTGTGTTGTCAAATTTCCCTAGCTCCTGATTTCAGTATATTGAATGTTCTGTGTCTATGGAAGTTTCTCTAGTGGCATGTAGAATAGTTTACTGTTGCCCAAGATTGGTAAATTCGTACCAAGAGGGAAGAAGGCTCTTTAGTGTCGCTTGCTATTGATTCTCATGAATATAGACTTATCATCTCTTAAAAAAAGGATTTATAGACTTGATAACTGACTCTCTTAAGACTCAAGTTGGTTGAAACTGAGTTAGTGTGTTGTTTGATTTGAGCCTCACTAAGGTGGTTTTTGTTCAATGTGGTTGAATTTATTTATATATTTAATTGTAATTCATAATTGTTTGTGTCATTGACATGTCTCATTTTTCTAATTGATAATGTGCTAAAGGAATTTCATAAATAATGGGCTGCCAATGAGCATATCTTGCTCCTTAATTATAACATTTAAATTCCTAATTCTAGCTCTGGTTTTGGATTAAGGCCATACTTTGGGAAACCTAGCTGAAAAATTAGGGTATTCACTTATAATTTCTGTATTTATGCAATATTATATTGAGAAATGGGTGAGTTTCAAGATGGTCATGGATTTTGTTAAATTCATAATTTTAGCTATTTTTCTTAAGGTGTCAATTAGTTAGAAATGACTTATAAATAGTAATGGAAGGATTACTTTTCTAGTTTTGTTTTCCATTCAGCCACTTAAATGCACTTTCGATTCCTTTTACTAATTATTTTGCAGTTTAGGTCTCTATTTTTAATTGCCTAATTTAGTCCCTCATTTAGTCATTTACTACCAATGCTGCAATCAGGCCTCTCTAAAAAAATTTCTTCCAAAATCCTGTCGAATGCTGACTTGGAAATTGTTATATCTTAAAAAGTAAAATAAAAGTTAATGTATAATAAAATTTAATTAGGGGCTGTTTGAGTATACAGCCTATTTAAATATTTATGCAATAAGTTATTGACTTATTTTTAAGTTAGATATTTTTTATAGACAATTGTAAAACTTATTTGAATAAGTTGAAAACATCTTACTTTGATAAGTTACTTTAGAAAGTTTATGAAAATAAGTTGAAAATAGCTAATAAGAATTTATAAGCTATTTTTTTAAGCTGCATATAATTTCTTTCAAATTAGACTTTTACTAGACTTTAATAATATTAAAGCATCTTTTTTTCTTTTTAATTGCTTCTACATTTGAGTTATCTTCAAGGGTGTTCTGTCATGACCCCAAAAGAAAAGATGGATGTAACAGTGAGAAGATGGCTTTAAAGCAAGGATCGGAGTGTCTTTAAGAGATAATGTGTTGGACAGGCTGACCTTAACCACCAACCATGCAAGCATACAACTAGCTCCGAGTGTCTTTAAGAGATAATGTGTTGGACAGGCTGACCTTAACCACCAACCATGCAAGCATACAACTAGCTCCGTATCAAGCTAAGAGCTTATAGTTCAAGTGGCATAATAAAGCTTAAGGGGAAGGGTTCAATTCTTGAAAGGGTATATTTAGGATTAGGAGTAGATTTAGTAGTGTAGTGTGGGGGTGTGTGTTTGGTTGATAAAAAAAAAACTAGCTTCGTATGTAAGGTTGTTTCATTTTTAATGTTTTTGGTCAACAAATTCCTTTATGAAGGCTAGTGTGTGCTACAGCTCCTCAAAGTCCTCAACTAGATGGGATGTCAAACTTTGGAGAACAAACTATGAAAGATTGATTTTTAATATTCCTAAGTTTAGGAAGGTCCTAGCCAATTTCTTTTTATTAGCTTATTATTTAAAAAAAAAAAGGAAAACAAAGAGTTGATGACACAATTTGAAAGTTGGACATGAAGTATATAGTTTAAGTGTGTTTGAATTGACACTCAACCTAGATCCATTGAATTCATAAGCTAAAAAAATTGCGTTCACATTTAGCCTCGTTTGAACGTGAAAAATTGCCTTCAAACGCGATTTTAATTTTCAACCAAACATGTTTTAACGTGATTTTTCCCGTTTGAACGTGATTTCGAGGCTAAAATCATGTTTGAAACGCCAAAACAAACAACCCTAACTAAGATTGTTTTCTATATTTGGCATGTGAAAGCTTGTGAAATTTGAGATTCAAAACTACTAATTATGTATCTTCGGTTTTCATCTATAGCCTATTCATTAACTTGCTGCGATAACATTTGTATTTACAAATATTGCTGATGAGTTTTGGAGGTTGCATTAAAGATGTTATTGTTAGGGGATGTTTGCGGTTATGATAAGATAGCTTACATGGCCAATATTTTAGTTTCAAATCTAACATAAAGCATAAACAAGTTTGATCATATATGGATCTACTTAAAGATTGGATCATTTAAGTATATGATAAGATTGGAGTCACCTGAAATATTTGAACTAAAGAAAAAACTCTAAAGAAATGAAATATGTAGTAGATAACTCATCTAGCCATCTAAACAATCAATCTCGCATTTAATTCGAATTTATATACACACATTTACATGTTTTTTCATACTTCCTCTGAGTTTTAAAGTATAAAGTCCTGGAAACATTCTGGATCACAGTAGAAAACTTACCAAGGAAGGGGAAGCCCTTTAAAATGACGAGCACTTCAGTTCAACACAGAAATGCTGCTAGTTGGTTTCAGTAAGATGCTCCCAAGTCTATTCCTAACAAAGGAGAATGTTTCCCAAGATGGCAAATGTGGAAGAGTCCACCAAGTACCAAAAATTCCAACCAAAGTGAACTTTTGATTTCTCACTTCAACAGAAGCCAGGCAAAGAAGCTTATAGTCCTGTACTTCAACTTTGCTAGCGTATAGCGGCTGCAAGTAAAGGGATCATCAGATATCAAAAGCAAAGAGTTCTAGTAAAACATCAATTTAGTCCATGAAATTACAAGTTTATAACTACCAATCAATTTAGTTCCTGAGATTGTGATAAAGAAATTTTAATTTTAATCCCTAAAATTAACAACTGTCAAATAATTTAGTCACAGAAATTATGGGGAAAAATATCCATGATAAAGATTCAACATGTTTTACGTTGGCTATTGAAATTTAAAAAAAAAAAAAGAATCTCTGAAATTAACAACTGTGAATCAATTTTGGTCCCCTATATATTAAAAATAGATCAACTTAGTCCCTAAATGTGAGGACTAAATTGACCATTTTTTGAGTAATTCGAGGACTAAATTGATTGGTGATTGTAAGTTGATGTTTTACTTAAAAAGTGTTCCAAGTCATTGAAACCAGTGCACCTCAGAGCTCATGTGATATCCTAAGTATCCTGAATTCTTAGGTTAATATACATATACCAATTCACAGTGAAAATATGATAATTCTTTTGCCAACACAGCAGATCCAATATATCAATGAGCACATTATTACTTCTGAATATCTGATATTCGTTGTTAGACCAATTTGGCATATAATAGTCAAGGGATAAATAAGCATATCAATTTGGCATATTATCAACTAATGTACCTGCTGCCACATTGGTAAATTTTACAAAATGACCATGAATTGTGACCTCAAGAAAACAAAATACAGAATAACAACATAGTATAGCATCATAAGACATGCAGAGTTAGTTTGCTGGAACACTAATGTGGTCATAAACTAAAGGTTCCCCAAATTGCTTTCAAAAGCCTTCAAACATAAACAACAATGCTGGTGTTTATACTATACTCCCTCCAGACTGAATTATAAGCAAAAAAAACCATGTGTTTGATAGTAAAAAATATAAGCAAAGCTAACTGATTTCATCCTATTTAATGCAAAAATTCTCAAAATGCCCTTATTTAATTTATTTAGTTTCCAATGAAGAGAGAGAAATAGTTCCTATCAAATCCGAATTCCCACCTAACTTCATTATTTTTCCCTTTGAGAAGCTGAATAGCTTCAACGAAGGATGTAAGATGCTTCTTCTCTGCATAAAATCTTCATTTTTCCTATTCCACGGTTCATCACCCTCGTTGGTTCAGACCATCCTATCAAGGCTTCATTGGCCAAACTAATGGGTATTCAAATATTAGTGTGTTCTCCAAAATTCATGACTTGGTGATTTTGGAAGAATTACTGCCAATGCTTTTTTTTTTTTTTTTTTTACCAAGGCTTAGTTAAAATGTTATCTCTGCCAAATGTATGAGAAGATGAAGCCATAGCCTCACAGCAGGTGGTCAGCTCATGATTTAGACAAATGACTTTTTAAATGATCTCACACAAACCATTAATGTTCAATTGTTCAGTTTTGATTTGTCTGAACTATGATAAATTCTCCCAGCTAAGATTTGTTTGATCCCTAATAAATACTCCCATTTAAGCTTAGCACTAGTTAGTGATAAGAAGGATAATTTAGTAAATGACCTTTGGGTTTTAGATGAAATTAAGAAATTTTAATGAGTTTAACTAACTTCCTTAATACTAACTCTGGTCTCGAATATAAGCAAAAAAAGACATAACTTGCGCATCTTAAGAAAATTGGTTACTTGTGTTTAATTTTGTTGATTTCATTCAAAAGATAAGTTTTAATTACAAACAAACACTCTGTCTCCCATTTGAATAGGTCAAATGACATTGAATAAGGGAAAATACTTGAAATTAGCATTAAATAAGAAGAGAGGTTAAGATTTGCTTATATTTCAGACCGAAGAAATTTCAAATTTTTTTCGCTTATATTTTAGACTGGAGGTAGTATGTGTGAGTTAGTTTTTTTTTTTTTTTTCTCTCCTTATAATTCAGTCCGGAGAGAGTATAATATAATAATATAAAGAGATATAGGAACAGCAACGGAAATTCAATCATTTCATCATAAGATGACATTGTATATCAATGTAATATAAGTGGGGAAAACATAGTAAAATATAAGAGATGGTCATGCACCTTGGCTTGAAGAAATTGAGTTTCTTGGCGCATGAATTGTCGGCACAACTGCAACATAAGAAATCAAAGAAATCACAAGCAACGGTGTCAAGTGAAACAAATTACATAAACAAAATTCAATGTTCAGAAAAATCCAGAATAGGAGACATAGTTTAAGAACAAGATCATTCAAAAGTTTTCAGAAAAGATTTTTCCATGTAAAGAAGACCTGAGAATTATCCAATGATATACAGGATGCAAACCAAGTAGTCTTAAGGTGGTTGGGAAAGAGCCAAGAAAGACATTCAGGTTTTACTTTTCAAATTATTAATTTGAAAACTGACCTGATCAACAAAAATATAGACAGAAAAAGGACTGGGCTTTGTGCTGAGGAAAAACAAGGTGACTTTAATGAATAATATTGCAAACGGGCCCTCAGAGTTCGCCAACACCATAAAAAAGAGAACAGGAAGCCAAAATTTCCTAGCTAATTTCCACAATTGGTGAACATTTTCTTCCTCCTCTGAAAGGCCTTGTGAATCCTTAGGATCATCCACCAAAGCATCCCCAGCTACTTGTTGCAAAGATAAAACTTCATGTTATTATTGAAGAAAAGACAGGGAAACAGGGTAGTGAAGACAGTTATGACAAAATTAAGTGCATCTGTTTAACTGTTGGCTCAAAATGAAAAGCACTTTCGTTGAAGCAAGAAATTGTTGCTTCCGTTGAACGCAGTTGGCATTTGAATCCAAACAAATCATGACGGCTTACATATTATCATAATGCTAGGCTCGTCGGGTCCAACAGAGAAACAAACATGCACTAGATAGAAAAGTTAAAGTACATTAATACAAATCAGATATGCAGCCACTAACCATCCATGGCATGAGCTGTAGTCAATCGGTGTACAATTGGCACAGCTAAAATGCTTCCAATGCACATGTAATTGCCTGAAATACGAACCAACAAAACAACCCCATGTGACATAAAAACTGATAATGCTCACAGATAAGATAATCAAAGGCATGTTCAAGAGCCAATTCTCAAATCTATCATACTTCTTTCGGTTATCACTTCAAATTCAATAACATAAAGGCATTTCTAGCACCATGCCACATTGGAACTAAATCCAAAATTTGAAAATCTCCCAGGAATTAGGAACATATTTAACCATTAATAACATCTCTAACAATTACCAACAGAAAGAGCTTGTGAAACTACTAGTTGCATATGATCAATATTACATTTTCGTTGAGATCTTCTTAGAGTTCGTAGTTGTAGCTAATGAAATTAATTAACAAGGTTTTGGCAGCTGACCCGATTCACCCAAACAGAGCATTTTAGAAGCATGAATTCATGTTTTGATCAATAGAAGAACAAGTAATTTTTTTTTCCTCAAAAAACAACGGAATTAGTTAAAATTACCCGAAAGACGGAAATTGCGGAGGTAATTAGCAGCAACATTAAGAGGAGATTGAAAAACGAAGGCGCGTGGAGAGGGTGAGAGTTGGAGCAGTGCTCTGACGGATCCGAATTTCAATTTTTTGCAACAATCTGAATCAAAAATTGGAAACAAAAACTAAAATGAAAGAAAATAAAATGGAAAAAAGAGAGCGAGAAAGAGGAAGAAGAAGAAGAAGAAAGGTACTGGTAGTAGAGAAACGAGAGAGTGAAGAATGATGAGAAGAAGAGAGAGTAAAGAATCTTAATCTGAAGAGATTCACAATCTTAGTCGCGTCTGCGTAGTTTCCCTTCATCTCTACTCTGCCACTCTTCCTTCTACCTTCCCAATTTTGTTTACGAGATTACAGTAATCATTAACTAATTTTTCTAATTAAAAGATAATAGTAACTTCACATTAATTTAACACCAAAAAAAAAAAAAAAACTTCACATTAATTTTTTTTCACTGAACTTTTTTATATTAGGGGTGTTTGATACTGTACTGATTTTAGCTATTTTTCAAAAAATACTTTTTTTTTAAGTGATACCCACGTCTTGGTGGGAGTTAGAAAATATTTTTAAAAAACTCTGTTATGACTTCTATGAGTATCAAACATAACTAAGTTATAATTAAGTAATCTTCTCAAAAATGGGTAAAAAATATATTTTAGATACTAAAACACCACCTTAAAACCCAAAGTTGGAAAAAAAATGAGAATTTGAATTTTTTTTCATCTTCTCTGGGTATGTTATGGGATGCAGTAACTAATAAGCTGAACTTGCACGAATTGATTATCGGATGGTCACAAAATATCACTTCATTCCTATCGACGTAGAATCAAACCCTCACTAATATAATTAAAAGGCATTTTGTGATACTATTTTAGTAAATAAACTTGAAGTCAAGTCATCACACATTTTGTTTGGTAACCAAACAAGAGCACCAAGTTGAAATGCATCATAATAAATACAATATTTTGTCACAACCTCGTACAAAAGATAATTTTAACATTAGTAACATTGCAATTATTTCAAAGAACTATTTTATTAAACAAATTCAACTAAATAACACTTGGGAAGCATGGCACAGCAGATCAGAAACGCGTTTGCTCATCGACAAGAAGAATATGCTTGAACAATCAATTTTCATGTCTCATAGGCATCCTTGGTCATGTAATCCACCTTTATCTTCTGAAATTTTCCATTAGAGACATAAAATTCATGTCTCAGTCAACATTCCTTAGAATTTAAGCCTCACCAACCATGTAGGAAGAGCACTCAAAATAATCAAGTTTCACAGATTAATACAGCCTGCATTTTCCCGTTCCGGCACAGACTGAACACTCATCTGCATCTCCAGCTACATGCTTTAAGCAATGCTTAATCCTGTCATTCACAACATCCTGTAGCACACAAATTTCAATTTAACATCTGATATATTATATATAATGCAAAATAGATCCATTATTTGGTATTTTTGTGTTGTACTTCCACTATCATGTACACTTCTTTACACTAATCCCCTTTTTTACTTTCGGTGGGCATGCAGGGTATTCTCAAACCTACTGCCAATGACTAATCCTTTCAAGACGTAAATATCATTGAAGTGGGTTTTGCTTGCGATAACAAAAACTTTTCACATGAATCCCTTTTTTAAGAAGCATAGCAAAAGATGAGGAGCTAAGTAAAAATTTGTCAATTCCCCTCTGGAGTCTGGCCACCCAGAAGAAAGGAGGGGGAGGGGAAGAAGAACAAGCTATTGAAACTCTTCCGGTGGCAAAATATATCAACCCTAGCTAGAGTCACTATTTGACAGAGAGGATAGTTAAAGATCTTCATTCAATTCAATCAGTATAGTCAGTTATGTCAATGAATTTGGAATCTGCCATAAGCAACCAACCAGAAGCCTAAAGAGATTCGAGGCTCCTCACAGGATCAAGTCAACACTACTAAAGAAAGAACCTTCTGACCACTAAATACAAATCAATTGGACCATAAAGATTATTCGAAATAAAAATCTTTCTAACATGTGACATTTTAGGAAATAATTAGTCCTGTCAGAGTCGTTGATCACTTGAATATCACGAAAAATACATGTCAAACTTGAAATTCGGATACGTAAGTGCTTTGATCAATCAACTCAGGATACCTATATATATATATATACTCTATATAATGAATTGTAAGAGAATTCATACCACAAGTAGCTCGTGCAATCCAAGAGGTGCAGTTATAATGTATGACACACCAGGGTGTGACTTTGCTGCCTCTGCACTTAAGGAAGGAATATCCTGCATAATATAGTTGAGTTTGAAACTTTTGTCACTTCCTATCTTCATCAAGTCAAAGAATCATGCTGAAAATTTATAGAAAGATAGGACAGACCGACAGAATTATATGCAGACCTACCTGACTCCAATGTCTTCCAGGGGAGAGGAAAAAGGGACTAACAATGATGCGGTGTGCACCTTGTTGAACACATGAATTAAAAGCGTCTCCTATTGACGGTTTGGCTAATTCCTGAAAATGTATAAATTGATGCAGCTTCAGAAATTTGCTCTATAACTACCTTTGTGCCATAAAATGCCAAAGGAAAAAAGCACGGCTGAATGCACAAAGAAAAACTCTGTAGCTGCTATAGCTATTAGTGCTAGCCAAATTTAGCTCCCAGATTCAAGCATGAGAGAATGGGAAAGAAACTTAATCCTGTTTCCTCATACAGACAAATCAGGTTTTATTGTGCATGCCAAACCCAGAGAAAAAGCTAAGAATCCTAGGTAGTGTTTGGTTGGAAAATGTTTTTTTCTTCTTGGAAAACTCACTTAAATAATAACTTACTTGAGTTTGGTAGAAGATATAAAAAAGTTACATGGAAATCTAAAATATGAAGAAATTAAGTATTTTGTGACACAATTAACCCTATTAAATTGTGACTTATATTTATGACAATACCACTCTTCTTATTGGGGAATTTAATTGATGAACAAATGTAGGAAAGAACTTACCCAGATAACACATTACCAGGAAAGAAACTTAAAAATTATGTCATGCACCAAAAACTACCATAAGATAAACTCAACAGAAGAAAAACTCAGATCACATAAAATTCACATTTTGTGTTCTATCTTCATATAACCTTTCTGTACTTGACATGAAGAGAAACTGAGCAGATTCATCAAATTACCATATGAGCCGGCTCCACAATCTCGTAGCAAGTTTTATGCTTAAACATCTCCACAAAAGCATCTGACATTCAAAACAAGAAAACTCATAGATATCAAATTAAGGGCCTCTTTGTTTTGAACTTAAAAATAAGTGATCCTTTACGAGTGAAAAAATAATTAACTTCTCAAAAACTATCTTGAAAATCAGAAGCTATTTATGTTTGGTAATAGTAATAAAGGTTTGGTTCACCTTCTCTCTTCTACCATAGTGGAGAAGTAGTTTAAAGCTGACAAAAATCTGATTATTACTAAAAGCAAAAACAAACATCTTTTTCAGTGAAATTAGTGTTTACTCCATGTAATAAGCACAAACAAACCGGCTCTAAAAGCATTCCCTAAACCATAACAGTTGGATTTAGCTTACTAAGCATGAGATTTGATTCTTTGCGACGCGACCCATGATCCACAATTATCACTGCATCTCCACGACCAACCCCACCAGAATTTTCTCCAAAGCCACCATTTTGAGAGCTCAGACACAAAAATCTGCTTAAATTTCGAGGCTTTGAGGAGCAGCAGAGAAAATTCGAGGACTTGAGGCGTACATATCTTGGATTTGTTCCAATTTCACTAGCTGAAAAACTGGAATAGCAACAAGAACAACGGCAATTTTGAGTGGAAGTATTAATACAATGAGAATAAAAATGGATACCCAAAAAAAATGAAGTGGGGAATCAAAGAGGAAGTACCATGGGAAGGCATGGGAACGAAGTGAGAGAGATTTCATTAGTTCTCTTACTGCTACCAAAGCCTTTAAACATAAATAATTTGGTGTAAACCAAAGGACCCAGAAGACAAAATTACAATTCATAATCCAAATTAAAGAGATAGCAATGAACTTACAGAGCACGAAAAGTGCAGAACGCAATGAGAAGCAGATGCAGAACGTGAAGTGCAGAATGCGAACAGAAGCAGAAGCGCGGAAGAGGAAGACGCAAAAACGCGAAGTGCAGAAAAGCGAACGGGACGGTGGATCTCCGGCGGCACGGCAGCGAACAAAGGAAAAGGGAGGATAGTCTTCTTACTTTTTTTTTTTTTTTTGGAGAGAGTCAGATTTTTTTTTTCCTAAAATATATGACAGGTTCTAAAGTCTACACTCCATTATTCTATTATCCAAATTTTTTATTCTTATTTTATTATTAAATTATCAATTTTGTGGCAGACGTAGCAATGTTTACCTGATGTGTGAATTTAGTCCTTAATTTTTTTTTTAACTTTTTTTATTTTGATCATTTATATTTTTTTATAGTCTCAATTTCATGATCATTGTTTGTTTAAAGCAAAGGTGAAAACGAATTAAACTATTTATAAATTATTCGAATTCAACTTATTAAGTGCTCGCTAAAACTTATTTCTTTAATTAATCAAATAAACTCAAATTTCAGGTTGTGCTCGAATATATAATGAGTCAAAGTTAAGCTTTACAAACTTGATATTAATAGCTCATGAGTAGTTTATTTAAATATTATATATATATATAATAATAATAATAAGTTAATATATAACTACTAAGAATAATAATATTTTTTAAGTGGACAAAATTTTGAAGGAAATTATTTTACTAATAAAGTGATATTTACTGAAAAATGTGTATAATTTTATTGTGAAAGTTAAAAGTAATTTTAAAGGTTTTTTTAGTGTATTAAATTATGAAAACATAATAATTTAAAAGTTCATAAAATTATAATATTAAATCATTTTTGAATATATAATTCTTAAAATTAAATAAATATATTTTTCAAAAAATATAATTAAATAAATAAGCTTAACAAGTCAATTCTAAGTTTCATATTTTGTTAATAAGTGAAGCTCAAATTTTAAGTTGAACTCATTCAAATAAATGAACCAAACTTGAGCAGAATATTTTTTTAAAGTCAAACTTAAATTTTAGATATTCGGCTCAGCTCGGTCTAAAATTTCAATTTATCTTTCATTACTTGATAAAAAAGGAATTAAATTTAAAGTTATAAATAAACGTAACAAAATAAATTGATAAAAATAAAATATAAAGTACAATTTTTGTTTGGATACACTAAACTGAGACTTTAATAAACATTAAGGGGGGAAGTGACAAAAAAATAAAGACAAGTGATTAAATTAGGATTTTAATAAAATGTAAAGGACTAAACTTATATTTTAGCCCTTTTATATATAAAAATAAAAAAATAAAACAATGCCATTTTACTAAAAAATGGTTTAACATGTATTGGCTCGCAGTGAACCATCGAATCATTGGTTTTAACTGAAACTCATCTAGTCGCACCAGTTCACATGCATGGCCAATCCGTTGGCTAACTCGACCCGGTAAGGTCGCCACTTCATCGGTTGAATCCACCGGGCGGAGCTGATTTCATAACTATGGTCCTTTATATTTATTGACAAAAATTTGTTCTTAATATGTGTTTAAAAGACTTTGTCCAAGAGAGATAAATTACACCTTAATAATCTATATGCCCAAAAAAAATTAGTTTTCAACGTTCCATTGAAAATTGTACAACAAAAATTATCATTATCATACAATTTAAAACCAATGTTACAGATACGATCCACTGCCACGAGCATTTTATGTCGTTTGATTAAAAGAAAAAGAAGAAGAAAAGAAAACTCAGGTTTTCATTTGACATGTCTTGAGCCAAAAAGAATTCACAATACCAGGTTAAACCAAATAGTTAAAAATATAACTCGTGTAATTCATAGGATCAGTAATTTGCAGCCTGAATTATGGCTACTAGGATCAGAAATAGCAACAACATTGCATAACCCACATTCAATTGAAAGTGACAGAGGCCAGTTGGGAAAACAAACACATCTCTGTTGAGCACTTTAGTTTAGAGATAGTTTTGTGGGTTGTATGTAACAAAATTACAAAACCTAACATAAAGAATCCCTTCTAAATCACAAGGATACATGAATCTCCTAGGTTAGTGTGAGGAGGATTAACACAAGACAACTTCTTTACCTGTTTGATGTTTTAAATTAATGAAGCAAAGCAGCAACTTTTGTCCTGATTTCAATCAAAATGCATCTGTAAACCCATTTGTTGCAACAGCAGGTGTCTGCGTGATGGAATTCATCAGAGACATAAAATGACTACAGGAGGAAGATATAAAAAGACTCCTCAAGCTGTAAAACTTGTCATTTCAATACTGCATCTCCTAAATAAGGGTGGTAGTAATTTCTTCAACATATAGAATTCGAAGTGTGCTATGAAATTCTTCAAGGCATTCAAACTTTCAAACTCCAGTTTAATAAGTAACTAATTCAATGATAGTTATCAAAGAGCTGTCAGGAGAAATATCAAACATTTTCCAGAAGAATATACAAATTTAAAACCCTGAAACTAACCATTATCAATTTGGTGGTAGTTTAACTCCATACCTATTAACTAGAGAGCTCCTGCTAAAGAAATGGTCAAATTCTCTGCAGAGGTAGTTCGATCTTAGCAACCCTTTCATTGAGATCTCATTTCTTAGTTGAGTTTAATGCCAACCAATTAAGTATTATTGTTAGTTTTCCAGAATGATTTGCACATCATTTTTGCTCTCGCTCCGGCTATAACCAGGATCCTTGCGAACCTGGTTATCACTCATCATGTCTCTAACAACACGCGCATCATCCCATCTTCCCAAAGAAGAATACATGTTAGCAAGAAGCACATAAGAAGCAGAATTCTGTGGATCCAATCGGTAGAGTTCCTCGGCTGCTCGTTTTGCTAATCTCAAGTTATTATGAATTCGGCATGAACTTAGCACAACCTCCCATACAACTGCATCATCTTTACATGGCATAATATCCAGAATCGCCTCTACTTCATGGAACCGCCCTGCTCGGCTAAGACAATCTATGATACAAGTATAATGATCCAACTTTGGCACCACTTGGAATTTTTGCAGCATTGCATTGAATATCTCGACCCCTTCGTCAACCAACGCCGAGTGGCTACAAGCAGTTAAAACAGCAACAAAAGTAATATCATCCGGTTTCTCACCCGATGAAATCATGTCCTTATAGAGGCAAAGAGCCTCATTACCATATCCATTCTGTGCATAACCATGTATCATTTCATTCCATATAACAGTATTTTTACCAGGCATCATATCAAAAACACATCTGGCTCCATGTACATCACCGCATTTGAAGTACATCTCTATAAGAGAACTTCCCACAAATATGTCGTCTAAATAACCATCTTTTATGATCTGGGCATGAATCTGTTGTCCTTGAAACAAGGAAGAAAGTTTTGCACAAGAGCTCACTATAGTAGCAAAAGAAAACTCTGAAGGAAAGAAGCCCAATCGTCGCATCTGCTTAAAGAAAGCCAAGGCATCTTGTTCAAGAGAGTTGATTGAGAACCCTGCTATCATTGAATTCCAACAAACGACATCTAGTTTCGGCAGTTTATCGAATACATGCTTAGACAACTCCATTTTCCCGCATTTTGAGTACACGTTAACAAGGCTACTGGCAACATACACATCATCGTAAAATCCAAACTTTAGAGAGGCTGCATGAAGCTGTTTCCCAGCCTCAAGAAGTCCCAATTCAGCACATGAACTGAGAGCGATGGCCAAAGTAGTCCGATCAGGATGTTGGCGTTGAAACTGCATTTTTCTAAACAGTTTAACTGCCTCTTCGTGATCAGTATTCTGGTTGTAGCCTGAGATTATAGCATTCCAAGAAATCAAACTCGGGCATGGCATGCAGTCGAATATCCGACGCCCAGTTTGAATATCCCCAGACTTGACACATGCTGCCAACACATTAATATAAGTAACATCATCAGGTTCATACCCATGACACTGCATTCTCTGAAAATACTCAGCTGCCTTCTCACTGTCGCATCTGTTCCCATACCCAGCTATCATTATATTCCAAGAAACAACGCTGGGTTGATTCAAATTAACAAATACCTTTTCAGCACAATCCATGTCCCAAATTTTCGCATACATGTCAAGCAAGGAATTGCTTAAATGGAGGTCCCTCTCAAATCCAACTTTAATCGAGAGTGTGTGTATTTGTTTTCCTTGTGCATTAGTCGAGAAGCCATGACAGTGATCACAGAGACCAATCTCCCTTTCTCCAGGCCCTCCCTTTGCACACACACCCAATACGCTCGACAACGAGACAGAATCGATACGAATCCCTTTCCTCAACATGAGTCTAAACAGTTCCAAAGCTTCCTTGACTTGATTTGTTTGTGCTAAACCACCCATCATTGCAGTAAAGGTAACCTCATTTGGCTCAGGAATGTCCCTAAAAACAGAAGCTGCATCCCCATAAAGGTTACACTTATTATACATGCACAAAAGAGCATTCACAACATATATATTACTTTCTAGACCAACCTTGATCACGCGCCCATGGTTTATCCTACCGCAATCCGCATCCAATAAAGCACCACACGCAGTAAAAACAGTGGTGAATGTTATATGGGAGGGTTGAAGTCCATCCAGCATCATTGCATGATAAGTATCCAACGCCTGGCGTTCATAACCACTCCGTACCATGGTGCTGATTATGGTGTTCAATGACACAGTATTCCTTTCGGGCATTTGCATGAACAAACTATATGCATGTTTCAAATTGCTGGTCTTGCAAAAAGCAGCCAAGATAGCGTTCCATGAAAAGATGTTCCTCTGAGGTATTTTATCAAACACGTGATATGCTGCATCAATATCATCACATTTGGAATATAGCTCGATGAGGTTGTTCGAAAGAAATGTGTCAGATAAGAGTCCCAGGCGGAAGATTCGAGCATGGATAACCTTACCAGCTAACTTAGCTTTGTTGCTGGTGCACTGTTGCACCAGTTTTGCCAAATTCCAAGACTTGCTTTCCATCCTAAATCAAAATACCCTCCCCCTTTTGAAATTTGCTAATGTCATATCAGGGGAAGCTTGTAAAATTTATATATGCAACAGGGGAAGGGAAAATTTTTGGAAAATAAATACTTTGTTCTTCTTCCATTTTGTCCCAGTGATAATTGTGTACTCCATTTTCTCCCATTTTGAAAAAAATACTTTGTTCTTCTTCCTAGAATTATGAAAGTACTATGGTCTTTTTTTGAGGTGACTATTATTGCCACTCTTCAATTTTTTGGTACACTACACGTCTTTATTTTTTTCCCAAATTTGTCCTTCGCCCTATTTTAAATATTAGACGCGTCCAGATTTTAAAAATTGGGCAAATTTTTTAAAGTGAATCACAAAATATCTTAATAATTTTTAAAAACTGTGCGCGCTCAATAATTAAAAATTGTTCGTCGACGGGTTCTAAAAACCGAAAGTTCAACTAAATATAAATCTATGCAATTGTAACTAAGGGTTTTTAAAAACCATGGGTAAACAATTTTTAATTACTGGGTGCACTCAGTAATTAAAAATCGTTAGTTAATTTTGCAAAAAACTTACTAATTCTCTCAGTTTCTAAAACCAAAGCATATCCGGTTTTTAAAAATTGTTCGTCCACAAATTCTAAAAACTAGTGGTTGAATTAAGCATAAATATATGCAATTGAAACTAAGAGTTTTTAAAAATTGTGTACAAACAATTTTTAATTACCGGACAAGCTCAATAATTAAAAACCGTTAGTTAAGTTTGCGAAAAATTTATTAATTTACTCAGTTTTTAAAATTCAAATGCGTCCGGTTTTTAAAAACCGGGAGAAGATTAATTTTGAAAAAAAATATTATGGCTTTGCACCCTAAAAAGTTAAAGAGATGTGAATAATAACACCCTCTTTCTAAAAAGGTCATTATTATTGCCGTCACACTATTTTTTTTTTTCACCACTCAATTTAATTTTCTTAAAAAATTCCCTGTTTGAATTCTGAACTCTGGTAGCATGCGTATAACCTATAACTTGGAAAACTTCAAAATTTATCGAGTATAACTAAACTTTTTGATTCTCAATTACGCACGAGAATGGATTGGAGAATCAATTTAAACTGTACTTTAAAAATCACTATGCATATAATTTAGATAATTTTAAATTTTATTAAGTATAACCGACGAATTCTAAAATCTGAGCAAGAACATATTAAATTGGATTGTATTTCATCAGGGTCTCAAATATAAGAAAAAAAATCCATGTTTTTTGCCCTAAAATATAAGTAAACTAGTGTGTTGGCCTGTGCTATGCCCATGGGTGCTTATGAGAAGCACCTCTTCTTAAGCATTTCTCCTCTATTGTAGAGTGGTGACTTGGACAGGTGTTAGAGAAGAGAGAAGGTGTTTTTGCAAGCACGATGCTTTGAGAGGAAAGTGGGTTCAAAATCAGTTGAAAGTACTCATATAGAGGAGTGCTTGGAAGCATCCACCACTGTAGTGTTTGGAATGCTTATAACAAATAAATGATGTGTACACGTGGAACCCACATAAATATAATATTTGAATAAAAAGCACTTCATGGGAAGAACTCCCCAAAAAGTTGAATAGTACGTTTTATTCAAAAAAAACCTCAAAAAGTTGAATTCATCGAAAAACACATTAACATTTTTATTCTGAAAAATACCTTATTTTTCAAGTGTATAGCACACAATCTCTAATAAAATTGTTGTAATTTTAAAAACATAAAAATTATGTAAATTGAGCTAGAAACTTCAAAGTGAATAGTACATTAATTTCATAAAAACTTCAAATAGTTGAAGTCATTCAAAAAAGAGTTTTTTTTTTTAATTCAAAAAACACCATATTCATAAGTGTAGCAAAACACCTCTAAAACACATATTGAAATTTTAAAAATATAAAAATTACGTGAAATGTTTAAGAAAGTTAAATAGTACATTATTTTCATAAAAACCTCAAAAAGTAGAATTCATTGAAAAAAATGAGTTTTCATTTTTATTCTGAAAAATACCCTGATCTTTAAGTGTATAACACACGATCTTTAAAAAAATAATTGCAATTTTAAAAATATGACAGCTGTGTAAATTTGAGCTAGAAACTTCAAAATGAATAGTATATTGTCTTCATAAAAACCTCTGGTTGAAGTCATTCAAAAAACGTGTTTTCATTTTTATTCTAAAAAGCATCATATTCTTCAAGTGTATAGCACGAGATCTATAAAAGAATTGTTGCAATTTTGAAAATACTAAAATTATGTAAACTAAGCTTCAAACATTAAAGTCGATAGTACATTATTTTCATAAAAACCTCAAATAATTGAATTCGTTTAAAAACCGTATTTTAACTTTTTTTTCTTAGAAACACCCTCCTCTTTAAGTGTATAACACACTATCTCTAAAACAATTATTGTAATTTTAAAAGTAATTTTTTTTGTAAATTGGGCAACAAATTTCAAAATGAATAGTTCATTGTTTTAATAAACACCTCAAATATTTGAAATCATTTAAAAAACATGCTTTTAATTTTATTTGAAGAAATACCCTATTGTTTAAGTATATAGCACCCGATCTGTAAGAAAATGGTTGCAAATTTAAAAATATTAAAATTAAGTAAATTGAGCTAGAAACTTGAAAGTGAATATTACATTGTTTTCATTGAAAACTAAAAAAGTTGAAGTCATTAACAAAAAAGCGTTGTTTTTCATTTTTATTGCGAAAACACCTTATTTTTTAAATTTATAACAAACGATCTCAAAATAAATTATTGCAATTTTAAAAATTTAATAATTTTATGAATTGAGCAAGAAACTTTTAAGTGAATAATACATTATTTTCATAAAAACCTAAAATTGTTGAATTCATCAAAAAAACACATTTTCATTTTTATTCTGAAAAACACGTTATTCTTCAAGTGTATAGCACACTATCTCTACAAAAATTGTTGTAATTTTAAAAATATAAAAATTATGTGAAATGTTCTAGAAAATTGAATAGTAAATTATTTTAATAAAAACCTCAAACAGTAGAATTCATTGAAAAAATGAGTTTTCATTTTTATTCTGAAAAATACCTTATTCTTCAAGTGTATAGCACACGATCTCTAAAAAAATTGTTGCAATTTTAAAAATATGACAGTTGTGTAAATTTGAGTTAGAAACTTCAAAGTGAATATTATATTGTTTTCATTAAAAAATAAAATCGTTGAAGTTATTTTAAAAAAAATGTTTTATTTTTCATTTTAATTGTGAAAACATCTTATTCTCCATGTGTAAAACACATTATCTCTTAAAAAATTGTTGTAATATTAAAAATATAAATAGTATGTAAATTTTGAAAGAAACTTTAAAGTGAATAGTACATTATATTCACAAAAACCTCAAAAAGTTGAGCTCATCGAAAAAACACATTAACATTTTTATTCCGAAAAACACATTTTTTAAGTGAATAGCACACGATCTCTAATAAAATTATTATAATTTTAAAAACATAGAAATTATGTAAATTGAGCTAGAAACTTCAAAGTGAATAGTACATTAATTTCATAAAAACTTCAAATAGTTGAAGTCATTCAAAAAAGAGTTTTTTTTTTTTTAAATTCGAAAAACACCATATTCATCAAATGTAGCACAGGACCTCTAAAACACATATTGAAAATTTAAAAATATAAAAATTATGTGAAATGTTCTAGAAAGTTAAATAGTACATTATTTTCATAAAAACCTCCAACAGTAGAATTCATTGAAAAATGAGTTTTCATTTTTATTCTGAAAAATACCCTATTCTTTAAGTGTATAGCACACGATATTTAAAAAATTTGTTGCAATTTTAAAAATATGACAATTGTGTAAATTTGAGCTAAAAACTTAAAAGTGAGTAGTATATTGTTTTCATAAAAACCTCAAATGTTTGAAGTCATTCACAAGACGTGTTTTCATTTTTATTCTAAAAAAAAATTATATTTTTCAAGTGTATAGTAAATGATCTCTAATAAGTTTGTTGCAATTTTGGAAATATTAAAATTATTTAAATGAAGCTTCAAACTTTAAAGTAGATAGTACATTATTTTCATAAAAACTGCAAATATTTGAATTTTTTTAAAAACCGTGTTTTCATTTTTATTCTGAGAAACACCCTTCTCTTTAAGTGTGTAATACACGATCTCTAATACAATTATTGTTGCAATTTTAAAAGTGTAAAATTTTGTAAATTGGGCAATAAATATCAAAATGAATAATTCATTGTTTTAATAAAAACCTTAAATAGTTGAAGTCATTTAAAAAACTCGCTTTTAATTTTATTTGGAGAAATACCATATTCTTCGGGTATATAGCACCCGATCTCTAAACAAATGGTTGCAAATTTAACAATATTAAAATTATGTAAATTGAGCTAAAAACTTCAAAGTAAATATTATATTATTTTCATTAGAAAATAAAATCGTTGAAGTAATTTTTTTAAAAAAAAAAAGTTTTTTCCATTTTAACTGCGAAAACACCTTATACTCTCCATGTGTAAAATACACGATCTCCTAAAAAAATGTTGCAATATTAAAAATATAAATAATATGTAAATTTAGCAAGAAAATTTAAAGTCAATAGTACATTATATTCACAAAAACCTCAAAAAGTTGAATTCATCGAAAAAACATATTTGCATTTTTATTCTGAAAAACACATTATTCTTTAAGTGTATAGCACACGATCTCTAAAAAAATTGTTATAATTTTAAAAACATAAAAATTATGTAAATTGAGCTAGAAAGTTCAAAGTGAATAGCACATTATTTTTATAAAAACTTCAAATAGTTGAAGTCATTTAAAAAAAGATTTTTTTAATTCGAAAAACACCATATTCATCAAGTGTAGCACAAGATTTTTAAAACACGCATTGAAATTTTAAAAATATAAAAATTATGTAAAATGTTCTAGAAAATTGAATAGTACATTATCTTCATAAGAACCTCAAATACCAGAATTCATTGAAAAAATGAGTTTTTATTTTTATTTTGAAAAATACCATGATCTTCAAGTGTATAGCACACGATCTTTAAAAATATAGTTGCAATTTTAAAAATATGTAAGTTATGTAAATTTGAGCTAGAAACTTCAAAGTGAATAGTATATTGTCTTCATAAAAACCTCAAATGGTTGAAGTCGTTCAAAAAACATGTTTTCATTTTTATTCTAAAAAAAATCATATTCTTCAAGTATTGCAATTTTTAAAATATTAAAATTAAAATTATGCAAACTAAGCTTCAAACTTTAAATTAGATAGTACATCATTTTCATAAAAACGTCAAATATTTGAATTCGTTTAAAAACCGTGTTTCCATTTTTTATTTTGAGAAACATTCTCGTCTTAAGTGTATAACACACGATCTCTAAAACAATTGTTACAATTTTAAAAGTATAAAATTTTGTAAATTGGGAAACAAATTTCAAAACGAATAGTTCATTGTTTTAAAAAAAACCTTAAATAGTTGAAGTCATTTAAAAAACACAGTGTTAATTTTATTTTGAGAAACACAGTATATAGCACCCGATCTCTAAAAAAATGATTGCAAATTCAAAAATTTTAAAATTATGTAAATAGTACTAGAAATTTTAAAGTGAATATTACATTATTTTCTTTAAAAACTAATATAGTTGAAGTCATTCACAAAAAAGCGTAGTTTTTCATTTTTGTTACGAAAAACACATTATTCTTCAAATGTATAACATATGATCTTAAAAATAATTGTTGCAATTTTAAATATTTAAAAAATTTTAAAAATTTATAAATTGAGCAAGAAACTTTAATGTGTAAAGTACAGAATATTTTCATAAAAACCTCAAATAGTTGAAATTATACAAACAAATACATTTTATTTTTATTCTAAAAAATGACCGTTTCTTCAAGTGTATAGCACACGATTTCTAAAAAAATAGTTGCAAATTTCAAAATATTATAATTATATAAATTGAACTAGAAACTTCAAAGTGAATATTACATTATGTTTATTAAAAACTAAAATAGTTGAAGTCATTTAGAGAAAAGCGTTTTTTTTTATTTTTATTGCGAAAACACCTTATTCTCCATGTGTAAAACACACGATCTCTAAAAAAAATTATTATAATTTTAAAAAAAATAAAAATTATGTAAACTTAGCAAGAAAGTTTAAAGTGAATAATATATTATTTTCACAAAAACCTCAAATAGTTGAATTCATCTAAAAAACACATTTTAATTTTTATTATGAAAAACACATTATTCTTCAAGTGTATAACACACGATCCCAAAAAAATTTTGTTGTAATTTTAAAAATATAAAAATTATGAAAATTGAGCTAGAAAATTCAAAGTGAATAGTACATTATTTTGATAAAAACTTCAAATAGTTGAAGTCATTTATAAAAGAGCTTTTATTTTTATTTCAAAAGATACCATATTCTTCAAGTGTAGCACAATATCTCTAAAACAATTATTGCAATGTTAAAATCTTTAAGTGCATCTACTTGCCAGTACAACTAAGAATTCATCAATCATTCAATAACACTTGTGCATGCAAGCATAATTGTTCATCACACTTGAGCAAGCAAGCATAATTGTTCACCACGATGTTTAAAAAAATTATTACAATTTTAAAATATAAATAGTATGTAAATTTAGTAAACAACATTAAAGTGAATAGTACATTCTATTCACAAAAATCTCAAATTGTTGAATTCATATGAAAAACAAATTTTTATTTTATTCTGAAAAACACATTATTTTTCCGCTATATAGCTCACAATCTCTAAAAATTTATTGTAATTTAAAAATATAAAAATATATAAGTTGAATGAGAAACTTCAAAGTGAATAGTATATTATTTTCATAAAAACTTCAAATAGCTGAAGTCAATTAAAAAAGAATTTTTATTTTTATTTCGAAAAACAACCTATTCTTCAAGAGTGGCTCAAGATCTCTAAAACCAAATATTGCAATTTTAAAAATATAAAATTATGTAAAATGTTCTAGAAAATTGAATAGTACATTATTTTCATATAAACCTCAAACAGTAGAATTCATTGAAAAAATGAGTTTTCATTTTTAGTCTGAAAAAACCCTATTCTTAAGTGTATAGTACACGATCTTTATAAAAATTGTTGTAATTTTAAAAATATAAAAGTTATGTAAATTTGAGCTAGAAACTTCAAAGTGAATAGTATATTGTCTTCATAAAAACCTCAAATGGTTGAGGTCATTCAAAAAACATGTTTTCATTTTTATTCTAAAAAACACTATATTCTTCAAGTATATAGCCAAGATCTATAAAAGAATTGTTGCAATTTTAAAAATACTAAAATTATGTAAACTAAGCTTCAAACTTTAAAGTTGATAGTACATTATTTTCATAAAAACCTCAAATATTTGAATTCATTTAAAAACCGTATTTTCACTTTTTTGTGAGAAACACCCTCATTTTTAAGTGTATAACACACGATCTCTAAAACAATTATTGCAATTTTAAAAGTAAAACTTTTTGTAAATTGGGAAACAAATTTCAAAATGAATAGTTCATTGTTTTAATAAACACCTCAAATAGTTGAAATCATTTAAAAAACATGCTTTTAAATTTATTTGGAGAAATACCATATTGTTCAAGTATATAGCACCCGATCTCTAAGAAAATGGTTACAAATTTAAAACTATTAAAATTAAGTAAATTGAGCTCGAAAATTGAAAGTGAATATTACATTGTTTTCATTAAAAACTAAAAGCATTGTTTTTCATTTTTATTGCGAAAACACATTATTTTTCAAATGTATATAACAAATGATCTTAAAAAAAAATTGTTGCAATTTTAAAAATTTAGTAATTTTATGAATTGAGCCGGAAACTTTAAAGTGAATAATACATTATTTTCATAAAAACCTAAAATAGTTGAATTCATCAAAAAAACACATTTTCATTTTTATTCTGAAAAACACATTTTTCTTCAAGTGTATAGCACACAATCTCTAAAAAAAATTGTTGTAATTTTTAAAATATAAAAATTATGTAAATTGAGATAGAAACATCAAAAGTTAATAGTACATTATTTTCATGAAAACTTCAAATATCTGAAGTCAATTAAAAAAGACTTTTTTTATCGCAAAACACCATATTCTTCAAGTGTAGCATAAGATCTCTAAAACTAATATTCCAATTTTAAAAATTTTAAAATTATGTAAAATGTTATAGAAAATTAAATAGTATATTATTTTCCTAAAAACCTCAAACACTAGAATTCATAGGAAAATATGAGTTTTCATTTTTATTCTAAAAAATACCATATTCTTCAAGTGTATAGCACACGATCTCTAAAAACGTTGCTGCAATTTTAAAATATTACAGTTATGCAAATTTGAGCCAGAAACTTCAAATGGAATAGTATATTGTCTTCATAAAAACTTCAAATGGTTGAAGTCATTCATAAAACATGTTTTCATTTTTTTTCTAAAAAACACCCAATTCTTCAAGTGTATAACACATGATCTATAAAAAAATTGTTTCAAATTGGGCAATTTGAAAAGTATAAAATTTTGTACATTGGGCAACAAATTTCAAAATAAATAGTTGCTTGTTTTAATAAAAAGCTCAAATAGTTGAAATCATTGAAAAAACGCACTTTTAATTTTATTTGGAGAAATACCCTATCTTCAAGTATATAAGCACACGATCTCTCTGAAAAAATAATTACAAATTCAAAAATATTAAAATTATGTAAATTTGAGTTAGAAAATTCAAAATGAATAGTATATTATTTTCTTAAAAACTTCAAATAGTTGAAGTCAATTAAAAAATAGTTTTTATTTTTATTTTCAAAAACACCTTATTCTACAAGTGTTGCACAAGATCTCTAAAACCAATATTGCAATTTTAAAAATATATAAATTATGTAAAATGTTCTAGAAAATTGAATAGTACGTACATTATTTTCAAAGAAACCTCAAACAGTAGAATTCATTGGAAAAAAATAAGTTTTCATTTTTATTCTAAAAAATACCCTATTCTTCAAGTGAATAGTACATAATATCTAAAAAAATTGTTACAATTTTAAAAATATAACAGTTATGTAAATTTGAGCCAAAAACTTCAAATTGAATAGTATATTGTCTTCATAAAATCCTCCAAATGGTTGAAGTCATTCAAAAAACGTGTTTTCATTTGTATTCTAAAATACACCTTATTCTTCAAGTGTATAGCACATAATTTCTAAAAACATTACTGCAATTTTGAAAATATTAAAATTATGTAAATTAAGCTTCAAACTTTAAAGTAGATAGTACATTATTTACATAAAAACCTCGAATATTTGAATTCGTTTAAAAACCGTGTTTTCATTTTTATTATGAGAAACACCCACATCTTCAAGTGTATAACACACAATCTATAAAAAAAATTGTAGCAATTTTAAAAGTATAAAATTTTGTAAATTGGGCAAAAAATTTCAAAATGAATAGTTCATTGTTTTAATAAAAATCTCAAATAGTTGAATTCATCAAAAAAATACATTTTCATTTTTATTCCAAAAAATAACCTATTCTTCAAGTATATAGCAATTTCTAAAAAAATAGTACAAAATTTAAAAATATTAAAATTATGTAAAATGAGCTAGAAACTTCAAAGTGAATATTATATTGTTTTCATTAAAAACTAAAATAGTAGAAGTCATTTAAAAAAAAGGCAATTTTTTATCATTTTTATTGCGAAAACACCTTATTCTCCATGTCTAAACACCCGATCTCTAAAAAGATAGTTGCAAATTTAAAAATATAAAAATTATATAAATTTAGCAAGAAACTTTATAGTGAATAGTACATTATATTCACAAAAACCTCAAATAGTTGAATTCATATAAAAATCACATTTTTTTTTGTTCTGAAAAGACCTTATTCTTCTAGTACATGACAGACGATTTCTAAAAAAAATTGTAATTTTAAAAATATAAAAACTATATAAATTCCAAAAGCCACCATTTATCATGAAAATTCTGCATGAGTACTTACCATTAACAAGTGATAGTCACTGCTCTTCATTACAAGCTTTGTTCCACACAACAATTTTCTCAAGACAATTAACCATGTGTAACAAGAATCTACATATGAATAGCAAGTAATATCAGATTCTGGTAACAAGATGAGAACTCAGAAAAGAGAAACCCCAGAAACAGTGACAGAAATCGCTCAGAAAACTGCAAGACCCACTAAATTAAAGACCATAAAGAATCATAAGATGGAGAATTTAGAAATGGGTAGGAGAAGCAAACATCAAAATTTGGAGAAGAACGCCATAAAGACTGTTTCTTTCGGTAAGCACCACCACATAACTATGTTTCCTTCTGTATCCATGGGTACTATGTTACTGATTTTGAAAGGAAAATTTAATAGAATATTATTAAATTAAAGCTTTATTTAATTGTGTATTATTATATGTGAAGTTGAAAAAAAATGTGTAGAAGAAAAAAGATACAAGACGAATGCATATGTGTGGTTATTAGATATAAAAGAAATAATACATATTATTAATATAAGATATATTTTTAAATATAAAAAAATAATTAGACTTTAAAAATTAAAAGAATACCTTGTCATTAAGTTAAATCTTTTTTAAAGAAATAGACTTTTGATTTTATTTTTGAGTAAAGTCATTATTCAGGTGAACAATTTAAATTTTTATGAACCAATCATCTTGTTAAGCAATGAGGTTTTGAAAGTCATACTATTCTATGTTATTTGTTTGATTGATATTTTCACATAAAAAAATATAGAATGTAGAAACAGATGCTTTTTATTATGTAAGTTTTTGTTGAAGTATACGTTCATTTATATTTATTATGGATTATTTGTGCAATATTTATCATAAAATTTCAGTTTTATTATTATTATTCAAAATAAGTATAATTAATTATTCAATTCGTGTTTAAAATTTTTTGATTCATATTAGTCAATTTGTAAATAATTATTTGTGTTATAGTTTTGAGTATTATTATTTCTCCTATATGTAAACTAGTTAGAGTACCTCTTGTATTCCGTTCAATTAATTTATTTTTCATTGTTTTATATTTTCTCAATAAAAGGTGTGATTCCAATGGATTTACTCTTCTATGCAATAGTTTGATACTACTATTTTTTATTTAATAAATTGTAAGCTATTTAAATTGGACTAAATTAATAACTATGTAAATATAATATAGATGTGAAAAATATACAACTATTTAGAAATATGGGCATTCCGATAACTGGACGATTAATTCATTTGACATCAAAGTGTAATTAAACATTAAATTTGGTATAAAATTTTCTTTTTATTCTTATTATTAAAAATAAAATATAAATAATTATTCATGTTAAAGAATCCTTTGATTTGTATTATAGCCAATTTGAAAATAACTATTTGTATTATAATTGTAAGTATTATTATTTTTTCGGTATGTAAACGTGTTCAAATACTTCTTGTATTCCCTTTAATTTAATTTGTTTTGCTCATAAATTTAAATAATTAACTATTGTGTTTTTCATTTTTTTTAATTAGGAGTTGTAGCGATATCAATAGACCTATCTTTTTATGGAGCAACATAATTATATTTATTTGATTAATTTTTGTTTTTAAAAAAAATTGGCATAACTAACTACTATGCAAATAAACTATAGTTGTGAAAAATGCACAATTTTTTAGAAAAATAGGCATTCAAATAATTGAATGTGTATCTATCTATAATATCATCAATTATTTAAATTTTGACTTATTTGATAAATTTAGTTTATTTTAATATATTTGATATGAATGTGCAATTAATGTATATTGTAATAGTATCATTGTAGGTTATTGTGTTTTGTTGGGTGTGTAAGTATTAGTATGTGCCAAGTAGGAAAAAATAATGATGTGGCACAATAAAAAGAGTTAGGTTTATGATGTATCATAATTATAGTCTTTACTTCTCTTTTAATATATATAATAGAAATAAATAATAGATATGTTCTACTTATAGGAAAAAAAACTAGTTTAGTTTAGTTTATTTTAATGATTTTATAAAAGATTTACTCTTATATCAGTTTTATCTATCATTAAATAATACGCTAATTAATTATAATTAAATAATAAAAATAGTCAAGTAAAAAGAGAAATATATATATATATATATACTTTTTAGTATATAAAAAAATTATTTTTTTTATAAAAATATGAAATATTTAATATCAACCATTAAAATCTTCGAAATGATGTTTTATAAAAATTACTAGAGAAAGTTTTAGATGTTATATTTTCACATGTGGTCTAATAATACTTGCTTAAGTATTTTCAAAAAATAATAATAATAATATTAATAATAATAATTGCTTAAGGATAATAGATAGAAAATATTTTTTTAAAAAAAAATTAAATTTCTTTTATCTTATTATTAAGGTAAAAGACTAATTTCTCAAATATAAATAAAATTGTCCTCCTAATTAGTGTTCTTTCCAGTTTTTTTTTTTTTGATAAGTTGTTCTCTCCATGTTTGACCCATGGTTCTCTCCCTTAATAGTAGTGCGGCTTTATCACTACGTCAACAACTTTGTTAGTATTTAATAAAAAATGTTCAAATTATGCTCACTATTAAATATTATACTTTGCTCAATCATGTAGTTTAGTTGGTGAGCACATTGGGACATGCGTGTGTGAGTACGGGGTTCGATCTCCGTTGTATTACTTTCCTCTAAACAAAAAAAAATGCTCCCTCTGTCACAAAATATAAGACTCTTTAGAGAGTTTTTGCTTGTCCCATTTTATAAGACTCTTTTGAAAAATGTTGTGCACATTTAGGTGATAGAAAGAGACTAAAGGGTAAATTTGGAAATTAATACTTTTTGTTAGACAAATTTAATGCATTTAGTTAAATTAAACAATTTTCTTAATTTCCGCAATATTGGTGCAGGGGGTCTTACATTTTGTGACGGAGGTAGTACTATACTGTTAGTCTTAGCCATATAATGCAGTTGGCGAGTACGTGGGAACGTGTGTATGTGGATATATGTGTTTAATCCTGGTTGTTATACTTTCCTTTAAGAAAAAAAGACTTAATTGCATTTTTGGTCTCTCTATTTTATTTTTTGTGGGAAATTGGTCCCTTGAGTTTCAAATGAGCGGTTTCGGTCCCCTAAGTATACAAAATGGGCAGTTTTAATCTTAGGCAAATGATATTTAGTGCCTTAAGGGCATTATATAAGAATCCAAAATGTAGTAAAAAGATATTGGAATGTGTAGTTTTTTGTATTTCCAAGAGACGGAATAATATGCTCTTATAATTATTTTTTTATTTCTAGTAACCTTAACTAGTGCCCTTAGGGCACGGGATATCAAGACCTTTAATCTTATTATAAAATTTGCATAGACCGTAGAGACCAAAAGTATAATTAAGCCAAAATAAAAATACTATATTTTAACGATTTTTTCCACTTGTAACCACTTAATAATTGCCAAAGAGTTTCAGATTCTTAACAAAAATACTAAATGTATTTGCTTAATATAAAATTTTATATTTTTATATAAAAAAGTTTCACTTGTAGTCAATAATTATCAAAGGTTAAAGGGTAATTGATAGTAAAAAAAAGTTAAATATTTTTTAATTTATTTTATTTAACAAAAATGTTAAATGATATCAAAGACAGAAACCATGTTAAAATATATAAAAGATAGGAACCTGTTTGCAAAAAAAATTAATTATTATTGTTTCAAAAGTTTAGTTTTTTTATGTAATCTATAGTATTGAACAACCTATACTATAAATAGAATTTCACCCAATTTTTTTAAGTCATAAAATTTCTTTTAATCTTTTTATGCTTTTCAAATAAAGCTAAATTTTTTTGACCAAAAAAGTTATTTGAAATTTTTTCTTAAAAACTATTTTAAATCCAAAAAGAATAATAATTTGAGGAAAAAATAGTTTTGATTAGCTTCTAAAAAAGCTCTTGTAATAAGCAGTTTTTTTTTTTCCGACTGGTCTAAGCATAGAGTTTTCATAGGAGAAGGTAACATTATGTAAATTAATGTTAAACGCTATATTTTTCGCACGTCGTCTCTTAATAATTGCTAAATAATAATAGATATAGACACTCTTTTAAAATATTTTAAAATTTATTTTATTTAATAAAAATGTTTTTAATTTTTCGGGTATTCTCACCTTATTATCATGATAAAAGACTAATTCTCTATCCTAATAATTGCTCTTTCAAGGGGTACTTTCTCCAGAGTTCGAAAAGTGACTCTCCCCTAAATCACTACGTCATCATCCTTATTAGTACTTAATAAAAAATGTTTAGAATATGTTGACTATATTAAATACTAATATTTTTAATATTTTTTCCCTTGTGGCCTCATAATAATTTCCAAAGGATAAATGATGGTAAAAGTTTTAAAATATTTTTTAAATATATTTTAGTTAACAAAAATACCAAAATTATGCTAAATATTAAATACTATATTTTTCATGTTACCAAAAAAATACTATATTTTTCAATAAAGTGTTTTCACTCGTGGTCTCTTTAATAATTATCAAAGGTTAACAGATAATTGATGGTAAAACTTTTTAAAACATTTTAAAATTTATTTTATTTGACGAAAATGTTAAATGATATAAAAGTAAAAACCTGTTTGCAAATTAAATTAATTATTATTGTCTCAAAAAAATTTATTGTTGTAAACGCGTTTTTACTAAGCAGCTTTTATTTAGACAGACTTTAATAAGCATTTTTTTTTGGTAAACATAAGCAGATTTTTTAAAAATAAAAAACAGTATTTTTAATAAACAGAGTTAACTAATTTTAAAGAGCAGTTCTAGGATGACACTATTGCCACCGCAACATTTTCAAAGTACACAAACTCGTTACTTTTTTTTTCTTTTCAAAATGACCCTCTAACCGGATTTATAAACTTAGGCGAAATTGGGTTTATAAATTTGATTTGCTAAAAAAAAGTTATTCACCACACATAAAAGTCAATTGAATTTATAAACTCAAGCACACCCAAATTTAAAAACCTAATTAAAATTGGATTTGAAAATTCGGTTTGTACCAAATTTAAAATATAATGTTACTAAAAAAATTGTATTATAATTAATAAAAAAATATATTGTAATTATTAAAAAAATACCCGTTTGGATAAGATTTTGATAGTAACTAAAATCACTTGAGATGAAAGTAAAAAAAATTTACTTCTCACAGAATCGTCTTTAATTATGTGCCAAAGTAATTTTGCTTTGTGAAAAGTCTTGTCCAAACGAGCAATTTGGTTTTGATTTCAATTACACACTATACTTAATCCATGTCACATACATTTTCATCTTGTAGGTTTTCTATGCCTCTAGTGTTTGGATTTCATATCTTGCGGTCTCAAAGTATTTTAGTTAAGATATTGGGTTAAATTCTATATCAACTAGGAATATATATAACTGAGATAGAACTCCTCTTACAAACTAACTTTTAGAATTGAATTAAGCTCGAGTCTCAAATGTAATATGATATCAAAGCCTAGACAATCGTTATGTAAGCCCTTCGTTGATGTTGATATAAGTCCCACATTAGTTAAGAATATGATGAGAATTGAGTATATAAATACCGGTTAGTCCATCTTCCTCTTATGAGCTAACTTCTAAGATTAATTCAATCATAAGTTCAAATTTAAGAATTTCATTTCTACCACTTTAAAAAGCGCATTTTGATTTTGAAATTAAAAATAATAATAATGTATTCTTCAAGTGTATAGTAAACGATTTTTAAAAAATTGATGCGATTCTAAAATATAAAAATTCACGTAAATTGAGGTGTATAGAAACTAATACATTATTTTCATGAAATTTCAAAAATACCATAAAAATTATGTTAATTGAACTATAATTATTGAAGTGAATAATGCATTGTTTTCATAAAACTTCAAATAATTTATGAAGTTTCAAAAACATTTTTTTTAAAATCGAAAAACAACGTATTCTTCAAGTGTTAGTACATTATCTCTAAAACATTATTGCAATTTTTAAAATATGAAAAAAGTATGTAAATTAAGCAAGAAACTTCAAAATGAATAATACATTATTTTCAAAAAACATCAAATAATTTAACTAATTTAAAAAGTGCATTTTAATTTTTATATTAAAAAATATTGTATTATTCGAGTGTATAGTACACGATCTCGAAAATAATTGTTCGGATTTTAAAGATTTAAAATATTATTTAAATTGAGCTAACATCTACAAAGTGAATAATATATTATTTTTGAAAAATTTCAAATAATTTAACTAATTTAAAAAGTGTGATTTGATTTTTAAATAAAAAACACAGTATTCTCCAAGTTAGAATACATCTCTAAAACAATTGTTAAGAATTTAAAAATATAAAAATTATGTAAATTGAGTTAGAAACTTCAAATTTATTAATACATTATCTTAACAAACTTTAAATAATTTAATTAGTAAAAATTCCAAAACAATAGGCCTTATTTTCTTCTTCTTCTGACCATCAACTACTGTTTTAAGGATTTTCTTTAACTATGTAATTGAAAATGAAGAAGAACGGTTAAGAGATAAAAATAAAACAAACAACAGGTTTAAAAAACTAAATTTAAACAAAATACAAAGTTAAAATTACTAATTTCGGCTATTTTATATATATTTTTTCGATGTCCTTTTATTATCTATTTCTTTCTTCTCCCATTTCGATTTCTTTATTCTATCTTCTTATCTCTCTGTTCCTTTTTATCTATCTCTGTTTTAAAAAAAAATTATTTTTTTTTATCTTTCTTTTTAAGAATTCAAGAAAACATTTATAGTTTGTTTTTCTATTATACCATTTCTCATTTATGACTTTATACATATAATAAGTAGTAGATAATTAATAATTGTAGAGTTCCAACAAGGGTACAATAGAGAATTATCTCATAATTTTGATAATTACAACAACATTAAATAAATTTCTTAATCGGTGTATTTTAACCTTTTAAGATAGATAAAAATGAACAGAAAAAATATATATTATATATATTTCTCTATTTTAAATTGCTCTTAATAATTTTGTGCCAAAAAAAAATTACTTAAATTTGTATCTTTTCGATGCTCCTTTATTATCTATTTCAGTGTATAATAGTTGAAAAAAACACAAAATTCTAAATTTAAACTTCAATTTTTTCATTCATTAAAAAATAATTTGAATTTAATTTCTCTATTATTTGTTCTCAATTAAAAGCCCGTTTGTTATTATTTAAAAATATTAATTTTAAAGGTGAGGAAAGAATTAATTATTTTTTAATTAATTAGGATAAATATTAAAAATTAATTATGTTTAGCTAAAATAATAAAAATTATTTATGTGTAGTTAAAATGATAAGAATTATTTATTTTATTCTTTTTCTTATTGCAGTTGATTAGGAGTATCTTGAAAAATAGTTAAGAGTAACTTCTAGAGAAACTAATATTGTATTAAATAATTTTTTTACTCAACTATTTTTAAAATCACAGAAAAATACATTAGAAAATTTTAAATTATTTTTTATTAAAAAAATAATTATTTTTCAAAATATATAAAAAAAATAAAAATGGACTACTCTAAATTGTAGGCGGTGTTGGAGCTGTTTGGGGATGGCCCAGGCCCATGATACTGGCAGTGAAGATGTTAATGGCGTGGGGTCCAATTGTCCAAATGAAAGAAGATAGAGGGCAATTTCGTCAATTAATATCAAAATTTGTTTTTGTGGGACAGGACAGCCGCCACAGCCCGCGTTTCCCGGGCTATAAAACATAGTTTCTGTCTGTCTTCACAGTTTTGGCGCCAACCGACTTATTAGCGTTTCAAAATTTTCTAATTTTACGGGCAGTTCGGGCAGAGGATGTGACCGAAAAAGGGCCAAAACCGCGTAATCAACTAAACTTGCTCCCAAAGAAATAAAATAAAAATAAAAATAGTAGCATTGAGTATTAGTTAGGGTTCCAAAATTAGAATCTTTTATAAGCTTAGGATTCCTGAGAGACCCATGTGTACGTGTCTCTACTCCTCCTTTCTTTCATACATTGGATTCCTTCCTTCTTTACCCATTTTCTCTCTTCCAATTAATACTTACACACTTAATACTCTCATCCTCCAATTATATCTACCTTTCCACCAATTTTTAGGTTCCTTCTATCATACACCACGTTCTAAGTGATATATGGTACATCATATAAAAAAATGTGTATAAAACTCAATTGAAAATATTTAATATAATAATAAATGATGTATTTTGTGTGTATGCATACCTCTGATATTTTTTCTTTTAAACGGACTATAATCAATTAAAGATAATTTCATAACTTGTGTATGATACACCACTTTAAAATTGGTAAATGTTAAAATCACATATAACGGGTTAAAAAAACTTAATAAATAACAAATATGAATAAAATAAAAGGTATATAGAATGATACATTTAATTTAAAATCACGTATAATTCATTTTTTTTATTGGTGTATGGTACACCACTTTAAAAGTGGTGTATCCTAAAATCCACCAACTTTTTAAGATGGGTATTAGTACACAGTTTAATTAAGTACTTATATAATAATTTTTTTTAAATGGGTGTTTTTTTATAAATAAAACTATAAAATTTACTTCAATAAGCTAAAAACAACTTATTTTGATAAACTACTTCATAAAGCTTAAGAAAATAAGCTGAAAACAACTTATATGAACCGATAAGCTATTTTCATAAACTACACATAAATTCTTCCAAGCATTACCTCACTCCTATTTCTTTTCTTTCATGCAAAATTATTATTTTGGTACTTTTGCTCTAAGTTTTGTTTTGGTCTTTTAATTATTTTTTGATTTATTTTAATCTTTTAATTCTTTTTTTTATTTTCAATTTGATTCCTGTAATTAGTCACATTAGTAACATCAACACATACCAATTTAGATCCAAAAAAGGAATTAAGGGGCGAAAATGAAAGTAATAATAGTTAGGATATCAAAATAAAATTTGCATAAGAGTTAAGAGAACAAAAGAATATTTTTGTGTTTCTTTTACTATTTGCATCCAATTAAATGCGGTATTTCCTTAGTATTCAACTCACTGACCATGGACTTATAGTTATTCTTTGTGTTAGTTCCAAATTCATTGACATTCTTGATTTAGTTTTAATTTTGGTTAACAACAATTAGAAATATTGGTTTAAGATGGATTACATGTACATTGACCATTAGATTAAACTAAATTTAGATCGGATTAATCACACTTTTAATTCTTAAGGTACGGCCAAATATTATTTTAGTTTCCCAATTTTTATCCAACAATTATTGTCTCCCATTTTTTATATAATGTTAAATTCTGTTTATTTCTTTTGTGTTTTTCAAAGTATAAGGGATCATATTAATGCGTAAATGTTTTAAAAAAAATACCAAAAGAATGCAAGCAAAAATATTATGCCTCAACAAAATAATTTGTTTAAAATTGTCAAAAAAATAAAATACTATTCCTGATCTTTTTTATAAGAAATATTGGACACGTTTTGCACGTACCAATAAAACATAATAAATGATGTTCTTTTCAATAATGATGTGAGAAAATTACTAAAATATCCATGTAGTTAATGTATCCACTTGTATAAAAAATTATGAGTGCTCATAATAAATTGAGGATAACAAAACATTTTTACCCATTCTTAACAATTAATACACCTAAAAAACTTACAAAATTAAACCAAAAAAAGTTCTCTTTTTATCTCTTATAAAAAAGACCAGAAATAGTAAAATAGAAGATTAATCAAAATTAATCAAAAAAATTGAATGTTATAAAAAGTGAATGAGATTAAAAGTGTGGTTTCTTTTACCATACACCACATAAAAAAATGTATACAAAATTTAACCGAAAATGTTTAATATAATAATAAATTATGTATTTTGTGTGCATGCATACCTCTTTGATTTTATTTCTTTTAAACGGGCTATAATTAATTAAATATAATTTCATAACTTGTGTATGATACACCACTTTAAAATTGGTGAATGTTAAAATCCACCTATAACGGGTTAAAAAAACTTAATAAATAACAAATATAAATAAATAAAAGATATACGAAATAATATATTTAATTTAAAATCACGTATAATTCATATCTTTTTTATCGGTGTATGGTACACCATTTTAAAAGTTGTGTATCCTAAAATCCACTTAAAACTGCTCGAATAAAGAAGCACACTAGAATCATATATGTCAAACTAAAAATGTAATTAAACATTTAAATTAAACTAATAGTTTTCTACGGTTACATAAATAGTTCAATCATCTGTGAGTCGGTTTGTTTATTTTTTTATATAAAATAAGTATTTATTTTAATATAAAATAATTATAAAATTTTTTAATCTGTTTGTCTGTGTTTCTCAAAATAATTAGGATCAGGAAATAATCAGATTTTCTATTTATTTTGAGAAGCAGGTGCAAAGTCACTTCTCAAAATAAGCAAAAAATCTTATTATTCTTATTGTAGCCAATCATACATAACTTTTAATTCTTATGATAATTACTTAAAAAAAATAATCATCAATTCTTTATTTATAAAATAATCAATTATTTTTAAGCTTAAACAAACGAGCTTTATATCTACACCTAATTTTTTTAATTGCTTTCTCATTTTGATGTGAGATATATATAAGTATGTATTCTTATTAGCATAATTAAAAGTAATTTTTATGTTATAAATTTATATTTAGTTAGATTTTACATGAAACTGACTCATACATTTAGTTCATTGTTAACCTAATTAAAATGTTAATTTTAAAATTATTTATTAAATTGAGATTCTAAAAAGTTATTTGTTGAATTGAGGTCAAACGGTGTTTATTATATTTATTACAAAAAAAAGATAAAGAATTAGCCGCAGTTCAGGAAAAAACTGCGGGAAAAATTCACTTGTTTTAGTTTTAGTGGTGATTAAGCAACAAACCACCGAAAATGCTTAAAAATAGCTCTGATTACGCATACAACCGCAAAATGTCAATTTAGCGGTTATTTATAACCACTTGGAAATCATCCAAACCATGGCTAAACCTTAACAATGCTAGATGAAGCGGCGGTTGTGGAGAAACGTGGGAAAAAAAATCACAGGAAATTCTTATTTTTTTTTGTAAAAATAAAAATCGATTGAATTGTATTTAACCCCAATTCGATAAATAATTTTTGAAGAGTCTAATTTTTTTGGGATACACAAGAGTCTCAATTTAATAAATAATTTTAAAATTAACATTTTTTTTGTAAAATAGCATTAGTAAGGCCTCACTCTTTCTATTTATATTTAACAGGACACTAAAGACTCAAGACTCAGAGAAATATTACATCAATAAACGGAAAAAAATGTTACAAGCATATTCTCATAAAATAGAAAGCAAACAAATAAGAGATCATTTTACGACAACAAATCCTCTATTAAAATGATAAACCCAAAAGACCAAGAGTCCAAAACATATACTTCAAGATTTCCCTAGGCCCCACCCCTTTTTGATGCTTTAGCTTCTTTAAAATTATTTTTTTAACTGTCAACCGAAAAATACCACCACGTTCTAAAAATTTACTAAAAATTAAAAGCTCAAGGGAAAGGTATGAAGTGGTGTGGAGTGTGGAATGTTTGTTAGAAACGTATTGAAAGAGGTAAATTAAACAAGACATGGTAATGGTACTAAATTAATTTTCCATTACACTAATAAGCAATAATTAAAGAGTTAATTACTATTACTAGTAGTAGCTAGTCTAGCATAATTCCAAGTAGTAGGTAGTAGTGACTAGAGTAAGGACCAGGCTACACTATGTGGTGACAAATCACGTCATTAATGCAACTTCTACTTACTATAGCTATCTAGCTAGCTACATATATTGGGCCTCAGAATCTTAATTCTTTCCTATATCCATGCTCTATTGCTATCTATTCACTGATCTATTACATTCTCACTACAAAACAAAACTCTTCTTAAATGTGTTGGTAATTCATCTCCTTTTTTAACCACATGTATATGTAAGGGTTTGATCCCTTTTGATGAGAATAGAGCGACATTTCGTAACTAATTAACTATTATTTTGTGCGAACTCAACTTTGAGACGATGATTAGTCATTTAAAATGTTAAGATGAAATATCATATCGACTAGAAAGAGGGTCAGTAGTCCATCATAGAGTATATAAATTGTGTGACAATCCTCCTCTTATGAGCTGGCCCAAACCCAAATATCAAGAGCCAAGTTAGTCGTGGGTCACTCACAGATGTTTAGCTTTGCAAACTTCATACACCAAATGTCTAGCTCTAGATATAAAGGGGTGTGCTATGATGAAGTCTCATATCGAATAAAAAGAAAACCACCATAAACAATCTTTCTCCTGTAACCTGGCTACTCTTCGGAATCTCTAATGTGTACTTGTTTTTCATTAATTTCATTTTCACCCACAATACTCTTCAATTCATTATTCATCATATATGTCTTCTTGACATCATTTTCCTGATTTGTAAATCCACTTTTTGCATTATTATTATTATTATTATCTCCGATCCGGCAAGTCATGTGCATATCCAAGAGGTCATTTTCTAACGTCACCCTTAGCTTGCTTACCAAATTTCAATTATAAATTAAAATGTTGAGTTAACATATAACAAATTGCTAATTAGTCCTTCTTAAAATGTTATATTTCTTACATTTTTATTAGTCACTCACTTCCCCACCATTTTTTATCTTCTTCATGTGCTCCAATTAAGTAAAAAAGAAAAAGTATTGACTTGTGAAGAATCAATCAATCCAATCATGCAATATCATATTATGCAATCCAATTATAATCACTAAGAAACTTACTTTGAGAATGGGGAACTAAGGACTATATATCATCTTTGACTTGATGATATATCGAGTCCTAAGAGTTTATTATCATGAAACATTAATTTACAAAACAAAAATTTTCAAAAAGGATTATTATGTTTGTTTATAAAATTATAAGTATCTTAAATTATTATTAAGCCATTCCTTTTTTTATTTAAGAATATTTATTTACTAGAACCATTCCAATCAATGGTAAGGTTCAAAACGAATTTTTGTGATGGAACGTCCCTTTTCTTAGACGATAAATAATAGATATTTTGAATTAATTAACATTATTATAATTAATTTTTACTATAAAAATTAATTTTTATACCATATAAACACAAAAAATTATCTTTAAAATCACCTTCTAATTAAAAACATACTCAAACAATTAATTATTGAAATAATTAATTTTTTATAATTAATATAATCCTAACACACTCTATATGTATGTAATGAGCATGTATGAGCATCCTTATCCAATCAATGTAAAGTAGTGGCAGAAAACAATGTAAAGTTTTGCAACATCACTAGCTTGTGCTTGTGCCCCCAAATAAAGTATTTTTGTTTTTCCAAATAATTGTAAAACCCCTAAAATTATTATTGTCTATCATCAATGACATAAAAACTTTCATGAACATGGAAAATTAAAACCTGTCTTTTAGTATTAGTTATATATATGTATCTTTTTTATAAATAACATATGTAATGAAATAAATTAAAATACTGAAAAGAATAAACATGAAGCGTGGCCCCTTGATTGGGAAACTTTTGTGTCCTTCCCTATTGAAGTTATATTATATTGTTCCACACTACACCTCTCTAAGTTATCATAAAAGGTGTTACCTAACGAATATGTGTGGAGTATATTGAATATTTGCTGATTAAAAGAATATTTAATTTAATATATCATCATGTCAAGCTAACTGGGCTTGGGTCTATAGAAAATGATAGCACATAGTTATAAGGTAGTGTTTGGCATATGTACCTGATCAGAATGAAATAAGATATTGAAGTGTTGTTATGTGTTTGGTATATTATTAGAGTGGGTTAAAACAGGATACCAACCAAGATAAATGAATGGAACACTTTAGTTCCATATAAAAGTATAGAATTGAAGAGAATAAAATAGAACACAAAATATAATTATTATTATTAATATTAATGAGTTATTTTTTAATGACAAAATAATATATGTATATGTTTCTTAAATTTAATATATTTTTTTATCTAACCAAAAAATATTTTGAAAAAATATATTTTTCTTAAAAAATTATTAAATAGAAATATATTCAACATAAATTATATTTAATAATTATTTTTAATAATTATATTTCCTGTGATAATTTTGTATTTAATAAAATATAAAACTTTTTATAACACACTAATACAAATATAATCATAAAAATATATCAAGAAACAGCTCTATTTTATTTTTTTATGTTTTACCAAGTAAAATAGGGTTATATATGTACTATACATAATATTTTGTCTCTTTTAACCAGTATTAAACGCAAAATAAAACATATGATCATTTTCTCTTCTATTATCACCAATTAACCAAGTATATATTCTGCTCTATTCCATCTCATTCCATTATATTCCACTTTATTCTGTTCTGTTTAGCTATTAAACACTACTTAAAAGTCTTAATTAAGGCTCTTATGGCCGGAGAGACTTGAGGAGTCGAGTTGAGTTAGACCAGGCACAACACATAATCTCAAAGTCTTGAGACCTTTAGTATAAGAGACTTGACAGAGTGAGCTGGGTAAACCTAAGATGGCAAACAACATTAGAAGTTTTGAGGCCCGTGTAGCGAAAGGAGCTTCAGGTTCTTAGATGAGGTTACTTCAGCCGCACAAATAGATATTAAATTATTTTTTATTTTGTTAAAAGTCTCACATCAATTAGAGATATAATCATTTAAGAGTATGTAAGTAGTGGATTAATCCTACTCCCATGAGTTAACTTTTGGAATTAGTTAAATCCGATCCAAAGCCCAATTGTAAGACGGTATCCATTATTGGACCACCAATAAGAGTCAAGAAATATGTTAAAATTAAAGTCTCACTTTATTTAACCATTTATATTTGTCCACCATCTAAATATCCCATAAGCACTTCTAATGTAAGTCCCAAGAAAAACACTAATAAAGTCTCATAATATTAAAAATATGATAATTATAGAGTATATAAAACTTGAATAGTCCTCCCCTATTAAACTAACTTTTAAAGTTTATTAGTTAGGTGCAAACCATTACTGATATTGGGAAAAAGTTTTTATTCAAAACCACTTTGCGAGCCTTTTATTTTGTCTTCAAATATATGTTAAGTCTCACATCTAGCAATATGCAAGTTCAAGTTTAAATATGGGAAGGTTACTTTTGATCTTTCACTAGGACACAATCTTCACCCAAAAATATATACGATCACATACAGAAAGAAAAAAATAAATTATTTTTAATTTCTCAAATTTAAGATATATACGTTGTGCAATTTTTGTCTTTAAGCCTTTTTAATTACAATTTTAGTCTACTAAACTTTTTGAACATACATAATAATTTAGTCCCAAAAAATTATGTACTCACATATTTTCTTTTAAAAATGTTTTGATAGCTGTTATTAGTATAGACTTTTTTTTTTAACATAATTAATTAATTTGTTATATAAACATTTTGACTTTTATTAACAAAATTATTTGTTAATAATTATATATTTATACTGCTAGTATTTGATTATGAAATTGTTAAAATAGACTCAAAATATCTATACTAATAACAGATTAATTTTGTTATAAAAAATTTATAACATCGTTAACAATAATCTTAACAAGTTGTCACATTCAAAAAGTTTCTTTTTTTTAAAAAAAAAAAAAAAGTTAATAAGGTGCCAAAATCACACATATTCTTGAGGACTAAAATTTTAATTTAATTTTTTTTTTTAAAAAAAAAAAACTGTCAAGAGCTTTCACAATATTAACCAGCAACACTAATTTATTCCTCTGTACCTAACTAAAAAACAAAATCCAATAAACGATAGACACTACATCTCAGTGTACATCTTTGATGAAAATGACTGCTCGGTTAGTTCCAACTAGGAAAACAGAGCCAAAAAAATAAAAAATAAAATTCCTTTCTAATTTATCTGATGATAATATTGCACGTGTGTTAAAAAAAAAATTTCTGATATTCTTGTGTATCAAAGTCACCCAATTTGGCATAAACAAAATCTGACACGATTAGTAGATAATTGAGTTCTTTAAGCATATTGAAAGGGGTTCAAATCGTGACTGTACCCGTAAAAAAAGTTTTGTTAAGAGAGGTTGTATCTACTTCGATGATCTTTCCATTTCAAATTGGATTAGTCTACGGCTGTCGAATAAAGAATACCATTGTTGCACATATAAAAAAGTCACTCAATTTGGTTGATGAGGGTTGGACAAGTGGCAAAGAAAGGGAATTCATTTGACCTAGTCTGCAATTGGGTATGACCGCTTGCGGTTCAAGCCTGTGTAGTAATCTTCTAGGTTTTTTTGATCGGTCAAACACACACTCACAATGCACTATTCCTAATTCTATCCTAACGGAAATCGAACCCCTTACCTTGAGCTCAAAGAGCTCCTCTTTATGTCACTTGAGCTACAAGCTCTGGGCAGTAATCTTCTAGGTTGAGTCTCTATTGTAATAGCATGTCACTAGCGCCGATAGTGTTGAATGTATCATTGCTTGATATATTTTTTTAATAAAAAAAATCACTCAATTTGATGTTGTTAGTCAAGGATTGAAAATAATCTCTATCAATAATCTAACAATACAAAAATAAAATAAAATAAAAAACTCTGTGAATGTAATTAAGTTTTTTTCCCATTCAATTTATCATAGAAAACCAAATCATGCCAACAGAATAAACAGAGCTGAAAATTATTAGTGTTTCTTTAATAGGAAGGAATCAATGAATGTTGATTTGCCTATTAAGTAGTGATATAGTAACTGCTCATTATAATTTTGTAAGCTTAATTGGAATTTAAATTAAGGTAAATGATTTTGACAGGAAGCACCAGATTTGTTTTTTAAATCTAGAAGCTAAGGTTCAATATTTTAGTCATGCTAACTAATTTGGCCAATTACTAATAATGTGATTTTACTATAAATAAATTAGAAAAAAAAAAAGTCTCATTAGACAAAGAGTTGCTTCCCAGAAGGAAGCAAGGGGCAAAGTTAAAAATAAAAATGAAAAATGAAAATATATTATTATTATTATCAAATTAAGAACTGCCTCATGTGGTGCCCATTTAGGCCATGATGAAAGAATCACCATTTCATAGATAAATATATATCCAATTCAAAAAATGACCACAATGTGACAAAGTTAAGACCTTAAAAATTTACTACAACTTTACTGTGTGCTTTCTTAAAAGGATCCTAATCCCAAGAAGCTTTTCTTTTCTAATTATTATACTAAAACACCAAGGGCAATCACAAAACCAAAAAAATAAAAATAAATAAATAAATAAATACCAAAGAGAACCTAAGATTAGGTAAACAATTGCATCATCACCCTTTTAAACAAATCCCTTGGTCATGCAAACCGTATCCTGTCTACTCCATAAACTATTTAATTTGAGACTCTTTCTACTAAATAATTAAATCATAAATAATTATTTGGTACTCTTGGTAAATGATAAGAACATGCACAAAAATCTTATCCACACAAACCTAATTGGATATGCTTAATTATACTCTTTGTACTTTAGGTGTGTTTAAAATTTGATTTTATTTCCCTAATTTTTTTTTTAATTTTTTTTAAAAAAAACATTTAGTTCCTCATGTTTTTGTAAAATTTATTTATTTTTGTCTTTTTAGGTATTTTTTCCTTATTCTAATAAATGGCACTGATATATAACATTTTTTTGCTGTGATATCGTTGAGAAATTATGCATTAACATACTCGTTAAAATTGTCACAGTTATGTAGCTCAGTTGGTGTGGTGAATGCATGAAGACATGCATGTGTGAGAACAGAGTTTGATATTTAGTTGTACTACTTCTCTATAAACAAAAAAAATACTCGTTAGGATTAAAAAAAAAAGATTAAAATTGTATATTTATCAAATGGTCCAAAAATACAAATATAATTAATCCAAATTGCTCTGGCACATCTTTTATCCGGCCAATATCTTATAAGATCTCAGTAATTAATTAATAATTAAATAATGGTGTTGATATGCCGTGTTCTAAGGATTATTAGAAGTAGAAAATAATTATAAAAGCACATTATTTCGTCTTTTAGGAATACAAAAAATAACACATTTAAATACTATCTTTTTATTACATTTGAATTCTTAAATAATATCTTAAAACAATAAATATCATTTGGCATTAAATAATATTGAGAGTGAGATACATGGTTTCAGGTCCCTAGTTAGCCATATCCAGCAATAACACAAGAAGGTCAATGGCATTACTTAAGACAATTTAATTTGAAACAGTAACAAACACATAGGATTCTGAATTCTGATATATTGCCCCTTGAGCATTATTTTCTCTTTTAATTTAATAAATAATAGTTAATCTTGATAAAGTATCTTGATAAATAGCGTACATGTTTGTTTGAACTTTTTTTATTATAAATAAAAATAATTTTAGAAAAAACTAAAATTTGTAATAAACATTTATCAGATAATTCAAAATTACTACAAATAAGAGAAATTTTAACCAAATTAACACTAAACAATTAGCAAAGGTTGGTGGGGGGCATTGAAGAAGATGAAAAAAAAAAGTACTTAACTTGCATTGGGCCTAATAAGGATGGAAGTAGATTTTGTCATAGTCAATCAAGTTGAGGAGCATCTTAGCCATTAAAAAGATATTCTTTTACATGTGTAAGGTAACTTTTGGCTTCTTAGCTACACATTTTGACCCTTGTTTTGTACACGCTTGTGTTTATGTGAAATGAGGTTTATTAGTGAAGAAAAAGAGTGAAGTATTATTTCGGTTAATAACTTTATAAGGATAAGTTATTTTAGTCTTTGATTTTGTATTTTAACGGTCATTTTAATCCCTAAATTATACAAACATTCATTTTAGTCCATGACTTTCAAGGACTAAAATGACCGATGATAGTGAAAATTATGGATTAAAATGATTGATTCTGTAAAAGACTAAAATGACTTATAAAATAAAAAGTTATGTACTATTTTAGTATATAATTATGGAGAAAAACTATTCGGTTCAAAACCTAGGAGCCCTAAAAACAAGAGGAAAATTAAAAAGCCAATTTAAAAGAGGGTAAAATTCTTAAAGTATTTCCGACAGAAATAATGACTAATCTCCTTCTTTAAAATTGAACTTGCACGAATTAGTTATTAAATGGTTACGAAATGAATGATTTGGTTTATGTTAAACGACCTTCACCTTCGAACTTACTAGTTTCATTTTGTAAATAGAAATCTTGATAACACGTGTTTAATGCAAATAAAAAATATCATCATTTTCTTTGTGTTAAAATGAATTTATGTTAACCTTGTTTGAAATAAACACACTATTGATTTCTCATGGCTTTTGTCATGCTGTTTGACCCTAAGACAGCAAGTAAGAAGATAAAGTAAATTTGTGACTCAAAGAAAGAATGAATCAGAAAAATCTTCTGTGGATGAATGCACAATTTCATCAAAACTTATTACCATTAATTTAATTTGTTAACTAACTGTGGACTGAACTTCTACCTGTCAAATCCTTGAACCTCAACTTCAACAGCCATGTGAGTCTCTCCGGTGACAGTGAAAACGAATTAGAAACTATTTTAACTATTTATTCAAAATAGTTATAGTTAACAAAATAAATTGAGACATGAAATAAATCAGGTAATAAGATCAAGCCCTTTTCTCTGTGAACATACCAAATTAACGTAAAAGTTAGGTATCAAACATAGAAATAGGATAAGTAACAAAAATAGAACCAACCTACATATATAGCTCAAAATTGGAAATAACACCTAACTACACTACACAATCTTCAAAATGCTAAAAATTGCACTTGGAAAAAAGAACAATAACAAACTATAACACTCACATGACATAATGTTAACAATTCTCCCAAAACCACAACTCTCACTCTCAAGCTCTAAAAATTATTGTAAGCTTAGGGCTTAGCTCATGATTTAACCCACATATTATGTAATAATAAAACTCAAGATATTCAAGCTTCTCATTAATCAAAAACAGAACTAAACTACAAAGCTTCTAATTCAAAAAAAAAAAAAAAAATCCAAAGCAAAAACAAAGAGTACTACTCAAGACTCAAGAGTGCTTTCTAACTTCTAAATATCATTTTTTTTTTCTTCATTCCCTTTATACACAAGTTATTTTTTTTCTTCATCACCTAGAAGATAAGGGAGTTAGTTGAATGAAGTAAAATCTTCAATTCTTCATTTTGCTTTCTCAACATGGCACTTGAACACGGTTTCCAAATCAGGAGGAGTGAAGAACTCCCTAACACCGTTGAAGTTGTTGTTGTTGCGCCTCGACGGCCGCCGCTTCTTCGGCGCCGCGGGGCACGGCAGCTTTTCCGGTATCCTCGCCTCCTTCGCCGTCGGCGTCGTTGAACAATCTTCATCTTCTTCAAAATCGTTCTCTTTTTCTCTCTGCTTCGTGTTTATGGGTTTCAGAGACCGAACTGCGATTCCGGCAATTACCCATTTCTTCGCTTCGGAATCCAAATTGGTCTCCGTTTGCGTCTTCTTCGAGAACCCCATTTCGAAAACAGAGGAAAAGGTTTTAACTTTCGATTGTGGGTGGATCAAAACAGGGGAAGGGAAAAGTGGGTGTGAATCAGAGTCGGAGAGGAGCAAAGATGCAATTTTTTTTAAGGGTGGATGAAAAGAGGGGTTTTTGTGCGAGAATCAGAACAAATTGAGAATCAGAGGAAGAAGAAGAAGGAATAAGAGAAAAGGGTTGTTGGAAGAGAGAGAGAGAAGTGAAAGGTTTGAACTTTGGACGAAGAATGAAGGAATGAGAGGAATAAAAGGGGTTTTGAGTTGGAATTTTCGTGGGAAAATAGAAAGCGATTTTCCGAGAAAAAAAAAGGAAGAAACAGAGTGTGAGATATAGAGAGTGAGAAAGGGGTTGCCCGGTATTTTACGGGCAGAAATGAAGGTGCATTTTGGCGCCAAAATTTCATTGGTTTGGGCAGCAACGGCTCTTTTTCCCGCCTTGCGTTTTTTAGAGTGAATTTTCAGGTTTACCCTTCAAATTTTTTTTTGAATTTAAATAATTTAAATAAATTAAATAAATAGTAGTAGTAATATTCTTGGGAGTGATGCTGGGGCAGACAGTCTGGGCACGATGACCGGCGTGACAGAGAAGGAGGGGACTAATGCGACGTCGTTTTGATAGATGATGACGTGTCGTTTTGAACCCTTCATCGGTGGGACCCTTTCTTAACTGTGGAATGTATCACTGAATTACACATGCACGTGGCCTGTAACAGGCAAATTCTATCACTCAACTCAAAAATGAAAAGTATTTTGATGTAAAATTTAATTTTGAATTGTGAAATTGTAGAAGTGTGTGTTTGAATTGGCATCCGTAAAATTGAGTATGAAAAAATGTGATTTTGTAAAATTAATTTTAAGTAAACGTGAGTTTAAAATAATGTATTTTTTGTTTGGATATCATACACTAAAATATAATTTTAATCAAAAAATAGTGTTTGAATACTTTTTATTGTAATTACTTTTGATGATATACAATTACCAAAAAGAACATTAATGTTCTATACTTAACTTGGTTAAACACTTAATTAAATAAATGCAAATAATAAATATTATATAGATTTTTTTTTGTGAAAACTAAAATTAAAGCAGTCCAATGTCCAAGTTAATAAACAACTATTATCGCGACAGAAGCTTCTAGATCGTGATTTGGAACAGTAACCCACACACCACAATGATGAGTTTTCATCAAATCAAAGATGGAACACTCAACGTTGAAGAAGCTATGGTGATAGATAATAATGAAGGGATGAGATCTTTCACAAGAACAACTGCATCTATATTCTATGAAGAGAAAAATAACTAGTAATTTTTGAAGAAAAAGAAATACTACAGGGCAAAAGGGGAATATTGCAAGTCTCTTGCCATAAACGCACATCAGAATGGATCCAAAAGCTATCTGTAGTAGCGTTTAGATTCTCACGTTTGAACGCGCATCTTTGAGACTAAACGCGAATCTGGGTTTGTTGTCAAACAGACCAACCACGCGAAAGACTCACGTTTGACGGTAAGAAACGCACGTATACTAGGGCGAGACGCCAATCCAAACGGACGCTAAACAAATTGAGAGATAATATAAAAGTATTTTTAAAAATATAATATATAAAATATATTATACATAATGTATTGTCTTTATTTATTTTTTCTTAAACAAAATATATTAAATTAAAATTTTGTGAAAGAAAATTATTTTGTTACCAGATTAAACCTCAACAAAATATAAATATTCATGACTCAAATACATGGCTAGAAAAAAAAAAAAAGAGTATGGCTTGGCTAGACTACTGCTACTGTAGTAACTTTGATCTATTTTCTTGCTATTCCATTTTAATTTTTTAATAAAAAATATAATTTTTAAATAATGTAAACGAGTTCTTACTATACAAATGTTTGACACGGACGCATAGTTTAAATTATGTTCTTATACACTGATTTTGAGAAATTATTCGTATGTATGTAATTTGAAATTCTTTTAAGATTAAATAATTTTATTTTATTTTTTGGAACCAAGATTAGAATAAGTTTGCCCATCAATAACACTTTTTGAGAAAGATAGAAGGATAAAGAAAGGATGAGCTATTATTATCTCTTTTATTTAAAACATATTTTGAAATAAAATATAAATCGGATCAAACGATGCTTTAATATATATGTTTATTTATTGATCAAAAGTAATTTGTTGGATAAAATGTGCAATTTATATATTGAAATTAGAGGATACATTCAGGGAAAAAAAAAACAAAAAAAAAAGAGAAAGAAATAGAAGAGGACCCAAATATATTTGATGGGTATATCAAATCTCACTCATAATGTCTAAATATATTTAGGCAGATAAGCAAATATTATTGCTATCTTGAGTAGGAGCAAACTTAAATATGCCTCCTATCATGGAGATTCAATGAATACAAACGTCAAAGAGAATCGATCATTATTAATTCGCATGTTTTGTGTTTTTTTTGTTTTTTTTTTTTAATAATGATGGTTTTCTCACTCTCGAGATGAGACTAATTCCGTTTACGTTCCGTAGCTGGCACTAACTCCCGAAAATTTGGCATATGTGAGATTCGAATACAGGAGCCACTGTAGATCGTCCCTCCTATAAACATAACGGGACTTTACACCGCTAAGCCAACCTTTACCCTCTATTTGTTTGGGGTGAAAATGGAAAGGAAGAAAATAAGAGGAGAGAATGTGGGTAGAAAACACAATTTTTTCTCTTTTGGTTTGTGAGAGAAAATATAGGAAAAATGTCAAATCAAGCATTGATCTCACCAAAAAAACTTTTCTTTACAAAATGGAAAGAAAGTTGATGTTGTGAGAGTGATTGTCCACTATTTATGGGTCTCAACCTATTTTCTTTTATTTTTCTCTCTATTTTCTGTCAAATCAAACACATTCATTTTCTCTCATCTTTCTCTCACTTTTATCCTCTCTCTACTTTCTTTCTTTACACTTTCTTTTTTTATATTTTCTTTCCTCAAACCAAACAAAAGTCATGGTTATTGGCATGTTTTATTTACGTTCTTTGTTTTCTTTTAGGTATTGTTTTTACCTTTTGTAATGGAAAATTAACTTTTAATGAGAAAATAGAAGAAAAAATTAACTTAACAAATTTTAATTTTTTAAAAAGTAAAGCATCAATACAAACAAATATATGAAAATCTAAATGTGTTAGTTAAGTGAAATATGATAGCTAGAAATCTAAATGTGTGATTTTTTTTAAATCACACACAAGAGGTTATAGATTTGAACTTTCACTTATTTTTGTAAGTGCTCATAGAGCCTAAAGTCTTTCTTTACTTTCAACTCGAGTAAAATCCTTTCACCTTGATTGTTGTTTCAAAAAAATAAATGAATGTCTTTTATATAATGCCAAATAAACTTAGGTGGTCCATATGTATTTGATTTTTAATTGATATAAAGTGAAAATACTTTTACAATAAATTATAAATTATTCACTCCATTAAACGTGGAAAAAATTTATATTAAAATAAAGTATAAATGTTGATACTCAAAATAAAAATATTTTTATTATTTTAGGCAACTAAAAATCAAAGAATGCAGGCATTAGTGCATAATAATAGTTGATATCACACGCAAGAAGTGAAATACCCCATACAGCCATTGCAGTTACGTTGCTGACAAATCATGTGTGCCTACCAGCTTGATCTACTGCCTAGTGCCTAGTTGAAGCAATTTACGTCACCAAATAGTGAAACACAAGGATTCTTTCACATTTTTGGGTTAAAACTTACAATACACAAAAATATTACATATGCAAGAGTTGCACACACTCTTTAGTGTGTGTTTGATTTTTAATTATCAAAAGTTATTCACGTTTTAAGCTATTAAACGATATTGTTTTGTTTAATTTTTAAATTTATTTGACGTTTTGAGATCCGAAATTGAATTACTATGTTATAAGTGATTTAAGAGGCTAACTGAGTAATTTGTTTTAAGATTAAATAAAAAGATGTTATTTGATTGCTTAGGTGAATTTATGTGAGTCAAATAATGTGTCACATGAACATTCAATTGATGTTACTTGACACCAAAATTTAAAGTGACTTACGAAATACAAAATTAAAAATTAATTAAGATATTTTATAAAATGAGAGACTAAAATATATCTTGAGTATAAAGTTGATGATCATTTGTAAGAATACAGTCCAGTTAAGCCTACTAGCTGTAGTACGAATCTATATCACACCTGTCGTTACTAAGACACTATTTCTGGAATGTACTTTTTACACCATCTTTTTACTTTTATTGCTAATTGCACTATCTTTCGATTTGTTACTTCCAAAAATGATCAAACACATAAGTTAAACATATTAAATTTATAAATTGATAAGAGAGATTATTGCCACTTTATTATTGTCTATTCTCACTCTTTTTTTATTTTTTTAATTAAGAATATTTTTTTTAACAAATAGAATCAAAGTAATGATAAAAATATATTTTTTTAACAAAAAGAAAAAGATAAATATTATTGAAATAATTTATTTGGAGTGGCAATAGATAAAAATAAAGTGGCAATAGACACTTCCATTAATAAAATTAAATTTTTAATATTAAATTTATAAATTAAAATTTTTATTAATTTTAATATTTTCGGAAAGCAATAATATTTTTAATGAAATAATATTTTAATTTAATATATAAATTTGTTAAAAGTTATTTTTTAAAAAAATTAAAGAAATTTTATTAATTAAGGTTTTAATTTAATATAAAAATAAATTTAATAATATTTAACCATACTAAATATTTAATTTTTTAAGCGTTTTAAAAATAAAACACAAAAAATGAAAAAAAAAACACGCCTATAGTCCTACAGGGACTTGAACTCAAGTCCTTAAAACTTGGCCACTTGAGCTACTTGAAAACATACGTATTATATGTTTTTTATACAATATATAAATATATGTGTTGCATCCAATGGCAGTTGATAAACAACCGACGTCTGTCATGTGGCGCTTTGTCATTGGGCTGCAGGTTTTCATTTTTTTTACCTTTTTTTAAAGGCTGATAAACAGTAAAAAATTCAATTTGATAAATCTTTTTTTATCGAGACTCCATTTATTGAATATTCTTAAATAAATATTTATTTGATAAATTTGCCGCCAGAAAATAGGTAGACTAATTTGGAGGAACTTTTTTACTTGTCAACTGATTCGGAAAATAAAAAAGATTTTTGTACCCATTTTATACTCATGGTTATCTACGTTAAAATATTTAGTTACAAAGTTTTGTTGAATTTTTATCTTTACGTTGTAACCACATATTTCTACACGTGTAACCACAAAATCCGAAAAAACACGGTAACAAACAAAATAATTAATGTAACCACTTTTTTCAACGTACATAATCAATGTACACTGTAACAAAAAAAACTAATATAACTACTTTTTTTTTTCAACGTACGTAACCAATGAGAACATTAAATACATAAAATTTTAAATACAAAAATTAAGACTCTTAGAAAAAACTTGTGCTTGTGATATGGTGGTAGCCCGGTAGGGTTGGGTATATAGAACACAAATCAATCTCGAAATTAATGCTACTTGAGAGCCTAGGTAAAAATTAATGAATTGACTCAATAAAAAAGTGGAAAAGGCATGGTAGTCCAAAAAATATTTTCAAAAAATGAAAAAGTAGCATGCATTGGTGATTGGTCACAGCCACATTTTTTTTAAAGAATTAATCAAAGTTTTTTTTTTTGGAAAGAATTAATCAAAGTGATAAAAATATTTTTAACTGATCGTAGGGTGGGCTTCCTTCATCGATTCCACTTTTAGGGCCGAGGCCTGTCTACCATTTTTTTTATTCCTTTTGTTTTCGGGCTTTTAGTCCATTTCTGCATTAAAATATTGTTTTAATAATTATTTTCTTATTGTTTGTAAATGATTGTTGGCCAAAAAATGTACATGATTTTTTTAATGGTGTGATCGATTTATTGTTATATATTTTTCACCTATTTTAAAAAAGTTTAACTTTATAAAAAAAAACTACTTTTCAACAACATATTTACCATTTTTATATGTTGCTCTTACCTAGATGAAGATAATTAGCTAAAGGGATTTTGTGTCTATCCCTTATGCTAATACTCATCTTGTTTTTCACTTACAAGGGTTGGTTATCATATGGGGATAACTATATAATTATATTAAATATTAGATTAAGATAAGCTAGTTTGTTAGAATAAATAATGATAAAAAATTTCTTGGTGGCTTTTAGAATTAATTATCAAGTGATAAATAAGTTGATGGATGAGAATTTTTGAGTTATTCGTTCTAATTTGGCGTGAGTTTCTTATCACACAATCTAATAAAAATTCACTTGCTTATTTATATGTGCTTTGAAGGATTTATATTAGCATATACTATTAGAATTATAAATAGATAAAACAATAATTCAGTTATATAATTTTTTAAAAGGTTTTCAAAATATAAAACGCTTCCCTTAAAAATTCTTATATGTTATAAAAAAAAATAATTGTGTTACACATTATTTGAACAAAAAGTAGTTTGCCTTTTTTGTATGGATGATAACGTATTTTAAAATTTTAAGAAATACACTTGTTGAAAAGGAAAGTATAGCAAATACTCCACAATTTTTAAAATCAAATTAAAAGAAAACCTTTTGTTTGGATAGCATTGTAGTTAAATTTTGAAATTAAGCAATGAATGACATTCAATTCAAATCAAAATGACTAGATTAGATAACAAGAAGAGATTAATCCAAATAAAATAAATAATAAAAAAATTAATCCAAATTACTTTTATTTGGATCGCATCATATTTAAATTTTAAAATTAACCGATGAATGATTTTTAATTCAAATTAAAATGAATAAATTAGATAAAAAAATAGATCAATCCAAATAAAATAATAATAAAAAATAGATTAATCCAAATTACTTTTGTTTGGATTGTATATATCCTATCTGAATTTTGAAATTAACCTATGAATGATATTCAATTCAAATAAAAAATAACTAGATTAGATAATTTTTTTTTTAAAACAAATTTAATCCAATCTTAAAAAGCCTAATTTTGATTGAAAAAAAATGGAGAAGATAAAATTTATATTTTTAAATAAATTAGATGAATTTATTTATATTTTTTAGATTTTTATAAGATTGAAAGATTTAAATTTGTTTAGATGATCTTTCCGATGTACAAAAAGAAAAAAATATTTATTTAGATGAAAACGAAAAAAAAATGTCAAATTGATATTCCCGCCAACAGAGTTAAGCGCCTTTGTGTTTTGTCTAATGGCGCGCAATTCGTATCAAAATATATTTCCATATCCATATATTTTCTGTTTCGAACTCAAACCCTAATTCCCAATCTTCTTCTCTTCTTTTTCTTCTTCTTCATCTTCTTCTTCTCTCATCAAATATCAATGGACATTCGGAAACCTCAATCCGTCTTCAACCACGTCGCTTCAAGGGAGCTCAATGCCTATCGAGGTTTCTCTCTCTACCAACTAAGAACTACTGCTCACTGCTTCACTTCGTTTTCTCACTCTTTCAATTTGATTTGTTGTTCCAGTTCGAAAACGGCCTCACATGGATGGATTCGTCTCCGGCTTCAACGAAACCGGAGCTTTGGCCGTACAACACAATGCCCAAGACACTGTTCCTCTATCTATTTCGTTCTGCAAGGTACTCTAACTTCTTCCAGCCTTCTTAATCTTTGATTTTCAGCATAACGCTTCGTTTTTCTTGCCGAAACATTACGAGAGCAACTCTGGTTTTTCGTTTTAATCTTTGATTCTATTTTTCTTCTCTGCAGACCTCCAAATTCTCTCATATTCTCGCTTTATCGGATGAGGAAGGATATGTGAGCTTGTTCGATACTCGCCGTAACTTCCCAGGTTCGGCAACCTTCGAGGAAAACGCAGGTTAGTTTTTTGTTATTTTTTTTTCGTTTTAAGATTTTATGTTCCTGAGTTTGTTATTTAAGATTTTTGTTCACGCATGTGAAATATTTTGCCTTCTTTTAACCTCAGAGAAAGCAAAGATTTGCGATTGGGTTTCACATTTTAATGCTGTTTTTGATGTCTGTTGGATTAAGGTAGTCCACAATTCCTTTGCTCGTTTCTCTGATAAAATGGTCATTGGTTTTGGATTAATCGTTGATATTTTGTATAATGTATAATTGTTTGCAGGAAGATACTCAGATTCTTACTGCTTCTGGAGATCAAACAGTAAGTCGCTATGTTGAGGTTATCCATTGCTAATATCTTTTCTTCGACAGTCACATGCGATTTGCTAGATTTTGTTTCAAAAGCACTGCATTTTAGGCAGAGGACAGTAGTTGTTGTTAGCATAGGATTTACAGAGCACCCAATTCAGATATTCCCTTTCAAGTTGCTGAACTTGTGGTCCATATTTAACCAAGTTCAAGTCAATAGAGTTGAATAGGTTTTCGTGATTTTAGCACCTATATATCAAATGTTATAAGTAGTTTTCTTTTAGCTAATTTTATTTTGGACGTTCTTATGGTGCACATTTACAGATGAAGCTATGGGATGTTCAAGAACTGAAGTGTCTTGGAGTGTTGACGGGGCACACAGGAAGTGTGAAATCTTTGAGTTCTCATCCAACTAATGCTGGTAATATATTGTTTTATCCGCATCTATGAATTTCTACACATTTAGAAATTTTCTTCTACTGTAAAGTTATATGATAGAAGTTAATCCTCTTGTCTCTAAATTCACAGATATCATTGTCTCTGGTTCAAGAGATGGATCCTTTCGTCTTTGGGACTTAAGATGCCTGTCCACTGCAAAGGCTAGACGTGGAGAACTTAGCATATGGTAAGTTGCAGTTTGTGAATTGCAAAAGACCTGAAACAATCATCGACTTTTATTGAAATTTGTTGTTTTATTTGAATTTCTTTTTTAACATCTGCTTGCTTCTCTAGTTCAACAGCAGCTGTCAACGGGGCACATACTTTATCTCAAGCAAAACGTGTTAGGAGGGGCAAGGTTAGTTGCCAATTTTTTATCATTCTGTTATATTTTGCAAACAAACCTTTCTGACAACAGTTCTTATCTGTCAGGCTGCTTCCATGAGTATTACGTCTGTTCTTTGTCTCAAGGATCAGGTTACCATAGCCACTGCTGGAGCTGTGGATAGGTTAGTCGGACGTATTTTCCATCAAGGAGAACATTGGATTTTCTGAATCTTTTAGCTAAATTAATTAATTTTACTTTGCCATTGCTTTATTTCAGTGTGGTGAAGTTTTGGGATACCAGAAATTTGAAAAGTACTGTCACAGAGACATGTCCTCGTCCTCAGTCAGCAGAAAAGGTTGGACCATGTTTGCGATGTAGAATGAATATGATAGTGAGTTTCTTTATACAGTCAGGAAGTTACAAATTAAGGGCCTAGAATGAATTGGACCATGCTTAATAAGTTTAGTAAGATTATATACAGGGATTATGATATCGAAATGATCACTCTAGTGTCCTAATTTTAAAAGTAAATGTGGTAGCAAATGTCAGCTGTGTTATCCTTTTGACAGTGATGATTTTCTAACTTTTTTAAAAAAATTATATATTATATATTGGAAAGCTTGAAATGACATGGCATGTTTTGTTTGCAGTTGGGAGGGTCCAAATCATGGTTTAAAATGTGTAAACTGAGTTTTCAATGAAAATAAAATGTTTGGCAAAAATCATGTTGAGTTACTTTTGAACATTATTTTGAGTCTCAGACCATGGTTTGGGTAGGACTGTAGGAGTGAAAAAAGTTGCTATTTCATTAGCCAAAACATTGGTTTACTAACTGTTAACGAAACACGCACATAGTGTTGAGTCTCTTGACTATATTTTTATTGTCATTTCAGCAAAGATCACATGGAATATCTAGCCTGTCTCAAGATGACAGTGGTCTTCTTCTTTCAGCCTCTTGCACAGATAACCGGTATCTTCCTTTGATAGCACATAAGTTCTATTTCCGTGAATCAAAACACGCTTTAGAGTATAGAAAATGTGAAAATATGATAATTTTTCCTTTTTTGTTTTTGCAGAATTTATCTTTATAACATACTTCAACTTGAAAAGGGGCCTTCAAGATCTTTTTGTGGAGGTAGAATAGGATCCTTTTTTGTAAAGGTGAGACTACAACCGTATCCTGGAATTTCTACATTCATTTTCTGTCCCAACTCCTGACCATTTCCTTCTCATATGTGCAACTCCAGGCTGCAATTAGCCCTGATGCATCTCACATAGTCTGTGGCTCTAGTGATGCAAAAGCCTATGTTTGGCAGGTTACATTTCTTACTTTTTAACTAGTTATTGTAAGTTTGGTATTTAGGTTGCAGCTGGGATATAACTTTACTGGACTTTTAAAAACCAGGTAGACAAGCCAGAAGAAGAACCTACTATTTTGAAAAGTCACGATGAGGAAGTTACAGCAGTTGACTGGTAAATTAGAAATCTAATGTGCTTTTAGTTCTCATTGATATGAGTTTATAACACATTCTTACAGGTGCTGCTCTGAGGTGGGCAAATTAGCAACAACTTCTGATGATCTCACAGTAAGCAAAACTAGCTTTATTTTGTTATTTGGTCGACTTGAAATTCAAAACCATATCTTTACATCTTACTTGAAATGTATTTCAATGTAATATTATCTATTAACCCATTTTTTAGTTCTGCCTCATTGTTCTTTCGGCATTTTAACTGTTCCCCCATTGCCATTTCTAGGTTCGGATATGGAATAAAAACAGTTATATAAACAGAACAAAGTATGCTTCTGCTATCAGAAGAAGAATAATGGCAATGCCCCGCACAGAATGCAAAATGCTTCTGAATAATGACGAAATGGGCCCAAAGTCTGTTGACAATGCTTCTTTATCCAATGTAGAGCCACAAAACCCAATTAAGTCAGCCACCCCAATCACACCACCTAAAGTAAATATATCTGAAGGTCACAAGAACCAGCTTTCCTCAGGATTTGATCAAGCCGTTTCATCTGAAAAAACTCCAGAGTCAGCTATGAAGAGCCCCTCATCTGTATTGAATCCACCATCCTCCCAGAAAAGAACGATCCGGGACTACTTTTTGGCATCTTCAAGAGTCTTGTAGCTTCATTAAACCAACTAACTCTGTTTTAGGGATGGCATGAGTGGCTTGGAATTTCTTCAACTGTGTTCTTGAGTAAGGTTCTTTATCCTAAGTTATTGAATGATTTGTTTTTATTACTGTAAACATATATGGTAAGGCATTCATTATTGTTTGTACAGGTTCTTTGAAATGTAAAGCGAATGAGAGGATTTGTTATAGCAACAATTCATCTATTGAGTTTTATTAATCATGATTCAGGTCAAGGTGGGGATGGCTGAGAGCCATATGCACATGATTATGAAGTACTGTATGAATTCTGGTTGTTTGGTTTTGAGCAAGTCAATTTAGTTAAAATGTGATGGCCACTCATACCGTCATCAGTGTATTTTTAAATTGTAACAATGGAAAACAAGACAGACATGAGATGCTTAGCTTAGCATGTGGCTTGAGTCTTGAGCTGAGGTTTAACTCATACTTTTATAGGTGCAATGTACAGAGGTTAATGCACTATGATTTTTAACCTATTTTTTATTGCTCAGGTTGGCAGTATTATTTCATAAGTAGCAGTTGTGTATTACATGTTGCAGTTTGAATTGGGGTCTGCGTGTTTATCACAATCCTCTTACTGATTGTAATAGCTTTCTTTGATAGGATATTGTAGGTGTTTCTCATTTGCGTAGGGTCTGTTGATAGTTTGGTGTTTTTGGGTTGTTATACCCTGGTGTCAATAGAAAAAAAATAGCACAAATGGTCTAAGCACAATGCGGTAAGGCAACAATGACTTTTTGGTTCACAAATATGGTTTGAATTGTATAAAATTAGTGAAAAATCAAAGTTTGACCTATGCCATTATTTTTTTTAAGCAAAAGAATATTATTATTCAGAAACAAATATTATGAAATATATCATAGAAAATAAAACAACTTTTTGGTGGACAAAAAAATCAAGATAACCAACACTTTGAATTAATGTTTTTTATATATATATAAAAATGGGGCAGCAAAATGTAAAGAAATAATATAAGTTATTAATTCAAACTAAAGTGTTTTAAAAAATAAATAAAATATTAATTTTTTAATTTAGTACATGACTACATGATATACAGTAATAATTTACCAGTTAGATGTACTTCTTAAATAAAGGGTGAATGAAAAAATAACTACTGTTTACCTCAAGAAAATAGGATGAGTAAATATGATCAGTTTAAGTCAGGGTTGATATTTGAACGTAGAGCATAAAACAATCAAGATAATTCTGACATACAGAAACAGTTGCAATATAATGAACTATTAAATTTAAATGAGAATTAATCTTCACTATAAACATTTTTTCACAACATAAATACACAACTTGTAAATGTTAAAACATGGAAAACAGGATTCTCTCCAAGTGTTTATACTAGTCATTTAGAATGTTACTGGTTAATATACAATTCTTGTTTAACAATGGTGTAGCATCCAATAAGGCCGGTTGGTTCCACTATGAATTGTTCATGAAATGTACCCATTCTCTTGCTAGAAATATCAATTCCAAGATCCTTAAAATTTGGCAAACCCTCTACTTGAATGCCATCTCCACAAATTAAGAACTGGTTCCCAATTATGAAGGATCCTGAAACCCTAATTGCAACTCCATCTTCGCCATGAGCGCGACATTGAAGCCTCTCGACGACATGCACCAACTTTTCGGGAGGCCAGTCACCGACTAATGTGGTTCGAATACTTGATAGAGCTGTAAAGATGTTGTGTGGACCAACATGTTGTTTCCCAGAGAAACTAGAAAAAAAAAAAATAATAATACAAAGATGATAAGGTTAGCAAAATCTGAGTATAAGGTTTAGGAAGAAATTCAAATTAACTCCTCATCCATTCTTGATATTCTAAGTTGGATTAACCATAGACTCTGTTTTGGGTATAAAAGTTGAGCTTCTCAACTAAGTGTTAGGTTAAAATTTATAAAAAAGATCTTAACAAACTATGACATTGCAATTCCGAAGTGTTTATAAAGAAAACTATCTCAAATAGCTTTTCGAAAAGTTAAGTTTAATCGAGAAGTTTGTCTATAAAGTTTATCTCAAAGTGTCTTATAACATAGGATATTTACAACAAATTCTAGTTTTGTAACCACTTCTTGGAAAACTTGTTCAATCGGGCTTGATTTCCAGAAATCAATTTTACTCTACAAGTTCCTTTTCAGATACATAGCATGGCTGAATTAAGAACAATTGCTTCCCTTATGGCAGCAAGTTTTTTACATGTGAACCATTTATGTTGTAGTCTTTATCATAGCAAAAACAAATAGAAGCTTTTATTGATTCAGAAATCAGAATTAAAACATACAAAACAGTACACACCTGAAATTTGAGCTTTCGTTATATAAGTTCCTTGTGTGTTGCCATAGATCATCAGGTCCATCAAATAGTAAGTAATAATGTATTGTCAACATCTGCAGAGAAAATTCCAAATCATGTAAAAACATTTTCTGACAATACCAACTGAAACCTCTCTCAACTCTCTGACATAAACAGCTACATATATTCTAAAACCAGTATAACCATGTGAAACGAACAAATGAAATTCGAATATTTTTTTTCATTGGGGGAAAAAGGAGCTTATCATATCATTTATACATAATTTACAGGAATGCTTCAAAATATATAATGCAGACTTAAGACCCAAAAATGAGCATCATAAAGTTTATCTCCTTTTCTCATTGAACCAACCTATGAAAATTGCAATTTTACACTAACTAACGGCCACTTGTTGCTTTTGTGTTTTATGTTCTGTACTTACACAACAAAAGAAGAAAATAAATATGTCTGCTCAAGTAATGTAGATAAAAACTGGTAGCTACTTACATCTGCCAAGTCCTTCATTCTTTGTGTAGGATCAAAAACGCTTCGAACAAATCCAGGTAAATCTACTTCAGCAGTCTCATACTTTGTGATAAAGGGGTGCATCAGAAGCTGCATTAGAGCAATAACGAATTATCAAGTTCAAACCATTACGTCTATATCCAATGAAGGGTCAAAAGACAAGATTGACATTTTAAGTTCTGTGTAGTGTTTTGGATGGAACCAGCACACTCTAGAGGAAATATATTTTATATTAGGCAACAATGTAAGTGCTAACAGAAAGTGAATCAAAAAATAAAATAAAAAAATGCATGTACATTAAAATATTTGCGTATTAAGTAGAGCGGTAGACAAAGCACTAAACAGCGATAAATTTCAATGTCACGGATGCTAGACATGCTCATATCACATATTAAGGTTTGTCTAAATCCTCTCACCTGTTCAGCTGTTGGCCTAATATCTGGATCCTTCTGTAGGCAAGCATCGACGAAGGAGCAGAATTCAGGTGAAAACTTGTTTTTTGATGGTGATGGCGATGGATCATCCAGGATCTGCCACAAAACTAATCATAGTTATTTGCAGACAGAAGTATGTGAGTGATCAGATTAATAAAGAATGGCCAATAATCTGCAGAAGGGGTTAGACATATTTCTACAAAATAAATATCCAATTTAGTTTATGTAGTTGCACATAGCTTTTATATTAGTCCTAAAAGTAGAGAAATTTCTCATATAGTCTCCGAACTTATTTCTCTAACATATTAGTCCTCTAACTGTGCAGGTTGGGACGTCAATAGGGACTAGTGTGCCCTACAAATTGCATGTTTAAGGACGAATCCAAATATTATTTTTGTTTTGGGACCAATGTGAAAGTAGAGTGCAAGCTAGGGATTAGGTTGGCTATTCACTCTAATTCTATGTCGCAGATCATAATAAGTGTTGTGAGCTAGTGGGCCCACAAATTTATCATTTACTGGCAAAGAACTCAGACTTCTTATGTAAAAGGAATCCCGAAAGAAGTTATATTGAGTACATTAAATGCCTTCCTATGTATAATGTGAATTATCTCATTAGTCCGAAATTCATGTCATTCTTGCAATGTTAAATTAAGATATATCCTGTGTTTTCTCTTGTGCGATCAATGCTATTATTTCAGATGGCAAGTTTTTTTCCCCAGTGACAAGAAAAAGATGTAAAAAAATGTTCAGCATATTTAGAAAGGATGTTCTACTCAGACAACATGTACATTCAGTCAAAGAAAAGGAAACAAATAACATTAATAAGCATTGTCAACGCACCTGCAACATAAGATTGACAGGACCCTCATTAGCCGTGTATGGGAATTCTCCTGTCCCACACTCAAGAAGCGCGAGACCAAGGCTCCAAATATCAGCCGGATAAGAATAGCTTTCATTTCGAATTCTCTCAGGTGACATATATGTAACCGTTCCAACAAATGTAGCACACTGCAAAGAAACAATATTTCGATGAATGAACATGATATGCAAAATGTAACAAACTAATAATAGCCAAATAATAAACATGACATTTGCAATCAATTCTACAGAAGGAATTACTAACAATAAGCTTAGTCTGAAAGAATATACTAACCATTGCCACCGAATCCTCTAAGCCAGCGCTTATACCGAAGTCAGTAATTTTAGGCTCTCCCTTGAGATTTACGAGTAGATTGGCAGGCTTTATGTCTCTGTGAACTAGATGTCTAACTCCGTGCAGATAGCTCAGACCCTTCCAAAAGATAAACGACCAAATAGCACATCTTAGTGTTTTCTGTAACAAGAAGTTCAAAATGAAAATAGAATAGTTTACTTACATGTAGGAGCTTCTGAAACATAGATGATAGAACAGGTTCAGGTATTCTTCTATGAATTCGCAAGATATCTGCAAGTGATCCTCCATCCATGTACTCCAAAGCTATGCTTATCTGTCCAGCGTCAGGGGTGTAAAATGCCCCATGAAATTCTACAAGACCCTGATAACAAGGTGCTTCGCATAGTGTCCTTATCTCTGTAAGGAGTTGCTGCCTTTTGTCCTAATTGCCACAAAGAAGTACTACAGTTAGGCAACAGGCGATTATTATAATTTAGCCTTTAAAATCATTTGGGATGTTAAGGGGCGCGGTATAATTAATCATTCCTTCTTTATTCTTATCAATGGATAACCTCACCCTACCCTATTACTAGGGTAAAAGACTAATTTGTCGAACGTAGATAGATTTGCCCTCTCTAACTTGTGTTCTTTTCAAGACTCAAGCGATATTCTCCCCTAGACTATAATCCATGCTAACACCTTGTTGGTTGTGGGTGTATCATTCAATTATTGCTACATTGCTCTTTTCATCCATTTAGTAGCATTATCAATGAAGTCAACTATAGTGTCTATCAACTCTAAACTTCAAAAACACCACATATCAAGAGTGTATTACATAAGCAGCATCAACGTTAAACGATACACCACATTCAACAGCCAGATAACATATCTTGTTGTACCAGAAAACATGATTTGACGGCAATAGAAAAGACTATACAAAGGGCAATTCTTGTGTGAGCACAGACACAACTAATAAAACTAAGAAAGTATTAAAATACTAATAAACTTTCCTTAGAAACTTGTGATATTATTATCCTAATTTCTAATGTCATTAGCAATTATCCTTACACATAAAAGCACAGTTCTATGCCACGTGAAATTCAAACTAAAATTGCAAATGGTGAATAATATCAAAACGCTACAAGGAGTAAAATGGAAAGAAATACCTTCTCAAAGATATTGATCTTCTTTAGTGCTAGAATCCTATGAGTTGGTATATGTATAGCTCTTTGCACAACACTACTAGCACCACTACCAATAGCTCCAAAAATTCTCATCTCATGGGAAGCACACTTATAAGTTTTCTCATTATGATCAGTTTCATCCACAGAAGAACGAGATGTGCACTTCTGTAACCCAAGCTCGTTGATATTGTAAACCCCATATGATCTACTCAACAGGTTCACAGTTCCACCATCCGACAGCTTCTCAATTGAATCAATCAAAACACAATAAACAGGTATCAAAATTAGACAAAACAATTTATGCCCATTTTGTTATTGTTGAAATATTTGGTTATAGAAGGGGAAAAAGAGGGACTTACAGTGTAAGAATCACAAGGGTCCAAGGTTGAAGTTGCAGAGAAACCCTTCTCAGCATCGAACAAAGGTGCGAGCTTTTTTCTCAATTCCTCCAACCCAGCCATTGTTATGAGTAATCAGTTAACAAAAATTGAATGGGGGGTTTCAGAAAGAACATGGATAGAACAGAGATCCTTTCTCCACTTCTAATTTTAAGGATAAAACACACGAAAGATGAAGAAAAGGGGATTCAATTTTAAGGTTTGTGTGTACGTTAACGTTTGTTGTTGTGTTGGTGGTGGTGGTAGAAAGGAAAAAACACAAAAAGAAGAAATTGAATTCGTGAGATTCAAGGTTTTGTTTCAGTTTTGACCTCGTAGTAATACTTCGGATGAAAAGCAATCTGGTACACCGTACTCGCGGATTTCTGTTTCTGAAACTCAACAACAAAAGATTTCTGAGTGAAAATATCTTTTCTCTCTGTAATCTCGAAGGGATTAATAACGGTTGATGAGAGAATATTTTTGATGGGTAATATATTAAGGTGAGAAAAAATAAATAAATAGAGATTATACGGTCATTTATTAAAAATAGAAAGTATTAATTTTTTTAAAAAAATATTTTATATTTTTTAAAAATATTCTATATTTTTTAAAAATATTCTATATTTTTTATTTTTGATAAAGTGATTCATCTCTAATTTTTTTTTTGTTTCACTTTAAAATCACCCATTTTTTGTTTAAAAAAATATCTTTTGTTTTTTTAATAATAAAAATGTTTTTTTCTTAAAATAATTGATTTAGTTATCAAAATTATAAAAAATAAAAATTAATTATTTAAATTAATCTTTGTTCGTAAATATTTAGTTCAAGAAGTATTTTAAATCTCTTCTATTATCAAAGAAAATTACTATCTCCATTTCAAAACTATAGTCACTTTAGGTTCAAAATTTTATTCTAAAACAATTGTCATTTTAGGATTCCAAGATGCAATAAATTACATATTTTAATATTTCTTTCTCGTCACCTCATTTATTCACCAATCACCATATCTCTTTTTAATTCTTTTGTCTATCACTTTAGCTTCTAATTGGGCACATTAGTCCACTCATATTAAAAACTTATCACTATTAATAATTTATTAATATTTGTAAAAAATCCTAAAATGACTATAGTATAGGAATGGATGGAGTAATTTAGTTGTTACAACAAAATAAAATGTTAAACATGTTAAGATTATAAAAATAGCAATATTTTATTGAAAATAGTATAATTTAATGTTTCGAAACTTGAAAACCATTTAATGAATATTTTTTATAGAAAATCCAATCATTTAAGAATATATATTTATTGTATCTTAACAAGTGGCCTTTGGACACTATTTAGCATAACCCTAAAAAAAATAATTTAATTTAATTTATAAAAAATTAAATTAATTTTTTTTAATTGAAATTTTTTGAATTTCTTTCAAAGAGTAGTAATTTTATACTACATTTTATATACACATTCAACTTAACAAAACCAATAAATTATACTTTGAATATAAACAAATTTTTAGAAAGATTTATGTTTTTTATTATAAATAAATTTAATTGTTTTAACTATATTTAATGATATTATACCTAAAATATTTTTATTTTATTTCACTCCTTATTTTTCATGTTTCATTAGTTGCAGGGTAATTGAAACTAGGAGAGAGATAATTTAATGAGGGACAAATTAGAAAGAAAAAAAAACTTTTTATATGATTCCAAAAAATTTAATAAACCTAACTAATTTTTTAAAAAACACGCGGGAGTTTTTTCGTTTTTTTTCTTGCTTATATTCAATAATGGAATAAGTAGTTAATTCATTATAAATTGGTCCAAATTTATAATTTAGTCAACTATGTTTTTAGTATAAATTCTTTAATAAACGCTTAGAGTCAATTAATTAATTATATTTTTTTCTCTTATTTTATTATAGAGTCCTGATTTTTGTACTTAAATTTTTTTTGTATTCAATGTACTCGTTATGTATGTTGAAAAAAGTGGTTACATTAGTTATTTTGTTTGTTATAGTGTTTTTTCGAATTTAGTGGTTACACGTGTTTTTTCATATTTTTTGTTGGTAACTTATATACTAAAACATCAAGAATTTCTTTTTAAATGAAACTTATATTATAAGGCAAGAGGTAGTAATTAAACTAATATCATTAGTGTCACTGATTAAGTTAATTAGAGGTTGTCAATTTCAATGACTGATTGTCTTTTACATAATTTTAAAGATTAAAATTAATTGATATATATAAATTGTAAGAGTAAATTGTTATTGTAAATATAAATAGCTGACGAGATTGTGATAGATATTCACAAAGACACCCTAACGTCTAAATCACATAGAATTCAAAAAGATTTTAAACATAGAAAAATATGGACATGCATAACTATGATGAGTGAAATGCCTTTATATAAGCTCACTAATATCGCGAGTTAACTAGGGTGATACGTAGTAATATCAAATTTTCACTCCACTTATCTTATGTTTGATTGTGCGGAAAGAAATGAATTAAAAAAAAAGAAATTGAGAAGAAATAGAGAGAAAAAAAAAGAATTTAAATTATTTATCTCTATAAGTTAATATTTTTTTTCTTATTGTCCTCGAACCAAATAAGAAAAATTACATTATTATTTCTTTCTTCTCGGTCAAACATAGTGTTAAGGTAAGTATTTTGGAATATCTTTGTATAAATGGTGTGATGCAAGGATGTAAGATCTAGTGTGATATACATACAATAAATCCAAGTGAGAGTGATCAATGCTACTATAGCAATATTATAATTGTTGTCTACTAGATTTGGCAAATGCAATTAGGCAATTACTAAAGCCACCATACCAGTTTCTTGGATTATCACACACTTTTACTTCTCTTTTTCTAAAATTACACCTTATTTAAATTCTAGAAGTATACTACACATAAGACATAGAAAATTTAGATATTTAATATGTATAACTACCGAATTAAAAAATTAGAGAGAACGAATTTTAGAATCATAACCTACATAATTTATAATTTTATTAAGTATAATTACTAGGTTTTAAAATTCAAGCAAGAACAGATTTAAAAATCCATTCATAACTTAAAGAATTTAGAGTTTTATTAAATATAGCTACTAAATTTTTGAAATTCAAGTGAGAACATATTTTAAAATTTGTTTTGAACTTGTAAGAGACAATATTCACTTGGATTTTAAATTCGAGAGAGACACTTTTTTTGTTGGTAAACAAGGATATTTTTTAAAAAAATAATTAAAAGTGTATGATGAACAAAAGAAGTAGTGTGGTGGCTTTAGTAGTTGCCATGCAATTGGTCCTCTCGGCCCATCCAATCCAGGCCAAGTACTTGAGAGGCCCAATAACATTGCTTAGAGTAATCCGAAACAATCATGATATGGGGCAATGGCCATTTTCAATCAACCAACGATCAAAGACAATAATAATAATAATAATAAAATTATCCAACAATTATTGAAAAAATAAATAAATTCCCTAATCATTGGCTTCTCCACATATTTATATCAATAATGTTAAGAAAAATGTTAATGTGTGTACTTATTAGTGTATGTTCATGAAGAGGAATGAATGATAATCTATTTGGTGGATGTTAATTATTTCAGATATATGGAAATTGATTATTTGATGAATCATATCCTATTAATCATATAAAGCATCCATTTTTTCAAAGGCATTCTCCTATTCTATCTATTTAGGGAGGTTGAAGAATAGTTTTTTTCAGACATAGTTCGAATTATCCTTTTAATTAATATTTTCTCTCAAATTTAAATTTTATTATTTTTTCTTTAAAATTATAACGCGTCTCTATTATTATCATGTATACATCATGTTTAGTCAATTTATTTGTGATGCATATTTATGATTTTTTTTTTATCAAGGGTATTGTGAAACTGACGGTCAAAAGTAATTATTCCAAATGTAAAGATGACTCATCGCTGTCTATCATGTTAATAGCATGTCTTGGGTCTGTTTTTTTTTCTCTTTTCATGTTTAAAACTATTTCTCTATTTGTACTTGATGCTCTATAATGTTGTCATTTTAATGATGATATTATAATAGTGTACAGCTTTTTTTTTATTTGAGTGGTACTCTTGATATTTTTTTAATGAAAATATGTTATTACAGATAAAAAAGCGTAAAGATTACTAAAGTAAATTTTATCTCTTCCAACAAAATATTATCTATACACACACTTTAACAACAAAGATATATCTAGGAGATGGGCAGTTGATAAAATTAATATTTTTTCTGTTTCTATTTAACTGTTCTGAGAGAAAAAATTACACATATTAAGAATTATAATAATTATTATGATTTTAATCAAAAATAAATTTTAAATTCTCGATAATACTGTTTATCTCTCATTGTTTGATTAGTTGGATAGTGAAGTATTAATTAACATCTAATTAAACATAAGATTAAAATTAATAAAAATACTATTAATATTACATTAAAAATATAAGTGTATAGATAAATAGAAAAAAAAATGGAGGGAATACTAAAAAGTAGATTCATGTATCTTATTTGAGGATCTAAAGAAAGTGATAATGAATAAAATAAGTTATATAGTTTAATTCCGCAATCATATGTACTGAAATACCACGCTTTAACTAACTAGACATAACCATATAATAACAAATAAAAATAATAAAATAAAAATTGAGGGCTTAATGACAGCATGGGTGTGAATTGAATAATAATAGCAATAACAAAGAACAATGATTATTTGTGTTGAAGTGAGATCAGTTATCACAAATCCATAATCCAATTTCTTAAATAATTTTTTTATATTTTTTGTTTTTGAAAATCTTTGTGTCTTTTTGGCCTTTCGGCAGTGTCAATTCGTATTTTAGTCACGGTCCTTCTCATCAACTCAACGAGAAAATAATGAAAAAAAAGAGGGAAATTAAAATTAAAGATCATAGAAAATTATTATGGGTGCTTTTTTGACATGTATTATGTGTACTTTTATTAATTAATCAATTAAGCATGTTTAGTTTGTACCAAAAAAAACTTATAAGGTGCATTGCATAGTTCAATTAATATAATTCTGAATGAGTTTCATATATGACCCTTACAACTTATAAGCAAATCAAGCCACTCTTTACACTAGTTTAATTTATTTGAGATCTTGATAAAATATTAAGCATCTCAAATAAGAAGTTCTTTATAAAGAAAGACAGAAATTAATTGAATTTTATGTTTAATATACATTTATTACTTACATTTTTTCTATTTTAAGATTTTTGTCAGATGTAATAGTTGCAAAAGTTAAAAAAACTCAGTATAAAAACTATACATACTTCGAAGTTTTGTTCGCAATTATAACACTCTAGGACGTATAAACTTTAATGTAAGGTAATGCTAATAATTCCATCTTAATTGACTTTAATGTTAATATTAATTATTGAGGATTTTAGGTGTACAGTATTTGTTAAGACGTTGTATTAAGGCTCCGTTTGACCTGGTTTATTTTTGACTTATAAGTCGCTTTTAAGTAAAAGCTGGAAATAAGAGTTTTAAATAAAAAGCTGAAAGCTGTTTGACAATTTCATTATTTGATACTTTATAAGCTACTTATGAGTAAAATGCTATTTGTTTGATAAAATATCTGTATCAACTTTTTTAAGTTATTTTCCAAAAGTTTTCAGAAATTAATTTTCAGATTTTTTTTAAAAAAAGAAATCAATGTCCAAATATATTTCAAAAATAAGTTTTCAAAATGTAAATCCTTATTTAATTTCAAAAAATAAGAGTGTTTTGATCCAATACCGGCACTGAATAATTTGTAGTTACAATGTTATGGGTGGCGATTTTTGGGAGTTTAGTTGTCGTGTCCATTAAGTGAAACACATAATTTATAAGGTTGGTTAAAATTAATTATTTCGGTGTGTTTTTACATTTGATCAAATACTCAAATATTATGAGATACTCAATTATTTGTTGTTTTATTGCACTTCTTATATTTTTTTTAATAATATAAGATTTTTCTGTTGCCGATAAAAAAATATTAGAAACTATTAAAAATATTGGGTGATGCAAAGTTATATTGAAATGGGTAGTGTAAAAACTAAAAAGTAACCACCCAAAGCTTAATCAGTTTCTAAGAGTGGGTTCACTCTTGTATCATAAGTTATTAGGTTAAGACTTAAGAGTGTTTTCAAAAAAAAAAAAAAAACTTAAAAGCAATGATTAAGTTATAACTAGAATGGCAACGGGCAGGCCTCCCGCTATCCGTCTCTGCTGGTTTACGGGTATCCGTAAAATATTCTTGGGTATTTTATTCAATTTTTTTAAAAAATAAAACAATATATTCAAAATCACATTTTAATAAAAATTTTATATTAGTAATTATATTAACTATTAGAATAAAATAAAAATGAAAAATAAATGTTCAAATAATATGATTATCACTTAACGCTTACGTTTTTTTCTTACGTTAAAAGTTATTAAGTGAGAAGATATTATATTTTTTAAACACATTTCATATTGAATAAAATTAAAACATATTTTTTTACATTAAATATTTAATATCACCTTTAAAAATTAAAGGAAAAAAAATACTAAAAGTACTATAAATTTATCTATTTTTATTATTTTAAGCGGGTAACGAGTATTCACAGGTACCCACAAATATTGATAACGGATATGCATGATGGGTATTATCCGCAGATATTGCGGGCACGAGTTTGTTTTCCATCCCTAGTTATAACTACAGTAGTAGAATATAACCCACAAACTTATTCAACCAAAATTTGTTTTTGTTGAATAATATTATGGGTTGTATTTAGTTACAATAGTTGTAGGACAATCATTTTTATTAGGTTAATTATTGAAATAAAAAAGTTATTGAGTTAATTACATTGACCTCGCTCCTACTATAGGTAAGCATCAAATACATTTGAATGTGATTGTTTTGAGAATTTTACATATGAGTTTTGCTGATGTAATCTTACTTATTTTTAAAAGAATACGTTAACGTTATAATTTGATTTTTTAAAATACTTTCATTTGATATAACTTAATAAAATACTTATTTTATAAATAAGTGAGAATATATGTTAATACTCAAAAAATGAATACTAACGTATTGCTTCTAAAAAACAAGTGAATATATTATACGTGTGTGTCTTTATTTATGTATGTATTATTTTTACAAGTAGTTTATTCTCAGTTTTTAAACATTTTGACTACCACCTATTTAGTCTCTTAAAAATAACAAAGCGAAGAAAGTTGAATGGAGATTTTATGTTGTTCTAATTTCCATTTAAAAAAATTATCAGATTAGTCTTTGAGTTTTTAAGGGTAATTCATATAGGTTATTGAATTTTACAGATATTCACTTAAGTCTCTAAGTTTGCAAGAGTAGTTCATATAAGTCTGTGAGTTGCACATATTCATTTAAGTGCTTGAGATTACTAAACATTTATTCACTTTAAATACATGAAGTTTAATAATCTTAAAGACCTAAATGAACTACTTTTAAAAACTCAAGGACCAAGTGGACCAAGTAAACTACTCTTTACTCAAGAACTTAAGTGAATTTTCGTACAACTCAAACAAAAATTTATATAAACTACTTTAACAAACACTCGGACTCATGTAAACTATCCTTACAAAATTATAATTATAATGAACCTCTCTCTCTTTGATCAATTAGTTAGGAGGCTTTAGCCTTTAACTATTTGGCGCATAATTGTTTGTTTGTCTATAATGACAATGAGGAATCTATCTGTTGATAATTGGTAGTAATCAATAATGGAAGCTAAACAATGAGCCTTTATTTTCAGAGATCATAAAATGGTCAATAATTTTGACAAATAAAAAGGTCAATAATTGAGGACAAACAGTTATTAATATATAGTACAAAATTTCAAAGGATAATAGAAATTTCTACGGGATATAATTATTAATGCATATGGAGCATCTTTATAAGAATTAATCATTCGGTTTTAGACATGGCAATAAAAATTAAATCTGTGGGTATCTGATCGACTCCGTTGATGGAAAATTTTTACTTTGACTAGGTTTTTGACGGGTTTGACTTTTTCCCGCTCCCGTTTTTAGTGGGATAGGGGCGGGTTTGAGATTTTAACTATCCACCCCGCCCTGCTCCCAAACCCGTCCCGCCGTTATAATTCTATATATTTATATTTATTTTCATATTTATATACACATAGTTATTATTATTAGCTAATAATAATAAAGTTAGAATTTTATTATATTTATAATAACTTTTACATATAATATAATGTGAATTAAAGTAATTAATTTAATTTTTTAAAATTTTTTAAATATTTAATTTGTGTAAAAATATACTAAGAAATTGTTTTTTTTTTTTAAATATGAGTCTAAATTTCCCCGATCCTCGACGGGAGTGAATTTGGATCTAAATTTTTCATCCCTGTCTTGTTTTTTTCCGAACTCGTTTTCATCCCTATTCTGCTTGGTATACAATGAAATTAAAGTAGCGAGGGTATAAACCTAATATTTTTTATATATAAATGCTATTTTTATCTATAAGTAATAAAGTAACAATTTTAAAAATAAAACTAAAAGTTGCTTGGAAGTAATTTTATTAATTTTAAAATTTATAAGCTACTTTTAATTAAAAGAAATACTGTGAGAATAGCGAATCAGACGTTCCTAACTGTAGCCTTTTGTGATGACTCTTATTTTGAAACTATAATTTTAAGAATTTTTCAAAAATTTCTAAAATATTGGTTGATAAAAAAAAAAAACTTCTAAAAAAAATATTTGACTTAAGTTTTACTTCTGAGTGGAAGAAAAAAACCTTAAATAAACTATGGGTCAAATACAACCTAATTATATTCATTTGTTTTAGTTTCAAAACTTGTTTTTCTCAACCTCTCACTAAACTCTTCTTTTATACTAAACTAAATTCCTTTTCCCTTTACTTAATAACATAAGAACCATATATAATATATATGTTTCCTATGCTTTTTTCTTCCTATGTGTATTGGTGAAGTTCATATGAGCACTACTTATACTTTTTGATCATCATCAATATATTTTTTAATTTATCAAAAAAAAAATGTCATGAGGGTACCAAACCCTCTATTAATAGAGCAAATCACCACAAAATAATAGTAATTAGTATTTCTTTTAAAAAATTAATGGTTTCTTTACAATTTCTATTGTAAATTCTCTCGAATTATATTGTTGGACAATTAACATGATTTATTTTATTTTAAAAAAATATATTAGTACTTTTATTTTTTCAACAATAAATTTTTTTCTTCTTTTAGTATTCATTTATTTTTATTATTATATTAATACATTTGGACCCTACTTAATTGCTTTGAAAATTGCACATATCTCTCTTTAGCTCTAATAGTGCTTTGTTATTTTAAAATTTTGTGTGTATATCCTTATACAAAGTAAGGAAGGTAGTTGAAATGTTAAGAAGGATTAACATTTAAGAATAGTATATAAATTAAGGGACGTGTGTAATTTTTAAAAGAGTATTGATTTTTGGCCAATAAAAAATGGTTAGTATTTGGCCAACTACAATAAAAAATTAATTTTTATCTCTATATGCTTTTTATTTTTTATTTAAAAAATCAAAATACTATTAAACAATTTAAGTTGGCTAACTTGGATTGGCAAAAATAAAATTTTGTTTTTAGAATGAAGAGGATCTAGCTCAAGTATATTTAACCCAAACTTTGGGAGAGATTACTATAATTAAACTCTAAATTTATTAAGAATCAAATATTTGCTTAAAGTTAATTTAGCTCACAAAAATATTTGTGGAACTTGTGAATGTTTTATCCTAATAAGATAAAGAGATACCTTAAAAAAAGTTGTTTTGCTTTCAATTAGTTATAATAAACAAATTAACTACTCATAACCCATGGTTTTGAGTATATAAATGTATAATAAAAGGAAGTAAGTAGGGGCTTTTATATACAAGTTTATATATATATATAAAAGATATACTTGCATAGTGTTTGATATTATTATAAAATGAGTGATACAGTCAAATAATTCCAAGCTTATAAATTTTAGGGTATTTTAGTTCATGAGTTTAAGAGAATAAATAATTTTAGTCTTTAATTTTGTCTTTTATCATTGTTTTCTTTTAGAGTATTTTATTTCTTAACGTAATATGGTTATTATGGATTGATAGTATGACAGGTTAAATGTTATATGAGACCCCCTCATTCGGTTATTTAGGATTAATTAATCAATGACTTGATTTTCAGTCTCATAGTAACAAATTTAATTATTGTCATTTTGGGAGCAACATATATGCATTATTCGACTAATGTCATTACAATGCAAAAATTCGTAGATTTAGAAGTCTTAATCGATTAAATAGTCATAATTAATCGATTTAAGAGATTTAATATGACACTTGTCACACTGCCAATCAGTGAAGATAGACTATTTAAACTATTAATTCTTATCGTTCCAATATTTGATCTTGTAATATTATTGATTTCATATAATATGAATGTATTGGCTTGGCTCCGGTTTATCTTTAATGGAAATTTCAGTTGTAAAAAAAAAAAAAAAAAAAACTATTAATTCATGAAATAAAAAAGGTTAAATGTCATAGTCATTGTTTTTTCACTTTGGTTTCTTTTTGGAATATTAAATCTTAAATTTCTCATCACCGGAAATGCTGTTTGCCTCCCTACACTCTCCCATGTCTCTTTCTCTCTTGTCACTCTACTAATTGCGGATTTCTCTCATCTTGTCTTCCTTCAACTATTTTAGGGTACGTTTATTAATTCATTTCCTTCAATTCTTTCATCTCATCCAATAATAATAATTATTTATTTTTTAATTTCTACAATAATAATTATATTCTCTCATCTCATAACACTTCTTTTTCATCGCTCTTGCATTATTAAAGATAAAAGATTAGATCTTGGAAGAGCAAGCCACCAATTCTACACACAAAAAGGTAATGATCTAAATTACAGTTTGTGCAAGCTTAATTCGCCAGGTATATATATATTAATCTTTTTTTTTTCTTCTTAATTATCCCATTTTTTTTTTCATTGGGATTTTTTTCCTAAAATTAGTGTTTTGTGGTTGGATCAGGTTTTTTTTTTCTTTTTTCTTTTGATAATTTGTAAAGGTGAGAAAATTCTGGGGTGATTGATTGGTGTAGCATCGATCCAATGGAAGAGTTTGAAAATTATTAAGAAACTTCCAAATGTCCAATTTGACCAAATTAAAGATCCGGTGGATCAAGAGAGAAATTAAAAAGATCCAGGAAGAGAGACATTATATTCCAGAAATTATAGCAATAAATTAAACTTGAAGGGATTTTTATTTTTTAGAAAAGAATTGCGGTAGCGAAGTATATATAGTGAAACTTAGTTCATTAGCACAATTTTCTTTTATTTTTTTAAAAATAAAAAACTTTGAAAATTGATTAGTAGGCGCAGCAGCAAAGTGCTTTGATAAGAACAGTCAAACATATATATATAACCCTAGTTTAGATATCCTTATATGGAAGCTAAGAGATTAAATTCCCCTCATATATATATATAGCCACAAATTAAAAATCAAATTATATTTAAGAGGTAGGGTTTTTTAATTTTGTGAATTGTATATACTATTTTGTTTTTGGTAATATGTAGTCCGAATTTCGAATTTTATTTTAAGTTGTGGATAGAAAAAGATATGATTTAATAATTAGTATTTGGTACTGGATTTTTTGAAAGAATTGATTAAACAGTTTTTGTCCTGAATATAATATCGCTTAATTTTCGGAATTATTAGTCACTTCAAAAGTGTTGGATGGTAATATAAATGGCTATACAAATTACGAAATGTTTCTTGTCTCATTGTTATTAGTTTGGATTCTGTCCCTTTTTGAAGATTTCAAATATAGTAATTGCTTTCTCATATATCATTATTTATTATTATGACCAGTTTCACCGTTACATTGATTTAGTTAATGTGTTTGATTTAAAAGGAAGAAAATGTTTTTAAGTTTAGTTTGCAAGAAAAGAAGAGGTATTTTACAAAATATATATAAATATTAGAGTTATTTTCAGATGTTTCTAATGTTTGCTATATATTACAATTTTTTTAAAAAATTAAAACAAGATAATAATTTTGTATTATATTTTTTTCTCCAAAGTAAAAAATGAAAATTAAAAATAAAATTATAAAAATGCAAATAAATAGGCTTAGGGTGTGTTTATTTTGTTTTATATTGTTTGTTTACTTTTTCTTCTATTTTCTTCCCTATGATCCTTTGAACCAAATATATCCATAAAATAAGAAATAAAAAATAAAAATAAAGAATGAAAATGCAAATTAAAGTAAATTTGGCAGTGGAGATTGTAAATTATTGGAATTTAGTTTTAGCTAAGATGTGTGCCTGTGTATTTTGATGGAAGGTCAGGCCACAATACAAATTAATTTTCCTTTGCTTAACACTTTTTTTTAAACTAACTACCGTCGATATATACTTTATCTTATAGACTTGTCAATTAACATAATATTATAGATCTTTTTATGAATGGTTTGTAAGTCAATATAGTATATATCAATTACTTATATTAACATATTTATCTGCTAGCTAGTAATTATATATTTATTCGTTAATATAAATATTAAATATTCTATTTGATAAAGTTTATACTAATGGTAGTTAATTATGTTAGAAGCAAATAAAAGGGTGTTAATAAATGATAATTTTGTTGTTGTGTGAAATAATGTTTAACTAATATCTTCTATATGAGTTAGAGTAATCCTTATTCTTTGACAATTCCATTCTTTTGAAAGAAATTTGTGTTTTGATTGATCATAGAGGAAGCAGAAAGCAAAAAAGAGATCATGTCATCATCGTCTTCTTCAAGCTACACGAATTCGCCATGCGCGGCATGCAAATTCTTGAGGAGGAAATGCTTGCCGGAGTGCATATTTGCGGCGTATTTCCCAGCGAAAGAGCCGCAAAAGTTTGCTCACGTTCATAAGATATTTGGAGCGAGCAACGTGAGCAAACTCCTCAACGAAGTGCTTCCTCATCAGAGGGAAGACGCCGTTAATTCCTTGGCCTATGAAGCCGAAGCAAGAATAAAAGATCCCGTGTATGGCTGCGTAGGGGCCATTTCCGTGCTCCAGCGACAAGTTCTTAGACTCCAAAAGGAACTTGATCAAATCAACGGTGATTTGATTCGCTATACAACTTCTACTTGTAATGAACGGAGATCATCATCAAGGAGTATTGGTGATCCAGGTGGTGGTTCTAATACTTCTTCCTCTCTATACTCTCCTTCAAGTTTTTATTATTATCCTCATAATCATAATCCTAATACTAATTGGAACCATGATGATCCTCCTTGTGGAGATTCCTACCCAAGAAGGGACATATAAAAAATATTTAACATAATTTTCTGATTTTCAAACTAATAATGTATATACTATCATCTTAAGTTCATGCAAATTTGATATAATATGTGGTCATGTTTATTATTATTATTATTATTTGTGTACGTGTCTATTAGCCTTTTTATAGATATTAAAACCTTGAAATTATTTAAACATTAATAAAGAGAGATGAATAAAAAAAACTGACCTAAATGTCATAATTAGATTTGTATTTTAATTCTCTTAAATTCACTTAATAATTAAGTATGAGAGAAATTGACAAAAAATTTATAAGTCTCGCATATATGTCATACATGTGAGACACAAAAACATATTATATTTATCTCTTTTGTATATTTTTTTATTGATTATTAAATGATAACTCGAGAATTTTTCAACTTGTTTAATTTGAACATAAGATGATTTATTCCAACTTGATTTTCAATCATAATTTACTCAACACCAATTATATATGCAATTTTTCACTCATGACCATGGGTATGATATTGCAAGATAGCATTGTGTATATATCTATATCAAAATATGTACAAGTCTCAAATTAATCAAAATTAGTAGTTGTAATATATAGCCATTTAGGGTTTGTTATTGTAAAGTAGTGCTATACACTATACATTGAAACATGAAGGGGTGAATATATGTTATATGGTTGCTCTGGGTATATATGAATATGATATGATATGGTAAGTTAATGTTTCAGTTAATGTTTACGCATGGCTTATACTAGACATCTCTCTTAGCTAATATATATATATAAGTTGTAGATTGTTTTGATCTCTCAATTTGTTATTATATGATGTTTTAATTTTTTATTTTTTAAAATGTTTAAATTAATCTATAAGTCATTTTACTACCTGATGTTAAGTAACATTGACAAAATGTATACATTGCTACATATGAGTTCAGGTAAATGATCAAATGATGTTGTTTGTTTAATCTCAAAGTTACGCAGCGTTTTTTTTTTTCGCCTAAAATTGAATTATGTTATAGGTAATTTAAAAGAATAATTAAATTATCTATTTTGAGATTAAGCAAAATGACGTCTTATGACACTGTTTTTATAGTTTCTCATATAGCAATCTGCATTCCTACTTGGAGACGCTACAAATGTTCTTCAGTTTTGACCACTAATTATTGCACATCTTTTTTGTTTTTGTTTTTAATTTATTTTTCAAAAGAAATTAGCCTAACATCTAAAATGACCCCACACTTATGTCGACTGGCTTATTCTTTTTTTATTTTAATTTATTTTTAATACATGCCGACTGGCTTAAATTTAAGTCATCTGAAGTGTTAGCTGAATAGAATCTTATTAATTGGTCTACTTTTCATTTAATAATAATAATAATATATATTATGATAATCCTCCAATACTTAATTATATTTATATGTGCACCTACTTTTTTGGCATGCACTCCTGCAGTTTAATTAATTCCATGAACCCACTATATTTAATTTTGAATTATTAGAGTATTATTTTCTTATTTAATTTCTCTTTTGGTGGAAGATCTCAAATTATAGATACTCATCATTATACTTAATTAATTAAACTAAGATCTATATATAAAGGGTACATGTACCTACATAAACAAAAATTAATTCTTAATTAGTTAGTTCCCTTTTCCAATCTCCCCACCATTGAAAAAGCTAATTAAGGCTTAATGTGTGTGAATATATAGAAGTTGGTACATGCATTGTGTAGTATGTTTCTGCGCTTTACTAATATAATAATAATTTGCATTATATAATTAAGAATAGTAGTGATTATTAGTGTATCATTACAATTTTTTTTATACCACCAATTATTAGTTCAAACAAAAAATACCGAGCAAAAAAAAAAATCAAACAAAAAATATATTTTTTAAACTAATAATGATTAGTACAAGTGAATAGCAATATATATTATGTTTATCATTTTTTAACACCTTTTAAGTTGGGTTTATTATCAGAAATATTTTTTATTTATGAGAAAAATCACTACTTAAAATTATAATTTACTTGTGCCATGATACAAGGCATAACTTATCAGTTTCAGTCATATAACTTAATTAATGAGTACATAAAAATATGCGTATATAAATATTTATTTTCAAATTCAAGATAATGAACTTTCGAATTAAATAGTGCACTAAGTCAACAAATTTCACCTTGAGAGAATGTTATTAATGGGAAATGTATTTTTCCACGAAAAGATTTGCATGTTTAGTGTGCATTTGAACATTATGATTATGAGTATCGATCAACTGTAACATCGAATTGAACACAATGGCACGGATAACAAGGGATATAACCATTGTTGAAGGAAAAATGCTTAATTTTTCTACTAAATCTTTCTATTAATTCTCTTACCTACTTAATTTTGATAAGTATTATTTATCTCTCAGTATTTACTTTTTAAAAGATAAATGACACTTGTCAAAATTAAGTGAATAGAAAGATTAGTAGAAGGATTAAACATTGTTATTGTTGAAGTGCAGTGTATGGGATTTGATCTCTTCAATACTGCATTAGTTCAGTAGTTGGCATCAACAACATCAAAATTGTTAATATATTTTTATATGTAAATTGAGTAGAAAAAATAAATTAAAAATTCAGATTCATTAATCTAATTACTAGCATGTGAATGTGATTATAATATATATGAGGGTCATTCAAAGTTTCAAGCTATTTAGATTTTAAACAAAGGATCGCGTGCATGTTGCTCATATGACGGCCACTTTTTCACCCTTTGTTTCTCCACATTCCACACTATTAATAGACTTCTTTAATTTAATTTATCCATCCTCTAAACTTTTTTCCCAGCCATGTTTCACTAGTAGGGGTATTTATAAGATCGGGTAACTCGATGAATCCGACAAATCAACTCATAAATTTATTTAAATCAATTATAATCGAGTAAACTTGAACTAAACTTAACAAACCAGAATATATTTAGTTCTGATATCAAATTTAAAAATTTGAATTCGATGATTCAATAATAGACCTAATGACTCAATCAAAATATTTTATTTTCTAAAATATATTAACCTAATTTTTTAATTAGTAAGATATAAGTTCAAATTTTTCTTATTTAGCTTATGATCTCTTACTTATGTAGTTATTTTGTTGCAAGTTGGCGAAGAATGAGATTAAAAGTTATTATTAATAGTGATTATTGTTATTTGAAATTTGTATTGTTAAACTCAGAGTTTAAAATTTGTATTTTGTTGTGGAATTTGTATTATGTTTTAAATTTGTAATATTTGGATTTAGACATTATTTTTATTAATTACTTAGAATTTAAAATGTTTAATTATTAAAATATTAATATATTGTTAGAATTACGATATATTTGATTTTTAATCAGACAACTCGATGATATAAAGTTAACCCAAACCAATTTGTTGTGATTCGGATTGGCCAGTTGGATTAGTTCAGGTTTTAATTATTTTTAGTTTTTTTCATAAATCCAAATTAAACTAACCCGACCAGTGGACACCTCAAACTTAAGATTATCATCTCCGAACATGACAATTGAATACTAATATATATTTCAAGGTGGAGAGATTATCAAATCAAAGTGCGGAGCTAAAAAAATAAAAATTGTCTGATTAATTACCAATAAAATTGATCTTTAATCTTGTATTTTTTTTGTCACTAAAATACTTTATTTCCGAAGAGTTCAACCATATTAACTAACGGAGACTATTACATAATTGACATTTAGTAACATCTGAAAAAATATTGCTAAATTGATAAAAATGTTATCAAATCACTAAAAATATTCTCTTTGTATATTTTTAATATTTTTTTATAAATATAATATATAGACCATATTGCAAAAAAAATTCAGCAATATTTTAAAAATATTTAAAATTGTTAAAAAATATTATCATTTTGTATTTGCAATATTTTTTTACAATAAAAATTATGTTGCTAAAGGTAAATCACATTTTAATGGAGTTTTGAAAAATCCATTTACACAACCCGCAAAGCTCGGGTCAAAACATGAATCCGACCGGTCATGGCTAATACCCGTGGATATATAACTGTGGTTTTTTTTTTTTTCCCCATTTCTCGAAAGTGCTTATAAAGGCTTATTTTTATCTCAGTAGCATCTTCTTTCCGTCCTAAATTGTTTGGTCTTTTAGGAAAAAAAATTTGTCCCAATTTGATTATCCCTTTAAAATATCAATGCAGTATTACTTTTTTCTTTACAATTTTACCCTTAACTAATTAAATATATTCCTACTTTATTAGCAACCACTAACCTTTAGGCTTTACTCTCGTAAGTAAATTTTTTAATTTCCGATGCATTAATTATAGTAGTTGACACTCAAGAGACTACTACTAGTATTAATTACTGGTTGAAAAAGTAGTATCTAATAAAATTAGTTGATGGGCAAAATAGAAAATTCAATCTAAAATTTAAATTAATAATTATATTCCTTAATCCACGTGCAAAGACATAAAAGCCAAATAATTTGGGACGGAAGAAGTAATAATCAAAGTAAGAATTATTAAAAGAAATTATTTTTAACTTATCCTAACTAATAAACTTTTTTATATATTGATACTTACAAATAAACTTGCATATAGTAATAAATAACTCGCATTTTATAAATATTTAGTGAATTATTCAGCTAAATTAAACATGTCTCCGAAGAATTCGCCACCAAAGTTGTCATCTCTCTTCCACACAATTTCCTCACCATGATTTGGATTTTGGGATCCCATGACTCAACAGTTTAATTTGTGAATCTTTCTTATATTGAATTTCTTTTTATCAGCATTATTATATCGTTAATTTTACTCCTTTTCTCTTCAAAATAAAATAAAAATTCTTCTATTAAATTTTTCTTTTGTGTTTATTGGATGAGAGGAATTTTTATTTTTGGGTTAAATATAGTTTTATTCCTATTATACTTTACTTCAGTTTCGGTTTACATTTTAGTCTAATAAATACTTTAAAAAATTTTATTTTAAACCTTACACTTTAATTTTGTTAAGGAGTTGGTCTTTTCGTGATAGCAAAGACCAATTTCTTTACTAAATAAAAATGTGTGACAAGAACTAAAATCAAAACAACAATAAGAACTATTAATACTTTAACGGAATTAAATTATACTCCCCCATCCTTATTTAGTCATTTATAAGACCTTTTGTAAAAAAATTATTTGACCTTTTTTATAAGATTTTTTTTGAAATTTTGTGCACATTCAAATTTTTTTTACTAAATTATCCTTATTTATTCAATCACTTTGAATGATTCAAAGCCAATAAATATAATAATTTGATGAGAGGGAAATTTTCTCTCTTATCATAATTGGAGAAAACTAATTGAGTGAAAAGAGAGTAATACTATTAGTTTTAATAATTGAAAGGTAAATAAGGAAATGAAGATAAATTGCTAGACAAATTTAATGATTTTTTTAGATATACTAATTTTCTTAATTCTTGTACTTTTTTTGGAGAGAGTCTTATATATTGGAACGAAGGAAGTATAAATTAAAATTAAAATTTTAAAGTATAAAAACTAATAAATTTAGGAACATAGTTAACTATCAATTTAGTCATCCAAAGATTATCTTGTCACCAATTTAATCCCTCAAAGAATTTTGTCACCAAATTTGTCCTCTAAAGATCATATTTGTCACCAATTTGATCCACCAAAGAACTTTGTCACCAAATTAGTCCTCAAAAAATGTGTAAGTATACCAAATTAGTCCTTCAAAGATTTAAATATATCAAATTGGTCCATGATGAAGACTAATTTGAGGACTAATTTGGTAGACTTTTAAATATTTGGAGGACTAATTTGATGATAAAGTTCTTTGGAGGATCAAATTGGTGACAAGGTAATCTTTGGAGGACTAATTTAGTGACAAAATTCTTTAGAGGACCAAATTAGTGACATAATAATATTTGAAAGACTAAATTGATAATTAACTCTTTTGGAAAAATATAATAAGAAACATTTTTTGATAGTATAACTTTTGAGCAATGCTATATCCTCCTAAAACATCCTCCTAAATATCCTCCTAATTACTAAGTGAAGAATGTATTTTATAGTTTCAAGATAAAGACATTTAATTTTCTTCTTCAATACATACTTTAAAAAAAATTAAAAAAATATTTAGGAGAATATTTAGGAAGATAAATCATTATTCATAACTTTTTTAAGTATTTTGTTTTGGTGTTTCTAAAAAGAGCCAAAGCCCCAATTATTGGTCCCCAGCCACTCCCCTCCCTGCCCTCTTTTTTTTGTTGGGGATGGTTTATGACTTTTTGCGAATGTTTTTTGTTTTCTTTTCTGTTAATTTAACGTAAAAGTAATAATTTTAACATCTTATTAAAAATAGTGCTTCAAGAACTTGAGATTGAGATTAGTGAATTTTTTTTTACACAATAAAAGTAAATGAAGGTCGAGCTAAAATCTCATGTAAATTAAATTTACTCAAACACATCATTAAATATTAAAGCATGCATCATGTTAGTTTAGAGCCAAACAACGATCTCTCTCATGTTTATTTATCTACTCGAAAGTAAAATATGTTTATTGAAAAATGTATTTATTACTCTTATTTTTATTAAAATAATTTTTAAAATTTTTATATTTTTTTTTTCTTTTACTATTTTATTAGTTCAATAGTAAATTATTATAATTAATGACCAATTAAATATAAGAGTAGAATAAATAAAAATACAATTAATATTATCTTAAAAATATAAATTAATAGATAAATAAGAATAAATTTTTTCTATATCCAAACAAATAAAAAGAAAAAGAGCAAGTATTTTTTTTTCTTGATATTTTATTGTTCTCTTCTCCATAATTAAAAATTATATTAGCTACAATTTTGAGGATTATAGGGGCCTAGGGGATAGGGTTAGGGTAGAGACAAGAAAATATATAGGTGAATATGTTAAATTGTGATGGAAGATACCGAATGTTTGTCACGCAACACACCTAAAAACTCATCAGTCTTCAATATTTTTACTAATTAAAAAACTGTTGTTTTTTTTAAAAGCTTAAAAAATTGTTGTTAACTCCTTTTGTAAAAAAAATAAAAACACTCAAAATTGTTTTATATAACACAAATACTAGACTTGCCAATTTTTCCTCACGCACGCACGGGATGGATTCAGAAAATTTTCTCCCATGGGAATGAGGACGAGGACAATTCCCTGTGAAAGGGATAGGGACGGAGATGAGGATTATATCCACCGTCTTGCGGGATCCCCAAATTCTCGCTGCCATGAGAAAATACTAGATACTCTTAGTTAAATTAACATGTATGTGCCTAAATTTTAGGGGTTTTAAGGTCTTTTTCATTTTAAAAACTTAAGTATTAATTTTTCTCTCAAACTCTAACTTAAAGTGAGATCTCTTTACATTTCAAAGACTTAATTACTCTAGGATGTTGTCATCTTCATCTTCTTTTTGCTAGTGATTTATGTTGAATATGTGAAACTTAATAAACTTCATTGTTGTTGCTCTATGCTTGTCGAATTATGTTAACTAAGTGAATTGATTTTGGTAGCAAATGAATTTCTAGTGATTTCAGAAACAAATTGATTTTTAGTTTTTTTCTTTTTTGTAATTTTTGTGGGGATCGTCGCCCATCCGTCGAGGAGCGGGAATTGAGGATGGGGAAAAATTCTTATAGTAGAAATCAGGGTCTAGGATGGGGAGGAGATAGGGGTGCGGGGATAGGAGTAAGCTACGAGATAGGGAGCGAAAAAGTACTCCCTAACCCTGTCCCGCTCAGGTCTAAAGCCTAACAAATACTCCTTTAATTTAAGTTAAAATAGGTTTGCTTAAAAGAAAACTTCATATAAAATTTATATTCATATTAATGAAAATAAGTTATATGTTGTTGTACTTTATTTTAATAACTTTATAATCATATTTGTTAATGAATATTGAATATTGCACTCATACGGTTTTTTTCAATCTATTATACACGTCCTCTCTTAAATGGTTTAAGTTCCAATAAACATTTTTTGGTCAAAAGTTCCAATAAATAAAATTAATAAATACTGTAGATCATTTATATTTTATACTCACACCTTAATTTTTATGTGCCACATCAATTTTTTTTTTTCCAAAACGGCTCATCCGAAAATGATTTTATACTCACAAAATCGATTTTTTTTTTCTTTCAAAAACGCCTTTTCCAGAAATATTATTGGGATGGTGTAGATATAATTAGCCTAATAAATATTGGGTATTATATTGGATTGATGGGCTCAAATAAAAGTCATATCCATGAATTTGTACTAGAAATCAATGGGTCACCACGAACTGCCCAAGTTCACAACTATCCTATTTATAGTTTCATGACACTTTTTTTTTAGCTTGATTGATAGATGAGACATTAATAAGACATATAAGAAAAATATTCTCCAGATTTCAAAAAAAAAAAAAAAAGAAAAAAAAAGAAAAAGGAAAATGAAAACCCAAGGAGATTATCACTTATATTTCCTCCGTTTCTTATTATAAGGCGCGTTCTAAAAAAATTTGATAGTCCTTTTTATAAGACGTGCGTTAATTTTGATAAAGTATTTTGTACTATTTTTCATGTATTTTATTTGACTAGTAATATTCATTAATTAAAACTATCAAATGTTATTAAAAGAAAGATAAAGTTGATAAATCAATATATTTTTATGAAATCGATAAAATAAAAATGTATTTTTATTGATATATATGATTTTGTTGACTATATATTATAAAAAAAAAACGGAAGGAGTAAGGCACATGCCATGTGAGCAAAAGTCTTCATTGTGGGCACTAATTCAAAATACATGACATATTTGTCCAAAAGTCATTTCAAAATATATGTTAACTGTGACCTAAAAAAAAAATAAAAAGTATGTTAATCATGTTGGATTGTTCTTAAGCCAAATAAAAATTACCCTCAACACAAAATAGACTAATGAGTAAGAGTATTCGAATCTCTAATGCTCTTGAAGTGATCGAATGCAGCGAAAAAATGTTATTATTCATTAGCATTATCGTGAACCATGATCATGATATCTACATGGCTTACGATCCATTTTGGTGCTTCATATATGATTACGAATTCATGCCGTAGACCAAGACTAAACATGAAATAATTGTTAGTATTGATGTGTTATATTCCTCCTCAACCAAACCTTTGAATTTTCGTGACTGAGACGCTATATCTAACTCATGATCGTGAGGAGTATAGAGGTGGTATATTGACTTGGTGTGTTGGTGATCATCACGGCTTTGAAGATTATTTATAGCCCACCTATTTAGACTTTTTATTATAATATAAAATTGGCTAAGCTAAAGTTTTCACTCATACTCATATGGAGCTCACATCAATATTTTATCATTATCTAATAAATTGTATTGATTACTTGCAATTTTGATCCAATTAATGTTTAGTTAATATGAAAAGTTAACAATAATCTTATCTAATACATATTCAGCTCACACAAATAATTATAATTTATTATAAATAAAATATTAGTCAAATTAATAACTTATTTTTTATTTTTACTTTGGGTCTTTAATTAATTTTTTACTTTTAACCGGTCCTTTAATTTCTAATTTAGTTTTAATTTTGTCTATATTCATTAACTTTGTTAAATGACTAATAAATTTTTTTTAAAATGATGTCGTTTTTGACATAGATTTCTTTACCTTCCATCTCATATCTAGTTACTCCATCACCAACCACTGACGACCACCACCATTCCAGCCCCCAAATATTTTTTAACTTGCTACCAAATAGATACACCCAAAGCAAAGTTGTGCTTAGCTTGGTCCAATAATCAGTCCCTTTTAATGCGTATGATTTTACAAGCCTTAAATTAAATAATTAAATCATAATTTTGCAGATAATAAATAACATTAAGGTTCGAAGTAAAAAACAATAACATGACTGTTATTTTTCAAAGTATGGGGGGCAACACAATCCAAATAATTTTTTTGAAAACATAAATATATTGATAGGTACCTTAAAAAAAAAATGATAGGTACATAAGAGGAGCAGAGAAAAAACAGGGGAACATCATAGACGTTAGAGCCATATACATGAAAATGAAATGGGAACTCATCAGGAGTGCACCTGTTTCCTTATTATGCGCACAACACAACACACTTTTTAATTTCAGAGTTTAGAAACAGAGCAAATGTGGCAATACTATAAACCCCATTCCAATTTCCAATTCCCATTTTCAATATTTTATTTCTATAAGGGGCTAAGCCTAACTTATAAAAAATAAGCCAAATGTATCTTTTGGTCATGTATCTTTTATGTGTATTTTGTTTCGATCCTATATTTTTTTGGGTTACATTTTGGTCCGGTATCTTTTATAAACGTTTCATTTTGGTCCAATTCGTCAACCCTGTCACCCCTAACATAATTGATCTAATAAGAACATAGTCAAATTACATAATTTATCTTTAAGCCCAGAAAAATCATAACATACACATCAACCCTAATAAGAACAAATTCAAATTACTTTGTAACAAGGTGACGGAGTTGACATACTGGACCAAAATAGAACCTTTATAAGAGATATACGACCAAAATGTAACCAAAAAAGATAAAGGACTAAAACGAAGTGCGCATAAGAGATATAGGACCAAAAGGTATATTTGGCCTAATAAATGCTACCTCTAGTCCTTTTTATAAGAAACAAAAAAAGATTTTTTAATCCTTTTTATAAGAGACTTTATGAGTTTTCTAGGTGTATTAATTGTTAAGAAAAGGTAAAAATATTTTGTTACCTTCAATGAGCATTCATAATTTTTCATATAAGTGAATGCATTAATTACATGAATATTTTAATAATTTTCTCACATCATTAATTGAAAAGAACATAACTTATTATGTTTTATTGATATATATAAAACATGTCCAATGTTTCTTATAAAAAGGACGAAAAGTAGTACTACCTACGTTCCAAAACTATAGTTACTTTAGGTTTAAAATCTTAGTTTCAAAATAATTGTCATTTTAGGATTCCAAGATGTAATAAATTACATATTTTAATATTTCTCTCTTATCACCTCATTTGTTCACTAATCACTATCTATTTTTTTAATTCTTTTGTCTATCACTTTAGTTTTTAATTGGACACATTAGTCCACTTATATTAAAAACTTATCAATATCAATGATTTCTCGATATATATAAAAAAATCTAAAATAACTACAATTTAAAAATAAAGAGAGTATTAAATACGGGTCAATATAAATATTAATTAAAGAGTAGAAATAAACACAAAAACTTTAACATAATGTCATATTGTTTTGAACACGAGAATCCATTCTGAATAGTTATTGTTGCCGGTGATAAATAGAGGGAAGATACCAAAAAATTCCTAACAATATATTGTTATTTGTAATGAAGGTATCAAACATGAATGAAACCTGTTCCTCATGCAAACCCCTTACTCACCATGTCACATACACGTGTCAACACCCCACCACTCCACCGTTCTATAAAACGACACTCACCCTCTTCATCCTTCCTTATTCCTCAATCTTCATCTTCATTATTATTATTAATCTCACTCACTCTCTTTTCATTCAAAAAAAAAAAAAGAAAACAAAAGAAAATACTCTCATCTCATCACTCTCCTCCATCCATGGCGGACACCCGTTCCCACCCCCACCATGTCCAAGTCCACACCACCACCACTCAGCGCTACGAAGGCACTCCTGGTACCACATTCCTCGCCCCCGCTCACTACCGCTACGAAGGTGGCCAACACAGTTACGGAGGCAGCGGCGGCGGTATTCTCAACTCCCTCTTCCCTAATGGCGGTCCTTCTGCCTCCCAAATCATGGCTGTCCTTGCCGGTGTACCCGTTGGCGGAACCCTCGTCCTCCTCTCTGCCCTTTCGTTCCTCGGCAGCCTCATCGGGCTCGCCGTGGTCACGCCTTTGTTCATTCTCTTCAGCCCGGTCATTGTCCCTGCTGCCCTGGCCATATCCCTGGCTGTGGCTGGGATATTGACATCTGGAGCGTGCGGGTTGAGCGGGCTGATGTCGTTCTCGTGGGTGATGAATTACATCCGACAAACACAAGGGACAGTTCCCGAGCAACTCGACTCGGCGAAGCGGCGCGTGGCGGACATGGCGGATTATGTGGGCCAGAAGACCAAGGAAGTTGGGCAAGACATACAGAACAAGGCCCATGAAGCCAAGAGGACAACATGGAGTGATGATCGAAAGATAATTTGATGAGTCTCATGTGACGAGAAAAATGGTTTCAATTTAGCTCTTATCATCTCTATATAAGGGGGAAATAAATTTGATCTTGCAGTTTAGTGTTCATGGACTTTGAAGTTTTCATTTTGTGTTTTGTTCTTGTAACTTTAGTGTTCTTGTTTGTTGTTTTTGCCTTTGGCGGCAGTGCGTGTAATTTGTATAATTTGTATTTGTTCACTTGTTTGTTGCACTTGTAATTAGTTTCCAAATTTCATGTGTAACAAGTACTCTTGCATTTCTCTATTTACAATTTTAATTTCTTTTATTTCTTTATATATAGTTATATACTATTATAACTAGACAGATCACCCGTGCTATCGTGCGATGTTAGAAATCTCACATCGACGACTAGTGATATGACAATCGTTAAGTTTATAAGTGCGTGACAATCTTCGTGACAATCTTCATTCTACGAACTAGCTTTTGAGATTGAGTTACAATTTAGTCAGGTAAGTATACATACCATATAAGCACAAATTATTAATTTGTATTAATTCTTAACATATATAGAAATAAGGATTTAATCATATAACATTGGTGTTTTTAAAATAAATGCATGTGGTCGTTATAATGAATATAGATTGTTAAATGCTTTCTTATAAACAACATTAGTAACTTCATTTAAATGGTCCCTTTCAAACTTTCATCTTGGATATGCAAACTTATAAAATCACAATAAATATACTCATAAGAAGAATATTGAGCATATTAATTTATTAATTAATTTAATTAACACAATAGTTTTAACCTAATGATTACAATGCTGAAATATATGAATATTAATGACAATGAGAATTTTAATTTTTAATTTATTAATTAATTTAAAGTCATCATTCCAAAAATATTTTTAGACCAATATTATTTTTTTAATTATTGCTCTCTTAGCTTTGAAATATATACTAATTTATTTACACCACAATTTTCAATAATCAATAGCCATTCAATATTAATTATAATCAATTTTAATTTACGTAATTTCAAATTTCAAAGCTCATAATTCCAATAGTTTTAACGTCATGATTTCAACAATAACTTTAGACTAATTAAGCCATTTTTTTAATTATTGCTCTTATTAAAAATGACAATCCAAGAATAATTAGGTATAGGGTGGTTTATAGTTGCATCTCGCCGGTTCATATGCTTCGCATATATAGAACAAATCGATAAATCCATTGAGTATCACTGCAAAATGCATTTAGCTATTTAAAATCATCAATTAGACACGAATAATATATATTACTACAAAAAATTTGTTTAGAAATTATTATATGATTAAGCATTATGCAAAAAGACACATCCAACAACTACACGTACTATTCCACATATGAAGAATTCTTTTTCTTGATATTGAACTCAATGGAAATCAGAGAACAGATTGAAATACATGTTGAATATTCCTCTATATTGTGAAATGTGATTTAAATTACAAGAGGTGACTAATAGAGGTACATATACACAAAGTGTAGAATTAACTATCTTAACCGATTCAACAGACTGAAACTAACTAAGACTCAGCTGAAATATTGATCAGACTATACAAAAAAATATTAATTACATAAGTTTAATACTTGAAACTGATTTCAAGAGGGAAAAAAACTCTTATAAGATATAAGATAAATAAGATGGATTTTTTTCTTTTATTTTAAAAACTAAAAAATAAACAATAAAATTAAATAATTAAAAAGGAACAAAACTCTCTAATAAGATATAAGATATGAGATAAGATAAGATTGATTTTTTTTTAAAACAAAATATAAATAATGAAATTAAATAATTAAGAGAGAACGAAGCTCCATATTAGATAAGATATAAATAAAATATAAGATATATAAGATAAAATAAGATCTGATTTATTATTTTTTTTAGAAAGGGAAAAACAAATAGTGAAATTAAATAATTAAGGGGGAACCGAAGTGAATTCCAATTCCCTCTTAGCTATTCTCTTCTGTGTCATGCTTGTTGCTTTTTTCAAGTCTCAACACTTGAATGTGCAGTGAGTAATGGAGTCATACGATCTTCTTCTGGAGAAGACCCGAGTCCCTCAACCGTGTCTTCAAAAACTAGCCGTCAATTCCATCTTCTCCAAGCTCCGATCAGCGCCCAAACACCTCGACCCGGAATCCGAACCCGGAAGACGCGCCATTACTCTCTGCCTCACCTCCTCTTCCCCTCACGTCGTCGATCAATCCGTCCGCGACCTCTGCCGCCTCGTCGTCACCGACTCCGCCGTCTCCCTGTCCACCGCCTTGCTCGAGCTCCAATCCGCCCTCGAAGGATCCGACCCGAAACTCGTATCCGTATTCGTCAAGGGGTTGGGCTACCTCGTCCGATTCGGTTTCCAGAAGAACAATGCCTCTTGGCGCTTCAGTTCCGTACATACTCATCCTCTTGTTAAGGTCAGTTACCGCCAAATTGGTTCTGCTATTTTTCTTTCCCTTTTTTTTTCAAAATAATAAGTTTCGTTAAGAAGAAAATTATAAGGAATTTGGTGAAGGTAGAAGATGCTTTAACAAACTATTTTAGGTACGAGCATGATATTGTGACTGTCCATTTGGAAAAAATACAATGGATCAGAGTGTTATCTTGCATAGTGAGACTAGATAGTATCCTAGGAGTGTATGAGTGATAGTTTGTGCAAGCATCTTACGTAGAAGAGAAAAAAAGAAGAAGGAAATTTATTAAACTTGGTGTGCAAGTAAACTGTTAAGTCTTGTATGAGGTGAGAATTTTTCTTTTTTCAATGTTTGGCAGGTATTGTCGTGCCGGCCGGAAGTTCAATCTGAACTCCTGCGGCAGGTTTTGTTGTTCATGTTGCAGAATAAGCGTCTGGGAATGGTAAATGTTTGTGAATTTTTAAGGCCCTCGTTGAGTTTCTCGATCATAAAATTGTTAGTTTTGGAGTCGTCCTCTGCTTCATTTGCGACACAACTGGTATCATCTATGACAGCATTCTGTTGCTCGTTACCACATGAGTCCCTGCCTGTTTTTAAGCTGCTAATGGGATACCTTAATTATCTTCCTCATGCGACCTTTGAAGTAAGTTATTGATATGTTGTATTTAATTAGTTCTTCGTTCTGGTTATTGTGTTGTATTCATCGGGAAGTGAAAGATGCAGTGGAATAATGATCTTGTAACTGTTTTCCTTTGTAATTTTTAGGACTACAGGAAACTAGTATTTATTGCAGAACATATGGTTGAGGCATATATAGCGGTACTGAAATATTCGGCTGGAAAGAAATCAGTATGTCCCATGTAATTTACTATTCACATTTGTATTCATTACCTAATGATGTTTTTCATTGATTAATGTAATTCATGCATTGTTGTTGATCCCTCTTAGCAGCTGATTACTGAAGTCCAACTGTGTGCTGTTGAATTCTCGGAAACAGTTGTTTCTTTATCCACATGTCTTCACTGGCACCATGGTGGGCATGAGCCAATACTTGAACTCTTAAGGCGCTTGTTGTCTGTACAGAAAGATCTTGGGTTACAGTGGGTGCCTGGTTTGTCATTGACTTTGGTATCATTATTCACAATCCTTGTTGAATCAGAGCTTGAACATGAACAAATTTCTATATTGAAACTCCTTATCTTATTTCTGAAGTGGAAATATCCTAACGGTAAGTTTTCTACTGCTGTCCGAATTTTAGGGGAGGGGGGTTGCATAAGTTCAAGTTGAATATTTGTGACCAGAACTACGATATCCTTTTATTAGAATTGTGAAATTTCTTTTTAAAACTTCCCTTTTGAGTTCTAAATCAATATATGCCAAATGGCATTCATGTTTGATAATCTCATAGAGAAGTTTATGAATTTTTCAAGATACTGTTTCTATTGTGATGGGCTGATTTATGTTTTTTTGGTGATTTTTGTGTTAACTATGTGGCAATGCAGCTACATGCGTCGTATGCATTCTGTCTTCTTGACAAAAGATTTAATAGCAACATGTCTTCGTGCTGTAAAATGCTTTTGCTCAAATTTGTATAAATTAATCCCTGTCATTATATGGTTTATGTGTGGGTGGAGGTAGGATGGCGTGTAAATTGTAGTATTGAATAGCATTCCATTTGAACCATGGTTTATGTGTACTATTGGGCACCTTTGCTGATAAAAAAAAAATATCCCTGTCATTATGCTCATTTGCTACTTCCCTTAATTTCATCATTTTTTTTATAATTTATTTATTTTAATTTTTTGTAAATACAAATGCAGATGCTGCTATCAGCAAAATTAATTCCTCTCCATTTGAAGAGATATTGTTTTTTCTGCCTGTTGTTAGCCTCATGTCATCTCCTTCTAAATCTGTGAAAGGACTGGCTACTGATTTTCTTCTCCTCTTGGAGAAGCTCCTTGTCAAGATGTTTAAGGCACCAAAAGATAAACCAATCGTCGATGGGGAAGTTCATTATCATAGCACACCGGGAATCATAGTTTTGAGACTTTTGCGACATCTATGGTATCAGGTTTTTGTCATGCATCTCAGATTTTCTGTTTAAAATGTTATACATATCATTTAAACAGATGATATTTGTTTTCAGAAGGAGGCAGTAATATGCTTCAGTCCTGAATGAATATGTGCGAGCTCGCAAGTCATGTGACTTGAAAAAGGGCTGCACATATAGCCATTTCTAGTTTTCTACCCAGCGATAATAGAATAATTAGAAATTCCATGCTTCTATTGTTTCAGGATGGAGAATCATCTTCCAGATTTTTCCTTCTGAGTTTGACTTCAAAGGGTGAGTGTGAAAGCGTAATAATTCATGATAAACCGATATCTTGGGTTTCTCATGTAAGAGGGCTCTGTTTGTCAATTGTTGGCCAAAGGAAATCTTCATTACCTCTCTCACATTTTCAGGAACTATTTTTGACTGGTATGATCCGTTAGCTTTTTGGAATGGAATTATTTGGCATGGTTGTGTACTTTTGTTAAATGATGCAAGATATTGATGTTATCTCGATGCCTATTCTTGTAGGGATGCCCTTGTTGCTCAGTGCTGTTCTCGGCGTTTTATTGATACATCCACTAATGGGGCCTGCTGCGGTTGATTCTTTGTCTTCCATTGCCATTGTGGATCACAAACTAGGAGTTCCTTTGTTGCTAACAATTATGTTTTACAGTAATATATTCACAAAAAATGATGTTATTTGTGGTGATATGTTGGTAATTTCTCCCTTTTGCACTGGCTCTTATTGACTCCATCATAAGTATGATTCTTTTATCTAATTTTATTTTGAAACTGTTGTTGCAGCTAAGAATTTTTGAATTGCTGCCATCACTTGCCTCACACTCTGCAATGATTCCACTTGTGGTTCAAACCATCTTGCCAATGCTTAACAAAGATGCAGAATTGTGGGTACTCTGCTAGATTGTGTATTTCATAATTTTCATTTAGTATTTCGTTCTAACTATCATGTTTCTTTGAAGTTTGAACTCTGAGCTGCTATCGTATTTAGAGGCCATGTTTAAAAGCCACGTCTTTTGCATAATTCCTGCTATTCTTTGTATTGTTTTCAGAAGTCTTACTAGTTTTAAATTTTCTGGAATGATGCACCCCATGTGTACTTTTTCTCACAAGTCTAAAATTGATCTCTTAGAAATCTAATTCTCTAGATATGCCTGTGTGGCATAAATTATCGTCTTTGCCTCGCGCCAATTAGAGTATGTTTAAAGATAGAGAATTTGTTGTGGTCCTCAAATGTCATTCTGGGCTTGAAACTAAACCTTGGCCCTCATGAATTTCCAAATTATTGAATATCATTGCAATTCATTTTTAAAGGGTTTTCCCTCTACATGCAGCACCTTATATGCTACAGCAATTCGATTGCTTTGCCGAACCTGGGAGATCAATGATCGAGCCTTTGGGAGTTTGCAAGTGAGTTCTTCGTTCCACTCTTACCTGTATCTTCCACTGCCACACATTTTATTTTAAGTGGACATGAGTAATTATTTAATGCAGATCAGGAGATTCGAATTTTAAATTGGTAGTTGATTAAAGATTTGTTCACTTAATGAATCAAATCTGTCATTGTTATGAAAACTCTTTTAAGGGAGGTTGAACTTGTTGAAGTAATACTAATATTACTGTTACATTCTTTAGCTCTTTGTAATTTGTTGATATGATCAGTTGTGTTGAAGTGCTAGTACAATCATGTTGTGATTGGTTTAAATGATATTATTGTATCCCCAAGTTCCTGAGAAGGGTTGTTTACTTTATCATGTCATGAAATTAATGATGCATGGAGGACACAAGTTATTTGTAGATATAAAGTAAATTACTAAGTTTTTAGCTTTTGATATAGCTGATTATTGAAATTCTGAGATTACTGTTGACAAAGCCTATATGTGGCTTGAATCACAAAACTAGCTGCTGGAATCCTGGAACCTATTTTTTATTTTATTTTAAATTTTAAAATTTTAAAATATTTGCAATAGTATAATTTAAACTTTGTCTAGTAACTAGAGGGAAATTTAGTAGAAGCAAGAATTATAGTTTCTTTTCTGCCAAAGATGATTTAGAACATGTCTATCGTTTTTCTGCTTAGGGTGCCAGCTTCTCAGTACCCTACAAGAGCTCAAACTTAAGGCTTAAAGTTTCAATGCTACATAAACAATTCTTTATATGTACAAACATAGTTTTTCTGCACCACTATTGTCCTGTTGAACTATCTTACTAGGTCGCATCAAAAGGTTTTGCTAAAATTTACATGCATTTGATCAATTCTGTTTATTGGTCGTCCCACTTTATCTTTCTAAGAAGTAAGAGTTATCCATACATCATATTTTAGAGACCTCCATTTTTGAGAATTGAGATGCCAATTTGGTTGACTCTTTTGTGCAATCCCTTGATGTTTCTTCAAGGTTACTATATATAAAAAATTTCCTATTTATTTTATATTTTCTCCATATTTAGGGTGTCTTGCTTCCCAAAGGGTTTACTGATTTCATGTCAGAGAGAGCTATCTGTACCAGCATGGCTGCTTCCATCCGAGATGTTTGTCATAAAAGCCCTGATAGGGGTGTTGACCTTATCTTGTCTGTTTCGGTATGCCCTGCCAGTACTATTTCTTGATTCTCTTTTTCCACTCTGCTTTTCTGGGAAGTCATGGTTCATTGTTGGAATAAACAGTTTTGCATTGAGAGTCAAGATCCCGTAGTTAAAGCTCTTGGCTTACAAAGCCTTGCTCACCTTTGTGAAGCTGATGTGATAGGTAATGTTTTTTTCTTTTCAGATAATATATTTTATGGAATGATATATATTAAGGCATAGTAAATATTTCAATATTTAGGCAATCTTGTTTATATTTTTAAAGTAAAAAATCAAAGCATTCTGATGGTATATGCTGTCCCTTTTTTTTTTCTAGACTTTTACACTGCATGGGATGTCATTGCAAATCATGTGCAAGGTTACCAAGATGATCCCATTCTTGCACATAGGTAAGCATATTCAAGGCTCTAAGCAGACACTTATCTGTTGTTGACTTTGACTATAATACAGATAGCGGTGAAGTTTCTTCTAGTGATAAAAAAGCATAACTTATGGCCTAACCATAACTATGAAGTTTTCATTCTTGGTGATCTTGATCTTTGTTTTTAGTAAAAAAAATTGGTTTAGATATATATCTTTTTTTGGTTAATATAGTTTGCAAGTGCATAGTATTTTGATTGCAAACTTCTCCCTTGATTAAGACATAATTTCCAAGTTTTAAATTGTCCTCCTCTTTCTCAATAAGTCACACTTCCTGTTTTATGGCAGCATTTGTGTTCTGCTAAGGTGGGGTGCAATGGACGCAGAAGCATATCCAGAAGCATCGAAGAGTCTGCTGCAAATTGTGTGGGATGTAGTTACCTCTGGTCAGGAGACATGGTGGGCAAAAGCAAGAATATCAGCCCTGGAGGCACTTAACCAATATGAAGTATATCTGTTGATGCAAGCCTTGCTCTGCACGAGTTGACCTTGTTTTTTGGAAATAAGTAATTTACACTATCTCCATTACTACTTTCCAGGTGTCTCAGCTTGAAAAAAGCATTCCAGATTTTAAGAAAGTTATTTTGGAGCTGTTTTTTTCTGAGAGAAATCCTGAAGTACTCAAGGCTATGGAGGATTTTCACATCAAGATAATCACATATGAGCACACGTAACCATTATATCCTACAATCAATTTACTGATCTCTTAAATGCAATAATACTATTATGCTTGAATTTGATTATTTTCTATCCAATTGCTTTAGAAATCGCCGGAGAATGGTCAAGGAGAAAAGAGTTGCAGGAAGTAAGATTGAAAAGTTGATGGAGGTATTTCCACATGCTATATTCACTTCAGGTATGGTGGTATCAGCTGTCCATTTCTTTTGTTTTTTTTGTTTTTTTTTTTTCAAAGTAATGCTTATGAGAAGAAAAAATAGAGCAAAACTCTTGAGTTGAGTTTTTCTTTCCCAACATATCTGTTGTGAACTCAGTTTCTTAATCTAGATTCTAGACAAAACAATTTATTGTGGATTTTGCTGAAATCTAAATGAAACTGAGCGGTAATGGTTATCTTCACTGGACAGGACATGATTACTTTCATATGATTTAAAAAATATTTGATTCCTTAAATTGTGAAAATTCTGTCACTAATTGTTTTTATCACTCTGTCTGATTTAATGTTTTAATTTTCTTGTGTTTTCTTAATATGCCTTGATATGTGAGCTTTTTGTTTACAGGGAACATAAGTGAGGCTAGAGAATTACCTGGTGCAGCTTTATTATGTTTTTCTTTTGCTCCTAAGGTTGTGAATGAACATCAGGCTTCTAAAGTAAGATATCAATAGATCAAATATATTCTGATTAGATTTGAGGGCCTTTCTAATCTGATATTGTATGTATTCAGAGGCTAAGAGACGTACATGCTGGGTATGAAAGTGGTCTAGTGGAAGTAGCTGCTTCTCTTCAGCTCTCCAGAAATATCTTGCTTGCACTTATGTCACTGCAATCATGGAAAGGTTTCATGCGACGTTGGATGAAGGCTTACATTCAATCCTATGATGCTAAGGCACAATTGAGTGTCCTAGATAAAACTTCTAAAGCCTCCAGTGATATTTTGAAGGTCATTTTTAGTATTTCAAATATCCTTTTTGTCCATTTATCAGTTGCTAGTAAGTACAGCGCAAGTTGATGTCATATCTGATGTAGGTTTCTTGTTACATTCTTTTGTACAGAGTATGATAGCAATAGCGAATGAGGCTATACCTAGAGCAGCTGAAAATATTGCTCTGGCTATTGGTGCACTCTGTGTGGTGAGAAGCTTTCCCATGGTGGTGCACACATTTTTAATATTTATAGATTCTGACTAGTTATCATCTGTGCTGACCAATCTTAGGATTATGGAGCATGTAATTCTGTGGCTAATAACTACATTTCATAGAACAAAATTGCAATATGATTCTTGGAAATAATTCAGTCTCATATATGCATCCCTCAATCTGATTTCTGTTGCAGTAACCAATATCTATAATTTCACTTAGGGTTATGGTTAACTAAAAGGCCTTCCAATCAGTGAGGGCTCGTTTGTTGTTGTTTAAAAATAATTGATTTTGAAGGTAGGTAGAGAATTGATTAATTTTTTAATTGATTATGAGGAAAATCAAAAGCTAATATGTTCGGTTAAAATGAGAAGAATCACTATTTTAGTCTTCTCTCTCTTGTATTTCAGTTGATTATTTTGAGAAGCAGCTCAAAGTAGCTTCTCAAAAAAGCAAAAATCTGATTATTTTTCGCTTCTGATTATTTTTAAAAGCACAGGCAAACATCTTAAAAACTTTCAGAATTGATTGTTTTCTTACAAAAAAGTGATTATTTTGCAAAATAAGCAATAACAAACGGGTTCAGTCAAGTCTTGAAAAATCTGGTTAGTAATGTTTCCTGCGAAATTAACATAACAGTATTTGTTTGTCAAGATCTCTGGCCTTGGTATTGTCAGGTTTTGCCTCCAACTGTTCATACTGTGAAATCAGCAGCTTCAAAGTTTCTATTGGAATGGTTGCTCCAACATGAACATGAACACCGCCAATGGTCTGCTGCAATTTCTCTTGGATTAATCTCAAGTTGCCTTCATGCAACCGATCATAAACAGAGATATGACAACATCACAGGACTACTTGAGGTATACTTGTTCCCTTCTTTTTTGTTTGTCTGCCTGTTGTCTTTTCTTTTTTTTGGAGATTACACTATTTTCCTTCTATTCTTTTTTTTTTTTCCCTTTTTCTTTTCCTTTTTTGATAAAGAAGTGCTTTATGAAACAAGTTTAAAGTAAAATATTTCAATGATGAAAGAAAGTACGTTGTTTATGAAGTGTTACTGAAAATGATTCCGGCTTCAATTCTCCCTTTTCCTTAGCTCTTGGGTCAAATAAAAACTTTTGAAATAAATTCAACCTTTATTGGCATATTAATGTCACGGTATACTTAGGTTCCTATTTGCCTTTGTAGTAGGATAGTTGAGAAGGAAATTGAAAATGGACTGAGGGGCTAAAATCATGAATTCTCTAATGGATCCTGTCATTTAATCAATCGATTAGTTTTTCAAATTTGGTCCACTTTTGGAGGAACTTGTTTATATGAACTATTTAACTTAATGTGAACTTTCAGGTTCTTTTTGTTAGTAAAAGTTCCCTTGTAAAAGGAGCATGTGGTGTTGGATTGGGTTTTGCATGCCAAGATCTCCTTACCAGGGTTGAAGCTGCTGGTACTTCTACTGTGAAAAATGAGACAGAAAAGGTTGCACAATCTGAGTTACTAGGAAGAATTGTTAGAGCCTTAGCTACAGTGATACACGAGAAAACTCAGAGTTCTTCTGATGTTTTGGACAGTCTATGTTCATTCTTTCCGCAGGGTTCATATGATGTGAATGCTAAAGTATTTGAACCATTATTTGAAACTAGTGAAGACTTGGAAGAAGATATCTGGGGTGTTGCGGGACTTGTTTTTGGTCTAGCTACTTCTATTAGTGCAGTATACAGAGCTGGGGAGTTAGAGGCTGTTATCAAGATAAAAGACTTGGTAATATCGTGGCTCCCATATGTGAGTTCACTTGTTCAAAGCACTAGCTTACAGGGTGAAGAATCTGAGATGGTTTTAGCACTGGGATCATGTATTGCTCTTCCCACAGTAGTGGCTTTTTGCCAGAGAATGGAATTGATGGCTGAGAACGAATTGGACAACATTGTGGTTGGTTTTACTGAGTTGATTTCTGAGTTAATCTCTGTGAAAAAGTCTGGCATTTTGCACCATAGTTTGCTGATGGCATCATGCGTTGGAGCAGGGACAGTACTTTCTTGCATACTGAATGAAGGTGTTCACTCTATTGAGGTTGAGCGCATTAAATGTTTACTGGAACTGTTCAGAAAATGTTACTCCAATCCTTTTCCTTTTCTTGTCCATCTTGGTGGTATGCTAGGAGTTGTTAATGCTACTGGAGCAGGTGCTAGGATTTTGGTGAATGTGAATTTTCCAAATGATGCTAGGCAGTCCGGTTATCAGAAGAAGGTAATTTACCTTTTTGATAAAATTGTTATTATTATTATTTTTTTGTTTCATACTCAAATATTTTACCACGTGAACAACAGGAGTCTTCTTTTGTTGTGGGTCCTCTCCTATCGAATTCTGTCTTTGAACCATACTTGGCAACATTGGTGCAAGAGATGTTTCTTGTGGCAAAGAGTTCTGATAATCATCAGCTACCACAGTTTGCTTCCTGGGTACTTGCCTTCCTTCGTCAACATTTATGGTCCAAGGAAGTTTCAGGGGTTGATGATTACAGTAATATGGCTGAAACTTATTCAAAATCTGTTTCTCATAATTTTTCTGAGGACAATGTGGTCTTGGAACTCAGTTTGCGGCTTATGGATTTCAAGTACACTGAGGTAGATCTCTTGCCAATTCTTCGTGTAAATTGTTTTTAAGGAGTTCTTTATCATTGAGTGAATAATATATATATTTTTAATATTTCAACTTTTGTCTTTCTATTTCAATTTTTGAGTACTCGCCTTCCTTTCCTTGATAGGAGGCCTGTGTTACTGTGCAATTTTATGTTTAAGTTGATGCTTGCATTTCAGTTTTCTTTGAACTATAATGTTTTTGTTTCATGTATGGAAGCTGGAAAACCGACCAACTACACACTAGCAGTTTAAATTCTATACGTTGTCTTTCAAATTATGGAAACTATGTCATAATTAAGTGTTATTCTGCGAATCATTCACAACAAGCTGGTAGTTGGATTCCGAAGCTTAGTTTCGGTCAAAAATCATGACAGATCAAACCAATAGTTGAGATCATGAATAATGTTTAAATTTGATTGAATTAATTTTTTCATCCTTTTTGAAGGCAGTAAATATTAGACCAAGCTAGTAGTTGGATTCCGAAGCTTAGTTTCGGTCAAAAATCATGACAGATCAAACCAATAGTTGAGATCATGAATAATGTTTAACTTTGATTGAATTGATTTTTTCATCCTTTTTGAAGGCAATAAATATTAGACCAAGCTACCATATATATATTTGTTATTATTATTACTACTACTACTACTTTTATTATTATTATTATTATTATTATTATTACTATTACTATTTTTATGGTGTTTTGGTTGAGGGTCTTGTAATTGAATTTAGTGTCACTTTTTCATGTGCAACCACGGCTCTTAAACCACAAAATAATCTTGAATTTTTTGGCTTTTGGTTGTTATTTTTATTTATTGTAAGCTTTTGGTTATTCTATTAAATTCGTTTATTGTACTATTCCATCTTTTACATGGTTTTGTGCCTTACTGGTACATGCTATATTCATTATGATAATTTTTTCTCTTTCACCCAATTAACTCTATTCTAGATGTAGGCTGGAGAGTGTATGTGATTGACTTAAAATGTACATCCTATACTTAGCTAATCTATTACAATAACCAAGTTATATGTTTTCTTTAGTCAATTCATTGGTCTCATTTTTTTTTTCTTGTCTATGTTCAGCCAGGTACTATGGTACACATTGGCTCAGTTGTTTCTGTGTTAAGGTGTCTTTCTAGAGCTCCCAGGGTGCCTAGCTTGGATTGGGGATCAATTATTAGGCGTTGTATGAGATATGAGGCTAACGTTGTTCAGTTGTTACCGGCAGATTTTGGTTATAAGAAAGGAGCTCTAAGGGAGGAATGTGTACTGTTCGCAATAGCTCATGCGAATCAATTTGATTCACTTTTAACATTTCTTGATGAGCTATCTGACTTGTCCAGGTTCAGGACACTTGAAATAAACCTGCAGTCATGTTTATTAATTCATCTAGCGGACCTTGTAAAAGTATATTCGAACTCCAGGCTTGAGAAACTATTCAGTGATGTGAGTAATTACTTGTTTTCATTTACTTCACGTGAAGAGTCTGATACCTACCGGAAAAGCTTGTTATGTATTTCATGCTGGAAGGGTCTTTATGAGTGCCTAGATGAGGTTTCTGTGGACACGTCTAGTAACATATCCCATGTTGAGAGGTGCATGGAGGTTTTATTTACTTTATTGCCAGTTGTGCAATCCTTTGGCAGTGACGTAAGTTCTGTAGAGGAGTGGTCTGAGGCTGTAAGATGCTTAGGGAAGGCTCCGCAGAGATGGTTGTTGGACTTCCTGAAGGTATGCATGCATGATACATTTCACTGTATCTCTCTCTTTTCAGCTTTTCCTCTCAAGAAAAATATTTTGAAATCTTACTCTTATAATGATCTTTTAGTATATGTTATTGTTTCTGTTATTTGGTACCTTAATTATCGCGATGTTATGTTGTTTACCTTAAATTAATTTTCCTTAGCGCTGATTAAGATTGATTGAGATCAAGCTTATTAGATACAAGTGTGTGTTTAAACCCTGTGACGTAAGTGGTCATTTGTAAACACAGGTTTCACATGAGGAGTTTATTCAGAGTGCTGACAAATTTACTGGAGTCCAAAAAAAGGTTTATGCTAGGATCAAGCTGGTGAAGACCGGTTCTCTTCCACTGATTGAACTTGGGAAATTGAAATCGTACATATTGAACTCCAAATTACAAGGTTAGGTTTGCTCTGCTTCTCAAAGTTACTGTGTATTTTGGCAGAGGAACTCAGATAAATTTTAGCTGAAACAATTTATGCTTCTTACTTGAATCACATTTGCTATTTATATTCACTTGAAAAATGTTTGGAACCCAGGAGCTTGTAAAGCTAGAAATGTTTTTCATATCAAATGTAAATGCTAAAGATTTGGTTTTTGCAGGACTCTGGGTTATACTTGTTGAAGTTGTGGCGGCTTTGCACCATGCAGAGGGAAGTATTAAAAGACAGTGGCTTATTGATGCTGTCGAAATTAGCTGCGTATCCAGTTTTCCTTCAACGGTAGGAACCTGAAATTGATTCCTTTATTACTGCTTATTTGATGGCATGGTCATTGTTATGCAGATCTTGCATGAAAAAAAAAACTGCAAGAATTAGTATGTGATGTTAGTAGATATTTTCATTTATTTGAAAAGCATATAACACATTAATTTTAATTGTTTAAAAGAAAATTATCTTGGTTTAATGTGAAATTTTATGAGCGTCATGTTCATTGTCACATTTTGATTCTTACTGTGGATGACTGGACATTATGAGAAAATCATCCAACAGAAAGTTATTCATTGGTTCATGATTGGTTTTGATTTACACTTGTATTGATGTACATCATAATGCATTTTATTTTCCTATTTCTACAATTCTCGTTTGTGGTTAAAAGAAAACTGTCCATTATAAGTCATCATCTATAACATCAATGATATGCATGACATTGTTAATTTGTTGCAACATTTTTTATGGGTCTCTGCAAAAACAAGAGTGCCGAAATGAATGGAGCTAATGGAACTATTATTATTATTATTATTATTATTTGTAAATAACAAATGTAAAAAACTATCTTTCTCTCTCGATTTGAATCCCCTAGGCACATTTAAGAGATTTCTACTTATGGAATTGGTCATCTCGTATGATGCCCGACTTATTTATGTGTGAATGGCATTTACAATGCTACAGTTTACCATTAATGGGCCTTGCCAAAATTCTAGATCATGGGAAAGAGAAGATATCTGTTACTTCTTGATAACCTAGTTAAATTTATTATATGAAGCTCATTCGTTTATATTTTTTTTTGGATACGCTCATTCCTTTATATGCTTCTTCATTATTCTGCAGGCACTACAGTTTCTTGGTCTGCTATCTGCGACATGCTGCAAATACATGCCCTGCATGATTGTGGACCAACAAATGGTACTGAATGATCTACCAGTCACCCTTGTATCTCTTCTCACCGACCAAAGCTGGAATGTTGTTGCAGAAACTGTTGCCTCCCACCTCTTTTCATCGACAGAACGTATATATGAATGGGCGATGCAGATAGCAGAGGGTTCTTATATTCCTGATTCGCAACCCATTGATGAAAGTGAGAATCATTTGGCTGCTTTTCTACTGCAACTGATGCATCGGACATGTGTTCTTTTAAAAGGCTACTTGCCATTAGATAAGCAGCTCAGACTCGCCAGCATGATAATTTCTTGAGATGCAAACTGCAGTCCTGAAAATGCAGGAGTACGACGAAATGAAAATCAGAAGCATTTTCTCGTAAGTTATATTCTCAAAGGATGCTACATATAGGATGTTCAAGGGAATTATGCTTTTTGCTATTCATGGCATATGGAGAATTTTGTTAGCACTATTACTACCACTCCTGATAAAGTGAATTGAGAGGACACTGCTTAGCAGAAGCCATCTGTTAGTGAAGTCTCTGGCGAAGCATGCAACTGTAAATACGTCTTCTTGTCCATTACACTAAAATTTTACAGAAACAGGATGCTTTTGTGCTGTTTTCTTTGCTTCCTATACAACCCTGTTGTACAGTAGTGCTTTAGGTTACAAAAGGAAAAAAAAAAGACTCAGTATACTGGGTTGCAAAATCTTTATTTCAGAATTGAGTGAATGCTTCCGTTAATATGCCTAGTTTTTGTATATGATTATATTTTGTTTTTTGTGAATCTGTACTTAAAACTTTGAGAGAATGTACAAAATCTGTTTGGATGTAAGTTAGAATTGCGTTGGAGTGCCTTGAATCTGGAAACACACTCCAAGACTCCAAATATGAATTCCTTCAGTTCAGTTACAAACACGTTATAATTATAAAAGCTACATAATAAAATAAAGGAGAATGCTAACAAGGGCATTTAAGCACCACTTGAAGGACACTTGTTAAAAGATACATATTTTTATAATTGCAACACTTTTTTTTTAAACAACATATTTTTTGATGTACAAGAAGAAATCATGTGTGATAAACTTGAAGAATATGATGTTTTAATTTAAAAATCAAATCACCTTTTTTAAATTATTTAAATTAATCGAAGTTTTTTGAAATCATGTACTATTTTATGTCAATTTACCTAATTTTTTTTTTAAATCACAACAATTTATTTAGGATGTTTTTTTTTCAAATAATGTATTATTTAGTATACAAGAAAAAATTATGTATTATACACATGAAGAATATAGTGTTTTGATTTAAAAATTAAAGTGTTTTTTTTAAAAAAATTATTTAAATTATTTGTATTTTTTTTTCAAAACAATGAATTATACCGTTGAAATTTTTAGGTTAATTTACATTATTTTATATTTTTAAAATTATAACAATTTTATTAATATTTATTTTATCTTTTGAAAAAATATCTTATAAATAGTTATTAGGTAATTCTTTTCCTTTTTTTAATTTTTTTTATTTTTATCTTTTGGAAAAAGATCTTTCTTAAAAGATTAGTGTTATAAATAGTTAAACTAATTTCTTAAAAGAATTATGCTATATTTTTCTACAAAATTTATTTTATTTTTATCTTTTGGAACCAAACATGTCCTAAGGATCTAACTATGGATGGTTGAACATGAAAAAAATTTACAGTATTACCATAATATATACAACACCATTTTAAATAGTAACAAATGTCTAATTTTTTAAAAAATTATAAAACTCTTCTTAATTTTTATCATCCATCATGTTTTGTGAGTCTATTCCTCTTTATTTTGATCACTTTTTTATGGAAAGGAATATGTATCGCAGAATTACCGAAAATTTACTCTATACAGGGTCCCCATTGTGTCAACTAGAAAAGCGGGAGCGGCAGGTGGATGCTCCTAGATATGAAATTCTTTTGAGTTCCTCACGTTTAGCTACAAAGTGAGGGTGAAGGCCTTTTACATACAAATTCTCAAATAAAAGATGTTTGAATCGAATTCTTAAACTGGGAATTGCAAAATATCTTCACTTCACATTTTTCCCTTCTTTGTCTCTCTGTTCCATACGATTTCTCCATCATTTGCCCGGAACTTGGTACGTTCTTCTTTCTCTCTGCTACTTTATTTGTTCCTAGTTACTCATCAACATGATTCCTAGACCTTCAATCTATGCTGCCATATTCTCTAACACAGCTTCCACAAAAAACCCAGCTTTCTTTTGTTCATCATCATCTTCTTCTCTGATCTCTGTTCAGGATTCTCAATCCAAACCCATTTCGAGTCCCTTATACAATCTTCTTCCCCCTACCCAAAACCCCAATAACATAGTAAACCTCATATCTTCTACCCTCAAACAAAAAAGTTCTCACCTTTCTCTTCTTCAAGATGAGATTAAAGGGATTCTTCCCCATTTGGGTGCCCTTGAAATTTCTAGGGTTTTGCTCAGATGCCAATCTGATCACTCTTCAGCTCTCACGTTTTTCAATTGGGTAAAAAATGATTTGGGCATCACACCCTCTGTTCAGAACTACTGTATTATTGTTCACATACTTGCTTGGTCTAGAGTGTTCTCTCATGCCATGAAATTTTTGTCTGAATTGATCCAATTGGTTGAGGTTGAGGTTGTTTCTCCAAATGAGGACATTTATCAGAATTTGGTTGGTTGTACTGAGGATTGTAATTGGAATCCTGCAATCTTTGATATGCTTATTAAGGCTTATGTAAAGGCTGGTATGGTTGAGAAGGGTTTGAAAACTTTTAGGAAGAACGTCGAGGCTTGTTTTATTCCCAATGTTGTTGCCTGCAATAGTTTACTTAGTGGATTGTCCAAGTTTAATTATATTGCAGAGTGCTGGGAAGTGTATGAAGAGATGGGAAGACTTGGAATACACAGAAATGCATATACTTTCAACATTTTGACCCATGTTTTGTGTAAAGACGGAGATACGGATAAGGCGAACGGATTCCTGGAGAAAATGGAGGAAGAGGGATTTGAGCCTGACTTAGTTACTTATAATACACTCATTAATAGCTATTGTAGGAAAAGAAGGTTGGAGGATGCATTTTATCTGTATAAGATAATGTGCATTAGGGGCGTGAAGCCTAATTTGATTTCGTACTCAACCTTGATGAACGGTCTTTGCGAAGAAGGGAAGGTTAAGGAGGCTCATCAACTTTTTCATCAGATGATTCACAGAGGCATAGATCCAGATGTTGTCTCTTACAATACTCTTATATCTGGTTATTGCAGAGACAGTAAGATGCAAATGTGTAGATCACTATTGCACGAAATGATAGAAATCGGGATTCATCCTGACATCGTCACTCTTCGGTTTATGATCGAAGGATATGCAAGGGACGGAAAGCTGCTTGCTGTCTTGAATTTGGTTGTGGAGCTTCAGAAATTCGGTGTTAAGATTCCCGAAGAAGTATACGATTATCTTATTGTTGCTTTGTGTAAAGAAAATCGACCATTTGCTGCTAGAAGTTTTCTGATAAGGATATCTCAGGATGGCTGTATACCCGAAAGTAGTACTTACAATAAACTGGTTGAGTCTTTATGTAAATTCAATAATGTGGAAGAGGCATTAGTTTTGAAATCTGAAATGGAAAAGAAGAATATGAAACTGAATCTCACTGCTTATAGAGCTATTATAAGCTGCTTGTGTAGCGCAAACAAGACGATGGACACCGAAGTTTTCTTCGAGGAAATGATTACTTCAGGCATTCTACCTGATCTAGAAACAATCAGGGCATTAATAAAAGGGTATTGTAAAGAAAACAAGGTTGATAAAGCTGAAGCATTATTGAAATTCTTTGCCAAGGAGTTTCAAGTTTATGATACTGAAAGCTACAATCAAGTTGTTAAAGTACTTTGTGAGGTTGGTAATGTGGCTGAGTTAATGGAACTTCAGGATAGGTTGGTCAAGGTGGGATATGTTCCAAATAGTTTAACTTGCAAGTATGTGATCCATGGATTGCAGAAAGCTATGGAACTAGATGATGAGATATTGCCAACAAAGGCCGACATAGTTGGTAGATAGCTGTGCTTTAAACATTCCGACAGGGGTTCGAATCTTGCCGTGAGCATTGAAAAAGCTTTGTTGGGAGAGAGATTAGTCTTCGGCTGATACTCTTAGTGCACCAAGAAAAAAAATATGGTGAGATATTGCCACAACATGCTTGTTTGGAATTAGATTCCATCACCTCAATTCTCCCAAATACTCAAGTTCCGATGCACTTTCAACAAAAGCGAAAAATTCTCACCTTCGTCAAGCGGTGTTCTTAGAGACTATTTACCTGTTTGTTGAGTTTGAAATGGAGTTTGATGAACGAGAAATTTCAGCTTCTGTAAAATTGCTCTTGGAGCGAGTGATTTATTGCATTTGCCGTGGCTTAATGTTTTAAGAAACGGGCTATACAACGCAAAAACAAATGGATCCTTACTTGAGCATGGCATACTTTGTTGAAGTAGCTGTCAGAAAACACCTATTTTGGTCTCATCAATCACCATTTACATTACTGCAGACTCTGTTACTAAGTCAGTTGATTAAAATTAACAGTTGTTTTCTTTAACAAATTTCCTTATGCGGAAATAAAAATCCAAGAGTAGCCTTTCAGGAGAACTATGATGAACTTGGATTTCTGGTTCATCATAGTTTTTGAGGGGCAATAATTATACTTTTGTAGAGGAATGAAGGTTTGATGCCTGGTTTGAGTTTCTTCCTGTGGACATCTTTCAGGAGGATATAAAAATTCAATACATAAATTAGCAGTGACACTTAGTGTTGGCTTTTTCTGAATGTAAGTAGTTAGTTTTAAGATTTTCTGTCATGTAAAAAAATTTGAATGTAAAAGCAATCTCTGCTTGATTTAATGCGGAGATAAAACAATAAAAGGAAAAGGAAATAGACCATCAGAAATGCTCTTCTAAGAGCTTGTTCGGTTTGTATTTTTATTGCTTATTTTATTTCTTATTTTCATTCTGTTTTTTATTTCAAAAGAGTCTTATAATAAAAGTGTAGTTTTATGTGGTTGAGATGATATCATTGTGAACCATCCATTTTCAGCAAGTAGATCCTAAATTTTTGTTGTATTATTTCCACAACATATTATGAACATGGACACCCCATATTTAGAAGGCTAAAGCAAAATTTTGGCATAAGACTTTTTAAATATATACGTTAAAAAAAGAACTAATGTTAATTATATATATTAATTAGTATATTAATTTTTATTAGTATAATTTCTTTTAAATGATATTTATTTATATTTAATATATTGTTAAAATTAAATATAGTTTTAAATTTTTGTGTATAAAAAATTTATTTGTGGACTTATTTTTTGTTCAAATATTTTAAGGTCCAAAACCCTTGCTTTAGTTGTTTGGGTCTTAGGCGGGCTTTAATTATGAATTGGAACAAATCTTAAGTTCATTTGGAGAAGAGATTAGGAATGTTGGGATTAACATCACTCCAGCTGGGAAGGGGACCACCCTTTTTCAGATGGTGTCATCCGGAAAATAAGAGTGATTTTCTTATATTTTTGCCACTTGAGACGCTAAAAAGGGGGGTTCGTTCCCAATTGAGGTAGTATCAATCTCTACATCTAGAGATGAGTATACAACTCGAACCCATAAAAGAGTCCAGTGTTGGGTTAAAACAGAATATCATAATCTCAAAAAATATTGTTATAATTTCAAAAATATAAAAAATATGTAAGTTGAGTTGGTTCCATCTATTATGCACTACTTTTTAAGTGGTGTATGGACCATCAAACAAAAAATACACAAAAATAAATAAAAAATATTCGATATAATAATAGATTATATAATAATAAATTACGTTTATTGTACACATGTATATTTATTTTTTAAAATTTTTTAAAATTTTTTTATCCGCTATAATCAATTTGATAATTTTATATAAAAATTTTAATATGTTATAATTGATTAAAAAAAACTTTAAAAATAACAAACAAAGATAAACAAAGAATGTATAGAGTGATAAAATCCACCGAGTTGAATTATAAACTTCAAAGTGAATAACATATTATTTTCTTAAAACTTCAAATAATTTAAGTAACTTAAAAAATACGTTTATACTTTTAAATCGAAAAACACCATATTCTTAAAGTGTAGTACATGATCTCTAAAATAATTGTTGAAAATTTAAAAATATAAAAAACTTATATAAGTTAAGCTAGAATCTCCAAAGTGAATTGCACATTATTTTTAAAAAAGTTCAAATAATTTAAGTAACTTAAAAAATATATTTTGATTTTTAAATAAAAAAATAACGTATTCTTCAAGTGTATATATAGTATACAACCTTTTAAATAATTGTTATAATTTTAAAAATATAAAAATGTGTGAATTGACCTAGAAGCTTCAAATTGAATAACACATTATTTTTAAAAACTTCAAATCATTTAAGTAATTTTAAAAAAAAAACATTTTGATTTTTAAATAAAAAAACACAATATTCTTCAAGTGTATACACGACCTTTAAAAAAATTGTTGCAATTTTAAAAATATAAAAAATTATGTAAATTGAGCTAGAAACTTCAAAATGAATAACACATTGTTTACATTAAACTTTAAATAATTTAAGTAATTTAAAATATGTATTTTGATTTTTAAATAAAAAAATAGTGTATTATAAGTGTATAATACAAGATCTCTAAAAAATTTGTTGCAATTTTAAGAATACAAAAAATTATATAAATTGAGCAAGAAACTTCAAAGTGAATAACACATTTTTTTTTCATAATACTTCAAATAATTTAAGTAATTTAAAAAATACATTTGGATTCCTTAATAAAAAAACACAACATTCTTCAAGTTTATAGTACATCGTCACTAAAAATATTGTCGAAATTTAAAAAAAATAAAAATTATTATATTATTTTCAAATAATTTCAAGTAATTTAATTTATTGATTTTTAAATCGAAAAACACTGTATCACTTTGAAGTCGCTAGCTTAATTTACATAATTTTTTATTTTTTAAAATTGCAACAATTTTTTTTAGATATTGTGTACTATACACTTGAATAATGAGGTATTTTTGGAAATAAAAATGCAAACACGTTTTATAAATTACATATATTATTTGAATTTTTTAAAACAATGTAATATTTACTTTCAAGTTTCTAGCTCAATTTACATATTTTTTTATATTTTTAAAATTGCATCAAATTTTCAGAGATCGTGTACTATACATTTAAAGAATATGATATTTTTCGAAAAATAAACACGTTATTTTAAATTATCTAAATTAATTTAGGTTTTTATAAAATAAAGTATATATCACGACACACTAAAGTTTCTAGTTCAATTTACTTAATTTTTTATATTTTTAAATTTGCAACTTTTTTTTAGAATTCTTGTACTATATACTTGAAGAATATGATGTTTTTCAAAATAAAAATAAAAACTAACTTTTTAAATTACCTAAATTATTAGAATTTTTTTTATAACAATGTATTGTTCACTTTCAAGTTTTTAGCTCAACTTACATAATTTTTGATATTTTTTAAATTGTCACAATTTTTTTATATGTTTTTCAAATTAAAAATGAAGATGTGTTGTTTTAAATTACCTAAATTATTTAAATTTTTTTGAAAATAATGTATTATTTAATTTGAAGTTTCTTGTTCAATTTTTTTATTTTGAAATTCGCAACAATTTTTTTAGAGAATGTGTACTATACACACAAAGAATAAAGTGTTTTTGAAATAAAAATAAATACACATTTTTTAAATCACCAAATTATTTATAGTTTTTTGAAAATAATGTATTATTAACTTTGAATTTTTTAGCTCAGTTTACATAATTTTTATATTTTTAAAATTGCAACAATATTTTTTAGAGATCGTGTACTATATATACTTTAACAATAGGGTGTTTTTGGAAATAAAAATGAGAAAAACTTTTTTTAAATTACATAAATTATTTGAAGTTTTTTTAAAACATTGTATTATTCACTTTGAAGTTTATAGCTCAATTTATATATTTTCTATATTTTTAAAATTGAAACAATTTTTCAGAGATCGAGTATTATACATTTAAAAAATAGTATATTTTTTTGTAAAAATAAACACATTTTTTTAAATTACCTAAATTATTTTAGGTTTTTTTAAAGTAATGTATCATGACACATTAAAGATTCTAACTCAATTTACATATTTTTTTATATTTTTAAATTTGCAAGACTTTTTTAGAGATCTTGTACTATATACATGAAGAATATGATGTTTTTCGAAATAAAAATAAAAATTCTGTTTTTTTAAATACCTAAATTATTTGAAGTTTTTTGAAAACAATGTATTGTTTATTTCGAAATTTCTAGCTAAATTTACATAATTTTTTATATCTTTTAAATTGCCACAATTTTTTTAGAGATCGTGTAACTTGATGAATATGATATTTTTCGAAATAAAAATGAAAATGTGATTTTTAAATTACTTAAATCATTCCAAGTTTTTTGAAAATAATGTATTATTCACTTTGAAGTTTCTTGGTCAATTTACAGAATGTTTTATATTTTAAAATTTGCAATAATTTTTTTAGAGATCGTGTACTATACACTTGAAAAAATAGGGTGTTTTTCGAAATAAAAATGAAAACACGTTTTTCAACTTACCAAATTATTTATAGTTTCAAAAAACATTGCATTATTTATTTTGAAGTTTCTTGCTCAATTTATATAATTTTTTAAAATTATAAAATTGCAAGAATTTATATTGAGATAATGTACTATGCACTTGAAGAAAAAGATATTTTAAAAAAAATGAAGACGAGTTTTTTTAAATTACCTAAATTAATTGATATTTTTCTAAATCAACGTATCATGTCACTTGAATGTTTCTAGTTTAATTTACATAATTTTTTATATTTTTAAAATTGCAAAAAAATTTTCAGAGACCGTGTACTGACACTTGAAAAGTAGGGTGTTTATCTATATAAAAATAAAAACTTGTTTATTGAATTATCTAAATTATTTGAAGTTTTTGAAAACAATGTATTGTTCACTTTGAAGTCTCTAGTTCAATTTACTTAATTTTTTAATGTTTTTAAAATTACAACAATTTTTTAGAGATTATTAACTGTACACTTGAATAATAGTATATTTTCCAAAAAATGAAAATGTGATTTTATAAATTACCTAAATTATTTAAAGCTTTTGTAAAATCATGTATCATGACACTTGAAAGTTTCTAGCGTAATTTACACAATTTCTTATATTTTAATAACACATCATTTTCAAATTTAATAACACATCATTTTCGAAAACTATTCAAATAATTTAAGTAATTAAATATATTGATTTTTAAATAAAAAAATCGATATTCTTCAAGTATATGATACACAATCTCTAAAAATTGTTAGAATTTTAAAAATATAAAAAAATATTTTAATTGAGATAATACCTTCAAAGTGAATAACACATTGTTTTAAAAAAAATCAAATAATTGAAGTAATATAATAAACATGTTTAGATTTTTAAATAAAAAAATATTGTATTCTTCAAATGTGTAGTACACAATCTATAAAATAATTGTTACGATTTTAAAATATAAACAATATGTAAATTGAGCTAGAAACTTCAAAGTCATTGTTTTAGAAAAATTTCAAATAATTTAAGTAATTAAAAAAATTCGTTTTTTTATTTTTACATTGAAAAACAATGTATTCTTCAGGTGTATAGTACATGATCTCTAGAAAAATTATTGTAATTTAAAAAATATAAAGATTATGTAATTTGAGCTAGAACCTTAAAGTGAAAAACACATTGTTTTCAAAAAACTTCAAATAATTTTGAGTATTTTAAAAATTTATTTTAATTTTTAAATCGAAAACGCCCAATTCTTCAAGTTTATAGCACACAATCTCTAAAATAATTGTTATAATTTTAAAAATATAAAAATTATTTAAATTCATCGAGACCCTCAAAGTGAATAACATATTATTTTCAAAGAACTTCTAATAATTTAAGTTATTTAAAAATATTTTTTAAGTTTTAAATAAAAAATTACCGTATTCTTCAAGAATATGTACATGATATCTAAAACTTTTTTGTTATTTAAAAAATGCATTTTGATTTAAATAAATACCGTATTCTTCAAGTGTATAATACACGATGTCAAAAAAGTTATTTCAATTTTAAAAATATAAAAAATCATGAAAATTTGAGCTAAAACCTTTAGAGTGAATAACACCTTGTTTTTAAAAAAAATTCAAAAAGTTTAAGTAATTTTAAAAAATGCATTTTGATTTTGAAATTTAAAAACACCTTATTCAAGTTTATAGCACACAATCTCTAAAATAATTATTATAATTTTAAAAATATAAAAATTATTTAAATTCATCGAGACCCTCAAAGTGAATAACATATTGTTTTCAAAGAACTTCTAATAATTTAAGTTATTTAAAAATATTTTTTAAGTTTTAAATAAAAAATTACCGTATTCTTCAAGAATATGTACATGATATCTAAAACTTTTTTGTTATTTAAAAAATGCATTTTGATTTAAAAAAATACCGTATTCTTCAAGTGTATAATACACGATCTCAAAAAAGTTGTTTCAATTTTAAAAATATCAAAAATCATGAAAATTTGAGCTAAAACCTTTAGAGTGAATAACACCTTGTTTTAAAAAAAAAATTCTAAAAATTCAAAAAATTCAAAAAATTTAAGTAATTTTAAAAAATGCATTTTGATTTTGAAATTTAAAAACACCTTATTCTTCAAGTGTATAGTGCACAATCTCTAAAGAAATGATTGTAATTTTAAAAATATTAAAGATTATGTAAGTTGAGCTAGAAGCTTAAAGTGAATAACACATTGTTTTTAAAACACTTCCAGCAATTTAAAAAGTTTAAAAATTTATGTAAGTTAAGCAAGAAACTTCAAAGTGAGTAATACAATATTTTCATAAATCTTCAAAAAACTTAAGTAATTTAAAAATGTATTTTGATTTTTAAATCGAAAAACACCTTATTCTTTAAGTCTATAGTATACGATTTCTAAAATAATTGTTGAAGTTTGAAAAATATAAAAATTATGTAAATTGAGCTACAACATTCAAATATAATAACACTTTGTTTTTAAAAAACTTTTAATAATTTAAAATATTTAAGAAATACATTTTGACTTTCAAATAAAAAACACCTTATTCTTCAAGTTTATACGATCTCTAAAATAATTATTTCCATTTTAAGAATTTATAAAATGTTTAATTTAATCTAGAACCTTCAAATTTAATAATTTTTTTTAAATAACTTAAAATAAAAATTTAGGTAATTAAAAAAAAGAGTATTAACTTTTAAATAAAAGAGCGTCATATTAAGTGTACAGTATAATACACAATCTCAAATAAATTATTTCAATTTTAAAAATATAAAAAATCATGAAAATTGAGATAAAACTTTAGAGTGTATAATGCCTTGTTTTAAGAAAAACTTTAAATAATTTAAGTAATTTAAAAAATACTCAATTTTTCAAGTGTAAAGTACACGATTTTTAGGTAAATTTTTTGCAATTTTAGAAATATAAAAAATAATGTAAATGAAGCTAGAAACTTCAACGTGAATAATACATTATTTTCAAAAAAATCAAATAATTTATGAAATTTAATGTAACATCCCAAAAATCAAATTATGATGAAGGAGTATTTATTAGCTTTAGAGTAAACAACACACTCTATATTGTCCCTTAAATTCTCCTCACAAATAACCTTTTAAGTAAAGACCCTATATCAATTTTTTAATAAGTTCAACCTACAACCATAGAATAATCACACACAAGTACTCTTCCTTTCTTCTCCCCTTGTCACACGACACACACACACACTCATTTCCCTCTCATTGTGTTGATTCTCCTCTAGCCCCAAAACAGAAAACCACACTCCACTTCTTTCTCTACACTCTCCAAAAATCCTCCACCTTCTCTCTAAGAAAACCCAAGTCTCCAACCCCCATGCAACTAGAGATTATTCATCACCCTCATCTTCTCTTTCATTTGAGGTGCTTATGGAGGGCTGGGGTTGAAGGAAACTAAAGAAGAGAAGAAGGAGAAAGAAGAGGATAAAATGATATGGCAAGCTTAAGAATTAGAAGGCAAGGTTAAAGGAGGCAAGGAATTGAGAAGAAGCTACATGGTAACCCTTGTCTCCATCTTGAATCTAGTATATTAGCTCTGCATGTTGGAAATCTGAAAGAATTCTAGGTCCAAAAGCTACGAATTTTGAAGTAAAGCCCTTTGGTGTGAGTTGAGTTAGGATTCTGGTTTCTGTTTTGATCTGTCCCAAATCCGCGAGTTTGCATGTAAAATTAGGGTTCGTATATGATAGAAATTTGTCTTTATTTTCTTAATAGAAGCTGTAGGAAATCTTGTTATATTTCAAATGACTTTGGTTTCACTCCATTTGGGTACCAACAACTCAAGTTATGGCTCAAACACCGAATGTCAATATTTATGGGCTAGGTTTGTCTAAATGTACCTTTCTGTTCGAGGAACCATTTTGACAATTAAAATTTTAGAACTAGATTTCGATGTCTTCATCAAAGTTGTAGGAAATCCTTTTATCTTCAATATGCTTCTGACTTCATATCAATCCATGGTCCATAGTTCAAGATATGCCCTGATTACTAAAGTAGTAACCAAGGTGGAACATCTTCAGGTCCAGAATTTTTAGTTCATATTTATCTATAATTTTAACCTCCTAAGCCTTTGATTCTGCCTTATAGCCCTTAATAAAAGTTATGGAGAATTTTATTATCTTTGAAATGGAACTAATTTCATGTCATTCCAGTAACTACAACCCAATTTATGGTCAAAAGAATGAAGTAGGTTCACAAATTTAGCTTCTGTCATGTAGTCAACTTACAACCAGAAATCCACTCTCTAGATGTTGGATTTGGAACATAAGTCCTTCATATGAATTGTAAATAAATATGTTAGGTTTCATTTTCAATTGGTTTCACCAACATATTGTATCTGAAACTCCAGATATGGCGAGTTGATGAAGCTGTGTCAGGATTGGAAGCATGAAATTTCAAGTTGGGATAACCCACTAAACCCCAAACTAGACTAATTAGGGAATAAAAATTAGTATGAGGTTTGGTTGGTTTATTGTGAAAATGGTGATAGAAATAGGTTTAGACTTGTTAAAATAGATTATGAGTTTTGACACATGTATCCTGAAATTGATATATATATATATATATATATATATATATATATATATATATATATATATATATATATGTTGAACTTATGAATTGGTGATTTAGTTTGGATGCATGTGATTTGATGATTGAGCTTTTGAGAAATGTATGTTATAATAGGTTTGTTCTTATGCATATTGGATAATTTGATGATTTGGTGCTTAGGCATGTTGCTTATGGTACCAGGATGTGGGTGTGTATTTGTATGAGTGATGTGATGTTATGTTGATGAATTGAGTCTCCTGAAGATTGATGTAGAAATATGCACTTGATTTGTGACAATTTGGTTGTATATGTGTGAAGTTGTTGTGCCATGATGTGGGTAGTATTTTGGAAGTTAGAATGGGGTCAAGGAAGGGGGTTAAAAAGCAAGAAATTGAAATTTTGGTTAAATTCGTAAAAGATGTCATCTAGGGCTGGGGCTCGAGCGCCAGGATGGGGGCTCGAGCACCAGGATAAAATTCCTAGCAGTGGTAAATGGATGTATGGGGCTCGAGCGCCAGGATAAAATTTCTGGTAGATGTCAAATGGATGTCTGGCGCTCAAGCGCCAGTGCTCTGTACCTCCTTAATCTGTTTTAGCTTCCAAAATGCATTGTAAACCTATTTCTAAGATGAGAATGAATGAAAATAGGCATATAGGACTTAGTAACATGAATTAGGGTTATTAAATAATATGGCAAGCTCTTTGATTTTGAAATATGAATGATGAATGATGAATGATGAATGTTGAATACAAATGATGAGTTGAATGTGAAATGCATGATAGTATTTGATGTGAAATGAAAATGAAATTTAAAGACAAGTTTAAGCTTTCCCCCATCAATGGATATTGAGTAAGCGGGTTGATTCCCATCGGTTACACACTAGGTAAACGGACAAGCATGAAAAGATTGAGAATGTAGGGTCTCCCAATGAACAGGGTAAGATGGCCTGAACTAGTAGGGCCGCCTTGTGACTGGGCAGATGACCCAAAGAAAGGACTATTCTAATGAACGGGTAAGGAAGTTCTGGGCTGTTCCCAATGAACGGGGTCAATAACCCAACAGTTGATTACGGTAGGGATGTTTGTTGTGGTCCATGATTGAGCTCAGATGTGCGTTGCTGTCATGCGCCTATGGTGAAGTCTAGTGCACGAGACTTCCGTAAAAGACTAAAGAAAAGAAATGAAACAAGTATGATAATGAAAGATCATGGCATATTTACATTTATAGTTGTCATTGCATGCATTATGTTTGAATATGTTGCATTGGATTGATTGTGTCATAGAAATTAAATGGGGTATTTTCCAGTTAGACTGACTGTGATATGATATAAAAGTGTTTTCAAGAATGCCGGGGGTTACTAAGTTATATGTTTTGCATATAACTGACGGTTACCATATCGCCAGAAGATTATGAAGCGAAAGCCACATATAGGATGAGTTGTGGGCTTTTCTTAGGTATAGCCACACATGATGAACCTAAGTCTCAAGTTCATATATATTAATTTGTTAGGAATCCGTATAAGTTGAAAGGGTTGTAATTATTATTATTATTAATTATTGCAAAGTAGAATTTAGCTGATGTTTTGAAAAAAAAAATGGACTCGAAAATTAAGGTTTTACATTTAAAAAATTCATTTTTATTTTTAAATTAAAAAACACTCAATTTTTCAAGTGTATAGTACATGATTTATAGAAAAATTATTGCAATTTTAAAAATATAAAAAATTATATAAATTAAGCTAGAAACTTCATCGTGAATGATACATTGGTTTCCAAAAAATCTAATAATTTAAAAAATGTAAAAAATGAAATTTCATTTTAAAATTAAAAAACAATCAATTTTTCAAGTATATAGTATATGATTTTTTAGGAAAATTGTTGTAATTTTAAAAATATAAAAAACTATGTAAATTAAGCTAGAAAATTTAACCTGAATAATACATTATTTTTTAAAAAATAAAATAATTTTAGAAATTAAAAAAATGAGTTTTTATTTTTAAATTAAAAAAACACCCTTTTCAAGTGTATAGTTCATCATTCAAAGAAAAATTGTTGCAATTTTAATAATATAAAAAATTATATAAATTAATCTAGAAATTTCAATGTGAGTAGTACGTTATTTTCCAAAAAAAATCTAATAACTTAATAAATTTTAAAATTTCATTTTCATTTTTAAATTAAGAAACATTTAATTTTTCAAGTGTATAATACACGATTTTGAGGCAAAATTTTTGCAACTTAAAAAATATAAAAAAACTATGTAAATTAAGCTAGAAAATTTAACATGAATAATACATTATTTTCAAAAAATCAAATATTATAAGAAATTTAAAAAACGTATTTTCATTTTTAATTAAAAAACAACATATTTTTCAAGTGTATAGTACACGATTTCAAGAAAAATTGTTGCAATTTTTAAAATTTAAAACACCATGTATATTAATCTAGAAATTTCAATGTGAATATTACATTGTTTTCCAAAAAATCTAACAATTTAAGAAATTAAAAAAATGCATTTTCATTTTTAAATTAAAAAACACTCAATTTTTCAAATTAAAAAACACTCAATTTTTCAAATTAAAAAACACTCAATTTTTCAAGTGTGTAGTACACGATTTCTAGGCAAAATTTTTGCAACTTAAAAAATATAAAAAATTATGTAAATTAAGCTAGAAAATTTAGCGTGAATAATACACTATTTTTTAAAATAATAAAGTAATTTAATAAATTTTAAAAATGAATTTTCATTTTTAAATTAAAAAACTCCATCTTTTTCAAGTGTATATAGTACACGATTTCTAGAAAAATTATTGTAATTTTAAAATTTTAAAATTATAAAATTATGTAAATTAATCTAGAAATTTAAATGTGAATAGTACATATTTTCAAAAAAATATAATAATTTAAGAAATTAAAAAAATCCATTTTCATTTTTGAATTAAAAAACACTCATTTTTTCAATTGTATAGTTCACGATTTCAAGGTAAAATTTTTGTAATTTTAAAAATATAAAAAACTATGTAAGTTAAGCTAGAAACTTTAAGATGAATAATACATTGTTTTCAAAAAATTCAAATAATTTAAGAAATTTTAAAAATTTATTTTCATTTTTAAATTAAAAAACCCCATCTTTTTCAAGTGTATATAGTACACGATTTCTAGAAAAATTATTGTAATTTTAAAATTATAAAAATTATATAAATTAATCTAGAAATTTCAATGTGAATAGTATATTGTTTTTAAAAAAATATAATAATTTAAGAAATTAAAAAAATCCATTTTCATTTTTGAATTTAAAAATACTCATTTTTTCAATTGTATAGTACACAATTTCAAGGTAAAATTTTTGCAATTTTAAAAATATAAAAAATTATGTAAGTTAAGCTAGAAACTTTAACGTGAATAATACATTATTTTCAAAAAATTCAAATAATTTAAGAAATTTTAAAAAATTATATTCATTTTTAAATTTAAAAACACCCATATTTTCAAGATAGTACATAATTTCTAGAAAAATTGTTGCAGTTCTAAAAATATAAAAAATTAGGTAAATTAATCTAGAAACTTCAACGTGAATAATACATTTGTTTCCAAAAAATCTAATAATTTAAGAAATTTATAAAATGCTATTTTATTTTTAAATTAAAAAATACTAAATTTTTCAAATGTATAGTACACGATTAAAAATACAAATCTGTAACTTTTCAGTGTGTTTTGTCCTCACTCACACACTTTCCCATAATTGCTCTAGGTCAAGTATGCTTAACCATGGAGTTCTTAATGGATAGGATACCGAAAAGTAAATGCATTTCGTTAGTATGGATAGTCCAAATCAATTCCTTTAAGTTATCCTCAACTGTATAGTCCCATACCTATACAGTGTTCGGATCCCCCTCATTCTGGTGTATGTTCGATTCATTCAAGTGTCCCTCTCGCCTTGAAGCCTTGTCAGGAGCCGCTTCTTGTCCGTGCTTCATGCACCGGCGATCACTCCCCGCCCTCATCAGCGCGTGAGATCTCACATGAGTAACAACCTAAATCTTTAAGGCTATTTTTTTTTACCCATGGAAGTATAAATGTATTTACATTGACATGTATATGATTTAATTTTACATGTCATTTCCTATACAACTGAACATTATATATTTTTGAATGTAACATATAGATTCACCTAAGAAAGCTTGAAGCTTTGCCCATGGCTGGTTCTTGCTCCAAAACCTGCTAGCACCTGTAAAACTAAACCTTCAATTATATGAGATCGTATAACAGAGTAACCCCCGGTTTATAAAATTTTACACCTAGTGTTGCAGCCAATAATACTAATTGGAAAATTCCCAATAAATAATCAACATGCACATCAATCGTCATAATTTAAAACGACATGTTACAAGTACAATCAAATAATCTCACTCATCATGTTATTCATCTTGAACTCAATCATTTTATAATTCACAGAATCCATAACAAACATGATGCGTCAAGCATTTCAGAACCACACTCATCACAATTCTCAATATCATGATTTATATTAATATTTCATGTTTTATTGTTTTCATATCTTTTATATTGGGAACCAGTGCACTGGAGAACCTCCTTGTGCATGCATCACATGCACTATTTGTGAGCTCACTACAACCCGGACAAGCGTCTCCATCCAGAGTGTGATGCCTTTTTTGTTGTTCCATGTAACGTTCGACCACACTCTTCGGCCATGACCCCCTCCGTTACACTAGACTATTTATTCATAACAATTCCATTTAATACAAGATATACTAACATGACAAATCATAACTCGCTAACATCTTTAGCATACCCTGTTTTCCATTCTCAAATGGATATACATGATTTGTACATGTTTTTCCAAACTAATTTGACATTTAACACTTTTCTACACTTTGACATGCTTTTTAATCATTTTACACATCAATATTACTCAATTCATCAAATACTTCAGCATTCAATACATGGGCCTGATCATAACACTATTTCAACACCATTTCACATACCAACTTCATGTACCAAGCATCATTTTAACATGCATTACAACAAAACATATTCAAATTATTAATTTTCCACACATCACAATTCAACCATCAACAATGACCACCTCAATTTACAAGTCACACACATAGGCAAATTTCACAACTCAAAAATGCAATCCCTATGTCTAGACTCAATCTAATTGAGGTTTTAGACTTTGGGGTTACCTCTCAAGCCTCCAATCTTGGTACAATTTCATCAACTCGCGATATCTGGAGTTTTAGATATAATATGTTGGTGAAACCAATTGGAGATGAAACCTAATACATTTAACTACAATTCATATGAAGAAGTCATGTTTGAAATCCAACATCTAGAGGGTGAATTTCTGGTTGAAAGTTGACCACATGACAAAAGCTGAATTTTTGAACCTACTTCATTCGTTTGACCATAACTTGGGTTATGGTTACTGGATTGACATGAAACTCCTGACATTTCAAAGATAATAAAATTATATACACATTTTATGAAGGGCTTGCAAGCAGAATCAAACGTTTCAGAGGTCAAAACTACAGATAAAGATGTACTACTAATTCTGGACTTGAAGCTATTCTACCATGGTTACTATTTCAATAATCAGAGCTTATCTTGAGCTATGGACCATGAATTTGTATACAGTCAAAGACATATTGAAGACAAAAGGATTTTATGCAATTTTGATGAAGATATTGAAATCTAATTCTAAAAATATAATTGTCAAAATGGTTCCTCGAACAGAAAGGTACACTTAAACAAACCTAGCCCATAAACATTGACTCTATCTCAGTATTTGGGCCATAACTAGAGTTGTAGGTACCCAAATGGAGTAAAACCAAAGCCATTTGAAAGCTAACACATTTTTCTACAACTTCTATGTAGAACATGAAGGCAAATCTAGTCATCTACATGTTCTAATGTTGCATGCAAAATCACGGGTTTTCTAGCGGAAATCAAAATCCTAACATAACTCAGATCAAAGTGCTTCCTACTCCGAAATTGCTAGCTTTTGGACCTAGATTTCAGTCAAGTTTCCAACATGCAGAGCCAATACTTTAAATTAAAGGTGGAGATAGGTTTACCTTAGGTTTCCAAGTTTCAATTTGTCACCACGACCACTTGATTCCTTAGCTCCAAGCCTCTTCCATTTACTTCTCCAATACCTTGATCTTCAACCTTCAATCTTCAGCTCCTTTTCCTCCTTCATGGTTCTTGCTCTTCTCTTCCTCTTGATCCTTAGCCCAAAATTAAACAGCCCCATTTGGAGAGGAGAGTAAGTTGACAAGGGTTGTGGGTGAATGGGGTGTTGGGAGCTTGTATCTTTTAGAGAGAAGAAGGAGCTTTTGAGAGAGAAATGGAAATGGGGGAAATGAGAGTGGAAAATGGCGTGGAGGGAGAAGTAGCGAGAGTGCAACATCTAATTAAGGGGTGAGTATTTGTGTAGTTGGGTACAAGATAGTAGAGTGAGCAAAGTGTAGACTTATTAAAATTTGTCATAAGGCCCTTGTCTAGAAAGTTATTTGTGAGAAGAATTAAATATTTTTAAGAGGTAAGTTGTTTATTCTAAAGCTAATACTTTTTCAAGATAAGATTTTTGGGATGTTACTTTTTCAAAAAATCTAATAATTTAATAAATTTTAAAAATATATTTTCATTTTTAAATTAAAAATACACTCAATTTTTTAAGTGTATAATACACGATTTCTAGGAAAATTGTTGTAATTTTAAAAATATAAAAAAATTATGTAAATTAATCTAGAAACTTCAACGTAAATAATACATCGGTTTCCAAAAAATATAATAATTTAAGAAATTTAAAAAATGCATTTTAAATATTAAATTGAAAAATATTCATTTTTTCAAGTGTATAGTAAGCAATTTCAAAGTAAAATTTTTGCAATTTTCAAAATATAAAAAATTATATAAATTAAACTAGAAACTTTAACGTGAATAACACATTGTTTTCAAACAATTAAGTAATTTAAGAAATTTTAAAAATTCATTTTCATTTTAAAATTAAAAAACATCATTTTTTTTAAGTTTATAGTACACGATTTAAAGAAAAATTGTTGTGATTTTAAAAATATAGAATTATGTAAATTAAACTAGAAACTTTAATGTGAATTATACATTGTTTTCAAAAAATTAAGTAATTTAAGAAATTTAAAAAGGAATTTTCATTTTAAAATTAAAAAAACACCATCTTTTTCAACTTTATAATACACGATTTAAAGAAAAATTGTTGTAATTTTAAAAATATAGAAATTATGTAAATTAAACTAGAAATTTCAATGAGAATAGTACACGATTACTAGGAAAATCTAATAATATAAGAAATTTAAAAAATGCAATTTCATTTTTAAATTAAAAAACATTCAATTTTTCAAGTGTATAATAGTATACGATTACTAGGAAAATTGTTGCAATTTTAAAAATATAAAAAATTGTGTAAATTAAGCTAGAAATTTTAACTAGAATGATACATTGTTTTCAGAAAAATCAAATAATTTGAGATATTTAAAAAATGTGTTTTTATTTTTAAATTAAAAAACACCATTTTTTTCAAGTGTTTAGTACACGATTTCAAGAAACATTGTTGCAATTTTAAAAATATAAAAAATATTTATATTAATCTAGAAATTTCAATGTCAATAGTACAATGTTTCCCAAAAAATCTAATAATTTAAGAAATATAAAAAATGCTTTTTCATTTTTAAATTAAAAAATACTCAATTTTTCAAATGTATATGGTACACAATTTTTAAGTAAAATTTTTACAATTTTAAAAATATAAAAAATGATGTAAAGTAACCTAGAAACTAAAATAATACATTATTTTCAAAAAAATTAAATAATTTAAGAAATTTAAAAAATCCATTTTCATTTTTAAATTAAAAAACACTCAATTTTTCAAGTGTATAATAGTACACGATTTCTAGGAAAATTGTTGGAATTTTAAAAATAGAAAAAACTATGTAAATTAATCTAGAAATTTCAACTCGAATAATACATTGGTATCAAAAAAATATAATAATTTAATAAATTTATAAAATGTAATTTCATTTTTAAATTAAAAAACACTCAATTTTTTAAGTGTATAGTAAACAATTTCTAGAAAAATTGTGTAAATTAAACATGAAACTTTAACTTGAATACATTATTTTAAAAAAATTAAATAATTTAAGAAATTTAAAAAAAGCGTTTTTATTTTTGAATTAAAAAATACCATCTTTTTCAAGTGTATAGTATTGATTTCAACAAAAATTATTGTAATTTTAAAAGTATATAAAAATATTTAAATTAAACTGAAAATTTCAATGTGAATAGTACGCTGTTTTCCAAAAAAATTGAATAATTTAACAAATTTTAAAAAATCAATTTCATTTTTAAATTAAAAAACACTCAATTTTTTAAGTGTAATACTCGATTTCTAGATAAAATTTTTGCAATTTTAAAAATATAAAAAATGCTGTAAATTAAGCTAGATGCTTTAACATGAATAGTAGATTATTTTTTTTAAAAAATCAAATAATTTGAGAAATTAAAAAATCAATTTTCATTTTTAAATTAAATAATACTCAATTTTTCAAGTGTATAATAGTACACGATTTTTAAGAAAATTGTAAGAATTTTAAAAATATAAAAAATTATGTAAATTCAGATAGAAACTTTAACGTGAATAATACATTATTTTATAGAGATGAAATAATTTAAGAAATTTAAAAAATGCATTTTAATTTTTAAATTAAAAAATACTATCTTTTGCATGTATATAGTACACGATTTCAAGAAAAATTGTTGTAATTTTAAAAATATAAAAAATTATGTATATTAATCTAGAAATTTCAATGTGAATAGTACAATCCTTCCCAAAAATCTAATAATTTAAGAAATATAAAAAATGTTGTTTCATTTTTAATTGAAAAAAACTCAATTTTTTAAGTGTATAGTACACGATTTTTAGGTAAACTATTTGCAATTTTAAAAATATAAAAATGATGTAAATTAAGCTAGAAAATTTAGCATCAATAATACATTATTTTTAAAAAAATAAAATAATTTAATAAATTTAAGAAATTTATTTTCATTTTTAAATTAAAAAATACGCAATTTTTCAAGTGTATAATAGTACATGATTTCTAGGAAAGAATTTTCAATTTAAAAATAGAAAAAACTATGTAAATTATGCTAGAAATTTCAACGTGAATAATGTTTCCAAAAAATCTAATAATTTAAGAAATTTATAAAATGCAATTTTATTTTTAAATTAAAAAACACTCAATTTTTCAAGTGTATAGTACACGATTTTTAGAAAAATTATTTCAATTTTAAAAATATAAAAAGTTATGTAAATTAAGCTAGAATCTTTAACTTGAATAATACATTGTTTTTTTAAAAAATAAAATAATTTAAGAAATTTAAAAAATGAATTTTCATTTTTAAATTAAAAAAATACCATCTTTTGTAGGTATATATTACACAATTTCAAGAAAAATTGTTGTAATTTAAAAAATATATAAAATGCTGTAAATTATGCTATATGCTTTAACATGAATAATACATTATTTTCAAAAAATCAAATTATTTAAAAAATTTAAAAAATTCATTTTCATTTTTAAATTAAAAAATACTCAAATTTTCAAGTACATGATTTCTAGGAAAATTGTTAGAATTTTTAAAATATAAAAAATTATATAAATTAAGATAGAAATTTTAACGTGAATAATACATTATTTTCAAAAAATTAAATAATTTAATAAAATTAAAAAATACATTTTCATTTTTAAATAAAAAACACCATCTTTTGTAGGTGTATATTACACTATTTCAAGAAAAAATTGTTGCAATTTAAAAAACATAGAAAAATATGTATATTAATTTAGAAATTCAATGTGTATAGTACAATGTATCCTAAAAAGTAAGATATTTAAAAAAGGCTTTTTTCATTTTTCAAGTATATGTTACAGGATTTTTAGGTAATATTTTTGCAATTTTTAAAATATAAAAAATTATGTAAATTAATCTAGAATCTTTAACATGAATAATACATTAATTTTAAAAGAATCAAATATTTTACGAAATTTAAAAAATCCAATTTTATTTTTAAATTAAAAAACACGCAATTTTTCAAGTGTATAATAGTACATGATTTCTAGGAAAATTGTTACAATTTTAAAAACAGAAAAAACTATGTAAATTAAGCTAGAAATTTGAACGTGAATAATACATTTTTGTCCAAAAAATCTAATGATGCAAACTATTTTAAAAAGGCATTTTAATTTTTAAATTAAAAAAACTAAATTTTTCACGTGTATAATAGTACACGATTTCTAGGAACATTATTGTAATTTTAAAAATATAAAAAATGATGTAAATTAAGCTAGAAACTTAATTGTGAATAATACACTTTTTCAAAAGAATCAAATAATTAAAGAAATTTAAAAATTTTGTAACACCTTAATAATAATAATAATTACAATCCTTTCAATTTATACGGATTCCTATACAGCTGAACAAATTAATATATGAACTTGAGGCTTAGGTTCATCATGTGTGGTTATACCAAAGAAAAGCCCACAACTCGTCCTATCTGTGGCTTTCGCTTCATAATCTTTTGATACCTGCTATAAGGTAACCGTCAGTTATATGCAAAACATATAACTGAGTAACCCCTGACGTTTTGAAAATATTTTTATACCATATCACAACCAGTCTAACTGGAAAACACCCCATTTAAATTCTTAACACACAATCAATTCAATGCAACAATTTCATACATAATGCATGCTATGACAATTATGGAGGTATGCATGCCATGATCTTTTATTAACATAGTTCTTTTCTTGAGTCTTTTATGGAAGTCTCGTGCACTAGACTTCCCCTAGCGCGTGGCATTAACGCGAGGTTGAGCTCAAAACTAGGACCACGGCAAGCGTCCCTACCGTGATCAAACTGGCTGCCGGGCTATCATGACCCCACATCAATGGGATAGTACATGACTATCTTAACCCCACATCAATGGGATAGTCCTTTCTTTGGGGCCATATTCCCGGTCACCGGGCAACCCTACTAGTTCAGGTCATCTTACCCCGTTCATCGGGAGACCATACATTCTCAATCTTTTCATGCTTGTCCACTTACCCGGTGTCTGACTGGTGGGAATCAACTCGCTTACTCAACATCCGTTGATGGGGGAAAGCTTAAACTTGTCTTTAAATTTCATTTTCATTTCACATAAAATATTTTCATGCATTTCACATTCAATTCATATCATTTGCATAACATTCATCATTCATCATTTATGCCATTACGATTTCATTAATTATTAATTAAATCACTTTCCATCCATGTCATAACACTATACTTATCATAATCATTTCATTTCATTTTGTTTGATTATGTTCATGTAGGAATAAAGCATGGAGAAGTGTTGATTTTAGAGGATTCGACTTGAATAATAAAGGAAAGAATGAAGAAAGTTGAAGAAAAGTTATAGAAAACACTTAGAAGCTGTCAAACACAATCTTGTTCGCACAGCCCATGAAGGTGTGCGCACCTTAATTCACCCCTGGAGCTGCTGCCCAATCTTGTGCGCACAGCCTAAGAAGGTCTGCGCACCCCTGTTCATATTTTGACCATAACTTAAGTTATAGACCTCTAAATTGAGTGAAACCAAAAGAATTTGAAAGATAAGAGAATGCTCTACAACTATTATGAAGACCACAAAACCTTGTTCTAAAAGATTAATTGTCAAAAACAGTCATCTTTGACAAGGATGTGCAATCAACAAAATAGATACTTTCATATAGACCATGTCTCAGTAATTTGATCATAACTAGAGTTTTAGACCTTCAAATTGAGTGAAACCAAAAGAATTTGAAAACTAAGAGGGTTCTCTACAACTCTTATGAAGACCACGAAGTCCAATTCCAATCAAAACCAATTCAAAAATCTAGTTTAAATTGTTCCAAAACAGGGGAAAATGGTCTTGATCAACTTTTCACAAATTTGAATCCTCCCTTTCATCTCAATTCCTCAAAATCATATTAACTTCATTTAATTCAATATAAATCACTCAAAGATCAATTCACAAGGATGACCAAAGTCCAATTTCATCAAATTCACATTATCATCAAGATCATTCTCATACATTCACATTCACAATCCAATATCCAAACAAAGAATCAACATAAATGCATCAACCCCACACATGTAGAACCAATTCAACCAAAATCAACCTCACACTTCAAGAACACAAGAAACATGTCATGTTAATTTAACAACAATATGCATACAAGCTAAATCCATGTCATCTAACCAAGTCAAATCCAAAACCTAACATCATAAAATCTCAAATTCCTAATTTCCCTAATTGGAGTTTTAAGTTTGGGGTTTAGTGGGGTTACCTTAGAATTGGAGCTCTAAACTCAATCTCTAAATTTTACCGTGAAAGATTCTAAACCGATAGAATTGGAGTTCCCAACGCGTAGATCATTTTCTTCAACTGCTCCGGCGGCAACCGGTGGCCGGAAGGCCACCATGCAAGCACTCAAAGTGGTGGCCACCACCACCTCCTCCTTTCTCTCTCGCCACCCTCTCTTCATTTCTTTCAAGTTTTGTTTATTGTGTTGTGATGTGTGTGTACGTGAGTGAGAGTGAAACAAGTGAGGGTGTAGTGGTTAGGTGAGGGAGAGTGCATGGTAAGAGCGTAGTCGTTAGTTTTAATTTATTAAAAATTACATCTAGGTCCTTGTTTTTATAAAATTTAATAAAAGTTCAACTTAACAAAATTTGAATAAATAAAACCACAAGGACATAGTTACAATTTTCTAATTTTATATTTTAATCCCCTAACCCAACCTTGCTACATTTTTAAATCTCTAGTTGTATTCATATCATAACCTAGTCCTTTTCCCTTAATCCTATATGCTTTATAATTTATTTTAGTTCCCTAAATTCCTTATTTCTTTTAAAATAGCCCCTTAAGAATGAGTTTGTTAATCTAAATAATTTGCTCTAGGAAATTAAAAATTTGGGATGCTATAAATTTCATTTACATTTTTTAATTAAAAAGCACTAAAATTTTCAAGTGTATATAGTACATAATTTCTAGAAAATTGTTGCAATTTAAAAAATATAAAAAATTAAGTAAATAAATGTAAAAACTTCAACGTGAATAATCCATTGGTTTCCAAAAATTCTAATAATTTAAGAAATTTAAAAAATGCATTTTCCTTTTTAAATTGAAAAAGATTCAACTTTTTAAGTTTATAGTATACGATTCCAAGAATTTTTTTTTGCAGTTTTAAAAATATAAAAAAATTATGTAAATTAAGCTAGAAAATTTAACGTGAATAATACATTGTTTTAAAAAAATTAAGGAATTTAATAAATTTAAAAAATCCATTTTCATTTTTAAATTAAAAAACACTCGATTTTTAAAGTGTATAGTACATAATTTCTAGGAAAATTGTTGAAATTTTAAAAATAAAAAAAATTAATCTAAAAACTTCAAGGTGAGTAGACCATTGGTTTCCAATAAATATAATAATTTAATAAATTTAAAAAATGAATTTTCTTTTTTAAATTGAAAAAGATTCAATTTTTTAAGTGTATAGTATAGGATTTCAAGGATAACTTTTTGCAATTTTAAAAATATAAAAAATGCTGTAAATTATGTTAGATTCTTTAATGTGAATAATTATTATTTTCAAAAAATCAAATAATTTAAGAAATTTAAAAAATTGATTTTCATTTTTAAATTAAAAAAATCACTCAATTTTTCAAGTGTATAGTACATAATTTCTAGGAAAATTGTTGCAATTTTAAATATATAAAAAATTAGTAAATTATTATAGAAACTTCAATGTGAATAATACAATGTTTTCAAATAAATCTAATAATTTAAGAAATTTAAAAAAGGCTTTTCCAATTTTAAATTAAAAAGCAATAAATTTTTCAAGTGTATAGTACAGGATTTCTAGGTACAAATTTTGCAATTTTAAAAATATAAAAAATATTTAAATTAAGCTATGAACTTTAACGTGAATAATACATTACTTTTAAAAAAATTAAATAACTTAAGAAATATAAAAAATCCATTTTCATTTTTAAATTAAAAAACACTCAATAGTATAGCTCACGATTTCAAGAAAAATTGTTGCAATTTTAAAATATAAAAATTATGTAAATTAAACTATAAATTTCAATGTGAATAGTACATTATTTTCCAAAAATTCTAATAATTTAATAAATTTAAAAAATAAATATCATTTTTAAAATAAAAAACACTCAATTTTTCAAGTGTAGAATAGTATACGATTTCTAGGAAAATTGTTGCAATTTTAAAAATATAAAAAATTATATAAATTAAGCTAGAAACTTTAACTTGAATAATACATTGTTTTTTAAAAAATCAAATAATTTGAGAAATTTAAAAAATGTGTTTTCATTTTTAAATTAAGAAAACACCATCTTTTTCAAGTGTACAGTTCACGATTTCTAGAAAAATTGTTGCAATTTTAAAAATACGAAAAATTATGTATATTAATCTAAAAATTTCACTGTGAATTGTAACACCTAATGGAATTTAAGGCTAAGTTTTCTTCTTCTTTTTTTTCTTTCAAAATAATTGATAAGAAGTAACTATCAAAGGTAACTCTCATATATGAGTACATACACTACTTAGTCTTAGGGAGGGCTATCATATACCCTAACAAAATACATAGGTTTCATAGTATTAAGTTATCTATACAACCCAGAGATGTTATGTCCACTAACGGTTGTCATCTAACGTGCTACAAAGAATAACTGGCTACCCAAAATACATCAGAACATTCAAAATACTACACTGCTAATGAAATAGGCCTTCAAGAACTAAAGTCTTCGTCTTCCGAGTCTCCTGTGATATGGTAACCGTCAGTTATATGTAAACATATAACTGAGTAACCTCCGACATTTTTGAAAATACTTTTATACCATATCACAACCAGTCTAACTGGAAAACACCCCATTCAATCCCTATCACACAATTCAATGCAACAAATTCATACATAATGCATGCTATGACAAATATGGATGTATGCATGCCATGTTCTTTCATTAACACACTTTATTCTTTTCTTTTCTTGAATCTTTTATGGAAGCCTCGTGCACTAGACTTCCCGTAGCGCGTGGCAGTAACGCGAGGTTGAGCTCAAAACTAGGACCACGTCAAGCGTCCGTACCGTGATCAAACTGGCTGTCGGGCTATCTTAACCCCACATCAATGGGATAGCCCAGGACTATCTTGACCCCACATAAATGGGATAGTCCTTTCTTTTGGGCCATGATTCCCTGTCACAGGGCACCCTACTAGTTTAGGTCATCTGACCCCCGAATCGTGGGGAGACCCTACATTCTTATGTTTGTTCATACTTGTCAACTTGCCCAGTGTGTAACGAGTGAGAATCAACCCGATTACTCAATATCCATTGATGGGGGAGAGCTTATCTTATCATTTAATTCCATTTTACAAGATATCATGCATTTTCAACATTCATCACATGAGAATTTCACAATTCAAAATCAAGAGCTTACTTTATCATTTCATAATCCTAAAGAATGTTACTAAGTCATATAAGCCTATTTTCTTACATTCCTATCATAAAACTAAGTTATATAGGCTTACATGGCATTTTAGAAGCAAAAATAGGTTAAGAAGGTACATGACACTGTCGTCCGGCCACCATTCTGGCGCCTGGGCGCCAGAAACGTGCTACAAACTGCCAAGCAACAGAGTCCTGTCACCCGGGCCACCATTCTGTCGCCCAGGTGCTGCGACTGGGTGCAAAACTGCCAAGTTACAGGGCTCTGGGGCCTGGGCGCCAGTCACAGGTACAACATTGCCAATTTGAAGAGTTCTGGCACAGTTTGGTATTTTTGGCATAACTTGAGTTGTAGATCTCCAAATTGGGTGAAATCAATGGAAAACGAAAGCTAACAAAATTATATACAATTTTATTTCAGAGCTCAAGATCTAAATCAATTTTATCTAGTAGATAATTTCGCTTGATTCCATCTGCCCATGTTAAAATCCTAATTTTGGTAGCTCTAAGTGTTTTGTCTATAACTCTAGCTATACAAATTTGATTCTCATGAAATTGGTGGCATTGGAAAGATAATAAAATTTTCTACAACTTTGTAAGAGGTCAAGAAATCAGAATCCAATTTTAAGTAGGTCAAATATCCATCCCAAACTATGTCAAAATTCATGAAAACAAGGAATGTAGCTTTTGTTTACATTTTACCTTCACATTCAAAAGCAATTCCTTCAATTCCCATCTCAATTCCCCAAATCAAAATGACATCATGCTAAACCCAGTTCATATACCCAAACATGCACCTTCTTCACTCACATTCAACTTCCAAAACAAACCACATGCATCAAACCAAAACATCAAATCATCTTAATATTCACAAGAACAACTTACTTTAGCATACATTTCACAAAACTCATAAATCAACCACATGTATTAAATCAAATCATTTAATTTACAAGTTTCAACATATACATACATCATACCTCAAAATCAAGACACAAATGCCAAAACCAAAATCATCTACTTTAACAAAGCTAAGCCTATTTCTATCACATTTTCCACACTAGAGAAAAACCACATCTCCTACCAATTTCTATTCTCTAATTAGTATAAGTTGGGGTATAGTGGGGTTACCTTTTCAACTTGAGCTCCAAAACTCTTGTCTTCTCCAAATGAACCCAAGAACTCTAACTTCCACCAAACAACTTGCAACTCCCTAACGTTCACAAATGCAAGCTATTAGCACCCATTAACACTCAATTTCAATCTTGCACATTAGAAATTTGAGTTGGGGAATCATCTATCCCAAAATGGGGCTTGGCTAAGAATGAGAGTGAGAGGAGGTGCATGACTTACCTAGACACTTCAATGGCTTCTCTAAGCTCCAAGGAACAAGATTGATGAAGAAACTCTCTTGATTTGGGGGCTTGAAGACCAAACCCTAGGAGAGCTTGAGAATGGAAGAAGAAAATGAGAAATGGAGTGGGATGAGAGTGAGAAAGTGGCGTGGGCTTGAGGAGGAAGAAGGGAGAGGTTTTGTCAAATTTTGGTATCTCCTAAGTTTGCAAATGAGCCCTTATTTTAACTTTTAAAATTTTTCTCTTTAGTCCTTCTCCTTTCATTTGTAGAATTGCCATAAATCCCTTAAATTCCCAATTTCTTCTAAAGAACCACTAATTCCTATTTGGGAATTTGTGGGATGTTACATGAATAGTACAATGTTTAAAAAAAAAAACTAATTTAATAAATTTGAAAAAGGCTTTTTCATTTTTAAATTAAAAAAACATTCAATTTTACAAGTGTATAATACACGATTTCTAGGTAAAATTTTTGTAATTTTAAAAATATAAAAAATAATGTAAATTAAGCTAGAAACTTTAAAGTGAATAATACATTATTTTAATTAAAAATCAAATAATTTAAGAAATTTAAAAAATCCATTTGAATTTTTAAATTAAAAAACACTAACTTTTTCAAGTGTATAGTACAAGATTTATAGAAAAATTGTTGTTCTTTTAAAAATTATGCAAATCAAGCAAGAAACTTCAATGTGAAAAATACAATGGTTTCCAAAATAAAGAAAAAAATGAAGAAATTTAAAAAATCCATTTACATTTTTAAATTTAAAAACATCATCATTTTCAAGTGTATAGTATAAGATTTTAAGAAAAATTGTTGCAATTTTAATAATATAAAAAATTATGTAAATTAATCTCGAAATTTCAATGTGAATAGTACAATGTTTTCCAAAAAATATAATAATTTAAGAAATTTTAAAAATTTATTTTCATTTTTAAATTAAACACCACTCAATTTTGTAAGTGTATAATAGTACACGATTTCTAGGAAAATTGTTGCAATTTTAAAAATATAAAAAATTGTGTAAATTAAGCTAGAAACTTTAACTTGAATAATACATTGTTTTCAAAAAAATCAAATAATTTGAGAAATTTAAAAAATGCGTTTTCATTTTTAAATTAAAAAACACCAGCATTTTCAAGTGTATATTACATAATTTCAAGAAAAATTGTTGCATTTTTAATATTATATAAAATTATGTAAATTAATCTAGAAATTTTAATGTGAATAGTACATTGTTTTCCAAAAAATCTAATAATTTAAGAAATTCTACAAATGCATTTTTATTTTTAAATTAAAAAACACTCAAATTTTCAAGTGCATAGTACACAATTTCTAGGTAAATTCTTTGCAATTTTAAAAACATAAAAATTTATGTAAATTAAGCTAGAAACTTTAACATGAATAATACACTGTTTTCAAAAAATTCAAATAACTTAAGAAATTTAAAAAATTCATTTTCATTTTTAAATTAAAAAACACTCAATTTTTCAAGTGTATAGTACATAATTTTTATTAAAATTGTTGCAATTTAAAAAATATAAAAATTTATGTAAATTAATCCAGAAACTTAAACAAGAATAGAACATTGGTTTCAAAAAAATCTAATAATTTAAGAAATTTAAAAAATGCATTTTCGTTTTTAAATTAAAAAACACTTAATTTTTCAAGTGTATAATACATTGTTGCAAATTTAAAAATATAAAAAATTATGTAAATTAAGCTAGAAACTTTAAATAGAATAATTCATTGTTTTAAAAAAATCAAATAATTTAAGAAATTTAAAAAATTCATTTTCATTTTTAAATTAAAAAATACTCAATTTTTCAAGTGTATAATAGTACGCGATTTCTAGGAAAATTGTTAGAATTTTAAAAATATAAAAAATTATGTAAATTAAGCTAGAAACTTTAACTTGAATAATACATTATTTTAAAAAAATAAAATAATTTGAGAAATTTAAAAAATGCGTTTTCATTTTTAAATTAAAAAAACATTCTTTTTCAAGTGTACATTACACAATTTCTAGAAAAATTGTTGCAATTTTAAAAATATGAAAAATTAAGTATATTAATCTAAAAATTTCAATGTGAATAGTACAATGTTTTCCAAAAAATCTAATATTTTAAGAAATTTTAAAAAGACTTTTTCATTTTTAAATTAAAAAAACACTCAATTTTTCAAGTGTATAGTACACGATTTTAGGTAAATGTTTATAAATTTTAAAAATATAAAAAAATGATGTAAATTAAGCTCGAAATTTTAACGTGAATAATACATTATTTTTTTAAAAGAATCAAATAATTTAAGAAATTTTAAAAATTCATTTTCATTTTTAAATTAAAAAACACTCAATTTTTCAAGTGCACTGTACCATCGCACAAATTTCCAAGTAGGAATTAGTGGCTTTTTAGAAGAAATTGGAAATTTAAGTGTAACACCTTGCCGGGGGGGACGCTACCACCATCCCCGGCGGTGTACTTAGAGCTTAACCATCCCCTTAAGTGGCCTATCCCCCCTGCGAATAAATCTCCTTTATTCCAGGATTTGGGGACCTTCCGTGGATTCGAACCAAGGACCAAAGGGATATAGTCCTTAAGTTCCTGAATCCACTACCAATTGAGCCACTTTTTTGTAACACCCTGTCGGGCGGGACACTACCACCATCCCCGGCAGTGTACTTAGAGCTTAACCACCCCCTTAAGTGGCCTATCCCCCTGCGAATAAATCTCCTTTATTCCAGGATTTGGGGACCTTCCGTGGATTCGAACCAAGGACCAAAGGGATATAGTCCTTAAGTTCCTGAATCCACTACCAATTGAGCCAGGGGGATAGGCCACTTAACGGGGTGGCTAAGCTCTAAGTACACCACCGGGGATGGTGGTAGCGTCCCGCCCGGCAGGGTTTTACATTTTTTAATAAAAAAATGAAAATGCAAATTTATAATTTATTAAATTATTTGATTTTGTTGAACACAATGTATTGTTTACCATGAAGTTTCTAGCTTAATTTAACCAAATTTTTATATTTTTAAAATTGCAACATTTGTTTGTAGAAATCATGTACTATATAGACTTAAAAAAATGAAAACACATATTTTAAATTTATTAAGTTATTTGATTTTTTTGTCAACAATGTATTGTTCACCATGAAGTTTCTAGCTAAATTTAAAATATTTTTTTTATACTTTTAGAATATCAACATTTGTTTATAGAAATCGTGTACTATAGACTTGAAATATAGGGTGTTTTTTACTTTAAAAATAAAAACACTTATTTTAACTTTATTAAATTATTTAATTTTTTTGACAACAATGTATTGTTCACTATGAAGTTTCTAGGTTAATTTACACAATTTTTTATATTTTTCAAATTGAAAAATTTGTTTGTAGAAATCGTGTACGATAGACTTGAAATATAGGGTGTTTTTTACTTTAAAAATGAAAACACATATTTTCAATTTATTAAATTATTTGATTTTTTTGACAACAATGTATTGTAAACCATGAAGTTTCTAGCTTAATTTACACTATTTTTTTACATTTTTAAAATTGCAACATTTGTTTCTAGAAATCTTTTACAAACACTTGTTAAATAGTGTGTTTTTAACTAAAAAAATGAAAACGAATATCTTAAATTTATTAAATTATTTGATTTTTTTGACAACAATGTATTGTTTGCTATGAAGTTTCTAGCTTAATTTACACTATTTTTTAGATTTTTAAAATTGAAAAATTTGTTTGTAGAAATCGTGTACGATAGACTTGAAATATAGGGTGATTTTTACTTTAAAAATGAAAACACATATTTTCAATTTATTAAATTATTTGATTTTTTTGAAAACAATGTATTGTTCACAATGAATTTTCTAGCTTAATTTACAGAATTTTTTATATTTTAAAAATATCAACATTTGTTTCTAGAAATCTTGTACTATACACTTCAAAAATAGTGTGTTTTTAACTAAAAAATGAAAACGCATATTTTAAATTTATTAAATTATTTGATTTTTTTACAAAAATGTATTGTTCACTATGAAGTTTCTAGTTAATTTACACAATTTTTATATTTTTAAAATATCAACATTTGTTTCTAGAAATCATGTATTATATACTTGAAAAATAGGGTGTTCTAAACTAAAAAAATGAAAACACATATTTTAAATTTATTAAATTCTTTGATTTTGTTGTCAACAATGTATTGTTCATAATGAATTTTCTAGCTAAATTCAAACTATTTTTTTATATTTTTAAAATATCAACATTTGTTTGTAGAAATCGTGTACTATAGACTTGAAATATAGGGTGTTTTTTACTTTAAAAATGAAAACGCTTATTTTAACTTTATTAAATTATTTTATTTTTTTCACAATAATGTATTGTTCACTATGAAATTTCTAGCTTAATTTACACAATTTTTTATATTTTAAAAATTGAATTTTTTTTTTTGTAGAAATCGTGTACGATAGAACTGAAATATAGGGTGTTTTTTACTTTAAAAATTAAAACACATATTTTCAATTTATTAAATTATTTGATTTTTTTGACAACAATGTATTCTTCATCATGAAGTTTTAAGCTTAATTTACACTATTTTTTAATATTTTTAAAATTACAACATTTGTTTCTAGAAATCTTGTACTATACATTTGAAAAATAGTGTGCTTTTAACGAAAAAAATGAAAACGTATATTTTAAATTTTTTAAATTATTTGTTATTTTTGACAACAATTTATTGTTCACTATGAAGTTTCTAGCCTAATTTACACAATTTTTTATATTTTTAAAATTGAAAAATTTGTTTGTAGAAATCCTATACGATAGACTTTAAATATAGCGTGTTTTTTACTTTAAAAAAGAAAACACATATTCTCAATTTATTAAATTATGTGATTTTTTTGACAACAATGTATTGTTCACCATGAAGTTTCTAGCTTTATTTACACTATTTTTTATATTTTTAAAGTATCAACATTTATTTCTAGAAATCTTGTACTATACACTTGAAAAATAGTGCGTTTTTAACTATAAAAATGAAAACGCATATTTTAAATTTACTAAATTATTTGATTTTTTTGACCACAATGTATAGTTTACCATGAAGTTTCTAGCTAAATTTACACTATTTTTTATATTTTTAAAATAACAACATTTGTTTCTAGAAATCGTGTACTATATACTTGAAAAATAGGGTGTTTTTAACTAAAAAAATTAAAACACATATTTTAAATTTATTAAATTATTTGATTTTTTTGTCAACAATGTATTGTTCACCATGATTTTTCTAGCTAAATTTAAACTATTTTTTTATATTTTTAAAATATCAACATTTGTTTGTAGAAATCTTGTACTATACACTTGAAAAATAGTGTGATTTTACTAAATAAATGAAAATGCATAATTATTAAATTATTTGATTTTTTAACAAAAATTTACTGTTTACCATGAAGTTTCTATCGTAATTTGCACAATTTTTCATATTTTTAAAATTGCAACATTTGTTTGTAGAAATCGTGTACTATAGACTTGAAATATAGGGTGTTTTTTACTTTAAAAATGAAAACGATTATTTTAAATTTATTAAATTATTTTATTTTTTTGACAACAATGTATTGTTAACCATGAAGTTTCTAGCTTAATTTACACTATTTTTTTATATTTTTAAAATTGAAACATTTGTTTGTAGAAATCGTGTACTATGGACTTGAAATATAGGGTATTTTTTACTTTAAAATTAAAAACATATATTTTAAATTTATTTAATTATTTGATTTTTTTTACAACAATGTATTTTTCACCGTGAAATTCTAGCTTAATTTACACTTTTTTTATATTTTTAAAATATCAACATTTGTTTCTATAAATCATGTATTATACACTTGAAAAAAAATGTGTTTTTTACTAAAAAAATTAAAATGAATATTTCAAATTTATTAAATTATTTGATTTTTTTGAACAATGTATTGTTCACCATGAAGTTTCTAGCTTAATTTACACAATTTTTTATATTTTGTAAATTGCAATATTTATTTCTCGAAATCGTGTACTATATACTTGAAAAATAGGGTGTTTTTAACTAAAAAAATGAAAATGCATATTTTAAATTTATTAAAATTATTTGATTTTTTGTGAACAATGTATTGTTCACCTTGAATTTTCTAGCTTAATTTACACAATTTTTTTATAATTTTAAAATATCAACATTTGTTTCTAGAAATCGTGTACTATACACTTGAAAAATAGTGTGTTTTTTACTAAAAAAATGAAAATGCATATTTTTAATTTATTAAATTATTTGATTTTTTTAATAACAACGTCTTGTTTACCATGAAGTTTCTTGCTTAATTTACACAATTTTTTATATTTTTAAAATTGCAACATTTGTTTGTAGAAATCGTCCACTATAGACTTGAAATATAGAGTGTCCTTTCTTTTAAAAATGAAAACGCATATTTTAAATATATTAAATTATTTGATTTTTTTGTTAACAATGTATTGTTCACCATGAATTTTCTAGCCTAATTTACACTATTTTTTTATAATTTTAAAATATCAACATTTGTTTCTAGAAATCGTGTACTATACACTTGAAAAATAGTGTGTTTTTTACTAAAAAAATGAAAATGCGTACTTTTAATTTATTAAATTATTGTATTTTTTTAACAACAACGTCTTGTTTACCATGAAGTTTCTTGCTTAATTAACACAATTTTTTATATTTTTAAAATTGCAACATTTGTTTGTAGAAATCGTGTACTATAGACTTGAAATATAGGGTGTCTTTTTCTTTAAAAATGAAAACGCATATTTTAAATATATTAAATTATTTGATTTTTTGACAACAATGTATTGTTCACCATGAAGTTTCTAGCTTAATTTACACTATTTTTTTATATTTTTAAAATATCAACATTTATTTGTATAAATCGTGTACTATAAATTTTAAAAGTAGGCTGTTTTTTACTAAAAAAATAAAAATGCATATGTAAAATTTATTATTTTTTTTTGAAATCAATGTATTGTTTACCATGAAGTTTCTAGCTTATTTTGCACAATTTTTTATATTTTTAAAATGGCAACATTTGTTGGTAGAAATTGTGTATTATAGACTTGAAATATAGGGTGTTTTTTACTTTAAAAATGAAAATGAATATTTTAAAAATTGATTTTTTTGTCAACAATGTATTGTTCACCATGAATGTTTTAGCTTAATTTACACTATATTTTTATATTTTTAAAATATCAACATTTGTTTCTAGAAATGGTGTACTATACATTTAAAAAATAGTGAGTTTTTTACTAAAAAAATATAAAGGCATATTTTTGATTTATTAAATTATTGTATTTTTTTGACCACAATGTATTGTTTACAATGAAGTTTCTAGCTTAATTTGCACAATTTTTCATATTTTTAAAATTGCAACATTTGTTTGTAGAAATCGTGTACTATAGACTTGAAATATAGGGTGTTTTTTAGTTTAAAAATGAATATGAATATTTTAAATTTATTGATTTATTTAATTTTTTTAAATCAATGTAATGAAGTTTCTATCTGAGTTTACACAATTTTTGATATTTTTAAAATTGCAACATTTGTTTGTAGAAATCGTGTACTATAGACTTGAAATAAAGGGTGTTTTTTACTTTAAAAATAAAAACCCATATTTTAAATTTATTAAATTATTTGATTTTTTTGTCAACGATGTATTGTTCAACATGAATTTTCTAGCTTAATTTACACTATTTTTTTATATTTTTAAAGTATTAACATTTGTTTCTAGAAATTGTGCACTATACACTTGAAAAATAGTGTATTTTTTACTAAAAAAATGAAAACGGATATTTTTAATTTATTAAATTATTGGATTTTTTTGACAATAATGTATTGTTTACAATGAAGTTTCTACCTTATTTTGCACAGTTTTTCGTATTTTTAAAATTGCAACATTTGTTTGTAGAAATCGTGTACTATAGACTTTAAATATAGGGTGTTTTTTACTTTAAAATTGAAAATGCATATTTTAAGTTTATAGATTTATTTAATTTTTTTTAAATCAATGAATTGTTTACCATGAAGTTTCTAGCTGAATTTACACAATTATTTATATTTTCAAAATTGCAACATTTGTTCGTAGAAATCGTGTACTATATATTTGAAATATAGGGTGTTTTTTACTTTAAAAAATAAAAACGCATATTTTAAATTTTTTAAATTATTTGATTTTTTTGTCCATAATGTATTGTTCACTATGAATTTTCTAGCTTAATTTACACTATTTTTTTATATTTTTAAAATATCAACATTTGTTTCTAGAAATCGTTTACTATACACTTGAACAAGTAGGGTGTTTTTTTCTAAAAAAATAAAAACGCATATTTTCAATTCATTAAATTAAATAATTTTTTTTGAAATCAATGTATTGTTCACCATAAAATTTCTAGCTTAATTTAAACAATTTTTCTATATTTTTAAAATTGCAACATTTGTTTGTAGAAATCGTGTACTATAGACTTGAAATATAGGGTATTTTTTACTTTAAAAATGAAAACGCATATTTTCAATTTATTAAATTATTTGATTTTTTTACAACAATCCATTTTTCATCAAGAAGTTTCTAGCTTAATTTACACTATTTATTTATATTTTTAAAATATCAACATTTGTTTCTAGAAATCGTGTACTATACACTTGAAAAATAGTGTGTTTTTTACTAAAAAAATGAAAATGCATATTTTTAATTTATTAAATTATTTGATTTTTTTAATAACAACGTCTTGTTTACCATGAAGTTTCTTGCTTAATTTACACAATTTTTTATGTTTTTAAAATTGCAACATTTGTTTGTAGAAATCGTCCACTATAGACTTGAAAAGTAGGGTGTTTTTTACTAAAAAAATAAAAACGCATTTGTAAAATTTAAAATATTATTTAATTTTTTTTTAAATCAATGTATTGTTTACCATGAAGTTTCTATCATATTTTGCAAAATTTTTTATCTTTTTAAAATTGCAACATTTGTTGGTAGAAATCGTGTACTATAGACTTGAAATATAGGGTGTTTTATAATTTAAAAATAAAAATGAATATTTTAAATTTGTTAAATTATTTAATTTTTTTTAAACAGTGTATTGTTCACCATGAGATTCATCGCTTAATTTACACTATTTTTTTATATTTTTAAAATATCAACCTTTGATTCTAGAAATCATGTATTATACACTTCAAAAATAGTGTGTTTTTTACTAAAAATATGAAAATGCATATATTTAATTTATTAAATTATTGGATTATTTTGACAACAATGTATTGTTTACAATGAAGTTTCTAGCTTAATTTTACAAAGTTTTTATATTTTTAAAATGGCAAGATTTGTTGTAGAAATCGTGTACTATAGATTATAAATATAGGGGTTTTTTACTTTAAAAATGAAAACGCATATTTTAAATTTATTAAATTATTTGATTTTTTTACAACAATGTATTGTTCACCATGAAGTTTCTAGCTTAATTTACACTATTTTTTAATATTTTTAAATTGTTAACATTTGTTTCTAAAAATCGTGTACTCAAATTCGGGTGTTTTTTACTTTATAAATGAAAACGGATATTTTAAATTTATTAAATTATTTAATTTTTTTTAAAACAATGTGTTTTTCAACATTTGTTTCTACCTTAATTTACACTATTTTCTTATATTTTTAAAATATCAACATTTGTTTGTAGAAATCATGTACTATACACTTGAAAAGTAGGGTGTTCTTTACTAAAAAAATAAAAACGCATATGTAAAATTTAAAAACTTATTTAATTTTTTTTAAATCAATGTATTGTTTACCATGAAGTTTCTAGCTTATTTTGCATAATTTTTTATATTTTTAAAATTGCAACATTTGTTGGTAGAAATCGTGTACTATAGACTTGACATATAGGGTGTTTTTTAATTTAAAAATGAAAATGCATATTTTAAATTTATTAAATTATTTGATTTTTTTTCAACAATTTATTGTTCACCATGAGATTTCTAGCTTAATTTACACTATTTTTTATATTTTTAAAAATATCAACATTTGATTCTATAAATCATGTACTATACACTTGAAAAATAGTGTGTTTTTTACTAAAAAAATGAAAAACGCATATATTTAATTTATTAAATTATTGGATTATTTTGACAACAATGTATTGTTTACAATGAAGTTTCTAGCTTAATTTACACTATTTTTTTATATTTTTAAAATATAAACTTTTGTTTCTAGAAATCGTGTACTATACACTTGAAAAATAGGGTGTTTTTTACTAAAAAAATGAAAATGCATATTTTAAATTTATTAAATTATTGGATTTTTTTGAAAACAATGTATTGTTCAAAATGAAGTTTGTAGCTTAATTTACACTATTTTTTTATATTGTTAAGATATGAACATTTGTTTCTAGAAATCGTGTACTATACACTTGAAAAATAGTGTGCTTTTTACTAAAAATATGAAAACGGATATATTTAATTTATTAAATTATTGGATTATTTTGACAACAATGTATTGTTTACAATGAAGTTTCTAGCATAATTTTAACAATTTTTTATATTTTTAAAATGGCAACATTTGTTGTAGAAATCGTGTACTATAGACTTGAAATATATGGTGTTTTTTAATTTAAAAATGAAAATGAATATTTTAAACTTATTAAATTAAAAATATAGCGTGATTTTTTTATTAACAACGTCTTGTTTACCATGAAGTTTCTAGCTTAATTTGCATAATTTTTCATATTGTTAAATTTGCAACATTTGTTTGTAGAAATCGTGTCTATAGACTTGAAATATAGAGAGTTTTTTAATTTAAAAACGAAAATGCATATTTTAAATTTATTAAACTATTTGATTTTTTTTAAATCAATATATTGTTTACAATGAAGTTTCTAGCTGAATTTACCCAAATTTTTATATTTTCAAAATTACAACATTTGTTTGTAGAAATCGTGCACTATAGACTTGAAATATAGGGTGTTTTTTACTTCAAAAATGAAAACATATATTTTAAATTTATTAAATTATTTAATTTTTTTGACAACATTGTATTTTTCATAATGAATTTTCTAGCTTAATTTTTACACTATTTTTTTATATTTTTAAAATATCAACAATTGTGTTTAGAAATCGTGTACTATACACTTGAAAAATATTATGTTTTTTACTAAAAAACTGAAAACGCATATTTTTAATTTATTAAATTATTGGATTTTTTTGAAAACAATGTATTGTTTACAATGAAGTTTCTAGCTTAATTTATACTATTTTTTAATATTTTTAAAATATCAACATTTGTTTCTAGAAATCGTGTACTATACACTTGAAAAGTATAGTGTTTTTTACTAAAAAAATGAAAATTCATATTTTAAATTTATTAGATTATTTTATTTTTTGTCAACAATGTATTATTCACCAAGAAATTTCTAGCTTCACTTACATTATTTTTTATATTTTTAAAATATCAACATTTGTTTCTTGAAATCGTGTACTATACACTTGAAAAATAGTATGTTTTTCCCTAAAAAAATGAAAACGGATATATTTAATTTATTAAATTATTGGATTATGTTGAAAACAATGTATTGTTTACAACAAAGTTTCTAGCTTAAATTGCACAATTTTTTATATTTTAAAAATTGCAACATTTGTTTGTAGAAATTGTGTACTATAGACTTGATATATAGGGTGTTTTTTACTTTAAAAATATAAACACATATTTTAAATTTATTAAATTTTTTTTTGTCAACAATGTATTCTTCACTATGAATTTTCTAGCTTAATTTACACTATTTTTTTATATTTTTAAAATATCAACATTTGATTCTAGAAATTATGTATTATACACTTGAAAAATAGTGTGTTTTTTACTAAAAAAATGAAAACGCATCTTTTTAATTTTTTAAATTATTTGATTTTTTTGACAACAATGTATTTTTTTCAATGAAGTTTCTAGCTTAATTTACAAAATTTTTCATTTTTTTAAAATTTCAACATTTGTTTGTACAAATCGTGTATTATAGATTTGAAATATAGGGTGTTTTTTACTTTAAAGATGAAAATGTATATTTTAAATTTATTAAATTCTTTCATTTTTTTGTCAACAATGTATTTTTTTCAATGAAGTTTCTAGCTTAATTTACAAAATTTTTCATTTTTTTAAAATTTCAACATTTGTTTGTACAAATCGTGTATTATAGACTTGAAATATAGGGTGTTTTTTACTTTAAAGATGAAAATGCATATTTTCAATTTATTAAATTATTTCATTTTTTTGTCAACAAAGTATTGTTCACAATGAATTTTCTAGCTTAATTTACACTATTTTTTTATATTTTCAAAATATCAACATTTGTTTCTAGAAATCGTGTACTATACACTTGAAAAATAGTGTGTTTTTTACTAAAAAAATAAAAACGCATATTTTTATTTTATTAAATTATTGGATTTTTTTGACAACAATGTATTGTTTACAATGAAGTTTCTAACTTGATTTACACTATTTTTTTATATTTTTAAAATTGCAACATTTGTTTGTAGATATCTATATTATACACTTGAAAAATACTGTGTTTTTTACTAAAAAAATGAAAACGCATATATTTAATTTATTAAATTATTGGATTATTTTGGGAACAATGTATTGTTTACAATGAAGTTTCTAGCTTAATTTGCCAAATTTTTTATATTTTTAAAATTGCAACATTTGTTTGTAGAAATCGTGTACTATAGTCTGGAAATATAGGGGTTTTTTACTTTAAAAATGAAAACGCATATTTTAATTTTATTAAATTATTTGATTTTTTTTATAACAATGTATTTTTATAACAAAATATCAACATTTGTTTCTAGAAATTGTGTACTATACACTTGAAAATTAGGGTGTTTTTTACTTAAAAAATGAAAATGCATATTTTAAATTTATTAATTTTTTTTTGTCAACAATGTATTGTTCACAATGAAATTTCTAGTTTAATTTACACTATTTTTTTATTTTTTTAAAATATCAAAATTTGTTTCAAAAAATCGTGTACTATACACTTGAAAAATAGTTTGTTTTTTAATAAAAAAATAAAAACCCATATATTTAATTTATTAAATTATTGGATTATTTTGACAACAATGTATTGTTTACAATGAAGTTTCTAGCTTAATTTGAACAATTTTTTATATTTTTAAAATTGCAACATTTATTTGTAGAAATCTTGTACTATATACTTGAAATTTAGCGGTTTTTTATTTTAAAAATGAAAACGCTTAAATTTATTAATTATTTGATTTTTTTGCAACAATGTAATGTTCACCATGAATTTTCTAGCTTAATTTACACTATTTTTTTATATTTTCAAAATATCAACATTTGTTTCTAGAAATCGTGTACTATACACTTGAAAAATAGTGTTTTTTACTAAAAAAATGAAAAAGCATATTTTTAATTTATTAAATTATTGGATTTTTTTGACAACAATGTATTGTTTACAATGAAGTTTCTAACTTGATTTACACTATTTTTTTTATATTTTTAAAATTGCAACATTTGTTTGTAGAAATCGTGTATTATACACTTGAAAAATAGTGTGTTTTTTACTAAAAAAATAAAAACGCATATATTTAATTTATTAAATTATTTCATTATTTTGACAACAATGTATTGTTTACAATGAAGTTTCTAGCTTAATTTGCACAATTTTTTATATTTTTAACATTGCAACATTTGTTTGTAGAAATCGTGTACTATAGACTTGATATAAAGGGGTTTTTTACTTTAAAAATGAAAACACATATTTTAAATTTATTAAACTATTTGAATTTTATTATAACAATGTATTTTTATAACAAAATATCAACATTTGTTTCTAGAAATTGTGTACCATACACTTGAAAAGTAGGGTGTTTTTTACTTAAAAAATGAAAATGCATATTTGAAATTTATTAATCTTTTTTGTCAACAATGTATTATTCAGAATGAAATTTCTAGCTTAATTTACACTATTTTTAATTTTTTTAAAATATCAACATTTGTTTATTGAAATAATGTACTATACACTTGAAAAATAGTGTGTTTTTTACTAAAAAAAATGAAAATGCATATTTTAAATTTATTAAATTATTTTATTTTATATCAACAATGTATTGTTCACCATGAATTTTTTAGTTTAATTTACACAATTTTTTTATATTTTTAAAATATCAACATTTGTTTATAGAAATCGTGTACTATACACTTGAAAAGTAGGGTGTTTTTTACTTAAAAAATGAAAATGCGTATTTTAAATTTATTAATTTTTTTTGTCAACAATGTATTGTTCACCATGAAATTTCAAGCTTAATTTACACTATTTTTTTATTTTTTTTAAATATCAACATTTGTTTCTAAAAATCGTGTACTATACACTTGAAAAATAGTGTCCTTTTTACTAAAAAAATGAAAACGCATATATTTAATTTATTAAATCATTGGATTTTTTTGACAACAATGTATTGTTTACAATGAAGTTTCTAGCTTAATTTTCACAATTTTTTATAATTTTAAAATTGCAACATTTGGTTGTAGAAATCTTGTACTATAGACTTGAAATATACGGTTGTTTTAACTTTAAAAATATAAATTAATATTTTAAATTTATTAAATAATTTGATTTTTTTTGCCAAAAATGTTTTTTTCACTAAGAATTTTCTAGCTTAATTTACACTATTTATTTATTTTTTTAAAATATCAACATTTGTTTCTAGAAATAGTGTATTATACACTTGAAAAGTAAGGTGTTTTTTACTAAAAAAATGAAAAAGCATATTTTAAATTTTTTAAATTATTTTATTTTTTTTCAAAAATTTATTGTTCACCATGAAATTTCTAGCTTAATTTACACTGTGTTTTTATATTTTTAAAATATCAACATTTGTTTCTAGAAATCGTGTACTATACACTTGAAAAATAGTGTGTTTTTTTACTAAAAAAAATGAAAATGCATATTTTAAATTTATTAAATTATTTTATTTTTTGTCAACAATGTATTGTGCATCATGAAATTTTTAGTTTAATTTACACTATTTTTTTATATTTTTAAAATATCAACATTTGTTTCTAGAAATCGTGTACTATACAATTGAAAAATAGTGTGTTTTTTACTAAAAAAAATGAAAATGCATATTTTAAATTTATTAAATTATTTTATTTTTTTCAACAATATATTGTTCACCATGAAATTTTTGGATTAATTTACACTATTTTTTTTATATTTTTAAAATATCAACATTTTTTGCTAGAAATCGTGTACTATACACTTGAAAAATAGTGTGTTTTTTATTAAAAAAATTAAAACGTATATTTTAAATATATTAAATTATTTGATTTTTTTAAACTAATGTATTTTTCAACATTTGTTTCTACTTTAATTTACACTATTTTTTTATTTTTTTAAAATATCAACAATGTTTCTAGAAATCGTGTACTATACAGTTGAAAAGTAGGGTGTTTTTTACTTAAATAATGAATATGCATATTTTAAATTTATTAATTTTTTTTGTCAACAATGTATTGTTCACCATGAAATTTCTAGCTTAATTTAAAGTTTTTTTATTTTTTAAAATATCAACATTTGTTTCTAAAAATCGTGTACTATACACTTGAAAAATATTGTGTTTTTTACTAAAAAAATGAAAACGCATATATTTATATATTTGATTATTTTGAAAATAATGTATTGTTTACAATGAAGTTTCTAGCTTAATTTTTACAATTTTTTATATTTTTAAAATTGCAACATTTGGTTGTAGAAATCTTGTACTATAGACTTGAAATATAGGGTTGTTTTAACTTTAAAAATATAAATTCATATTTTAAATTTATTAAATAATATTATTTTTTTTGTCAAATATGTATTTTTCACTAAGAATTTTCTAGCTTAATTTACACTATTTTTTTATATTTTTAAAATATCAACAATTGTTTTTAGAAATCGTGTACTATACACATGAAAAGTAGGGTGTTTTTTACTAAAAAAAATGAAAACGCATATTTTAAATTTATTAAATTATTTTATTTTTTGTCAAAAATTTATTGTTAACCATGATATTTCTAGATTAATTTACACTATGTTTTTATATTTTAAAAATATCAACATTTGTGTCTAGAAATCGTGTACTATACACTTGAAAAATAATGTGTTTTTTACTAAAAAAAATGAAAATGCATATTTTAAATTTATTAAATTATGTTATTTTTTGTCAACAATGTATTGTTCACCATAAAATTTTTAGTTTAATTTACACTATTTTTTTATATTATTAAAATATCAACATTTGTTTCTAGAAATCGTGTACTATACACTTGAAAAATAATGTGTTTTTTACTAAAAAAAATGCAAATGCATATTTTAAATTTATTAAATTATGTTATTTTTTTTCAACCATGTATTGTTCACCATAAAATTTTTAGTTTAATTTACACTATTTTTTTATATTTTTAAAATATCAACATTTGTTTCTAAAAATCGTGTACTATACACTTGAAAAATAGTGTGTTTCTTACCAAAAAAATGAAAACGCATATTTAAAATTTATTAAATTATTTGATATTTTTAAAACAATGTATTTTTCAACATTTGATTCTACCTTAATTTACACTATTTTTTTATTTTTTTTCAAATATCAACATTTGTTTCTAGAAATCGTGTACTATACACTTGAAAAGTAGGGTGTTTTTTACTTAAAAAATGAAAATGCATATTTTAAATTTATTAATTTTTTTTGTCAAAAATGTATTGTTCACAATGAAATTTCTAGCTTAATTTACACTATTTTTTTATTTTTTTAAAATATCAACATTTGTTTCTAAATATCGTATACTATACACTTGAAAAATAGTGTGTTTTTTACTAGAAAAATAAAAACGCATATATTTAATTTATTAAATTATTGGATTATTTTAACAACAATTTATTGTTTACAATGAAGTTTCTAGCTTTATTTGCCCAATTTTTTATATTTTTAAAATTGCAACATTTGTTTGTAAAAATCTTGTACTATAGACTTGAAATTTAGCGGTTTTTTACTTTAAAAATGAAGACGCTTAAATTTATTAATTATTTGATTTTTTTACAATAATGTATTGTTCACCATGAAGTTTTTAGCTTAATTTACACTATTTTTTTATATTTTTAAAATATCAACATTTGATTCTAGAAATCGTGTACTATACACTTGGAAAATATTGTGTTTTTTACTAAAAAATGAAAACGCATATATTTAATTTATTAAATCATTGGATTTTTTTGACAACAATGTATTGTTTACAATGAAGTTTCTAGTTTAATTTGCACAATTTTTTATATTTTTAAAATTGCATCATTTGTTTGTAGAAATCGTGTACTATAGACTTGAAATATAGGGTTGTTTTAACTTTAAAAATAAAAAATCATATTTTAAATTTATTAAATAATTTGATTATTTTTTGTCAAAAATGTATTTTTCACTAAGAATTTTCTAGCTTGATTTACACTATTTTTTATATTTTTAAAATATCAAAATTTGTTTCTAGAAATCGTGTACTATACACTTGAAAAGTAAGGTGTTTTTTACTAAAAAAATGAAAATGCATATTTTAAATTTATTAAATTATTTTATTTTTTTTCAACAATGTATTGTTCACCATGAAATTTTTGGATTAATTTACACTATTTTTTTTATATTTTTAAAATATCAACATTTGTTTCTAGAAATCGTGTACTATACACTTGAAAAATAGTGTGTTTCTTACCAAAAAAATGAAAACACATATTTTAAATTTATTAAATTATTTGATTTTTTTAAAACAATTTATTTTTCAACATTTGTTTCTACCTTAATTTACACTATTGTTTTATTTTTTTAAAATATCAACATTTGTTTCTAGAAATCGTGTACTATACACTTGAAAAGTAGGGTGTTTTTTACTTAAAAAATGAAAATGCATATTTTAAATTTATTAATTTTTTTTGTCAACAATGTATTTTTCAAAATGAAATTCCTAGCTTAATTTACACTACTTTTTTATTTTTTTAAAATATCAACATTTGTTTATAAATATCGTGTACTATACATTTGAAAAATAGTGTGTTTTTTACTAAAAAAACTAAAATGCATATATTTAATTTATTAAATTATTGGATTATTTTGACAACAATGTATTGTTTACAATCAAGTTTCTAGCTTAATTTGCACAATTTTTTATATTTTTACAATTGCAACATTTGTTTGTAAAAATCTTATACTATCGACTTGAAATTTAGCGGTTTTTTACTTTAAAAATGAAAACGCTTAAATTTATTAATTATTTGATTTTTTTACAACAATGTATTGTTCACCATGAAATTTGTAGCTTAATTTACACTATTTTTTAGATCTTTAAAATATCAACATTTGATTCTAGAAATCGTGTACTATACACTTGAAAAATATTGTGTTTTTTACTAAAAAAATGAAAACGCATATATTTAATTTATTAAATCATTGGATTATTTTGACAACAATGTATTGTTTACAATGAAGTTTCTAGTTTAATTTGCACAAGTTTTTATATTTTTAAAATTGCAACATTTGTTTGTAGAAATCGTGTACTATATACTTGAAATATATGGTTGTTTTAACTTTAAAAATAAATAATCATATTTTAATTTTATTAAATAAATTGATTTTTTTTGTCAAAAATGTATTTTTCACTAAGAATTTTCTAGCTTAATTTACACTATTTTTTTATATTTTAAAAATATCAACATTTGTTTCTAGAAATCGTGTACTATACACTTGAAAAGTTGGGTGTTTTTTACTAAAAAAATGAAAACGCATATTTTAAATTTATTAAATTATTTTACTTTTTGTCAAAAATGTATTGTTCACCATGAAATTTCTAGCTTAATTTACACTATGTTTTTATATTTTTAAAATATCAACATTTGTGTCTAGAAATCGTGTACCATACAGTTGAAAAATAATGTGTTTTTTACTAAAAAAATGAAAATGCATATTTTAAATTTATTAAATTATTTTATTTTTTTTCAACAATGTATTGTTCACCATGAAATTTTTAGTTTAATTTACACTATTTTTTTATATTTTTAAAATATCAACATTTGTTTCTAGAAATCGTGTACTATACACTTGAAAAATAGTGTGTTTCTTACTAAGAAAATGAAAACGCATATTTTAAATTTATTAAATTATTTAATATTTTTAAAACAATGTATTTTTCAACATTTGTTTCTACCTTAATTTACAGTATTTTTTTATTTTTTTAAAATATCAACATTTGTTTCTAGAAATCGTGTACTATACACTTGAAAAGTAGAGTGTTTTTTACTTAAAAAATGAAAATGCGTATTTTAAATTTATTAATTTTTTTTGTCAACAATGTATTGTTCACCATGAAATTTCTAGCTTAATTTACTCTATTTCTTAATTTTTTTAAAATATCAACATTTGTTTCTAAAAATCGTGTACTATACACTTGAAAAATAGTGTGCTTTTTACTAAAAAAATGAAAACGCATATATGTAATTTATTAAATCATTGGATTTTTTTGACAACAATGTATTGTTTACAATGAAGTTTCTAGCTTAATTTGCACAATTTTTTATATTTTTAAAATTGCACCATTTGGTTGTAGAAATCTTGTACTATAGACTTGAAATAAACGGTTGTTTTAACTTTAAAAATATAAATTCATATTTTAAATTTATTAAATAATTTGATTTTTTTTTTCTAAAATGTATTTTTCACTAAGAATTTTCTACCTTAATTTACACTATTTTTTTATTTTTTTAAAATATCAACATTTGTTTCTAGAAATAGAGTACTATACCCTTGAAAAGTAGGGTGTTTTTTACTAAAAAAATGAAAAAACATATTTTAAATTTATTAAATTATTTTATTTTTTGTCAAAAATTTATTGTTCACCATGAAATTTCTAGCTTAATTTACACTATGTTTTTATATTTTTAGAATATTAACTTTTGTTTCTAGAAATCGTGTGCTATACAATTGAAAAATAGTGTGTTTTTCACTAAAAAAAATGAAAATGCATATTTTAAATTTATTAAATTATTTTATTTTTTTCAACAATGTATTGTTCACCATGAAATTTTTAGTTTAAATTACACTATTTATTTTATATTTTTAAAATATGAACATTTGTTTCTCGAAATCGTGTACTATACACTTGAAAAATAGAGTGTTTTTTATTAAAAAAATGAAAATGCATATTTTAAATATATTAAATTATTTGATTTTTTTAAACTAATGTATTTTTCAACATTTGTTTCTACCTTAATTTACACTATTCTTTTATTTTTTTAAAATATAAACATTTGTTTCTAAAAATCGTGTACTATACACTTGAAAAATAGTGTGTTTTTTACTAAAAAAATGAATACGCATATATTTAATTTATTAAATTATTGGATTATTTTGACCATAATGTATTGTTTACAATGAAGTTTCTAGCTTAATTTGCACAATTTTTTATATTTTTAAAATTGCAACATTTGTTTGTAGAAATCGTGTATTATAGACTTGAAATATAGGGTTGTTTTAACTTTAAAAATAAATAATCATATTTTAATTTTATTAAATAATTTGATTTTTTTTGTCAAAAATGTATTTTTCACTAAGAATTTTCTAGCTTAATTTACACTATTTTTTTATATTTTAAAAATATCAACATTTGTTTCTAGAAATCGTGTACTATATACACTTGAAAAATAATGTGTTTTTTACTAAAAAAATGAAAACGCATATTTTAAATTTATTAAATTATTTTACTTTTTGTCAAAAATGTATTGTTCACCATGAAATTTCTAGCTTAATTTACAATATGTTTTTATATTTTTAAAATATCAACATTTGTGTCTAGAAATCGTGTATCATACAGTTTAAAAATACTGTGTTTTTTACTAAAAAATGAAAATGCATAATTTAAATTTATTAAATTATTTTATTTTTTGTCAACAATGTATTGTTCACCATGAAATTTTTAGTTTAATTTACACTATTTTTTTATATTTTTAAAATATCAACATTTGTTTCTAAAAATCGTGTACTATACAGTTGAAAAATAGTGTGTTTCTTACTAAAAAAATGAAAACGCATATTTTAAATTTATTAAATTATTTGATATTTTTAAAACAATGTATTTTTCAACATTTGTTTCTACCTTAATTTACAGTATTTTTTTATTTTTTTAAAATATCAACATTTGTTTCTAGAAATCGTGTACTATACACTTGAAAAGTAGGGTGTTTTTTACTTAAAAAATGAAAATGCGTATTTTAAATTTATTAATTTTTTTTGTCAACAATGTATTGTTCACCATGAAATTTCTAGCTTAATTTACTCTATTTCTTAATTTTTTTAAAATATCAACATTTGTTTCTAAAAATCGTGTACTATACACTTGAAAAATAGTGTGCTTTTTACTAAAAAAATGAAAACGCATATATGTAATTTATTAAATCATTGGATTTTTTTGACAACAATGTATTGTTTACAATGAAGTTTCTAGCTTAATTTGCACAATTTTTTATATTTTTAAAATTGCACCATTTGGTTGTAGAAATCTTGTACTATAGACTTGAAATATACGGTTGTTTTAACTTTAAAAATATAAATTCATATTTTAAATTTATTAAATAATTTGATTTTTTTTTGCTAAAATGTATTTTTCACTAAGAATTTTCTACCTTAATTTACACTATTTTTTTATTTTTTTAAAATATCAATAATTGTTTCTAAAAATCGTGTACTATATACACTTGAAAAATAGTGTGCTTTTTACTAAAAAAATGAATACGCATATATTTAATTTATTAAATTATTGGATTATTTTAACCATAATGTATTGTTTACAATGAAGTTTCTAGCTTAATTTGCACAATTTTTTATATTTTTAAAATTGCAACATTTGTTTGTAGAAATCTTGTACTATAGACTTGAAATATAGGGTTGTTTTAACTTTAAAAATATAAATTCATATTTTAAATTTATTAAATAATTTGATTTTTTTTGTCAAAAATGTAATTTTCACTATGAATTTTCTAGCTTAATTTACACTTTTTTTTTATATTTTTAAAAAATCAAGAATTGTTTCTAGAAATCGTGTAATATACACTTGAAAAGTAGGGTGTTTTTTACTAAAAAAATAAAAACGCATATTTTAAATTTATTAAATTATTTTATTTTTTTGTCAAAAATGTATTGTTAACCATGAAATTTCTAGCTTAATTTACACTATGTTTTTATATTTTTAAAATATCAACATTTGTGTCTAGAAATCGTGTACTCTACATTTGAAAAATAGTGTGTTTTGTACTAAAAAAAATGAAAATGCATATTTTAAATTTATTAAATTATTTTATTTTTTTGTCAACAATGTATTGTTCATCATAAAATTTTTAGTTTAATTTACACTATTTTTTTAAATTTTTAAAATATCAACATTTGTTTCTAGAAATCGTGTACTATATAGTTGAAAAATAGTGTGTTTCTTACCAAAAAAATGAAAACGCATATTTTAAATTTATTAAATTATTAGATTTTTTTAAAACAATGTATTTTTCAACATTTGTTTCTACCTTAATTTACACTATTTTTTTATTTTTTTAAAATATCAACATTTGTTTCTAGAAATCGTGTACGATACACTTGAAAAGTAGGGTGTTTTTTACTTAAAAAATGAAAATGCATATTTTAAATTTATTAATTTTTTTTTTCAACAATGTATTGTTCAAAATGAAATTTCTAGCTTAATTTACACTATTTTTTTATTTTTTTAAAATATCAACATTTGTTTCTAAATATCATGTACTATACACTTGAAAAATAGTGTGTTTTTTATTAAAAAAATAAAAACGCATATATTTAATTTATTAAATTATTGGATTATTTTGACAACAATGTATTGTTTACAATGAAGTTTCTAGCTTAATTTGCCAAATTTTTTATATTTTTAAAATTGCAACATTTGTCTGTAAAAATCTTGTACTATAGACTTGAAATTTAGCGGTTTTTTACTTTAAAAATGAAAACGCTTAAATTTATTAATTATTTGATTTTTTTACAACAATGTATTGTTCACCATGAAGTTTGTAGCTTAATTTAAACTATTTTTTTATATTTTTAAAATATCAATATTTGATTCTAGAAATCGTGTACTATACACTTGAAAAATATTGTGTTTTTTACTAAAAAATGAAAACGCATATATTTAATTTATTAAATCATTGGATTTTTTTGACAACAATGTATTGTTTACAATGAAGTTTCTAGTTTTATTTGCACAATTTTTTATATTTTTAAAATTGCAACATTTGTTTGTAGAAATTGTGTACTATAGACTTTAAATATAGGGTTGTTTTAACTTTAAAAATAAAAAATCATATTTTAAATTTATTAAATAATTTGATTTTTTTTTTGTCAAAAATGTATTTTTCCCTAAGAATTTTCTAGCTTAATTTACACTATTTTTTTATATTTTTAAAATATCAAGAAATGTTTCTAGAAATCGTGTACTATACACTTGAAAAGTAGGGTGTTTTTTACTAAAAAATGAAAACGCATATTTTAAATTTATTAAATTATTTTATTTTTTGTCAAAAATGTATCAAGACATGAAGAAGATGTTTTGGTGGCCTGGAATGAAGAAAGATGTGGCGGAGTATGTGGCAGCGTGTCTAGTATGTCAAAAGGCGAAGGTTGAACACCAGAGGCCGTCAGGAGAACTTCAACCATTGGATATTCCCGAATGGAAATGGAATGGCATCTCCATGGATTTCGTGACTGGATTTCCACTGACCCAAACGCACTGTGATGCCATATGGGTAATTGTGGACCGACTCACCAAGTCTGCTCACTTATTACCTATTAACATCGAATACTAATTAGAGAAGTTGACACGTTTATATATCAAGGAAGTCGTTAGAGTGCACGGCGTCCCATCGAGCATAGTGTCAGATAGAGATCCTCGTTTTACCTCTAGGTTTATGGATAGTTTGCATAAAGCCTTAGGAACCAAGTTACGACTTAGTTCTGCTTATCATCCCCAAACCGATGGTCAGTCTGAAAGAACCATCCAATCATTAGAAGACCTCTTAAGAGCATGTGTGCTAGAACACTCAGGAGGTTGGGACCAGCTATTGCCTTTGATAGAATTCACCTACAACAATAGCTTCCATTCAAGTATAGGAATGGCACCCTATGAAGCCTTGTATGGTAGGAAATGTAGGACACCCTTGTGTTGGTTTGAGACCGGTGAAGCCCTAACCTTAGGACCTGATTTCATCCAGCAAACCACAGATAAGATTAAGATGATTCAGGATAAGATGAGAGCATCCCAGAGTAGGCAGAAAAGTTACTATGACAAGAGGAGGAAGCCTCTTGAATTTCAGGAAGGTGATCATGTGTTCCTTTGGGTTACACCGACGACTGGTGTTGGCCGTGCATTGAAAGCCCGTAAATTAACCCCAAAATTCATTGGACCATACCAAATCTTGAAAGGATTGGCCCTGTGGCCTATCAAATAGCCTTACCTCCCTCATTATCAAATCTTCACAATGTGTTTCACGTGTCTCAATTGAGAAAGTATATCCCCGATCCCACACATGTGATTGAGCCTGACGAGGTGCAGGTAAGGGACAACCTTTCTTATAAAGCACAACCTGTAAGGATTGAGGATCGGAAGATAAAGCGGTTGCGAAGGAAGGAAATCCCGTTGGTGAAAGTCATCTGGGAAGGACTAACAAGCGAAAATGCAACATGGGAGACCGAGGAACAGATGAGGAAAGACTACCCTCAATTATTCAATAAAGGTTAGTGGAATTTCGGGGACGAAATTCTTTAAAGGAGGGGAGAGTTGTAACACTCTCAATTTTGCTAATTAATTACTAAATAGGAAATTATTCTGCTAGAAAAATATTTCGATTCCGATTATATGATTAGAAAAAAATTGGAGAACGATATATTTTTAATTCTAGAATTTTTCATTACGTTTTTAATTTTATAGTGCACGTGTAACGATCGAAATATACCAGTTATTCCAAACATATTTACATTCTAGAGTATTAATCAATAAAAGACAAATCCCTCTAACACTCCATACTCTCCATGTGGTCAAACCATACCCTAGACATAGGGAACTTGATTGCCTCAACCACTCCAACTATTCACACCATGCCTTCATGTACCCCTCAACTATTCAACAAAGCTCTCCAAACACTCCAAGACCCCTCAAAAATCTCAGCCCACTTCCTCTATAAATAGGGGACTCTACTTCACTTCCAAACACACCAAAAAGCACAAGCCTCTCTTCTCCTTTCTCTCTAAAATTTTCTTGAGTCCAAAATTGGTGTTGCTTGTAGTGATAACTTTGGAAGCTCTACCCTTCATCAACCCCTTTAATCCTTGAAGATAACCTTGGTAAGGGGAAGTGAGAATAGCTTAGTGTAGAATTTAGTTGGGTATTTGGGTGAGGGTTGGCCCTAGACCCTCTTCATTCATTAACTTTCAAGGCTGGTTCTGTCTTATGCGTGTTGATTTAGAGCCCATATTTTGGGAATTGATCAATGGATAATTCAGCTCCATGCTTAAAAATCATTTTAAGATGTGTTTTAACTACTGGTAAAGTTTCATAATTTTTGGATGATGTTAAGATCTTATTTTGATTCTTGAAACATTATTGCTCTATTCTGTCTGGTGAGTTTATGCTACTGGAGTTACTTTGTGCATACCGTTAAAGCTCTTATTCTGTTTAGATGCGTACGAAAATTTGTATGATGATGGGTCTATGTGTTAGCTTTCCAGATTGGTATCATTTGTAATTTTTGATCTTGTATTTGATTTTATATGGATTTTTGAGTGACCCAAGGTCATTTCTGGAACAGTCAGAATCTTTTGGTTTTTCTGCACCACTTGGGAAACAGATTTAACTTAGGAAAATTTTTATGAAAAACTAGACTCAAAGTGGGTCATTTCTGGGTTAGTTTCATAAATTTTTAGTAACTGAGTGATTTTATAAAAATCGTTGAAGATGAAGATCCTGTTACTGTAGTTTTCTGTTTTGCTGGAAAAAGTTGTAACCTTGAGAAAATATTTCGCACTGTATTACTACTCAATAATTCTTGAAAAGTTTATATTTTGTGTGTTAATATGTATACTATATCATATCAAAAATTCATATTTTTCTGGGCACGTAAGAATTCATTATATTTTTTAGACTAGCTACTGCCAGATCCTGTACGGTTTGAAAGAAGGATTTTTTGATCATCTTAAGTATTTTTAAAAATTCTGGAAAAATTCTATTTTTGACCCTAACACTGTGAAGTAACTGTATAAATTAATTGGGGATCAAATAAAATCGTTTAATATTTATTTTACCTCTTTTAAAGAAAGGATAACATGCTGAAGAGTCACTGAAACAAAGGAAAAACCACTTTTCGTTCAACTTTTGAATATTCGAAATTTATGAGCTTTTAATACCAAATAAATCATTTTTTTTAAGATGTTAATGGTGTTTTCAAGGTTAAATGCTTGTTTTGGATTTATTTATAAATTCCTATAAGTTTTGGATATGGTTTAAATGATAATATTTCAAGAAGGACTAAAGTAAATTTCAAACAATGATATTAATAGTAGAAGTTAAATAAAGGCCTAGTGCCAAAAGATGAATATAGAAAATGTGGAAATTGAATATATGACTTTTAAAGGTGTATTCTCCCTATTAGGAGTATTATATGAATACCATGATAATTGCCTTGATTTTTTAAACTAAAATCTGTGGTAAAGGATTTGACAAGGTGGTGTAATTAGGAATCTTTTGCAAAATGTTGTTTGAGCCTAGTTGTATGGATGGAATGTGAACCCGGTTGAATCCTTGTGATAAACTATGCTTAAAATTACTAAAGCACCTTGAGATTGGATGTTTTGAAAATAGTATTTTCGAAAACTTCTATTAAGGAGGAATAAAAGGTAAAAGTGGTGCGTTGGCACAATAACGTTATACTCTAGGGAGTGGGTTTCGGCCTTTGGGGGCTTTAACCAGAGTGTGAGATGCCTAGGGGACTCGGTGGTAGCTCCCCGATGTCAGGCTACTCACTGAAAAAGCTCGGTTACCTCGACACGTCTCTAAAGTATATTCTGGATCGGTGGAGAGTACCAAGGTACATGACTTGTATGAACGAAGTATGACTCCCGGTCACCTCTTAATAGAAAGAGTCGCTAGCGATGATGTCGTTTTTTAAGTCTCATGCATTATGGTATCCTTAAGCGTACATATATCAATTGTAAGCTATTGTAGATTTTCTGTTTAAAAATCTAAATATCCTGACTCTACTTCTACCAAACTTTGCTATATCTCACTCCTCTGTTTTGTGTTGTATTTATCTATCTATGTATATATCTATTACGCGAGACAATAGATGGCGGCTCGAGAGACCCTCTTGGAAATCAACTGTCCGATTGAATTGGGCTACTGGGAGCATGATGTATCTCGTGGGACGACCACTTTTGTAGGAGAAGTGTCCTTCTGGATATCTCATCCGTCACTACCGATGCTTCGGTCCACTTACATTGGATCGGCCTTGACGTTGGTTATTCGGACACCCCCTGGTCTCATGCCTGTACCCGCAGCGTTCCGACCCGCCTATCATCCTTCTTATTTCACTCCGTCTCTTGGGGAGCAGTACTCTGGTGGCCATGGTTGGTTTTTCAACTCGCCTAGGGAGAGCTCTCTTGAGAGTGATCTGAGTAAAGATACTGGGACGGAGAGTGTAGCGTCCTTTATTTAGTTATATTTTAGTTAAGATAATTTGGATGACTATAATGATTGATCAGTACATTTCCTATGTGCGACATCTTCTACTCTTCAAGTGGTAGAGTATTTTTTTGTCATGTCGCCTAGGATTCCCAAAAATTTATGTTTGTTATCTGACTAATTAATATATCTATGTTATATTAGCTTATCGTATGTGTGTGTTAGTTACCAAATCTAAACTTTCATTCGACTAAGTTTCATTACCGTTTCGAATATACGACTACTAAGTTCCGAAAAATTTACCCGAAATTTAACCTCTCGATACGAGTATGATGATTTAGCCTTAATAACGTTAATTGAATAGCTAATTCCGCTTAGTATAAATTGGGGCGTTACAATTTACACTATGTTTTTATATTTTTAAAATATCAACATTTGTGTCTAGAAATCGTGTACTATACAGTTGAAAAATTGTGTGTTTTTTACTAAAAAAATGAAAATGCATATTTTAAATTTATTAAATTATTTTATTTTTTGTCAACAATGTATTGTTCACCATGAAATTTTTAGTTTAATTTACACTATTTTTTTATATTTTTAAAATATCAACATTTGTTTCTAGAAATCGTGTATTATACACTTGAAAAATAGTGTGTTTCTTACTAAAAAAATGAAAATGCATATTTTAAATTTATTAAATTATTTGATTTTTTTAAAACAATGTATTTTTCAACATGTGTTTCTACCTTAATTTACAGTATTTTTTTATTTTTTTAAAATATCAACATTTGTTTCTAGAAATCGTGTACTATACACTTGAAAAAGTAGGGTGTTTTTTACTTAAAAAATGAAAATGCATATTTTAAATTTATTAATTTTTTTTGTTAACAATGTATTGTTCACCATGAAATTTCTAGCTTAATTTACACTATTTTTTTATTTTTTTAAAATGTCAACATTTGTTTCTAAAAATCGTGTACTATACACTTGACAACAATGTATTGTTTACAATGAAGTTTCTAGCTTAATTTGAACAATTTTTTATATTTTTAAAATTGCAACATTTGTCGGTAGAAATCGTGTACTATAAACTTGAAATATAGAGTGTTTTTTACTTTAAAAATGAAAATGCATATTTTAAATTTATTAAATTATTTGATTTTTTTTCAACAATGTATTATTCACTATGAGATTTCTAGCTTAATTTACACTATTTTTTTATATTTTTAAAATAACAACATTTGATTCTAGAAATCGTGTACTATACACTTGTAAAATAGTTTGTTTTATACTAAAAAAATGAAAATGCATATTTTTAATTTATTAAATTATTGTATTTTTTTGACAACAATGTAATTTTTATAATGAAGATTCTAGATTAATTGGCACAATTTTTCATATTTTTATAATTGCAACATTTGTTTGTAGAAATCGTATATTATTGACTTGAAATATAGGGAGTTTTTTACTTTAAAAATGAAAATGCCTATTTTCAATTTATTGATTTATTTAATTTTTTTTAAATCAATGTATTGTTTACCATGAAGTTTCTACCTGAATTTACAGAATTTTTTAGATTTTTAAAATTGCAGCATTTGTTTGTAGAAATCGTGTACTATAGACTTGAAATATAGGGTGTTTTTTACCTTAAAAATAAAAACACATTTTAAATTTATTAAATTATTTGATTTTTTTGTCAACAATGTATTGTTCACCATGAATTTTCTAGCTTAATTACACTATTTATTTTATTTTTAAAATATCAACATTTGTTTCTAGAAATCGTGTACTATACACTTGAAAAATAGTGTGTTTTTTACTAAAAAACTGAAAACGCATATTTTTAATTTATTAAATTATTGGATTTTTTCGACAACAATGTATTGTTTACAATGAAGTTTCTAGCTTAATTTACATTTTTTTTTATATTTTTAAAATATCAGCATTTGTTTCTAGAAATCGTGTACTCTACATTGAAAAGTAGGGTGTTTTTTACAAAAAAAAAATGAAAACGCATATTTTAAATTCACTAAAGTATTTAATTTTTTTAAAATTAATGTATTGTTTACCAAGAAGTTTCTAGCTGAATTTACATAATTTTTTATATTTTATAAATTTCAACATTTGTTTGTAGAAATCGTGCACTATTGACTTGAAATATAGGGTTTTTTTTTACTTTAAAAATAAATACGCATATTTTAAATTTAATAAATTATTTATTTTTTTGTCAACAAAGTATTTTTTAACCATGAATTTTCTAGCTTAATTTACACTATTTTTTTATTTTTAAAATATCAACATTTGTTTCTAGAAATCGTGTACTATGCACTTGAAAAATAGTGTGTTTTTTACTAAAAAAATGAAAATGCATATTTTTAATTTATTAAACTTTTGGATTTTTTTGACAACAATGTATTGTATAAAATGAAGTTTCTAGCGTAGTTTACATTATTTTTTTATATTTTTAAAATATCAACATTTATTTCTAGAAATCGTGTACTATACATTTGAAAAGTAGGGTGTTTTTTACAAAAAAAATGAAAACGCATATTTTAAATTTACTAAAGTATTTAATTTTTTTAAAATCAATGTATTGTTTACCAAGAAGTTTCTAGCTGAATTTACACAATTTTTTATATTTTAAAAATTGCAACATTTGTTTGTAGAAATCGTGTACTATTGACTTGAAACATAGGGTGTTTTTTATCTTAAAAATAAAAACGCATATTTTAAATTTAATAAATTTTTTATTTTTTTGTCAACAAAATATTGTTCACCATGAATTTTCTAGCTTAACTTACACTATTTTTTTTTTATTTTTAAAATATCAACATTTGTTTCTAGAAATCGTGTACTATACACTTGAAAAATAGTGTGTTTTTTACCAAAAAAATGAAAACGCATATTTTTAATTTATTAAGTTATTGGATTTTTTTGACAACATTGTATTGTTTACAATGAAGTTTCTAGCTTACTTTACACTATATTTTTATATTTTTAAAATATCAACATTTGTTTCTAGAAATCGTATACCATACACTTGAAAAGTAAGGTGTTTTTTTATTAAAAAAATGAATACGCATATTTTAAATTCATTAAATTAGTTAATTTTTTTTGAAATCAATGTATTGTATACCATAAAGTTTCTAGCTTAATTTACACAATTTTTTATATTTTTAAAATAGCAATATTTGTTTGTAGAAATCGTGTACTATAGACTTGAATATAGGATGTTTTTTACTAAAAAAATGAAAATGCATATTTTAAATTTATTAAATTATTTTATTTTTTTGTCAACAATGTATTATTCACCATGAAATTTCTAGCTTAATTTACACGATTTTTTTTATATTTTTCAAATATCAACATTTGTTTCTAGAAATCGTGTACTATACACTTGAAAAATAGTGTGTTTTTTACTAACAAAATGAAAATGCATATTTTTAATTTATTAAATTATTGGATTTTTTTGACAACAATATATTGTTTATAATGATGTTTCTTGCTTAATTTACACTATTTTTTTATATTTTTAAAATATCAACATTTGTTTCTAGAAATCGTGTACTATACACTTGAAAAATAGTATTTTTTACTAAAAAAATGAAAATGCATATATTTAATTTATTAAATTATTGGATTATTTTGAAAACAATGTATTGTTTACAATGAAGTTTCTAGCTTAATTTGCACAACTTTTTATATTTTTAAAATTGCAACATTTGTTTGTAGAAATCTTGTACTATAGACTTGAAATATAGGGGTTTTTTACTTTAAAAATAAAAACTAATATTTTAAATTTATTAAATTATATGATATTTTTACCACAATGTATTGTTCAACATGTTGTTTCTAGCTTAATTTAAACTATTTTTTATATTTTCAAAATATCAACATTTGATTCTAGAAATTGTGTACTATACACTTGAAAAATAGTGTGTTTTTTACTAAAAAAATGAAAACTCATATATTTAATTTATTAAATCATTGGGTTTTTTTGACAACAATGTATTGTTTACAATGAAGTTTCTAGTTTAATTTGCACAATTTTTTATATTTTTAAAATGACAATATTTGTTTGTAGAAATCGTGTACTATAGACTTGAAATAAAGGGTGTTTTTTACTTTAAAAATGAAAATGCATATTTTAAATTTATTGATTTATTTAATTTTTTTAAATCAATATATTGTTTACCATGAAGTTTCTAGCTGAATTTACATAATTTTTTATGTTTTTAAAATTGCATCATTTGTTTGTAGAAATCGTGTACTATAGACTTGAAGGTTGTTTTAACTTTAACAATAAAAATGCATATTTTAAATTTATTAAATTATTTGATTTTTTGTAAAAAATGTATTGTTCACTAAGAATTTTCTAGCTTAATTTACACTATTTTTTATATTTTTAAAATATCAACATTTGTTTTTAGAAATCGTGTATTATATACACTTGAAAAGTAGGGTGTTTTTTACTAAAAAAATGAAAATGCATATTTTAAATTTATTAAATTATTTTTTTTTCAACAATGTATAGTTGACCATTAAAATTCTAGCTTAATTTACACTATTTTTTTATATTTTTAAAATATCAACATTTGTTTCTAGAAATTATGTATTGTACACTTGAAAACTAGTGTGTTTTTTACTAAAAAAAATGAAAATGCATATTTTAAATTTTTTAAATTATTTTATTTTTTGTCACCAATGTATAGTTCACCATAAAATTTCTAGCTTAATTTACACTATTTTTTTATATTTTTAAAATATCAACATTTGTTTCTAGAAATCGTGTACTATACACTTGAAAACTAGTGTGTTTTTTACTAAAAAAATGAAAATGCATATTTTAACGTTTTTAAATTATTTTGTTTTTTGTCACAAAATTTGTTTCTAGAAATGGTGTATTATACACTTGAAAAGTAGGTTTTTTTTTTAGTTAAAAAATGAAAACGCATATTTTAAGTCTATTAAATTATTTAGTTTTTTTTGAATTCAATGTATTGTTTACCATGAATTTTCTAGCTTAATTTACACAATTTTTTATATTTGTAAAATTGCAACATTTGTTAGTAGAAATCGTGTAATATAGACTAGAAATATTGGGTGTTTTTTACTTCAAAAATGAAAACGTATATTTTAAATTTATTAAATTATTTGATTTTTTTGACAACAATGTATTTTTCATCATGAAGTTTCTAGCTTTATTTACACTATTTTTTTATATATTGAAAATATCAACATTTGTTTGTTTGAAATCGTGTAGTATACACTTGAGAGGTAGGATGTTTTTTACTAAAAAAATGAAAATGCATATTTTAAATTCATTAAATTATTTAATTTTTTTGAAATCAATGAATTGTTCAAAATGAAATTTCTAGCTTAATTTACACAACTTTTTATAGCTTTAAAGTTGCAACATATGTTTGTAAAAATTGTGTACTATAGACTTGAAATATAAGGCGTTTTTTACTTTAAAAATGAAAAAACATTTTTTAAATTTATTAAATTATTTGAGTTTTTTTACCACAATGTATTGTTCACCAAGAAGTGTCTAGCTTAATTTACACTATTTTATAGATTTTTAAAAAACATTTATTTCTAGAAGTTGTGTACTATATACTTGAAAAATAAGGTGTTTTTAACTAAAAAAATGAAAACACATATTTTAAATTTATTAATTTATTTGATTCTTTTTACAATAATGTATTGTTCACCATGAAGTTTCTAGGTTAATTTACACTTTTTTCTTATATTTTTAAAATATCAACATTAGTTTCTAGACTTCGTGTACTATACACATGAAAAAAAGGGTGTTTTTTACTAAAAAAATGAAAATGCATTTTTAAAATTTATTCAATTATATAATTTTTTTTCAAATCAATGTTTTGTTTACCATAAAGTTTGTAGCTTAATTTACACAATTTTTTATATTTTTAAAATTGCATATTTTAAATTTATTAAATTATTTGATTTTTTTTTGTCAACAATGTATTGTTAACAAAGAATTTTCTAGCTTAATTTACAGTATTTTTTATATTTTTAAAATATCAACATTTCTTTCTAGAAATCTTGTACTATATACACTTGAAAAATAATGTGTTTTTTATTAAAAAAAATGAATATGCATATTTTTAATTTATTAAATTATTTGATTTTTTAAAAATAATGTATTGTTTACCATGAAGATTCTAGCTAATTTACACAATTTTTTATATTTTTAAAATATCAACATTTGTTTCTAGAAATCGTGTACTACACTTGAAAAGTGGGGTTTTTCTTACTTAAAAAATGAAAACGCATATTTTAAGTTTATTAAATTATTTAATTTTTTTTGAAATCAATGTATTGTTTACCATGAATTTTATAGCTTAATTTACACAATCTTATATTTTTAAAATTGCAACATTTGTTTGTAGAAATCGTGTACTATAGACTTGAAATATAAGGTGTTTTTTACTTCAAAAATGAAAACGTATATTTTAAATTTATTAAATTATTTTATTTTTTGACAACCATGTATTTTTCATCACGAAGTTTTTAGAATAATTTACATTCTTTTTTTATATTTTTAAAATATCAACATTTGTTTCTAAAAATCGTGTACTCAACAGTTGAAAAGTAGGGTGTTTTTTATTAAAAAAATGAATACGCATATTTTAAATTCATTAAATTATTTAATTTTTTTTGAAATCAATGTATTGTTTACCATAAAGTTTCTAGCTTAATTTACACAATTTTTTATATTTTTAAAATACCAACATTTATTTGTAGAAATCGTGTACTATAGACTTGAAATATATGCTGTTTTTTACTAAAAAAAATGAAAATGCATATTTTAAATTTATTAAATTATTTTATTTTTTGACAACAATGTATTGTTCACCATGAAATTACTAGCTTAATTTACACTATTTTTTTATATTTTTAAAATATCAACATTTGTTTATAGAAATTGTGTACTAAACACTTGAAAAAAGGGTGTTTTTTACTAAAAATATGAAAACGCATATTTAACATTTATTAAATTATTTAATTTATTTTAATTCAATGTATTGTTTACCATGAAGTTTCTAGCTTTATTTACACAATTTTTGATATTTTTAAAAAATCAACAACTGTTTCTACAAAATGGTGTACTATAGACTTGAAAAGTAGGGTGTTTTTTACGATAAAAATGAAAACGCATATTCAAAATTTATTAAATTATGTAATTTTTTTTGAAATCAATGTATTGTTTAATATGAAGTTTCTAGTTTAATTTACACAATTTTTTGTATTTTTAAAATTGCAGCATTTGTTTGTAGAAATCGTGTACTATAGACTTGATATATAGGGTTTTTTTTTCTTTAAAAATGAAAACGCTTATTTTAAATTTATTAAATTGTTTCATTTTTTTGACAACAATGTATTTTTCATCATGAAGTTTCTAGCTTAATTTACACTATTTTTTTATATTTTTAAAATATCAACATTTGTTTATTGGAAATCGTGTACTATATATACACTTGAAAAAAGGGTGTTTTTTACTATAAAAATGAAAACACATATTTTAAATTCATTAAATTATTTAATTTTTTTTGAAATCAATGTATTGTTTACCATGAAGTTTTAATCTTAATTTACATAATTTTTGATATTTTTAAAATATCAACAACTGTTTCTACAAAATGGTGTACTATAGACTTGAAAAGTAGGGTGTTTCTTACTAAAAAAATGAAAATGCATCTTTTAAATTCATTAAATTATGTATTTTTTTTTGAAATCAATGTATTGTTTAATATGAAGTTTATAGTTTAATTTACACAATTTTTTGTATTTTTAAAATTTCTGCATTTGTTTGTAGAAATCGTGTACTATAGACTTGAAATATATGGTTTTTTTTACTTTAAAAATAAAAACGCTTATTTTAAATTTATTAAATTGTTTAATTTTTTTGACAACAATGTATTTTTCATCATGAAGTTTCTAGCTTAATTTACACTATTTTTTTATATGTTTAAAATATCAACATTTGTTTGTTAGAAATCGTGTACTATATATACACTTGAAAAAAGGGTGTTTTTTACTAAAAAAATGAAAACGCATATTTTAAATTCATTAAATTTTTTTTTTGAAATCAATGTATTGTTTACCATGAAGTTTCAAGCTTAATATACACAATTTTTTATATTTTTAATATTGCAATATTTGTTTGTAGAAAACGTGTACCGTAGATTTGAAATATAGGGTGTTTTTTACTTTAAAAATGAAAATGCATATTTGAAATTTATTAAATTATTTGTATTTTTTACAACAATGTATTGTTCACCATGAAGTTTCTATCTTAATTTACACTATTTTTTTATATTTTTAAAATATCAACATTTGTTTGTTTGAAATCGTGTACTATACACTTGAAAGGTAGGATATTTTTTACTTAAAAAAATGAATATACATATTTTAAATTTATTAAATTATTTTATTTTTTGTCAACAATGTATTGTTCACAATTAAATTTCTAGCTTAATTTACACTATTTTTTAATACTTTTAAAATATCAACATTTGTTTCTAGAAATCGTGTACTATACACTTGAAAAAAGGGTGTTTTTTACTAAAAAAATGAAAATGCATATTTAAAATTTATTAAATTATTTAATTTATTTTGAAATCAATGTATTGTTTATCATGAAGTTTCTAGCTTAATTTACACAATTTTTGATATTTTTAAAATATCAACAACTGTTTCTACAAAATGGTGTACTATAGACTTGAAAAGTAGGGTGTTTTTTACTAAAAAAAATGAAAATGTATATTTTAAATTCATTATATTATTTAATTCTTTTTGAAATCAATGTATTGTATACCATGAAGTTTCTAGCTTAATTTACAAAATTTTTTATATTTTTAAAATTGCAACATTTGTTTGTTGAAATCGTGTACTCTAGACTTGAAATATAGGGCGTTTTTACAATAATGTATTGTTCACCATGAATTTTCTAGTTTAATTTATACTAGTTTTTTATATTTTTAAAATATCAACATTTGTTTGTTTGAAATCGTGTACTATACACTTGTAAAGTAGGGTGTTTTTTACTAAAAAAATGAAACGCATATTTTAAATTTATTAAATTATTTAAATTATTTTGAAATCAATGTATTGTTTCCAATAAGGTTTCTAGCTAAATTTACACTATTTTTTATATTTTTAAACTAACAACATTTGTTTCTAGAAATCGTGTACTATATATTTGAAATCAATGAATTGTTTAACATGATGTTTCTAGCTTAATTTACAATACTTTTTATAGCTTTAAAATTGCAACATTTGTTTGTAAAAATCGTGTACTATAGACTAGAAATTTAGGGCGTTTTTTACTTTAAAAATGAAAACACATTTTTTAAATTTATTAAATTATTTGATTTTTTTTACCACAATGTATTGTTCACCAAGAAATTTCTAGCTTAATTTACACTTTAAAAAACATTTATTTCTAGAAATCGTGTACTATAGACTTCAAATATAGGGTGTTTTTTACTTTAAAAGTAAAAACGCATATTTTAAATTTATTAAATTATTTGATTTTTATGAAAACCATGTATTTTTCATCATGATGTTTCTAGCATAATTTACACTATTTTTTTATATTTTCAAAATATCAACATTTGTTTTTAGAAATCGTATACTATATACACTTGAAAAAGAGGGTGTTTTTTACTAAAAAAATGAAAACGCATATTTAAAATTTAATAAATTATTTGATTTTTTTTACAACAATGTATTGTTCACAATGAAGTTTCTAGCTTAATTTACACTATTTTTATTTATTTTTAAAATATCAACATTTGTTTGTTAGTAACCGTGTACTATACACATGAAATGTAGGGTGTTTTTTACTAAAAAAATGAAAACGCATATTTTAAATGCATTAAATTATTTAATTTTTTTTGAAATCAATGAATTGTTTACCATGAATTTTCTAGCTTAATTTACACAATTTTTTATATTTTTAAAATTGCAACATTTGTTTGTAGAAATCGTGTACTATAGACTTGAAATATAGGGTGTTTTTTACTTTAAAAATCAAAAAACATTTTTTAAATTTATTTAATTTTTTTTAATTTTTTTACCACAATGTATTGTTTACCAAGAAGTTTCTAGCTTAATTTACACTATTTTATATATTTTTAAAAAACATTTATTTCTAGAAATTGTGTATTATATACTTTAAAAATTAGGTGTTTTTAACTAAAAAATTAAAAATGTATATTTTAAATTTATTGAATTATTTGAAAAATAATGTCTTTTTTACTAAAAAAAATGAATATGCATATTTTTAATTTATTAAATTATTTGATTATTTAAAAACAATGTATTGTTTACCATGAAGTTTATAGCTAATTTACACAATTTTTTATATTTTTAATATTACAACATTTGTTTGTAGAAATAGTGTACTATAGACTTGAAATATAGGGTGTTTTTTACTTTAAAAATGAAAATGCATATTTTAAATTTATTAAATTATTTGATTTTTTTGACAACAATGTATTTTTCATCATGAATTTTCTTGCTTAATTTACACTATTTTTTAAAATTTTTAAAATATCAACATTTGATTTTAATAATCGTGTGCTATACACTTGAATATTAGGGTGTTTTTTTACTAAAAAATGAAACGCATATTTTAAATATACTAAATTATTTTTTGTGAAATCAATGTATTGTTTACCATGAAGTTTCTAGCTTAATTTACAAGGTTTTTTATATTTTTAAAATTGTAACATTTGTTTGTAGAAATCGTGTACTATAGACTTGAAATATAGGGTATTTTTTACTTTCAAAATGAAAACGCATATTTGAAATTTATTAAATTATTTGATTTTTTTACAACAATGTATTGTTCAGCATGAAGTTTCTAGCTTAATTTACACTATTTTCTTATATTTTTTAAATATCAACATTTGTTTCAGGAAATCGTGTACGATACACTGGAAAAAAAAGAGTGTTTTTTACTAAAAAAATGAAAACGCATTTTTAAAATTTATTCAATTATTTAATTTTATTAAATCAATGTATTGTTTACCATGAAGTTTCTAGCTTAATTTACACAATTTTTTATATTTTTAAAATTGCAACATTTGTTTGTAGAAATCGTGTACTATGGACTTGAGATATAGGATGTTTTTTTACTTTAAAAATGAAAACGAATATTTTAAATTTATTAAATTATTTGATTTTTTTGACAACAATGTATTTTTTATCATGAATTTTCTAGCTTAATTTACACCATTTTTTATACTTTTAAAATATCAACAATGGTTTCTAGAAATCGTGTACTATACACTTGAAAAGTAGGGTGTCTTTTACTAAAAAAATGAAAACACATATTTTAAATTTATTAAATTATTTAATTTATTTTGAAATCAATGTATAGTTTACCATGAATTTTCTAGCTTAATTTACACAATTTTTTATATTTTTAAAATAGCAACATTTGTTTGTAGCAATCGTGTAATATAGACTTGAAATATAGGGTGTTTTTTACTTTAAAAATTAAAACACATATTTTAAATTTATTAAATTATTTGATTTTTATGAAAACAATGTATTTTTCATCATGAAGTTTCTAGCATAATTTACACTATTTTTTTATATTTTCAAAATATCAACATTTGTTTCTAGAAATCGTATACTATACACTTGAAAAAAAAGGTGTTTTTTACTAAAAAAATGAAAATGCATATTTAAAATTTAATAAATTTTTTTTTTGAAATCAATGTATTGTTTACCATGAAGTTTCTACCTTAATTTACACAATTTTTTTATATTTTTAAAATTGCAATATTTGTTTGTAGAAATCGTGTACTATAGACTTGAAATATAGGGTGTTTTTTACTTTAAAAATGAAAATGAATATTTTAAATTTATTAAATTATTTAATTTTTTTGACAGCAATGTATTGTTCACCAAGAAGTTTCTAGCTTAATGTACACTAAAATATCAACATTTGTTTTTAGAAATCGTGTACTATATACTTGAAAAATAGGGTGTTTTTAACTAAAAAAATGAAAATGCATATTTTAAATTTATTAATTTTTTTGATTTTTTTGTCAACAATGTATTGTTCACCATGAATTTTCTAGCTTAATTTACACTATTTTTTTATATTTTTAAAATAGCAACAATTAACACCTAACAAAATTTAAGGCTAAGTTTGTTTTTTTGTTTTGAAAAACATTTTCCTAGTAATATATATCATAGATAGTTCACCTACTTGAGTTACATAGTGCTTAGTCTAAGGGACTATCATATGCCCTATCAAAATACATAAGTTCATAGTAGTAGGTTATTAGTACAAACCAGAGATAAAATGTCCACTAACGGTAGCATCTAACGTACTACTATAAGGAAGGATTGGCTATCACAAATACATCAAAATATCCAAAATACTACAATAACTAAGGGAATGAGCCTTCAAGCACTAAAGTCTTCATCTTCTGAGTCTCCTGCAATATGGTAACCGTCAGTTATATGTAGACATATAACTGAGTAACCCCCGGCAATTTTAAAAATACTTTTATACCATATTACAACCAGTCTAAATGGAAAACACCCCATTTAAATCCCTAACACACAGTTCAATACAAAAATTCATACATAATGCATGTAATGACAGATATGGATGTATGCATGCCATGTTCTTTCATTTACAAACTTGGTTCTTTTCTTTTCTTAAATCTTTTATGGAAGCCTCGTGCACTAGACTTCCCCTAGCGCATGACAGTAACGCGAGGTTGAGCTCAAAACTAGGACCACGGCAAGTGTCCCTACCGTGATCAAACTGGCTACCGGGCTATCTTAACCCCACATTAATGGGATAGCCCAGGACTATCTTGACCCCACATCAATGGGATAGTCCTTTCTTTCGGGCCATGATTCTCTGTCACAGGGCACCCTACTAGTTCAGGTCATCTGACCCTACATTCTCATGTTTAATCATGCTTGTCCACTTACCCGGTTTATAACCGGTGGGATTCAACCCACTTACTCAACATCCGTTGAAGGGGGAAAGCTTAACTTATCATTTAATTTCATTTTACAAGTCATCATGCATTTTTCATTCAATATCCATCACATAAAAATTCCACAATTACAAAATCAAAGAGCTTTTCATATCATTTCATACCCTAATTCATGTTACTAAGTCCTATAAGCCTATTTCCATTCATTCCTATCATAGAAATAGGTTTACAATGCATTTTGGAGGCTAAAACAGGTCAAGGAGGTACAGAGCACTGGCGCTTGAGCACCCATTCTGGCGCTCGAGCGCCAGACACCCATTTTTCACTGCCAGAAATTTTATCCTGGCGCTCGAGCGCCAGACATCCAATCACTGCTGCCTAAACTTTTCTCCAGGCGCTCGAGCCCCAGCGACAGATGACAGTTTTTTTGCGAATTCTTCTAAAAACTCAGTTTCTTTCCTTTCCACCTCCTTCCTTGACCCTATTTTCACTTCCAAAACACTACCCACATTATGGCACAACAAATTTACACATATCCAATCAAATGGTCACAATTCAAGTGCACAATAACATGATTTAAACACAAATGCTTCACTAATTCAATTTCACATCTACATCACAAAACAGAATTTCAACACACACCCATTACTTCTCAATTCCATCAACATAACCAATATGCATAAGAACAAATCCATTATAACATACATTTCTCACAAGCTCAATCATCAAACTACATGCATCCAAACTAAATCATCAAATTAACAAGTTCAAACATGCATATACATATGTAAATCACCATAACTCTAATCAAGATACATGTGTCAAAATCCAATCTTCTACCTTAGCAAGTCTAAACCTATTTCTATCACATGTTCACAATATACAAAACCAAACCTCCTACCAATTTCTACCAAACCTCCTACCTCTCAAGTGAAGCTCCAAAACCTTGTCACCTCCAAATGAACCCAAGAACTCTAACTTCCCCAAATGACTTGTAAATCCCTAATATTCACAAATAGGAGCTATTAGAACCCCATTAGGACTCAATTTAAGCTTGCATGTTAGAGATTAGAGTTGGGAGACCATTTTTCCCAAAATGGAGCTTGACCAAGAATGAGAGTGAGAGGAGATGCATGGCTTACCTAGGAACTTCAATGGCTTCTCCAAGCTCCAAGGAACAAGATTGATGAAGAAACTCTCTTGATTTGGGGGCTTGAGGACCTAACCCTAGGAGAGCTTGAGAGTGGAAGAAAAAGATGAGAAATGGAGTGGGATGAGAGTGAGGGAGTGAGGGGTGAGAATGAGAGGGGAAATGAGGGCTTTTGCTCAATCTTTCATTTCTCAAGTTGTTGCAACTAAGTCCCTACTTCAAATTTTTAAAATTTTCCCCTTGGTCCTCCTTCATTTTATTTGTAGAATTGCCATAAATCCCTAAATTCCCAATTTCTCTTCAAAGAGTACCAACCCTTAAATTGGGGAATTTGTGGGATGTTACAATTCCACCCCCCTTAAATTAATTTTGTCCTCAAAATTAAGAACTTACCTGCATTGTCAAAATAACTCGGGGTAGGTGTCCTTCATGTCCTGTTCCTTTTCCCAAGTGATTTCCGACGAATCGATGCTTTGCTATAGCACCTTAACCAATGGAATCACCTTGTTCCACAAGGTATTTTCCCCACAATCTAGAATTTCAATCGGTTGGGCTTGGTACGACGTGTTGGATTTCAACTGGATCTTGTCGGGACTTAGGATATGAGAGGGGTCCGGTACATATTTCTGGATTTGGGATACATGGAACACATCGTGAAGATTTGAAAGATTCAGAGGCAAAGCTAATCGGTATGCCACGGGCCCAACTCTTTGCAAGATTTGGAAGGGTCCCACATACCTTGGCTGGAGCTTCTTCACTTTCATGGATCTTCTCACAGCTGTAGTAGGAGAGACTTTGAGAAATACATGTTCACCTTCTTCAAACTCTAGTGTCTTCCTCCTCTGATCCGCATAGCTTCTTTGTCTATCTTGGGCCACCTTTAATTTCTCCTTGATTCGCCTGATCTTGTCAGTGGTTTCTTGCACTAATTCCGGCCCTAAGAGGACTTTCTCCCCAGTCTCATACCAACATATTGGTGACCTACACTTCCTACCAAACAAAGCTTCGAACGGAGCCATTCCGATGCTTGAATGATAACTGTTGTTGTAAGCAAACTCTACTAAGGGTAGGTAGACCTACATATTGTTGACCTACACTTCCTACTAACTGTTGAAATCAATGTATTGTTTACCATGAAGTTTCTAGCTTTATTTACACAATTTTTATATTTTTAAAATTGCAACATTTGTTTGTAGAAATCATGTACTATAGACTTCAAATATAGAGTGTTTTTTTACTTTAAAAATAAAAACGCATATTTTAAATTTAATAAATTATTTGATTTTTTTGACAACAATGTATTTTTCATCATGAAGTTTCTAGCTTAATTTACACTATTTTTTTTTATTTTTAAAATATCAACATTTGTTTCTAGAAATCGTATACTATACACTTGAAAAAAAGTGCGTTATTTACTAAAAAAATGAAAACGCATATTTAAAATTTATTAAATTATTTAATTTATTTTGAAATCAATGTATTGTTTACCATGAAGTTTCTAGCTTAATTTACACAATTTTTTATATTTTTAAAATGACAACATTTGTTTGTAGAAATCGTGTACTATAGACTTGAAATATAGGGTGCTTTATTACTTTAAAAATGAAAACACATATTTTAAATTTAATAAATTATTTTATTTTTTTGACAACAATGTAATGTTCACCATGAAGTTTCTAGCTTAATTTACACTATGTTTTATAATTTTAAAATATGAACATTTGATTCTAGAAATCGTGCATTATAGACTTGAAAAATAGGTTGTTTCTTACTTTAAAATTTTAAAATGCATAAATTTATTAAATTATTAAATTTAATTTGAAATCAATGTATTATTCACCATGAATTTTCTAGCTTAATTTACAAATTTTTTTTTATTTTTAAAATTGCAACATTTGTTTGTAAAAATCATGTACTATAGACTTGAAATATAGGGTGTTTCTTTACTTTAAAAATGAAAACGCATATTTTAAATTTATTAAATTATTTAATTTTTTTGACAACAATGTATTTTTAGTCATGAAGTTTCTAGCTTAATTTACAATATTTTTTTGAATTTTTAAAATATCAACATTTGTTTCTAAAAATCGTATACATACACTTGAAAAAAAGGGTGTTTTTTACTAAAAAAATGAAAACGCATATTTAAAATTTATTAAATTATTTAAAATTTTTTGAAATCAATGTATTGTTTACAATGAAGTTTCTAGCTTAATTTACACAATTTTTATATTTTTAAAATTGCAACATTTGTTTGTAGAAATAGTGTACTATAGACTTGAACTGAAGGGTGTTTTTTTACTTTAAAAATGAAAACACATATTTTAAATTTATTAAATTATTTGATTTTTTTGACAACAATGTATTGTTCACCATGAAATTTCTAGCTTTATTTACACTATTGTTTTATATTTTTAAAATATCAACAATTGTTTCTAGAAATCGTGTACTATAGACTTGAAAAGTAGGGTGTTATTTTACTTTAAAAATGAAAAAACATATTTTAAATTTATTAAATTATTTGATTTTCTTGACAACAATTTATTTTTCATCATGAATTTTCTAGCTTAATTTACAGTATTTTTTTGTATTTTTAAAATTGTAACATTTGTTTGTAGAAATCGTGTACTATAGACTTAAAATATAGGGTGTTTTTTACATTAAAAATAAAAATGCATATTTTAAATTTATTAAATTAATTGATTTTCTTGACAACAATGTATTTTTAGTCATGAAGTTTCTAGTTTAATTTACACTATTTTTTTATATTTTTAAAATATCAACATTTGTTTCTGGAAATCGTATACTATACATTTGAAAAAAAGGGTGTTTTTTACTAAAAAGATGAAAACGCATATTTAAAATTTATTAAATTAGTAAATTTATTTTGAAATCAATGTATTGTTTACCATGAAGTTTCTAGCTTAATTTACACAATTTTTTATATTTTTCAAATTGCAACTTTTTTTTGTAGAAATCGTGAACTATAGACTGGAAATATAGGGTGTTTTTTTACTTTAAAACTAAAAATGCATATTTTAAATTTAATAAATAATTTTATTTTTTTGACAACAATGTATTGTTCACCATGAAGTTTCTAGCTTAATTTACACTATTTTTTATAACTTTAAAATATCAACATTTGTTTCTAGAAATCGTTTCTATCTTAATTTACACTATTTTTTTTATATTATTAAAATTGCAACATTTGTTTGTAGAAATCGTGTACCGGACTTGAAAAATAGCGTGTTTTTTACTTTAAAAATGAAAACGCATATTTTAAATTTATTAAATTATTTTATTTTTTTTACAACAATGTATTTATCATCAGGAAGTTTCTAGCTTAATTTACACTATTTTCTTATATTTTTAAATTATCAACATTTGTTTCTAGAAATCGTGTACTATACACTTGAAAAAAAGGGTGTTTTTTACTAAAAAAATTAAAACGCATATTTAAAATTTATTAAATTATTTAATTTTTTTTGAAATCAATGTATTGTTTACCATGAACTTTCTAGCTTAATTTACACAATTTTTAAAATTTTTAAATATCAACAATTGTTTTTGGAAATCGTGTACTATAAACTTGAAAAATAGGGTGTTTTTTTACTTTAAAAATGCAAACGCATATTTTAAATTTATTAAATTATTTTATTTTTTTGACAACAATATTTTTTTCATCATGAAGTTTCTAGCTTAATTTACATAATTTTATTTATATTTGTAAAATTGCAACATTTGTTTCTAAAAATCGTGTACTATAGACTTGAAATATAGGGTGTTTTTTACTTTAAAAATAAAAACGCATATTTTCAATTTATTAAATTATTTGATTTTTTTGACTATAATGTATTGTTCACCATGAAGTTTCTTGCTTAATTTACACTATTTTTTCATATTTTTAAAATATCAAGATTTGTTTCTAGAAATCGTGTACTATACAAAAAAAAAATGGTGTTTTTTAGTAAAAAAATGAAAACGCATATTTAAAATTTTTTAAAATATTTAATTTTTTTTAAAATCAATGTATTGTTTACCATGAAGTTTCTAGCTTAATTTACACAATTTTTATATTTTTAAAATTGCAACTTTTGTTTGTAGAAGTCGTGTACTATAGACTTGAAATATAGGGTGTTTTTTTACTTTAAAAATGAAAACGCATATTTTAAATTTAAAAAATTATTTGTTTTTTTTACAAAAATGTATTTTTCATCATGAAGTTTCCAGCTTAATTTACACTATTTTTTTATATTTTTAAAATTTCAACATTTTTTCTAGAAATCGTATACTATACACTTGAAAAAAATGGTGTTTTTTTACTGAAAAAATGAAAACGCATATTTAAAATTTATTAAATAATTAATCTTTTTTTTAAATCAATGTATTGTTTACCATGAATTTTCTAGCTTAATTTACACTATTTTTTTATATTATTAAAATTGCAACATTTGTTTGTATAAATCGTGTACTATGGACTTGAAAAATAGCGTGTTTTTTACTTTAAAAATGAAAACGCATATTTTAAATTTATTAAATTATTTTATTCTTTTACAACAATGTATTTTTCATCATGAAGTTTCTAGCTTAATTTGCACTATTTTATTATATTTTTAAATTATCAACATTTGTTTCTAGAAATCGTGTACTATACACTTGAAAAAAAGGGTGTTTTTTACTAAAAAAATGAAAACGCATATTTAAAATTTATTAACTTATTTAATTTTTTTGAAATCAATGTATTGTTTACCATGAAGTTTCTAGCTTAATGTACACAATTTTTTATATTTTTAAAATATCAACAATTATTTCTAGAAATCGTGTACTATAGACATGAAAAATAGGGTGTTTTTTAAGTTTAAAAATGGAAATTCATATTTTAAATTTATTAAATTATTTGATTTTTTTGACAACAATTTATTTTTCATCATGAAGTTTCAAGCTTAATTTACACTATTTTTTTATATTTGTAAAATTGCAACATTTGTTTGTAGAAATCGTGTACTATAGACTTGTAATATAAGGTGTTTTTTACTTTAAAAATAAAAACGCATATTTTCAATTTATTAAATTATTTGATTTTTTTGACTACAATGTATTGTTCTACATGAAGTTTCTACCTTAATTTACACTATTTTTTTATCAACATTTGTTTCTAGAAATCGTGTACTATACACGTAAAAAAAAGGGAGTTTTTTACTAAAAAAATGAAAACGCATATTTAATATTTATTAAATTATTTTTTTTTTAAATCAATGTATTGTTTAACATGAAGTTTCTAGCTTTATTTACACAATTTTTATATATTTAAAATTGAAACATTTGTTTGTAAAATCGTGTACTATAGACTTGAAATATAGGGTGTTTTTTTACTTTAAAAATGAAAACACATATTTTAAATTTATTAAATTATTTGATTTTTTTGACACCAATATATTTTTCATCATGAGGTTTCTAACTTAATTTAAAGTATTTTTTATATATTTTTAAAATATCAACAATTGTTTCTAGAAATCGTGTACTATACACTTAGAATGTAGGGTGTTTTTTACTAAAAAAATGAAACGCATATTTAAATTTATTAAATATTTAATTTATTTTGAAATCAATGTATTATTTACCATGAAGTTTCTAGCTTAATTTACACAATTTCTTACATTTTTAAAATTGCAACATTTGTTTGTAGAAATCGTGTACTATAGGCTTGAAATATAGGGTGTTTTATTACTTTAAAAATAAAAACGCATATTTTAAATTTAATAAATTATTTGATTTTTTTGACAATAATGTATTGTTCACCATGAAGTTCTTAGATTAATTTACACTATTTTTTATAATTTTAAAATATCAACATTTGTTTGTAGAAATCGTGCACTATAGAATTCAAAAATAGGTTGTTTTTTACTTTAAAATTTGTAAATGCATAGTTAAAATTTATTAAATTATTTAATTTATTTTGAAATCAATGTATTGTTCACCATGAAGTTTCTAGCTTAATTTACACAATTTTTTATATTTTTAAAATTGCAACATTTGTTTGTAGAAATCGTGTACTATAGACTTGAAATATAGGGTGTTTCTTTACTTTAAAAATGAAAATACATATTTTAAATTTATTAAATTATTTGATTTTTTGACAACAATGTATTTTTCATCATGAAGTTTCTAGCTTAATTTACACTATTTTTTTATATTTTTAAAATATCAACATTTGTTTCTAGAATTCGTATACTATACACATGAAAAAAAGGGTGTTTTTTACTAAAAAAACGAAAACGCATATTTAAAATTTATTAATTTTTTTTAAATCAATGTATTGTTTACCATGAAGTTTCTAGCTTAATTTACATAATTTTTTATATTTTTAAAATTCCAACATTTGTTTGTAGAAATCGTGTACTATAGACTTGAAATATAGGGTGTTTTTTTACTTTAAAATGAAAATGCATATTTTAAATTTATTAAATTATTTTATTTTTTTGACAACAATGTATTGTTCACCATGAAGTTACTAGCTTAATTTACACTATTGTTTTATATTTTTAAAATATCAACAATTGTTTCTAGAAATCGTGTACTATAGACAGGAAAAGTAGGGTGTTTTTTTACTTTAAAAATGAAATCGCATATTTTAAATTTATTAAATTATTTGGTTTTTTTTTACAACAATGTATTTTTCATCATGAATTTTCTAGCTTAATTTACATTATTTTTTTATATTTTTAAAATTACAACATTTGTTTGTAGAAATCGTGTACTATAGACTTAAAATATAGGCTGTTTTTTACTTTAAAAATAAAAATGCATATTTTTAATTTATTAAATTATTTGATTTTTTTGACAACAATGTATTTTTCATCATGAAGTTTCTAGCTTAATTTACACTATTTTTTTATATTTTTGAAATATCAACATTTGTTTCTAGAAATCGTATACTATACACTTAAAAAAAAGGGTGTTTTTTACTAAAAAAATGAAAACGCATATTAAAAATTTATTAAATTATTTAAAATTTTTTTAAATCAATATATTGTTTACAATGAAGTTTCTAGCTTAATTTACATTATTTTTTTATAATTTGAAAATATCAACATTTTTTTCTAGAAATCGTGTACTATACACTCGAAAAAAAGGGCGTTTTTTACTAAAAAAATGAAGCCACATATTTAAAATTTATTAAGTTATTTAGTTTTTTTAAAATCAATGTATAATTTACCATGAAGTTTCTAGCTTAATTTTCACAGTTTTTGTAACATCCCAAATTTCAAAGTTTCTAGAGTAAATTATTTAAACTTACAAGTTATGTCCTTAAGGGGCTATTTTAGAAAAGATAAGGAATTTCGGGAATTAAAATGAATTATAAAGCATATAGGATTAGGGGAAGAAGACTAGGCTAGGAAATAAATACAACTAGAGATTAAAAAGGTAGCAAGGTGGGCTTAGGATATTAAAATATAAAATTAGAAAGTTATCATTATATCGTTGTGGTTTTATTTATTTAAAGTATGTTAATTTAGACTTTTATTAAATTTTATAAAGACAAGGACTTAGGTGCAATTTTTAATAAATTAAAACTAAGGACTACGCTTTTACCACGCACCATCCCTCACCTAACCACACACCCTCACCTATATCTCACTTCTCACATCCACACACATAAAACACAATGAAAAAAAAAAGAAAATGGGGAGAAGGTGGCGAGAGAGAAGGAGAAATTGGTGGTGACCACCACTTTGGGTGGTTGCATGGGGGCCTTCCGGCCGCCGGTTGCCGCCGGAGCAGTTGAAGAAAATGATCTACGCGTCGGGAACTCCAATTCTACCGGTTTAGAGTCTTCCACGGTGGAATTTAGAGATTGAGTTTAGAGCTCCAATTCTAAGATAACCCCACTAAACCCCAAACTTAAAACTCTAATTAGGGAAATTAGGAATTTGAGGTTTATGATGTTAGGTTTGAAGTTGATCTTGGTTGAATTGGTTCCATATGTGTGGGGTTGATGCATTTATGTTGATTCTTTGTTTGGATATTGGATTGTGAATGTGTATGTATGAGAATGATCTTGATGATAATGTGAATTGATCTTTGAGTGATTTATATTGAATTAGAAGAAGTTAATATGATTTTGAGGAATTGAGATGGAAGGGAGGATGAAAATTTGAGAAAAGTTGATCAACACCATTTCCCCCTGTTTTAGAATAATTTAAATTGGGTTTTTGAATTGGTTTTAATTGGAAATTGATTTCGTGGTCTTCATAAGAGTTGTAGTGCATCCTCTTAGTTTTCAAATGCTTTTGGTTTCACTCAATTTGGAGGTCTACAACTCTAGTTATGACCAAATTACTAAGACAGTGTCTGTATGAAAGTAATTGTTTTGTTGTTTGCAAATCCCTGTCAAAGATGACTGTTTTTGACAATTAAACCTTTAGAACTAGGTTTTTTGGTCTTCATAAGAGTTGTAGAGAATCTTCTTAGCTTTCAAATGATTTTGGTTTCACTCAATTTGGAGGTCTACAACTCGAGTTATGGCCAAAATACGAACAGGGGTGCGCACACCTTCCTGGGTTGTGCGCACAGGGTTGTGTTTGACAGCTTTTAAAGTGTTTTTTACATCTTTTCTTCAACTTTCTTCATCCTTTCCTTCATTAATCAAATTCAATCCTCTAAAATCAACAATTTTCCATGCTTTATTCCTACATGAACACAATCAAACAAAATGCAATGTAAATATAATGAATCCATTTCTAGGATAGGAATGAATGAAATTTGGTTCATGTACTTATAAACCTGCAATAGGATCATGGAGATGTTGTGGTATGTGTTATGACATGTATGATGAATGTGAAATGCATGATAATATTTGATGTGAAATGAAAATGAAATTTAAAGACAAGTTTAAGCTTTCCCCCATCAACGGATGTTGAGTAAGCGGGTTGATTCCCACCGGTTACACACCGGGTAAGCGGACAAGCATGAAAAGATTGATAATGTAGGGTCTCCCAATGAACGGGGTAAGATGGCCTGAACTAGTAGGGTTGCCCGGTGACCGGGAAGATGGCCCAAAAGAAAGGACTATCCCGATGAATGGGGTAAGATAGTCCTGGGCTATCCTAGTGATTGGGGTAAGATAGCCCGGCAGTTGATCACGGTAGGGACGCTTGCCGTGATCCCATGATTGAGCTCAAGCGTGCGTTACTGCCATGCGCCTAGGGAGGAGTCTTGTGCACGAGGCTTCCGTAAAAGACTAAAGAAAAGAAATGAAACAAGTATGATAATGAAAGATCATGGCATGCATACATTTATAATTGTCATAGCATGCATTATGTATGAGTGTGGCATTGATTGTGGATTGAATTGTGTATTAGGGACTAAATGGGGTGTTTTCTAGTTAGACTGGCTGCGATATGGTATAAAAGTGTTTTCAAAAATGCCGGGGGTTACTCAATTATATGTTTTGCATATAACTGACGGTTACCATATTGCAGGTATCGGGGCATTGTGGAGAATAAAATAAACAAGCGAGATGAGATTAGGATTTTCTTAGTAGTAACCACACTTGGTTAACCTAAGACTCAAGTTTATATATTAATTTGTTCAGCTGTATAGGAATCCATATAAATTGAAAAGGTTGTAATTATTATTAATTGTTGTATTTAGAATTTAGCTTCCGCTAGTGTTAAAAAAAAAACGGACTCAAAAATTAGGGTGTTACATTTATGGTATCAGAGCAGTTTGATCCTTCGGACTGTAATGATGATGAGATGATAGTCAGCTGAACGATTAATATTCTGAACATATCTATTAGGTGTGTCATAAGCTTCGAAGGAACGTGTAGCCAATATTTAGTCTGATCAATTAAATATTGGTGCATGAGAGTAGAAGTTATGACCTCTAATGGACAAGAATGATCTTTAAAGTGATTGTTCTTCTTTTAGTAACTTTCATGGAAAATAGGACGAGACATTGGGATATAGGTGTACCGGTGTTGTGATTGTAAGATATTGGACTTGGCCAGTTCAGTACCTTAGTCACAGTATTGATGCATTTATAACCAATGGATTCAAGTCACTAGCCTAGAAGGAGTATCAAGTAGGATATGTTTTAAGGATAAATTTGGTTAGCCTTCTAGAATAGATAGTGGAAAATGGGTGTAAATATTTTCCGAAATTAGGATTCGAATTCCTTAAGTCCTCTTCCCTTTATAATCGTGATTGACGAACTATCTATGTAAATCCTAGAAATCAAGTTCTCTGTTTTATTTGAAAAATTCACCAAGCCTAAATTCAAATTGTTTTGTGACTGAAGAACCTTTATTGCTTATTCCATACCATTATATGCTTTCTTTCTTGATGAATTAAGCATAAATTCTAATTTGACGGTCACGTACCCTTAGAGAAGTTCAAGCACTTATTTGCCTATACCAATTCCATTGATGTCCCTTCGTGTAGTTACACGATATAGTGACATTTTCCCTTCTCATAAATGTGGCATAATATTGTCTTCAAATCGTTTTAATTGCGAGTTTTCCTTTAGATATAATCTAGGTTGCGTTTAAGTTCAAGTTTTAGAAATCCTTTCTGATTGAGATGTATTAGGTTAGTTTTGTCAATCTAATCATTAAATGAAACAAATCCTACCTTACCTTATCATCATTCTTAGAATTAATTGTTTTCAAAAATGTCGGGGGTTACTCAGTTATATGTTTTGCATATAACTGACAGTTACCATATTGCAGGTATCGGGGCATTGTGGAGAATAAAATAAACAAGTGAGATGAGATTAGGATTTTCTTAGTAGTAACCACACTTGGTTAACCTAAGACTCAAGTTTATATATTAATTTGTTCAAATGTATAGGAATCCATATAAATTGAAAAGGTTGTAATTATTATTAATTGTTGTATTTAGAATTTAGCTTCTGCTAGTGTTAAAAAAAAAAAACGGACTCAAAAATTAGGGTGTTACAGTTTTTTATATTTTTAAAATTGCAACATTTGTTTGTTTAAATCGTATACTATAGACTTGAAATATAGGGGGTTTTTACTTTAAAAATGAAAACGCATATTTTAAATTTAATAAATTATTTGTTTTTTTTTTACAATAATGTATTTTTCATCATGGAGTTTCTAGCTTAATTTACAATATTTTTTTATATTTTTAAAATATTAACATTCGTTTCTAGAAATCGTATACTATACACTTGAAAAAAAAAAGGGTGTTTTTTACAAAAAAAAATGAAAATGCATATTTAAAATTTATTAAATTATTTAATTTTTTTTTTTGAAATCAGTGTATTGTTTACCATGAAGTTTCTAACTTAATTTACACTATTTTTTATATTATTAAAATTGCAACATTTGTTTGTAGAAATCGTGTACAATGGACTTGAAAAATAGCGTGTGTTTTACTTTAAAAATGAAAACGCATATTTTAAATCTATTAAATTATTTTACTTTTTTTACAACAATGTATTTTTCATCATGAAGTTTCTAGCTTAATTTACACAATCTTCTTATATTTTTAAATTATCAACATTTGTTTCGTGTACTATACACTTGAAAAAAAGGGTGTTTTTTACTAAAAAAATGAAAACGCATATTTAAAATTTATTAACTTATTTAATTTTTTTTGAAATCAATGTATTGTTTACCATGAAGTTTCTGGCTTAATTTACACAATTTTTTATATTTTTAAAATATCAACAATTATTTCTAGAAATCGTGTACTATATACATGAAAAATAGGGTGTTTTTTAACTTTAAAAATGGAAACGCATATTTTAAATTTATTAAATTATTTGATTTTTTTGACAACAATTTATTTTTCATCATGAAGTTTCTAGCTTAATTTACACTATTTTTTTATATTTGTAAAATTGCAACATTTGTTTGTAGAAATCGTGTACTATAGACTTGAAATATAGGGTGTTTTTTACTTTAAAAATAAAAACGCATATTTTCAATTTATTAAATTATTTGATTTTGTTTACTACAATGTATGGTTCTCCATGAAGTTTCTAGCTTAATTTACACTATTTTTTCATATTTTTAAAATATCAACATTTGTTTCTAGAAATCGTGTACTATATACTTGAAAAAAAGTTTTTTACTAAAAAAATGATAACGCATATTTAAAATTTATTAAATTATTTAATTTTTTTTGAAATCAATGTATTGTTTACCATGAAGTTTCTAGCTTTATTTACACAATTTTTATATTTTTAAAATTTCAACATTTGTTTGTAAAATCGTGTACTATAAACTTGAAATATAAGGTGTTTTTTTACTTTAAAAATGAAAATGCATATTTTAAATTTATTAAATTATTTGATTTTTTTGACAACAATTTATTTTTCATCATGAAGTTTCTAACTTAATTTAAATTATTTTTTTATATTTTTAAAATATCAACAATTGTTTCTAGAAATCGTGTACTATACACTTGGAAAGTAGGGTGTTTTTTACTAAAAAAATGAAACGCATATTTAAATTTATTAAATTATTTAATTTATTTTGAAATAAATTTATTGTTTACCATGAAGTTTCTAGCTTAATTTACACAATTTTTTATATTTTTAAAATTGCAACATTTGTTTGTAGAAATCGTGTACTATAGACTTGAAATATTGTGTGTTTTATTACTTTAAAAATGAAACGCATATTTTAAATTTAATAAATTATTTGATTTTTTTGACAACAATGTATTGTTCACCATGAAGTTCCTAGCTTAATTTACACTAATTTTTATAATTTTATAATATCAAGATTTATTTGTAGAAATCGTTCACTATATAATTCAAAAATAGGTTGTTTTTTACATTAAAATTTGAAAATGCATATTTTAAATTTATTAAATTATTTAATTTATTTTGAAATCAATGTATTGTTCACCATGAAGTTTCTAGCTTAATTTACACAATTTTTTGTATTTTTAAAATTGTAACATTTGTTTGTAGAAATCGTGTACTATAGACTTGAAATATAGGGTGTTTCTTTACTTTAAAAATGAAAACGCATATTTTAAATTTATTAAATTATTTGATTTTTTGACAACAATGTATTTTTCATCATGATGTTTCTAGTTTAATTTACACTATTTTTTTATATTTTTAAAATATGAACAATTGTTTCTAGAAATCATGTACTATACACTTGAAAAGTAGGGTGTTTTTTCCTAAAAAAATGAAACGTATATTTAAATTTATTAAATTATTTAATTTATTTTGAAATCAATGTATTGTTTACCATGAAGTTTCTAGCTTATTTTACATAATTTTTTATATTTTTAAAATTGCAACATTTGTTTGTAGAAATCGTGTACTATAGACTTGAAATATAGGGTGTTTTATTACTTTAAAAATAAAAACGAATATTTTAAATTTATTAAATTATTTGATTTTTTTTGACACCAATGTATTTTTCATCATGAAGTTCTAACTTAATTTAAAGTATTTTTTTATATTTTTAAAATATCAACAATTGTTTATAGAAATCGTGTACTAAACACTTGAAAAGTAGGGTGTTTTTTCCTAAAAAAATGAAACGCTTATTTAAATTATTTAATTTATTTTGAAATCAATGTATTGTTTATCATGAAGTTTCTAGCTTAATTTACAGAATTTTTTATATTTTTAAAATGGCAACATTTGTTTGTAGAAATCGTGTTCTATAGACTTGAAATATAGGGTGTTTTTTACTTCAAAAATGAAAACGCATATTTTAAATTTATTAAATTATTTGATTTTTTTTACAACAATGTATTTTTCATAATGAAGTTTCTAGCTTAATTTAAACCTTTTTTTTTATATATTTTTAAAATTGCAACATTTGTTTGTAGAAATCGTGTACTATAGACTTGAAATATAGGGTGTTTTTTACTCAAAAATAAAAATGCATATTTTAAATTTATTCGCAGGGGGGATAGGCCACTTAAGGGGGTGGCTAAGCTCTAAGTACACCGCCGGGGATGGTGGTAGCGTCCCGCCCGGCAGGGTGTTACATTAAGGGTTTATAACAACTCTCACAAGAGAAAAGGGAGAAGGACTAAGGAGAAAATTTTAAAAAGTTCTTAAGAGAGACCACCTAGCAAAAACTTACGATGATATCAAAATTAAACAAACGCCCCCCCCCCCCCCCATTTCCCGTCTTCCCTCTCATTGTCGCCCTCACACTCAACTCCATTTCTCATTTTTTCCCTTCCCTTCTCAAGCTCTCATAGATTTGGTCTGCAAGCTCCCAAATCAAGAGAGCCCCTTCACCAATCTTGTTCATTGAAGCTTGGAGAAGCTATTAGAATCTTTAGGTAAGCCATGCATCTCTTCTCCTTCACCCTCTTGGTTAAGCTCCATTTTTGGGACAAATGGGTTTTAATCTTCATCTTCCACATAAAATCTCTTAAATGGATCCTAATGAGTGTGAATGACTCACGTTTGTGAACAATAGGGGATCATCAAACCTAAGTGGAAGGATTGAAGAGTTTGGGGAAAAGAACTTGAAGCAAGAAGTGCTTAGGAACTTGAAGGTTTAAGGTAACCCCATTGAACCCCAACCTTGGTGATTGAACTTAGAAATGTTAGGAGAATAAGGGTATGGAACTTGCATGTGTGGAAATATAAAACTCTAGTTGACTCTCATAGCTAGGATATGAAATGGATGTAGGTCTAGATGAATGCATGTTGTGATTTTGTATGATAAGTTGATGTTCTGAGAAATGAACAAGTTGAATGAATATTTTGTGCTTGAATTGTGAAGTTGAACCTTGAAGTGCATTTAACCATGTGAATGGATATGATGCCCTTGACTCAATAGATGGTTGTGAAAATGTGTTATTTTTTAATCTTGGTGTGGATATGTATTTTAATTGAATTGAGAATTCCCTTTGATGAAATTGTTGATTTGAAACCTTGACTTGATGATGAAATTGTGTTATTTACCCTGGAAATGAGTTAAATGAGGTGTGTTTTGGTGTAGAATGGTTTTTGGATGGAAAAATGGGTGATTTTCGTGAAACAGGGCAGGTTGATTCTGTGTCAAATTTGCGGTCGCGAATCTGGTCCGGGAACTTTCTGGGTGTTTTTGTAGCAAATTCGCGGTAGCGAATTTATTCACGGTAGTGAATCTGACCTGGGAGTTTCTGTGCCAAATTCGCGGAAGCGAATTTGGTCTATGAGGTTCTGTGTCAAATTCGCGGCAGCGAATCTAGACCTGAATAGGGGCCTGATTTTCTCACTTCCAATAGACAAAGCACACTCAAATGACTTATTTCTAAGGTTAAAACCAATGTAAATAAACTTATAGGACTTAGTAACATGCCTTAAGGTTAGGAGATGATATGGCAAGCTCCTTGATTTTGAATTGTGAAATCATCATGTGATGAATGTTGAATGAAAATGCATGATATCTCGTAAAATGAAATTAAATCATAAGACAAACTTTCCCCCTTCAACGGACGTTGAGTAAGTGGGTTGAGTTCCATCGGTTACACACCGGGTAAGCGGACAAGCATGAAAAGATTGAGAATGTAGGGTCTCCCAATGAACGGGGTAAGATGGCTTGAACTAGTAGGATTGCCCGGTGACTGGGAAGATGACCCGAAAGAAAGGACTATCCCGATGAATGGGGTAAGATAGTCCTGGGCTATCCCAGTGATTTGGGTAAGATAGGACGGCATTTGATCACAGTAGCGACGCTTGCCGTGGTCCCATGATTGAGTTCAAGCGCGCGTTACTGCCATGCGCCTAGGGAGGAGTCTTGTGCACGAGGCTTCCGTAAAAGACTTAAGAAAAGAAATGAATTAAGTATGATGAAATATCATGGCATGCATACATTTATAATTGTCATTGGATGCATTGAGTGTGAATATGTTGTATTGGATTGATTGTGTATGATAGGAACCAAATGGGATCTTCAAGTGTATAGTACATGATTTCAAAAAAAAATATTGTCATTTTAAAATTATAAAAAAGTATGTAAATTAAACTATAAATTTCAATGTGAATAGTACCTTTTTTTCCAAAAATTCAAATAATTTAAGAAATTTAAAAATGAAATTTAATTTTTAATTAAAAAACCTTCAATTTTTCAAGTGTATAGTACACGCTTTCTAGGATAATTATTGCAATTTTAAAAATATAAAAAATTACGTAAATTAAGATAGAAACTTTAACATGGATAATACTATCTTTTCAAAAAATTAAATAATTTAATAAATTTTACAAATGAATTTTCATTTTAAAATTAAAAAAAATCATCTTTTTCAAGTGTATAGTATACGATTTCAATAAAAGTTGTTGCAATTTTAAAAATATAAAAAGTTGTGTATATTTATCTAGTAATTTCAATGTGAATAGTACAATGTTTTCAAAAAAAATCTAGTAATTTAGAAAATTTAAAAAATGCCTTTTCATTTTTAAATTAAAAAACACTCAATTTTGTCAAGTGTATAGTACACGATTTCAAGAAAAATTGTTGCAATTTTAAAAATATAAAAAATGATGTAAATTTAGCTAGAAACTTTAACGTAAATAATATATTATTTTCAAAAAAATCATATAATTTAAGAAATTTAAAAAATGCAATTTCAATTTAAAATTAAAAAACACTCAATTTTTCAAGTGTATAGTACATGATTTCTAGGAAAATTGTTGCAATTTTAAAAATATAAAAATTATGTAAATTAAGCTAGAAGTTTCAAAGTGAATAATACATTGGTTTCCAAAATATCTAATAATTTAAGAAATTTATAAAATGCAATTTCATTTTTAAATTAAAAACACTCATCTTATTCAAGTGTATAGTACAAGATTTCTAGGAAAATTGTTTCAATTTTAAAAATAAAAAATTATGTAAATAAAGCTAGAAACTTTAATTTGAATAATACATTGTTTCAAAAAAAATCAAATGATTAAAGAAATTTAAAAAAGTGCAATTTCATTTTTAAATTAAAGAACGTCATCTTTTTCAAGTGTATAGTACACGATTTCAAAAAAAAATTCTAATTTTAAAAATATATAAAATTATGTATATTAATCTGAAAATTTCAATGTGAATAGTATGTTATTTTCCAAAAATCTAATAATTTAAGAAATTTTAAAAATGCCTTTACATTTTTAAATTAAAACACACTCATTTTTTCAAGTGTATAGTATACGATTTCTAGGTAAAATTTTTGCAATTTGAAAAATATAAAAGTTATGTAAATTAAGGTAGAAACTTTAACTTGAATAATATATTGTTTTCAAAAAATTAAAGTAATTTAAGATATTTATATAATGCATTTTAATTTTTAAATTAAAAAATACCATATTTTTCAAGTTTATAGTACACGATTTTAAGAAAAATTGTTACAATTTTAAAAATATAAAAAAATCATGTAAATTAATCTGGAAATTTAAATGTGATTAGTAAATTGTTTTTCAAAAAATCTAATAATTTAAGAAATTTTAAAAATGTATTTTCATTTTTAAATTAAAAGTCACTAAATTTTACAAGTGTATAATACACGATTTCGAGGCAAATTTTTTGCAACATAAAAAATGTAAGAAAACTATGTAAATTGAGCTAGAAACTTTAACGTGAATAATACACTGTTTTCAAAAAATTAAGTAATTTAAAAAAATTTAAAAATGCATTTTAATTTTTAAATTAAAAAAACCCCATCTTTTTCAAGTGTATAGTACACGATTTCAAAAAAAGTTATTACAATTTTAAAAATATAAAAACTTATGTAAATTAAACTAGAAATTTCAATGTGAATTGTACCTTGTTTTCCAAAAAATCTAATAATTTAAGAAATTTAAAAAATATAATTTAATTTTTAAAATAAAAAACACTCAATTTTTCAAGTGTATAGTACACGTCTTCTATGAAAATTGTTGCAATTTTAAAAATATAAAAAGTTATGTAAATTAAGATAGAAACTTTAATGTGAATAATACAATATTTTCAAAAATTAAATAATTTAAGAAATTTATAAAATACATTTTCATTTTCAAATTAAAAAACACCATCTTTTTCAAGTGTATTGTAATATCCCAAAAATCACCTCATGAAGTAGTATTAATTAGCTTTAGAGTAAACATCGCACATTTGAGGAATCTCTATATTGTCCCTTAAATTCTCCTCACAAATAACCCTTTAAGCAAAGACCCTACAACAACTTTTTGTAAGCTCACCTACAACCATGGGATAACCACACACAAGTACTCTCCTTTTCTTCTCTTCTATCTCACGCCACCTCTCCCTCTCCACTCCCACTCTTTTACTTCCCTCACTCTTCATTACATTGATTCTTTCCATAAATCACTAAGAGAAGAAAGCAACATCATTTCCCTCTCCGTCTCATCATCAATCAGCCACCACCACCACCATTATGTTTCTTTTGGGTTTCCTAACTCTCCAAAGGTTGTTTCTCACCATCAAAGTTCTAAGACATGCATGCAAGTCTTTCCACTCCTTTCTTCCTCTCCTCTCATGGTTCCTTCACTACAAGACACTAAATTTTGCTAGCTAATGTTCCTAATGGGTGAAATGGTGATGCATGTGGCTTCAAGCAACTCAAGTGGATCATATGGAACACATGATGTAGAAATTTCAGATTTTTGAGTGATTGGGTTGCTCTTGAAGTTGAAGCAGCAGCTTGGCTCCCAATTCCCATAAATTTCATGCTCCCTCTCAGGTAAGTGGCGAATGACTCTCTGATGAAGTTGTGTCAAGATTAGAGGCATGGAATTTCAAGCCGAGGTAACCCCAAAGTCCAAAACCCCTCTAGATTGAGTCAATTGGTATAATTGAGTCATTTCATGTGAATTGAATGAATGTAATGATGATTTTTATGAATTTGGTAATTGTGTGTTCATGGTCGCTAAGTATGTGATTTGATGATGTATGTTGATGTGATTGAGTGTTAATTGTAATGAGTTTTGATTGAAGGTGGCATGTTTCTATGAACATGTTGCCTTAATGAAATGCATGTGTAAATGATATTGAGTTCATGTTTGAAATTGATGCATGTGAGATTGATTGTGAAATATGATGAAGAATGTACAATTGAAACTGTAAAAGAGTTCATCAATATCATTTTCCCATGTTTGATTGAATTCGGGCACAGTTTGGACATAATATTTGACTTGGTTTTATTTGGATTCTGATTTCGTGGCCACTTACAAAGTTGTATTAAATTTTGTTAGCTTTGTAATGCCACAAGTTTCATCAAAATCCAAGGCAAAATACTAAGAGCTACCAGATTTGAGTTTTTATCATGAGCAGGTGAATTCAAGTGAAATTATCTATTAGAACTAGATTGATTCTGATCTTTGGTTCTGAATAAAAGTTATAGATAATTTCTTTAGCTTTCATCTTCCTCTAATTTCACTCAATTTGGAGGTCTACAACTCAAGTTATAGCAAAAATTCAAACAAGATGGGTTGTTGAGGAAAAATGGTTCTAAGTTGAGTTCGCGGTATTGAAAATTTTCACTCCAGCAAATTTTTTGCTGAACTTTCTGTGTCAATTTTGCAGCGGCGAAAATGACCCAAGACAGGACCCTTTGTTTTCACTTTCAAAATGCAACATACCCTTCAAGTAGCTTATTTCTAGGATAATAATGATCGAAATATGTTATAATGTCTTGAAAAACCATAAAAATGATCATGAAAATGTATTAATGAATGTCGAAGAAAAATGCATGAAAACTTTTGAAACGAAATTAAATGATAAGATAAATGATAGCCCAGCAGTTGATCACAGTAGGGACGCTTGCCGTGGTCCCATGATTAAGCTCAAATGCGCATTGCTGCCATGCGCCTAGGGAGGAGTCTTGTGCATGGGGCTCCCCTAAAAGACTAAACAAAAGAAATGAAACAAGTATGATAATGAAAGATCATTGCATGCATACATTAATAGTTGTCATTGCATGCATTATGTTTGAATATGTTGCATTGGATTGATTGTGAGATAAGAATTAAATGTGGTGTTTTCCAGTTAGACTGGCCGCGATATGGTATAAAAATGTTTTCAAAATGTCGGGGGTTACTCAGTTATATGTTTACATATAACTTACGGTTACCATATCGCAGGTATCAGAAGATTGTAAAGCGAAAGTCACAGATGGGACGAGCTGTGGGCTTTTCTTAGGTATAATCAAACATGGTGAACCTAAGTCTCAAGTTCATGTATTAATTTGTTCTGCTGTATAGGAATCCATATAAATTGAAAATGGTGTAATTATTATTATTATTAATTGTTGTATTTAGAATTTAGCTTCCACTAATGTTTTGAGAAAAAAAAACGGACTAAAAATTTAGAGTGTTACATTTATGGTATGAGAGCAGTTTGATCCTTCGGACTGTAATGATAATGAAACGATAGTCAGCTGAATGATTAATATTCTGAACATATCTATTAGGCGTGTCATAAGCTTCTAAGGAAGGTGCAACTAATATTTAGTCTGGTCAATTAAATATTGGTGCATGAGAGTAGAAGTTATGACTACTAATGCATAGGAACGACCCTTAAAGGGTTTGTTCTTCTTTTAGTATCTCCCACGCATATGATATTGCTCGAAGATTGAAGTCGTGATGAATCACATAGTACGCCAAGACATTTAAAAATGAAAATACCAACTCGATTGGAATCTCAGAATCATGGAAAAATATCTTGGCGTACTAAGTTGGTATTTTCATTTTTAAATTAAAAAACACTCAATTTTTCAACTGTATAGTACACAATTTCAAGAAAAATTGTTGCAATTTTAAAAATATAAAAAATGATGTAAATTTAGCTAGAAACTTTAACGTGAATAATATATTATTTTAAAAAAAATCAAATAATTTAAGAAATTGAAAGTATCCATTTTAATTTTAAAATTAAAAAATACTCAATTTTTCAATTGTATAGTACAAGATTTCATTGTTGCAATTTAAAAATATAAAAAATTATGTAAATTAAGCTAGAAGCTTCAACATGAATAATACCCTGGTTTCCAAAAAATCTAATCATTTAAGAAATTTATAAAATGCAATTTCATTTTTAAATTAAAAAACACACAATTTTTCAAGTGTATAGTACACGATTTCTAGGAATATTGTTGTAATTTTAAAAATAAAAATTATGTAAATAAAGCTAGAAACTTTAACTTGAATAATACAATGTTTTAAAAAAAATCAAATAATTAAAGATATTTAAAAAGTGTGTTTTCATTCTTAAATTAAAGAACATCATCTTTTACAACTGTATAGTACACGATTTCAAAAACAATTATTGTACTTTTAAAAATATAAAAAATTATGTATATTAATCTAAAATTTTCAATGTGAATAGTACGTTATTTTCTAAAAAAACTAATAATTTAAGAAATTTTAAAAATGCATTTACATATTTAAATTAATAACACTCAATTTTTTAAGAGTACACGATTTCTATGTAAAATGTTTGCAATTATAAAAATATAAAAAATTATGTAAATTAAGGTAAAAACTTTAACTTGAATAATACATTATTTTTAAAAAAAAGTAATTTAAGAGATTTAAATAATGCATTTTAATTTTTAAATTAAAAAACACCATCTTTTTAAATGACTCTCGGCAACGGATATCTCGGCTCTAGCATCGATGAAGAACGTAGCGAAATGCGATACTTGGTGTGAATTGCAGAATCCCGCGAACCATCGAGTCTTTGAACGCAAGTTGCGCCCGAAGCCATTAGGCCGAGGGCACGCCTGCCTGGGTGTCACACATCGTTGCCCTAACTCAAACGTCTCATTTTGTGTTGTTGAGTGGCGAATGTTGGCTTCCCATGAGCGTTGCCTCATGGTTGGTTGAAATTCGAGTTCGTGGTGGAGGATGCCACGATTGATATGGTGGTTGAGTAATTAGCTCGACACCCATCGTGAGTGACTCCATCTTGTTTTGGACTTTTTGACCCACATGAGCATCTCCGATGCTCGTTACGAGACCTCAGGTCAGACGGGGTTACTCGCTGAGTTTAAGCATATCAATAAGCGGAGGAAAAGAAAATGACAAGGATTCCCTTAGTAACGGCGAGCGAACCGGGAATAGCCCACCATGAAAATCGGTTGCCTTCGGCATCCGAATTGTAGTCTGTTGAAGCGTCATCAGTGGCGGACCGGGCCCAAGTCTCCTAGAAGGGGAAACCAGAGAGGGTGACAACCCCGTTGTGCCCGGACCGTGTCGCACCTCAAGAAAAATTGTTACAATTTTAAAAATATAAAAAATCATGTAAATTAATCTAAAAATTTCAATGTGAATAGTACATTGTTTTACAAAAAAATATAATAATTTAAGAAATTTTAAAAATGTATTTTCAGTTTTAAATTAAAAAACACTAAATTTTTAAGTGTATGGTACATGATTTCGAGGCAAAACAATTTCAACTTAAAAAATATAAGAAAACTATGTAAATTAAGCTAGAAAGTTTAACATAAATATTACGTGCTATTTTCAAAAAATAAAGTAATTTAATAAATTTAAAAAATGCATTTTAATTTTTAAATTAAAAACCCTAATCTTTTTCACGTGTATAGTAAACGATTTTAATGAAAATTTGTTGCAATTTTTAAAATATAAAAATCTAATGTAAATTAAACTAGAAATTTCATTGTGAATCGTACCTTGTATTACAAAAAATCTAATAATTTTTGAAATTTAAAATATATAATTTCATTTTTAAATTAAAAAACACTCAATTTTTCAAGTGTATAGTACACGCTTTCTAAGAAAATTGTTGCAATTTTAAAAATATAAAAAAATTATGTAAATAAAGATAGAAACTTTAACGTGAATAATACAATGTTTTTAAAAATTAAACAATTTAAGAAATTTTGAAAATGTATTTTCATTTTGAAATTAAAATACACCATCTTTTTCAAGTGTATAGTACACGATTTCAAGTAAAAATGTTGCAATTTTAATAATATAAAAATTATGTAAATTAATCTAGAAGATTCAATGTGAATAGTACATATTTTCATAATTTAAGAAAGTTTATAATGCATTTTTTAAGTGTATGGTATATTATTTCTAGGCAAAATTTTAGTAATTTAAAAAAAATTATGTAAATTAAGCTAGAAACTTTACCGTGAAATATACATTGTTTTAAAAAAATAAAGGAATTTAAGAAATTAAAAATGCATTTTCATTTTTAAATTAAAAAATCCCATCTTTTTCAATTGTATTAGTACACGATTTCAAGAAAAGTTTTTGCAATTTTAAAATTATAAAATTATGTAAATTAATCTAGAAATTTTAATGTGAATAGTACATTATTTTCCAAAAAATCTAATAATTTAAGAAATTTTAAAATTTCAATTTGATTTTTAAATTAAAACACACTCAATTTTTCAAGTGAAATTTTTTGCAATTTAAAAAATATAAAAAATAATGTAAATTAAGCTAGAAACTTTAACGTGAATAATACATTGTTTTCAAAATTTTCAAATAATTTAGGAAATTTAAAAAATTCATTTCGATTTTTAAATTAAAAGATACTCAATTTTTCAAGTATATAGTACATAATTTCTAGGAAAATTGTTGCAATTTTATAAATATAAAAAATTATGTAAATTAATCAAGAAAATTCAATGTGAATAATACAATGGTTTCAAAAAAATCTAATAATTTAAGAAATTTAAAAAATGCAATTTCATTTTTATATTAAAAACACTCAATTTTTCAAGTGTGTTGTACACGATTTCTAGGAAATTTGTTGCAATTTTAAAAATATAATAAAATATGTAAACTATTCTAGAAACTTCAACGTGAATAATACACTGGTTTCCAAAAAATTTGATAATATATGAAATTTATAAAATGCAATTTCATTTAAAATTAAAAAACAATCAATTTTTCAAGTGTATAGTACACGATTTCTAGGAAAATTGTTGCAATTTTAAAAATATAAAAAATTAAGTAAATAAACTTTGAAACTTTAACTTGAATAATACATTGTTTTAAAATAATTTAATAAATTTCAAAAGTGTGTTGTTATTTTTAAATTAAAGAACACCATTTATTTCAAGTGTATAGTACACGATTTCAAAAAAAATTTGTTGTAATTTTAAAAATATAAAAAATTATTTAAATTAATCTAGAAATTTCAATGTGAATAGTAAGTTTTTTTCCAAAAAATCTAAAAATTTAAGAAATTAAAAAAAAGGAAATTTCATTCTTAAATTAAAATACACTCAATTTTTCAAGTATATAATACACGTTTTCTAGGAAGATTGTCGCAATTTTAAAAATATAAAAAATTATGTAAATTAAACTTGAAATTTCAACATGAATAGTACCTTGTTTTCCAAAAAATCTAATCTTTTAAGAAATTTAAACAATTCAATTTCATTTTTAAATTAAAAAACACTCAATTTTTCTGGTAAGTCCAAAAACACAAAATTCTTAATTCTATCAATTCTAACCATCTTAAAATCTCTAATAGATCATTGAGAAAATGGTTGCCTTAGGAGTAGACAAGAATCGTATAAGATTTGGGGCATAAGTAAATTAGAATTGCGCTACAGGAGTATAAACATATTCAATCTCATATCTCCATCCAATTCCATGGAGCCCAAATTTCTCCGAGTTTAAACCATGCTTTCCACCTACCTAAGCATGCTACACCTATTAGTTCTTTTAAGAACATACGTTACCACGCCGACTTTAAGACGAAGTTAAGCTTGTTTCATTATATTTATCTCGAATTCCACTGTTTGGAATTCTACATTTCTACTCTTCATGACTTCAAATCTCATTTAATTCTGAAGTTCTAGTCAGTTTAAGAAATTATTCTAAATCTTAGTGCGTTAAAGATTTCTTTGGTGATCTAAACTCATGAAATCATTTTGAGGGTTATCATATACCATTATTTGTTTTCAAGTTGCTAATCTTAGATCCAAGTTGCCTTGAAAGATGACCCAATCAAATGGCACAACTAAAGCGTTAGAATAATTCTCTAAAATCTTTCATTCAAATTCTGAAGATTCGGATCTTTCCCAAGTTTGAACCCATATAAGTCCCCACCTATGCGGTTTACCACTGACAAATTACTACTGATCATTAAGAGAATCTCTTCTTTTAATTCTCCTTGTCAATTCAAACTTAGTCTCTCTAACTTAGATCCTATGAAGTCCAAGCAGATACAACTACTTCTAATAATTATATAATTTCGATTTATTAAACAGCTTCCTTTAGAGCTTCCTAGAGACTTAGACGATTCCGATTTTCTTACAATTTTGAACTTTGTTTAAAACAACTACTCTATAAGGTCGTCAATATTATTTTTCAGTGTATAAGATAAAGATAAGTTTAGCTTTTAAGTCTCTAAATTAAATCCTTGTAAGGTTACAAGAATTTTTCTTGGCATGATACATCGTCATTATAGTCATCAACTATAATTCTCCCGCTAAAATAAATATATTGACACTCAAATCAGTTCTCGATTTTTCTCCAACCCCGAGTTCTGACCTAAGTAAAGAAACAACGGACCCTTTCATGTAACTGTCATTTCCGCCATTCTCTTTATATCATGGCAATAAGTTCATGAACTACTAGTGTTGAGAGCCACATGCAAAACACATTTAAATCCACTCTAACTCACATCGACAACTTGGAATGAGTTAACCGTCCAAAAACTAAAATGTTACCCTAAGAAGGAGTAAGAAGTTTCCTTGGTCCAAGTAGTCGTTCGCGACATGTTCAGGAACTCTATGCTTCTTGTAATCGATTTCCTTCCTCTCCACAACCAAGACATAACGAGATACACAAATTAGAATTCGGAACCAACTTGTGCTAGAAAGATCAAGACTTATAAAATTTTAACTCCTATTCTAAAATTAGTGTCTCAGTGGACCACCTAAACTTTCTTCAAAGAGTTCTAAATATTGGGAATGGATTAAGTAAGGTCAAGACAATCACGTACCTCTTATTTTTCTTAAGCCTAAGTCACCAACTAAGAACACCTAAGGTTACTCTCCCTTAATTTCTAGTTTTTCCGAATTCGAAAGGTAACCTTAATACTAGTTTCAAAGGTTATGCATATTCTGCTTATCCAGCCTATGAAACTTCTAGTAAGTTCTTGATGTTCGGTATCATCAAGTCTAAAATGAGAAATTCTTCTCAACAGTTCTCAAATAAATTACGGCGAATACCTCCAAGAAATAAGGGTAGCATCTCAGGAGTGGATCCTTATTCTCTCAATGTACTAGTAATCTAAATGCCATTTTCATTTTGATTGCTTCACATCCACAATTATGGGTGTCACAATTCTAAAGCAAGGTCCTAAAGCCATTTTCTCGAAGAGTGTATGTGTTCACTCTATCAGTTTTGGGGTCTCCTTACAATTATATAACATTTATGCTGAAATTCTAAGTAAGTTGTACTACACCTTGTTAAAAGTTATCCCATCAACTTTTTGACTTCAGTCGAAAGTCTTGCTAGTTTAAAATGCGCCAGGTTTTGAACCTATAACTCTCGCAAGATATCTCGGTTATGAATGTTCCTTTGAGCTAGGAATTAGACGAATTGTGAGGACACAATTCTTTTAAGGGGAGTAGAATTGTAACATCTCATAAATTCCCAAGAAAGAATTGGTGGTTCTTTTAGAAGAAAGTGGGAATTTAAGGATTTAGATGCAATTATTAAGGGATTAGGAGGAGGGACTAAATTGAAGTTTCTCTAAACATGGGAGAAGGGCTTAATAGCAATTCTTATTAGTTGTTAAGTTTTCACAAAAACCCTCTACTCCCTCCATCCATTCCCACGCCTCACTCTCCCTCTCTCACACTCTTACATTCTTGTTCTCATTTTCCACACTTTGCTCTCCTAGGGCACACAATCTTCCTCAAGGATTGGGTTCATCTTCATCCATCTCTCCATTCCAAGGCTTGGGTATCCATCTCTAAGCTCTAAAGGCTCCAAAAGCTCCCTTGGTAAGCACACGCAACTCTATTTCCTCTTCTTTGTTCTCTAACATTCCTCAAGAACAAAGAGTCACAAGACTCTTCAATCTATTCATGCAATCCCTGAAACTTGGCTAGAATGAGTGTTAATTCCTTGGTTTATGTGGATTTAGGGATTTCAAGTGCTTGTGGAGCTAGGGTTTGATAGCCTTGAAGAAGAGGAATTGTGGGGCTTGAAACCCTAATCAAGGTAACCCCAACTAAAAACCCCAAATTAGAGAAATTTTGAGATAGATATTGGCATGTAGTTAGGTGTTGAATTTGTTTGTGTAGATGGTAGGAACTTATGTTGCATGAATTTTGTGTTTGCATTGTGGAATCATGTGATGCAATTTCCTCTATGTGTGTGGATTTGGTGTTTGTGATGTCTTGTTTAATTTCTTGCTGGGTAGTGTTTTGTCAAAGGCACTTGTTAATTGTGGTCCTTTGCATGATTGTGAGATTTGAACAATTGGAGAGTGTGATGAAAATTGGTGTAGTTATGCTTGCAAAATTGAATTGGGGGAATTTGGATTAGGAGCATGATATGTGTGTGGACCTTGTATTTCCTTGTTGAAAATGTGTAAATGCATGATGAGTTTAGGCTCTTGTATGTTAGTGTGGTTGGGAGCTTGGAATAGGTATGATAGTGTGTGGATGTATGTTGCCAATTGTGATGGAGTTTGTGGTAATTGGAATTTAGAAGCATTGTGTGATGTGTCTTGTTAATGTAATGGGAAGTTGAATTGCTTGGATACATTGATGTTGAATCATGGAATGTGCACTTGGTTCTTTTGAAAAATTGATTGTAAGCATGTGGAACTGATGTACCATAGTGTGGGTGGTGTTTTGGAAGTTGGAATGGGGCCAAGGAATGAGGTTAAAGGACAAGAAAGTGAAATTTTGTTTAAATTCGCAAAAGCTGTCATTTGTGGCTGGGGCTCGAGCGCCAAGATGGGGGCTCGAGCGCTAGGATAAAATTTTTGGCAATGGTAAATGAATGTCTGGCGATCAAGCGCCAGAATAGGGGCTAGAGCTCCAGGATAAAATTCCTGGCAGCAACAAAAGAGTGTTTGGCGCTCAAGCGCCAAAATGGGCACTTAAGCGCCAGTGCTCTGTACTTCCTTGACCTGTTTTAACTTCCAAAATGCATTGTGGACCCTAATAGACTATTTCTAGGGTTACAATCAATGTAAATAGGTCCATATGACTTAGTAACATGTATTAGGGTCATGAAATGATTATCATAAGTATAGTGTTATGACATGGATTGAAAGTGATTTAATTAGTGATTAATGAAATTGTAATGTCATAAATGATGAATGATGAATGTTGTATGCAAATGATATGAGTTGAATGTGAAATGCATGATAACATTCTATGTGAAATGAAAATGAAATTTAAAGACAAGTTTAAGCTTTCCCCCATCAACGGATGTTGAGTAAGCGGGTTGAATCCCACCGGTCAGACACCAGGTAAGCGGACAAGAATGAATAAACATGAGAATGTAGGGTCCCCCCGCGATTCGGGGGTCAGATGACCTGAACTAGTAGGGTGCCTTGTGATAGGGAATTATGGCCTGGAAGAAAGGACTATCCCATTGATGTGAGGTTAAGATAGTCTTGGGCTATCCCATTGATGTGGGGTTAAGATAGCCCGGCAGCCAGTTTGAGCTCAACATCGCGTTACTACCATGTATTAAGGGAAGTCTAGTGCACGAGGCTTCCATAAAAGACTCAAGAAAAGAACAGAATTAAATATGTTAATGAAAGATCATGGTATGCATACATCCATAATTGTCATAGCATGCATTATGTATGAATTGTTGCGTTGATTGTGGATTGAGTTGTTGCATTGATTGTGGATTGAATTGTGTGTTAGGGATTAAATGGGGTGTTTTCCAATTAGACTAACTACGATATGGTATAAAACTGTTTTCAAAAATGCCGGGGGTTACTCAGTTATATGTTTACATATAACTGACGGTTACCATATCGCAGGTATCAGAAGATTGTGAAGCAAAAGCCACAGATGGGACGAACTATGGGCTTTTGTTTGATATAGCCACACGTGGTGAACCTAAGTCTTAAGTTCATATCTTAATTTGTTCAGTTGCATAGGAATCCGAGAATATTTGAAAGGGTTGTAATTATTATTATTATTAATTGTTGTAAATTAGAATTTAGCTTCCACTAGTGTTTAAAAAAAAACGAACTCGAAAATTAAGGTGTTACATAAATTAAGCTAAAAGTTTAAAGTGAATAACACATTGTTTTCAAAAAGTTTAAATAATTTGAGAAATTTAAAAAATTCATTTCCATTTTTAAATTAAAAAATACTCAATTTTTCAAGTGTACAGTACATAATTTCTAGGAAAATTGTTGCAATTTTAAAAATATAAAAAATTATGTAAATTATTCAAGAAACTTCAACGTGAATAATACATTGGTTTTCAAAAAAATTAATAATTTAATAAATTTAAAAAATGAAATTTCATTTTTATATTAAAAACACTCAATTTTTCAAGTGTGGACAGTACACGATTTTTAGGAAAATTGTAGCAATTTTAAAAATCTAAAAAAATATGTAAATTTAGATAGAAACTTCAACGTGAATAATACATTGGATTTCAAAAAATATGATAAATTCTGAAATTTATAGAATGCAATTTAATTTTTAAAATAAAAAACACTAAATTTTTCAAGTGTATAGTACATGATATCCAGGAAAATTGTTGCAATTTTGAAAATATAAAAAATTATGCAAATAAAGCTTGAAACTTTAACTTGAATAATACATTGTTTTAAAAAATCAAAAAATTTAAGAAATTAAAAAGTGCGTTGTTATTTTTAAATTAAAGAACATCATCTTTTTCAAGTGTAATACACGATTTTAAAAAAAATATTGTCGTAATTTTAAAAATATAAAAAAATATGTACATTAATCTACAAATTTCAATGTGAATAGTACGTTGTTTGTAAAAAAAATCTAATAATTTAAGAACTATTAAAAAATCATTTTCATTATTAAATTTAAACACAATGAATTTTTCAAGTGTATAGTACACAATTTCTAGGTAAAATTTTGCAATTTTAAAAATATTAAAAATGATATCAATTAAGCTAGAAACTTTATCGTGAATAATACAATGTTTTCAAAAAGTTCAAATAATTTAAGTAATTTAAAAAATTCATTTCCATTTTTAAATTAAAAAACACTCAATTTTTTTTCTAGGAAAATTGTTACAATTTTAATAATATAACAAATTATGTAAATCAAGCTAGAAATTTCAATTTGAACAGTAGATTTCTTCCGAAAAAAATGCGTTTTCATTTTTAAATTAAAAAACACTCAATTTTTCAAATGTATAGTGTACAATTTCTAGGAAAAATTTTAGTAATTTAAAAAAAAATAAAAAAATTATGTCAATTAAGCTAGAAACTTTAACGTGAACAATACATTATTTCAAAAAAATAAAGTAGATTAAGAAATGTTTACCAAAAAAAATGCATTTTCAATTTTAAATTAGAAAACCCCATCTTTTTCAAGTTTATAGTACACTATTTCAACAAAAATTATTACAATTTTAAAATTATAAAAATTATGTAAATTAAAGTATAAATTTATATATAAATAGAGTATTGTTTTCCAAAAAATCTAATAATTTAATAAATTTATAAAATGAATTTTAATTTTTAAATTAAAAAACCACATCTTATTCAAGTGTATAGTACAAGTGAATAGTACATTGTTATCCAAAAATTTAATAATTTAAGAAATTTTAAAACTGCAATTTCATTTTTAAATTAAAAAACATTCAATTTTTCAAATGTGTAGTACGCGCTTTTTAGGAAAATTGTTGCAATTTTAAAAATATAATAATTATGTACATTAAGATAGAAACTTCAACGTGAATAATACAATGTTTTCAAAAAATAAAAATAATTTAAGAAATTTAAAAAATACATTTTCATTTTTAAATTAAAAAACACCATTTTTTCAAGTGTATAGTACACGATTTCAAGAAAAATTATTACAATTTTAAAAATTTAAAAAATTATGTATATTAATCTAGTAATTTCAATGTGAATAGTAAAATGCTTTCTAAAAAATCTAGTATTTTAGGAAATTTAAAAAATTTGTTTTCATTTTTAAATTAAAAAATACTCATTTTTTTCAAGTGTATAGTACACGATTTCAAGAAAAATTGTTGCAATTTTAAAAATATAAAAATGAATTAAATTTCTCAAGAAACTTTAATGTGAATAATATGTTATTTTCCAAAAAAACCAAATAATTTAACATCTTTAAAAATTTTAAAATTTAAAAATACTCAATTTTTCAAGTGATGGTACACGATTTCTAGGAAAGTTGTTGCAATTTTCAAAATATAAAGAATTATGTAAATTGAGATAGAAACTTCAGCATCTATAATACATTCGTTTCAAAAAAATCTAAAAATTGTATAATACAGGAATTTTAGGTAAAATATTTGCTATTTTTAAAATATCAAAAATTATGTATATTAAGCTAGAAACTTTTACTTGAATAACATATTGTTTTCAAAAAAATTAAGTAATTTATGAGATTTATATAGTGCATTTTCATTTTTAAATTAAAAAACACAATCTTTTTCAAGCGTATAGTACATGATTTCAAGAAAAATTGATACAATTTTAAAAATAAAAAAATCATGTAAATTAATCTGGAAATTTCAAGGCGAATAGTACGTTGTTTTCCAAAAATTCTAATAATTTAGGAAATTTTAAATATTTATTTTAATTTTTAAATTAAAAAAAACTCAATTTTTTAAGTATATAGTACACGATTTCAAGGCAAAATTTTTAAAACTTAAAAAATATAAGAAAACTATGTAAATTAAGCTAGAAACTTTAAAGTAAATAATACAATATTTTCAAAAAATTGTACACGATTTAAAGTGTATAGTACACGATTTAAAGAAAAATTGTTGCAATTTTAAAAATATAAAAAATTATATAAATAAAACTAGATATATCAAGGTGAATAATACATTGGTTTCAAAAAAATCTAATAATTTAAGAAATTTCAAAAATGCAAATTCGTTTTTAAATTAAAAAACACTCAATTTTGAAGTGTATAGTATAGCTTTTTAAGAAAATTGTTATAATTTTTATAATAGAAAAAATTATGTAAATTAAGATAGTAATTTAAACATGAATAATACAATGTTTTCAAAAAATTAAATAATTTAATAAATTTAAAAAATGCATCTTTATTTTTAAATTAAAAAAAATACCATCTTTTTCAAGTGTATAGTTTAACATTTCAAGAAAAATTATTGCAATTTTAAAGATATAAAAAATTATGTAAATAAATCTAGAATTTCAATGTGAATAGTACTATTTTCCAAAAGATCTAATAATTTAAAATAGGATATTGAATTTTTAAATTAAAAAATCAGTATATTTTTCAAGTGTAAAATACAGGTAAAATTGTTGAGATTTTAAGAATATAAAAATTATGATAATTAACCTGAAAATTTCAATGTGAATAGCACATTGTTTTTAAAAAAATCTAAAAATTTAAGAAATTTTAAAAATTCATTTTCATTTTTAATTTCAAAAACACAATCTTTTGCAAGAGGATAGTACACGATTTTAAGAAAAAAATGATAAAGTTTTAAAAATATAAAAAACCATATAAATTAATCAGTAAATTTCAATGCGAATAGTAAGTTGTTTTCCAAAAATTCTAATAATTTAATAAATTTTAAAAATGTATTTTAATTTTTAAATTAAAAAACTCAATTTTTTAAGTGTACAGTACACGATTTCGAGGCAAAATTTTTAAAACTTAAAAAATAAAAGAACACTATGTAAATTAAGCAAGAAACTTTAAGGTGAATAATACACTATTTTCAAAAAATAAAGTGATTCCAGAAATATAAAAAATGCATTTTCATTTTTAAATTAAAAAATCCCATCTTTTTCAAATGTATAGTACATGATTTAAAGAAAAATTGTTACAATTTTAAAAATATAAAAATCATATAAATTAAACTAGATATATCAATGTGAATAATACATTGGTTTCAAAAAAATCTAATAATTTAAGAAATTTTCAAAATGCAAAATTCTTTTTAAATTAAAAAACACTCAATTTTTGAAGTGTATAGTATACGATTTTTATGAAAAATTATTGTAATTTTTAAAATAGACAAAATATGTAAATTAAGATAGTAACTTTAACATGAATAATACAATTTTTTCAAAAAATTAAATAATTTAAGAAATTTAAAAACTGCATCTTTATTTTTAATTTAAAAAATACCATCTTTTTCAAGTGTATAGTTTAACATTTCGAGAAAAATTGTTGCAAATTTAAAGATATAAAAATTATGTAAATAAATCCAGAATTTCAATGTGAATAGTACATTCTTTTCCAAAAGATATAATAATTTAAAATAGGATATAGAATTTTTAAATTAAAAAACACTATATTTTCAATTGTAAGGTACACGATTTCTAGGTAAAATTGTTAGAATTTTAAGATTATAAAAATCATGTAAATTAACCTAAAAATTTCAATGTGAATAGTACATTGTTTTTTAAAAAAATCTAATAATTTAAGAAATTTTAAAACGGGATTTTCATTTTTAATTTAAAAAACACAATCTTTTGCAAGAGTATAATACACGATTTTCAGGAAAAATTGATTTAATTTTGAAAATATAAAAAAAAACATGTAAATTAATGTGGAAATTTCAATATGAATAGTATGTTGTTTTCAAAAATTCGAATAATTTAATAAATTTTAAAAATGTATTTTAATTTTTAAATTAAAAAAACACAATTTTATAAGTGTATAGTATACGATTTCGAGAGCAAAATTTTTAAAACCAAAAAAATATAAGAACACTATGTAAATTAAGCTAGAAACTTTAACGTGAGTAATACACTATTTTCAAAAAATAAAGTCATTTCAGAAATATTAAAAATGCATTTTTATTTTTAAATTAAAAAATCTCATCTTTCTCAGGTGTATAGTACACAACTTACAGAAAAATTGTTGCAATTTTAAAAATATAAAAATTATATAAATTAAACTAGATATATCAATGTGAATAATACATTGGTTTGCAAAAAATCTAATAATTTAAGAAATTTCAGAAATACAAATTCTTTTTTAAATTAAAAAACATTATAGTATATGCTTTTTAGGAAAATTGTTGTAATTTTTATAATAGAAAAAATTATGTAAATTAAGATAGTAACTTTAACATGAATAATACAATGTTTTCAAAAAAATAAATAATTTTATAAATTTCAAAATTGCATCTTTATTTTTAAATTAAAAAATACCATCTTTTTCAAGTGTATAGTTTAACATTTCAAGAAAATTTTTTGCAATTTTAAATATATAAAAAATTATGTAAATAAATCTAGAATTTCAATGTGAATAGTACATTCTTTTTCAAAAGATCTAATAATTTAAAATAGGATCTTGAATTTTTAAATTAAAAACACTATATTTTTGAAGTGTAAAGTAAGTAGGTAAAACTGTTGAGATTTTAAGAATATAAAAATCATGTAAATTAACCTAAAAATTTCAATGTGAATAGTACATTGTTTTTAAAAAAAATTTAATAATTTAAGAAATTTTAAAACGGGATTTTCATTTTTAATTTAAAAAACACAATCTTTTGCAAGAGTATAATACACGATTTTCAGGAAAAATTGATTTAATTTTGAAAATATAAAAAAAAACATGTAAATTAATATGGAAATTTCAATATGAATAGTATGTTGTTTTCAAAAATTCGAATAATTTAATAAATTTTAAAAATGTATTTTAATTTTTAAATTAAAAAAACACAATTTTATAAGTGTATAGTATACGATTTCGAGAGCAAAATTTTTAAAACCAAAAAAATATAAGAACACTATGTAAATTAAGCTAGAAACTTTAACGTGAGTAATACACTATTTTCAAAAAATAATGTCATTTCAGAAATATTAAAAATGCATTTTTATTTTTAAATTAAAAAATCTCATCTTTCTCAGGTGTATAGTACACGATTTAAAGAAAAATTGTTACAATTTTAAAAATATAAAAATTAAATAAATTAAACTAGATATATCAATGTGAATAATACATTGGTTTGCAAAAAATCTAATAATTTAAGAAATTTCAGAAATGCAAATTCTTTTTTAAATTAAAAAACATTATAGTATATGCTTTTTAGGAAAATTGTTGTAATTTTTATAATAGAAAAAATTATGTAAATTAAGATAGTAACTTTAACATGAATAATAAAATGTTTTCAAAAAAATAAATAATTTTATAAATTTCAAAATTGCATCTTTATTTTTAAATTAAAAAATATCATCTTTTTCAAGTGTATAGTTTAACATTTCAAGAAAAGTTTTTGCAATTTTAAATATATAAAAAATTATGTAAATAAATCTAGAATTTCAATGTGAATAGTATATTCTTTTTCAAAAGATCTAATAATTTAAAATAGGATATTGAATTTTTAAATTAAAAACACTATATTTTTGAAGTGTAAAGTAAGTAGGTAAAACGGTTGAGATTTTAAGAATATAAAAATCATGTGAATTAACCTGAAAATTTCAATGTGAATAGTACATTGTTTTTTAAAAAATCTAACAATTTAAGAAATTTTATAAAGGCATTTTCATTTTTAATTTCAAAAACACAATCTTTTGCAAGAGTATAGTACACGATTTCAAGAAAAATTGATATAGTTTTCAAAATATAAAAAAACATGTAAATTAATCTGGAAATTTCAATGCGAATAGTACGTTGTTTTCAAAAAATTCTAATAATTTAAGAAATTTTAAAAATGTATTTTAATTATTAAATTAAAAAAAAACTCAATTTTTTAAATGTATAGTACACAATTTCGAGGAAAAATTTTTATAACTTAAAAAATATAAGAACACTATGTGAATTAAGCAAAAAAACTTTCACCTGAATAATACACTATTTTCAAAAAATAAAATAATTTCAGAAATATAAAAAATGCATTTTTATTTTTAAATTAAAAAATCTTATCTTTTTCAGGTGTATAGTACAAATTTAAAGAAAAATTATTGCAATTTTAAAAATATAAAAATTATATAAATTAAACTAGATATATCAATGTTAATAATACATTGGTTTCCAAAAAATCTAATAATTTAAGAAATTTTAAAAATGCAAATACGTTTTTAAATTAAAAAACACTTAATTTTTGAAATGTATAGTATACGTTTTTTAGGAAAATTGTTATAATTTTTATAATAGAAAGAATTATGTAAATTAAGATAGTAACTTAAACATGAATAATACAATGTTTTCAAAAAATTAAATAATTTAAGAAATTTAAAAAATGCATCTTTATTTTTAAATTAAAAAAATATCATCTTTTTCAAGTATATAGTTTAACATTTCAAGAAAAATTGTTGCAATTTTAAATATATAAAAGATTATGTAAATAAATCTAGAATTTCAATGTGAATAGTACATTCTGTTCCAAAAGATCTAATAATTTAAAATAGGATATTGAATTTTTAAATTAAAAAATACTATACTTTTCAAGTGTAAAATACAAGATTTCTAGGTAAAATTGTTGAGATTTTAAGAATATAAAAATTATGATAATCAACCTGAAAATTTCAATGTGAATAGCACATTGTTTTTAATAAAATCTAAAAATTTAAGAAATTTTAAAAATTCATTTTCATTTTTAATTTAAAAAACACAATCTTTTGCAAGAGGATAGTACACGATTTTAAGAAAAAAAATGATATAGTTTTAAAAATATAAAAAACCATATAAATTAATCTGTAAATTTCAATGTGAATAGTACGTTGTTTTCCAAAAATTCTAATAAATTAGGAAATTTTAAAAATGTATTTTAATTTTTAAATTAAAAAACTTAATTTTTTAAGTGTATAGTACACGATTTTGAGGCAAAATTTTTAAAACTTAAAAAATATAAGAACACTGTGTCAATTAAGCTAAAATTTTTAACGTGAATAATACACTATTTTCAAAAAAAATAAAGTAATTTCAGAAATATAAAAAATGCATTTTCATTTTTAAATTAAAAAATGTCATCTTTTCCAAGTGTATAGTACACGATTTAAAGAAAAATTGTTGCAATTTTAAAAATATATAAATTATATAAATTAAACTAGATATACCAATGTGAATAACACATTGGTTTCCAAAAAATCTAATAATTTAAGAAATTTCAGAAATGCAAATTCTTTTTAAATTAAAAAACACTCAATTTTCAAGTGTATAGTATACGCTTTTTAGGAAAATTGTTATAATTTTTATAATAGAAAAAATTATGTAAATTAAGATAGTAATTTAAACATGAATAATACAATGTTTTTAAAAAATTAAATAATTTAAGAAATTTAAAAAATGCATCTTTATTTTTAAATTAAAAAAAATACCATCTTTTTCAAGTGTATAGTTTAACATTTCAAGAAAAATTGTTGCAATTTTAATGATATAAAAAATTATGTAAATAAATCTAGAATTTCAATATGAATAGTACATTCTTTTCAAAAAGATCTAATAATTTATAATAGAATATTGAATTTTTATATTAAAAAACAATATATTTTTCAAGTGTAAAGTAAACGATTTTTAGGTAAAATTGTTGAGATATTAAGAATATAAAAATTATGTGAATTAACATGAAAATTTCAATGTGAATAGTACATTGTTTATAAAAAAATCTAAAAATTTAAGAAATTTTATAAAGGCATTTTCATTTTTAATTTCAAAAACACAATCTTTTGCAATAGTATAGTATACGATTTCAAGAAAAATTGATATAATTTTAAAAATATAAAAAAACACTTAAATTAAACTAGAAATTTCAATGCGAATAGTATATTGCTTTCCAAAAATTCTAATAATTTAAGAAATTTTAAAAAAGTGCAGTACATGATTTCGAGGAAAAATTTTTAAAACTATAAAAATATAAGGAAACTATCTAAATTAAGCTAGAAACTTTAACGTGAATAATACACTATTTTCAAAAAATAAAGTAATTTCAGAAATATAAAAAATACATTTTCATTTTTAAATTAAAAAAATCTCATGATTTTCAAGTGTATAGTACATGATTTAAAAAAAATTGTTGTAATTTTAAAAATATAAAAATTATACAAATTAAACTAGATATATCAATGTGAATAATACATTGGTTTCCAAAAAATCAAATAATTTGAGAAATTTTAAAAATGCAAATTAGTTTTTAAATTAAAAAAGACTCAATTTTTGAAGTGTATAGTATAGGCTTTTAGGAAAATTGTTGCAATTTTTAAAATAAAAAAAATTATGTAAATTAAGATAGAAACTTTAACATGAATAATACAATGTTTTCAAAATAATTAATAATTTAAGAAATTTAAAAAATGCATATTTATTTTAAAATTAAAAAAACTACCATCTTTTTCAAGTGTATAGTTTCATATTTCAAGAAAAATTGTTACAATTTTAAAGATATAAAAAATTATGTAAATAAATCTAGAATTTTAATGTGAATAGTACATTCTTTTCCAAAAGAACTAATAATTTTAAATTGGATATTGATTTTATAAATTAAAAAACACTCCATTTTTCAAGTGTAAAGTACACGATTTTTACGTAAAATTGTTGAGATTTTCAGAATATAAAAATTATATGAATTAAACTGAAAATTTCAATGTGAACAGTATATTATTTTTAAAAAAATCTAACAATTTAAGAAATTTTAAAAAGCAATCTTTTGCAAGAGTATAGTCCACGATCTCAAGAAAAATTGATATAGTTTAAATATAAAAAAAACATGTAAATTAATTTGGAAATTTCAATGCGAATAGTACGTTGTTTTCCAAAAATTCTAATAATTTAAGAAATATTAAAAACTCAATTTTTTAAGTGTATAGTACACGATTTCGAAGCAAAATTTTTAAAACTTAAAAAATATAAGAACACTGTAAATTAGGCTAGAAACTGTAACGTGAATAAACATTATTTTCAAAAAATAAAGTTATTTCAAAAATATAAAAAATGTATTTTAATTTTGAAATTAAAAAATCTCATCTTTTACAACTCTACAGTACACGATTTAAAGAAAAATTGTTGTAATTTTAAAAATATAAAATTTATATAACTTAAAATAGATATATCAATGTGAATAACACATTGGTTTCAAAAAAATCTAATAATTTAAGAAATTTTAAAAATGCAAATTCGTTTTTAAATTACAAAACACTCAATTTTTGAAGTGTATAGTATACGCTTTTTAGGAAAATTGTTGTAATTTTTAAAATACAAAATTATGTAAATTAAGATAGAGACTTTAACATGAATAATACAATGTTTTCAAAAAATTACATAATTTATGAAATTTAAATAATGCATCTTTATTTTTATATCAAAAAATACCATCTTTTTCAAGTGTATAGTTTAATATTTCAAAAAAAATTGTTGCAATTTTAATGATATAAAAAATTATGTAAATAATTCTAGAATTTCAATGTGAATAGTATATTCTTTTCCAACAGATCCAATAATTTAAAATAGGATATTGAATTTTTAAATTAAAAAACACTATAAGTGTAAAGTATACGATTTCTAGGTAAACTTGTTGACATTTTAAGAATATAAAAATTATGGAATTAACCTGAAAATTTCAATGTGAATAGTATAATTTTTTTAAAAAAATCTAACAATTTAAGAAATTTTAAATAGGCATTTTCATTTTTAATTTCAAAAACACAATCTTTTCCAAGAGTACAGTATACGATTTCAAGAAAAATCGATATAATTTTAAGTAAATAGTGCACGATTTCTAGATAAATTATCGCAATTTTATAAATTAATATATAAATTTCATTGTGAATAGTATATTATTTTCCAAAAAAATTAATAATTTAAGAAATTTTAAAAGCGCATTTTCATTTTAAAATTTGAAAAAAAATCTAATTTTTCAAATATATAGTACACGATTTAGGGGCAAAATTTTTGCAACTTAGAAAATATAGAAAAACTATGTAAATAAATCTAGAAATTTCAATGTGAATAGTATATTCTTTTCCATAAGATCTAATAATTTAATAAATTTAAAACAAAAATTGGAATTTTAAAATTAAAAAACACTCAATTTTTTATGTGTATAGTACACGACTCTCAGGTAAAATTTTTGCAAATTTAAAAATATAAAAAATGATTTAAATTAAGCAAGAAACTTTAACATGAATAATATTTTTTTTTCAAAAAAATCAAAGAATTTAAGAAACTTAAAAAATTCATTTTCATCTTTTAATTAAAAAACACTCAATTTATTAAATGTATAGTATACAATTTCTAGGAAAATTATTGCAATTATTAAAAATATAAAAAATCACTATGAATAAGGCATTGGTTTAATAAAAAAAATCAAATCATTTATGAATTTTAAAAAATGCAATTTTATTTTCAAATTAAAAAACACTCAATTTTACAAGTGTATAGTACAAGATTCCTTGGTAAAATGTTTGCAGTTTTAAAAATATAAAAAATTTTGTATATTAAGCTAGAAACCTTAACTTGAATATTGCATTGTTCTCAAAAAATAAAGGAATTTAAGAAATTTAAAAAATTCATTTTCTTTTTTAAATTAAGAAACACCATCTTTTTAAGTGTATAGTACACGATTTCAAGAAAAATTGATACAATTTTAAAAATATAAAAAATCAGGTAAATTAATATATAGATTTCATTGTTAATAGTACGATGTTTTCCAAAAAAAATCTAATAATATAAGAAATTTTAAAAATGCATTATCATTTTTAAATTATAAAAAAATACAATTTTTCAACTATATAGTACACGATTTCGTAACAAAATTTTTGCAACTTAAAAAATATAGAAATACTATGTAAATTAAGCAAAAAACTTTAACGTGAATAATACTTTGTTTTCAAAAAATAGAGTAATTTAAAAAAATTTAGAAAATGCATTTTAATTTTTAAATTAAAAACGCCAAGAACTTGTAGTTCAAGTGGCATAAGGAGAAGCTCTTCAAGCTTAAGGGGAGGGGTTTGATCCCCGGTGGGGTATATTCACTAGTATAGTGTGAAGGTGTGTGTATTTTGCCAATAAAAAAAAATTAAATTAAAAACATCATTTTTTTCAAGTGTATAGTATACAACTTCTAGAGAAAAAATTAAATTAAAAACAGCATCTTTTTCAAGTGTATAGTACACAACTTCTAGAGGACAATAATACAAATTTGGCCAAATATAATCAATTATTTAAATTGAGCTAAAAACTTCAAAATGAATAATACATTATTTTCAAAAAAACTTTAAATAATTTAAGTATCTTGAAAAATGCATTTTCATTTTTATATTGAAAAATATCATATTCTTCAAGTGTATACATGAACTCTAAAAAAATGGTAAATGAATAATTAAAATTACAACAATTCTTTTAGAGATTGTATATTATGTACTTGAATAATAAGATGTTGTACCGAAAAAACAAAACCACATTTTTTAGATTACCTAAATTATCTGAAAATTTTCCAACACAATTTATCTGAACACTTTTAGTTTCTTACTCAATTTACCTAATCTTTTAAATTTTTAAAATTGCAACAAATTTTTTAAAGATTGTGTACTATACACTTGAAGAATATGATGTTTTTGTAACAAAAATGCAAACATGCCTTTGTAAATTACCTAAAGTACTTAAAAGATTTTTTAAAATAATGTATTATTTACTTTGAAATTTCTTTAATAATTTAAAATTGCAACAATTTTGTTTAGAGCTAGTGTACCAGAGATCCCGACGAAAGTTACTGGAAAATTAAAGTCAGAGAAGCAGGAATGCAGATGGACTGCTAAATGTATGCAACAATATAAATGTAGATATGAAAAATGCAGAAATTAAAACTGGAATTGGACCAGTATCACAAAGCTTTAATTAAAAAAGAAAAAGGAAAAGAAAGCCGATTGCGAGTAGTCTCAACGATGTCGGCTGGAGGGAGAAGGGAAAACAAAATTACAGAAACAGACTTCTTATTAAAACAGAAGAAAAGCTTACAGAATATCTCTCAGAGCTTCTCTCACTTAAAACTCTCTCTCTAAGTTACTCAATGATAAAAAGGTATCTCACATCATGGTCGAGGCCTCCTTAAATAGAAATTTAAAAACACTATTTGCACAGTTCCGGTTTCGTGACTCGAAAATGAGCTACAGTTCTGGTTGAATGCTACAATTCAGGTTGACAGGAAATGATGACTCTTGTTCAATCGTCTCCTAAGTTGATTCCAAAACAATCATCTTCATTTTGATAGTAGTCATCTGAAGATGCTGAGCTTGGAAGAGATGGCTTATCCTTTTTTTGGAGCAAATTGAGAATATTTTGCAATTTTTTTGCAAAACTTTCTTTTGTTTGGGAAGCCGCAAGTGCTGCTGTAATTTTTGCCTTCTGGTTGAGAAACAAAGACGTTTCAGGATCAGTTGGCTTCAAGAAACTGGAGTTTGCAGAGAACCAGCTTTTGACCTCATCTTGATTTCTCTAGATGCATCAAATTCGATCCACCATTTGAAGAAAGAATCACTTCTTAATAGAGGGAGCCTTTCAGGATGATCTCTGTTCGATTGCCAGGAAAATATCCAAACCAAAGAGAATACTGAAAAAAACTTTAAATCCGCCGGAATACATGATTCCTTTGAATTGTACATTTTTAAAAAAAGTTTGAAACCTTCCTCTGCTGGAGGAGGTAAAATTTGGGGAATGGGACCAAAGAAATCCCACCATTGAATAAACCAGTTTGGAAAAGCGTAATTAACACCTCTCTTAAAATATATAAGACAAGAATGCCGATTCATGTTTTGAAACCAGAAAACTCGGCTCCAAGCATCAATGTAATCCCAGTAGTTATAGCCAATGGTATCAAAATTTTGCGAAAACTTTTTAAATTGTTGGGATTTTTCCCAAATTGATTTGGAGTAATCACCTTTAAAATCTGGATTGTTGAATGGGTGATTACAGAAGAATCATTTTTATCTTTATAATGTTTGATTGTGACAGAATCTGAATCAATTAATATGAATTCATAAAACTGTCGAGTTTTGTTTAAAGCAGTTGGTTTAAAATGAAATCCTTCTGGAAAAATTTTTATTGGAATTTTGTGGGGGGATTTATCCCAAAACTCAGGTTCCATTTGGATTACCGAAGAAAACTTGTTTTTTGGAATATACAAACAAGTGTACTTTGTGTATTTTCCAGTACCCCAAGCCTATAAAATAGTTGAGACTGATGCGTCAGATATAGGTTATGGTGGCATCCTCAAACAAAAATTGCATGGCAAAGAGCATATCATTGCATACACTTCAAAACATTGGAATTCTGCACAACAAAATTACTCAACGATTAAAAAAGAAGTTTTAGCAATTGTACTTTGTGTTTCAAAATTTCAATCTGATTTACTTAATCAGAAATTTTTAATCAGAGTTGATTGCAAATCAGCAAAAGATATTCTTCAAAAAGATATAAAAAATTTGGCTTCTAAACAAATTTTTGCTAGATGGCAAGCTATTTTAAGTGTTTTTGATTTTGAAATAGAATATCTCAAAGGCACTTCAAACTCTCTCCCTAATTATCTTACTCGTGAATATTTACAGGGAAAATAGGCTTATGCCTAGAAAAGCAGCAATGGCCTCTTCAAGGGCTCAAGGAGTTAGATTAGCCCTACCTGGGCTTACCAAAAAGTCAGGGTCATCGACCCCAACTGGGTCACCTACCCAAAACCAATCTGAGTCACCGACTCAAACTGGGTCATCTACCCAGAAACAAACCGGGTCATCTACCCAAGTTCAATCTTTAGTGGCTGAGTCATCAACTCAGCAACAAACTGCAAAACAAACCAAGGCAGATTATGCCTTCCCAATCCAAACCCTTCTAGCCCTCCAAGATTGTGGCTTAACCCACCTTCCAACCAAAACCTGGGCAGAAATTGCCTCAGAAGACGAAAATGAAACCCTTGACCTAGCTACTCTCATTAAAGAAATAGCTAAGTCAAAGACAATAATTTCTGGTCCTAGCCAAAAACAGATCCAAACCCAAACTCAATCCTCTAAAAAGCCAGCCTACCCTTATATTCCAAAAAACAAATTTTCTTCGGTAATCCAAATGGAACCTGAGTTTTGGGATAAATCCCCCGACAAAATTCCAATAAAAATTTTTCCAGAAGGATTTCATTTTAAACCAACTGCTTTAAACAAAACTCGACAGTTTTATAAATTCATATTAATTGATTCAGATTCTGTCACAATCAAACATTATAAAGATAAAAATGATTCTTCAGTAATCACCCATTCAACAATCCAGATTTTAAAGGTGATTACTCCAAATCAATTTGGGAAAAATCCCAACAATTTAAAAAAGTTTTCGCAAAATTTTGATACCATCGGCTATAACTACTGGGATTACATTGATGCTTGGAGCCGAGTTTTCTGGTTTCAAAACAACATCAATCGGCATTCTTGTCTTATATATTTTAAGAGAGGTGTTAATTACGCTTTTCCAAATTGGTTTATTCAATGGTGGGATTTCTTTCGTCCCATTCCCCAAATTTTACCTCCTCCAGCAGAGGAAGGTTTCAAACTTTTTTCAAAAATGTACAATTCAAAAGAATCATGTATTCCGGCGGATTTAAAGTTTTTTTCAGTATTCTCTTTGGCCTGGATATTTTCCTGGCAATACAGATATGGGAACATAGATCATCCTGAAAGGCTCCCTCTATTAAGAAGAGATTCTTTCTTCAAATGGTGGACCGAATTTGATGCATCTAGAGCAAAGATGAGGTCAAAAGCTGGTTCTCTGCAAACTCCAGTTTCTTGAAGCCAGCTGATCCTGAAACGTCTTTGTTTCTCAACCAGAAGGCAAAAATTACAGCAGCACTTGCGGCTTCCCAAACAAAAGAAAGTTTTGCAAAAAATTTGCAAAATATTCTCAATTTGCTCCAAGAAAAGGATAAGTCATCTCTTCCAAGCTCTTCTGCTTCAGCAGCATCTTCAGATGACTATTATCAAAATGAAGATGATTGTTTTGGAATCAACTTAGGAGACGATTGAACAAGAGTCATCATTTCCTGTCAACCTGAACTGTAGCATTCAACCAGAACTGTAGCTCATTTTCGAGTCACGAAACCGGAACTGTAGCTTCAACTTAGAAACCGGCACTGTAGCATAGGATCCTGTCATGAAACCGGAACTGTGCAAATAGTGTTTTTAAATTTCTATTTAAGGAGGCCTCGACCATGATGTGTGGTACCTTTTATCATTGAGTAACTTAGAGAGAGAGTTTTAAGTGAGAGAAGCTCTGAGAGATATTCTGTAAGCTTTTCTTCTGTTTTAATAAGAATTCTCTTTCTGTAATTTTGTTTTCCCTTCTCCCTCCAGCCGACATCGTTGAGACTACTTGTAATCGGTTTCTTTTTCTTTTCCTTTTTCTTTTTTAATTAAAGCTTTATGATACTGGTCCAATTCCAGTTTTAATTTCTGTATTTTTCATATCTGCATTTATATTGTTGCATACATTTAGCAGTCCGTCTGCATTCCTGCTTCTCTGACTGTTAATTTTCCAGTAACTTCCGTCGGGATCTCTGGTATCATTAACTTACCAAATATATATATATATATACACACACACTTGAAGAATAATGTTTCTAGCTCAATTAACTTGCTTTTTTGCATTCTTAAACTACTAGCACACAACAAGCGCCATATTATTTTTCATCGATGGCTCACCTATTCACTAACAAACAATAAACACATGTATATATATTAACAGCACAACCTAGTATTCACAATTTCATCCAGGTCTAACACATTTACTAACATAAAATAAATAAATTCCTAGATAAGAGTTAAAAGCACGTAGACTACTTAAAGGCACATAGCCTAAATCAAAATTACACCCTACTTAAACTCAGTCAAAATTAAGATATTCTAATTATATTTACATAACCCTATATTAGAGTTAAACCCTAATTACATTAAAAAATCACAATCAACCTAAGATTTGAAGTTTCTAGTTACATAATTTTTAAATTTTTTAAATTTATAGCAATTTTATTTAGAGATCATGTACAATTGAAAGAATAGGATGTTTTACGAAATGAAAATAAAAACGTTATTTTTAAATTACCTGAATTATTTGAAGATTTTTGAAAAGTATTATTCATTTTAAGGTTTCTTGCTCAATTAACATACTTTTTGTATTCTTAAACTACCAGCACACAAGCAGCGCCAATGTTATTTTTCATCAATGACTCACCTATTCACCAACAAACCATAAACACATGTATATATATTAACAGCACAACCTAATATTCAGCATTTCATCATGGTCTAACATATTTACAAAAATAAAATAAATAAATTTCTAGATTAGAGTTAAAGGCACATAGAATACTTAAAGGCACATAGCCTAAATCAAAATTACATCCTATCAAAATTAAGATATTCTTATTATATTTACATAACCCCATATTAGAGTTAAACCCTAATTACATCCAAAAGTCACAATCAACGTAACATAATTACAATTACTGTGAACTAAATCAGAATAATGAACTGACTAAAACCTAACCTAATTACACTTGCATAACCCCTAAATCAAAATTAAGCCATAATTAAACCTAAACAAAAATTAACCTAAACCTTATTCAAAGATAGGCATGAAGTAACCCCGGGCTACTTATAATTAACATGACCTAATTACAATTAACTAAAACTATATAAAAATTAAAACCTAACTAGCAACTAATAAAATTAAATAATAAATAGAAACAATAACTGTGGTGATGGTCGAAGGAGAAGTGTGGTGACCGGAGTTGTAGAAAAATGGTGGCCGTCGAATGAAAACAAATGAGAGAAGAAAACAATGGTTATTCGGTGGAAGGAGAAGAGGGGCACGATGGTGAGAAGGTTGGCACTAAAAATGGCTGATGGGTGGAGAGTGGTATTTCGGTGGCCGAAGAAGGGGGCACCTAAGGTGAGGGTAACCGCTACGTAGAACGAGGAAAAGGAATAGGGAAATGAGGAAGAAGAGTTCTAATGATGACTATAAAAAACAGTAGCATCGGCTTCAGCTAGCGCTATGGCCCGCGTTAACTTTATATTATACAAACAAACTCGAAACACAAGTAACTGATCATATCTAACAAAAAATAATAGAATGTAAAAAGAATCAATTGCACCTAAGGGTAGCATCACCTTAGGGTCGCACTATGGCCCGCGTTAACTTTATACTATACAAACAAACCCAAAATACAATTAACTAATCATATCTAGAATCAGAAAATAGAATGTAAAATGAATCAATTGATCCTGCTGGTGGTGGCCGCATGAGGACTGTGGTGGCTGAAGATGTAAAAAGAATCACCTTAGGGTCGCACTATGGCCCGCGTTAACTTTATACTATACAAACAAACCCAAAACACAATTAACTAATCATATCTAGAATTAGAAAATAGAATGTAAAATGAATCAATTGATCCTGCTTGTGGTGGCCGGATGAGGAGTGTGGTGACCGACGATGTCAAAAAGTGGTGGCTGTCGAATGAGTGGTTTTTCGTCGGAAGGAGAGGAGGGGCACAATGGTGTGCTGGTTGGCGCTAAAATTGGCAGGTGGGTGGGGAGTGGTGGTTCGGTGGCGGAAGAAGGGACGCCTAAGGTGAGGGTAACGCTACGGCGAGAGAGACAAAGGAATAGGAAAATGAGAGAGAAGTGTTCTCGCGATGACTATATAAAACGGTAGCGTCGCCTTAGGCTCGCACTATGGCCTGCGTAAACTTTACACTATACAAACAAACTCAAAACACAAATAACTGATCATAACTAAAAACAAAAAAGAGAATGTAAAAAGCACCAATTGCACCTAAAACAAACTTTAGCTCAAAAATCAAGACTAATTAAATAGTGTTGGCCCCATGTCCGACGCTATTATTCTCTAAGCTAATTTTTATCGTTGGCTAATTGTCTGCCGAACAGGTGATGTTATCCGTTATGGCTTTTAGCATTGGATTAAAGCTATTTTTTTATAATTGTATTTTCGTTGTATTTAATAATTGTGATTCTAATTATACTTAAACATGTTAATATAATTGCATTAAAATATATAATACATCAAATCCACTAATAAATCTCAATCTCAATCTCGTCCTATTTGGTTAATCTCTACGATATAGACAATTCAAAAAAAGAAAATCACTCAAAAATAATCTTTCACGAATTATATGATTAAAAGAAAATAACTAGCACCCTAGTACTAGTCATTTGAACATGGTCTCACCTATTGAGCATTGCTCTCCACATATGAACATTAATCACATACACACTAATAAGGTCACACCTATCCACTAACAAACAACAAACATATGGCATATAGACTACTTAAAAGCACATAGCCTAAATCAAAATTACACCCTACTTAAACTCTTGGTCAAACTTAAAATATACTAATTATATTTGCATAACCCTAGATTAGAGTTAAACCCTAATCACATCCAAAAATCACAATCAACCTAACATAATTACAATTACTGTGAACTAAATTTAAATTATGAGCTAATTAAAATATTACCTAGTTACACTTGCATAAACCCTAAATCAAAATTAAGCTGTGATTAAACCCTAAACCAAAATTAACCTAGCTACTTATAATTAACATGACTTAATTACAATTAGCTAAAGCTATATAAAAATTAAAACCAAACACGCAACAAATAAAATTAAATAAGAAATAGAAACAATAACAATGTGGGAACCTGGCATGAGGAGTGTGGTGATCGGAGTTGTAGAAAACTGGTGGTCGAAAGAAAACAAATGAGAGAATAAAACAATGGTTGTTCGGTGGATGGAGAAGAGGGGCACAGTGGTGGGTTGGTTGGGGCTAAAAATGGCGGGTGGTTGGGGTGTGGTGCTTCAATGGCCGAAGAAGGGGACGCCTAAGGTGAAGGTAACCACTACAGAGAGAGAGAAAAAGGAATAGGAAAATGAGGCGGAAGAGTTCTCACAATGACTATAAAACGGTAGCGTCGCCTTGGCCTCGCGTTGTGGCCCGCGTTAACTTTATACTATTCAAACAAACTCAAAACTAACTAATCATATCTAGAATCAGAAAATAGAATGTAAAAAGAATCAATTGCACCTGCTAGAGCAAACTTTAACTTTAATCTCAACGCTAATTAGATAGTGTTTGCCCAGTGCCCAACGCTATTACTCTCATAGCTAATTTTTATCATTGGCCAACTGTCTGCCACGACTTTCAGCGTTGGATTAAAGCTATTTAGTTCAGAATTGTATTTCCATAGTATTTAATTATTGTGATTCTAATTATACTTAAACATGTTATTATAGCTGCACAAAAAAATATCACACATTTAATCCACTAATAAATCTCATATCAACCCCGTACTATCTAGGTTCACTCTTTCATAAATCTAATTACGATCCATATTCTGCATTCAAAATGCAGGAGACTAATTTAGAAAATTTGTGACAGCATAAATTCTAATATTCGAACATTTCCCAATTTATTTTGAAAACTTTTTTGACAACATAACAACTAAGATATAGAAAATTCTAAAAATAAAATCACTCAAAAATAATATCTCACGAATTATATGATTAAAAGCAAATAACTAGCAACCCAGTACTCATCATTTCATCATGGTCTAACCTACTGAGTTCACATGCGAACATCAATCACATACACACTAATTAAACTACCTGCACACAACAAGCGCCTTGGTATTTTTCATTAAGGTCTCACCTATCCACTAACAAACAATAAACATATGTATATATATTAACAGCAGACCCTGTTATTAAGCATTTCATCATCACGCTCACACATATTTACAAATAAACAACAAATAAATTTCTAAATTAGAGTTAAAGGCACATAGCCTACATAATAATTACACCCTACTTGAACTCTGAATAAAAATTAAGATATTCTAATTATATTAATATAACCCTGGATTAGAGTTAAACCCTAATTACATCCAAAAATCACAATCAACCAAACATAATTACAATTACTGGGAACTAAATCAGAATTATGAACTAACTAAAATCTAACCTAATTACATACTTGCATAAACCCTAAACCAAAATTAACCTAGACCACATTCATAGATATAGACACGACATAAACTCTAGCTACTTATAATTAACATGACCTAATTACAATTAACCAAATCTATATCTATATCTATATAAAAATTAAAACCTAACAAACAACTAATAAAATTAAATAACAAATAGAAACAATAATTGTGGTGGTGGCCGGAGGAGGAATGTGGTGGCCGAATGAAAACAAATGAGAGAAGAAAACAATGATTGTTCGGTGGAAGGAGAAGGGGGGCACGGTGGTGGGCTGGTTGGCGCTAAAAATAGCCGGTGGGTTTCGGTGGCCGAAGAAGGAGACGCCTAAGGTTAGAGTAACTGCTACGAAGAGAACAATAAAGGAATAGAGAAATGAGGAAGAAGAGTTCTCGCGATGACTATATAAAACGATAGCGTCTGCTTAGACTCACATTGTGGCCCTCGTTAACTTTATAATATACAAACAAACTCAAAACACAATTAACTAATCATATCTAAAAACAAAAGACAGAATGTAAAAAAAATCAATTGCACCTGGAACAAACTTTAGCTTTAAACTCAATGCTAATTAGATAGTGTTTGCCTCGTGCCCGTCACTATTATTCTCGAAGCTAATTCTTAATGTTGGCCAAATGTCCGCCGAACGGCTGATACCATCTCTTGCGGCTCTTAGCGTTGGATTAAAGCTATTTTTTAAGAATTGTATTTTCGTTGTATTTAATTATTGTGATTTTAATTATACTTAAACATGTTATTATAATTGCATTAAAAATATCATGCATCCAATCCACTAATAAATCTCGACCTCAATCCCGTCTTATCTGGGTAAGCTCTATCATAAATCTAATTATGATCCACATTCTGCATTGAAAATGCATGACACTATTTTAGAAATTTTGCGACACCATAACTCCTAATATTCGAGAATTTCCCAATTTATTTTGAAAAAAAAAATCGATTACATAACCAATAACCACTAAGATATAGAAAATTCGAAAAATAAAATCACTCAAAAATAATCTTTCACTAATTATATGATTAAAAGCAAATAACTAACACCCTCGTACTCATCATTTCATCATGGTCTCACCTATTGAGCATTGCTCTCCACATACGAACATCAATAACATACACACTAATTAAACTTTCAGCACACAACAAGCGCCTAGATATTTTTCATCAAGGTCTCACTTAACCACTAACAAACTACAAACATATGTATATATATTAACAGGACACCCACGTATTCAGGAATTCATCAAGGTCACACAAATTTACTAACATACAACAAATAAATTCCTAGATTAGTGTTAAAGGCACATAACTACTTAAAGGCACATAGCCTAAATCAAAATTACACTCTACTTAAACGCAGTCAAAATTAAGATATTCTAATTATATTTACATAACCCTAGATTAAGTTAAACCCTAATTACATTAAAAAATTACAATCAACCTGAGATATTTACAATTACTGTGAACTAAATCAGAATTATGAACTAACTAAAACCTAACCTAACAACTCTTGAATAAACCCTAAATCAAAATTAAGCCATGATTAAACCCTAGACCCTATTCAAAGATAGGCACGAAATAAACCCAGCTATATATAATTAACTTGACCTAATTATCATTAACCAAAACTATGTTAAAATTAAAACCTAACAAGCTACTAATAAAATTAAATAAGAAATAGAAAAAAATAACTGTGGTGGTAACCAGAGGAGTGTGGTGACCGGAGTTGTAGAAAGGTGGTGGCCAAATGAAAACAAATGAGAGAAGAAAACAATGGTTTTTTTTGGTGGAAGGAGAAGAGGGGCTCAATGGTGGGCTAGTAGGCGCTAAAAATGGCCAGTGGGTGGCAAGAGGTGTTTCGGTGGTTGAAGAAGGGGACGCCTAAGGCGAGGGTAACCGCTACGAAGAAAGAGAATAAGGAATAGGAAAATGAGGAAAAAGAGTTCTTGTGATGACTATATAAAACCATAGCGTCGGCTTAGGCTCACGCTATGACCCACGTTAACTTTATACTATATAAACAATCTCAAAACACAATTAACTAATCATATCTAAATACAAAAAAAAGAATGTAAAAAAAGAAAAAATCAAGTATACCTGGAACAAACTTCAGCTTTAAACTCAGAATTGATGTACCAAGCACGAAGACAAATTTCCCTACAACAATGGCGATTATAAACATGTTAGAAATGATATATAATTCCCCATAACGAATATATACTACCATTTAAAATATGCAAACAACATTACTATGAAAAAAAGTATGTTAAAAGAACAAAATTTAAAACCAAACTCACTTAAAACCATCGTACTTCATTTCAATTGATCAAACTGAGTATTGTCCTGCCCCTCATGCTAGTCCATCATGACTAGATATAGATGCCAAAATCAAGAAATGAGAGTAAAGTGTAAATATAAAGAGAAATAGAGTTAATCACAATATTTCTTTACATTAATACTTAGAAATAACTATGTACTGTATAAACAATCTTATAATAAAATCAACTAACCACATCTAAAAACCAAAACAGAAACGAAATGTAAAAAGAATCAATTGCACATGGAACAAATTTTAGCTTTAAACTAAAAATTGAAGTATGAAGCAGGATGTATAAGTATGCCAATTAGAAACATTTTAGAAATATGCAAAAACATAGCTATACAAAACAAAATGTAAAAAGAACAAAATTTGAAACCGAACTCACTTAAAACCATCCTCTTCCTTAATTTAAATTAATCAAGATGATTAAAGTGTTTCCCCTCTCCATCGTGATCAGACATAGATATCAAAATCAAGAAATGAGAGAAAAGTGAAACAGAAAGGGAAACAAATATTTCTATAGATTAATACTTGAAAATAACTATGTACTTTATAAACAAACAAAACAAAATTAACTAATCACATCTAAAAACCAAAACAAGTTGAATTCAAAAAGAAACTATGGCACCTAGAACAAACTTTAGCTTTAAACCAAAAATTAAAGTATGAAGCAGGAAGACAAATTTCCTACAACTATGACGGTAAAAAAACAAGAACTTGGAGTGGTGATCCTAGTGATGGGAAGAGTACTTCTCGTGTTGTGTTTAAGTTCCTAGGTGCAACTATTAGCTGGAGGTCTAAAAAATAGGAACATGTTGCCTTGTCAACTTGTAAAGCTGAATTACATTGCTGCAGCCTCAGCAGCATGTCAAGGGACTTGGCTAAGAACCCTCATGGAAGGTTTGCGATTTGAGATAGAAAGTGTGATGCAACTAAATATAGATAACAAGTTAACAACTCCACAATTTGCTTAGCAAAGAATCCAATTGCTCATGGAAGAACTAAGCATATTGATACACGATTTCATTTTTTGAGAGATCAAGTGGCGAAGGAGAAGATACAACTAGTACACTGCAAAGTACAAGAAGCTGATATACTTACCAAAGCACTGAAAGGAGAGGTTTAAAATTATCAGACATACTTGGTGTTGTGAGTTTAGTGAACCTGAATTAAGGAGGGTTGTGTTATTTGTATGTTGTTAATTCAGGTTCATAATATGTTAGTTATTTAGAAAGCTGTTAGAGTCACGTGCTTATTGTTGTAGTCTATAACTGAGTTTTAAAAACTCATTAATGAGCTAATGCAACCTATTGTACCATTGCCACACTCTAATTTTTCATTCTTCTTCTCAATTCTCTTAACTCTCTCAAGCTTCCAATAGTATATAAGTAAGAAGATAAGCAAACTCTTGAGTCTAAAGGATGAGCTGGGAAATCCTTACCCATATATGGTGCCCACTGCCCAACATCAAGTCCATATCTGCAAAAGATAAAAGAACTAGGGTCATAGAGGTATTTAATCCATGAAAAATCCAAAAGCATAATACATATAGGCTTTTGCCTTTGGTATTACAAGCAATGTTATGAACCTGAAACTGGAAACTTTTAAGATGTAAGAGAAATTCACACTATTAAGACATCACGACTTTAAACTTTTCAACTTGGCCACTTTAAAAGCAAAATCCAGCTTAATCATCACTACAAGGCTCAATAATAATCTGCAATAGAAATAAAAAAAAAGAACGTACAACATCCAATTAAGTTTAACTAAATCTCTGAGTTCATAAAACCAGAAAACACGTTTTTTTTATATCAGCAAAATAATATATTTGCAAAAGGAGAGAATATACATTGTGTGAGCACCAGAAGTGCTGTTTGCTTGCTACTCTCTACGTAAAGTCAAAAAAGAATCCCTTTTGGGCGTCCCTTTCATAGTTCTTCCCGGGCAGCAGATAACATATTTCAGGAAACAGGGGAAAGAAAAAGGGAAAGGTACAAATAAAACAAAAAAAAGGTATCTGAAGGAGGAAATGTAAGATTGGGTCACTCCCAGATTGTAAGACAGAATGATTTTATACCATCCTCCCCAACCAGCAATAAGCACAGGGAGCATGGATAGAATCATTTGATTGGGATGAGGCACAACCTTGCATTTGTACACCATTCAAAAAAAAAACATGATGTTGTTACATCCCTAGAAACTTGAGTTGATAGTAATCGGCATAAGAATAGATTAATACTATAGCTAAACAAAAACCTTCCCTGTGAAAATTTCAAATCGAACATGGATACAAAGAAGCATCTTATTTTGATAGGGTAAAACCTGTAATACTATCTCCTGATTGTGTTACCACGTCATCAAAGAGTGTGCCTATGATAATAACTACCTGAAGGGTAAAAGTCTTATAATGATGTGCCAACACATGATTAGATGATGGTGTAAAACTTCACACATTGACAGTGAATTAACACTGAACTGTACAGAGTAAATGTATGTTAATGTAATAATTACCAAAAGGAACTATGTACAAAATGAACGACATGGCAACATGAAAACAATGCTGGCTTGGCTACTCACTCTCCTTAATACACTTGCTGATAAGTTAACAAGCTCAGCATTTTATTTCAAAATATAATTTAGAGAAAACCCCAAGTCCTCAAAACTTACTTGCATGCATCAACACGTCAATCATTCGAACATTTTGGTCTGAGAATTAGTCCCCGGAAGAGTAATACGGTTACCGTATTACTCTTCCAAGGATTTTATCACCAAATAAGTTCTTGAAAATTTAACGAGCCACCAAATAAATCCCTTACATATCCTTTTTGTCACAAATTTAGTCATCCATAAGGACAAATGCGGTGAAAATTAATATTTTTTAGGGACTAATTTGGTGATAAACTTTATAGGCTGATGTTTAGATCTTCAAAGGCTAATTTCGTGACCAAAATGTTCAGAAGACTAAGGCAGTGATGCTAGTAACTTCAAATTACCAAAATTGACGGTTTTAACTAAAATAAATACGGTATGTATATGACAAACCATTGAAAGAAATGGCTTACCATGTAGCATCTGAATTTTGACCTTCTGGATCCGAAGACCTTGAAATCTGCTTGGGAAAAAGACAATCACTTAAAGCACCCAATTTATAGAGTTCTTCTATTGCTCTCAGACAACCATCTCTTTTCGAAGCTTCCATAGACAACTACGGCGTACCACCAATTTGATCTATTGGAACATTGGAAGTAAAACAAATTTGGCTTCGAGTCAAAGTACCTGAAAAGATAGATTATCTCACTTTAAACATATCATTTGTATTTTATTTCCATGAAACTCCTTAGTTGAAAATATATTTTGGAACAAACAAAGGTCCAAGTTTAAATAAGTTCATACTCGTCAAGTGTAAGCTTTGAGCAATACTGGTGCAGCAATGAGATACTATATCCAGATAATATGAATCAACCTTGAATATTCTTACCTTGGGGTTGATGTGTGTCCTCAATGGATGTTTGAAAGGTAATTTCCATATTTATTCGGTATTCATCTTTCTCAAAACCATCAATTATGTCTAGTTCCTTCGTATTGCCTCTGCGATAACAAGATCTCAAAGATAACCAAGTTGATGGATTTGCATATATTACTTTTAAAGTCTATTAAAGGTAATGGTACCTGTCCACCATAAAAGCATATTTGGACTGAGGCATACATGCATATTCAATTTAAAGTAAAGAATCTCTGCAATATTACATATAAATTTTTGTATGCTCACATACACATATGGGTTCTGTGTGTATCTATCCATAATACAGCAAAAAATATTATTCTTCCTAGAGAATCAATCTTATACATACTGTTAATATGTTAAATTATAAAATATTTAGCTAAGAAGAACATTTCCTCATGACTTTAAGATAATACTAATACTAATTATTGGTCCAATGGTATGTTAAAACTCTCACACACATAAAAGTCAACACCCTTAACAAATAATTAAATAGAGCATATAATTACAAACAAAAATATCAACTTCAAATTGTACATAGGACCAAAGAAATTCAAAAGATGAGACCAAGATTTGTTACAAAAATTCACAAAAGAGAAATTTATCCACAAACAAAACTATATTGTCATTTCAACAGAATTACAAAAAAACATCTTTTACGGGAATAAAAAAAAGAAAAAGAAAGAAATGTTCGAAAGTTAACATGTGAGTTGTCTTGATTATTTCAGATATAAGTCTTAGTCATTAATAACTTCTGATTAACTTATTAACTATATATCATTATGATAGAAGAACATATAAAGTAAGTTATAGAAACCATGAATGGTAAAGGGAGTTACGATGAAATCGTAAGCTTAGAATAGATACGAACATCCATATGTAATCAATCATAACAATGTGCATTAATTTAGAACGTGGCTCATTAAATCCTTACTAGGGAAAATCCCGTAGGGCAAAAAACCTAGTGAAGGTAAAGAACACATCATTCTTTAATTGCAATTGGATACTACCTCATCAAAAAACCTTGCCAGGAAAAATCCAATTGGATAAAAAAACCATGACAAAGAAAAAAAGAGTGTAGTACATATTTTACATGAATAATTACAATGTGAATGCCTGTATATATTCCAAACTTAGGATTTCATCCTAACTCTCTTCCCATTCACACCTTTCATAACTATCTTGCTAGATTTCTCTATTATTAATATATAATATATATAGTTATTAAATTCTAATAATACGTAGTCAATAAGTTATTATTAAATAATAAGTTATAAATAATATATAGTTAATAAGTTATGAATAATAATAGTTGATAACTTATTAATAGTATATAATTAACAAGTTATAAATAAATATTAATTAATAACATATAGATAATAAATAATAATATCACTTATTAACTATATAGAGTTGTCTTGATTATTTCAGATATAAGTCTTAGTCATTAATAACTTATAAATATATATCATTATGATAGAAGAACATATAAAGTTAGTTATAGAAACCATGAATGGTAAATGGAGTTACCATCAAATCATAAGCTTAGAGTAGATACGAACATCCATATGTAATCAATCATAACAATGTGCATTAATTTAGATCGTGGCTCATTAAATCCTTACTAGAGAAAACCCCGTAGGGGAAAAAACCTAGTGAAGGTAAAGAACACATCATTCTTTAATTGCAATTGGATACTACCTCATCAAAAACCTTGCCAGGAAAAATCCAATTGGATAAAAGAACCATGACAAAGAAAAAAAGAGTGTAGTACATATTTTACATGAATAATTACAATGTGAATGTCGATATATATTCCAAACTTAGGATTTCATCCTAACTCTCTTCCCATTCACACCTTTCATAACTATCTTTCTAGATTTCTATGTTATTAATATATAATATATATAGTTATTAAGTTTTAATAATACGTAGTCAATAAGTTATTATTAAATAATAAGTTATAAATAATATATAGTTAATAAGTTATGAATAATAATAGTTGATAACTTATTAATAGTATATAATTAACAAGTTATAAATAAATATTAATTAATAACATATAGATAATAAATAATAATATCACTTACACAGCTCAACAAAACCACTTACACATAAAACATTTAGTTGGTAAGACACCGGAAGTTCTGACCATTTTTCTCCAACAAACAAACAATTGTGCCACCCCTACCCCAAACAAGTAAAAAAGAAAAAATAAAATAAAAATAAAAAAAGAAATGGTATAAGCACATTAAAAAACACAAACACAAATTTAGAATTCTATTTTTTGCAACCCACATCAAAAATGAAGAAACTTTACTAATCAGAGCAATAACAATAAATCACACCATGTAAATTTTCAAATAAAAAATTAAATTACAAAGAAACTCAAATTAAATTAGAAAAGAAAAGAATGTCAAAGTGAAAGCAATACACCTGTGAGAATTGATAGAAAATTGAGTCAAAGTGAAAGCTCTGATGCTTCTTGAAAATCTCTCTGGAGTGTTTCTATTTGGACTCTCTCTGAGCCCCCAATAAACTACTGCCTGTGTTGGCAAGGTCCTCGGCCAAAGTAGCATTTCGAATAACAAGATCCTGAGTTCATGATAACAAAAAAGAATCACCAAATCAGACACATACCATTATACCAAGACTAGTCAAATAAAACGTTCTGTGTTGATATTTGTAACAGGGCATAAGCTCCTACAGTTCTATAGACTTCCTTTTGTAATTAATGGGCCCAATGAATCACATTCAAAGGATAAACATGTCAAATTAATTATCAATATAAGGTTTTGTTAGTCCATAACGGATTAAATGTGAGGATGTGACTAAACAAATCAACAAATGTGTAAGCTAGCACCGTAAACACTTGGAAAGAATGTTTTATGTTATCTTATCATGCACAAATCTCATCCTCATTTTAACCAAAAGATAATGCCAGTTAAAACCACAGGATTAAATGATCTGAAATTTGCTCTTTTGAAAGGCATGTGAATAAAGAATAAAGTGGATGCATAGATTGTGTAACTCAAATCCACTCCAAGTTCGACACGATGCATCAACCACAAGACTCGTTTTTGACAAAATTATACAAAAAAGTTCTAGAACAACTATCACCCAAATACGAGGATATTGCTTTCTCATTACTTATGGCCAAAGAAGGGTATAATTTCAATCAACTAAGGAGCTAACCTATAGCAAATTTACAGCAATCAACAGGATTAAATTGACTATCTAATTACAGATGTGAAACGAGCTGATATTTTAACTATCTATATACATGATCAAGTTCATAATATTGCATTTAGTAACTGGTGAAATATATTTTTATTTTCTTGAATCTATCGGAGCTAATGCAACATAACCAAATAACCAAAATCAAGACTTGAAAACAATCTCTTTTACTTCTACGGGACTGTTCAATAAATAAATAAAGAATCCTTCAGCCAAATAAGGGGCAAACCATGGTCATAACAGTACTCCTTTTTGTGAAATAAAATATAGCAAGCAATAGCAAGATGCAAACAAGTTGAAAACCAAGTGTCTCAAATGCATTAACAGTCTAAATATAAATAATAAAATACAAAGTTATAATTTTCATAACTACTATATTTACAAGATATGGATCCTAGACATAAAGACACATGTCACCAATAGTATAACCAAAATTATAATTCCCACAGGGAAGGCATCACATTCTATAGAAAACAGTCCTCAGTCTCATACCAAAGACAGACAAGGAAAGATCTGTAGTAAGAATTAAAAGAGAACAAATAGTATAAAGGAATTTACATCTAAAGCATTCCAAAGCCGCACAGTTGTATCAAATGAAGACATTGCCAGCTTAGTTGAATTTGGTCTGAAGCGAACATCAGTAATAATAAGACTGTGTTCCTCCGGGGTGCTCTGTGTTTGCAGTGTCTCTATGTTCCACAGAACAACCTAATGACAAGGGATATGATGAGCGTATGTATCTTTTACATAAAAGGGTCAGTACTCTATGCAGTAAAAATGAGGTTAAACTTTTCTGGATTTGTTCAGAATTTTAATTATAAAATAGTATTAAAAACTGATCCATGAATCTTTCACACCTGATTTTATTCCAATACCAAACTGACCTTGCCCTGAAAGTCAGTAGTCTTATAACTAACTATATTGAAACTCTGCTTTCTTCCTTAAAGTGGTGAAATTACAAATCAAATCCTTTTTACCTTCTTGTCATGTCCAGCACTAGCTAATAATTTCCCATCTGAAGAGAAATGACAGCATACAACTTTGCTGTTGCTTTTACGTATAGAACTAACTTCATTGAAGGAAAAACCTGAAATTGAAGCGATATGACCAACAATCAGATCAATGTGAATAGGAATAACTTATAGAGGCATAAGAACATTATATTACCTTTTGAAGCATCAGTAGTATTCTCAGAAGGGTTCTGTTTCAATGTGTTAAACAAGTCCCTTCCTTTACCGTCATCCTGTGAGAGAAATGATTCCACATTATCATGTATGCTAGGAGTTTATCATTTTCTGTAATGCATGATAATCTATCTATCTACACCAACAAAGACATGTTCATGTACAGATATACCTGATATCCTCCAATAACCAACAGAGTGGAGTAGCTTGGGTGAAAAACACAAGAATGAAACACGTTTCCACTGGAATGAAGTTTATGAATGCACTCCCCAGAGGCAAGCGACCACACTTTAACAGATTCTTGACTCATAGATGCCAAGTAATCTCCATTTGTATCCCAACAGACCGAATGTACCTCCCCAGAGTGTCCCTAGAAATACATCACATTCTAATTATTACCATACATTATAACAAAAAATAGGGTTGAACAATTTTATCATTTTCTTTAGATTTCCCAAAGATAGTGTTCTTGTTCACACCTGTAACGAGTGCATCTACCTGTCAGTCTCGACATCAAAGAGAGACACAACACTGCCAGACGCAGCAGCCAGTAGCTGTCCGGTCCTTGGCTGAAACCTAACCTGTGTAGATCCTCCCTGCTTGATTGATTTAAAGAGATTTAGGGGAGAGCATAAGCCAAATCCATCACATCAATTATAACTAATTCAAGAAATTTTCAAAAGTGACCTTAAAAACACGAGTGCAAGCATATGGATTGATATTCCAGAAGCGGATCTCATTGTTATCATCACAAGAACAGAAAAGGTCATTTTTCTTTGGATGGAAATCAAGAGACACCACGTGTGAAGTGTGACCTGGATATACCTGTAAGGAATAGCTTGGCTGCAAAAGTAATTGCCATATGTAAGTCCCAGCAGTACCAATATTTAAATAAATAATAAAATCTATAATGTAACAGCTATAAGATCCAACACATGATCTCATGCTCAGGCTAAGCACCAAAGGACGGAAAAAAAAAATATTTCCCATAGATAATACATATCTGCTTTAGAAGAAGTTTTATCCATGGGGGTAAAAAACACACAGTGGTAAGGTACATGCTAATGATCAAACATTTTCGCTAATTGAGCCAACTGGATTGGGCTGGTGTTAAGGTTTCTAAACTACAAACCTCATTACTCACTACCATTGTACTAAAGAAATAAATTGGTGCTAACAAAACAGTAATGTTTCCTGCAGTGTACCATATCATAGAGAAGCATCATATCAACAGATAAGCTTGGCATTACTCACAGGAACTAGTGTTTAAATTCTCCATTTGCAAGCTGACAAAGCTTATTGTAGTTGACCATATCTGCCAACAAGGGGTAACAAAATCAGCAACTGAAGCATCATATACTTGGAAATTTCATTAAAAAACATCATAAGAAATAAAAAACTAGTCCATGTGCTCCAAAGATCATAGTTCATATATGATAACAAATCTCAGATTGTGAAGGAAAAACAATACCGATTGCATCACCAAAATTGATCCAAGTCTCTGCACGAATGGACTTATCACTGTAAACAACACCAATAACTCAAGTGACCCATTTTACCCTCCCAATGCAGTTGATTCATAATAGCATACTATGTGCGGGTCATATATAACTACTGGTCATACATGTATTACAGTTTGCATAACAGATTAAAAATTGAGTTGTGAGGAAACTGTGTGAAAGGCATGCTTGTTGTTTTGGTTTTTGGGAAGGTGTTATTGTCAAATTAAATCTGACATGTAACAATGTCCACTAACTATTAAAGCAAGGTTCTCGCTATCTCTAGAAAGTGTAATTGGAATTTGAATTTCTGGTAAGATGTTCCTGTTATGTCTATTATCTGATCTCTATCTATCTTCTTAATTCCCAAATGAACAAGAAAGCAATTCAATCTGACACATGATACAAAAGTGCTCCCAAAGCCAAACACAGGGACTACAACTACAAAGTCTCACTGACCAAAATAAAACAAAAGTGCTCCCAAAGCCAAACACAAAACCAACGAACACCAATACCAAACCACCATACAACACAGCAACACCATCCCATTGGAAAAAGGCCAAAGCAATAACAGACCAACCTAAACACAAAAGCAACAAAAGCAACCAGCAAAAACCAGACTCCTACCCAAAATTACATAACAGAATTGAACAAATAGAAAAAAATAGGTTAATTACACACTGAGACAAATTAAGTTTAGCGAGAATTAGATTCAAGAAGGAAACCAACTCTGAATAAGTTTAGCAAGAATCAAACCAGAATCTATATTTTAGAAGGAATCCATCACAAGATGACTGAGAGGAGTACCTGTGCGAGAGCGAAATGCACATCGAAAGGAGATGCAATGCAGAAGGGTAAAGAGGTGGCTGAGAAGAAACAGCAAGAAGGTGGAGCAGAAGGGTTTTGCGAGAATAAGGGTTTTGCAAGAAGAAGGGTTTGCAAGAAACGAACAATAGCTCAAACAAGCGAATCGGAACCCCTTTCGACGAACTCGATCGGATTAGCATCGTCTACCACTATACCATTTCTCCCATATCCCCAGTTGCAATCGCTCAAGTTTTGGATTCAGATCTCCAATGTCGGTGGTTACTCCAAATTCAGAGAAGAATCAATTGTTGCCAGGTATTCAATTACCACCTTGCTGCTTGGTCATTCGTCAACCATCCTCCACCTTGCTCTGGCTATGGCTATGGCTAATTGAATGAGCTTTGATAAATTATACGCGTCTTTCTTTTTTAGTTTCGTGAAATTTGTTCTTAATTTGTCATTTTTTTCTATTGTGCATTACTGTTCTCTAAGAGATGGATGGTAAACTCCCCGCATAAATCAAAGTGTTTCAGATTCAAGAGACAAATTTAAGGATTTGGACAGCAGATTGAAAACCAAGAAACGTATTGGCTTCGTGGGTTTTGTCAGCTTACGAAAAACGGCAGTTAATTTAAGAAAGGAAATAATTAATTGATTAAATAAATAAAATTAATTTGTAAATAACTTACCACGTCATTCATGGACTTTTCACAAAAACCATTTCGTGTGAAATAGCATAACTATTTTTTTTTTTTTGGCTATTTACTTTTCTGTTTTTAAGTATAAAACCCTGAACATCAATTTCATAATTGTGATTTCATTTTTTTTCAAATATTTTTTTTAAAAAATGTTAAATTAGAATTGGTTTCTCAAATTTTATTTTTTTATTTTATAGAATATTTTTGAATCATCAAAGTTATTTTTTGACACTGTTAAAAAATGGTTTATTATTATAGTCAAAATTTAGTTCTAAAAATGTTATTTTGGTATATTTTTATAACTTAAAAAATTGTATATACTTATAAATATAAATAGTTTAATTTTTTAAATTTTTATGTAAATAATTTTATAATAAACTTAAATAAATATTTTATTATAATTTTAAATAAAATTTATAAATTTTTAGAGTTTGTCATAATTTATTTTTTGTAAGGGAATTGCGAGACATAATTCATTCACAAAATAATAAAATTATAACAAATTCTTGTTATGATGACATTGGGAGGGATAGATGCGTAGCTAAATTTAAATTTATTTTTAGTCTCCAAAGCAAGGGAATTGCTAGAAGAAATTCCCTCGCTAATTAATTAAATTATTATAAGTTAATTTTGCGACGAAATTGTGAGAGGTTGATCCGTAGCTAAACTTCAATTTATTCTTTTGTAGCGTTTGTGAGGAAATTGCGAGGAATAAATCGCTTGTTATATGTCTATTGAATTTTTAAAAAAAAAATCGTAAGGGATTAGTGAGGGTTTAAATTCGCTCACAATATTCCGTCGCTAACTCCTCGCTATTCCCTCGCTAGTATCACTCAAAATTTCGCTTGAGTGATTTTTTGAGAAATAGCAATAGAACTTACATGCCTCGCAAATGTCTTGCTATATAGCGAGAGATTTTTCCGTGACGAAATTCTCAGGCTATTCCGCAAATTCTTATAGTGCCAAAACCCCATAAAACTCTAAAAAGCACCCAAATTCCCAAGTAAAAATAATTCTCCATGAAACCAAAGAGAACAGGCCAAAGCCCGTTAAAAACCTTGGAAACCCCTACAAATCTCAATAACACTCTAAAACCCCAAATGAAACCCTAAAAGTCCCATGAGAAGCCTAAAAACCCATCAAAGTGTCCTAAACCCTAGAAAACCCCAAACATAACACCCCCCCCCACCCAAAAAAACCATAAAATCCTATAAACCCGCTAACACCCTAAAAACAATATAATACTCCCTCAATCCATAGGAAACGGGCCAAACACCGTCAAAATCCTTAGAAGACACCTAAAAAATGTAGAAAAGCACTAAAATTCTCTAAAAATCCTAGTAATACACTAAAACCCCTTTATCAATCCCCAAAAGTCCCATGAAAACCCTATAAACCCACTAACATCCTAAAAACAACCAAAAACTCAAATAAACCCTTAAAACACTAGAAAAACATCCAAACCCCTAAAACCCAAGAAACCCCAAAGTTAACATAATATGTAATTAGTCCGATATGTATAGGTATTAATTACAAGTAAACTATTTTTTTAACATAATCATGAAGAGAATAACTACGGTAAATAGCAAAATAATTTATTGATAACAAATTAAAGGTTATATTACTCGTATCATATAATTAAGGTTCTGGAAAAAAATACTAACATGATGTTCCTTTATGAAATAGAGTTAGTAAAACAGTTACAATGGCAAATACTAATGTCCAATCCTAGCAATGTGCCTTTATAGCCAAACAATTGGGAAGACATGAACAATCACAATGAAACTTACTACTTGCTCTCTATATACTTATTTTCCTTTTACATCGAAAGCATAAATTTTATTTGTATGAGAGAGAAATGTTAAACTATAGTATTAAATTAGGAGCAATCATACACGCCCATGCAAATGATAATGTCTAATGACATGTTTTGAACAATTAACAATTAATTAATTTGTGCAAAGAACATATCCCCTCAAAAAGTCACTACCCATTATGTCATACAAAGAAGCAGTAATTTCGTTCTAGACAAGTCACAAAAGCAAACAAGCTAATAATTTGGAAAAAAGAAAAAGAAAGAAAGCAAATGAACATATCTAAAGAAAGAAAGAAAGGTAACTGTCAGAAGATCATAGCATGAGTCACGAGTAAACATTGATTACAGAAAAACAAATCAAAGAAAATTCCCCTAAATTAGAAATACAAAAATACAATCTCTAGAATACTACCATATTCTTCAAGTGTATAACATACAATCTTTAAAAAAATTTATGCAATTAAAAAAAAACAAAACTATGTAAATTGAGCAATAAGTTTCAAATGAATAACACATTGTTTTCAAACAAAAACTTCAAATGATTTAAGTAATTTAAAAACCAATTTTTTTGTTTTTAAATCGAAGAACACCGTATTCTTCAAAAAAAATTAAAAATATAAAAAAATTATCTAGAACTTTGAAAGTGAATAACATATTGTTTTAAAAAAGAATCAACTAATTTAATTAATTTAAAAAAAACACATTTTCATATTTAAATAAAAAAATGTCACATTATTTAATTGTATAGTACACGATCTCTAAAATAATTGTTCTAATTTTTAAAATATAAAAAATTAAATAAGTTGAGCTAGAAACTTTAAAGTGAATAACACATTGTTTTCATAATACTTCAAAATAATTTAGGTAATTTAAAAATGCATTTTATTTTTTAATCAAAAATTACAGTATTCTTCAAAATTAATAACATATTGTTTTCATAATACTTTAAATAAATTAAGTAATTTAAAATATGTGTTTTGATTTAAATTCTTCGAGCATATAGTATATTTAAAGCAATTGTTTAAATATAAAAAAATAATGCAAATTGAGGTAGAAGCTTCAATGCGATTGTTTTCAATAAACTTCAAATAATTTAAGTAATTTAAAAAAAATTATTTTTAAATCGAAAAATATCATATTCTTCAAGTGTATAGTACATGGTCTTTAAAAAAATTGAAGCAATTTAAAAATATAAAAAATTATGTAAATTGTGATAAAAGGTTTATAAAGTGAATAACACATTATTTTTTAAAAACCTTCAAATAATTAAAGTAATTTAAAAAATGCATCATACTTTTAAATTTAAAAACATCATATTCTTCAAGTAGTACAAGATCTCTAAAAAATTGTTGCAATTTTTAAAAAATAAAAATTATGTAAATTGAGCTATAACATTTAGAGTGAATAACTCATTGTTTTCAAAAAAACTTTAAATAATTTAATTAATTTAAAAAATGATTTTTGATTTTTAAATTGAAAAATACCGTATTCTTTAAGTGTATAGTAAAGGATCTCTAAAAAAATTGATGCAATTTTAAAAAATATAAGAAAATTATGTAAATTGAGCTTGAACCTTCAAATTGAATAACACATTATTTTTTAAAACGTTCAATTTTTTAAGTAAATTAAAAATGTGTTTTGATTTTAAAATCAACAAATGCCGAATTTTTCAAGTGTTATAGTACACGATATCTAAAAAAGTTGTTACAATTTTAAAAATATAAAAAACTATATAAATTGAGTTATAACCTTGAAAGTGAATAACACATTATTTTCAAAAAAATTCAAATAATTTAAGAAATTCAAAGAATGTGTTTTGATTTTTGAATCAAAAAAATGCCATATGCTTAATACACGATGTCTAAATTTTATTTTATTTTATTTTTCAATTTTAAAACAATTAAAAATTATGGACATTGAGTTCAAAACTTCAAAGTGAATAATATATTATTTTAAAAAAACTTCAAAATGATTTAAATAACGTAAAAACTGCGTTTTGATTTTTAAATCAAAATGTACCATTCTTTAAGTGTATAATATACTATCTTTAGAAAATTGTTATAATCTTAAATTTATAAAAAATTAAATAAATTGAACTAAAAGCTTCAAAGCGAATAACACATTTTTTTAAAAAACTTAAAATAATTTAAGTAATTTAAAAATGTGTTTTGATTTATAAAATGCAAAATATAATATTGTTCAAGTGTATAGTACAAGATCTCTAAATTTTTTTTTATAATTTTAAAATATAAAAAAACTATGTATATTGTGCTAGAACCTTTAGAGAGAATAACACATTGTTTTCAAAAAAACTTCAATTAATCTAAGTAATTTTAAAACACGTTTTTATTTTTAAATAAAAAATGCCATATTCTTCCATTGTATATATAGTACACTATCTCTAAAAAAACTGTTACAATTTTTAAAATATATAAATTATGTAAATTGAGTTAAAACCTTCAAATTAAACAATAAATTGATTTTAAAAAACTTAAAATATTTTACGTAATTTAAAAAAACATGTTTTGATTTTTAAATCGAAAAATGTCATATTTTTCAAGCGTTATATAGTACATGATCTTTAAAAATATTGTTGCAATTTTGAAAATATAAAAAATTATATAAATTGAGCTAGAACATTCAAAGTGAATAACATATAGTTTTCAAAAAAACATCAAATGGTTTAAGAAACTAAAAAATGCATTTTGATTTTAAATTGAAAAATGACATATTTTTCAAGTGTATATTACACTAACTCTAAAATAATTATTGCAATTATAAAAATATAAAAAGCTATGTAAATTGAGCTAAAACATTCAAAGTGAATAATGCATTATTTGGAAAAACCTTCAAGTGATTTAAATAATTTTAAAAACGCGTTTTGATATTTAAATCGACTAATACCGTATTTTTTAAGTGTATAATTCACTATCTCTAAAAGAATTATTATAATTTTAAAACTATAAAAAAATTATGTAAAATAAGCTAGAAACTTCAAAGTGAATAACACATTATTTTCAAAAACCTTCAAATAATTTAATTAATTTAAAAAAGAGTTTTGATTTTTAAATCCAAAACACAGTATTCTTCAAGTGTATAGTGTAATATCTCTAAAAAAATTGTTCTAAAAAAATTGTTCCAATTTTAAAAATACTAAAAATTATCTAAATGGAACTAGAACCTTTGAAGTGAATAACTCACCTTGTTTAAAAAAAAAAACTTTAAATAATTGAAGTAATTTAAAAAACGTGTTTTGATTTTTAAATCGAAAAATGTTGTATTCCTTGAGTGTATAGTACAACATCTCTAAAAAAATTGTAGCAATTTTTAAAATACAGAAAATTATGTAAATTGAGCTAGAAGCTTCGAAGTGAACAACACATTATTTTCAAAAACTTCAAATAATTTAAATAGTTTAAAAAATGTGTTTTGATTTTGGAATCATAAAATGTCGTATTCTTCAAGTAAAGTAAGAATATAAAAAAATTATATAAATTGATCTATAAGCTTCAAAGTGAATAATATAACACCCTTATTTTAAATAACCATAATTATTGCCTTTGCAGAAATAATATTGCAGAAACGTAGCATTTTTTCGTATTCTTGTACATACATATTTAAAAATAAAAATTTTAAGACTCTAATCAGCCAAACCTTTCGGTAACCTGAATAAATACATAGGAAAAACATTATGTTGAATCTTTCTATAAATCAAAATATAGTTATGCCCTAAAAGACATTAGACGTGAGATCTTCCTGGATGCTAAATCTAAGTCTTCATAATATTTGAAAATGCTACTGTGAGATATACGTGACATATATATACGTGACATATATCTCAATAACCAATCGAAGGGAAAACCAGTATTCTCACCCACCGAAGTGAAAAACCATTATTAAATAAAAAAATCACATACAATTGTCAATCTCAATTGAAGTTTTCAATTCAAAACATATCAATGCACACAGTCGACCAAAATGAATGTCCTAGCAATGCACTTCACTGAAGGATTGAGCTTATCTTGAACGTGGAAGCGTCCCTCCATGAACCTCATTACCATATAAACCCTCACCCTTACAAGTTATATGGTGAAGATGCCCCTATCACCCTTGTAAGTTTATCTTACAAAAGGTCTGTTGCGGACCCATATCCCGGTCCCACTACTCGGACTTACCAGAGGCCCAACAAGCCGCGCGGGCCATCATAGCGGCCCATACCCCTGACGAATGCCTACACAAAAGGTATAAATACAGGGAATAAAAAGAAGATCCAGGTATGATCATCTAACCCTAATACACTCCGCTCTCTGACTATTGCTGACTTGAGCGTCAGATCATGTAGCTTCTGTATCTGGATCTCAGGTACGCATCAAGGTCTAACAAACAAAATGACCCATAGAATCCTCACCCTTGTAAGTTATCTGATCAAGGCTCAACAAAAGCATGGTGCCACTTGCCATACACAAAATGGGTTTTTGTTTACCGGATAATAAAAAAGTGACTTGTATTTACACGTCAAAAGTTAGGTTGGTAACCGGGTAGGAAAAAACGCAATGGGGTTAATGTGATTTTCAGAAATTTACACATTCATCCCACCACCAGCATGGAGAACGACAAGGAGGAAGATTCGGCAACAAAAGAACAGTGACGACAGAAGGAGGAAGCTTCGACGACAGAAGAACAGCGACGACGAGGACACTTGCGTGTTTTGAATCATAAGTTTATTCATTCATTTTACGTATATGGTTCAATTGTTCGTCGGATTTCTAGGGATTTAGTTTGATTATTAGTTTGTTGTTAGGGTTTTAGTGTGATTTTTGGGAAGGAGGAAGAAGGGGAAGAAATCTGTCTTCTGACTTTCCCTTTCTTCATTCCATCACTGTTCTTTCTTCTTTCTCGCTCTCTTCACATTTGATACCTTTCCCTTTCCTCTTCTTTTGCATCTCATCTCAGTATGTGAATGTCTATCATTTCGCTCTTTTGTTTTGTCAACTTCTTCCGCAACCCCATTGGGTGGGGGCAATTAATTAATTGGGGGAGTTGCAAATATCACCACTAACATTACATACTGACAAAATAAAACACATTTTTTTTTCATTTAAGTAACTGGTCAACACCATCTAACCCTCCTTTTTATTTTATATTATATCAATGGTCAGCATCTCTTCCTGTGTATCCATACACAAAATTTCATCTGTGTATGTTAAGTGAGACCCAAAAGCATACATCAATTACTTATGTCACATATAAACCCTCGCCCCTACAAGTTATCTGGTGAAGGTGCCCTATCACCTTTGCATGTTTATATGACGAAAAGGTTTAACAAACAATATGTCATGTTGAATCCTCACCCTTACAAGTTTATCTGATGGAGGTGCCTCATCCAACCTTCCAAGTTATCCAATGAAGGCTAAACAAAACCATGCATCAATTACTTAAGTCACATTCATTCACAATCATATAAGCCTCATTCACAATCATATAACCATCATACATACTTCATGTAGAGTATCATTCAATTCAAGTTAATTAATGATTCAAAAGTTTAAGAAATTACAATTTGTATATTCTTTTCATGACCACAATATAATATTTTGGGTCAATCGGAAGGTATTCTCATTCAATTAGGGTGATTCTTATCTTGTAGGAAATTGTGTTATCTTGTCGAAAAGTTAACACAATTTCCTACAACTTCTATAAAGAAGTCAAGAGCAAATGCAGGCCTCTTCTAACTGTGATTTGTGTTAGAAACCAACCGTATCACATATAAACAACATTTGATATCATCTCCGTAAAATGGTTATAACTAGAGTTATATATATCCAATTTGAGTAAAACTAGGGGCATTTAAAAGATAAGAATATTATCTACAACTCTTATGAAGATCACAAAACCCAGTTTAACAAATTACATAGTCAAAAACAACCATAAAAAATAGATAATTGCACACAAAAGAATTTCAATATGACGTGTCTCAATTTCTGGGTCATATCTAGAGTTGTAGTTATCCGAAAATAAAAACATGATGCAATAAACGAAAACAGAAAAAGAAATAACGGAAAATAGAGAATAGGTGAAAAATAGAATACGAAAGATTAAAAATAAACACTAAAAAGTGAATTTACAGTAGTAAGTTTATTTTTTACTATTTGATCTCATTTTAAAAAAAAATAAAAAACTGAAAAGATAACATAGAAAAAATATTTACAGAATACTTGCATAATTAAAAAAAACTAAAGATGAGATAATTTAAATTAAAAAGAGATATTAAATGTTCAAGATAAAGAACTTAAAATAATAAAATAATTGAATGGATAAAATAGAATATAAAATAATGACAATTGAATAGATAAAATAAAACTTAAGATAATCAAACAATTGAATAGAATTTAAATATATTAAGATTTAACTTTCAAACATAAATAATAAAAAAATTCAGAATTAATGAGGTAATGATACCTCACCAACATCGGTCAACATGGTCTACTAAATGAGTTATCAGTTATATATTATTAAGATTAAAATAAGATTGAGATTAAAATAAAAAAATCATAAAAGTTATTATACAGAAATTAAAAATTTATAAAAGATAAATATAATAAAATTAAAACAAAATTTATAAAAGATAAATATAAGAAAATTTAAAATATTAAAACTAAACAAAAGATTAAAATATATCAAATTTGGTTATTTTATCTATTTACAAAAAAAATTAAAATTATAGAAGACAAATATATAAAAAATGATAAAAGATATTATATTAAAATTTTAAATAAATTTAAAAACAAAATCTTAAAATGAATATTTTAATATATTCAATAACCAACACTTGTCAACTATAGAGACTCAATTGTATATGTATATATTATAAATAGATAAATATTTTAAATCCTTAATTCCCCAACACAAGGTAAATATACTCCTTCTGGTCTTATATATTAGTTACCTATTAGAAGAATTTTTTTGTTCCTTTTTACAGGTCATCAACTAATTCATTAGATATTAAATGGCATAAAATATTTATTAACACATTTATATATAATTAGAAAAATTTTACATTTTAGACTAATTTAATGAGTTAACTATCATTTTTTTGTTTCGGTAATTCAGTTGAAAGTGACTTTTATTTATTTATATATATATATATATATATATATATATATATATATATATATATATGACCAGAGGAGGAAGTAATATTCTTTCCGCCCCTTTTTATAAAAACATTTTATAAAAAATTTTAGTGACTTTTTTATAAGACGTTTTATAATTCCAATAAATCACTTATTCCTTCTATGTTTTTTTTTTCTCTCATTGGAGACTTCAACTAGTTTTACTCTTTGATTGTAATAAGTTAGCACGTTCAATTAGATAAAATTGGTACTCCCTTGAATTCTATTTATATGTTACTTTTAGATGAATGTGAGACTATTAACACTCTTTTATGCCTAATGCCACTCCTATTTAACATTTTAATAATATTTAAATTTTGATACTTTAATTTCATTTGTTGAAAAATATATTTTTGAATTAAAAAATATTTAAAAATAAATGACAATAGCCTCTCCCTTAATTGAATTCCCAAAACCAAAAAAAAAAAAATCATTAAATTTGTCTAATATATACTAATTTTTCAATTATACCCTAATATAAATGCCTTAATAAATACTTAAAGACCATTACTCTCTCACTTATTTTACTCTCTCTCTTTCTCTTCCTTAATAATTAATTGTGTCATTAAAAATTATAAAAAGATAAAAGTGGAGCAGTCAATGACATAAAAAGAATCACAAATTTTTTCTAGAAGATAATTTATATATAACTATCATACATTTTTTAAAAAAAAATCTAATAAAATTAACTAAATAAAACTAGTATATGTTTTTTTATTAACTTTTGATCAATTACATTAATGTTTCTTTAACCAGTATCACTTTCAATATCGAAAACGGATGGTGCTGTTACGACTGTAGTAACGTGTCTCAATCTTAACAACACTATGCTACTGTAACAGCAACAAATCCAGATCCTTCAATATCATATGCTCGCTGAAAAAACCACTTTTATTTCGCCTAGTAACTAATTATCATCCCCAAACGGTAATTAGTTCCGGAGAGTTCAAATTTCACCCGATAACTAAGGACGTAGGAATTAACACCATCTTAGTTAGAAATAAGACCACTCCATTCCAGATATCAAGGTCCTTTATTTCATATTTTCACTATTTTAATGATGACAACGTCCGAAAACACCATTTCGAACGATAATGTCCGAAAAAAAGATAATCTCGTTCTTAACTGAAATGACGTCAATCCTAACATCGGGTAACTAATTTTTCAGAGTTCAAATTTTAAACCGGAACTAGTTACCCTGATCGAATATTTTGTGTTATGAATCTAACGGATGTGATGCCAATAATTATACCCCTCTTTAACCTGTCTTGGTTGATAGTATTAACATTAAATATATTATCTTAGTTTTATAAAATTTTGACTTCCTCTTAGTTTTGAAACATTTTCGCCATCTCTCTTAAAATGTATAAACATTAACAAAATACCCTTAAAATAACAAAGCAACAAAATTAAAGTATTTGTAATTTTCAAAACAAAGGCACAACGTCTAATTTTGGACACACTTTTACAACTTCTTCGCGCATTTAAAGTATTTTTCGGGGTGTGGAACGTGGGAAACAGATTCAGTCCAGTAATTGGACCTCCATTTACTGATGTGGCTGAATCAAGTCTTTTCATTTTTTATTTTGAAAAAAAAATGATAAAATTAAAAAGGGAAAAGTTAAATGTGGTTCATTAGATCTAATATCTAGACCTCTAGTTAGGGGAGGAAATCCGGGTCCTGGAACGTAGGAGTATCGGCTGCCTACAACCCGATGATTGGTCCAACAGAGTTTATAACTAGTCATAACTAATTTTTACTCTTATTTTTATGCATAATTAAAAAAAAAAAAAAAAAAAAAAAAAAAAAAAAAAGAAAACTATCATTTTTATATATCACGAGGTTCACCTTAAAAGTATTTAAGACTACAATACAAAAGGAGGAGTATTTATGAAACAAGGAACATTTCAAGGATAAAGGGGTCAAACTAACCGCTTAAACTATATTTTTCCTGTAATGTAACTAGAGGAAAATATGGGAAAGGAGTTCACGAATATTTGTTTTATATAACCGTTCAATGGCTTTTAGCATAATTTGGAACTTCAAAACTTTTATCCTACGAGTGAACTATCCAAGCTAAGAAAATACATGAAGCACCATCCAACTAATTCCACCGAATACAGGAGGCCGCCAAAAAGAAGGAATTTTACATGTCCAGAGCATTAGAAAAGCAACATGGAATGATAAATTTTCAGAATTAAAAAAAAAAAAAAAAGAGCTCCTGAAATTAGATTTTGATAGATTTAAAATTTTACCTCGCTGTACAAATCTGACCATTAGATCCTCAACAGTCATTGCCCTAGGTGATTTGTTTGGCTGAAGAAATTTGCCTTGGGGCACACTGGAGATCTTCAGAAGGTTCCGATTCCATATGCTCCAAATCATTTTTTTCGGAATTTTTATTTTCGACATCTGATACAACTGCTTCTTGGTTTACAGAGTTACCCATTTTTTCTTCAGAACGCTCATCTGTATCTGAAGGCTCCTTGGGACCAGATAGAGAACGTTCTCCACTACCAGTGGCATTCCTAGAATTAGTAACTGTCATCCACATGAATTTCAGATTATGGTCTTTCCAGCATTTACCATTGATAAATGCCCTCTCAGCGGCACGACGGGTAGTGAAAGTTATGTGTGCCTCTTGTTGGCTACTATCATTAACTTGCACTTCTTCTAGTTCCACGGTGGAAAGTTCACCATATGGCAAGAAGTGTTCCTTCAAAACAGCAACCTAAAAGATAGCAGCTTAGTTGAGCAGAGATACAAATAAGGTGAAACTGACTGTCCAAAATTAAACATGGTGATGGTGTAGTAACTCTAAAACAACATGATCATATAAATACAGAGTTCTATCAACCCAACCATAAAAGTCGTTTTATTTTCATCCAATAACAATGAATTTTATCATGTAATATTTGTTGTTAAAATATGATAACATGAACTGACTATGAAAATGCAACATTTAATAATGTTATAGTAACAACTAAGACAACATGACCAAAAAATACATCGACTCCTACCAAATCAATCATAAAAGTAACTTTATTTTCATTTAATACAGAATGAATTTTCTCCTTACTTATTAAAATACAACTCTAGAAGAAGATATATTTCACTTCGAGTATTAAGTTTGACAAGATGAGATCAGCTAACAAAGTTGATTCATACTATGCAAAAGGTTTAACTTATCTCACTAATCATGTAGGCTTTCTCAAAAGAAGATCATGCTAACTCAAGATCAACAAACAATAATCGACTTCACATGGATCAACACAACACTACACAGTATGTTCTATTAGTTGATTTTCCTTACAAGACTTAGTTGATAAACTGGGGACACCAATAAGATACAGAGAAAAGCAATGGAGAACGCAAATACTAGTAGCCAAAATCTTAAAAAGCAGAAATAGCTCTGATCCCTGAACCTCTGTTGATGCTAGTCATACAGCTAATAAATGAAACTCAGTCATAACCCCTTTTATAGGAATACATATAAGTTATAACACTAACCCATTGACCTCTATTTTCCAGATCTCACATCTCATAAAATGCATAAGGTATAAAAGATAGGGATTTGGCACATTGACAAACAGAATTCGAAGTACTATTTCATATGTGAGTTTGTACTATTTCATGTAGAATGATAGAAAAAAAAAATAAAAAACAAGTGAATAAACAAGGTGAGGTGTCGAATCCTCCATTTTAAGAATTAGAGGTTGAAAGTCAGAGAGAAGACTTACACTTGCTAGACCGTCCGGCAAAGGTGGGATGATTTTAAATGCAGCAGGACGATTGTCCAGTTTGTATCTATTTACAGACATTAATGGTTGAATTGACTGCTTCAAGCCTGTAGATTCTTGCAGTCTCATTGGTGTACTAGCTTTAGGACTTTGCGAGACAGCATTTACCACCTGTTTATTTTTATCAGCTGACGTCTCTGCATGTGGAGATGTCATACCAGGATCAGCATTGGACGATTGAGGAGAAGCTAGTTTGGCAACATCAGATGCCATGCTAGTTTTGGGTCTCTTGGCAGCTTGCTCGGTAACTACTTCACCCTTGAGTCCTGTAGCCTGTGAATAATCGGAGTACATATGATGAGAAGGAATGTCACTAATACAAAAAATAAGATGATAAATAATGTAACAGGTTAAGTGAGAGGTGATTGTGCCTAAATTCTACGTCTAATATTGAGTACATTTATGCCCAGGGAAAAATATGAAAAACCATTTTATAAGTCGCTACCAGATATCCTTGACTTGGACTTAAAAAAGGCAGCATATGGATTGAGGCAATGGATTGAGGTTTTACTTGTTTCTCAAGTTTGTTTAATTGGCGCCTGAACTCATTACGCTTTTGGTCCAGCATTTCCTGCTTCCTACGCAGTTCTTCCTTTAGATGCTCTAAGTTTTCAAGCTTCTTTTGCAATGGGGGTGGAACCTTGGCTCCATCTGCGATGACAGGCTTAGGTTGATCAGAAAGTGGTGATAGTTCAGATATAGTCTTTGAAGCATCTGCTTGATGGATATCTTTTCCCCTATCAGTGACAACGGGATGAGATGGAACAAAAGCCGGTGCTTGCCCACGGGGAGTAACAATTACACCATTTCCACTTGTAGTACTATCATTGCGAATGCTATCACGATTTGCCCACCATAGCTTGATAAAACGATTACCCATCACGGCGTCCGGTGCCTTCAAAGCAGCTTCAGCTTCTTCCCTCTTGGAGAACTGGACAAAAGCTCGTTCACTGTTCAATGGAATATAAATGTCAATAACCTCCCCAAACTTCTTAAAATGAGCAAGAAGAGCCTCTCTTTTGTTGCTTTTGTGAGGTATCCCATTAACAAATAGTGTACGCAGTGCCTTTTGTGATGGTTTACGTACATTACGTATACTATTATCAGTCTGTGGCTTCAAAGAGGCTTCCAAGGCTTTTGGGTCAGCGCCATCTGCTGTGATCTGCTTTCCTTGACAGGAAGCAGCGTGAGCACCAACCAATTCATTATTATCTTCCTTTAATTGATTCTCAGGGTAATGGAAGGAACTCATTGAAGAATTAGTTTTTTCCTTCATGTCAAATCTGTTTTTTGAATTACCAATTCTGGCCCAGACAGATGGACTGGCACCCTGTGAACTAACAGAAGTTCTGGTAGTCCCAACTGGACAATCGTTATCTGGAGCATCACTAGACATGGGTTCAGTTTCATCAATCTTGGATGACTGAAGTGTAAGGAGTGCGTTTGAAGACTGCAGACCGTTATCATTCCAAAGTGGTTGATCAGGATCATAAAGATCAGCTCCACTTGTGCAACCAGGACCAGAGTATGCACCATCCAAAGGCAAACCATCATCACCAACTACAGACTTGCAAACTTTTCCAGGTATAGATTTGCTGTTCATTGAAGTTGTTGAAGCATTTGCTGCATGTAGAGATCCAGATCCCGCAGGTGCTCCGATTAGGTGTGCACTTGGAAGCGAGACAGGAAGGTTGAACTGTGAAAGACTCTGAATTGTGCACAATAATTGATTGATTAGTGAGTTTAAGATCAAATACTAGAAAAGAAAGTACGCACCATTGCATCTTATTCTTATCCAAACCAATAGATTGTGTATAATCATCATGAAGTACAGTATAAGTCAACACAATGCCCACAAGTATTAATCATAAATATTGGAAATTCCTATGAAATGCAAGCTTGTGTTGCAAAACCCATAGTTTTATGTGAATATTCTATTTAAAAAATACATGCAAATGTGTTGAGTCAAAAATAAACACACACATGAGCAAAGAAAGTGAATATCTAATTTTGCAAAACCAATGCCACCAACAAACATCCAACAAGAGGGAAATTTCCATAAAGAACATCATTTAACTTAACTCTCCCCTCAACCTCTTCACATAGCTACCATCATACATGATTGTTTTCTTTAATCTTCATCAAAATAAACTTCAGAAATGATACAAAAATGATTGTGAGAACATTTCTTTGAAATTCTGAAACTAATTTTTCAATCTATTAATTAACATCTTATCGGCTCAATACCTCATTTCTTTAAGAGTTCACAAATTAGAAACCACTTCAACTCAAACCTATGTATGTTTTGAGAGTTTGATGCTGTGTTTCATGGTAACTAAATATGGTTCACGCTTCAGTGTTTTACATACCGTTGCTCCTAGAACAGCCAAAAACTAGGAAAAGAAACAGAAAGTCATCAAATCTTTAATTCAAACAAGCCAACAGATCATAAATTACTAAATCCTCCGTATAAAAAAACCAAAACATAATTGTTATGCAATAATATTGAATTGATTTTACCTACAGTCAGTCCATTCTTAGCAGATATAATATTCTACTCCATAATAGAATTCCCTATACAATTTGGAACGTAAACTCCATTCGTCATCTAAACAGCAAGAAGTATCATAAAAAAAGAGGTACCTGAACATCTTCGATGACAATCCGGTTAACACCGTGTTCCATAGGGCACATGTCCCCTCTAAGGCAAAATCCACGTTCCTCAAAATCTCTACACCGCTGTCGAGGAATATTAACATTTAAAGAAGAATTAATAGGTTGTCTGAGCGTTCCTTGTAAACCTATGGGATGAAGCATATCTAGGCCACCATTGGGTACTGCTGGAATTAAACCGAATGCATTCCAAGATGGATTTTGTGCATTTGAAACATTTGGTAGGCCACGTCCAGTATAAAGGCTTGGAGGAATGGACCCCTGCTGAACCATTTGTGAAGCAACATCAATTGAGCTGAACCTAGATTCACGTTGATTCCAAAAGCCAGGTTCCCTGCCTCTTCCCCTGCCAGCACCAGGATCTCCGGTAAACAATTGGTTTGCCCGTAGTCTTTGACTCATATCCAAAGGTGTTCGAGGAATTGAAGACAAGCCTGGGCGCCTTCTATCAAATTTGGTGTATTCTTTATCTTGTGTGGCATCACTGTAAGGTTTTAATGTTTCAAAGCCTAGAGATTCATTTTCCCTGAAAGGAGGACGATTCCCAAAATTTTTGTTACGCTTTCTGAATGGCCTGCTAATAACAGGATCAGAAACATCTCTCTCCAAAGATTGAGAACGAGCTTCCCGTCTCCGATGCTTATGATTCCTATCATCGTCATCATCATCACTCACTTCCTTTTCCTCAGGATCACTGACACAATCAGATGGAGCAACAGACTCTGGTTTTGGGGATGAAACTTTCAGCTCCATTAATCCTCTTATAATGCAAGTTTTACAGTATCTTCTTCCAAATCCCAACTAGGAATTACAAGCCGGCTTATGTTGTCTGGAACAGTTCCAGAATTACAAAGCAATCTACATCAATAGAAAATTCAGGAGATCAAATGTGTTAATCCAATATCATAATATTCTAAATATAAAGAATTAACAGTCTTACCCATAATAAATACCCAATGCCATTGTTATTTATGTATGTGTCAAATGTTTGCTTTTAACGACTAGTTTCTTAGTCATGTATAAGACACTCAGTTCCAAGGAATATGTACAATGGTTCATTTGCAACTCTCAATTTACTCGTCATCATTATCATCTAAGATTTTTCCCACTAGTTGGAGTCAGCAACAAGGCTCATACAATGCAATGATAAACTGTTCTATATAATGTCCAAGGATAGACCATTTATCTCCAAATCCTTATTTATGGTTTGGCCAATAGTTTTCTTTTTTTTTTGATCGGTCAAACACACACCCACACTACTCCTAAATATACCCCACCGGGGATCGAACCCCTCCTCTCAAGCTCCAAGAGCTTCTCCTTATGCCACTTGAGCTACAAGCTCTTGGCAGCCAATAGTTTTCTTTGATCTCCCTCTAACTCTAACAATTGGACTATCTTCCATCTGATCAACCCTCCTAAGTGATGAAAGATAATTTGAATTTCTACAATCTCAAACAATAACAAGCAAGAAACTCAACAATTGCAAGAGAAAAAAAAAAAAAGAACAATATGAAATTCACAACCTGCTATTCAACTGTAGCGAGTGAGAAATGCTTATTACGTGTGTTGAGAAATAAGAGAAGAATTTAGCATACCCTAGGGACAAAACCATTATTACTTGTGAGTGAACTATGCATTATTCTATGCAAAGACAATAAAACCATAATTCCTAGTGATCACCTATCTTGAGACTGTGTTTGGCCCATCAAACAATAACAAAATTATCCAAGTTTTTGAGGACACACCCATGGTTCATCAAAGAGTCCAAAAACTCACCACAAATGTCCTAGCTCGGAAACTTAGAAACAACACATCCATGTATTACAGTAAACGTATTAGAGCAAGTAGCAACCAACATCAAAGGAGGCCACAGATCTCCATCTACCAGCATCCTCAACTATGAAAACGAAGTATCCTGAAGTTCACCACTCTAAGCTAAAAACATTCCAGAACAAGGTCATCAACAGCTCAAAGGTGCTGGTCACATCACAGATGAACCTAGGTATCTGGAAATCACCAAACAGACAGAGGGAGAGACACGCACACTACGTATCATTTGATTATCTATCAACGTTATTGAAAAACTAATTAACCCAAGTGATTGTCAAATTGGAAAGATCTCCCACTAATGTTTGCCCAGAGCGAGATTGCTGTTCGCAACCCACTATGTTTCGTTAATTTTCCCCGCTTAACATCACCGAATAGCAACCACTACAGTGTGCGTCTACCACGCGTGGGGGTTATTTAAAGCGACAGCGAAAATCACCGAAATTACGAATCCCCTTAAAACACAAAAGTTCACTGAAAACGAAAGAGGAAGCAATCGCGTATATATATAGCTATTCCATCCATTCCTTCAATTTAGATACGCGGGAGGCAATTCGAGGAACCTATTATCTTATCCACAGAATTTGAGAGAGAGAGAGAGAAAGATTACCTGAGGAAGGAGTCGCGAGACCACACGCAACCGTGGTAGACGGCGATGGCAGTTACCGGTGGTGGTTGGCGGCGGCGGCGATTAGACGGAGGAGCTGAGAGTGAGAGCGTGGTGCGTGCGCCTCTCTGCCCTGAGACTTGGAAGAGAGAGAGGTTGGAGGAAAGGAAACAAATACTTCAACACCTTAATCAAATTTTTATTATGATTTATTTATTTATGGATTTTTCCATGGTGTTTGCCTCTTCTGAATTGCAAAAATTTTACAGTGAAAATTTCGTAATTTTATTTTATGAACCATAAAATAATTAGTTTAATGAAGCCTTCAAAAAATGATTTTAATGAATCTGTGTAATCAATCAATTCTAAAAGTCACGAATATAATTTTTTAAATAATTTTTATTTATTTATTATCTAAAACTTAAAGCATCTTTTTTAAGGACATTGATCCTACTAAATTTTATTAGATATTTGAATAAATAGTTTTGTTGTTAATAATAACTCTTTTTGTATTAAAACATAATTGTCTTAAGTGAATAAGAAAATGTGACGGCTCATTCTTCCCATAATAAAATCAACCACGCATTTATTACGTAAAAGTTTTGAAATTCTTCATTAATTAATTTGATATCTAAGGTGGAGAAGAAAATGCAAAAGCTCAAAGCATGTTTACTTTACGTTCACGACAAGTTAACAGTGTGTTCTTAGACAAGAAGCCTAAGGATAAAGACTCCATAGTTGCCTTAATAGAAATTTGTGACATGCCCTCTTAGTCAAACGGCCTGGGTCTTATAACTGTGTGTTGATATGTTCGGGTTAGTGGGCAACGAGTCGTGGACAACTCTTCGGTTAGTGGGTGGTTGGCTCTTATAGGTCCGTGTTCGTTGGGCAACGGCCTGGTAGTCAGGGAAGAGCTAGTAGGTCGTCCACTCGTTGCAGGTTAGTGATGGGAGTGGGTGCCTAGCTCGTTACGTGGAGCAGTGTGTTCAGTCATAACAGTACACAAGCCCCTAAGCTTTGAAGCTACGGGCTGATAAGGCTTTATAAGCGGACGAAGGTGCCCAGTTCACTATGTGGAGTGAGGTATCCAATTTTAACAGTACACTTTTTATTATATGTATGTGCTTTTTATTTTTTGTTGAATGATAGGAAAATAGACATGACCCAAAGTTGTCTCCAATGCTTGTCATTGGTATAAATAAACAATATTAGGAAAAGGTTTAGACATAACAATTCATAAAAATTATTCTCAAATAAAAAAGGCTTGAGGTACTGAGGTAACAAATGTTGTCAAACTCTGGAGGCAAGAGGACAATCTCTAAGCATATGAAGGAGTGCCTCATCAACTCCTGGGTAGTGATTTCAAGCAGAATCAACAATACCCCAACTGTGCAGCCTTCATTGTTAAGTAGCTTGCCACATGCAACTTTCCATGTAAAAGTCCTAACTTTCTCGTGAACTTTCATGGACCATATGTTCTTCCAATTAGCCTTATCAGTAAGAAGATGAAAATTATTAAAGAGCTGATAAGCACTTCTGACAGTAAAAGTTCTTTCTAGGTCTCTAGGCCAAGAAAGACAATCAAAACCTTTAGAGAAAGAAGGAGGAGAATTGCTTAGATTTTGATCTAAATTTCAAAAGTGTAGAAGGACTTAATAAGTTCCAATCCCACTTCCCTAAAACAATAAGCAACATATTCACCTTTCATTAATTAAATGGGTAGGAGCATCATATGCAAAATCAGCTAGTGCAAGGTAAGAAATTATCCATTTGTCACTAAAGATATCCACCCTTGTAGGCAACATGTGTTACCTTAGTGCCCCAGGTCTTTTTTTCTTTGACACTCAGCGTCCGAAAACACCATTTCGAACACTCATGTTCGAAAAAAATAATGGTTTCGTTCCTAACTGTGATGGTGTCAATCCCAGCATCCATATTGTTTATGCTAATGTCAAGCCTTGGAAACAGCTTTGGGCCATGTCTATTTTCTTGTTATGGCTTTGTATCCATTTTATGTATGTGTTTAGTTCATAGGATAAGAGAAGGGAGAGGTGGGAGGGATTGAGACCACCCAATTTTGGAAATCTCACCATCCCTTTATATATAAGAATCATAAATTTATACATTAAAAAAGGATGGTGTCACTCCCAATAGGGATGATGCTAATCTCTTCCACCGAAGGGAGACCAGGGCCGACCCAACAGTAAAGCGGCCCAAGCCCTCCCTTTAGGCCCCAAAAATTATTTTTTGTTTACTATATATTTTTTTGGTTAAAATTATTGTTATAGATACAAATACGAAAGAAACGTAAACTATACAAGCATGCGATTTCTGGCTTGTTAGTCTTCATAGTTCCTTGTAACCTCTGCATCTCTGGTTCAAATCCTCTGGTCCCTAACTTCTTTTTTATCGTTTATTATTATTATTTTTTATTTGTTACCAAGTTCAACTTTATTATCAATTGAAAAAAGAAATGTTAAATGAAATCGATTATGATAATTTAATAAGTGATTTTGCGTCACAAAAAGCTCGAAAAATAAATTTTAAATAAAATTAAAAAAATTTAATAATAATTATTATTAGATTAAGAAAAGACCTCATCTAAAAAATTTACTTTAGGTCCTTGAATTTGTTGGGCCGGCCTGAGAGAGACAAAAAAATGATATTTTTATGTTTAGTTTAAAATGAAAGATAGAGAGATTTTACAAAACTTTACAAATAAATTGTAGTTATTTTGACTGTTTCAATGTTTACTATACAAATTCTAAAAAAAAAAAATAATAATAATAATAAGATGATGATTTCGAATTACAATTATTTATAAAAAACAAAAAATAAAAACATAACATAAAAATACAAAGTAAATAAACCACAATTCTTCGGATATAAAACCCAACCACATATTCATTACATTGAAATTTCAAAATTCTTCCCAAGTTAAGCAATAAGCAATTTGATAATCATTACTCATATGAAATTACGTATACAATTTTTACAATTTAAATAAGGATGAGTTTATTGTCAGTCTAAAATATCTATTGTCATTTCTATATTTATTTTGATAATATTAAAATATTAATATTTTAATTTTATTAATTAAGAAGTATATTTTATGTTAAAAATATTTTTTAAAAAAAAAGTGACAATAATCAACTCTTTAAATGATTTTGGCTAAAGTTTTGCTATATATCCCACCTTGTGGAGTTGAAAAATAATTTGGCAACGACATTATTAATTTTACTTACGAATTTGTATTCAACATTAAATTCAGATAAAGTCCTAAAAAAAGCACTAAATTCAAGTCATTAGAAAGCATATTATTTTTATCCCATAATAACAAGACACAAAATTTAGTTTGTTTTATATTGAATCAAGCAATGAGGAGTCGTCAAATCATGCTTTGTCATTATCGATGGGTATTTCGGCATCTAAACTATGAGGGATTCGGCCACGTGGTACTATCCCAATTCCCTTGACCGTGATATAGTTAATGGCCAGATGCGCGTTCATTCTTAGTTAGACCAAGGGCCAAAGTCCAATAGTCTCAAAAGGCTCAAAGTGCGTACAATGAAGGAGGACCGGAGAATCTCTTCCACCTGAAACTCATCATTTCATGATCATGACCTAAGCTTAAAGGTTAGAACACATCACTCAAGCTCCATGTTACATGATGTTCTACGACGACTACAAAATCAGCATGAACCATTTATCTCAACATGAAATTAGTTTTATCATCAAAATCAACAAATTTAGCCGATACTCCATAACTTGTCTTGAATAGCATTAACATAATACATTCACAAAAAAATTGTTCAACGTGAAGAAAGAATGATATCTCATCTCAATATAGAACTCTATTGACATGACTAATTAGTTTGACTATGAACATATTTGGATTGACTTTTGCCACCACCAAACCATAGTTTCTTTTGAGGCATAATTGATTTTGATCAAAAAATTATGTTTGGCAACTTGAGGTCAAAATTAGTTTTGGATACAGAAACTAAGTTTTATGAAAAGTAACTTTTGTTGTTTCTACTTCACCATAATCAATTATGCATTATATTTACACTGTAAAATCTAAATTTTAACAAGAGTATCTAAACACCATTCTCTCTTGAATCAATTTCTTAATCTTAGTTTTCCAAACAAAATTCAGCTCCAAATCAATTCGGCTTAAAATCAATTCTACCGCCGTCCATCCAAGCATGTACCTAAACAGATTATAGCATACTCTATCTTCAACTATACACATACATTAAGAATAAACCACACATTACATTCCTCCCCAATCACATATCAAACAACACCTAAATATTAGTAAAAGCCAAATGATTATCTTGGTTATAAAAAATCCACAGTTCGATCAGTCACACATTCTAACCAATTTCTTTTCCTCACTCAACAGTCTACCGAGTCTTCAACCATGGCAATGACCAATGAGACAGTAACGGTCCCATATTAGAAGACTATCACATTTGATTGATTTTCGAAAAAGTATTAGTAGTAAAATAAGTTTCTCATACGATTTGAAATCCAACACATGTATATATTAGTCGTGTGGTCTCCACAACTATATTCAAATAGTGCTTCTCAGCGCACTCGTTCCCAGCAAGAGATCGCAAGCAGCAAGCAAATATTCAGAACCATTGACAATGAAAACAATCAATCAACAAATCTCAGAACCAGTTGGAAAACAACCTGAACCGTGACATGGGAAATAACCACCAAATCTGAACAAAGTGAATTTTCAAAATCCGCTTCTAATTATTATTGAATATACAAATCAAGATCAAGGAAAACATACCTTCCAAGAAGCAACAATAAAGGAACAGAAAAATAGAGTAAAAATATCCCATTTGGTAAAATCCAACCATAAAATACACCCTTTCCTCAAAAACCACCAAGGAACAAGTTATTCTTCTATACATAGTTCAATTAATAATGTCACACTACCGACCGAACCAACCTCGAGGAGGCTGAACATCACCATCAGTCATAAGCTTATCCAGCACTGCATTGAGATCAACTGATTGACCATTCTCTGTCAGCTTCCGAACTGTTGCCCTCACATGGTCTCTGGGGAATCCCATTCCAGCAACTTTGTCGACAACATCATCAATGGAAACCCTGTTTCCATTTCCAGGAGAACCTGAGCCACCACCAGTTACTGCAGATGCAGTAGGTAATGCCTGTGGAAGTATACGAGCAGTTGGGAGCTGTGGGTAACCACTTCCACCACTTGGAGGCACTGAAGCAGTGGGTAGCTGTGGTGGTTTCAGTCCCGAAGAGCCACCATATTGAGGTGGTCCGCCATAACGGTATGCCTCAGCAGGCCCAGATGGCGTGCCGTATCCAGAAGAATAACCTGAACCAGATCTACCCAATGGTGGTTCATACCCGTGGGGTGGTGTTCCATAGAACTGTTGGGAAGGAGGAGGTCCAGTAGGTGGCTGAGATGGTGGCTGGCGGAGATTGGGAGGGTAATTCTGAGAAGGAACATAGGGTGGTTCCTCTACATGGTGGCCTTGGGAAGATTGTAGCTGAGGTGGATTCATGGATGAAAGAGATGGCTGCTGTTGAGGTGGATGAGGTGCTGGTTGAGGGTACTGGGAATGAGGGGTTTGTTGATATGGTGATTGATGCGGAGGAGCCGCAGGCTGGGGAGGTGGCTGCTGAGGAGCTAAAGGCAGTTGGTATTGCTGAGTTGGGGTTTCCTGAGATGGAACAGCTGACAGGAGGTATGGATCTCTCTGAGGAACAGCTGGGACTTGATTCTGAGAGAATTGATTTGGAGGCTGAGCTGGAGATGGCAGACCCTGTTGGGGAGGTGGCAGAGCCTGATGGGGAGGAGGTTGAGGAGGTGCATTAGGGGGAAGAACCACAGGAATTGACTGCAGTAGATTAACAGGGGAAGGAAGCTGTTGATGAGATTGCAGGGGAGCAGATGCAGCTAGCTGCACAGAATCTGTAACCCCATTACTCTGAGTTTCTGATTGTTGATCTGTCTTGGATACCTGTAGCTTAGCCAGTTGCTGCTGAGCTTGGATTATGTCTTGATTGTCCTTGATATTCTGCACCTCTTTTTGAACCTGTATATTTTGTATGCCAAACAAAATAGTAAAAAAGGGGATACTATGAGAATGAGAATAAGCAATAAAAAAAATGAATTAAAGCTTATACAGTTCTATCCAGTAGTAAAAGTCAGGATCATACCAAGTAGTAGCACGCATGCTCACCAATTTATTAAACTTATCTATACAGCTTCTCATAAACAGCTTCTACATATGTTTCCCCAATGGCTATTCACTCACATAATTTGTTTTCCCTTTCCTATATTTATATATAGGAAAATTATAACTTGATTTTTTTTCTATATATGTAGGAAAAAAATTTTCTTTTAGCAAACCCATATATATATATATATATATATATGAGATTTGCTAACGTACACCCACTTGTTTTTATAGAATGAGTGCTTTAGCACCTTACACCTTTTGGGTGTATTTTAAAAAATCAACTTATAACTTGCTAACATACTCCTACAAAATAAGTGGGTTTTTCGCTAATTTACACCCACTTATTTTGTAGAAGAACTACTTTAGTAACCTAAACCTGGTGAGTGTATTTTAAAAATTCAAGTTGTATCTTGCTAACGTACTCCTTCTAAAAAACAAGTGGGTGTACGTTTGTTGTTTACTAATAGGATCCCAATTGGGATCATAGGGTTCAATGAAGACGCATTAAAAACCAATATTCACCTCAATAAAGCACTTCCTCTCATGCCTTGTATGCCGAGTTGGGACTGTTATTGTTTCCATGAGGAAGAGGTGTTATGCATAATATATTTTGGGATAATTATATATTTTACTGGGAAAATGTTTGGGAGATCTTATATTATATTATATACAGTATACATACACACACACAGCAAATATTTACATCCATCATAGGAATTCATTTTATATACCAAATGCGGCCAAGTAGCTAACTGTTGAGGTAAAGGGGGGAAAAAGGAGTATGCTCAATAAAATACCTCTTGAAGAATATTCTCCAGCTGTCTCAATTTTCCATCAGTGCTACCATGATTATTTCGAACAGATACCTTCAGATCGTCAATAGAATTCTCGAGATGGTGGGATCTTGTTTCAATTTGAGTTAACCGTGCACTGACACCTTCCAGGAGATGAAGCAAATTGTCCGTATGCTTCTTCATGGTTCGATCAATCTCAGACAACATAGAGAATTCAAATGCGCTCGGGTCCCTTTTTTCAATGACCTTTGCAGGTTCCATAGAATCCAGAGAACTACAACTCTGCACAAAATAAGGATGAATATATTTTAGAAGATAGAACCCTTCAACAAGATGGTACAAGAAGATATTAATGCCATCAACAAAACACTACATATGATTAATTTACCAGATTATTCAAAGACACAACCTTGATGCAACAACAAAATCATATGTATGACGGTTAGTTATCAATCTCAAAGCAACACGTAGCAATCAGCACCAAAAACGCTATAGCAAGATGGCTATTACAGGAAAACTATATAGGTTTCAAATATTAAAAATATTCTCAAAATTTTAAAAATGTCCAAAATGAAAGACATTCGTATTTGATATTTCATAATTGTTAATCAAAGTCCCTAACTCATTACTCCTTCCATACATTCATTATCTTAAATACTGTATCTTAAACAAGTTACATCGAGATTTAAATCATGAATTGGAAGACTTATTTTCCAAATCGTGAACTGAATCTTATTCTTATCATGACTTGTAAGATACATGATCAATATAGATATTAATACAAGTCAAAAACTGATTGAATAACTAGCAGAATTGAAAAATATTCACTTCAAATTCAAATAAATCATGATTTAAGTCGCAAATCAAAATGAAGGGGAAAAAAGTGACAGCTCAAGTGGTTCAATTCATCAAAAAGAATAAAATATCAATGAAGATGGTAGATAGTGAAGAGTGGGGAGATTGACAACGCTGTCACAACTCACAATGCTTTTGATAGAAGAGATAAAGCTTAAAGAAAAAAACTGTATTGGTCTATTGGAGGGGAGACAGGGTTGTTGAGCAGACATGAAGAGTAGGGAATGGGGGATCAATTCAGGTTTTAAACTTGAAATTTCTGACATGAAATCATAGGAGGAGGGAAGGTTTAGTCAGTTTTGTCTCGACTCTTAAAATATTTTCTCTTACAATTCTCTATTACAATGCCAACGATTCTAAATTCTTGTATCCAAATGGTACATTTCACTCCAAAGTATTTTAAATACTCTTACAAAATGAATTCTCCTCTTAAATTTCCTCATCCAAACAGTATCTCAATGATAAATAAATAACCAAGTGGGTATTTGATTCAGCTTATTCGAAGAAATAATCTTTTTTCTTTTGCCAACTTCTTAAGAAAGCTTTTGAAAAAAAAAAAAAAAACTATTATTTTCCTAGAAAGAAAACACTCTCAAACACACACTAAAATCATATCGGCTAGCTATTAACGCAACAAATGGCTCCATGGTAGAAACCAAAGAGATATTAGACTAAATACAGGGGCACGGCCTAATTTTCAACGCTGAAGCCCCCAAATCTCACAAATTTGAAACAGTTATAAACCCCAAATAGTGGCATGTAGCAACTAGCCTCACAAAAGCTATAGTGGGATAGCAGATAGCATGTTGACCAGTCCACTACAGCAAAATTATAAGAATCAAATAAAAAATAAAATTATACGAAAAAAATGCTCATAAATTTAAAAATACCAAAAATAAAAAATGTAGTCAAATTTCAAAATAAGCAAACAAAATCCCAAAATCATTTTCACATCCAAATTCCGAACATTTAAAATCTCAAATATGATATCTAAAACACTCAATAGAAGTGATTCCCTAAACAGAGAAAGCTCCTTTCAAACTGAAGTAAGAGAAAAAAAGGTTGAAGAACATAATAGAAGTACAGAGAGTCGCCAGAAGAAGACACTGGAGCTTGCTTGGTATTGGGTTGCAAGTGGAAGAGTGGAGAAACAGAAAAGTTTGATGAGGAGGAAGAGTAGAGTTTTGAACTCTGAAATTCGAAATTCAGACGTTTAGAAATATTGCAATCTCAAAATTTCCACCCAGGAAGACCCCAAAACGGTGCTGTTTTGTGGGAAAAATTGGCATTCTATACTTCAATATAGCAGCTACCATAGCGTTGAAAAGCCATAATACCGGCCACCACAGAGAAACGCAACGCAACTGCATTCCTGAAGCTGCCATATGCCACGATGCACAACAACAGCGTTATAGTGCCATTATGCTACTATTGATAACTATGACCAGGAGTAGAATTCTCTAGTGATAAACTTTCCTAGAGAAGAAAGAGTGCTGACAGTAGATGCCACATAAGTACGTACCATCCAGAATCACGAAAGAATAGCAAGAGCAAACTGCATTTAAGGAAGCAGGATCTATCTTCCATTTACTTTTAAACAATTGCTAATATGAATTATAAAATTATGAATCTATCCAAGCATGCATATAAGTTCAACATTAGCTAGCAATAAGCAAAAACTAGAGTAAAAATAATTATCAATCTCAGGTCACAGGAAGACAAACACACAATTAATGCCCAAACAATACTAGACAATTCATTTTCACTCTAATTAACTGAATAATCAAGACTAATCACATAAAAGTGAAACACACCTGATAAGCCAACCAATGAACACAACATGATAAATCAACAGGCAATAATTCCCAGTTCCAACAACAATCATCAAATCTAGCGAACGCATAAATAAACAAATGGAGTAGATATCAACAATTTGGAGCGAAAAAAAGAAGCGGAAGTAAGAGAGTTTACTTTGATGTTAGGAGTGGAAGGGTTGATGTTGGAATCAGAGTTCCAAGACTTGGAAAATGCGGCTCCGAGATTGGGGGCAGAATCGAAATTGGAGGCGGCAAGAGGTCGAATAGGATGGAAATCGTAGCAGGGAAGAATAGGATCGGTGTTGATCCCATTTCCACACGATTCTTCTTCCACTTGACGGTGTTCTTCGTCGTCGTGATTTTGGGGATTCATAAGGTCGATTAAGTCCTTCCTCGGAGACGAAGATCCCTGAGATAGATCCATTATCTGTTTGTCCATGAACGACGTCGTATTCATCGATACGGTGGCCGATGAACGGAGCAATAACTACAAACTGAAACAAATACACAAATGCTGTTAGCTCTCTCTCTCTCTCCTCTTTGTCTCTCTCACTATAACTTGTCACCTTAGCATTTAAGAAAAACCTCTTCAGCAGCACTATCCTCCTCCTTCAAGGTTCTACTCTACCCCAAGAAAATAATTTATTTATACACTTTTCTACCTCCCGAAAAAAATTGTAATTTCTTTTTTGTTTTACTTTTATTTATAATTTATAATTATAATTTATTTATATTATATGTTAAATAGTATTCATGTGAAGTTTTCTTTGTTTTAATTCAATATTCAAAAACAATTCAAAATTTAACAAAATTTTGCATACAAATTCTGACATAGTTAACGGTCTCTTAAAGAAGATTTGAGTTTCTAATTCTGCGTATAGCAACGGTAATATTTTACATTTTACTGAAAATGCACGATTGTATTTCTAATTTCGCATATGAAAAAAAGTATATTATAAGAAATTACTCGTTTAGAATTACTTTTCCTATCTCTATTTTTTAAAGTAATTACTCTTCAATGATTTTTTTCTTTTTACTTTTTTGGCTTAATTTTTATTTATATTAATTATAAATTACGTCAATCTTTCTTTTTTTTTTTTTTATATTTTCCAATCTTTTTAAATTTTTCATTAATATTGAACAGGATAGATGTATAACAAAATGAATATCCTCGTATTCATGAATTAATCACCTGTGATGTAACTTATGCAATGCTTTTTCTATTTTAATGAATGAATTATTTCTTTGCTCTATTTCAAAATTCAACCATAAAAAACTGAAATTTCAAAATGAAATCTACTAATATCTACTAATATAATTAAATCCAAATCTTGACAAATAGTTGAATTTTTTTTTATCTCCTCCAAAAGTATCCAATTCTCAAAAGCGGTAGTTAATTCCCTTCTTAAAACTAAACTCACATAAAACGGTTATTGAATGGTCATGAATACTTGAATCTTTTAAATACAAAAATAGAGTTATAAATCTAATTTTATATATGGTGTGAAATTGTATTCCTAATTTTTTGTATAGAAAAAATACACTTAATGATCTATTTGATTGTGTTTCCTTTAATTATCTCTCTAATTAATCTTTATATATCTATTTATAATTTTAGGTTTACCTTTACATTAATGTTAAAATATTAATATTATTTATTTTAATTTTTCTTTAGTTTTTTCATTATTATTGACCATGATAGATGTAACTCAAAATGCACACATTCGTAATCGTGAATATATTATTACTAAAATACTAATATAATTATGCAATGCTTTTTTCATTTTCTAGGTTTTTTATTATGTATATTTTATTTAATCTTTGTCATAAATTATGGAAATTATGAAAATAATCCTCATTTGATCCTTATTTTTTATTTTTCTTTGTCAATGTAACCATTTATGTTCTTTTGGTCGCAACCTAGCTTTTTTTTTTTTTTGTCTTTGTTGACTTATAACATCTAGGGGTATTCAAGAGTTAAGTTGATCCGGCTTTAAGGTTAAAAGAAGGTGAATGGGATTAGCACAATCCCTATTGGGACTGGTATCATTTTTTTAGTATATAAATTTATGATTCTTACATATAAAAAGGATGATGTCACTCCTAATAGAAATAGTGTTAATTCCATCCTCCTTAAAAGAAACTCTAATTGATCAAAATTACTTTGGTTGGTTTAATGGGTTTTTGAGAAAAAAAAAACTCAAATCAAAATAATCCAAACAAAAATGAATTGTTCAAATCGTCCGATTAAAAAACTTAAACATAATTGTTATTTTTTAACTAAACATCTGCAACATTAATAAGTTAGTTAGCGAACGGTCTCAGTTAGTAATTAAGAGAGACTTTGAGAAAGAAATGTCTCGCGAATTAGGTTAAGAAAAAACTATATATTTTTTTAAAAAAGATTAAAATTGAAGCCATCGGGTATATTATGTTGGATATTGGACCATGGGATTTGAAATATAAAGACCCAATACCCGTATTTATGGAGGCCAATTTTCAACGGTTTGATTCGTGTTAGATCCAACCGTGGTTGGATGGGGATATTTTTTTGGGTTGTGTTAGTTGTTGGATTCGTTTGGTTGATCCAAACCATGAACACCTCTTTTTTTGTTACAGTAAGAAAGAAAGAAAGAAAGACAAAAAAGAAAGGTTAAGCAATTAAATCAATATAAAGAGTTAGAATAAGCTAAGAAGGGGGATACTTCCAAATCTTCATAACTATCCCATCACAAACTCCTTGTCAAGCTAACATATCAGTGACCTCATTCTGATTCCTTTGAATATACAATATAGACACCTTCCAAGACCTTCGATGCATTTGTCTGGTCTTGAAAATGAGTTCCCAAAGCCAGTAGTGCTCAACATCAACATTTATCATAACAAGATCTATAACATCCTTGTAATCAATCTCAGGTACAACTTGTCTAAATCCCAAGTCCCAAGCATGATGCACCCACATCCATGACTACGAGTTCCAAGTGCAAAGATCACTAAACTAACTTCAACAAAATCTTTACTATACATATAGTCAATTCAAACTCACAACTATCTACTTAAATGACCTAGCAAGCTTAAAGGTTTCTACTAAAGTTGTCAAAACAGGCTACTTAGACCTATTCCATATAGGTAGCGAGTTTTACGGTTCGAACTAAAAAAACTAGTTTAATTCATAATCTTAATTTAAAAATTCAACCCCCATATGAACATCGAGTTTTTTTGGCAACCCATGTTGATTGCCATTCCAAAAGAAATTTGCCTCTCATTCCTAAACATATATATTACTATTTTTGGAATTAAAAAAATGTATAATTTTCAATGAACAATTAACAATATAATTTCTTAATTTTTAAGCATGTTGAAACCATTCAAATATGATAATATTATAAAAAAAACTATTGTAAGAAAATGAAATTTGCTTTAGTGATTCCTATACTTTTAATGAATTATTCTTTAATAATTTAGTAAAGAATATCCTTCGTACTCCCCAAAAATAATTTAGATCAGTGTAGATGAAATCTCTCCTATTATACATAATAGCCCAAAATTTTAAGATATTAAAACATTAACAGATATTTAAGGTATAAAATATATTGATTAAAGTAATTATATATTTTATTATAAAAAAAGTAATTATATATTTCAGAAAAGGAATTCAATATTTTATACAAAATTATTGTGATTATGTGACTTAATCATATTTGTAGTCCCATAAAATTTTCAATTTGTTTTTCGTTTTGACCCGTCTAGATTTTTTCTTCCTTGTCTATGTTTTTTTTTAAAAATTAATTTCTACACTAAAAATAGGGACAAAAAAATTTATAAAAGCTAATGACAAAAAATTTGAAAAAAAAAATTAGAGACAAAAATCAAACAAAAAAGTGACAAGAATTAGAGAACAAAACATCTTAAAATTTACAATTAGGACTATAAATATATCTACTATCGTAATATCTTATAATTTTGTTTTGAAATATATTTCGGTAAAAGGACAAGTTGTCCCATTTTAAGTAATAAGTAAATGGAATTTGAAGAGTATAGAGATATTTATAGTAAATCATACATTATTTAAAATATAAATAATTTATTCATTTAGTATTATTATTTACTAATTAAAGGAATAAATTAACTATTTTGGACAGCATTAATCAAGAGTTATATACTAAGTATATTTTATAATGCCCCAATTGAGAGAATTTCAATTTTATTTTATTTTTTGGTAAAAGTTATCACTGGAGCATTAGAAAATAATAAGTTAATAACATCCCTTTATCATTGTAAAATTATAATTATAATCTTCCTTTTACTCACTTTTACCTAAATAATAACATAACATTAATAAACTTACCTTAATTAGGGTATTAAAAAATATCATTAATCAACAAAAAAAGGTTTCTAATTTGATGCTTGTAAATATAAAAATGTGCCCCAGTGTAAAATCACTCAATAATTTCTTTATTCATAAAGAATGAGATATCATGATTTATTTGACTTTAGTATATAACTCTTGATTAAAACTATTCAAAATAATTTATTTATTAATTTAATTAATAAACAGCACCAAATAAATTATTCTATAGTTTAACTAATACAGACATTTTACTTGAAATATATTTATACTCTTTAAATTATATTTATTTAGTACGTATTTGGAATCCAACTCTTTATTGAAGCTTTTCAAAATATTTAATTTATTCCTTTAATTGCTAAATAATTCTAAATGAATAAAGTATTTCATATTTTAACTAAAATATATTTTAAGTTAAATGTCTCTATACTATTTAAATCATATTTACTTATTACTTATTATGGAACTTATATATACTTTAACGTAAATATTCTAAAATAAAATTATATTTTACCTTAAATAGATAAAAAGTCAACTTGTCCCATATAGAATAATTTAAAGGGTCTAGAGGTATTTCAGGTAATATTAATTAAAAAATAGAATAATTTGTTTATTTAGCATTCTTTAATAAATTTCTTATAAAAAACTAAAGGAATAAATTAATTATTTTATATAGCTTTAATCAAAAGTTGCATATATAAAATTATTAGTATAATATCTCATTCCTTTTTTCTTAAAAAAAAAAATACATGTTTTCTCACTGTTAGGATGAGACTAATCCCGTTCGCGTTGTGTATGTGGCTGGCGCTGACCCCCGAAAATTTGGCATAAGTGAGATTCAAATACAGATTCGTCCGTTGTCGATCGTTCTTCCTATGAACTTAACAGTGTCGTACACCATTAAACCTACCCTTAGGCTTATAATATCTCATTCTTTACACAAAGGAATTATTTATTTATTTTAGGCAAAATAACATTTTTGGTCTCTTAACTTTTTGCGTCAATTCATTTGATCTCTTAACTTTTTTTATCCGTTTTAGTCCCTTAATTTTTATTTTGAATTCAATTGTGTCCCTTCAGAAATGGTTTTTGATCTATTAACGTCCATCACGGATGTAAGGATGAGACCAAATTGAATCCAAATAAAAGTTAAAGGACTAAAATATGAATCAAACAAAAGTTAACGGACCAAAATGAATTAATTCAAAGAATTAAAAAACTAAAAGTGTCAATTTTTTCTTTATTTTATATTGTGATATACTAGTAATTTTTTTTAATTGAGTCGGCCTAATGATAGGTTTTGGATAGCTAACGTGAGGTTTTAGGTTCTAATTTCATCTGTTTTTAATTGTAAACAAAATTAGTAATTTTTTTTATTAAATTATACTTTTATTCTTTATAATTTAAAAATTATGCAATTTTTTATATTAATATTTGTGAAATTTTAATCCACATAATTTTTATTGCATAATTCTGATTTTTATAAAGTTTAAAATTTAAAATTTGGGTGTTAATTCCATTTTCATCCAATATTAAACGGTTTACTACTTCAACTTATGCTAAAAGTTGTAGCAAGACTTATGATTTATTCCTTAAATAAGATTAATAATGGACAATAACAAAATATTTTGAATTGGACAAAAATTAAACCCAATAACCAATTATCACACTTCAAATTTAATATGGACTAAAATGGTTCGATTAAGATCTAACCTATAAGAACCAACAACAAAAAAGTAATTAAGCCTAGTCTTTATTTTTTCTTTTGTTAATTAAGAATAATTTTTAATGCCCTAAATAAGGAAGCTTTAAGATTATTATTATTGTGGACGGTCTACAGGTACATCAATCATAGCGGTAATTTTGCATATAATATCATCTAGAGTTGGCAAAATGGGCTTGCTTATTAGGACCGGCCCAAATAACCGATAAAATGAGAGGATTTTGGTTCTTCAAATTCAAGCCCGAATAAAACTGGGTCTTTTTAGCCCACCCTATAAAAGCTCGCAAAAAATGGGTTTGGGCTCAAAAAACCCGCAGATTAGGACTACCCACCCGAATAATTTTGTTTACAAGAAAAATGCTACTTATTAAGTGTCATTAGTTAAAAAAATTATTTATTAGTTTACTACTCACCTAAGTCATAAGATAAAAAAATTGAGAATGAATAAACAAAAGAAGTTAAATAGGAGTTTTTTTTGCTTGTAAATAGTAAAAGTTAAATATAAGAAGATTTAGAATATTTTTTTAAAAAAATTATTGTCGAAAAATAGAGAGATTTAATTAATATGTCTAATAATAGGAAAATAGTGATATTTTTACAAAGGGACTTTTTTTATGTAAAGGGAAAAGGTTAAAATTTCAAAAAATGGGCTACCCGAAAAGCCCACCACTCACATAGGGCCGAGTTTGGGTATCTAAAGCAAAGGCTCGAATAAACACGAGTCTTTTCGGCCCGGACCACCCGCTACTCAAACGGACAAGCTCGTATAGGGCTGGATAACCTGTTTTAACAGCTCTAATATCATCATCTCAACCTTGTGAACTGAGATAAAGCCTATAGGCCTTTATGAATGTTGTAGTCTTATTGGACCTATGGACTAAGCCCAACAAACGTAGAGCCAATTAAAGTCTTTACCAAACCCTAGGGCATGCATGTTTTAAGGCTTTGTCTAGGGAGCGCCCATCAGATTGGAAGGCCCCCCATGTGCCCCACAATGGACAACCGTTGGATCGTGGTTTGTTGATTAAGCGACTTAGATTAATTGCCTGGTAAGTGATGGACACCAATGGCACAGGAGTTTTCAATATTATTATTATAGCCCATTGATTTGCAATATTTACAATTTCATCATCATCATCAATTGATCATCTTCAATCCTCATTCATTAATAGTTAGTCGTAGTTTTCTTTACTAGATTCCTAATTAATTAGGACTTGTTTCATATCTCTTTTTAAAAATAGTTTTCTATTTTTAAAAACAGAAAATTAAAAAAATCGTTTGGCAGTTGAGTTTTCAAAAACAGTTTTTGGGAATAGTTTTTGTTTTTCAATATTTAAAAACTAAAATATGAAAACATCTAAAATATGTTTTGGTTTTCAGTTTTCTGAATTTACACACAAACTTGTATTGAAAACTTCTCTCACTTTTTTTAAAAACTGTTTCTGAAAACTGTTTTATAATACAATTTTTAAAAACTAAAAATCAAAATTGTTCCAAACAAGCTCTTAATTTCAAGCATACTTCATTATAATTCTCTCTCTTCTAAGCAACGGCTTCTCATCTGTGACATTTTTTTTTATCGGCCAAACACACACATTTCCACACTACACTACTCCTAAATCTACTCCTAAATCTCTTGAACCCCTCCCCTCAAGCTCCAAAAACTTCTCCTTGTGCCATGACCTTATCATACATATGGTAGCTAGATATAAGTGCAAGTTTGGCATTTTTCTTTTCCCAATTTTTAGTTTTCATCCCCTATCTCTATTAAGATCACGAGTCAAGCTAAGCAAATTCACCGATCATTCCTCTAGCCTTTTCAAGATGTAATCAATTAATTGAACTTCAATTAACAATTAATTAATTTGTCTCAACTTCTTGATATTTTCAACTTTTTTTTTTGTTCGGTTAAGATCAAGGCTGGCAGATACAGTACAGGGTGGATTAATAGGAGGGGTTGACCACCATCCTGCAGAAACCCATTCATCATCACCTATTTATCATCATCTCGATCTTACCAAACGCAACCTTACAATCTCTGAACGACAACAACCGAAAAACCACCGCATTCGACGAACCCAAAGAAGGTGCCGTCGAGATCGGAACTCGCCGACCCCCTGGCTCCTATAATGAACCCAGATCCATCTTCATTTCAATTTGCTCGGCCTCAACTTGTCTTCTTCGTTCAAATTCATTGTTCATTAATTGCAACAGTAAACTATAATTATCTTATACCAACCACATTAATTTAGTTCACCCAACATGAAACGGAAAAACCCTTTAACATAGAGACTCAATGCTTAATTAGGCATTTCAGAAAATCTAGGAACTCAAACACAAATTTCAAAAATGCACAAGGAATAATGGTGATAGCCGGTTCATTTCATGGTGCGCACTTTTGAGCTAAACTTTAAGGACACACCTTAAAAGAGACCATGTTTGAATTGATGGAATAGAGCGAAGTGACATATGATAAGTTACCATTGTTTAGATATAAAATAAATATAAAATGGAGTGGTATAAGTGGAATTGATTCCGTCACTTTCCATCTAATCCCCTTTTTTCCTTTTTTGCTATTTATTCCTCTATTTCTGTTCTTTCCCAATTTAATGTATAAGATGAAATCCAAATTTATTTTATTTTTTATGTAAATTAAATTACAAAAATATCCCAAAAACTAAATTAAAGTTACACTGTGGGGCTCTTCGCATTCCCTTCTCCTTCACAATTATCTTCCCTCCTGTTTGCATTTTGATCACAAAATGAACACCATTACTTAACATTTGTTTTTTCATTGTCAACGTCTAGTTTCTCTTTATAGTTATGTTTGTGTATATTTCTAACATACAGATGACAGATAATTTTGATATTTCCTAAATATTTGTTGATTTTTGTATTTCTACGTAGTTTTCTTATTGTTCGTTCTTATACTTTTACTACATATTACATATAACTTTGGTATTTTACACCCATACATTTTTGCAAAATAATTTTTTTTAGATAGGTCAAAGTGTACTCAAAGGGATTCTTTGCAAAATAAACTTGACATAAGAAGTTGTCCGTGATATTTAATAATAAGCTTGAGAGGATTGTTCTATAAAAGCAAAATGATCAAATTTAGGTTACGACAATTTAATATATCACTTTAAAACAACTGAACAAAGCAAAATGATCAAATTTAAGTTTTAAAAACAAATAATTTTTTTAAAAAAAATGTGAAAACTTCTTAATTTACGAGAAAACTAAATTAAGAGAACAAATAAAATTAAGGTCTATGAAAAATATGAAGACAGCTAAAATAGGAATAAAAATATTATAATACAATTAGTTAGGTTTATTTTTTAAATAATAGAATGACGAGATTATTCCGCTCCATCATATGATATCCAAACAACCGTTTGAAATATTTTTTTCATTTCTTTCTATTTCACTCAATTATGTACCATTGATCCAAACGTAGAACAGAGACTCTGCTATAATAAATAAATGATTAATTAACTTTTTAGTTTCAATATTTGTATCTTACTTTCGTTTTAGTCTCTATAAAAATATTTCTTTTAGTCCCTACACATATTCTTTGTTTTCGATTTTTGTGCATAAAATTAAATCTCGCACTTATATCGCTGCAACCACCACAATCACCGTCATTGCACAAAATCAGACAGAAACACGAGTTCAATGATAAGCCCCTCTTGGTGAGACGCACGTGGTGGTGATTAGAAAACCACTAATGACGGTAGTTATGTTGGTTATAGTGGTGGAACTGCGACATTTAACAACAAGAACTAATAAAAAATGTCGACATGAACAAAAGCAACAACATATGTAAATTAACTTTTTTTTTATAAGAATTAAAACGAAAATAATGTGCAAAAATATAAAGACTAAAATGGTAATTTAACCTTAATAAATATACATTTATAATATTGGATATATTTGGGTATTTTTTATTTTAATATATTTTAGATAATTTGATTTTATATTTACAAAAACTTTTTATTTTTTTTAACAAACGGAAAATTTTTTGATTTTTCAGCTAAAAATTAAAATTGTTTAAAAAACTTAAAAATAGTTTCTCGTAGCTAAAAATCATCTTATAAATCATTTTTCACAATAAATATATCTAAACAAAAATTGATTCTGTTCAACACAATTATTTTTTTTTTCACAGCTAAGATGCTACATTTTTTTTTATTATAATATCTCAATATCTCAATTATAATATCTCATTCCTCAGCCACACGCCGCCCACCACACCTCCGTTCCTGGCTTCCAGCGGCTACGTCACATCCCTCCGGCAACAACGACGCTGACTCGCTGAGCACCTCCGTTTCGTATTCGCGCCGCCGCTACCAAGGCCTGACGGTGACTGTTCGTTCGCCATCGCTTCGTAGGTACTAGTAAGCTTTTCGCTTTCTTCCTTTTTGGATCTGTAACTATTCATCCGCCATCGATTGTGTACCTCAGTAACTGTTTGTTTGGATCTGTGATCAAGTTACTCTACACCATAATATAATATTAATAAGTAATAAAAATAAATATAAATGATACTAAGTGATTAAATAAAATAAATAATAAATAATAAATAAATATAATAACACTTGGTTTTGTTTGTGCTTTGCGTTGTTTGTAGCGCGTGGTCTCCCTCAACTATGGCTTCTCAGCTCCTAAGAAGAACCCTCGGAAGCCGCTATTTGGCGAACCCTAGGGCTTTCTCTTCCGCTTCCACTCCGATCCGCGCCACTCTTTTCCCCGGCGATGGTATTGGTCCCGAGATCGCCGAATCCGTCAAACAGGTTCCCTTCTCTACCTTTCAATTCATCGCGTTTTGCTTATACAATTCTGTCAAATAAATCGTTGCTCCCTTTCCAGAATTTGTGTAATGAATTCTTGCAATTCTGGCGCGTTTTAGTTGCAAAAATAAATTGTGAACGCTTGATTTAGTGTTCTCATGGATGCTGCTCTTGTTCAAAGAGGGACATGCTTTGTTTGCGTGATCATTTTGACTAGCCGTTTCCCTTGTGTGTGTGCGTGTGTTATTTTTTTATACCGTGAATTACCTTATTCTAGATAAATAATAAAGAAATTAGAAATTTACTGATGTTTTTTTTTCCATATGTTGTTGCGTTGTCTCTCTAGTTCTCTACACACACATGGAGATTAGATTTGTTCTGTGTCAGAGTCTGTTCTTCATATGTTTTATATTGACCCTCGCATAAATCATGGAATATCATGTTCCATTACTTTCTATCCCTTGGTTCCTGCTAATTTGCCTGTATTAAGGTATATTGGTTTGTTTTACTTTTCTTTGTTTGGCATGGCTGTGGAATCTACCTTGTGCCCTGCCCATCTCTTTTTGATTGCTACTGAAAGGGATCATAGATCAATGTTTGCTATATTTCATTCTTTATTTCTTATTTCTGTTGCTGTATCTATTTGTTATGTATTGTATACTTGTATCAATGTATATCGGAGAAACTATCTTAGTTATTGAATTAAATGAAATGCTCTATTAATTACTATTCTTGCAACACTAAGATATTCAGAGCAGCTGACGTGCCAATAGAATGGGAAGAGCACTATGTTGGAACTGAAATTGATCCTAGAACACAAAGCTTTCTGACATGGGAAAGTTTAGAATCAGTAAGACGAAATGGGGTTGGCTTGAAAGGGCCAATGGCTACTCCGATTGGAAAAGGCCATCGGTCATTAAACCTTACTTTGAGAAAAGAACTTAATTTGTATGCCAATGTTCGACCTTGCTACAGTCTACCTGGCTACAAAACTCGATATGATAATGTAAATCTCATCACAATCCGTGAGAACACAGAAGGCGAGTACAGTGGACTTGAACATCAGGTAAATTTCTAGAATCATGTTACTTACCATCATCCAAATTCCGATTATTATAATTTGTTTTGCATTTTTGGGTTACAGGTTGTGAGAGGTGTTGTAGAAAGTCTAAAAATCATTACACGGCAAGCCAGTTTAAGGGTTGCCGAATATGCTTTTCACTATGCCAAGGCACATGGCAGAGAGAGGGTCTCTGCTATACACAAAGCCAACATTATGCAAAAAACTGATGGTCTTTTCCTCAAGGTCCATCATTACATGCAATGCATATAAATACATGGTCTTAATTTGTGAATCATAATATTGACTGTTTATTTTGAGTTTTATTGTAGTGTTGCCGTGAGGTTGCAGAGAAATATCCTGAGATAACATACGAGGAAGTTGTAATTGACAACTGCTGCATGATGGTAATATTGGCCAACTAGATGTAGCACTTCATTTGAAATTGTTTTTGAGTATTAGAAACTGAATGACACTGGTATATTTTTTTCACCATCCACAGCTTGTGAAGAATCCTGCACTCTTTGATGTATTGGTGATGCCTAACCTTTACGGTGATATTATCAGCGACCTTTGTGCTGGCTTGGTTGGGGGATTGGGATTAACACCTAGGTATTTTCATATTTTAGTCAAATAAATAAAGGTAGAAGTCTCAATCTCATTGATATTATTATCTGACAGCATTTTATGTCATTGAAGCTGCAACATTGGTGAGGGAGGTATTGCACTTGCTGAGGCTGTACATGGTTCAGCACCTGATATTGCGGGAAAGGTGAGCTGTGACTGTGAAAGTACTTTTTGTACCTTAACTGTCCTAGACCTTTTTGCCCTGTTGTCATGAAGCTTTAATATGCCCTTAGTACAGTGCTGAATAACTTCGGTTCCCCCCTTGCAACTTTATTGTATGTTCTAATGCTAGGGCTGGCGGAACAGTTTTTTGATGTTCTTCATTTTTTTTTGGTAAAATGATTCCCTCGTTCCTTTTGTTCCTGAAGCCTTCAGACTTGGTTTTTTTATTGGGTTTTCATTTTAAATACTGTGTTTGGGCTGGTTTTTTAGGCCTGTTTCTTTTATCTTTCTATAGTAACTATTAATATAAAATAGATTGACATATTAACGTCAAATTAATTATAAAATAAATAAATATATTCTTATTTGAATTTTAATAGTATTAATATGTATAATTGTTAGCTATATTTCTATTACTTAGTCATTTTTCGTGTGGATTTATGTAGAATTTGGCAAATCCAACTGCTTTGCTGCTGAGTGCTGTTTCAATGTTGCGCCATTTGAATCTCCATGACAAAGCAAACCAGATTCAAAGTGCGATCCTCGACACAATTTCAGAAGGGAAGTACCGAACTGCTGATCTTGGTGGCAGTTCAACAACAACTGAATTTACTAATGCAATTATTGATCACCTTTAAATTATATTGTGGGTGTCAGCAAGAATTTATTTTCAGCCGATTGCTTTTTATTTCCCCAAATTTTTGGAGTAGGATTACCTCAGCCTGATGGAAACGCTGCTGTGTAAAAGACAAGGAATGCGCAAGCAATTTTTTTTTTTTAAATATTCACTGCCCACGATAGTCTTATGCATTGAGAGTGGCTCCTCCATAATGTGGATTCATATATATATATATATAACCCTCGGCACATGATTTCTGTATTCTTTGTCTACAATATAGCTAAATAAAAGTATCGGATGCTGTTTCATTTGTCTATCTTTATCACCTTTCTGATAATGCTGTAGGCTACTGTTTGCTTACTTTAATTTTTGAAAAAGAATTACTGAAAATTGCTGGTTGTTTTTGATTCACGGCTACAATCATCTTTGACATTTTAAATTTTATTTATTTACGGTTAAATAGTATCCTCATGTCGATTGTTTATTTACTTGTTTTTGGGGGGGGCTGTGTAAAGTGCAGGAAACTCATTGGTCTGACCTTGTATTGTTCTGGAAAAGAAAGGAGATGAATAGGTGTTGCTACATGAGGCGTTACTTAGTCAATAAATAACATTGGTCTTTCAAATTATTGCCTTCTTTATCAATAAGCTTTTCACATCATCCTTTAGTTAATGCCTAATCCTTGACAAAAAAAACTTACCGTGATACGCAATGAAACTTGAAAATGATTTTATCTTCTCCGAGTTACCCGTGCTCAATATCTCCCCTGTTTTGGAATATCAAATTATAAACCCATGACAATTTGTGAATTGCTTGAGACAATATAAGAGTATAATTTATTTTTTGTTCCTCCTTATATAATAATTAATTAGCACGGTTGGTGTCTCTTGTGAATGTAAAAAGTCTCAACTGCAAGGGTCACTCCCGAAAGAGTTGGAAAGTACCCTAAACGATTAGTCACCGTGCTTGCGTCAGTGAATACAATAGGAAACCAAAAAATAATAATAACAATTAGTTTGATCAATTGGGTTATAATATGAATGAGCTGCTTGCGTCAGTGAATACAATAGGAAACCAAAAAATAATAATAACAATTAGTTTGATCAATTGGGTTATAATATGAATGAGCTGCCTGCTAATAATCATTCAAGGATTTGGGCCACAAAAGTTTTTGAAGGAGAAACAAATGTAACTTGAGAAAAAATAAATGACATTCAGTCTAGAACAAAGAAAACGAAACAAAAGAAATTGTCACATTAATTGGATAAGGATGAAAACTTGTTGCGATTACTAATACAAGTTTCTTCCCTCTGCCACATGGAGGGGAAAATATTGAAAGCAAGTTATCAAACAAGCAACTAAGGGATAAAAAGCCCCCTTTTACATAATTCACTATGAACCAAAAAAGAAAAAAGAAAAAAGCTTGATAATATACACTCTTGAGCTTAGAATCATAGTCATATAATTTTTCAATAACTCTACATATAGCGTACTGAATTTACGTGACGAACTTAGTACTAACATGACCACGTGTCCAGTATTATGTAACTATGCTCAGAATATATACTGAACAGAGGACAATTTAGAAGAAGCTGGCCAAGGCACTTGAATCACAACCATTGAATCTTCATATTCAAAATCAACATCTTTCCCATCAATTCTACAAGCACTAGGTCTCTTAGAGGCAAAAACTCTCATTTCCCCTTTTCCTCTTACTCCAACTTCAACCACACTCTGATCAAAGTTCAATGACTGAATTGCCCCTCCAGTGTTCAGCATATTCACCAAACCAATAGGAGCAAACTTCACTGACTTGATGGGTAAGGTAGTCACAGGCGAAACGGTAATAAGCTCGAAATTGAAGGGCTCTAGGGAAATTTCTTGAGTTTCTGATGGTGAAGAAAGGATGAGTTTCTTGGCTTGGTTGAAATATAAGGCAAAAAGTTGAACTTCTTTGATGGAAATTGGGTTTTTGGCAGAGTTCCATTCAATGTCATTTGGTGAGGCTTTGGCTGAAACTGAGTGAGAAAATTCAGCAGCACATTTGTTGGTTCTGCTCTCTGGAAACCAACCTCCTCCTTGGCAGTTAAACACTCCAAGAACTCCAGTGTACTGCATCAAAAAGGGAAATCATAACTTTGTTAGGTTCTTGCAAATCTATATTAGAATTTGTTTCAGTACTGTTTGACATCAGCAAGTAATCAATTTGCTTATAAGCAATGTGATTAACCATCGAGGCATATATTTGGATTGGAGGTGTGTTTAGTTTGACATTACATTGATCTAAAATGTGAAGTAAGGGGTCAAGTAATTTGAATCATATAGTAAAAACTCAACTGTTAGTTTACTTCATTAATGATTAAATGATAATTAAAAATAAGGGATCAATTCAATGATTATGAGAAAGAGATGTGAGAAGGGGAATTGTTCTCACCTTGTTGTGATTCCAAATTTTGAGCATTGTTTTTCCATCATGGAGAGGGTCAGAAAATAGGCAGTCCCTAGTTGGAAGTGCATAGTGTTCACATCTAAGGATGGACCCATCAGGCAACACAAGAGTCTTGAGCAGTTCAAAGTTGTGTTTTCCTACAGAGTCACTGATGTAGATAGGGCCGCCAGAAATGGCGCGTGAGGCCGCGTGGAACGCGGCACAAGGGTGAGTAGACTGGAACATGTCCCAATCAGGGTGGATGAAGTTCCCCATCCACAAGCTGTTATAGGCGCAATGCACCATGTGACACCCTTGTAGCCAAAACGTTCCGTTCGGATCGCCGTATGGGTCAGTGCACCAGAAATCATCCCCTGTTTCATTCCAACTCACGCGTTATACATCAAAAGAAGAAATTTTGTGTATGATGTACTCATAAATCAGTGTGGTGCACAAAAGTACTGAACCACGTATAAATAATGAATTCAGATATGTAGGTTGATTAATTTAACTTACCAACACGACCAAGGGATATGGCTTGGGTTCCAAGCAACATGAAATCGTTGCAATGTTCCATGCTGGCAATAACACCATTTCCTTTGAAATGTTTTCTCACAGAAGCAGTCAGAGCCTTGTAATATGCTTTTGCCAACTCTACTCTCCCACCATATTTCTCACACACCATCTCTAGTAACTGTATTTAATCCCAATTTTCAATGACCACAGTAACAACAACAAATTGTAACTAATCATTTGAATCAGATGAAAATTAGGTTTTATGACTCAATTTTAATATTTTAAAATGGAGATGGAATGCTAAAACAAAATTTCATAACGGGTAGAGTTTGCATTTGACAGGAAACATTAACAATGACTTGTCGAAAATGATACTTCTTGTAGATAAAATAATATCCATGTTCAAAGGAAGAAAAGGTAAATTAAATTAAAGAGTATGTACCGTTTCAGTCCCTAACTTTGTAAGAATAATTCACTTTAGTCCCTCAGGGACTAAAATGAATGATGTAAGGGACTATTGTAGTATATAATTGTTAAATTAAATAAACAAAAGAAAAAAAAAGGAAAAAGGGGGAAAATTGAATTTTTAATTTAAAAAGAAAGAGATAACGTGCCGACCAAGTGCCAACATATAGACAAAGTGAAAAAGAGCTATAACAAGGATTGTTACAAAAGTCAAGAAGACCAAACTTACTGAAACAAGATGCGGGACCCACCCTGCTAATGACACGTAACCCAACAAATTATCGTTTGTGGTTGTGGATTGTGGTTGTTAATCACAAATTCAACTTCACCCAACCGTTGAAACGGAAACAAAATACTATTTTAAAAAAATATTAGGACAAAATATTTATTAAGGTACAATGATTTTATTTTATTTATTTATTTGATTTACTTAAAAAAATGTGTATAAAATTATTTTTTTATAAAAAAGTAGTGCAACCAAAAATCAAACCTCCTCCCTACACATGCATATTCCCGCACACTCACTGACCCATTTTAAAACTCTTAAAATAATAAATGGTTTCTTCCTCAATAATATTATTAGTATTTTTTTAAAAATGTTACCAACTCCACAAAATATAACACCTTACAAGACTCTTAACTAATTCATATAATTTTTTTCACACGCATCAAAATTAGAAAAGAAATTAAACCAAAATAGAAACAAATTTCCCTGAGTTAAATTCTTAATTTTTTAAGATAACAGTACACAAATTTTTTGCAGCTATGTAAGGGGACATATGGTGTAAATTTAAAACAAGGAAAATTTTAAAAATAAAATAAAATAAAATTTAAGAATAATAGTAACGAGTTAAACTTACATGGATGACATCAACTTTGACCCCATCAATCCCAGCATTCTCCAAGTGTGAGTGAAGTCCTTCATACATCTCACCCACCAACTCCGGCGGAACAATCCCCACTCCATTATTCACAATCTTATCCACCGCGAGATCCTCCATCGTCCTCTCCAACCCCGCCGTCAACACCGGCTTCTCCACCACCGCCTCCGCCATCCCCGCCAGCCCCGGCCTTATCCCTCCCCAATACCCACACAACGCATGCCACACGTACACATACTCCACCGTCTCAAACCCTTCTTTCAACTCACTCACAAACCCCCTTAATCCCTTTTCCCCTTTCGAATTTTCATAATCCCTAAATTTATAATTCTCTTTGTAATTTATTAACCTGCAAGGCATTTGTTCACCGGCTACAGTGTGGTTCATCCCTTCTTTTGTCACCGGATCCGCATCGTGCGCTATAGACTGCCACCCATCGTCGATTAACACCATGCCAGGTGGACAACCTCCCTCAACTAACCCCTTCACGCCTTCCCACACGCCACGTGGGTTTACCGTTAGGTAAAATGCGTCCCACGTGCACCAACCGAATTTGTCCGTGATTCTCGGGGGAGTTTTTTCCTCCAGCAGGTTGAAGGTCCCAAGGTGGGCCTTCACGACACGCATCGCGTCTTTCACGAGAGAGAACGGGTTGTCTCCCGCATGAAGGTACACGATAGCGTCATACGAGGACCCGGTGACGTGGGTGGAACCGCTCTCGACGCAGACGTCGACATTGTCGTCTGCTCCGGACTGCAACGAGGCCCGGAACGGGCCTTCGATGATGGGGAGGACGAGGACGTAGGGCCGGGTTTCGGAGTTCTGGAGCATGAGGAACTGAGTTTCGATTTCAAGGTCTCGACCGTTGGACCCCACCCAGAGTGTGGTCCACCAGACCTTGAAACGGAAGATGCTCATGAAAGAGATGTTCTTGAGTTTGCCTAATGGTGCCACGTGGCGGGGGCTGGGTTCATGGGCTCGAAAGCCCAGGAAACAGCCCGTGGTAGAAGTGGAATTGGAAGCGGAGGTGTAGGTGCATGGGGTGACGGTTATGTTGTTGGGAACTTCGGTTAAGATCACGTTGCCGTTGACCATTAGGTTTGACCCCTCTAGGGTGAACGGAGAAGGGTTGAAGCCGTTAACGTGTTTGGTGAAGTCGGAGGGTGTTTTGGTCACACTAGGAGCCATTTTGGTTAATTTGTTTGTTGATGATTAAATAAGTATCAACAATGAAACGAAAAATGAAGAAGCTAAAAGAGTGGTGGCTTGTTTACAGGTATGAAGAAATGAAAGAATGTGATGAGAAGAATTAAATTGAAGTGTATATTATACAAATTGAAGAGATTTTGATTTTTTTTCCTTTTTGATTTGGTGTGTGGTGTAGAAACTGAAGTGGATAGTGCTCTATGGGAACTTGATGTTTCTGTTTTGATGAGGGGAAGGGACTGGAGTGGTATTTATAGAGGATTCTATCTAATGAGGGCCCATATTGGACGAATGTGAGGTGAAGGTTCGTTTCAGTTTTTTACTTGCGAATCTTTTGTTTTTTTCTCTCTTTTAAGAAGAAGATATTGGAAAATGATGTCATTTTAAAAGATTTTATAAGTAACAAGCGCGAGGGAAGCACAATAATTAAAAATTGATATGTAAGAAATATTTATTAGTGACGTGGCGTTTCGATCTCTAACTTTGCGAGAATAATTCACTTTAGTCCATGACTTTGTGCGGATAAGTCACTTTAGTCCCTGACTTTATATTTTACAGGTAACTTTAGTCCATGAATTATATAATCATTTATTTTAGTCCCTAAAAAAATCAGGGATTAAAATGAATGATGTAGTGAAAATTATGGATTAAAATGACTAATAATAGTGAAAGTCAAAGACTAAAATGACTGATTTCGTGAGCAACTAAACTGACTTATAAAATACAAAATCATAAAGTATTTTAATATATAATTCAAATATTAATGGATAATGAAGATATTATATGATCATGTATTGTTTACTATTATAAGATGATACACACGTACGCACCAGCGAAACAGTAATTATTATTATATTATTATTATTATTTTTAATCAATCCATATGTTAACTATGGATGAGTTGCAAGTGGATGGAGTTTCATACTGTTTGACAACTCGGAGGGGACTGCAATTTGGACTGCAATTTTTTTAATACTCTGGGGTTCATTGCAATATTTATATACTTCAGAGAGTGTAACTACATTTTATCCAATAAATTAATTATACAAATAAAGTTTGACGACAAAATTAACACGTAATTAAGTCTTTTAAATTTGTGTATAGAGTTTTGTACGTCGATTATGCTATTGCTAAGAAATACTCTTAATGTATATTAAAAAATTAATAATGCATAAAAATTTTAAAAAAACTTATATAAATGACCAGAAAAATATTTTTATTCTTGTATATAAAAAATAAAAATGAAGAAAGTATTATAAAAGAATAAAGAATAAAAGATTGGAGCTTTCCTTTTTGTTTGTTTTTAAATTTTATCAGACGCAAAATCGTTGGCAAAACAGGGGGAGAAGACGAAGACGTGCACCGACAACAGCCACGTGTACGAACTATGGGTCCCACAAACCGACATTTTTCACACGTCTGATTTGTTGCTCTAAACATAAAATACCAAAACATAGAACAAGTGGGTTGCTGAAAATATTTTTAGAGTGTTTGAGAGTAACATTTATATTCAATATTCAATTTATCAATTTATTTATCAAAGTGAAACGGGATTAATCTAAATTTAAGACTCAAAAAATTAGTACTTATAAAAAAAATTGTAATTAATATATATATTTTTTAATTCGTGGTAATATGATATCTAAAAAAAATCCTCTTACTATAAAAAAAAAAAAATCCTCTTAATGACATATATAAAAATATCTTATTCAAGAATTTACATTGACACCATATTAGAGTTAGGATATGACAGTCTTGAAATAGTTTGTATTTTTTTTTCCTTTAAGACATTTGAGATGAATTAAGAATTGGCATATAAAATGAGAGTTTGATCCAATTGCTATGTTATTTTTTTGTTACATTTTACGTTGATAAATTCAGTGATATTTATAATTATAGAAGGTGTTGAATCAATAAAAAATGTAATTACCGTCATGATTTGATATTATATACTTTTTTATTGGATGAAGTCTTAATTAAGTGTTATATCTTGAGATCATTTATTTGTGGCCATAACTTATTATTAATTGTATAGTTATTTTCAAAATTTTATTTACTTATTTATTTAGGTTAGTTATGAACCACAAAATTAATTTTGCCCAAATAAAAGAATGTTAAATTTTTTGTTACGGACTTCAATCAATTGTGCAATTTTTATTTTAACTAGAAATAAGTTAATAGTATGACCCACTTTATAACACTAAAATTCACTAATATTATAATTATTTTTTATTGGGATTTGGACACCTAACATTGATTAGTGTGGGCCTTAACCCATATGCCCATGATGGGAGGGTGCTAAGGTTTATAAATAGCATCGTTAAGTTATTTTTGCCATCACGACCATAACAAAAATCATCTTAATATTGATTTCTCTTTTTAGGTTTGTCTCATTGAAAACCTAAAATTTTGAGAGGGTATCAGACAGAGAAAAACTTTGCTCATCATTTATAGGTTCTACATAAAGCACATGCCAATCACAGAACTTGCAATGATATCTATAACAATAGGGTTGTTCATGGTTCTAATTCACTTATGAACCAAATCAGAACCACACCATAGGGGTGTACATGACCCGGTCCGGCCCAAACGGGTTAGTACAATTTTGACCCGTCTAATTTAAGACAAAAGACACTAACTCGTCCTTTAAATTTTAACCCGGTGAGGAAAAGGGATGGGTTCGGGTCAGCAGTCGGGTCAGCGGCCTGACCCGATAGACATGTTTAATATTTATATATAATATATAATTAATATATTATATTATATATGTTATTTTTTATTGCTTTAGTTTCCTTCCTTCGTTAACCCAGAGTTCAAACTTCAAAAATAGAAATTATTTTAGAGGTAGAAGTCGAACTTAACTTGGGAGCCATTATATAAATGATGCAATGGTAGCTATTGTTAATGAATATTATTAACACTAATACACTATAGTTATTTCATTTCACTATCTTTTCCCATTTATCACATATTATTAACGTTATACAGATTTTCTTCCTATCTTTTTGTTTCCTTATTTGTTGTTTGATCGATGTTGTGTATGTGAAAATATATGTATTAAATAAATGTTCGGGTCAACCTTGTTCGTCCCACATAAACCCGGTCCTAACAAGACCCAGTAATCATCAGGTTTCTTCGAGTCAATGGACGGGTTATGGTTTAAAATGTAGGCCCGATCTTAATTTAGGGCCGGGGTGAAAGTCAATGCAAACTTGTCCTTACCCGTCCTTTGTTCACCCCTACCATACCGATCCAAATAAATGGTTCAATTTATAGGATTAAACTACTTTTATAACTTTTGAATCGGACCGTTTTGGCCCAAACTGGTTCCAAACCATTTATATTTTTATGCAAAAAATCTCAGTATCATCGTACTAAAATCGGTTTGAATAGATTTTTGGATTGCATCGAACCCGGACCATTTTAATTTTTCCGAATCGGTTTGAAATCAATTTTCAAATTTAATTATGATTTAATTTTTTATCAAGTAATCTACCATTTAAATAATAAAGTTTGATTTGATTATTAATTCAGTATAATTCTTTTGATTTTTTGAATTAGCTTATATAACAATTTGAAAAAGAATGAGAAGAAGACATATATTATCGAGTCATTAAGATCATAAGTATCATATTGACATATTCAAAACTTCAAGAGTTACATATCCTATCTATTTTTGCTTTTATAATTAATGTATCTTAATTTCATGCATCTATCATATACTTGTGATGTTATTCATGTAATGTAATTTGAATATAGACACGATGTTTCACTAATTTTCTTACAGTTTGATCATCATTCCAATAACCAAGGAAATGGTTGAATGTTAGTATACTATAAGAGTACTTGTTACATAATTTTATATTATATCCCTCATTATATTTATAAATAATGGATTATAAATATTTAATAAAAACATGTATTTATTATAAATATGAAAATAAAAAATAATATCAATTATTCATTAATATTCTAGCATAATTATAAAAAATGAACTACTTCTAAATGTTAAAACAACTAAATACTCCTATCACATAACTTTTTAAGAAACTTTATGAAAACAATATATTTTGTTTTATTAGTATGCATAATTTACTACTCCCTCCGTCTCGTTTAGAAATATTAATCACTTTAATAAAAAAAAATTGTTTTTAAATATTTGTTGCATTTATATTACAAATGTTATATTTATTAAATTTTTATATTTTTATTATTTTTATAGGCAATAGTTATTGAGTAAACCAAAATCAATGATTAATTTAGTTTACTTATGCACTTTTTGTTAGATTTTATAGAAATTAATTGTTCTTCTTAATCCATATGAAATTCTCTAAAATAACAAATACTACTACTCTCTCTGTCCCATAATATAAGTCACAATTAACATTTCACACCGTTTAAGAAAAATGGTTAAATTATTGAAACTAGAAGTATTAATTAGACTATGGAGATGTTACACCAATTAAATTTAAACTCAAATAATTTCTATTGGTTGGATGACTTTAAAGTTAAAAAATTATAATAAATACTTCTAATTTTGTGTGTAAAAACTTATATTATAAAATAATTTTTTTTTTATAATTGTGACTTATATTATAGGACGGAGAGAGTATTTCAGAACAAATGAGACCCTCGTAACTAATAAAGATGATAAAGATGATAGAGAGTAATACCTTGTCATTTAATATTGTCTCTAGATTTTGATAAAGCTAGATAGAGCACAAAATAGAAAGGCACGTGGCAGTGAGAATGAGAGGTTGGTTTGAAACGGTTAGGATACGTTGGAAACAGTTGGTTGAGTCAATAGTCAAGGTTATTCATTCAATGAATGAGATGGGGAAGTAACCAATAATTTTATTTTATTGTACTAAGGATATCTTTGTGTTGATAATTAAAAATTAATCATTTTAAAGTATAAAAATCAGCAAATAAATTTTATCTTTACTAATAAAATCTTATTTTATACATATAGTCAAAATTCAAATCATAATTAATATATTTAAAATGTCTAACTATCTATTAAAGGTAGAGTGACTAATATATATATGTTGTGGCATATGTCTTATCTTCCCATATTTAATTTGGATAACATAATTAATAATTAATTAATGAGCTAGGAATCATGGATATTGCAATTGCCGGTGGAAAAAGGTCACTTGCAATTTGGATAACTACTTCTGTTGATTTCTTTTCAACTTCAATTTTTGTTTTTAAAAAATCAAATTTTAAAATTTCAACCTACCATTAATTTTTGTTTCTAATTTTATCTTTAATTAATATTATTTTTCTTTTATCATCACCAATTATATTTTTATATTTATATCTTTTTTTATTATACCATAATAAATTAACCATTTAACTACTAATATTGTGTAAAAGTAATTTAGTCTATTTTTTAATAAACTTTTAATATAATCTATCATTTCTTAATATGTGCGTATTAATTTTTTTAAAAAAAACAAGAGAGTAGGTATTTTATCAATAAATATTGGCACAATTGATAAATATGATATAGTTGGATTTCTTACATATTAATCCGTGTCAAATCTTTATTATATTGTAAAAAAATAAAGATTTTATTAAATAATGTCTTCAAGACGTTTATTAAAGTTATTAGAATAAAAATAATCATAGGTACATATTATTCTATCTTTTGAAAACAAAAAAAATAAATTTAATACCTTTTTATTATATTTATTATGAGAAACTTTTTTTTCTCATAACTGAGTATTTGAGAAAAAATAATAATAGAAATAAGAAAACTCCTAAGGTATGAAAAGGAAAAAAAAAAAAAAGGACTTGAGCGTGTTCAAACATTACTCTTGAAGAGATCACAATAATTAAATGTTAACTAATAATAATAATAATAAAAAATTAATAACATTTGGTAGTTGAATCCTTTTATATTGTGTTTTCCTTCTTCCCTTGTAACGTGTTTTGAATTGTAGAAGCTGTCAACCAAAGAGCACTTTTTTTTTTTTTTTTCTCATTCAACCAAAGGGCTTTAGTACGTAGTACTTGTCACAAAATCTATTTTATGGCAAATGTTAATTGGGCAATAGGTAGTGGTTAATTTTTTTTTGTCGAAAGCAATATTATTATTCTTTAAGGATATAAAAGTAATAATATTTTATAAAAAAAGGAGTAGTTATTATTATATTTAAGTATTTAAATAATATTTTTGAGATATTGGTTGGCAACATTTGTGTCAAATATCAAAAGTGATCATCCCACAATTGAAAAAGAATGTGAGAGAGGTGAAAAAGAAGAAAAAAATATTATAAAAGATATAACAAAAAAAAAGATAAGAAAAAGAAATTAAAGATATACTATTAAAAAAAGTAAAAAAGAAAAGTGATATATTTTGAAATAAAAAGAAGAAATTGTTGATTTTATACTATTATAAAGTAACGGTTAAGATTTAGAAAGGAAAATTGATGATGGACGGTGACCAACTGAATGCAATGAATGTTTGGTAACGGAGTTTGTCTACTCGTCTCCTCCCACTCACGCAATTCAAAGATTACAAAAGCTTCTAGTAATTCAAAAATCTTCTTCTAATGAAACATAGGCAAGAAAAAAATACTGTATTAAATTTGTTGACCAGAAAAATGGTTGATTATAATCTGGCTTCTAGTTTTATTTCATGTGTGTTTTAAAATAACTTTACTATAGTGATATAAAATCTTTTAAAATGAGTATTTTATTCCATGTACTTTTATTTATTTTTTATTTACTTCTTTTTGCTATTCATGCCACATAAGTAAGTTGATCCGAGTGATTCAATCAATATTAATGAAGGAATATTTGCATCAATTATCTTCATTTTTTTTATTATGAGTTTTCTATCATCGACTCTAATTTTCAAGATATATAATAGACCTCATGAAAAATAAAGTTGAAAAAAAATCCAACAACGACATTTTAATCCAATAAAAAGACCGACCAACCGCACTTGGAGACAACTCTTTTCATTGTAAATCAATGAACTAAATCACGAAAAAATAGAAAAAAAACAAAACATAAATTTATTAGAAAAGCGAATCACACCAGCAATGCTAAAACAATTTAGGCGAACAAATTCGTCGTTGCCACCGGAATAGAGTTGCAGATCTAAAACACATACACAAGTAGCAGTTGGATGGAGATAGTAAGAGCCTGTTTAAAAAGGTTTCAACTTTTACTTTTTAAAACTGTATTATAAAACATTTTTTAAAAAAAAAAGTAAGAGGAGTTTCAATATAAATTTGTGTGTAAATTCAAAAAATTTAAAACTAAAACAAGTTTAATTGGCTTCTTGCTCTGACGAAGATGGTCAAGACTATTTGAACTCATCAAAAATGTCTATAGACCCTATTTGAACTTTTACCATATGAAAACTAATGCAACGAACCAAAATACCATAAATCTAATTGAATCAAACACATTCCATCAATAATAGCATATAATAGAGTGCATAAGTCATATAATCATTAGTAGATACCGCTTACAACACAATAGATTTTCAAAAAATAATTTGAATATGAGACTAAATTCAAAGTTTTTATGGACCACGAACATGTATACTTAGTTCTATAATGAGTTTGTTGGGTCATGAAAAATGTTTGAATGTAATGAAGGCATGAGGGTTTTGTTTTTTTAATTGTGTTGTGTGTTACTATTTGACATATATTGATATGTATTAACGGTGAAGTCAGTATATTATTTTGTGCAGTATAGAGATAGGTTTGGATACAAAAGTCAAAATTGTTGAAGTTGTCGATTCTAAACTCGTGATTAGTTTGAAAGAGTCCATCATAATCTAGAGTCTACCAATAAAATAGTTTGAGAGCAAGTTAATACCCAGACTTCTAAACTCAGTAAGATTCTATGACTTTACTCGAGAGTTTAACAATGTAACCATGATTATGATCAATGTGTAACTTCAGTCCTCTATTTTGTTTTCTAGCAGTTTGGTTTCAATTTTTTTTGTAATAACTTTAGCTATTTTCTCTAGTGTTTTCCTCAATTTTTTATTTAAAATATTAACATATCTATAGTGTTTTCTTAACGACATTATCAAAAGAAATTGAAAACAAAAAAATTGTTAGCATAATCCTTTAACTTTTGAGTAAATTAAAATATTAAATAAATTATTAAAATTGCATGGTACAAAAAAAATGAGAGAATGAAAGTGTTTAAAAAAATTGAGGATTAAAATCGTGCATTGACCATAATAAGGGGACCAAAACTACAATCAAACATAAAAGTACAAACATAAATCTCATTTTTTCTCATCAAGATTTTGTATTTTAAAAAATTTAAATAATTTTCTTATTTTTAACATTAAAAAAAATATCCCTCTTAATATAAGGAACTAAAAAAGCATTCATGAGCAAAATAAGTTTTAGGTTAAAATTGTGGAGGAAATTATTTTATAAAGGTATATACAGTATTAATAAAAAAAAATGGTAGTGGGGACAATTTGCAATTGCCCCCACCAAGATATATAAGCACCCGTCCGTGGCTTAGGCCCTCCATTGTAAAAAAAAATACACATATATCATATCACATGTGGACACTATCAATACTACACACATTTTTATGGTGTAACAAAAGAAAAAAACTACACACATTTATGGGGCACCACACATTTTTTTTTCTTTCAATTTTGTCCTTTGTTCGAAATTAAAATTTTGATCGAGTTTCGGTCCATGCACCACACATACATGATATCGGGTTTTGGCCTAATTAGAACTAAACTTCCAAAGGAGTTTTGGCCTAGCACCATAACTAAACTTCTAGGCGAGTTTTGAGGATGAGCTCAATACTAAAATTCCGTTTACGACGAAAAATAAACTTACATTTCGTGCGAATAACTGAAAATTATTATACTATAAGCACTCTCTCTTTAATTAAATTCCTTACCCCACACAATCATCTATATTTGAATCTTCAGTCATAGTCACACTCTTCCAATACCTCTTAACATAATCATTCATATTATATATTTGTCTACTAAAATTGTTATCATTGTTAGCTTGGAGCTTAGCTTGCATTTGTGAAGAAATTCTGACGAAAAGGTTTGGTGAGAAAAAGAAATTTCAACAGTAACTCACTCTATTTGGACAAGATTCCAGTGAAAAACAAAGGGTGCGAGGAGATGAGAGCATCAAGGGAAGAGAGATAAATGTTTTTGGACTTTGATTCTCACTGCAACTCCGGTTATAAGCGCACACTACTTTTAACCAAAGTTTAGGTCTTGTAGTATATCAAACCAAATTTTAGTTGAGGGAGGGACAAAATTGGAAAAAAAAAAATAAACATCTGGTGTCCAAGTAATGTTTGTGGAGCCATGCCGCTGCACTCTGATTTTTTTTTTTCTCTTTATTTCTTTTGTATCCATGCAACATAAGTAACTTAATCCAGTGGTTCAGTTAACATTCATGAAGGGTTATTTGCATCAGTGAATTATCTTTATTTTTTATCAGGAGTTTTCTATCATGAAACCTAATTTTCATAGACCTAATGAAAAATAAAATTATTTTAATAATATCACGTATAAGCCATTTGAAAAAGGGTCTAACATTTTAAAACTTTGTAAGCCATGCACAAGGGAAAAAATTGAGGCTTCTAATCCCAATTGATTACTTGACTTATTATTGTAAGATTGCTCTCATGTATATCAGATTTACATAAAAAAAAAAGCATAACAACAACATTTTGACCAAACAAAGGACCATCCAATAACACTTAGACATAACTCCTCCTCACTCACTGCGAATCACAAAAAGGGTAAATTATGAAAAACTAACAAGAAAACATAAATTGACTCAGAGAAGTAAATCACACAACCAATGCGAAGACAACGAAGGGGAACAAATGCGTTGTTGCCACCGGAAACCACTAGGCCACCATCACTGCAATATCGATGACAAAGCAATGCTAAGGCTGAAGTTGTAGATTCGAAACACATACACAAGTACTAGCTAGATGGAGATACTAAGGATCTATGTGAATCTGCTAATTTGAAATCCGCAAAAGAGACTCGAGTCACAAAGGCATGCTATGGAAACAATGCACATAGATTAGCTCCAAAGGCATCGCCACGTAGCCTTGAAGGGTGGATCTTTGTGAGGGTGTGATGAGGAAGATGGCAAAGCAAGGAGAAGGGTGGCGGCTAGGGTTACAAGGTGAGAAAAGAGAAGAGGAAGAAGTTAGAGAGAATGAGAAGGGGTTTCCTTTATGAAATTATTCAAATATTTGACTATTCTATAAATATCTTAATTTGAAATGTTATTAAAATATTACTATTTTTTCATGAAGTCCTCATGGATCCTGAAAATTAGGGTCCATTCTAAAGGGCACCTTTTTATTATATGGGAAAATCTTTCATAATTGACCAACACTTGTTTATAAAATTCTAAAAAAAGCTGACAAGAAAACATATAATTCTGAAAGAATTTAGTACACATACACAATAGGCACTCTTAACTTTGTAATCTACAATTCGTTATACATATCAGTATAATCATGAATGATCTTCAACTTTATTCCCTTTTTCTTCCCCTTATTTCTGTACTAAGTACAGTTTCAGCTTGTATCAGCCTCTGAAAAACACCATTTTTGTTCTCTTAACTGAAATCTCCAAGAACAGACTGCCCAATAGATAAGCAAAAAAATAATTAACTAGCAAAACTCAGAAAAGAAGAAACTCAGAAAGCTTACTATGTCTCTTCATGAATTGAAAATTACGTAAAAGTATGAACTTACCATGTTAAGAAGCCTTAAAGCAGCAGTGCGAGTAAATTTTCTTGCAAAGAGGAAGCAGGTTGATGGTTTACCCTTGCTGCTGCACCATTCTCTCCGGTATTCTGTTTCGTAATAAATGTTATCTATTTCCTGCAAACAAATCATCAAACTTATACATATTTTCTTCCATGAAATGTAGAATACATGCACTCCATGTTCTTGTCATAAACTGACTCGATTATGAATTAACTCTCATTTCGGTAAATCACTTTTGTAACCCTAAACAAAATCTTTTGCTAAATAATATTTCTCAAAATCTGGTAACTAATCTAGCGCAATAACATCGTGTGATCCATGTAATCGACCTCATCTAGAGGGATAAGGCTTGTTGTTGTTGTTGTTCAGTCCCTGACTTTATAAGGTAATTTCACATTAATCCCTATCTTTGATGGAATTTCACTTTAGTCCCTGACTCTACAACTTCATTTCGCTTTAGTTCCCAACTGGACTAATGTGAATGATTTTAGTATAATAAAGTCAATGACTATTGTGAACCAATACAAATTGAAGTCAAGGACTAAAATGGACTCCTTAATAGATATAGCATAAAGTGAAATTATATTACAAAGTCAGGGACAAAAGTGATGGATTACTAATTAGAGTCCAGCATCTCTACAAAATTTTCTTCCTTGTTCATCAGCACATTCTTCCTTGAATCAGCTTATATGCAAAACTGCAACCGCTGATTGCACCTAGCATGTTTGCAGTGGCAGTAAAGTAGAAGTCAAACCTTTATAAATTTTATGAGCATAGGTGTAGCATCTGAGTACTTGTAAGTCACTGGATGCCATCCCCGGCGCTCACGGTCCCTGGAGTTGCCAATATCCCAGGAAGTATGCGTCAATGATCTTCGTGTGAGTTCTGCCTCAAGGCCTTTTTGCTAGATTGGGGAAGACAAAAACACAAAACATGTAAATTAAAACAGATTCGGTGATCACACGAAATAATTGTCAAGTTAAGCCTCATCATAAAGGTTAACCATATGTGATGCTTTGTTTAAATTCAAAGAGAATGATTGCCAAATAAAGTCAATGTGACAAACTTGCTTCAATTTCTTAAGCCATCTGCTGATAAAAAAATAAAAAATCCTTAAGCCATATGGTTTCAATGTGGTGCTTTATTTAAATTCAAAGAAATGCAGAAATTACCAAATTAACATTAGAAACATCCAGCAACAGTAACAGACAATTTTTATCTGTTTCATATTGGAGTCACCCAAATTTTGCACATAGAGGAAAAAAAAAAGTGGTACAGATAATTAGTTTCTTCTTGATGTCAAATTTTCGGCATAATAAATTATGCCGTAACAAATTGTTCAACCAAAAAACCAGATTGAAATATAAAAAAATTATTGACACGGGGTTTGGAGATAGGATCAATATTGTAATTATTAACTGGTGAATCATTGCCACACATACAGCATCTCTCTCTCTTTGATACACACTCAACCTGTTTCGACACGCACTCACAGATAAAAGTGCGAGGGAAGGAAAATAAAGGAATACTCACAGCCAGCAATGTCTGAACATAGTGTTCATCTGGTATACAGTTATGCAACTTAGACGTGTCAGCAGGCTGCATGAAGAAAAGAATTACACTTAAAATTGTTACTTCATATATTCATAATTTCACATAATTTGCAAGAACCTAATTGACATCGCATACAGTTCATAATCCAATACTGAATAAATTCATGACGGTTTCTGAGAGAAGACATGATTTCAGTAAATAATAATAATAATAATAATAATAATAATAATAACTGATTGGAGCTAATATAAAAAGGACATTTTTAAACAATTTTTTAATTCGTATAGACTATAGAGCACTTACAATGGCATGATCCCTCCAAAATTCTGGCAGCGGCTTTTTCTGAATTATTAAATCATAGGTTAAATCATAGGTTAGAGAAACGAGATGAAAAGAATGAGGCTATCAGCATAAAACGGACCAAAAAAAAGGATGGCGGGGTTAAAAAAAAAAGTTATATCCATGAGGCCCTGCTACGAGTATATAACAGTTAATGGCAAAGGAATTAAGGAATGAGTGCAAACCCTAAGGGATGAAAAAAGAAAAAGACACAAAGATAGAAACAAGGTGTCATTTATCATACACATCATAAATGTAAAGAAGTTTATTTGGCATAAATCTATTCATTGATTTAAAATGTGATATTGACTTTTTATTTTTTTAATAATTAATGATAAATCAATGACTATGAAATCACTCGCGTACCACTTTTCACTTGTGCACCACAAGTGAAACCTAGAATGAAATACTCCCTACAACTTTCACCTCATTTGATGTTTAACTTCCTTTGTATAGGAGTCCAACATTTTAAAGGAAGTATGTGACGTCATTCATAAAAGACGGACTATCAATGAACCATATCGCTCATTACCTTGCAATATTTTTGAAACATTGGCAGGACAGTTTCATCCTCCACAACAACCTTGGCATGCTTTCTGGTCAGAACAGCCCACTGAATGAGAATACACAAGAATAAGATGTTATTTCTTTGGCAATGCACGTAATGTATTTTAGGTTTTGGAATGAACCTATAGGAAACTAAGCACCATATTAGACCTTTACCTGAGATCCTTTCCTCCAGTTATGGACAGGAATAACAGGATCCATTTTTGGATTGTAACGGCCTTCTTTCGTGTCAGCAAAGCTGCTTACATTTTTAATGCCAAAATCACAATTAAATTGTTGGCTAAGGAATAAATAAGTGCACGTATACATTATGTTTTTTAAGAAAAAATACTCAACTAAATTAGAAAAAGAAACAGAATGATAATCAATTAACAGCAGCATTCGTGAATATGCAACTTACTCTTCTATTACTATTTATTTGCCCTCACTTCTCACCCCCCCCCCCCTCCCTACCATGAGACATCCTTTGTTTTCTCCTCCTACCCTTATATTTATTTATTTTTCTTCCTCTTCTACTTATAAGGTAAGCATTTTACGTCTAGCCGTCTAGAGCTCCTCAAGATTTAATTCCCCAAAAAGTTATATAATTGAAGTTAGGGGTATAATTTTGAAATTTTGAGGTTTCAGTTTTTATGTCATCATATGAAACAAGTTGGAAAAGAAAAATAATATTATAGAGTGCACACCCAATGTATTAAAGCATAAGACAAGTATGTTTCCTGACCTGTCAACGAAACTAGTTGGTGTCGACATGATGTAATCATATGTGTAGCTGAAGTTGTATAGAGGTATACAGCTGAAAAGAGATCAATCAACTGAAATATTGTGAGGCCATTTCTTCTATCAAATACTTGAGCAAACCGAAGTACAATAAAAAGGAAATCATACTACAAATTTCAAAACAGTATATAAGTGGTGAGTACTTATAGTTTAAGTCCAGAAAGCTATAGGCAAAAGTATAAGGAATTAAGGATCAAAAAGCTGTTAACAAATTTATACCCTCACCTATCTGAGAGAAAAACAAAACGGTCATTTAAAGGATCACTGAGCGCATGTCTTAGCAAAATGTGCTCAGCCTCTATCATGCTTGCTTCTCCCCATTCTACCTGGAAATATATCATGTGGACTAAATATCAAGAATCTGACAGAATAACAAGACGCGATTACAGTTTTGTAACAAGCATTTTTAGAAGTTTCAGACTAAACAGTAAAATTGAATAAAATAATTCAAAGTTTGCTTTCAGGGATACTTTAACAATAGGAGATTGCCTGAATTTTTAATAAGGAAATGAAAATCTGAGATAAGGAGCTCTTTTCAATCATTTTTAGATATTTAATAAATCAATCATTCAAAATGCCCGTCGAGAGCACATAGAGATCAGCCAATAATGCGCAATATTCAACCCAAACTATAAAAATTACAATACTAAATGGCACAAGAAAAAAATTCTAACAAAGAGCAATCTAGTAAAGGAAGTCTTTAGGACTCTACTGTGAGCCGGCAAGGAAAATATGTTTCCCGAATTCATTAATTTTGAAAGATGCATGTGCATGCAATTGCAATTAAAGAATAGAAGTGTATAAATCCACTTAATTTAAACCATCATTGAATCCATCCTCGAGTTAAAGCTACAATCGAGAGGGGGGGGGGGGGGGGCTAATAAGGAATAATTACTTCTTTATTTTATGAGGGCCTATGAGAAGACAAAATTTCCAATAACTCTATAGTCTATACTTTACCATGTTTTCTACACAACAAAAAAACATACAGGAGAAAATGTGATCATCAAAAAGGTAAAGAGCAATTCCCAATGAGCCCCATACAGAAAATGGATTAAGGAACTTCTTAGTGGGTAAGTAGTACTAAGAAACCAAACGGAACACAGATAATAAAAACAAAAACATATTTTGTTTGAGAACAAAGAGGGAAGAGCAACCTGTATGCTATTGTTAACTTGACGATTCAAAAAATACATCGACTTAGTAGTTGCTTTGTTGTACAGAAACCCTGGCCTTGGGTGTACAAAAATTGAGAATTTGCCATCGCCTCCCTGAAGAAACAGCACAGTAGTTTCTGTAAGCATTACTGCAGCTCAACGAAAAAACAAGAAGCACTCCATGAAATTACAAAAATTAACAATATGTTTAGATGACTGCTTCAAAACTACTAATTGGTTCTTCAACCACTATTTTGATCGAGCTTCTCAAACACAAAGGCTAAGTCATAAGCCAATGCCAAGAACAAAAATCACCATCTGACCCTAAGCAATTGCACCTGCACTAACCAATGATTGCAAAATGTGCATCATGGTTTAAAACAGACTATTAATGTTACTAAATTTAGCATCCACTAATTTCGACAGTGCATTTAAGTAACTTCTACCAGGAATAAAAGGAGATGTGATTAAGGATTTTCCTATCCTATGCAAGCAAAGGATTGAAAAAGCCTTTCATTAATCATTAAAAGTTGAAACTAATCACCGTTGCTCCACCACACTTTAATGATTAAGGAACCCAAATTAGAAACTTTTCTTAAAAAACAAAGCATCAAACCTCATTAAATGTTTGTTTTCCCAAATAAAAATGTTTACAATCTTAGATCCTTAACCTATATATCGCACACAAAGGACAGAAAACGCTTTTCATGAATTATTAAAAGCTGAAAATAATCACCAAACTTCAGTCTCCTACTACTGATTACAAAATATCACACATAGACACAAAGAAATAGAGATAAATAACAGTTAAATCTTAAAAGAAATCAGAAGGTACCCGGAAGAATGCATCCCAAACCATTTCTAAAGGAAGTCTGTTCCGAGCAATGAAGAGAAACGCAATCTTGGGTCCTTGAACCTGAGGTTGAGAAACGAATTGGTGTTGCAATGAAACCAATCCAGAAACATGAGAGTACCGCGTCTGCATAAACAACAAGCTTCCAAAACAAATCACCACCAAGATCAAAGCAAAAAGCTTCTTCTTCTTCCATTTGTGCTGAGATTTCTGCTGAATCACCTTACGCTTCATATTCTATCTTTTCAGCTAAAACTACCCCAACATTCCGAACTGATTCAGCAGCTAAATCACGACATAAAAATAGAAACTTGAGCTTTCACTTGAACATTGTGAGACTCAGAAGCAGAAGATCCAACCAGATCCATGGCAACCCAACAATGACAAAATCCCACACTAGATAATTTCCCTTGAAACTTGAGCAAATTCGTGGAAAACTACACTGGCGCAGAAAATAATACAAACCCCAGAAGATGAAAAGCACGAAAAACAAAGCAAGCAACACGTGATGTGAGGGTATGAGTAAAAAAGCTTACAAATTCTCGTGAGCTCTTACAAAAAAACGAAGAATCGTGTAATTTTTTTGGAAATGAAGCTAAGAAATGTAGAAGATTAATAGAGAGAGTGTGTGTTACTGTTACTGTTACTTAAGAGTGAAAGTTTTTGTATTTTGTTTCTTCCTTCCGAATTCCTAAATCACAGTTGAGATGTCGTAAACTTGCAACTTCTTTTTCTAGTTGCGTATGAAGCAGGAGAGGAAGATGCTGTATAAATTTTCGCTTTATTATGATTGGGATTCAGATTTTTTGGTTACAGATAATGATTGGGATTTGGGAGTTTACAGACTTGTAATAAAAGAGGGAAAAAATTGAACCTTTTTTCTACAATATTGAAGCTTTTCGTGAGAGATATTATTCTCGTAATTTCGAAATATGGAGCATTATAGTTATTCTTGCTCTTAACAAATACTTTTTTTGGGATTCAAACTTGTATTCTCATTTTTATAGAGGATCAAATTGCTTATCACTTGTCCAATATCTTAATAGTAAAGCCTTTCAGTTTCTGTTTTCCAGTAATTTCACTATTTCACTATTTTCACTACAGTATTTATATTTATTGGACGCATTACACTTTGTTTAAATTTTAGAATTAGGTAATTCATTTTATTTAGATTCTAGAATTTAAAAGATTGTTTTTTAACTGTGGATTTTAAAATTTGAGCAAATATTTAATGCAAATTGAAAAGTAGTGTGGCGTAAAATGTGAGATCCATTTCCCAACAACACACTATCTCCTTTCTTTTTTTATATAATCACGGATTTTTTACTTTTACAATGAGATTAATTTCGTTCGTATTACGTAGTTGGTGTTAGCTTCCGAAAATTTGACATAGATAGAATTTGAATACGAATTCTCTCATTGTGAATCGTTCTTTTAGTGAGGCCTTATACCACTAAGTCAATCTTTAAGGTTAGGTGATCTCCTTTTTTATCATACGCTTTATTTTTTGTCTTGATATACAGTTAAAGATACTAGTTAAAGTTATTAGAAGTAAAAAAATAATCATAAAAGCATATTTGTTCGTCTCTTGAGATTGCAAAAAATTACACATTCTAATATTTTTTTATTATATTTAAATTTTTAAATAGTGCTTTTAGGGTACTAAATATCATTTGTCTTTTTTTACTAGTAATTATGTATATGTATTGTTACAAGTTATTCTTGTGAACTTTTTTACGTACAATATAAAAAATATAAATATAGTTTCAAAATATAAAGTAATTTTTTTTTAAATTAATACTATTACTTACTTTATAACATAATAAGAAAATTTATAATAACATTTGTAGGAGGACAAACATTACTCAATTTTATTTTATTTTTTAAAAAAATACTCATACTCTGAGCTGAGTTTTTTTTTTTTCCAGACACCATATGTTTTTGTTTTTAACTAAAACAGATTCTAAAATTCATAAACCATGAATGTTAAATAATACAATTAAGCTGAAAATATTTAAAGTAAAAGGAAAAATCAATAAAAACTGATAAATATTAAATTTGAAATAAATAAAAAATTTATAGAATATCATCTTAGTTTGATCAGTGTATATTATTAATATAAAAAGTCATATGACCATCTAAATTTTAAATATATTTTACTAACTGATTTTATAACCATCTTATATCCTATACCTTTAGTCTTTTTTTCCTAAATCAAACAAATCAGCCTATACTAAAATCAGTTTTTAGTTAAAAATGAATCATGTGTGGTGTCTAAAAAAAAACTCGGTACTTTTGGGAGGAGAGCATGTGGTGCGATTAATAATTAATAATTGCCTTAAAATTCATCATCACCTTTACGCTTATTTTTATTGTTTTTTAGAAGGAGAATTCTGTTAAATAATTATTTTTTATCATATTCTGTTAAAAAATTTAATTTAAAAATATATTATTTTTATTTTTTTCGAAGGTTTGAACTTCAACTTGAAGGAGGAGTATTATTATTATTATTTTTGGTAATAAAGGAGGAGTATCTTTGTGCTAACGAATTTTGATTGCGCACTGTGGTTTGGTGGAATTTTAGAGCATCTTTGCTTCTTATGAAGGGTGGACACTCCATGAGAGTAGGTGTTACGTTTAGATGGTACCTAAACCTAATGAAGGTTCTTTTTTATATATAAAATAAAATAAAATAATAAAATAATCTAATGAAGGTTGTTTGTAACCAACTAATGATAGCTATTTGTTGTAGACACTTTAACGATCAAATACAATGTTTCCAAGCAGGCAAACATTGTGTTTTTTAAGTTGATTTTCTTTTAAAAATTATAAATTGGAAACTTGAGATTATAACAATATCACAAACAAATCCGTTAATCTAAAAAAAAAACCGTTAAATTAACTTTTAGAAATATACCATAAATAACTTTGGAACAATATCAATACAAATTAATTAGCATAGTTACACCTACGGTCAAAGAAGAATGCAAACAATTTTTCTTTTAGTAATCATAAAATGCATGGGAGATCAAATCAGTATAAGTCTTGCATATAAGGAAAAACATCAAAGGTGTTTTGCATATACATGGTTTTCTCGTACAAAATTGTCACGTTAAATCCAAATGGCTCAGATTCGAAAAGCTCTTATGAAATTTGCACATTAGATCTAATAATGTGTGGTGATAATAGCGGTATCCATGATAAACTGAGAATTTGAAAAAAAAATATGAAACCTCATTATCACTACTATTCCACAAGGAAAATGCTTAATAGTACGAATTAAAATTCGTGAGAAATGTACGAATGATGTGGATGTTACTTTTCATTTTATCCCACTCTCCTCAACCTCAGTGACTCTCAAATCGCGTGTGTTCCTTCCATCTCAGTGACATTCTTTCTCCCTCTCAACCTCCTTTCTTTTCCTTTCCTTTCTCAATGGCAAATCTCATAGCATGTTCCTCTTTATTACTTGAAGCCATTGACAAATCATGATTATGGAATCATGCTTCTAATTGAAAGCAATCATGCATGTTTTTAGACTCTCCCTCTGCACTTTTGCCCAACACACTTTTGTTGAAAAAAAAACGCTTCTGAAGAGTCTGACTTCTCAGAGTCTTTGCTCCAGCCATAGTTGATCTTTAAATTTGGTTGAAGATGCTAAATGTAATCCAGAGATTCTAACAAAACATATTAAGGACGCTAAGAAAAAAAATCGGATCCCTTTTACTGTGGAAACACTCATCCATGGTTGAAAACAACGATTATGCCAAAATCTAACCTTTACAAAACTTCTAGGCTTCCGTTCAAATCTTCAATTTCAACTTTTATTTCAATTTTCGTATAAACAAAACCCTAGTTTTCATTTTTTCATGTTTGGGTGTGGCTCCCATTCAAATTCAGACCAAGCTTCATATTTCATTGATTTTCTCGATTCAAAAGTGGAAGATGAAATAGCATATTTGAGTAAGCAAGATGCAAATTGATAATTTCATCTTTTGTTTAAAATCTTGATTAGAAAGTGAGGAAAAGTTAAGACTAAAGAAGATGAAAGTTTGAGATGAGAACCATGACAGGGGCTTTCATTGAAAGAGGGAGAAAAAACTAGACAGTTATTTTCATATTTTGTTTTAGGGATAATTACACTCACATCCCCTAAGGTTTGTATGTATTACACTTACCCCCCTCTAATTTCAAAAGCTACACTTACCCCCCTAAGAGTTAACAACGTTTACAATAATTTTGAAAAGGCATTTTTACCCCTTTTTATAATTGAAAACACCAACTCAAAACAATTGCAATTCACAACCCATATTCAGAATGGGTTTCTTGTATGTCTTTGTTCTCCCTTAGGGTTTCAACGCTTAAACTCCGCTACTGCCTCTTGCTGTTCTATGTCAACCGTTGCCACCGCCTCTTGCCATTCCATGTCGACCACTGTCGTTGCCTCTCGTCGTTCCATGTCTGTCGCCGCTGCCTTGCTGTTCAACGTCCGCCGCTGCTGCCTTGCTATTTGATGTTCGCTGCCGTTGCCACTTGCTGTTCGACATTCGTCGTTTCACGTTCGCTACTCCAACCTTTCGCTCTTCCTCGTTCACCGTCAAACCCCCGCCGGCGAAGTCTTTGGTAATACTTCTTCTTTCACTTTCAACTCTTATCTAATCTATTTTTTTGCTGAGCCTTGTCTTAACCCTTCATACCTTCAAAATTCTTCTTCTTCTTTTTCCTCTAATTCATTGCTCTGTATTTTGGATTTTTTTTTGTTGTTTTTGTTCTTTTATGCTTTTTGAACAGAGAAATCAAGTCGTGTGTGTCTATGTTTATTGGGTTGAACAAGGTTGCTAATTTGGTTGGGTATAATTTTCCTCTAATATTCATTTTGAGGAAGGAGAGGGACAACTTCAAGTTGTGCGTGTTTTTACTAACTTGGTTATTGCTATAAATTTTCCTAATCCATAATTTCACATTTTTAGGTGGAAGTGAAGCCCCAAATTACTCCCCTTGGACACCATGACTTGTGGTGCATTATTTGGATAGTGGAGGCAAACCAAAGTCCATACCCAATGTAAAATAATGCTAAAGAGGATACTGCAAAACAAGAAAATAATCTAGCTATTGTGAAAATGTGTGAGAAAAATGCTGAAGAGGATACCATAGAACAAGAAGACAATCTAGCAATTATTAAAATGTGCGACAAAAAGGCCTTTTTTTTTCTCTTTTTTTTTTCCGAAGCAAACACATACTGTGAACAAAGTCAGTGATTGATTTAGGATTCAAATTTATGATTTTTAGAATCTTGCATCAACTGCATTATACGCTTACACACTAGATAGAGTAAAGTAAAGTACAACTGAAACTTCAGTTTTTGGAGCTACAATATGTATGAATTACAACTATAATATGGATGGATTCAAAGTGAAATTGGCGGGTTTATTTTTTATCTTTGCGTTTGTGTCTATGTTTCACCCCTACATGGTGCTTACTTAACTTGTCTTTATCTCTTCCTCGTGATTCCATTATGAAAATTTTGAGAATCTTTTTAGGATTTAAATTTAAATTGTTAATTTTGAGAGAAAAATTGTTATAAAAGAAGAAAATTTGATGGGAATAATTGTTATGATGTTTTAAATCTTAATGGAAAAAGTTTAACGAATGTAAATTTTAGAGGAAAAGTGTAATAACTAAGAAATATATATTATGAATAAGGGTAAAATAATAAATTATTATTACGAAAAATAATTGATCAACTGAAAATAACATCGTTAGTCAACAATTAATGGCATGGGGTAAATGTAATGGAGGTACAAACCTCATGGGGTAAATGTAGTTTTTAAAATTAGAGGGGGTAAGTGTAATATACACAAACCTCATGGGATGTTAGTGAAATTATCTTTTTATTTTATAAAAATACTTATTAATTTACTTATTATTTTCATATGAAAATTGACTTATATCAGTTGTTCGTAAAAAATTACGAATGTTAATTCCTACTGTATAGTAAAACTCACTTCACAAATCAATCCCCATGTAAGGTTATTCTATAGTGTGATTAAGTTTACTTGTTCCAACATGTAGGATTATCAAAGTGTTTAAAATTTTGTCAACAATTTAGTTTCACCGAATTTTTTCTTTGTCAAAAGCTTAATTTTTCTCCTTGTTTTTTTTTTATTATTTAGACGAGCAACTCGTCTAACACACAAACTCGAATGGATTGAATCGAGTTGAGTTTACTTGCTTTTTAACTAATCCGTGACGAGGCCCGTTTTGACTGCTGTAATGTGTATGGACTGAAATATCACGATATGGACGAAAACGCAAATAAAATGATATGTATGGACTGAAATAAAATTTTTATTTTGTATAGGAACTAAAATAAAAAAGAGAGACTTGTATAGAAATTAAATAATTAATTCAAATGAGATACTACAAATTAATAGCAATATAACGGCAGGAACTAAAACGCAAACGACAACACGTGAAGGGACTAAATAAAAAGTTTTCTAATATATATGAACTAAAAAGAAAATTAAAGAAATATGTATGAAACAAACAATTAATTTAACAAATTATATATAAGCAAATTTGTTAATATTTTTCAAGAGCTCAAACACACTTCTATTAGACGTAAAAAACTAAAAAAAAACGTGACCCTTAGCTAATCCTTTATTTTTGCTACCAACGTTAAGATATTCTTGATGAATAAAAAAGAATGTGACTTCCATCAAAATGTATTAGGAGTTTAGGACATGTATACTTGTATAGGAAAATCTCAACCATTAATATCAGAGTCAAAGTATATATGCCACTTTGAACTAAATCTTTAATTAAACATCCACATAGGTCTTTGTCTTTCAAAATTGTCACTGAAGGAGAAAATTTTCGGAATTAGCTAATATAATAATTATTAGTAAATTATTCGTAAGTTTCATTATATAAATATGATAAAAATAATACAAAAAATCATAATTTATTTGAGAAACTAAAACCTTAATTAAACCTATATTTTCTACAGCAATCTCTTAAGTCTTAAGTATAAGAACAAAAACGTTACTTTCCTTATAAAGACTTTCTACTTTCTTTTCGCTGGCAGAGCGAAGAATTATACCACTTTCCACCTCACACGAGTCAGCGTGCGAGTGCGATCCACTGCTTCTTCCCGCTACTTCTCTCCCCCCAAAACCCTAAACCCTGAAATTTCTTCCGACTCAAACTTCAACTCTCGCTCCATTTCCGCTACTCAATGCAAAATCCCTTGGTTCTGCGACTGACACTGTGAATGATCTGATCCGAAGGAAGAAGAAATGGCGAACTTAGCCATGTTGCTCTGCTTTCTGGTGACGCTGATGGTGGTGGTGCACACTGCTTCGTCGTATGCTGCTTCTGGACCTCACATTGCAGACGTTAACTTGCTCTTGCCACCCAAAATGACCTTCCCTGTCGAGTATAGGCTTCAAGGAAGTGACGGTTGCTTCAAATGGTCCCCTTCTAACTTTTTACTATCACTATTAGTTGCTTCGGATTCAAAGATAGTCGGAAAAACTTAATGTCATTTCAGTTCAGCTGCACTCGTTATATTATATTATATAAATCATAAATCTCTTTAGTTATTAGTTATTGATATTTAATACTAATTAATATCAGTATTGTAAAAAACTGTTAATTTAAATATGTGACTCCGTAATTTCCTCAGGTTTCCTAAGTGGTTTCGTGGATTCCTTTTTGTTATAATCCTTTTTTGCTGACTTGATGCTGACTTTTTTTCCGTATCTTTTTATAACACGAGGAAGTTCAAATTGTTTATTCTCAACAAGTGACTCTGTAAATTCCTCTGGGTTCCAGAAAGTGTTGTTGGTTGATTGGGTTTTTATCATAATCCTTTCTTGTTGAGCTGATCCTTTTTTTCCGTGTGTTTATTTTTCATAATACATTCTCAGGTCGTGGGATCATCATGATATTCTGTCTGTTTTGCCTGAGTATAATTCAAGCAGCAAGTGTTCGACTAGTGCAAGGCTGCGATCGATTGCCCCTTACAGTGGTCGGAAAGAGACTGCTGTTTACGCTACTGATGTGCAAACTGGAATCGTAATTCGCTGCAAAGTCTTCATTGACAACATATCCAGAATCCAGATATTTCATAATTCCATTAAGCTTGATTTAGAGGGGCTTGCTACTCTACAAGTCCGTGCCTTTGACAGTGAAGGTATTCTTGAAATCTTACTAGTGTTTTTGTATTCTATGTAATGCCTTACAAAATTATTCTCTTGCAAACATGCTTTCTTTTCCATATTGAAAATGTAAACACGATCTTTACATATGCAATAAACTATTCAGCAATTATTTATTTGTCTATTTATCTATTGGATATAATTATTTCTATCTTAAATTTCTCTACTGGTTTTCAATTTTAACCTTCTTACTCCTTGATTGACTCTTGGTCAGTTTGGAAATATTTAATAATCTTCTCTATATGCTGCAGACAATGTATTTTCCTCGTTGGTTGGCTTACAGTTTATGTGGAACCTTATGCCTGAAGCCAACGGATTACCTCATCACCTTGTCAATGTTCCCCTAAAGGATTCTCCGCTCAGTGATTGTGGAGGACTCTGTGGTGACCTAGATATACAAATAAAACTAGAAGACAGTGTTAGTCTACTACTAGATTGTTTTAATGACCTTGGCTACTTTGTTATAATTAATAATGCGTTTTTAACATTATATCCAACCTTTTTTCCTGGTCCTGTTTTGCAGGGAGTATTTTCAGATCTTTTTGTGGTAAAGGGGATTGAGATTGGCCATGAGATTGTGTCAGTCAACTTGCTTGAGCCACATTTTAAGAATTTGGCTGATGAGATTGTTCTCACTGTAGCCGAAGCTATGTCACTTGATCCTCCCTCACCAGTATTTGTTCTTGTTGGAGCAGTCATTCCCTACACCCTTAAAGTCATCCGTGGAAATGTTCCTCGAGGTTTTCTTAAGTTATTTAGTTTTCATATAAATCATTGTAGTCATCTCCTGTAAATCCTTAATTACTGTGATTGTGCTGTCAAACTGTAGAACTAGTTGCTTGGAATACAATTGGCCATTTATAGAAGGGGACTGTATTTTTCTGTTTTTTTGGTAGAAATTTCTTCCTCCTTAGGTGTATTTGAAATTTTGAATCGAGCAATGAGCAAAATGCTAGAGCTATGTTATGCAGAGAGGCTCGTCAGTTTGTTTGATGCTATTCTCTTTTTTTGCCGATGTTGTTGTTTCCTTTTTGGGAGTATTTCTGATCAAAGAAATGCTAGTAGCACTTTGACACTTTTATTCAACATAGTATTCTTCATGAAATTTGTGTGGGTCCCATTTTGTGAGACACATAAAATTTATCCAATAATAGTGTGTTTGAAAAGTCTATTAGAGAGTGCTTGGTTAACATTTCTCAAAAATGAATATCAAAATTAAGGATTGGTGCACATCATTGTAGAAATTGGTTCACGTATATTTTTTATTGCCTTTTCTCTGGATACTGATCAATTGTTGAAGCTAGCCGTACTGCAAAAGATTTGATTGATATTGTTGACTCGTATTTAATAGTTTAGACAATTGTTTTTTGTCTTTCTGTTCGTTCTGATGACATTTGGATATTTGTTTATGTTATGATGTAAGTCAGCACATTGTAAACAGTCTTACTGACATTTTCGTTTGGCATTTGTAGTGGTCACCTTACCCTCACCATATCACGACTGGTCTGTCTCGAATGCTTCGGTTGCTCAGGTTGACTCAAAGACAGGGTTGGCATATGCATGGAACTTGGGGATGACAGCTGTCATTGTTGCAGATACAAGGGTTGCTGGCCATGTACAAGTCTCTTCACTAAATGTGGTTCTACCAGCTTCTTTAGGTTTATATATAGCACCTTTATCTAGCTCTGGTGATCTAATTGAAGGAACCAAATCTATTCCTTTAATGGCCCGTTGGTATGTTGTATCTGGCCATCAATATCTTATACAGATAAAGGTCTATGCACGTGATCATGATGCACAAGAGATTTATATTACAGAGGTAGCTCATGTTGTTCTTCTTTGACTATTTTAATAACAATAGCAAAACATGTAATTGACTTGTTAAATTTTCTTCTATGATCTGCATTAGGGAGAACTTTTTTATGTTTCTGAAAGTATTTGTCTACATAGTGATGTTTACTTCTTTTTTTTCCCTCCTAAAGCCTGCCTTTCTAGGGGGGGAAAAACAGGCAAAATGAAAGCATACTAGAAATAGCTTATCAACCATATTTTAGTGGTACGACTTTTCCTTGGAGTTGTATTGTTTTTCTGTTTCGTGATCTATATGACAATGGGACCCTCTGCATACCTCATAATGGGACCCTATGCATTTATGATCTTTTCCAATCAGCTCAAGTTTTTGTGGTGAATAGTAATCCACCATGTAGGAGCTAGATACATCTCAAATGGAGTGTGAAAATCTCTTGCAAAAATTTCTTTGATTGGCAGGATGCCCGCTAATTGAAAATTTACAAACTTTTATCACCTCTCTTACAACAAGCTCTCCTCATCTTAGAAACTGTTATGCTTCTCAACCAATTGCTTCACATCAAACAAGTGGAACAAATGTGATGCAGTTGGTGCGTCCATGACAGGACAAATTTACGTATTGACATAAAGAAATTTTGTCATGGCATGTGTTGATAACTGATATATCCGTCTACATTACTAGTCTGATTTCTTCTGTTTTATTTATTAATTTTAAGTATGTATTGGGAGTTTATTTAAAATCAATCTTTTTCCTCTCTTATATATATGCATTGGGCTTTTTGTTTTTCTTTTGATATTTTTCCACTTATAACATCCTTCATTGTATTGCAGAATGATGATGTCAAGGTTTATGATGATGAGTCTGATCACTGGAAAACATCTTGGGTTTCAAATGATATTGCTGTAAACCATGGCTGGCGAATTTCTAAAATCTTGAAAGCTTATTCACCGGGACATGGAAAGTTGACAGCTTCTCTGAGCTATCCTGATGGGGCTGATGGCAAAAAGAAGGTGATCATTCTTTCCTCAAAGCTTTCTTATAGAATCAAGTTTTCTTGGATTCCTTTCTTCTCAATTGTTTGATGACAAAAACGAGGTGATCATTCTTTCTTCATAGCTTTTCATAGAGTCATATTTTTCTTTGATTCCTTTCTCTTAAATTATTTGCATTCTTGTTTACTTGATGTGTCATATGTTGCTATGCGGTTATTACATATTACTACTTGGGCCTGTTTCTTCTAAAGTGAGTGAGCGTGTAAAGTCGACAAGTGAAAGTGTATCTACCCTTTATTTAAAGCGGTATGAGGTACTTTAATTCAAATTAAGAGTGGGCACCTCCTTATTTTCTCACGTTACACACCTACTCACTTTAGAGGAGCTAAATCTTTTCTTCCTCGTTTGGCGTTGGAGAGAGGCTATATGTAGTCTTAGGAACATTCTAGTACTTTTTCCAGGATCTGAGCTTGTTACCTGAACCTTGCAGATTATCAAAGTTGTGCAAGAAATCATGGTTTGTGATCAAGTAAAGTTCGTATTGGGCAATCAAAGTGGTATTATCTTGGTGCCCTGGTCCCTGGGTGTTTATCAGGAGGTGGAGCTAAAGGCTACAGGAGGTTGGAAGCTTTTTCTGTCTGCTCCAATCTGAAGTAACTACAATATTTCTGATATTTTGTTCTTATACTTTTGATCCCACTACGTGCTGTAGGTTGTGCAAAAACAGTGAGTGACCTCAAATGGTTGTCTTCAGACACATCTATTGTATCTGTGTCAGATTTTGGTATTGTGCAGGCAAGAAAGCCTGGTAAAGCTACCATTAAAGTGTTGTCTGTATACGATTCACTAAATTTTGATGAGGTAATGTTATCAAGACAAGTTTACACTTTTTATTTGTCCATTCTGAATATCTTTGGTAAATTTGATTAAGTATGGTTCCTTAAGTCGGATCTCTTAGTTAGCAATATTTCTGAAAATTTGGTTTTTGATCGAACTCAATGGCATTGTGTGATCCATGTAGCCGACCTCACTCAATGGGATAAAGCTTGTTGTTGTTATATGGTTTCTTAAATCAAAATCAAGTATCATTGCTTTGCATCTGTTACTATGTTATTTGAACGTAAGAAAAGTGTTTTTTATTTTGTAATTGTAAGAGAGGAGTATTTTGGTATGTATTAAGAATATTGGCTTGGCATGTACAAGGTGTGCTTAAATTGTGTTTGTGCTTCACTTGAGCTACCACTTCATTAGCGAGTGCATCCTGCCACACTTCATTGCTTCCTCAGTTCCTGGTCTCTGTTGATTCCTTTCTAAGTGGTATCTAGATCTGGGTTCTAACCTGGTTGACTCTTGATATTGTCATATTGCCACTGTTCTCAAAAAACTGCAAATCTGATTTTTCAACCACAATTTGGTTGATCCCTTGTTCTTTTGATTTTGAGTCATTTTTCCTGCTGTTTTGTGGAGATGGTTTGTCTCTACTAGTCACAGATATACTTGTTGCTGCAATCTGGTGAGTGGAGGAACGGATTGCTGGTGGTCTTGGAGTCATGCGTTTTTTTTTTCAGGGGGGGGGTTGTTAATTTTGGCTGTTTGTGGTTTGCGTGGCATCTTGCACTCATGCTAGGGAGCTTGATTGTCATTTTTTTTGGTTCTTCCATGTTATTATATGTTTCATTTGTTTCTTGTTGATCTTGGGGTTTTGCTGTGAACTTGAACCTTGAATTCATCTCTTCGTAGTACTTATTTCTTCTTGAAGTATGGCCCAGGGAATGGGTCAAGGACCAATCAACCAAGGTGAGCTTGGGCAAGCTGGAGATGAGTTATAAGTTGATGATTTTTTGAGGTGTTTTCCACTTCTGTGAGGATTTCTGATATAATTTTTGATTAGATCCATTACTGGATTGGTTCTTCCTCAATCTTGCAGTTGGTATTTGTTCTGCTACTGCATCCCAAATGTCCTCTGTCTGTACTCTGAAGCCTCTTTGTTGGTTTTAGCAAGTTCCTAGGATGCTGATCTGATCTCAAGACAAGAATGATATGATTAAGATTGATGTTACATTTTTTGTTTTCTGTTTTTCTCTGTATTTCTTGCGTACTATTACAGGTGTGTGATTGTGCTATCTTGAGGATGCTAAGGAGGGTTTTCTGTTAAAAAAAAGGGAAATGGGAAATCAGACTGTAAAGAATAAAGATACTGGTTTAATATATGATTATAGTGGGATGTTTTTCCTACTCAAATATTCCAAGAGGTGTTTTCTGTTGGATACTCTCTGCACCATTTGTTTATTTTCTATCTATGCATAAAGTATTAATAAATTTCATTTCAAATTGCTTTGGATGGCTACATGATTTGTACATTGTTATTATTTTTATTTTGCAATTTATTTTTTCCTATAGGTCCTTGTTGAAGTCTCTGTCCCGTCTTCTATGGTTATGCTTCCCAATTTTCCTGTAGAAACTGTTGTTGGATCATATCTTCAAGCTGCCGTGACAATGAAAACAGCCAACGGTGACACCATATTTGAGATATATTGCGTAGTTTTCTTTCCATTATACTGCTTGGCATTTTTGCTCATGTTGATGTATTATGTGCAGGTGCCTTTTTCTATAGATGCGATGCCTTCAATTCTTTGATAAAGTGGAAAGCTGGAAGTGAGTCTTTTGTGATTGTCAATGCAACTCAGGAGTTGTCGTCAAATGCTCAGCTCCATTCCTCAGCTGATGGCTCTCCCTGTTCTTGGACATATGTTTATGCTTCCAATCTGGGTCAAGCTTTGATCCATGCCATACTTTCTAAAGAACATCACCAACACCAATACAGTCATGGTCCTGTTGTCTTAAAAGCATCTTTGCGTGTTGCGGCATTTCTACCCCTTATTGTTCGCCAGGCAGGTGATGGAAACCAATTTGGTGGTTACTCGCTCGACTTAGCTCAAGAAGAAAGTAATAAGCAATCACATAGCTTAGAGGAGTTATATCTTGTCCCTGGGACAAATTTAGATATATTACTTGTTGGTGGACCTGAACGGTGGGACAAAGGTGTTGATTTCATTGAAACTGTCGAAGTTTTGGATGAAGAGAATGCTACAGCTAAAGATAGAGTTCTTGTGCATCAGGTATCCAGCAGCTATGGGAATTTGTATGGGGTTTCATGTCAAACCCTGGGAACCTTTGTAAGTTTCAGCAACCATTTGTTCGTAGAAAGTTTCAGAGTATATTTAAGAGGATATAGATGTCAGCAAATTAGTAACCTTTTCTTGTTTCGTGACTCAGAAACTTTTTTTTAGACGTGGAAATTTGGTTGGGGATGATCATCCTTTGCCTTCAGTAGCTGAAGCTTGGTTGTCAGTGATTTGTAGCTTTCCATCTTCTATTGTACTTATAGCTGATGAACCCTGTAAGCATTATTTCTCACGAGTTTTAATCATTGACATTGTAACTCTTCAGATTTCTATCTCTTAACTGAATTGTGCTTTCCAGTGAATGAACATGAAATTATAAGGGCAGCAGCTCAAGCTGAACATAGTTCAGGGCGACTTCGTGATACCCCAGTTACTGTCGCAAATGGGCGCACTATTCGTATATCTGCAGTTGGTATTAGTGATTCTGGAGAAGCTTTTGCAAACTCATCTTCTCTTAGTTTGAGGTGGGAACTTAACAGTTGTGAGGGATTAGCGTATTGGGATTACGCTTTTGATATTCTGAAGTCCGACAATTGGGAGAGATTTTTGGTCTTGCAAAATGAATCAGGATTGGTACTGAACGATTCTTAATATTTTTATGATTTATTTTTTTCATTTTATCTATTTCTGGCCTTAGGCGATAGGCATGTGCTTTGATCACTTTTAAAATTGAATTAGCCTGTGAGATAACACATATGAGAAATTAAAATGCCATTCTTTGACTCTCACATAAGACCCTGAGGTTCTGTTCTGGTGTTTTTCTTTTTGCTATATTTACTTTACCAGTATGTGGTAAACCTTGACTGGAATACATTAATCTGATAATCTGTACTTGAATTATCATTTTGGTTGAGGAAGCTCCATTCTTCCTGATTCACCTACTTTTTGGATGACTTAAGATTCCTAACATGGTTTTGAGTTTTGACTACCATAGATTGTGATTATAATATATTAATACAAATATCTGCAGCTAGGTTTTGGTATATTAATATGCTTGTTAATGCTATTAGGCATAGGGCTTGTGCCTTTTAATTCTCAAAGACTCATGCTAATAGATAGTGCAGTACTTTGAATAAATTTTATAGGTCCTTTTTGATGTACATAATGCTGTCTAACTTTAATGTAGAAAAATTTTCCCCTAATTGTGGGATAAGGCTTGTTGTTGTGTTGCTAATTATTATTCAGAAAAAAACAACGATGACATTATTCTACTTATCTTGTTCTTGCATATGGATAACCAAAGTGAAACTTAATTACTGTGTCTCTTAGTGCATTGTTCGTGCTACGGTTACTGGCTTTCTTGATGGCTTGGGAGATGATACATTTCATCGGTTACCTAAAACTGAAAATGTGCTGACAGATGCAATTCGCTTACAGGTACTATCTGTTGTAATTGGTTTTTCTTCCATATGAAGCTGATTCATTTACTTATACTTTTACTTTCCATTATTAAAAACCGATTAGCTTCAAGTTCTGCACCTTCTCCCTGCATTTCTGTTCTTTATGATAGACTTTTTAGCATGTTTCCTTTGTGAATCTGTCTTGAGAAGTTTGTCTTATATTTATGATGGTGCAACATGCAGCTTGTTTCTACCCTAAGAGTTGATCCAGAGTTCAATTTGATATATTTCAATCCAAATGCAAAGGTAACACCTTCATTTCAATTTGATATACTTTTGTTTTCTTTTTACTTTCTATTAGAAGATGGATGGGTTTTCGTGTATTTACCTAGATGATGCCAGCATTTCTCAATATTTTTTAATTGATGTTCTGCTGATGTGCACAATCCTACGAAATGTTTTGCCAGAAATTGTTCTGGTTGGCTGCTATTTGATTATAGGTATCATAAACTTAATTATAATGGAACTTTTGAAGTTTTGATTTATACCTTTGCACTGTATATGTATATCGTCACTCTCGAAAATATAAAAGACATACTGTTGCGTATTTTGATAGAATTATTTTACCTTAAAGGATTATGTCAATATAAGCCAATTGGCTCTACTACTTTTTCTTTTTGTCTTGAGTTAAATTCTATGTTAAAAAATGATTAGTATTAGATATGAATGTTGTCAATGTAACCAATATAAGCCAATTGGCTCTCCCCTTCTCATTCTTCCCAATGCAAGGGCTTTGTCATATATGATAGCCTATCTTGCTTTTATTTACAATCACTGTGATGCAAATATATCTTACATAATGCTTCTTTTATTGAAATAAATCTGTGAAAGCATTTTAGTTAGAACATAAGGGCCTTTTGCTATCTTCTATGAACCCAGGTAAATTTGTCAATTACTGGTGGGAGCTGTTTCTTGGAAGCTGTTACAAATGATACTCAAGTTGTAGAAGTTATTCCACCACCATCTGGATTAGAATGCCAACAACTGATTCTGACTCCTAAAGGATTAGGGATTGCTAATCTAACTTTATATGACATTGGGCTAACTCCTTCACTCAGAGCATCTGCACTTGTAAGTTCCCTTTTCTTTCAATTTTGAATCGTATTAAATGTAAGGAAAATGTTTGATTTTGATGCGCCTATCTCAGTTTTATGATCAACAAGAGGATTTTGCAAATCTTATTTGTCACATCACAATCCCTTTTTCTGTTTGAATGATACTGTGCAACAACTCACTTTTCTTCCTACATTTACGGCTTTTATTTTTGTCTGCCAAGCCACAAAATTGTGCGTCTTACTCTTGTCAGTCATCCCTAACTATCAATACCAAACCTCTTAATTGGTTCTAGTGTAACAAATTTCCCTTGACTAATTGCTTTAGTGTAACACATTTTGCAGCTTAAAAACACATTCCATTTACCTTTTTGTAAGGTTGCTATTTCGTTGACCAAAAAATCAAAATTTAGTTTATATGGCCATATATCTGACCTCAATTTCATGACTAGAGCTTGTGTTTTTGGAAGGGTAATTTATTGACTTGCAGTAAAAGTTCAGAAGTTATCAGCTGCTATTCAATAGGAATTAAAATTTGGATTTGTTACTCTACTGTGCTGCTACTGCAACACATCTTTTTCTTGTTGTTTGATGATTAAGGGATTTTAAGTTTGATGCTTAAAAGGCTAAACATCACAGGTCCAAGTTGCAGATATTGAGTGGATTAAGATCATGTCAGGAGAAGAGATTAGCCTAATGGTATGTCCTCTCTAATTTTTTTTGGTCTAAAATAGCTTGAACATGATATTTTGTTGGATGGACATGTATCCAATACAAAATGATTTCACTAAAAAACAGGTAGAAAAAACCAAACGGAAGCTGTATTTTACTTTTATAGCTTCCTCAAACCTGACTTCTATTAAAAATTTGTAAGGAAAAGTTAAGGGAAGTTTGCTGATATTACACATATCCCCCTCCAGTTTTCAAAATTACATTTACCCCCTGAAATTTCTACTTTTATTAGGAAAATGGTAAAATAAAAAAAAGTAATAAATGGTAAAATTAGTTTTTCTTAGAAAAATGAAAAATGTGCACAATAACACCATTAAAAAAAATTAACATTAGGGGGGTTTGTGTAATGAAAGTTGAAATTTCAGGGGGTAAATGTAATTTTGAAAACTAGAGGGGGGTAAGTGTAATATAGGCAAACCTCAGGGGAGGTTGGTGTAATTATCCCAAAAGTTAAAAAGAATTTAGTCCACCATTGATCATCATTCATTTCCAGTCCTCAACACTGTTACCGGCATAGGGGTTTGTTCTAGTCACGCTAGTTGCTCCATAGTGTCTATAAAGAGGTGGGAATTGGGATGATGGTTTTTGCTGTTTGTTTTAGTCATTTTAAAATGATAAGTGCATGTGTCTAACCTAGAATATCTTCTTCACGATGTGCTATTCTGATATTTACAGGAAGGAAGTTTGCAAACTATTGACTTATCGGCTGGTACTAATGGTGGAAGTAGTTTTCATGCTTCTCAGGTTTGAATTGTTTTTGCTATTTATTTATAAGAGAAGTAGAGAAATGTAAAATAGTTTCTGTATTGAATTATTAACACACATATACAAAACAGACTTATAAATAAAGACTTATGCTTTATTGTATATTCCCTAATATTATTTTAGGAGCCACACTCAAGTTTCTTTTGCTTGGCCTGATTTAATCTGATCTGGTGGGAAACATGTAATAGTGTGGTTTTTCTTTTTCAAGTGGTCATTTAATGATTTGTGAACTGTGATGCAGTTTGTGTACATGAATCTTCATGTACATGTTGAGGATAGTATAATTGAGCTGGTGGATATTGACGGTTTCTCGAGTCTTGTTGGAGGACATGTTAATGCCCCCAGTTTTAAAATAAAGGGGAGAAATCTTGGAATTACAACCCTTTATGTAAGTCTATTGTCAACTTGTATAACCATGACCTTCATCTCAATCGGATTTCCTTACAGACTTTAGAAAACTCAAAAACTTGTAATTTTTAATTGAAATCAGGTCAGTGCTATTCAACATTTTGGGCAAGTGATACAAAGTCAAGCTATTAAGGTGGAAGTTTACGCAGCCCCAAGAATATACCCTCAAGATATTTTCCTGCTACCTGGTGCATCATATGTGGTATGTTCCATATTACAAGAGTTATTTCTTTGGTACAGGTTTGACATGAGAATGTTAACTTTGAAAAAAATACGTATACTAAAATCATTCCTTATTAGTTTTATTTAATTTCAGTTGGAAAAGTATTTGTTTTCTTATTTAGTTATAAGTGCTAAAAAATCACAACCCAAAGTGGAATTTTTGTTTTGTCAGTACTAGTTTAACTTGAGAATGTAAACTTTGAACAGAACACCTACTATTTTAGTATTCTTCCCTTTGATTTTTGTTTTATTTTTCTGTCGGAAATTGAACAGTTAATTTTTTATATTTTGGAAAAAAAGTTCTCACAGTTAGTTCAATATTTCATGGTTCATTTCATTACTTCTAGCTCCATGATTTATGTATGTACTAGATTAATTACGAATTTTGAATTTCCAATAGGTCACCTTAAGTTTATTTTGTCAAGGCTGGCTTAATTGAGTAGAGTCTGGAATTGTTTTAAGAACCTATAATGTACCTTGTTCATGAGTGATTCAAGAAAAGTCAATGAAGTGATTCAGTTTTTGTTCACAAGTCACTTTTCAATACTTTGTTGTCTAAATCTTTTAGTGTTTTCTTTTCTGATTGTTTATCTTCACACTTTGGTTGTTCAATCTTGGGCTATGTGAAGTTTTACACTATTTTTTTTGTCCCATTTTCTTGGTTTTTTGTGACGACATTGTTTCATTTTATTTGTTTTCTTAGCTTACCATGAAAGGAGGCCCAACTCTTGGTGTTCATGTTGAGTATGCCATTGAAGATGATAAAATTGCAAGTATTGATAGATATTCTGGACGACTCTCGGCAATTTCTATTGGGAACACTGTAAGATGTGAAATCTTTCTGAGACTTTTATTTTTCTTTACTTTGTTTAGCTGTTTTTATTTGTAAAATGAAATACAGACATTCATTTTTATATGTACCCGTGCGGTCAGGAGTGATGTTTATAAACAAATAATAATAGAATAATTATGAGATCTAAATTATTAAAAAAAATAACAAATAAGGATGTTTCGGTTGCTAAAATATAGAAAATGTGGTAAATTAAATGTGAATGAATCAGTTAGTGAAAATGAGCACAAAAGGTACAAAACGGGGAAATGGGTCGGAAAGAACCATGTGGAATAGGGTTTTCGTAAATTAGGGTTGCAAGACCTATTTACTTATATATATATATATATATATATATATATATATATATATATATTATACTGTATGTATGTATAGTATGATTCTTTTCCTTTTAATAATTTTTCCTTTCTTATATAAGATACAGCACATATGCTAAATATATTAATTGTTTGCTTCAAATGAACTTGTTGTATTATTTATTTCCTCAACAGTTAGTCCTTTATGCATTTTATACTTGTACATATTTGGTTTGTAGAAGATATTAGTCTAATCCAAGGCATCATTACTATTGCCAGACAATTCTCGGTAGCATCTTTGTAAATGGCAATATTATTTGTGAAGCACGGAGTATTGTAAGGGTGGGAGTTCCATCTACTGTCACGTTGCATGTGCAGAGTGAACAACTTACTGTTGGCCGCAAATTGCCAATTTATCCATTATTTCCTGAGGTGACAGTCTTAGTAAAAAATGAGAAATTTCATTTTATTTCATTTATGCATTTCAAATCTTAATATTGATGACCTTTTTGACAGGGAAATTTGTTCTCTTTCTATGAGTTATGTAAAAATTACCAGTGGACTATTGAAGATGAAAAGGTTTGGCTTTATCTTCATATCTGTCTTTTCATTTCAATTCCAGATTTTTTTCACGTATTAAGGAGCATCAGCAGAGTAAAACTCTAATAGATGTACACAAGTTATACCTCCAGGAGTCCAAAAACCATTAAGGCCTAAAAGTCATATTACAATTAAGAAAAACTCTAAGAAACATTAGAGTCGGAAGGAAAATGTGTTGTAGTGTCAAGAGTTACAGAAAGAACTAACTGAACTGAAAGCTCTTGTTACTCCTCCTGAAACTTGTCCTTGCTGTTAGATCTGATTGTTCTTATCAAATTATGTATAAACTACTTAAACTAGGCTGGAAGTGCTCTCTATTTATTCTGACCCTTTTTAGCACAAGAATCGGGTCTCCACTATCCGCGCCACACCTGTTTTTGGGTGCATAAACTTCTTCTGGGTTTTAAAATCTGGTAGTTGAAAAAATGCCCACTCGAATTCTAGAATCCATTTAGATTGAACTACTGGATTCTAGAACATGGGCGAAGTGTGGTGCGCTAAGAAACTCCTACGGTGCAGATAGTGGCATCCCCAGAATCGCTGCTCCAGCAGCACAGTAATTCTCAACTGTTATACTAAAATGTAGAATTCCCAACTACCCAGATTTTGTACTGCCAATAATGGAATTGCTAATCATCAAGTATCTAACCATCTGCCTTACATATAACACCAAGCTACCGCAACTGTATTCTTTATTTGATAGTTATCAACAGATTTCATCTAAGACAAACTCAGTTCTCAACCTTAACTAAAAGTCTAAAACAGCTACCAAAGCTAACACATCTGCCACACCTTAGAGAAAATACAGGAGCATGACATTCCAAGAACCCCAACCGACAAACGCACCTGGGTGTAAACTGTTGGTTCGAGGGAGTAATCTATCTGTTTTTGCTCTATATATGTTTCAGCCAGTCAATTTACTCCAAATAAAATCTTACCCAAAGGTGTAAGATAGTCTAAAGAATTATTGTTTTGTGTTTCTTTAGGTTTTGAGTTTCATTGTGGAAGATAGCTTGCATGGAGAAAAATATGGGATTGAAGGAGGTCAAGTTAATGGTAATTTTGATGAGAATGACCTCGGCTTTATGAACGTCTTGTATGGAAGGTATTCAGCTACGCAGCATTCTGGTCAAGAATAATAGCATGTGATATATGTGTAAAACAAGTTATATTACTTAGCCTAATGCGTATTGTATATGTGCATGTTTGTGTAATTCTTCTTCACTTTTCTTTTTCCTTCTCAGCAATTCTCAAATATCTAAATCCAAATAATGGTCCATTATGCTTCCAGTTGTCTTGTATCATTGTTGCCACAGAGTCTTTTCAAGGTTTATGTTGGTTTCTTGAGTTTCATTTTCTTTTTTCCATGATGTTGAAATTAGTTCCTTGTAAGAGGAAGAGGAAAAGTAGAAGTTTGCATAGAATTCACAACACCTAGTCAATTAGTACTAATTATAAACATTTTGGTAAACGGAGTAGATGCATATGTAATTTAGTTTCTTTTTTTTTTTTGTTTTTTTGTTTTTTTACCAGATCTGCTGGCAAGACCAATGTTGCTGTGTCATTCTCTTGTGAACTTTCAACACTTGGGTCAAAGAAGCAGTCAAGGTTATACAGCTCATCTTTATCAGTAATAGTGGTTCCTGATCTTCCCTTGGCTTTGGGAGTCCCAATAACCTGGATTCTTCCTCCATATTATACAACTTCAAGGCTTTTGCCTTCATCATTTGAATCTTATACACTATATGATATTTGGAACCGCAAAGGAACCATCAGCTATTCGTTATTGAAAATTTTGGATAAAAATGAAGCTATGCAGAAAGATGCCATTTTCATTGATGGGGATAGAATTAAAACAACAGAAAGTAATAATCTTGCATGCATTCAAGCTAAAGACCGTACCACAGGAAGGACAGAGATTGCTACTTGTATCAAAGTTTCTGAGGTGTGGAATTTTATCTTTCATATATATGTAATATAAATTATTTTAATACATATTTTAAGATACTAGAATAACATTCATCTTGCCCTGCTCTAGCGGATTTGTGGTCAGCCGCTACACTCTTCTATTTGGGATTGATAACTAAGCTTATATATTAAGATAACTCCAAATAAGGTCCACAAAAAACGCTCCATGGTCTAAAGTAAAAACACATTGGTTCTAAGGAATTTTAGAGAATGAGAAAATAAAATATAGCTTGGATAATGTAATATAGTTTTAGTTGGATGGGTTGGATGTATATTAATTAAATGGTTCATGAATGTTTGGCCATTTGTAATAATTTTTTAAGCGATTACAGATGAATTAATGATTTGGTTTTGATCCTTACATTGTGGTCCGATCCAAAATCTACTATCCAGTTCATCCATTTACTGCTTCCTCTTGGTGCCCCTTCAGTCTTGGTAGAATAAGTATATCTACTTTGTTGACCATGTTATTGGCATTCTGACATGTTTATTTATTTGGGAATTGCAATTCACATCCCAAATTTCGTTGTCATGAACAGGTGACTCAAGTTAGAATAGCCAATAAGGAGGTTCTGCTCAATGTAATTGACCTTGCTGTTGGTGCAGAACTTGATCTTCCGATAAGCTTTTATGATGTTCTAGGTATTGCTGTCTCCCTACTGGTTACCAATGAATCATGTAACGAAATTTCAGACTGAAATTGCTGATCTTTTATTGCGTTGTACGGTTGGTCAACAGGAAATCCTTTCTATGAAGCATACAATGCAGTGCCTTTTTATGCTGAAACTAACTACCCTGATGTTCTCTGCATAAACAAAACAGATGATGGAAAACAGAATGTCCATATCAAGGTTTGTTGATGGTATTTATTAGAAATCATTTGTCTTGCTTGCTTATGTTTTTTGAAAACTTTGAGCAACATGCAGTACAAAACCTGCATAGATTCTTAACTTTTTGGGACTGGTGTTTTTCCCTTTTTTTGTAGAAAGAAATATCATGTGACTTTAGTCTCTAATAAAATCAAGCTTACGTAGTGCTATCAATACAGGCTTAATTTACTTTTGTCATCCTTGTGATTCAACTTTAGAGAGCCTATATGTGAGTGCATGGCATTAGAACAAACTATATTTGTTTAGAGTCTACACGTTTTATGGTATGGTACTTAAATTTTCTGTCTACTGAATTGATTTGCTCGGCTAAGTAAATTAATTGAATTCTTGTCCTGACTGACTCAGTTGAAGGCAATTCGGCATGGTAAAGCTCTTGTGCGTGTAGCAATTAGTGAAGGTCTGCGAAAGTCAGACTACCTGCTGGTGAGTATTTAACCTCCTCAAAGCTTGCTTTAGAAAGTATTTTACTGCTCCACATACATATCTTGATGTGTTATGGTGTAAGTAAATTTTTTGGAATTTATGTGTTAATGACAATAAGAAAATAGTTCCATGCTGATGCACTTTAACAGACTTGTAATTTTGTTCAATTTTATTCATGTTTTCAGAACCTTGTCAATCCGTAGGTCGTACTTCTCTCTATTTTTTGTTTCTATCTGAGAAACAAAACCTTAGCTTTAACTTAATCATCACTAAATGAAATAACCAGATGCATGAGCAAAGTAATAACAGTTCCGCTATAGCCATTCGTATATGTTAGTTGAAATCATTCATCAAATTAAAAAAAAAAAAGTATTTAATATAATTTTTAATGATATATAATTTTTAATGAAATCTTGATGTAATTTTAAAAATGTTGTGTTTTGGCATTTCCTTTGCAAATTCTTGAAAGAAAAATGAAATCTTGATGTATTTTTTGTGATTATCGGAGAGAATTGCTAAATAAATGAGATAAGATAAACCAATCAACACTTACGGATTTAAAGCTCAATAGATGGGCAGTCTTCTGTTAGTATTTGTGAGTGGTAATCTCAATGACTGGAACACGACTGGAAATATTATGCCTTATAATTACTATTTGTTAATTTGTCATTGCTACCTGAAGAATTGTCCCTTTGTGCAAAGTTATACACTTATGCTCATTGTTCTTCCTTGTATTTATCTTACCTCCCCTCTTCCTCAGTCTTCTTGCACCATCTAAACAGTCTTCTTTTCTTTTTCCCTTTTGCAGGTTAGAGTTGGTGCCCATATATATCCTCAAAATCCAGTTCTTCACATAGGAAGCCCTCTTAACTTAAGCATAAAAGGTGTGGCTATTTTGAATAGTTGCTATTGATTTATTCTTTTATAAATGCCTTCTCTCATTAACAGCTTCATGTTTATTAAAAAATTGAATTTGTTAGAGTTGTAACACAACCATTCATTTACCTAACAACTTAAGATTTGGGGAATAGTTGGTTCATGACATTGTGCCGGATTCGGTCACCAGAGCCTTGACCAAGTGTTCTAGAATTTGACCGCTGTTCCCCACATTCTTCTAAATTTATATTTTTCTCTAAAAAGGAAAATTCAGCACAAGGTAGGGTCTTTAAATTGTCTACTTCGAAGTCCCAAAGGACTTCAAATAAAAAAGATCATGGTATCATCTTCAAAATGGTTTCTTTTTATTATGTGAGAAATTCATTTGATCATTTGATGTTGGAAAACTTCATTGCTGTTTTTTTGGGGCGTGTTATTAATGTTGGAGACCACAATAATTAATGTTCTTAGAAAATAGCATATTCATGTACTTAGAAAGTTGTATACTTGCATTCCTTTCAATTTGCTTGTAAATTTTATTTGAAAGATCTAGCATACTTGCACACTTGAATTTTAACCCTGGAAAGAGCTTGTTAGAAGGTGTGGTGCTAACATTCCTCCTAAGTCCTTACACAAATAATTGATGAAAATATAATTTCTTAAAACTTATTATTTCAGTATTGTAAATTCATAATCCTACAGTTTTTAGAATTTGACTAATCCCAATTCCCATGTCCATGTCATGTTATACTCATAACATACTTTCTACCTCTGCTTGCATGAGTTTGAATTTGACCTTTTTTTCTTTAAGTTCATCAGGAATGATAATATCATTCTATCTTCATGTTTTAGGGTTGAGTGATAAAGTTTCTGGACATTGGTTTTCCACAAATGGAAGTGTAATATCGGTTGACACATTATCTGGCATGGCCGAAGCCATTGGGGAAGGTTCAGCCCAAGGTTCTGAATAGTGATATTAAGTACAGAAAATGGACTTTGTAGTTGTCGTTATTTGCAATTTTGCTTTATAAGCAATTATATAACTTCCTCTTTGAAATGCTATTATGAACAGTATCTTTCCATTACGCAAGATCAAAACTGCAAACCACAATTACAGTGTTGAAAGGACATAGTATTTCTGTGGATGCTCCAAAAGAGATGTTAACTAATGTTCCATACCCTTCAAAGGGATACAACTTCTCTGTGAAGTTCAGGTTTGTGAAGTATTACTCTAAGCATTAACTTGGTTTGAATAACAACATTTTTGTGCCTGAATTGCTGGAATGGTAATACCTGCAGCGGAAGTCTTGGTGCACCTGGAAGAAACAAGGGAATTTCATTTGATTGTAGAGTAGATCCGCCATATGTGGGGTATTTCTATTTTCACTCATATTTACCCAGTATGTTCCTTTGAATAATCAATTCATTCTTAAATATATCTTCTACTTGCATTAACTGAAGGTATGTGAAGCCATGGCTGGATTTGGACTCTGGCAAGTCATATTGCCTATTTTTCCCTTACTCACCGGAGCATTTGGTGCACTCAGTACCCAAGTTAGAAGGCATGAGACCAGACGTATCTCTCTCTATTTATGCTTCTCTTAAAGAACATGGACTTGTCACGGGATCTGCATCAGCACTTTTTATTGGAGGATTTTCTATAATGGAAATGGGGAAGGTGAGGCGTGCTAACAAAGCAAACTTGGAACCGTTGATTCTGTCTCATTGCTTGAAAGTACATATCTGCATGACACAAGTGTTTGATTTATTAGGTTGACTGCCTGCCCTTTTGTTGGTGCTGTCTCTTGATCTTATGTTGATGAATTAGCCCTCTATCCCTTTGACTTGCTGAATTTTAAATTCAGTAAAACCCCTCAAAATTTCATTGTAAAACAAACTATAAGTATTTGATTTTGTTAAAAATGTCTTTTTTCCCATCAGAATTCAATGCAGCTGAATCTGACACCTGGCTCTAACAGCACTCGCATAACCATCTTGGGAAATACTGGTAAGATGACATACTATGTTGTACATTTTTATTTCAAATTTTACATTTTTCATTCATGTGACTAGAAGGTTGGAGGTCGTGGCCCACTAAACTTCTGTAATTACCCCCCTCAAAGAAAAAAGAGAAAATGGCCAAGACAAAGCTTTTGGTGACTATAAAGGAAAATTAGCTACCACTTTTCTCTTCGGAGTTTTGTTGTTTGATTATCCATATTTTTATAACTTCATCTTTTTATTTCTTAAAAACAAGATTGGTGTGGTTTAGTGGGTGGTGATGTGAATCATATTGTTGTGTCCCTTGGAGATTTTTCTCAAGACAATTTGCATTCGTCCTTGGCCATCTAAAAACAAAAAATTGCATTCGTCTTCACTTACTTTTTCAGAGTGTAGTTGCTACATATTTTTCGTTGCTGTCGTCTATAGTTCGGCCTCATGTGAAATTAATTAGCTGTGTTATTATAGATGTTGAGATTCACTGGCATCACCGAGATTTGATTATGATCAGTCCCATTCATAAAGAATATTCTGGAATTTGTGGGTTTGTACGGTATGAGGTGAGTGCTTTCAGCTTTTTTCATCGTTGCTCAAATCTGAATTTGAAATTATTATAGGGTTGCTGAGACATTCACTTTACATGGTGTTTGTTTGGCGGTGTTTCATGAACCTTGTATCTGGTAAGTGTTCTGATTTTAGATTTGAAAATATCCCTTTTTTTTTTCTTGTTCATCGTTCCAGGTCAAACTGCTGAAAGCTAAGAGATTCAAAGACAAAATCATCATCACACTCCCGGCTAATGGTTACGTATTCCTGAAGCTTAATATGACTTGATTTCCATCAGCTGTATATAATTTTGTATCAGAAACGGGAAGAAACTGAATTTAATCTTCCTTTTACCTGTTTTTACAGGTCAGAGAGTGGAAATTGATGTCAACCATGAACCTGAGGAAACAGCACCATCCAGTGTAAGCATAAATAAAGCCATCTGGGCAAGCATACTGGGATGTTTTCTGCTGTTGATTTCCTCAATCGTTATCTTCATACGTTACTTGGACCGACCAGATAGATCTCAACAGACTAGTGCTCCGGTTAGCGCAAGCGTTGCAGCGCCTACAACTCCTGATAGAAGTAGCGCAGCGGTTATAAAGGAAATGTCTCCTCGAACACCACAACCATTCGTAGACTATGTCCGGAGAACGATCGACGAAACTCCATACTACAAGCGAGAAGGGAGGAGAAGGATTAATAATCCTCAGAATACATTCTAGACTCAGTGAGTGGCATATGAATGGTACATAATTATGCTATAACCCTCAGAATACATTCTGGACCCAGTGAGTGGCCTATGAATAGTACATAAATGTGCTATTAAGCTCACTTCAAAGGCTGTCAAATGGAGATGCTCACTTTCACGCATTAATGTTGTATAATTTTCAAACTAACAATTTTGCTAGCTTCATTTAGTTGTGTAAATTTAGAAATGTATACTATTTAGGAATATATCCTATAAACTCTGATGATTACGTGAAATATTTGTCTGCTAGTGTAGAAGTTACATTACTATGCTCGTGTTTTTTTGTTTTCTTTTTTGGCCTGCCATGCACGTTTGTTCACCTTATTGCTTCTGCAGATACCTTCAGTTTAACTGCACTTTTAGCACATCAGATATTGCTAATGTGCAATCTCAGCCCCTTAATATTTTTTTAGCACCTTCAGTCATTTATTATTTATAGTATGCAATTTGGTCTGTGTTTGTCAAATTCTAATGAAACATATTACTCCTTCATTTCTATTTAACTGTTCAGTTAAGATTAAATTATGCATATTAAAAAATATAATAATTATTTTTATTTTTATTAAAATATTTTTTGAACTCTATATTACCCTTTGAACTAATGTTAGAATTGGTATAAGTGTAATCAATATTTTTTTAAAAGATGAATGAACCATTAAATAAGAACAAATTTTTACTCTTATTTTTTAAGTGGACACTTAAAAAGGAACCAATAGAGTAATGCATAACATTTTCTAAATGAGTATGCAATTAATAAATTGTAAGAAAAAATGTTATCCCCTTGTATATTCCATTAGAATTAGAGAAAAACACCGAAGGAAAAAAAAATCAAAATTACACGTTATATAAAACCCAAGATTGAATGCCAAAAAATATTGGGAACTAGAGTTGGCATATTGACCCTAATTGAATCACCAAAATTTCAATTGATATTATGCTAAAAGATAAAGTTTATTTATTAAAATATTTTTTATAATATTTAATGTTGAGTAATATTTTTTTCTCAATTAGTTGACTAAATCAAGAATATTTTAGTAATGATAACATTAAATGCTATATATTTTATTAAAATTTACTTACTATCTTTTAGACCATCACATATATAATTTGTTTAGTTTATATTTAAGCCTGAAGTAGATTATAAAATAAAAACAAATGGTTTACTTATAAAAATGGTTGGTTAAAATAGGGTGGTTAATTTGTTATCCATGTCCTTTTCCATGTTCAGCATACACAATATTTTTTCAATGTTATCCCCTTGTATATTCCATTAGAATTAGAGAAAAACACCGAAGGAAAAAAAAATCAAAATTACACGTTATATAAAACCCAAGATTGAATGCCAAAAAATATTGGGAACTAGAGTTGGCATATTGACCCTAATTGAATCACCAAAATTTCAATTGATATTATGCTAAAAGATAAAGTTTATTTATTAAAATATTTTTTATAATATTTAATGTTGAGTAATATTTTTTTCTCAATTAGTTGACTAAATCAAGAATATTTTAGTAATGATAACATTAAATGCTATATATTTTATTAAAATTTACTTACTATCTTTTAGACCATCACATATATAATTTGTTTTGTTTATATTTAAGCCTGAAGTAGATTATAAAATAAAAACAAATGGTTTACTTATAAAAATGGTTGGTTAAAATAGGGTGGTTACTTTGTTATCCATGTCCTTTTCCATGTTCAGCATACACAATATTTTTTCAATTTTAGGCCTAGCTTGAAAGTTAACTTTTGAGCGAGGCCCTTTTTTTTTTTGCTACCATAACTTAAAATGGATGGATATTAATTTGTATATTGAAATAGAAGTTAATTTATGAGTGAAGTTGAAAACAGAGACTTAATACATCGAAACATCTATATAGAAACATATTCTTTAAGAATATGTTTACATACTGAAGTTAATTTCTAAGCGAAGATTTAAATACAGAGATTAACTTCTATTTTGCTCGATAATGAATTTATATGCATAACTTTACAAAAAATCACAAACACATATCTACCATTTTATTATATCAAAAATTTCACACATTTTATTAATTCCTTCGAAATCAATGTTTTTTAATGTAATAGTTAATTAATAGAGAAATGGGTCCACATTGAGAAATGAGTCTGATATGGCTGTATGGCTGAAGGAATAATAGGATTATCTATAACATTAAAAAATAGAAATTTTGAAGGAATTAATGAAATATGTGCAAATTTTAATTTATTGAAATGGTAGAGATGTGTTTGTGATTTTTGGTAAAGTTATGTATATGGATTCATTATTGAGCAAACCGAAAATTAATTTTTGTATTTGAATCTTTGCACGGGAATTAACTTCTATATGTGAATTCAAATGTTTACACACAGATTTAAAATCTGTTTCCATAAAAACATTAACTTCTGTTTTGCCGTGTTGAGTCTCTGTTTTCAAGTTCGTTCGGATATTAACTTTTGTTTTGATGCATAAGTTAATATTCGTTTTAAGTTCTACTATGATTAAAAAAAGATCTTGATTTTGTGTGATGAACATGGAAAAGGGTAGGAGTGAGTTCGGGTTGGTTTGGTTGTGTCAAAAAATCCTTCAACCTAAACCAAACAACTTGCTCAAGTTTGGGTTGGGTCTCGAGTTGGTAAATAAAAAATTAAATTTTTGGAATTATTTTGAAAATTCTTAAAAAATTATAATAAATTACTTATAGTTTATAAAATTACTTGTTTATTTTATTTTATTGATTTCATCTACACAAACATAACAAACTAAACAAAAAAGAAAGAAAGAAATAGAATAATTATAAATCATGTAATAGAAGTTTAGCTCATAATGTGTCATAACATAAACTCATAATGTCACCATGTATCACAAAATTATAACAACAATCGATCTCAAAATATGCAACAGCCAGTAATTAATAATTGGTATATTCATTAAGTGATTAAGTCTCATTTTTTTAAAAAAATATATATATAACAAAACAATTATATTTTTAGTTTTAATCGGTTTGATTCAATTTAGATTAAATTTTGAAATAACTAATTCGAGAACCGAACCAAACCACCCTGGTTTCATTTGTTTGGGTATATTATTGGTTTGGATCGGTTTGAGTTAGGTCAAAATAGTGTTTAAATCAATTCGGTTCGATCAGATTATCGGATTGACCCAACCCAAAACCCAACCCTAAAAAAAGGTGTGGCAGACAAAGTAGTCACTTAAAAATAACAACTACTTTGCCCAATTCTTGAGGCATATCTTTCTAATCAAATTTTAGGTTAAGAGGACGTTGTTCCCATTAATGTTCAGAAAAGTTTTCAAACTGAAAAAGGTAGTACTTATTAACCCCATTTTGTTCACGATGTAAAGGCCATTATCTTGTCTCCTAAAAACACTGAGTGAGAACTAAAGGCCCGTTTGGTGACCATGATAAGAAGCTCAGAATAGGATAACTTATCATATCATGTTACTATCTGTAGTTTAGTGAGCCAGCAAGATTTGATAAGCTTATCTTGTTAACTTATCATATCCTATTCTCTAGTACAAAAAGTTATCCTAAGAGGAGAGTTGGGTTAGAGGCCAACAGGATAGGATAATGATTTTTATTTTCTACCTTACCCTTACTTATAATGCACACATATTCTTAAATTAACATTTAATTTTATATTAAAAAATTAAAATAAAAAATTAAAATAAAATAAAATAAATAATAAAAATAAAAAATAATAATAATTATTATTATAAATATTGATAATAATAAAAAATTTAATAATAATAATAATAAAAAAATAAATAATAAATATTGATAATAATAATTAATAATAATAGTAGTAATAAAAATAATAAGTAATAATAATAAATCATATTAATAGTAATTATAATAAAAATAAATAATTATAATAGTAATAAAAATAATTAATAATAATAATAATATTAATATTAAAAAGAAATAATAATAATAATAATAATAATAATAATAATAATAATAATAATAATAATAATAGTAGTAATAATAATAATAGTATCTATTCTGATATCTCATAAACACATCAAACACTTGATAGGATAAGAGTTTATCGAGGCTTATCCAACTCTTATCATATCCTGTTGTTATCTAACCTTCTTATCCTATCTTGCCTTATTATATCCTGTCCACCAAATGAACCCTAAAAAGTAAAAATACATGTTTAGTTGTGATTTTCCTCATCACAAGCTAAATTTTGCGCTATTAATTACTTTTGTGAGATGAAAATTATTTGTACTCTAATAAAACTTAATCTAATTTGTCCCAGTCATGTAGTTCAGGTGAGTGCATGGAGACATGTGTGTGTGAGTATGAAGTTCGAATCCCGATTATACTACTTTCCTATGAACTATAAAAAAACTTAATCCAATTTGTAATATTCTACAGCCTACTTGAACAATCCCTTATGAAGTTATGATAAGTGAGACATAAAGTAATACGCTAAATTTTAATTCAGTCTCCTTATAAATTATGACTGTCAATTAATTTAGTTTTTGAAATTAAAAAAAAAATAATTAGTGAAGTTTACATTTATCAATCAATTTATCTTTTTGATCAACTTAATCCCTAAAATATTTAAAATACCTTTTTAATGTATGAAAATAACAACTATCAACCTATTTAGTCTTTTAAATTATTTGAAAATGAATTAATCTAGTCCTTATATATAATTTTAGAGACTAAATTGATTGATTATTTTAACTGTAGAGATTAAATTGATTGAATTCCGAGACAAATAATTCATTTTCTTAGTTTTTGAAAATAAATTAATTGATTATTATAATTTCAGGATAAAATTTAACTGGGGGATGTATTTTGCAATTTGCATTACTCGGTGAAAATAAGGAGGTTTAAAAACTTTTCAATTGACAAAAATAAAAATAAAAAGGTTGCAATAAAAAAGGGGTTTAAAAGAAATAACGAGAAAAAAATTCCAATTCAATTGGTGAATAGTGAATGTTTATGCTACGCTAGGGTTTCTCTTATCGTGCCTGCTTCCAAAACAAAAAAGCTATTCTCTTCCGCATTCGTAAATCGTAAGCCATGGAATCTCCCGGTAACGACCATGTGCTTGGTGGCGGAGAACCCAACGACGTCGTTAGACCCTTTTCTGACAGAGAAGAACACGAACAACACCATAACTCTCAACCCCTCACCGGCGATGGTGCTAGTCCCGGGTAACTTCCCTCTTCTTTCTTTTTCTTTCTCAATTCTGTTTGGCTTCCGAGAAAATCCTGGAAAATTGAAACATTAAGAAAATTCGGCTTAAAGGAATCCCTCTTTCTCATTTCCTAGAAAAAGCGGCTTATTTGTTATTTAGATTAGATGCTAATGTTCTTAGATTTGGTTCTAATTGCACTCGACCCAACAATTTGCAGAAAGATATTTATAGGTGGTTTAGCGAGAGAAACGACCATTGGTTAGTGCTTGCTTTGTCTTCATATAAATTATGATTATCATTATGGTTATTAGGGTTTCAATCCCGTATCCGTATCGTGTGGATATCTAGCTTTTTGCATTGGTTTCTCACTTACCCCTTTGTCCTGTCTTACTTGTTGCAGCTCAATTTATCAAGCACTTTGGTAAATATGGTGAGATTACGGATTCTGTCATCATGAAGGACAGGAAAACCGGGCAGCCTCGTGGATTTGGGTTCATAACATATGCCGATCCCTCAGTGGTTGATAAAGTCATTGAGGACTCTCATGTCATCAATGGAAAACAAGTATGACTCGCATTTTATGATGTCTTGGATTAGACATTGACATGTTTTGTTTTGTTATAGTGATTAGTGAATGGATACTTTTGCTTGCTCTCATGGTTTTGGGATCATATATATAGGTTGAGATTAAGCGGACGATACCCAGGGGAGCTGTTGGCTCTAAGGATTTTAGGACAAAGAAAATATTTGTAGGTGGTATTCCTTCAAATGTGACTGAAGGTAGGTTGCCTCTTTGGTTAGCTAATGTTTTGCTGCTTGGCTCTGTGGTGTCAACAAGGAGGACCCATTGTAACACCTTGAGAGGGCAAACTTCAAAATATGAGGACAGTATGGTTATTTAGAATGTCTAGTCTAGTTGTAGATTCTAAAATTCAATAATTCAATATTGTCATTTTTATGTAAAGGGTACACTTAAGGATCTATCAGGTTGTCAATGGTAAAGCTTGCTTCATTTAGAAAAGCTTCTTATGAACCACCTGCACATGCATAATTTATGTATCTTCTGACATGAATGTTGAGCGTGTTTGTATGGTGGTGTGTGAGTAAATTGACTATCTTCATTTGCTCCTCTTTCTCCCTTTAAAGTTCGGTTGAAATTAACTTCATCTATTTTTCAAGAAAAAGTTATTTTGAAGATGACCTGTTAATAAAAAGATAGCTGTCAAAAATGTCTTCTTGCTTTGGTTGGTATGGTTTTTTTACTCAGATGCACTTTTGCAGATGAATTTAGAGACTTCTTTACACGCTATGGAGAAGTCAAAGATCACCAAATAATGCGAGACCATTCCACCAATCGGTCTCGTGGCTTTGGGTTTATCACATTCGACTCTGAGGACGCTGTTGATGATCTTCTTTCCATGGGGAATAAAATTGAGCTTGCTGGAGCTCAGGTGAGGAATATTTTATTCAGGATGAGTAACCTGCATTGCATTGTTCTATCTACCTAGCAGATACAGAAGTAGAATACAAGGCATAACATCTGTAGTTGATATCCAATTATTTAGGGTTAATTTTATAAGTTCGGGATTTTGTTGGCTGAAAGTTTATTTTAAGATTGCATGAAAACAGTACAAGATTTGCATCTTGGTTTTTGCTGGTACCCTGAATTGCATAGTTTTATTTTCTTTTGTGAAAATCCAACTATCTAAAGCTTTAGTGTTCATGTCCAAAAAAATACTTATGAATCATTATTAACTTTAAACAATACTTTACTGTTAAGGATCCTTCCATGACTTCTCACATTTCTGTCGTCTTCAATGTACTAGTTTTCGATATACTTTGCACACACACACACACAAAAACAAAAAGAGTTCCGTAGTTTTTGTAGCATCATATGCATATTAGTGATAAGTGAATATTAGTGCTTTTGGGTTTTCCTTGGGGGCCCAATGAGGTTTGCATCAGATGTTTTATAGAATTAGTGAGGTTCGCCCATTGTTTTCTTGGAAAATTTTACACTATGTTTCGAATAGTTTGCAGAAGCTGTTGCATAGTAAGTAAATGTTTATGGGGGAGGAAATTCAAGTATATTTGCTGGAAATTTGTTCTATTCATTTTTTGTTTTTGTGATGGGGGGGTCTGTTAAGGGATAGTTATATTGATACGTGATCGATCCCATCTGCAAGAGTTATATTGCCTTGAGTTTGTTTTAACTGCTTGGACTATTATGTGGCTTGTTGCCTTATCAATCAAAACCAATTTTGACATTTATTTGTATGATCTGCCAGATTAGGAAACTTGTTGAATTATTGTCTACCTATTTTTATTCATATTAAATATATAATTTTAGTAAGTAAACTTCTTTTGTAGGTGGAAATCAAGAAGGCTGAACCAAAGAAGCCAAATGCACCTCCTCCATCATCCAAGCGCTATAGCGACTCAAGATCTTCATACAGCGGTGGATATGGAGATGCTTATGATGGATTTGGTGGCAGCTTTGGAGTTGGGGGTGGATACAGGTCAGCTAGTGTCTACGGCGGCAGAGGCAGTGCTTATGGTGGCTTTGGAACCGATTTTGGTGGTGGGTACGGAGGATATGCTGGTGCGATGGGGCCCTATAGAGGAGATCCTTCCCTTGGGTATGGTGGCCGTTATGGTGGAAGCTTTAGTAGAGGTTATGATCTTGGTGGTTATGGGGGACCTAGTGAGAACTATGCGGTATATGGTGGTAGTGCTGGTGGTGGGGGTTCTTCTGGTGGTGGTGGCGGTGGTAGTGGCGGTGCCTATCAAACTGGCTATGATGCCGGCGTGGGAGGCGGAGGATATGGAGGGGCTAGTGGAGGCTCCTACTATGGAAGTAGAGGAGGATATGGCGCTGGTCGATATCATCCTTATGGAAGATAGAAGCTTCTGAACAAGCATTTTTAATCTAGCATATTAAGCAAGTTTGTAGTTTGTGTTTGGTTCTTCAGTTCGTTTACATTTTTCTTTTTATCCAAAGAAAAAAATTTGTCAAGAATACTTCCCATTACGAAATTTCTTTTGGCACTCTGTGAAGTTAATTTATGATTGATGTAAGCTGCAAATTGTGGAGATGGTTGTATTCAATCTTGTTGTAACCTCTATCTTTTTATGATTTGATTTGTTAATATGTTTTATTAATCTGAATGAAATTCATCTTATATTTTTTTACACAAAGTAGTAGGTATTAAATGAAAAGTTAAATATGTTAGTATTTTGTAGTAGTATCTTAAAAACGTAAATACCATTTAATATATTTTTTATCAAGTAATTAAGAAAATTGGTGAAAATATTTTATCGTAAGATTTAAAAACTTTTAGGTAAAAATTATGATGCACCCAAAATGACATGGAATGATGACTATATCTGTCATTGAATTTGGACTTCAATATTACCAGCGCTTCTTCATTTGGTTGAGGGGAAAATGAGAGAAAATGAACGTATTTTTTTTCTTTTAAATTATATTTTTAGAAGTTAAGTTTTTTATTATATTGAAATTTTATTTTTTAATCAAATAAAAGAAATTATTATATTTTTTGTTACAGAATAAATTATGTTGTTAATCGGGTTTGTTTTTTATCTTTTTTTTTTCCTTTTTCATCCAAACTAATGATAAGTTTATATTCTCTCATCAGATAAAAGTAGAGTGCATGTATTCAATTTCAAATATATGTCGTTGAAATAATAAAAGAAAAGTAATAAATAAATAACATTATTGTTGAAACAAAGGGAATAAGTGCCTCACGTGTGAGATGGCTCATGGATGGAAAATGAAGTGCCCCATACCATACCAGCCACAACATTACCCATTTTTCTTGCTTGAACCTAAATACTGAAAAAGCATAAAAATTGACAAAAATAAAAAACATATTTATTATAACTATTAATTGGGAAAAACAAAAACAAGAAACAAGGAGAATGACTTTAGGCCTTTAGGAAGCTTAATTTAAGAGAAGATCTTTTATTTTATTATCATTGCTCTAGTGTTACCTCCTTTTTCTCCCATGCTCGTTCCATCAAAAAATCAAAAAAAAAAAAAAACATAAAAATTAGGTGTTAGAAAAAGGGAAAAATAACTTACAAATAATGCCCTAAACTTTTCACCATTTCTAAATATAATATGCACCAAGTTTCTTTTCTTGATCAACCCTTCAGTTTTACTATATATATATATATATATATATATATATATATATATATATATATATATATATATATATATATATATATATATATATATATATATATCAACAATAGGAATAGTAATTAGTATGTCTCTAAATTTAAACTTTTTTTTAGTAACTTTGGATATATATCAATACGAGCATTTCAACTATACTATTTTCCTAAATTATTTTAAAATTTAGTATGTTGGTAAAAGAGTATATTTTTTAAGTAATAATTCATCCGTTCTCACTTTCAAATATTTATGATCATTTTTTTAAAAATATTTTAATAATATTATGCAATAATATTTTAATTTGATTAATTAAAAAATATATTTTGAATAAAAATAGTGATAAATTGACACTAAATTTAATAGAGCGAGAATATCCAAACCTAAAAATAAAAACTATTTTATTGTGGTTATCACTATTATTATTATTTTTTTGGTAAAAGTTGATTATGATTATTATTATTACAGTCATATTTGTTTAGTGAGGCTCCCTTTGGGATCGGATCTGAGACGAAGAGAGTGTTCACTCTTGTTCAGTGGTGCAGAAAGTTACTTCACTTTCTTCCTCTGCTTCTTCTTTCTTTCTCACCATTCTTCCTCCACCAGCCATGAACAGATGAAACCACATTTCTTCCTCTTTTCCGCCATTGCCATTTCTCTCCTCTCATCAGGTTCTCTCTCTCTCTCTCTACCTTTTCCTTCTTTCTTCACGGTGACCTCTTCATTTTGCTTTTTCTTTATTGGGGGGGGGGGGGTTTCACTCACTGTAGTAGAATCAAAGATAGCTCAATGGGGTTTCTAAAGAATCAAACTTTTTAACTTGGGGCGTTTTAGTTTAGGCGCATTTCGCATAAGACCATGTTGGGTGCTTCGATTACTCTTCTGGGTTCTCTATGACGACGCTCCTTTCTTCTTCAAGTTATGGTCTTGATTCTTGGGATACTTGTAAAACTGAACCTTCTCTGTCTGAAGGCCTTGTCAATCTTATTGTGGTTTTAAATTTTTATTTTAATTTTATGATGGTTTCTTTTGGGTTGTTAACGTTTCTGAATTTGAATTCTCTTTCTGTGGGATTTTTAAATGGATTGTATTAAGTTGGATGGTTTTCTGTTTATTGTGTTTTAAAGGGGCCACTTGCAAATTCTGTCCTGTTTACTTTCATTTGTATTTTGAATTTGATTATCTGTGTGAAGATTAATGGCTGTTATCTCAACCAGCGTAATTAATTTTTGACAGTTTTTTTCCCCCTAAATGTCAATTTTATAGCCGTTTTAATATTGCAGGAGATTCTGTAATTAAGAGCTTTTTGAATTAGTACATAATATTTTGTAATTCACATTGTTCAGATATCCTTCATGGAAACTCCTGTCAATGGAGTTGAGTCCTTATCAGAGATTCAGAATTCAGTTTCTGTGCTACATCTACATCTCGATCCTCCTTCAACATCCGGGACTCCCCGTCCTTCGCGCCCTCCCTTGAGAGCATCTAGAAATCACGGCGCTTCGACATCCCTTTCGATTGGTCACCATAATTATGGATCAAAGACCATCCACCATCAAAACGGCCATGTAATTAAACAAAAGCATACCTATCAGGAGGGCAACAATGTGGATCATGAAGGGTTTCCAACAAATTTAAGCAGCAAGCAACCATTTGATGATTCCAAGAATTTTGAGTCAAGTGAAGTATTAGAATCTGAGAATTGCATCGTAGGTCCATCGAAACGAGCGGTAGTTAATCACGGAAAGAGTTACTGTCCGCCAGATGTTGTTACTTTTTACCCGAGTCCTCAGAATAGTTTCTATTCGGCCACTGTCTATTCAGAAGCCAAAGAAAGTTTCACCAACACTGAAGTCAGTGAGCGTGCTAGTGTTGATAAGTCACGCGAAAGCGGTGAAGTTACGAATTCCTGCGATTTCAATGAGAGCAGGAAGACCAGCATCTGTAGACTGAGTACCGGAAGTGATGTTAGCGACGAGAGCAGCACCAGTAGTTTGAGCAGTGCTTTGTATAAACCTCACAAGGCAAATGACATAAGATGGGAAGCGATTCAAGCCGTCCGAGCTCGTGATGGGATGTTGGAAATGAGGCATTTCAGGTTGTTGAATAAATTGGGATGTGGAGACATAGGAAGTGTGTATCTAGCGGAACTGAGTGGCACTAGGACTTCATTTGCGATGAAAGTCATGGACAAGACGGAGCTGGCGAGCCGGAAGAAGCTTCTGAGGGCTCAGACAGAGAGAGAGATATTGCAGTCTTTAGATCATCCTTTCTTACCCACATTATACACACATTTTGAGACAGAGACATTCTCCTGCTTGGTAATGGAATTCTGCCCTGGTGGGGACCTGCACGCACTCCGGCAAAGACAACCCGGGAAGTATTTTTCGGAGCATGCTGTGAGGTTAGCAATTATTCCTTATTGTATTCTTTGGATATATGAACTCAACTATTCCATGGCACTTTGAGATTGAAACCATAGATATGAAGTAAAACTCGTTTCAGAATATATGTACTCAGAATATTCCATTGCTGATTACTTTGGTTCTTTACTTATTCCTTTTCCAGCATTGTGACATTCTGATTCTCTAACGGTTTAGTTTTAAGACATTCTGATACTGTCTTTTAATCATGTATTATTGTCATTAATAGCGTTCAGATTTCAATCATTTGTGACTATTAATAGCTTTTACTAAGAAATATTTGTTTCTGATAATTTCTCCGGCAAGTAACTCATCTGTTACTTGTCAGAAATACTTTCTGTATGAATAGCTTTTACTAAGAATCTGTAGTTTTTGGTTTGCATTGCAGGTTTTATGTAGCAGAAGTTCTTCTTGCTTTGGAGTACTTGCATATGCTTGGGATCATCTATAGAGACCTTAAACCCGAAAACGTGTTAGTGAGAGAAGATGGTCACATAATGTTGTCAGATTTCGATCTCTCGCTAAGGTGCAGTGTCAGTCCAACTCTAGTGAAGTCTTCAAACTCTACTTTGGAGACGAAAAGCTCTGGATACTGCATCGAGCCGACATGTGTGATGCCACGAGACTGCATCCAACCATCATGTTTCACACCGCGGTTCCTATCTGGCAAATCCAAGAAAGAAAAGAAGTTGAAACCAAGGAATGACATGCATCACCAGGTGACTCCTCTCCCAGAGCTGATCGCCGAGCCAACAAATGCCAGATCGATGTCCTTCGTGGGCACGCACGAATACTTGGCGCCTGAAATCATCAAGGGCGAAGGACATGGCAGTGCGGTAGATTGGTGGACGTTTGGGATATTCTTATACGAGCTCTTGTTTGGCAGAACGCCATTCAAGGGATCGGTGAACCGGGCGACGCTGTTCAACGTGGTTGGACAGCCCTTAAGGTTTCCGGAATCTCCTAGTGTCAGCTTTGCTGCCAGGGACTTGATTAGGGGTTTGCTTGTGAAAGAGCCTCAGCATCGTCTTGCCTATAGACGCGGCGCCACGGAGATAAAACAACACCCTTTCTTTCAGAATGTTAACTGGGCGCTGATCCGATGCGCGAATCCTCCGGAGGTGCCGAGGCAGGCCATGAATCAACTCCAAACTGAAAAGGAGCTTGGTGTGAAGCCCTCTGGTAATTATTTAGACATTGATTTCTTTTGATCCATGTTCTCTCTCCTTTGCATAAAGAATGACGCAAAAGTTTTCAACTTCATTGATAAGATCTTATGAACTGTTGTAAGAAATTCCAAATGCCTTATATTGAGGAACAAATCTTCTTCTGTTCTGTTCTCTCATTTATCTCTTAAGAAAACTTGTTTTGTATATCTATTCTATAGCATTTACCATCAAATAAAGCATTATCATTTTTAATTGATTCTGATAAAAATTAAAAGTTATTTATAGTTTGTTACGACAAGACTAATAATTTTTTTAATCTTTTTCCTTTCTCTTTCCTACTACGATTAATTTTTGTGAAAAATAATTTAAACTTTAAAGTAACTCTTTAAAATAAGAAAAAATTTGATTACTTTTTGCTTCTCGTTATTTTTAAAAACACAAACAAATATGTTAAAAACTTATAAAAGTGATCTTTTATTAAAACAATTTTTTTTTTTTTTTTGCAAAATAAGCACAATAGTGTGTTTCGCATTTCACATACACAATAAAAATGTAAAAAAAAAAAAAACCCACTTTGAGCAAACAATTGAAGAAAAATAACTTGGAAATTGCCAATTGCCATGCCTCGTTATGGTCATATGTTGGTCTTGTAAATCGTAATGGCATGCGTCATAACTCATGCTTCTTCATTCTTGAAACAGACCAAGAAAATGTTATTTTTTAATTTTCTTTTTAAGTTTTGGGTTGAATCGTTGCTAATTAATTAATCCTAAAAAGAATAGGTTAACATATTAATACGGACTTTTCTATTTTAATATATTGTTGTCTTACTTGGTAAATCAATTTTCGTTAAGATTGAAAATTTTTCTAAGCTGTCACAAAAACACTTGTTTCTAATTTTATTAACTTAATGGTAATGTATAACTTTCCCGACAAGTAAATAATTTTGACATAAAATACTCTTAACAAGTGATCACTCAATGTATTTCGATTGAAATTTTTATATAAATGGAAAAAATGTTTTAAAAATAATGTGACAGGTTCTCGATTACTAAACCTTGTTTTTTAGTGTTGATATCCATTTATTTTTTTGGATCTCGACTTGCTTGTGTCTTCGACAACTCATTTAACCATTTTTTTTTTCGTTACACGAGGAAAGAATCATTCAACAATTATTTTTTGGTCAAAGAATCATTCAACATTTTGAATACAATAGATTGTCAAATTAGAGCGCTTGAGCAAAATTGGCTGAGGGATTGGAAGATTTTAATTTTTGTACGTTAATATATCTCAATTATGGATAAAATCTTACATTATGTGTCTAGTTAAAATAAATTTTAATTACACCTCAATTATGGATAAAATCTTACATTATGTGTCTAGTTAAAATAAATTTTAATTACACATATTAAGAGTGTATTGGATTAGGTTTTAATCCAACGTAAGTGAGAAAGTTATATTTTATACTTTCAAAAATTTTTGATTATTCTTTTAAGAAAAGAAAAATCATTTTGGTTATTCAGTTAAAAATTAGACATTATTTCGAAAAGTTTTAAAATTGTTTTTTACCGCTAAAAATTATGTTAAAAATCGTTTCTGACAATAAATATATCTAACCAAAAATCAATTATATTTCAGACAATAAATTCTTTTTTCGCGACTTATTTTCACAGTTAATCACAACTAATCCAAACACACTCTAATGCATTCATTCAACGTATGATAAAGTTAAACACCTTTTTTTTTTAAAAAAAATGAGTTACTGCTAAATGTTAAAAAAATATTTTGATATAAACTTGATAAGTTTGTATTTAAAAAAGCACCAAGTCATTCTTTGTTTTTTCTGTCTTGATTGACGTACATGAATTAATCAATAGTCGAGATACTTTTAGAAAAGTATAAGATGAAGATCATGCTCGAGATGATCTAATTATTTAAATCTAACTTTATTTAATGGAGGTGTTCCCAAGTTGAATTAATTGATCTTTAAAAAAAAAATTCACATGAACCATTTAGTCCATTTTTTAATTTTGCCATTTAATCAGTTTGATTAGATCATCTATTTAGTTTTTTCTTTACTTTTAAATGTATTTATTGAAAAAATGAAATTCACAAATTATTTTGGTACATAAAAAACTCGACTCAAATTCAACTTTCAAGTCAATTATTGTTTAACTTAGCCAATTTTTGTTTTTAAAAAATCACTCAACTCAATTCATTCATTTCGAACCATAATCTTATTATTCACATTGGGATTAAACAAATAACTGCATTCTTGATAAGCAAGGATGTGTGCTTCAACGGTTAACGACAAGTCGATTTGTTTACATTTTTATTATAAATAAAATACTTTTGAATAAATAATATTTTTTTTTACTTTCATCAAAATTACTACACTAAAAATTATTTTTTAAAAAATACACAACTAGAATACTAGCTCCCACAAGCCTCAGCTCTTTATTTATTTGATTCTTATAAATTTCAATTAATACATTGAAAATTGAAAAGTACATAGTAAAATCTTACTAATAGTAGCATGTTTCTAGAAAAAAAAGAAATAGGAAAAATGGTTTGAATAGAATTTCAATTAGAGAATGGTAGGTTAAGCGAGCGAGTGGGATTGAGTTTGGGAAGTGAAGCGCGTGGTACTTGTTGGTTACGTAATTCTGAGATTGAAGGTTAGAACGTAATTAGAACAAACGGAGAATTAAATTAATAAGAAGAGAAGGCATGCAAATTGCGCGTTCATCCATGCCGTTATCTCACACTCACACTCTCTTCATCCGTCGCCACTTCGTTCACAATATGGCTTCCGCCGCCGTCGATGACGCCAAGCACGGCTTCTCCCGGCCGGAGATGTACAAAGACAACCTCGCCGGCACCGTCGACGCTCACGACCGCCACGTGTTCCTCTGCTACAAGAATCACCTCAATTGGCCGCCTCGTGTTGTGGCCTCCGACGCCGATCCTCTCCCCAAGCGCGTCGCCTCCGCTTGGAAGGCTCGCAAAAAGGAATTCCCCCTCAAGGTAACAAACAACCTCTTCCTCCCTTTCCTTTACATCCTAATTTTGTTAATTATTTTAACTTTTTATTTATTCTTAAAAAAACAGTCTTAAGTATAAATAATTTTCCTATGAATTCAACTTAATGAAGATGATTAGTCATAATTTTCGAGAGTCCCTGAACAAATAAGAATAAACATTTTTTTACGTAATTATAATGAAAATTACTGGTTGTCTATATTTTATTATTACAGTAATAGTAATAGTAATAAATACTTATTTTATGCTATAGAATTTTCCTCTATAAGTTTTTTCTTAATGAAAAAAATAAAAATGTTCTGTTTGGGTTTTGGCAAGCAGACAAAAGTGACGGTGTGCGAGGCACGTGAGGAGGCGGGGTTCTCGAACGGAGACGTGTTAATTTTCCCGGACATGATAAAATACAGGTACAAAATAGTTCCCTTAATCAAAGTTGAAATTTGCGAACTATACTATAAGTTACTGAGAATGCAATGTTGATGTTTGGGATGAAAGGGGTTTGGAGGAATGGAACGTGGAAAAGTTTATAGATGAAGTGATGGTGAGTGGAAAAGCGTGGGACGGAAAAGCGGCGGAAGTGTTGGGAGGAAAATACATATTTGTGTGTGCACATGGAAGTCGTGACGTTAGGTGCGGTGTGTGTGGGCCCCTTCTCATTGAAAAACTCAACCATGAAATTCAACTTCGAGGTTTGAAGGATGAGATCACTGTTATGGCTTCTTCTCACATTGGAGGCCATAAGTATGCTGGAAATTTAATTATTTACAGTCCTGCTCCTCACGGTAAAAACATCATGGGTCACTGGTTAGTACTACTACTAATTACTTCTCTCACCTCATCCAGTTTAAATTTCTTTTTCTTTTTTCTTTCTGAAGAATTGTTTTTTAAAAAAGGATTTTCTACCTTGTGCTTAACAATGATTAGCTTTTAAATAGAATAGATGGTTTAGTTTGAGTTAATGAAAGGTCTAATTGTAAAGAGTTCATTATTTCTTTAGAAATTAATATATTTTATTGATGTTATCACCTTTCTTAATATGTATAATTTTTGTTGGCAAATGTTATCCAGTGTTTTACGGACATTTCTTAAGGAGTTAAATGGAGTAAAAAGTTGTTAAAAAATTTAGATTTTTGTACAAGAGACAAAATAATTAACAAGTGTTTTAACGATATTGTTTAACAAGACGCTAATATGTTTTAGATGCTTATAAATAGGAATGGAGAGAGTAATTAATTACTATACAACAACAACAACTCAATGTAATCCCCATTTCACGAGGGTACTGGGGTCAAATGTACGCAGCCTTACCTCTATATTAATATAGAGTGACAATTTCCGAGTTTACTCAAGATGACTTCCCGCAACTTGACTAAAATAGAAGAAAAAATGTGTATCAAAATTTACTTATTAGTATTGTAGTCAATTAACTTATTTTTAGTTTGAAACTAACAGATGCTTAACCTTAAGAATTAACCTAATTCATGTCAAACAGATTTTTTAATCTTCTGTTACTAAAATTAAAAACTATTTTAAAATCTAGTTAACAAACAAGCCCTTAATCTTTCAGGTATGGCTATGTTACTCCGGATGATATACCTGCCTTGTTGGACCAACATATTGCCAAGGGAGAGATCATACAAAGACTTTGGAGGTTCATACTTTTACTTTCTTCTGCATTTTTATCATTCAATGAAGTGTAACCTTGAATTATATGATATTTGGAACTGTATTTGCTTTTGCAATTTTGTCTTAAATAACCAAAGGAGAGAACATTATTTGATTGTTGTAGTATATCACCTATGTTACTATTTGATTGTATCATCTTATAATGGAGGATGATTAAATTGAATTAATTATATGAAATTGTTTTCAGGGGCCAAATGGGGTCACCTGCTGTTAAGGGAGGAGATGACAAAAACTTCGCAAACAGAGACGATACCAGCAGCAAGGCGAAGAAGAATGAAGCAGAAAGTAACGATCTGCGCAACAACGAAAACATGTCTGGTTGTTGCCAGGGCGTTAATGGGGTTTCTTGTTGCAGAATTTCAAGTTTTGAGAAAAACAAAGGGAATACTGATAATAAAATCAGTAAAGAAGCAAATGAAAACAAAATAATAAGTTGGAGTTGGCCTACTCCTGTATTGTTGCAGCAACATGGTGTTCTTACAGCTGCTGGTTTACTTGGTGCTTTAGCTGCTGTCGCTGTCGCTTGCAGATTTTATAGAAGGTCAGCCTGAAATTCAAATACTTACTCTCTCTTCGTATACAAAAGTCGTCGTGTCTGTTTGATTTCACGTTTCGACGTGGTAAACGTAGATTTATTTCCAACATAACTAAGAGTATACTTCTACTTGTGTTAGATTGATAAGGGTATTTTCCGTATGTTTACTTATTTTTAAGTAGAGATCTAATAACATCTGGAAATAATCATGAGAACCAATTCTACAGCTTGTATTTATTGGAGCTGTTGACATATTAGTCTTGCAAGAGAAGTAGTGATGAAAAGCTTTACCTTTCTTTTCTTTTGTCTTCTTTGAAATTCAACACGTTAATGATTATATTGTACTATGTTTATAATAATGTTTACTGTTATGAGAGTACTAGTAATGTTTCCCGTTGTGTATTTTGATTTCATGATATAGAGCTAGTGGAGTGTTCCTCTTCCCTTTAAAAAACTTATTCATATTTGGAAGTAAATGAATTAGTGTAGAGTGACCCATCACGAGTCACAAGTTATCGGTTATTGATGTTCACCTTTAACCTATTTATTAATTAATAAATAAATTTAGCAGTTGAAAAATACTAGTCCATCATGAATCATATACACAGAAATGTTATCAATTTTACATCGACACTTCCCTCACTTCAATATTTTTTTTCTTTCTAGTGAGGTCCTAAACTAGAAGTCATTGTCAGAAACATCATTAATACTAAATAGTTAGAAAGAAAAAAACACTGATACATGAAAACCGTTAGATTGTTCGACTGTTGAGGGAGAGAGACTGCCACTGCAATTTCCATCCAAACTGGAGAGGAATCGCGTCCGAAAACTTATGCATTGAGCTTTGCAATCATCTCCTCAACCAACCTCAAAGTAGTATCAACCAATTCCTCTCCTTCTGCATCAATCTCTTCCATAATCCGTTCTACAAGCTCATAATCAATTTGTTTACATTTCTTGGAGCTATAATTATTAGAACAATCCCTCAGAAGCAACAACAGTTCTCTAGCCATTGATTTGGCTCTCCAAGTTCCATCCACACTCAACTGAAGCAAACCCGGCATCACTCCCTCTGTCAAAATCATTCCTCTGTATTTCTCTCTGCAACTCTGACATATAAGGAGAAGAATGCACACAGCATGCTCTTTGCTTTGTGAAGATCCATCTTCAATAGTCTCAACAAGTACTCGGATCGCTCCGAAAGTACTAGCAGCCTCAGAAATCGCGATCTCCGATGTAGAAACAATGTTTTCTAGCAACCCAATTGCTTTCTCAACCAATGGTGATGATTTTACTGAGATGTGGATTAGTTCAAGCAAGGAGAGGATAATACCAGAAGAGAGAATCAATGGAATGATATCTTGGCATGTTGTAAGGTTTTGTAGAGTTGCTATAGCATCAAGTTGGGATTGAGTGTTACTTTTATTGAGAAATTCAGCTAAGAGTTGAACTGCACCAGATGAAGCAATTGGTAATTTGTTTGATTTGCATGAAGAGAGGGTTAGCATTGCTGCTATTGTTAATTGTGTCAATTTCTGGCTTTGACATTGGAGGAGATTCAGCAGAATTGGCAAAGCTCCGAACTTGATTATCCTAATCTTGTTTCTGTCAAATTTGAAAGAAGTTTCTGTGAGAATTCACTAACTGCTGAGGAATTATTTTTTTTTTTTCTTGCCGGGGGCATTCTTACAACAGAAATTATTACAAAATGGACCCTAGTAGAAATTATCAAAAGGGATCTGTTTACAAAAAATATTTCTGTAAACATGGTCTTTGACTGATCACAATTGCATCGTGTGATTCATGTAGCCAATCAAATCTAGTGAAATAAAACTTTTGTAGTTGTTGTTGTTATTCTTACTATAGAAGGAAGTTATGTTCTTCCATGTGTTTTTTTGTACATTACTTTTTAGTAAAGAATCATGATGGTAGAATCTATTAGTAACCAATGGCAAGCATTATTACCAAGAACATATTCCTTAGTCCCCCTAGCAAAAAACCAATCATGGGGTGTTGAAAAGTTCATACTTTTTAATTACTCCAATACAGTGTTGGATTGGGCATGTTTCATTCATTTACTCTAATTTTGTTCTTAAGTAAAAATAAGTTTTTCTTTAGTTAATCAATTGTTCTGTTACGTTATGTACTCGTAACTCATGATCAAGATTTTAAATTGTAATTCCGTTCATGTTACGGTTACAGTCGTACCATGTTAAATGTTGTTGAACGTGGCTATTAGAGACCACAATCACGATATCATGTGGTTTTAGTAACCATCAAACTATGATATTTGAAACCTTGCTTGGTATTTTGGATTGGAAGCAATATGGAGAACTGAACAAAGAAGAAAAGGAAGAAGTTTACACTGAAAATTGAGTTTGAATGAAACTAACCGTTCACTGCCAAAGGAAAGACAGAGAAGAGCACAAAGAGAAGCTTCTATGACTTGATAGTTTCCAGAATGAAGCATGGAAACCAGAGGAATGATAATTCCACTTTCTGCTAAATTCTGTTTCTGCTTTCTGCTAAATCTACTAACTTCCATAGCTGCTTGAATTTGAGCTTCTCTATCACCATTCCATAGGTTTTCCAACACCATTTTCTCCATTGAAACTCTCTCTCTTTCTCTCTCTATGAAGTTTCTTCTTTTGCTCATTGAATCTTTCTTTGCTAGGAAGTGGTAAATGTAGCACTTGATTGATTGCTTGAAGAGGTAGTGTTAAAGCTTTTTTTGTGCGTATTCCAATCCATTGTTTCAAATAGAAGCAACATACAATTCTTTTGGTCAGCTTTTTTAAATCTTTTTGGTGTGATTTTATTAATAAAAAAAGATAAAAAATACTGATTCCTATGAATGAATATTTATCTTTCCTTATATAGAAGCAAACGCTGTGCTTTTGGTAGGTTAAATATTATCATGTGGAAATTTTTTAGTGATTTTTTGTTTGTGCTTTAATGGTAGGGTTGCTAGTAATAGGAGCTTAGAAAGAATATTATACTTAAATTAATCACTTAAATCACGTTGACAACATTGTTCTTTTCTTCAATATCAACGCCAAATCCCTTTTGACCCTTGCTATTAGACCCACCAACCTAACAAAAATAATTATAAAATCAACTGATAAAATAAAATAAAATAAGAGAAGAAAATATTAAGTTACTAAAATTAGAGAAGCTAAGAAAATATTCAGTTACTTAATTTTATCTTTAATTTAAGTAGTTTATGGTCCAGTGGTGTAGAGAAAGCAAATCTTAGGAGCTCAAGGAAATAGGTCTTCTGGGAAAAAATAAAATAAAATAAAGTGTATTTTCTTAAGTGTGTTTTTATTGTTCTTGAATTAAAATTAAAATTTCATCTCAGTGACCCGTGTAATTAAAACACATATTTGGCCGGAATTTGTTTCCTAAATTTTTTATCGTCATCATCAATAGCGTTTTTAATTAAGTTAAGACATTTAATTAGAATGGAAACCTTTTATTAAAAAAGATAAAAATTAAATATGCTTTATACCATAGTGCTTTTGAGTTTCAACAAATATGTAGTGCAAAGCTATATAAACACAATGGCACATTAGATTAGCACCACTGTACGAGTCTCATATTCTACTACAACGATTTCTTACCTCAACAAATAAAATTGGAAAATCATTAAATCAATTATAAGTATCTCTTTTTGTGAGCTCAACTTTCAAACCATGCTTCATAAGAAGAATAATTGAATGGGTTGGGGTGATAGGAATACCTTGCACAACTTTAACATGATACTTTGTCAAAATAGTAGCTGCCACCATTTTCATTTCAATGAATGACAAATCTTTTCCCAAACAAGTCCTTGGCCCAGCATTAAAAGAAATGAATTTATGAGATGGTGGATAAACAATTCCTCCTCTATTAGAAATCCATCTTTCTGGCTTCAACTCCAAACAATCTTCTCCCCATATTTCTTCATTTCTTCCCATTGCAAACAAAGAAATCAAAATCATTGTGTTTGGATTAATTCTATGACCACTTGGAAGTGTGTCACTTTTAATTGCTTGCTTCCTTTCAAGAGGCACAGGAGGAAAAAGTCTTAAAGATTCACATAAAGCACCATGGAGATAAACTAGCTTCTTAACTTCTTCCATTCCTAAAACATTATTATTATTATTATTATTGTCATTAATTATTTCCCCAAAATTATTAAATTTGATTTCTTCAACAATCTTGGATTCCACTAATGGGTTTGAAGAAAGAAGCCAAAAGAACCAAGTAAGAGCTGAAGTTATGGTTTCTCTCCCAGCTACAAACATGTTAAATGAGGCATCCCTTAGAAACTTGTCATCATGAACTTTTCCATTATTTTCTTCCCTCATCAAACATGTTAGCAAGTCACCTTCACCTTCCCACTCTTCATTATTTTTCTTGCACTACAAAAATAAAAATTAAAAAAAAAGGAAGAAATAAAGTTTTAGCAATCGAATAAACAAGTTTTATTGACGGATTTTAGTTGCTAGATATGAAATTGAGTTTGGATATAATGGAGCATCGATGTATTGCGTAATATAATGGATCAACACAAAATGCAAGATTGCCATGTTATTAAAAAATTAAGGGTAGAATACACTTACATCCTTTGAGGTATTTTAAAAATGTAACAAACTCTAAATAATAGGAAAATTAACACTATACTCCATTTGACTCATATTGACTATATTAAACCACCAATTGACAAACCATGTTAAAAAATATATTAGATTAAACAAAAAAAGATATTTTAATATATAACTAAAAGCCTTCATTCCGAAAAATAATCCACAACCTAACTTTTAAAAATAATTCTATAAAAAAAGGCTATTTAAATTTTTAAAATTTTACTATGGTTAAGGACCAGTGCAAATATGTTTTTTTTTTTATATATCCATTCATCTTATTTTAATATTATATAATTTTTAAATAATATTAAAAAAAACTTTTCATGTTTATCTAAAATTATTTTTTTTCCATTTAATTCTTGAAAATTAATTATAGTAAGTTTCATTTTTTAATGCAGAATAAATTATTCTTTCAATAATAATAAACAACGTTTCTTTTTTACACTAATGAGATTTTTATTAAAATTTTATTTTGAATTTTTTATGTAATAATTCTAAAAAAAACACTTATTATCTTAATATATATAGCCAAAAATCTTATTAATCACAAATGCATGTAAATTTTATACAACTACAGATTTTAAAGTTGATACAAGAAGAATTAGATAAATTATTTATTTATATAAAAAATAATTTATAAAATATATGAATAATTTATACAAATAAACTTGGAATTTATGTAGAATAGAATTGATAAATAAAAATTTAAAATAAAAGCTATAGTAAAAATTTCATGAGTGAAAAAGAAGAGAAACATTATTTAATGCTATTCAAATAATAATTTCCTTTTGCATTAAAAATAAAAATAACTATAATTAATTTTTATGAATTAAATGGAAGAAAAAATAATTTTAGATAAACATCAAAGTATTTTGTTTTTTAGATATTATTTAAAAAGATTTATAATATTAAAATAGGATGGAAGAAGATATGAAAAACTTATATGAATAGGTCCTTTATCATAGTAAAAGTGAAAAAATTATTATTTTTTCGTTAATTCTTTTTTTTTTTTTTGCAATGAAGGTTTTTAGTTATATATTAACATTTGTAATTTTTTTATTTAATACAATGTTAATCATGGTCGGTCAATCGGTAGATGTGATTTAATCATCATGATCTAAATGGAGGGGAGTGCTAATTTTTCTATGATTTGGAGTGTGTTGCAATTTTGAGACAACTCAAGGAGTGTAAGTGCATTTTATCCAAAAATTAAATAGCTTATAAAAGGTATATTAAAGGTTTGTTTAGCCTGGTTTTTTTTCTAACTCAAATGCTATTTTTAAGCTAAAGTTATAAATAAGAGTATTTTTTTTAAAAAAAAAACTAAAATTAAAACAGTTTGACAATTTCGCTATTTTTTGACTTGTAAGTTGCTTGTAAGTTAAAAGTTCCTATTTTGAGCTTTTAAGAAAAAATACTTTTTGTAATTGTTCACAAAAAATAAAAAGCAACTTATAAGTTTAAATGGTTTATAAAAAATATTTTTGACCCAAGTTTAATTATAAGTAAAAGAGAAGTAAAATATAAGACGGTGAAACACTACCTAAATAATAAATATATCTAGAACTTTTTATTATTACTTTTTTTATGAGGCAATATTATTTCAAGGAGAGGAATGGAAAGTTTTGCACTTACGTAGATTTGAACCTGATATCTTAATATGATAGAACAATAACACTCTTACTAGGTTACTATAAGTTATTTATTCTTTAAATATAATGACGTTACACTCTCATTCATTGTCGATCAATTATGCAATATATCGATTTTTAAACTCTTACAATAATATTATTATTTGGAAGAGGTTATTGCCACTGGTTTTAATCTATTTATCTGTAATTTGTTACTTTAATAATATTTATGTATTAACACTTTAATTTTATAGGATATAAAAATATATTTTAAATTAAAAAATATTAAAAATAGAGTAGCAATAAACAAAGAGCAATAACAGTAGTCTCGTCATATTATTTTGAACACTAATTATAAAGATCGACTTATTAAAAAGGTTTAATTGCACTTTTGATCGCCCAATTTGTTTAATTGTGCAATTTTAGTATCTCTACTTTAAATTGTGTGATTTTAGTCCTCTAAATTAGTCAATTATGCAATTTTGGTCCCCTATTTTAAATAGCTCAATTTTACTTCGAACACTTTTTCAATTGCATAATTTTGATTCTATTGACCATCTCTTGTTAAGAAACTAATGGACAACGCGGTCAAACTCATACAATGAGTTTCTATTTGTGCGATTTTGGTTTAAAATTTTTCTAATTGCACGGCTTTTGTGCTCTTACACACTTTATTTTATTAATTTGATTGTGTTAACCGTTAGCTTCTAGACAAAAGATAGGTCAATTGAGTAAAATCGCACAATTTAAAAAAGTCGAGTGGAACAAAATCGCACAGTTGACAGAGTTGGGGATTGAAATGACACAATTAAAAGTTGTGAGACCAAAATCGTACAATTAAAAAAATTGAGAGACTAAAATTGCTCAATTAAAAGGTGAGAGAACAAAATCGCTAAATTAATAAAATTAGAAAACTAAAACAACAATTAAACCAAAAAGAAATTTAACAATTAAAAAGAAAAAACAAGTTTAGCCATCAATTTACTCACCTCTTGTCGCTTGGAGGCTATGCAAGAATATAGGAATTGATCAAATGTCTTACAAGCATGGGTCATTTTCTTCTCTTGGCCAATTTGAAGCAATTTTTGAAACTTCCAAACACATTTAGGCACTATGTGTCTATAGAATATGGATTCCTCTGCTTCATTAAAAGCCTTCTCAATTGCAACTTCTGGAAAATCAATTGAAAGACACTTAGGATCATAACCTACAACAATGGAACATATCTTGTCAAATGTGAACCTATTGAACACATCTTGTAGATCCACCAAGGTTCCTTGCTTTTCAATTTGATCCAATACAGGAACTAAACTTGTTTGGATTTTGTTTCTTATGGTTTTCTCCAAAAATGCCTCAAAGGATTTTTTCCTAATCAAGGAATGAAGCAGAGTTCTGATGTATTTCCACGTGTTCGAATCCGCCGTGACAACCCCGTCTCCGAAAGCTTGAAAAATCTCGCGAAATTCAGGGCCTTTTTTTTGTTGAGAAACATGGCTCAGAAGACAAAGAAAAAAACTCAGAAATAAATAAAATCTCAAAAATATATATATAAAATAGAAATGGAAAAATTCAAACTAACTAACTAATATCTCTAGTAGTACCTTTGACGTAATTGTCAAAGCGCTTGCACAATATGTGTTGGACGTTGAGGGAATCACTAGTGATAATATAGGTCATGTTAGTGAACCAGGGTCCTCTGAATTCTCCTGTTCCGCCATGGTGTTTCATGACATCGGTTATGAAATCGTGGAGGCAGAACAAATTGAAGAGAACCGGCGGTAACATTCCGAGAAGAGGGTAATCCGGTAAGAGAGGGTGTTTGCAAGATTTTCTGCGATGGAAGAAGTGTAGGAAACAGAGGAGTGTGATAATTGTTAATGAACATGCAAGTATGTCCATTGTAAATCAACAAATTGTTTTTCCTTTCTTTCTTTCTTTTGAATTTAGGATTTGTGTGAGATCAATCGATTTGGATGGAGATGATTTGCCATTCTCGTGTGTGATTTTGTCCCTATATATATCAATCGATGAGAAATAGGTTAAATATATTTTTAGTCATTATACTTTATATTAGTTTGAGTTTTAATTCTTATATTTTAAAAATGTTGATTTTAATCTTCATATTTTCTTTTGGTGTAGAATTCAGTCTATTATTACTTCTATTATGTTATTAACAACGTATTTTAAATGTGAAAAGATCAAAATTAACAAATTTTAAAACACAATAATTAAAATATCTTAATTTAAAATATTTAGAGACTCATTTTAATTTAAAAAATACTTTTACTAACGATGTTAAAGGAATAAAACTTACCCTCAATGAAAGTATGACGACATATGGGTATTTTTTTTTCCCTTTTTTCAATTTAACTTTGATGTCTCAACTTTTTTCAAAAAAAAATTTTTAGCAACTAAAAGGAAATATATTGCTTATAAAAAGGCATAAAGAGTGTCAAGTACAAAAACGGTTAATATAATGTCAGGATTAATAAAAAAAAACAGGACAGAGCAACTAACGTGATTCTCCCATAATCCTACCATAATCTACAACGTATTTGGATCCTATCGTATTATTTTTTAGGTTAAATTAATTATTTAGTTTTGTACATATCTTTTAATTTTGTTTTAGTTTTTATATATAAAAAGTGTTTCTTTTAGTTTCTATATATGTTTGTTTTTTTAAGATTGATCTCCGATTTTAACACTAACGGTGTTAGCTTCATCCTACGTGGCTAACGAAATCTTCTTGAGCCAATCAATGACGGACACATGGGTCACTAACTTGGAAATTAATAATCCCTATACATATACTTATTTTTCATTTTAGTCCCTAAAAATATTTTTTTTTTCATTTTGATCCTTATACATGTATTTGTTTTTTGTTTTAGTCCCTTACATGTACTATTTTTTTTTGTTTTAGTCTCTATACTTGTTTCTTTGTTTTAGCAGGGACTAATGGTAAAATATCGGAAGGACTAAAAGTACTAACAAAGACACATATAGGGACTAAATGAACATTTTTTTACGTATAGAGACTAAAACGAAAATGAGGGGCATGTATATGGACTAAATAATTAATTTAACTTATTTTTTTATCATGTTCATCATGTTATAAGAGAGATAAGACCGCTACTATGCGCACCACACGCTCATCTTTACACATCATACAACAACATTTTTTTTCAATTTTGCCCTTCGCACAGACAATAATGTCTGTTTTTTAACTTAAAATATGTGCAATGCTCGCCCAAACATTATTGTTCGTTTTGTAACTTAAAATTTTTATAAGTTAATATTTCGGATCATAATATCTGTTCTGGTTGTTATATTTCGGATGATAATGTCCATTTCAGTGTCTATCTTTTTTATCAAGTTATATTTCAAATGATAATGTCTGTTGTCCTTATATTTGCACATACATTTTCATCAGTTTATCTGTTTCGTATTTTACCTATTTGAGAACGGATGTTACTGTCTGTTTTGCTGTGTATCATTTTTACGAAGTTATACTTCGGATAATAATGCCCGTTTTGCTGTGTATCATTTTTACGAAGTGATACTTCGGATCATAATGTCCGTTTTTATTATATTTTCACAGAAATTATCATTTGTTTTCTTGATTTGTGTTTTTCCTTCAAATCCACTATGTTTAAAACACTATATATATACAAATGTCAATAAAACAACACAAATTTTGAAAAAAATTGATGAAATGTATTTATGTTTGGAAAAAGTGAGTTTTGAAGAAAATGATGAAGAGTGATAGGATAAAAATGGAGATAAGTTACGATTTGAGATTTTAGATACCCTAACAGACAAAACAGATATTATCATCCGTACTAGTTCGAATGTTAATATTTGTTTCATTTCGGACACTATAGTCTGTTTTTTTGCATAACTCCAAAAATTAAAACACCTTCGCATGGAAATTATTGTCCGAGCCAAGGGCATAAATGAACAAAAAAAAATAGCGTGATGCGCCATGACATAAGAGAGGCGCATAGTAGCGGTCGAGAGATAAACGTAACAAAATAAAAATAAAATTTGCCATTACTCATTAAAAATTATTGTTATGTCTATATCATGAGTAGCATGACTAAAAGACAACATGAGAAAATCTAAATCCAACTACAACTAATTTAAATATATATATATTTTTTTATTAAAAAGTTGTATACGACACTCAAACCTCCATTCCCATCTCCCATGTCCTAGATTTTCCCTTCTCTATTTTTGGAAACAGAATATAGCCTTTGAAAGTCATCATTTAAGTAACTCTCACCCACCCCCTTTTCTTTTTTAAAAAAAAAGTAATTTTACCATCCCTAAAATTTTCCTGGTCACATCCCCAAGAATAATATTACGTGTATTTTTGTTGCTTAATCGACAATTTTTTTTTTTTTTATGGGTTTTGCTATTAATTATTCTAAGGGTAATGGTTAAGCAACTCATAAATAAAAACTTAGTGTTAAAAAGTGTAGAGTATTTAATGTTACGAAATTATTTTTAATTTATTTTAAATATAAAATTTTTATTTATAAATTGTTTAACTATTGTTCTAAGAGTAATAGATAACAAAACTCTTTTTTTATTAATAGAAAAATATATTAACAATGGATTGAATTCAGGTACCAACACATGTATGTTTGTATGCATATATTAACAATAAGATAACCCTGTCACTGAAAACCAAAAAAAAGAAAAAAAACGTAAAAACAGAGCATAAAAAGAAAAGGAAAAAAGAACAATAGATGGCCTGGAGCTACAGAATTATGCATCCAGCAAAAACCCCAAACAAAACAAACAGCATCAACTGTGTAACACCTAATGAAATTAAGGTTAAGTCTTTCTTCTTTTTGTTTAAACATTTGTTAGATAGTACTTTATCATATATTTATCAAATACATAAGTCATCAAAATACATAGTCTAAAGGCTACATATACTCATAGGTAAATCTATAAGTTGTCCTACTATGAGTCTAAATCTCATTACATAATAAATACTACAAATTCAGAGATATTATGTACAACAAAGTAGGCAACAAACAAACTTTAAGAAAAGGAAATGGCTATCCAAAATACATAATAATGATAATAATAATAACAACTAGATAAGTAAGTCTTCATGCGTGGTAATTCTCGTCTTCGGAGTCTCCTGCAATGGTAACGTCAGTTATATGAAACACATAACTGAGTAATATATGATATTTTTGAAAATACTTTTATACCATATTGTAGTCAGTCTAACTAGAAAACACTCAATGTATATTCCTAACACACAATCAACACAAGGCATCAACTCATACATAATTCATGCAATGACAGTTATGAATGCATGCATGCTATGATCTTTCATTAACACACTTGTTTCATGTCTTTTCTTGAATCTTTTATGGGAGTCTCGTGCACTAGACTCCACCATAGGCGCATGGCAGTAACACGCGATTGAGCTCAAACTAAGACCACGGCAAGCGTCCCTACCGTGATCAATGACTATCGGGCTATCTTGACCCCATTCACTAGATATCACTGGGATAGTCCTTTCTTTCGGGCCATAATTCCCGGTCATCGAGCACCGTACTAGTTCAGGTCATCTGACCCCCAATTGCGAGGAGACACTACATTCTCATACATGTTTATGCTTGTCCACTTACTCGGTTTGTAACCGGTGGAACTCAACCCGCTTACTCAACATCTGTTGATGGAGTAGAGCTAAATTTTATCTTTTCATTTCAATTTCATTGAGTCTTGCATGCATCTATCTTCAATGCTGCTTAAAAAGGGTACTTTGGTGGTAATTGAAGGCATCTTAGTCTTAGAAAATACTTAAACTAACAAAACATGGTATATGAAGTTTCGCTGCAGCAAAATTCTGTTCTATCGTATATTTGCTGTAGCGAGCCATTTTCGCTACAGCGAAAATGAGACAGAGTCAAATTCGCCTTTTCTATTGATTCAGCTTCTCTATAGCGAGATGCCTTCGCTGCAGCGAATTTGAGATAGATATTGACCCTTGTTTCAGGGGCAAATTCGTTGTAGCAAGATGTATTCACTGTAGTGAATCTAACATGTAACTGAAGCCTTGAACCCAAGGCATTTTCGTTGTAGCGAAAATCCTTTCACAGCAAAAATGATGTGTTTCAAAAAACTCAATCTTCTGTTTTGTACCATCTTCCAAATCCCAATCCAAGGCTTTGGATACTACTCCTATGCTTTAATCCACACCAAATACCCAGTATTCAAAAACTAAATCATACATGCAAGATTTCTTTAAGTCATTATCACACCCATCACAGTCAATGACCATACAAACTCACATTTTCATACATTCAATGGGAATCCAAGCAACCAAATCATCAATCAAGCAAAACACAGTATGGAAACCAGTAACTAATTCATGCTCTAGCATTTTAACTGACATGCAATCCCTTCTACTACACATGCAAGAAGCTAAACAAGCTTTGCCTCATTATGAACACCAATCACCCAAACATGCAATAACCTGTCATACATATATTTCTAACGCAAACATGGTTCTATTGCTTAACCACATGCATTCTATGTCCTAATCATCACTAAATTGGGAATTTTTAGGGTTACCTTTCAAGTTTAAGCTCCTAAGCACTTTTGTCTCCCAAAACCTCCAAGCCTTTCAAACAGGGCCGGCCCAACAGTAAAGCGGCCCAAACCTTCGCTTTAGGCCCTAATTTTTTTTTTACTTATTATAGGGTTTATTTTGGTAAAAACTATTTTTTAGATACAAATATTAAAGGAGCGCTTATTAAACAAGTATGCAGCTTCTAGCTTGTTGGTTTGATCGATTCTTTTCATCCTCATCGTCCCTGTTTTTTTTTTCCATATTTTGTTTTTTTTTTTCAGACTTTCCACGTTCCTGAATTTTCCTCCAATTTCCACCAATGAGCCGTTACCTCCCTTAATTTTAGCTGGAAAACCACTCACAATTAATTATTTTATTTGTTACCATTTTTTTTATATATTCCTTTTTTAACTCTTTCTTCTTCCTCCTTTCTGGCTTTTAATCACACACATTTAATTTTAGCAGAAAAAAGTTTTTCAAATTTAAAATTAATAAAGTCTCATCTAAGATCAATGTCTCAATAAAAGATTAAATGGATTAATTTTATTATCAATTGAAAAAGAAATGTTAAAAGAAATCAATTATGATAATTTAATAAGTGATTTTGCGTCACAAAAAGCTCGAAAAATAAATTTTAAATGAAATTAAAAAATTTAATAATAATAATAATTATTAGATTAAGAAAATGACCTATCTAAAAAATTCGCTTTAGCCCATTAAATTTGTTGGGCCGGCCCTGCTTCCAAATTGCTTCTCAATGAGTTGGTAGCCCCTAAGGTTCACAAATACAAGCCATTAGTACCCATAAGGACCCATTCAAGGGTTTGCATGTTAGAGATGGGGTTGGAAAGCCATTTTCTCCAAAATGGAGCTTGACCAAGAGTGAAAGAGTGAAATTACATGTCTTACCTAAGCAACTTAGTGACGCCTCCAAGCTTGAAGATGCTTCTTTCAAGCTCAAATGTGCAAGATGTGATGGTAGGAAGCTTGATTCTCTTAAGCTTTAGGCAAACCCTAGAAGAGCAAATGGTATATATAGGGAAGATGGTGAACTTGTGAATAGAGTGGGAAGAGTGAGAAAGGGGTGTGGGAGTGAGTGGAGAGGAGAGGGTCTTTTGTTTCAACTTAGAAAGTCCCTAATTTTGCTAAGTAGTCCCTTCATACACTTTCTAGAATTGCACCATAGTCCTTCCCTTCAAATCCCTTGTGAATTGCAACCCAATCCTTAAATTCCCATTTTCTCATAAAAGAACCACTAATTCTTTCTTGAAAATTTATGGGATGTTACAAACTGAAACTAAAAATTCAAAAGTTGGGCATCCATTTACTAAAATTGAGACCGTAATACTTCCCAAACAATCTTTTACCCAATTAATCTAAATGTTCCCAAAAGCATACATTTCAGAAAACCTATCTAACTTAATCATAAGCCTTTTTTAAAATGAACTTTGAAAATTGATATATACTTTTTATACCCAGCTATAAATGTAAAAAAGATTTAGTTAAATCAGTACATGTTTTTAAGTTAATTATTATTTAATGATTTAATCTAATTATGTACTGACTTAATCATAAAAGTTTGGTATACCAAATGTATATCATCTGGTAATGTACAAGATACAATTTTTTTATAAATGGTGTACTAGTGGTTTTTGATTTAAAAATAAAATATATTTTTTTAAATTACTTAAATTATTTGAAGTTTTTTTAAAATAATGTGTTATTCACTTTGGTAGCTCAATTTACAAAAAAATTATATTTTTAACATTACAACAATTTTTTTAAAGATCGTGTACTATACATGTGAAGAATGCGGTGTTTTTCTATTCAAAAACCAAAACACATTTTTTTTTAGTTTCTTAAATTATTTGATTTTTTTTGAAAAAAAAATGTGTTATTCTCCTTGAAGGTTCTTGCTCAATTTAAATAATTTTTTGTTTTTTTAAATCCAACAATTTTTTCGATGCCATGTATTATAAACTTGATGAATACAATGTTTTTTTTATATAAAAATATTTTTTGAAAATAATGTATTATTTACTTTGAAGTTTTTAGCTCAATTTACATAACTTTTTGTATTTTTAAAATTGAACTAATTTTTTAAAATTTACATAAGTTTCTTGAAGAATATGGTGTTTTTCAATTTAAAAAATAAAAATGTATTTTTTAAATTACTTAAATTAATTTATTATTTTTGTAACAATGTGTTATTCACTTTGAAGTTTTTAGTTCATTTTACATAATTTTATATTTTTAAAATTACAACAATGTTATTTAGAGATCGTGTATTATAGACTTTAAGATTAGGGCTTTTTTGAAAGAAAAAAAATGAAAACGCATGTTTTAAATTACTTAAAATATTTGAAGTTTGTTGAAAATAATGTATTATTTACCTTGAAATTTCTATCTAAATTTACATAATTTTTATATTTTTAAATTGCAACAACTTTCCTATAGATTGTGTATTATATACTTGAAGAATAGGGTGTTTTCAATTTAAAAATGAAAACATATTTTTTAAATTACATACCCTATTTTTTTTAAAAAAATAATATATTATTCACTTTGAAGTTTTTAACTCAAGTTACATAATTTTATAATTTTAAAATTGAACCAAATTTTTAAGAGATTGTATACTATATGTCCAATTGAAGAATAGAGTGTTTTTAATTTAAAAATGAAAATGTGTTTTTTAAATTACATGAATTATTTGATTTTTTTAAAACAATGTATTATTCACTTTGAAGTTTCCATCTAAATTTTCACAATTTTTTATATTTTTAAAACTGCAACAAATTTTCTAGAGATCATGTACTATACACTTGAAGAATATAGTGTTTTTAATTTAAAAATGAAAACGCATTTTTAAATTACTTAAATTATTTGATTTTTTTAAAACAATGTATTATTCACTTTGAATTTTTTAGCTCAATTTACATAATTTCATACACATTCCGTCACAGTCATTTTGTTGGTTATTATTATTAATTAGTCTCTTGTGTCGGGAACTCGCACCCTCTTTAGAGATCTCTAGTCGTCAAAGGAAGTGTCCTTCCGTTGAACCCTCAATTTGCCTAGTCTTACACTCAATGGTATATACTTTAGTGTTTTCATATACAATTCAACCAACATATCTTACACTCGAAGTGTACACTCAATGAAGTTCTCAATTAAATTCCAATTTAAAAATTGCAAGGATATTACTTTGGACTTTAAAACCGAGCTTCATATACATATTTAATCAAACAATCGTCCTCAATTCACAATATTTTATAGTAATTGTTGAGTTATATTTTATTCACACTTATTAACTTTATTTTGGCTAAAATTATGTGATATGGTGCCTAATTACTTCAATTTGATATGTTTTTATTAGATTGAGTTATATTACGTAATTATTCTTTATTGAATTAAATTGGACTTTATTAGCCTAATTAAGTTACTATTATCTTTCAGAATATTATTGGACATCAAAGATAATTATTGGATTTGAAGAAATTGAAAAGGATCCAAGCATATCTAGTGGATCACGTTAGAATTTATATTTAATAAATATAATTGGCTTAATTTCCATTTTTAACTCATTAAATATTTAAGAGATTTTGTTTATTAGTTTAAATTAGGATTTTTAGTAGATAGCATTAAAAAACGAAAGTAGCCACAACCCTAGCGTATACCTTCCTATATATATATTTCCTATTTTTCACTTGAACAAACAACACTTCACACCTTCATCTCTTCTTCTTCTATTTTTATTTTTATTTTTTCCTTCCAATTAATGGAAGGCTAAACTCTTTTGATTAGTTTCTTGGTTGTAATCACACATTGCTATTAAGATTCTATTTACATACTTTTGGTTTTAATTCCTTATTCTTTATCTCCAACTATTTTATCACAATTTTTTAATTCTTAAATTGGGTTCTAAATTTGCATGCTTTATGGGGTCTAGTTTCTAGTTTATTGAATTAATATGGTATTCATAGGTTGATTTAATCTATGTTATGTTGATTAAGATATGCTTACAAAACTTTTGGTTTGAGTTTAGTTGAATCTCATGTTCTTAAAAGTCTACTTAGGATTCTAGACGCATGTTTAATGAATCTAGAATAGATGAATATGTATGTTGCTTAATATAAGTAAGGGATTTGGAATTTAATTGACACTTGTTTGATTAACTTCAGACTAAACTAGGAATTCAGGTTAAAATTGATTTATCTTTAGCTACCGAGAATTTAGCAATTGTGATAAACCAAGAAATTAATCTATTTCTCATTATGGGTTTTTATCCTTTTTAATTTAGTTTTATTTTGATTTTTAATATTTCCTACTTGCTATTAGAACCCCCCCTTAAGTGTGTGTTTATGTTCTTGAATCTTAATTTGGTTTATGGTCCTTGGGAGACGGCCTAGATTTGCTTCCTAGTACTACATTTTAATTACTTTTATTTGACCGAATACGATTTCGATTAGTAATCTCCAAAAATTCCCAAACTGTGTAAAATAAATGAGTTTGAAGTTGCATGGAGCATCTGGGCCTCTCGCTTCAGCTAGGAATCCTCGTTGAAGCGAGAGAGGCACTTTCCCCAACCCCTACACGCTATCAGCCCCTCGCTTCAGCGATGGATTCTCTCTTCAGCAAGAGAGGCGTTTTTCCCATGACCCTAGTGTAGTATTTTGGATGTAATAGAGACTATGGCCAAGTCTTAGATGCCACAAACGATTATTAATAGTGCTGAAATTACAAACAACAGGTTTATGCATCATAATAGGAGAAGCAGCATCCAATATGTAAAGGCCAATATGTAAAGGCCATTGCTACGCTTAGTAAATCCAATCATCCTTAATGTGTTCTTTTCCTGTATTTGACAAGAACTCTATTCAATTTGTAATTGGCAACTAATTGAATCAGTTAGCCTTGTAATAATAGAGATAAGATTGAAATTAAATTCTGGTATGTATAAGACGTTGGTTAAGAAAAAATTTTTGTTAAAGAAAACAGTCCCAGATATGATAGAGGTAATGAAAATCCCATTGGGAAGTTTGACAGTAATAGGTTTAATTATTTTATATGAGAAAAAGAATTGTAGATTATGGCACACATGGTCAGTAGCACCAATGTCCATAATCCACGATTGGCACTTGCCTAGATTATTTAAGAAACAAATGATACTTGAGGATGATCCATTGTTGTTGGAAGTAGTTGTGAAGTTATTTACAAGATGTTGTGATGAATTCTGCAACAAAGCCAAGAGAGCCTTGTGCTATTCATTAGTCAAGGTGCATATTTTGAGATGGCCTTTAAAAGAAAAGGATTTTCCAGAGTTAAACTTGTATGATTGAGTGGATTTGCCACGTCCTTGAGTGTTGTTATGAGACTGAACCATGTTGAGATTTGCCAGCAATATTCTGCATTTGTCTTTTCTGCTGAGCAAGTAAAGAAAAAATACAGTCCACATCAGGTAATGGGTCTAACATCATAATGTTGGATCTTACCCCTGAGAATTGATCATTTAGGCCTCTGAGCAGATGAATTATGTAATTAGAATCGTGATATTTCTGGATGGTTGACAACATATGATAGCTACATGGTGTAGCACATTTACAATGAGGCAATGGCCTATAATTTTTCAATTCTTGGCACAAATATTGCATATGGGTGAAGTATGCTGTGACACTCAACTCCCCTTGACAAAAACTATATAGCGCTTCCTGCGATTCTGAAACACGGATTAAATCAACTTGCTGATACCTTTTCTTGAGATTCTGCTACACATCATATGCATTTTCCATCCATAATATGCTATTCATAATGGAAGGGTCAAGAGTGTGGGTAATCCAAGATAGAACCATGGTGTTACAACAAACCCAAGCAAGAAATTTGGCATCATTCTCAGCTGGGGGTTTCAGAGACCCATCAATGAAGCTAACCTTGTTCTTACTATGTAGGGCGCGAAGCATTGCGTGGGACTATTGGTGAAAGTTGTCTCCCTTGAAGACAATCGGCACAAGAATGTTGGCATGGCGCTCATGAGGATGAAGAAAGAACGGGTCATTGATGTGCATCGTCAGAAGAGGAGTACCAGTGGCGACAACCATCAAGAATCAGGAAGAGAAGAGCAAAGAGAAACAATCAAAGAAAGCAGAAGCCACCTCTCCAAGAGGGGCTCGTGATACCATGTGAAAACTAACAAAAGAAGAAGCACCACTCAATGAACATGGTTGCTGTCATGTATCAAAGATGAAGAAAACTGTGATGATCATTTTATTTATTGTAAAAATAAAATACATCAGGTTAGCTTGCCATTTGTGCCCAACTACCTATATATAAACTACAAAAATACATAAGGGAGAAGATAAGGGAGATACAACAGAAAAATAGAAAATACAATTGAAAAACATAAAATAATAGAACCTATATCCATCTCTATCCTAAGCTTAACTTCCTAACAGAAAAATGAGAAGAAAAAACTAGGGGCCAAATAGCAACTAATGAGAAAACAAGTTATTTACAAAAAGACCCTTGCAACTATAAACTCATTTGTTCACACTAAGCAAGCACCCAAAGCTTGCAAATTGAGAAGATGGTGATGGAGAAGATGGGGAGATCATATGAACTTGAGAGGAAGACTTTGGAAGAGTCTAGAGAGAGAAAGAGTGAGAGGGGCAGCATGTACCCATTGGGTAAGGACTCTCAATTCTTGAAGCATGAAGATGGTAATCTAGTGTTGAGAGAAAGAGATTAAAAAGGATATTGATGCTGATTGAGGGCGTAAATCAATTGGTGGTGGGTTTTGTTGAAGAAGATGAAGTGAGGAATTTGAGATGAAAATGAAAAGTAAGAAAGGGAGAGAGAGTGTGGTTCTGTTTTTCTTTCCTTCTAATTAGAATGAAAAAGGAGAGGTGCTTGTATGTGGTTATTACATAGTTGTAGGGTGGACTTTAGGTATAATTTGTTATAAATTGCAAAAAGGTCCTTTGAATTGCTAAGTTCCATAATTCCATCTTTATACTTCGTAGTCGTCTTAATTTAGTCCTTCACCCTCCAACATCTCTTCAATTAAGTCCATAAATTCTTAAATCTTACAAGGTAGTCAGTCCCCTAAGGACTAAAATGAAAGTCTAAGCATTTATTTAGGAAATGCAAAATTTTGGGACGTTACATATAGTGTACTCTACACTTGAAGAATATGATATTTTTCAAGAAAAAAAATGAAAACCATAATTTATAAATTATTTGAAGTTTTTCTAGAACAATGTATTATTCATCTTGATGTTTTTAGTACAATTTACATAATTTTTTTATTTTTAAAATTCCAACAATTTTTTTTGAGATAGTGTAATATACACACGAAGAATAGGTTGTCTTCGAAAAAAATGAAAACACATTTTTTATTAATTATTCGATTTTTTGAAAATAATGTATTATTCAAATTCAAGTTTGTAGCTCAATTTAAAGGATTGTTTTTTAAATTGCAACAATTTTGTTTAGATATGTGAACTGTACACTTGAATAATACAGCGTTTTTCGAAAAAAATGAAAACATTTTTTTATAAATTATTTTATTTTTTTAAATAATTTATTATTCACTTTGAAATTAGCTCAATTTCAATAACTTTTTATATTTTTAAAATTGCAATAATGTTTTTAGAGATCGTGTAATATACACATGACACTACAAGAATGCACTGTATTAGCGACAAAACATTAGTGACGGCTTCGAGCCGTCGCTAAATACCTACGGAAAAGTAATAGTTTGCGACGGATATAGCCGTCGCTATAGTTCCGACGGAAAAAGCCGTCTCTACGACTATGCGGTATTATAATTAAAATTTTTTTTATTAAGTGAGGATTGTTAGTGACGGAAATGGCCGTCGCTAAATTGCGACGGTCCATGCCGTCGCATAGGGACAACAGAATTGGAATTTCTTTTTAATTTTTATCAAAATAGTGGCCTATTAGCGACGGACTGGGCTGTCGCTAATTTGCGACGGACCCGGCCGTCGCGACTTCTAGGGGGAACTTTTTTTTGTTTAGTTTTTTTTTGGATCTGGGCCAATAGCGACGGAACGGGCCGTCGCGACTTTGGGGGAAATTATTTTTTTTAAATTTTTTTTGAACTGGGCCTATAGTGACGGACCGGGCTGTCGCTAATTTGCGATGGTCCCGACCGTTTTGACTTGGGGAATTGCAACAATGTATTATTTTATTTTGTTGAAAACAATGTATTATTTACGTTGAAGTTTTTAGCCCAATTCACATAATTTTTTTATATCTTTGAAATTGCAACAATTTGTTTTAGAGATGGTGTACTATATACTTACAGATTATGGTTTTTTTGAAAAAAAAATAAAAATGCATTTTTTAAATTACTTAAATTTTTTGAATTTTTTTGAAAATAATGTATTATTCACATTGAATTTTCTAGCTAAAATTTATATAATTGTTTATATTTTTAAAATTGAAATAAGTTTTCTAGAGATCGTATACTATACACTTGAAGAATAGAAAGCTTTTCAATTTAAAAATGAAAACGTGTTTTCTAAATTACTTAAATTATTTTACTTTTTTTAAAAATATTGTGTTGTTCACTTTAAATTTTTTTGATCAATTTATATAATATTTTATATTATTAAAATTGAACCAATTTTTTTTTAGAGATCGTCAACTATATACATTCTAAGAATAACGTCTTTTTCAATTTAAAAATGAAAATACGTTTTTTAAATTACTTAAATTATTTGATTTCTTTGAAAATAATGTATATTCACTTTAAATTTTCTAACTCAATTTACATAAGTTTTTATATTTTTGAAATTGCAACAATGTTTTTAGAGATCGTGTACTTACACTTGATGAATAATGTGTTTCAAAAACAAAAAGAAATGAAAATACAATTTTAAATTACTTAAATTATTTGAAGTTTTTTTTCAAAATAATTTTTTATTCTCCAGGAGTTTCTAGAACAATTTATATAATTTTTTATCTTTTTAAAATTGCAAGTATTGTTTTCAGAGATCGTGTACTATATACACTTGAAGAATATGATGTTGTTTTAAAAAAAATTAAAACACATTTTTTATAAATTTTACAAAGTTTTTTAAAAGTGATATATTATTCACTTTCAAATTTCTACCTTAATTTACATAATTTTTAATTTTTTAAAATTAGAACAATTTTTCTTGAGATCTTGAACTATACACTTGAAGAATAGTGTGTTTGTATAAAAAATGCGTTTTCCATAAATTTTCTAAAGTTTTCTGAAAATAGCACATTATTCAGCTCGAAGTTTGTAGCTCAACTTCTTAAAGACGTTTTTTAAATTATTTAAATTATGTAATTATTTTGAAAATAATTTATTATTCACCTTCAAGTTTCTAGTTTTATTATCATAATTTTTTATATTTTTAAAATTATAACAATTTTTCTAGAAATCATGCACTATACACTTGAAAAATTGGATGTTTTTTTAATTTTAAAATGAAAATGCGTTTCTTAAATTACTTAAATTATTTTATTTTTTGGAAAATAAAGTATTATTGACTTGAAATTTCTAGATCAATTTACATAAAATTTTATATTTATAAAATTGAACAAATTTTTTTTAGAGATCTTGTACTATACTCTTGATGATTAGGGCGTTTTTTGAATAAAAATGAAAACATGTGTTTTAAACTAATTAAAATATTTGAAGTATTTTTAAAACAATATATTATTCGCCTTGAAATTTCTTAGATAAATCTTGGTGGTGATTCCACCGTTTATTTATCGCTATCGCCGCCGTGATCCCGGTTGTGACATTCACTTTGAAGTTTCTAGATCAATCTAGATAATATTTTATAATTTTTAAAATTGAACCAATTTTTATTTGAAATCGTGTACTATGCTCTTGAAAATTAGGGTGTTTTTCGAATGAAAAATAAAAACGCGTGTTTTAATATAATTAAAATTTTGAATTTTTTTGAAAATAATATATTATTCACCTTGAAGTTTCTAGCTCAATTTACATAATTTTTCATTTTCTTAAAATTGCAACAATTTTTCTGAAAATTGTGTACTATACACTTAAAAAATATTGTGTCTTTTTAATTAAAGAATGGAAATGAATTTTTTAAAGTAGTTAAATTATACGATTTTTTTCAAAAACAATATGTAACGCCTTAATTTTTGAGTCCATTTTTTTCCCAAAATACTAGCGGAAGCTAAATTCTAATTTACAATAATTAATAATAATAATAATTATAACCCTTTCAAAATTCCTATACAGCTGACTAAATTAATATATGAACTTAAGACTTAGGTTCACCACGTGTGGTTACTACTAAGGAAATCCTAATCTCGTCTTGCTTGTTTCTTTAATTCTCCACAATGTCCCGATACTTGCAATTAGGGGTGTTCGCAGTGCGGATTGGTTCGGTTTTAAAGGAAATATCCATTCGATCCGATCTTTGCGGTTTTGTCATCTCATCATCCGATCGATTTTATTTCTAAATGATATCCGAACCAATTTTTTGCGGTTTGGATTGGATCATTTTTTCGGTTTTTTTTTAGTTTTTTAAAATATATTCTTATTATAAAAAATAGTAAACATTAATAACAAAACGTAAATATGATGCGTATATTTAGATCAAATTTTGTTGTCTAAATTTTTTATTTAATTATTTATATATAACACATATATATTCGACTAAAATTCAAACAATATTTATATTTGAAAAAAAAATCAAACTATAAAAATAATATTTTGATCACATCATTTAATCGTTTAAGAGAAAGATAAATAATATAGAAAAATTATAAATTTATATTAGTATATGCGGTTTGGTTTGGGTTGGTGGTTTTAATATAAGGAACCGAAATCTGAACCAAACTGATAAAATTATGCGGTGTTTTCGGTTTGTTCGGTTTTCTTATTCGGTCATCGGTTTTTTGGATCAGTTTCGGCGGTTTAGAATGGGTTGGTTCGGTTATGAACATCCCTACCTGCAATATGGTAACTGTCAGTTATATGCAAAACATATAACTGAGTAACCCCCGACATTTTTTAAAACACTTTTATACCATATCGCAGCTGGTCTAACTGGAAAACACCCTAGTTAATTCTTATCACACTATTCATGCATCATCCACATACATAAGGCATGCTATGACAAATAAGAATGTATGCATGTCATGGTCTTTCATTAACATACTTGATTTCTTTTCTGTTATTGAATCTTTTATGGAAGCCTCGTGCACTAGACTTTCCCTAGGACCACGACAAGCGTCCCTACCGTGATCAAACTGGCTGCCGGGCTATCTTGACCCCACATCAATGGGATAGCCCATGACTATCTTGACCCCACATCAATGGGATAATCCTTTCTTTCGGGCTATAATTCCCTATCACATGGCACCCTACTAGTTCACGTCATCTAGTCCCTGAATCGCGGGGAGACCCTACATTCTCATGTTTAATCATGCTTGTTCACTTACCCGGTGTGTAACCGGTGGGATTCAACCCACTTACTCAACATCCGTTGAAGGGGAAAAGCTTAACTTATCTTTAAATTTCATTTCACAACTTATCACAAAATTTCATTCAACATTCATCACATTACAAATCCATTAATCATTAATTAAAGCACATTCCATCCATTTCATAATACTATACATATCTTAATCATTTTATGACCCTAATACATGTTACTATGTCATATGGGCCTATTTACATTGGTTCCAACCCTAGAAATAGGCTATTAGGATCAACAATGCATTTTGGACCCTTATACATGTTACTAAGTCATATGGGCCTATTAGCGAGTTTTACCAAAATTTCACTTTCCAGCCCTTTAGCCTCCTTCCTTGACCCAATTCCAACCCCCAAAACACTATCCACATCATGGTACAACAATTTCACACATATACAATCAATTTGTCAAAAATCAAGTGCATATTTCAATATCCATCTTCAAGAGACTCAATTCATCAACATAACATCCACACCACAAACAACATGCTTTCTAACAAAATCACTTTGGTATCCATACATACTGATAACAACCCAAAATCACATTTTAGCATACATTTCTTCAATAATTCCAAGCCAAGCCACATGCATCAAAACCAAATTATCAAACCATCTAACATACACAAATCCTAACCTATTTTATCACACATTTCACAATAGCTCAATAATCAAGCCACATGCATCAAAATCCAAATTATCAAATTTCAAAAGTCGAAACTTATTTGTATCGCACCTTTCACTATAGCTCAAAATCAAACCTCATACCATTTCTATTCCCCAATTAGTCTAGTTTGGGGTTTAGTAGGGTTACCTCAACTTGAAGTTCCATGCCTCCAATCCTGACACGGCTTCATTAACTCGCAATATCTAGAGTTTCAGATATAATATGTTGGTGAAACCAATTTGGGATGAAACCTAACACATTTATTTATAATTCATATGAAGTACTCATGTTTCAAATCCTACATCTAGAGGGTAGATTTCTGGTTGTAAGTTGACTACATGACAGAAGTTGAATTTGTGAAACTACTTCATTCTTTTGACCATAACTTGGGCTGTGGTTACTGGAATGACATGAAACTAGTTCCATTTCGAAGATAATAAAATTCTCTACAACTTTTATGAAGGGATCGAATGCAAAATCTATAACACCCTAATAAAATGGCCTTAATCTAATATGTAAAACATACATGCTATTCTTATAATTGAGTAGCCTTGTCAATGATTCTATGAAAATTTGCCTATTTAAAATCCTAATTACGTAAATACATAACCATACTAGTGAGAGTTATACATAAACTACTTGGCTAGAGTCTCAAATACAAGTCCAAGTGACATTAAAAGAGGAGCTTAATCACAATAACTTGATTACAATTTAGCTTTACAACTATATATATAATAAAACATCTAATGTAAGTCTTCATTCCTTTGCTCCGTCATCTCTAGCCATGACATCACCTGCAATACTGTAACCGTGAGATATACGAATTCACATATATCTCAGTAACCCTTTGTTATAGAAAAACGTTTTCACAATGTTGCAGGCAACAAGTTGCAAAACTATCATCTCTTAGATTTAAGACTAACATCACCCATATAAAGCTCAAGTTCCTTGAATAGTCAAAACAGTCAATCAGTCACAAACATTAAGTTTCATCACACAATTAGTCATTCATAATCTATGAACTCTAATGATGTATGCTATGCATGTTCCTTTTTATCAGTTTTGTGCCGGCAGCCCGCACCCTCATTGGAGATCTCCATTGTCCAAGGAAGCGTCCCCCCTTGAACCCTCAATCTGCACGATCTCACACCCGAAGGTGATCAATGCAGTGTCTTTTATCATGAATGAAAATGCATAAATCAATGCAATATCGACCTCATTCTCTTCCTCATACCAAGGCCTTAACCCATACCCTTGTTGATGAGGAGAGTTATTCACATATTGCATTGGTATTTCAAGTCAATCACATTATTTCAATTGTTAATTAATCATGAAAACATGGCTTAAAGCCCCTCAACATTGCAAGGCCCTTACCAATTCCCTTGCAATGTTAAATACATGTTAAAACCTCATTCTCTTCCTCATACCAAGGCCTTAAAATATACCCTTGTTGATGAGGAGAGCCGTTTGATTTCTTAAGCATAAATCTTGAAATATTCAATCACACAAATACATGTTCAATTTCTACTTTATATATCACATACAATAGGGCAATCCATCCACAATCATGCACAATACAATTTCATAGCATTATGCATAATTTATAAAACAACGGGACCTATTTTCATCCATTCCAACCCTAGGAATAGAGCCTTTGGGGTTACAATGCATTTTGGATGTAGTTCTTAGGACCTTTGATCTTGGTTTTTGTTTGGTTTTGTTCGTGTAGGATCTAAGCATGGAGAAGTGTTGATATTTTGAAGTTTAGCCTTGAAGAATGAAGCATAAGTTAAGGAGAGTTGAAGAATGAAAGTGAGAAGATCATGGTGTTGAAACTTCCCCCCCTTGTGCGCACATATATAGGTGTTGTGCGCACCTCAAATCCTCCATTCCTCACTTACTAGTTCTGTGCGCACACATGCAGAAGCTGTGTGCACCCCAATTGGCTTGGGTTCCCTCTGTTCCATCTTGTGCGCACACATGCAGAAGCTGTGCGCACACATGTAGACTGGGCGCCCATAGTTCCATCCAAAAACGTACCCTTTTGGTATTTTGGCCATATCTAGAGTTGTATACCTCCAAATTGAGTGAAACAAAAAACATTTTAAAGCTAAGAGGATTTTCTACAACTCTTATGAAGGCCATAAAACCCAGTTCTAAAAATATGTTTGTAAAAAACAGCCATCTTTCACAGGGGTGTACAATCAACAAGACCAATACTTCAATATAGACACTGTTTCACTAACTTGATCATAGAGTTGTAGACCTCCAAATTGAGTGAAACCAAAGGAATTTGAAAGATAAGAGGATTGTATACAACTCTTATGAATACCATGACGGTAAAATCATATAAAAAATGGTTCAAAATTTACATCCAAGTTACTGTAGAAAAACCCATGACTTTTATAAAAAATTCCACCCTCTTGCCCACAAATCTCATGCTTTGTCCCAAATTGACTTCCAAAGTCATATATCCATCAATGTGAACCATTCCATCACAGACACAAACAAATATTCATCAAGGATCAAGTTCTCATACGAAAGAGTACAAACCACCACATCCATTACCAAACACACAAAAGCACTCACCATCAACCCAATACCCAATTTCACAAATAAGGGTTCAAATTCAACATCTACCCTATATATTACTAACTAATCACATCAATTTGGGGATATTCAAGGATTTGGGGTTACCTTTGAAGCTTGTTCTTTGCCTTCAAGCTTGATTCTCCAACCTAGGGTCTAGCTTCCAAGCCCATAACCTCTTTTCCTTTGTCATTTACTTGGCCCTTGGGTGATTATGCCCCTAGACCCATTTTAGCTCACTTGAGAGATTGAGGGAGTAACCATAAATGGAGAAGAAGATGAAGAGATTAACTTACCCAAGCTTGATTTGGAGAAGAATTAGGCTTAGAAACACTTGAAAACCCACATGCAAGGCATAACCATGGAGGATGGAGGAGCTTGTCTTAGAGAGAAGGAGGAGAAAATGATTTTCTAGTGAGAGAAGGAAGTTGGCGAGAATGGGGAGAAGAGGAAGGCTATGGTCTCTTATCTTGTGTGGTCTAGTTCACTTAAGATGGGAGGGACTACTTAGCAATTTTTAAAAATTGCAAGTAAGTCCTTCCTTTCTTTGAGGGTCCCCTTTTAACCCCTCTTCTACATAACCTCTTAATTGTTGGTACTTGGTTCTTGAATTAAGCATATACCACAATTAAATAGTCTTAACATTATCACTAGAAAATTGGGGATGTTACAGAATCAATTGTTGCGGAGGTCAAAACTACAGATAAAAACGGAATACTAATTCTAGACTTGAAGCTGTTCTACCTTGGTTACTACTTCAGTAATTAGAGCATATCTTGAGCTATGGACCATGGATTGGTATGAAGTCAGAGGCATATTGAAGATGAATGGATTTCTACAAATTTTATGAAGACATCGAAACCTAGTTCTAAAATTTTAATTGTCAAAATAATTCCTCGAACAAAGAGGTACATTTAGACAAACCTAGCCCTTGAACATTGACACTGTCTTGGTGTTTGGGCCATAACTTGAGTTTTAGGTACCCAAATGGATTGAAACCAAAGCCATTTGAAAGATAACAAGATTTCCTACAACTTCTATGAGTGTTTGAAGGCTAATTCGGTCATCTACAAACCCTAATTTTACATGCAAATTCGAGGATTTGGACAGATCAGAACAGAACTAGAGATTTTTTTCACTAATGTTTTTTTCCATATTTTGTCTAGCTTGAATCAGAATTTTTACCTTCCTTTTATCTTAGAGAATCACCAAATTTTGAGGAGAGTTAGAGTGGGAAGTGACTAGAACATGAAAAAGAAGGAAGAAGGTGACTTGCATGTACCTTAGGTAGCTGGAATTCTAATCCCCAGTCTCCATAGATGGTGAATCAAGAGAAGAAACTCAACTTAGGTTGAAGATTGTTGATGATGATGCTGATTTTCCCATGGCCCATGAATGATGATCAAGAGAGTGAGAGAGATGAGAAATGGTGGCATGAAGAGGGAGAGGGAAGTGAGGCTGCTTTCTTCTCTTGGTGACTTATGAAAAGAATGAATGTAATGAAGAGTGAGGAAAGTAAAAGAGTGAGAGTGGGGAGAGAGAGGTGGCGTGAGATTGAAAGGAAATTGGAAGATAGGGGTAGTGAGTTATTGTGTGTGGGTGATCTCAAAGTGGTGTGGGTGCATTTTTAATAAAATTGTAACCATGTCCGTTAACTTTCTCAATGTTGCTAAAGGAGGCCTTAGGGCTAAAGACGGATTTTTCTTTATACATGTGATTTGCAAAGTGCTCAATTTTTGGGATGTTACACAATATATGATTCACCTTGGTGTTTCTAGCTTAACTTATATTTTTTTTTATATTTTTAAAATTACAACCATTTTTCTAGAAATCGTGTACTATACACTTGAAAAAGATGGTGTTTTTTTTATTTAAAAATGAAAATGCTTTTTTTAAATTACTTAAATTATTTGATTTTTTTTTAAAAAAATTATTATTTACTTTTAAGTTTTTAGATCAATTTACATAATATTTTTTATTTTAAAAATTAAAACAATTATTTATAAAGATAATGTACTATAAAATTGAAGATTAGAGTGTTTTTTGAATAAAAAATGAAAATGCGTGTTTTAATTACTTAAAATAGTTAAATTTTTTTCAAAACAATATATTATTCATGTTGAAGTTTTTAGCTCAATTTACATATTTTTTTTTATATTTTTAAACTAGCAACATTTTCTTCTAGAAATCATGTACTATACATTTAAAAAAATGGTGTTTTTAAATTTAAAAACTGAAAATTCATTTTTCATATTAGTTAAATTTTTTGATTGTTTAAAAAAAGTATTATTTACTTTGAAGTTTCTAGATCAATTTATATAGTATTTAATATTTTTAAAATTGAACCAATTTTTATTTGAGTTCGTGTACTATATACTCTTGAAAATTAGTGTTTGTTGAATGAAAAATAAAAACGCGTGTTTTAATATATTTTAAATTTTTGATGTTTTTTGAAAATAATATATTATTCACCTTGAAGTTCCTAGCTCAATTTACATAATTTTTTTTAAATTGCAACAATTTTTGTAGAAATTGTGTACTATACACTTAAAAAAGATTGTGTTTGTTAATTAAAGAATGAAAATGAATTTTTTAGATTAGTTAAATTATAGGATTTTTTGGAAAACATTATATGATTCAACTTGGTGTTTCTATCTTAACTTATATATTTTTTAATATTTTAAAAATTGCAACAATTTTTCTAGAGATCGTGTACTATACACTTGAAAAAGATGGTTTTTCAAATTACTTAAATTATTTGATTTTTTAAATATTTTATTATTCACTTTTAAATTTTTTGATCGATTTACATAATATTTTTTATTTTTAAAATTGAACCAATTACTTATGAAGATCGTGTACTATACAATTGAAGATGTTAGTGTTTTTTTGAATAAAAAACGAAAATGTGTGTTTTAATTACTTAAAATATTTAATTTTTTTTTTTGAAAACAATGTATTTTTCACCTTGAAGTTTTTAGCTCAATTTACAAATTTTTTTATATTTTTAAAATTACAACATTTTGTTTCTAGAAACCATGTATTATACATTTGAAAAAGATGATGTTTTTTAGTTTAAAAATAAAAACGCATTTTTCAAATTAATTTAATTTTTTATTCTTTTTTAGAAAAAGTATATTTCAATTTGGAGTTTCTAGATCGATTTATGTAACACTTTAATTTTTGAATGCATTTTTTTTTCCAAAACACTAGTGGAAGCTAAATTCTAATTTAGAACAATTAATAATAATAATAATTACAACCCTTTCAATTTATACAAATTCCTATACAGCTGAACAAATTAATATATGAACTTGAGACGTAGGTTCACTATGTGTGGCTATACCTAAGAAAAGCCCACAGTTATTCCCATATGTGGCTTTCGCTTCACAATCTCCTGATACCTGCGATATGGTAACCGTCAGTTATATGTAAACATATGACTGAGTGACCCCTCGCATTTTTGAAAACAATTTTATACGATATCGCAACCAGTCTAACTAGAAAACACCCCATTTAATCCCTAACACACAATTCAATCCACAATCAATGAAACAACTCATACATAATGCATGCTATGACAATTATGGATGTATGCATGCCATAATCTTTTATTAACATACTTAATTCTTTTCTTTTCTTGAATCTTTTATGGAAGCCTCATGCACTAGACTTCCCCTAGCGCGTGGCAGTAACGCGAGGTTGAGCTCAAAACTAGACCACGACAAGCGTTGATAAGTGCATTTTGAGGCTTGTTTTACAAGCTAAATTATGCACTTATCTCTTCTTAAAAGGAGTTTTTCTAAGTAAAAACCCTCCCTAATCTGGAGTTCTTGAGTCAGAGTAGTTTTTAATAAAGTTTTTGTGGAGTTGAAGTGATTGTAGGTGCTGAAATGGAGTCCAAGAAGAGAAGCAAACAAAGGCAAGGCACTTGAGGCAGGAAGGCACGTGCTCAAGCGCCACTTAGCGCTAAGCGCGAGAAGCAGCAAGAACTCTCTGCCAGTGTGGCACTTAAGCCACACAAGGCGCTTAAGCGCTAGATCCTGGACCCAAGATTTCATGCGAAACGCAGTGCATCCAACGTGTCTTAAATTTTGATTATTTATATATATCATTTAGTAGCTTAGGTTAGGTCAAGCAGTCTTAGAGTAGAAATTGAGAATTCTAGAGAAAGAAAGAGTGCATATAGAGATCTTCTGTAACTTTCATCTATGAATTCCATTATTTCTCAATTCGAGATGGCAGCTTAGATTCCTATTCTTGGATTTGGACGTGTGATAAGTGCAAATTAGTGTGTTTATATAATAAAGGATTTGCACTTATCTTCTCTAGAAATTACATGTTTTTATGTAATTATTCACCTCTTTTCCTTACTTTGTGAGTTTAAGAGTAAATAGGTAGTAATAATAAATTTTCTAACTTTAGAAATGTATTTTCAGGTGTTTTTGGAAGAAAAATAAGAAAATCAAGTTGCTGGAGCATATAAGAGGCCAGCGCTCGAGCGCCATACCAAGGCTCGAGCGCGGGAAGCTGAGGAACATAGGATCCCTTCTGCCAGATTTAGCGCCACACTAGGGCTCGAGCACCAGAATACGTTGAGCATTGGATCCTTTCTGCCAGAGTTATGAGCCTGGCGCTCGAGCGCCACACCAGGGCTCGAGCGCCAGATGCATAACTAGCCAATTAAGCTCATTAACCCGCACGTGCAAGAAGTTAGGAGAGATATTAGATTGTAAAGAAATAAACTACAAAGTATAGTGCTTTAGTTAGAGTTCTAATACTCTTATGTTTAGTTCTTGAAGTTCATTGCCTTGCTAGGCTAAGCTTTCCGCCGGGATTGAATGTAATTAATTCGTCTCTTGATTCTTTCAATTGTTAGTTTTATATTATATATGAATTGGAGTTCTTCTTTTGTTCTTCTTTTCTTAAGTTTGATCACCTTTTTCCATGTGTTAGTTTATTTGTGCAATTGAGAAACTGGTTTATAAATGGATTTGGAGAAAAACTCTCATAAAACCTTCTAGTCTAGAGATAGATGGAAGTGCTTATGATTGCAAAATACTCTTCTTAATGCAAGACTTAGTTCCTAAAGTGCCAAGGGATTGGGCTCTAGAAAACTAGTGTCTTAGAATCAAGTGACAAAGGGATTTGCATTTGTGACATTGAGTATGCATCTTTTCTTATAATATTTAACTTTAATTGAAAGAAACAAAGTTAAGTAATGAAACTCAATCCCAGATGAATTGTTATTTCATTTGTTTATCTTTTTATCACGTTTTATTTTCCATTCACAACCTATTATGTTTTTGAACATTTTATCAACTTAACTCTTAATCGAATAAATTCAAGTGCTCCCTGAGGACGATACACGTATAGTCACTATACTGAAACAAGTTAATCCTTTCCAACACCATAAAAAGGTTAACAACATGGCTATCACGGTAATCCTCAAACTGTCTTGTTCCTTTCTATATTAATTGAATTATTTCTCTTTATTTGTGTTAATTGTTAAAGTATGATCATCTTTCTTCTCTTTCTTCTAACCTTTTTAATTGAATGGGAAATTATTTAAAAAGGGGTTCTAACAAAGGATTTTCATAAATCAATAACTTAGAGATATGTATTGATTTATGAACCGTTTATTGAATTCACATATTTTTAAGAGATTGAAATATGTATTTTCATTATCATAGAATCTTACAGAATGAGAAATTTTCTGCAAGTGAAATATTTAGCTTACTGCCTTTCAATTAACATAGAAATTAACAAAGAGGAAGAGATCGATACAGTGCATAAGCAAGTCCAAATCCAAATATTTATTGAAATTGTTTTAAACTCATTTTTACATTTCGAGCACCAATTTTACATTACGAGCACTTATTTTTACAATTAAATTTCGTTCAAAACCTTTTGAAATCACTACCCAAGGTCTTAAATTAGTATTAAATCGTTCTATAGTTTCTCTCTGAGGAAGATAAAATATATAACAAGCGTCTCTACCATGATCAAACTGGCTGCCGGGCTATGTTGACCCCATTCATTGGGAATAGCCCAGGACTTTGACCCGTTCATTGAAATAGTCCTTTCTTTCGGGCCATCTTCCCAGTCACTGGGCAACCCTACTAGTTCAGGTCATCTTACCCCGTTCATTGAGAGACCCTACCTTCTCAATCTTTTCATGCTTGTCCGCTTACCCGGTGTCTGACCGGTGGGATTCAACCCGCTTACTCAACATTCGTTGACGGGGGAAAGCTTAAACTTGTCTTTAAATTTCATTTTTATTTCACATAAAATATTATCATGCATTTCACATTCAACTCATATCATTTGCATACAACATTCATCATTTATGACATTACGATTTCATTAATCATTAATTAAATCACTTTCCATCCATGTCATAACACTATACTTATCATAATCATTTCATGACCCTAATACATGTTACTAAGTCATATGGACCTATTTACATTGATTATAACCCTATAAATAGTCTATTAGGGTCCACAATGCATTTTAGAAGTTAAAACAGGTCAAGGAGGTACAGAGCACTAGCGCTTAAGTGCCCATCCTAGCGCTTGAGCGCCAGACATCCATTCACCACTGCCAAGAATTTTATCGTGGCGCTCGAGCCCCCATCCTGGCGTTCGAGCCGAGCCATAGATTACAGCTTTTGCGAATTTAACCAAAATTTCAATTTCTTGCCTTTTAACCTCCTTCCTTGACCCTATTCTAACTTCCAAAACACTACCCACATCATGGCACAACAACTTCACACATATACAATCAAATTGTCACAAATCAAGTGCACATTAGCATGATTCAAACACAAATGCTTCATTCATTCAATCTCACATCAAAATCACAAGACACAATTTCAACACATACATCATTGTTTCTCAATTCACACTACTACATCAAAATATGACAACAAGGAAAACTTTCACACTTCACTCTCATTGCCACAATGGTTTCCAAAATAAACTACATGCATCAAACTACATCATCCCACTTTAACAAGTCTAATCCTAATCATCATACATTTCACAATTTTTCAATAGTCATGCCACATGCATCAAAACCTAATTCATCTAACATTATAAGTTCAAACCCATTCCTATCATATATTTCATAATAGCTCAAAATCAAGTCATATATCATTTCTATTCCTTATCTTGCCTAAGTTTTGGGGTTTAGTGGGGTTACCTTCAAACTTTGAGTCCCTAAGCACTTCTTGTTCTCAAGCTCCACCAAATCCTTCAATCTCCACTACTAGACTTGGAAATCCCTAAATACCCCCAAATAAGAGTCATTAGCACCCTTAGGAACTCATTTTAGGGTTTGCGTGTTAGAGAAGAGGATCAAAAGCCCATTTGCCCCAAAATGGAGATTTATCAAAGAGTGGGAGATGAGGTGCATGTCTTACCTTAGTAGCTTGTTGGTGTCCCAAAGCTTGAAAATGCCCTTTCAAAAGCTTCAATGTTGGACATTGATGAATGAACCTTGATGTTTTGGGCTTGAAGGTCAAACCCTAGGAGAGCAAGTGTGAAAATGAGAAGTGAAGAGAGTGAGGGAGGGAGAAAGGGGCGAGAATGAGGGAGGAAGTAAGGGGCTTGCATGTTCAATTAAAGAGAAGAATTGCCTTCCTCGTGGCTTGGTGATGATGATTTCTTACGGAAGCAACATGGAATTGAGCTTCTATGGTGAGATTGATCAAGGAATTAGAAGAGGGTTTGAGGAGGGGATGAAGAACTAGAGAGAAAGAGTACGGTCTTTGTGTGGGCTGAAATGAGAGGGGAAATGGGGTTTGGGTCTTTTACTTTATTAATTATTTCCAATTTGCTTTTAAGTCCTTCCTTCTTAAATTTATAAGATTTAGATTTTAGTCCCTAAGTTCATCTAAGAACCTTTTAGAATTTATAAACAAGTCCTAGAGACTAAACTACAACTTCTTATTAAGGACTTAATAAGTCAATTTGAGTCTAATGACTAAAATGGGCACTTCCCTTCCTAATCCTATTTGCTTCCTACTATTTTAGTTTCCCAAATTCCTTATCTCTTCAAAAATAGCCCCCTTAAGAGTGAGTTTGTGAATCTAAATAATTTACTCTAGGAAATTAGAAATTTGGGATGTTACAATTTACATAAACTTTAATATTTTTAAAATTGAAACAATTTTTATTTGAGATCGTGTACTATATACTCTTGAAAATTATGGTGTTTTTCGAATGAAAAATAAAAACGTGTGTTTTAATATACTTAAATTTTTTGAAGTTTTTTTAAAATAATATATTATTCATCTTGAAGTTCCTAGCTCAATTTACATAATTTTTTTTTCTTAAAATTGCAACAATTTTTCTAGAAATTGTGTACTATATACACTTAAAAAAGATTGTGTTTTTTAATAAAAGAATGAAAATGAATTTTTTAGATTAGTTAAATTATAGGACCTTTTTAAAAACATTATATGATTCACCTTGATGTTTCTATCTTAACTTATATATTTTTTTTATATTTTTAAAATTGCAAAAAATTTTCTAGAAATCGTGTACTATAATACAGTTGAAAAAGATGGTTTTTTAATTTAAAAATGAAAAAGCTTTTTTTAAAAATTACTTAAATTATTTGATTTTTTAAATAGTTTATTATTCACTTTTAAGTTTTTAGAACGATTTACATAATATTTTTTGTTTTTAAAACTGAACCAATTATTTATGAAGATCGTGTACTATACAATTGTATATTAGAGTGTTTTTCGAATAAAAAAAGAAAATGTGTGTTTTAATTACTTCAAATATTTATTTTTTTTTAAAAAAATGTATTATTCACCTTGAAGTTTTTAGCTCAATTTATTTTTTTTATATTTTTAAAATAGCAACATTTTTTTCTAGAAATAATGTATTATACATTTTGAAAAGATCGTATTTTTTAATTTAAAAATAAAAGGCATTTTTCAAATCAATTAAAGTTTTTATTTTTTTATAAAAATTATAATTCACTTTGGAGTTTCTAGATCCATTTACATAAACTTTAATATTTTTAAAATTGAACCAAATTTTATTTGAGAACGTGTACTATATACTCTTGAAAATTAGGGTGTTTTTTGAAATAAAAAATAAATACGCGTGTTTTAATATACTTAAAATTTTTTAAGTTTTTTTAAAATAATATATTATTCACCTTGAAGTTCCTATCTCAATTTACTTAATTTTTTATTTTTATAAAATTGCAAAATTTTTTTCTAGAAATCGTGTACTATACACTTAAAAAGGATTGTGTTTTTTAATTAAAGAATGAAAATGAATTTTTTAGATTAGTTAAATTATAGGATTTTTTTGAAAACATTACATGATTCACCTTGGTGTTTCTATCTTAACTTATATTTTTTTTAAAATTTTTGAAATTGCAATAACTTTTCTAGAAATCGTGTACTATACATTTGAAAAATATGGTTTTTTTAATTTAAAAATTAAAAAGCTTTTTTAAATTGCTTAAATCATTTATTTTTTAAAATAGTTTATTAAATACACTTTTAAGTTTTTAGATAGATTTACATAATATTTTTTATTTTTAAAATTGAACCAATTATTTATGAAGATGGTGTATTATACAATTGAAGATTAGAGTGTTTTTGGAATAAAAAATGAAACTGTGTGTTTTAATTACTTAAAACATTTAATTTTTTTAAAATAATGTATTATTCACCTTGAAGTTTTTAGCTAAATTTACAAAAAAAATTTATATTTTTAAAATTGTAATATTTTTTTCTAAAAATCATGTATTATGCATTTGAAAAAGATGGTGTTTTCTAATTTAAAAATAAAAATGAATTTTTCAAATTAATTAGTTTTTTTTAGAAAAAGTATAATTCACTTTGGATTTTCTAGATCCATTTACATAAACTTTAATATTTTTAAAATTGAACAAATTTTTATTTGAGATCGTGTACTATACTCTTGAAAATTAGGGTGTTTTTCAAATGAAAAATAAAAACGCGTGTCTTAATATACTTAAAATTTTTGAAGTTTTTTCAAAATAATATATTATTCACTTTGAGGTTCCTAGCTCAATTGACATAATTTTTTATTTTTATAAAATTGCAATAATTTTCTAGAAATCGTGTATTATACACTTAAAAAATTGTGTTTTTTAATTAAAGAATGAAAATAAAATTTTTAAATTAATTAAATTATAGGAGTTTTTGGGAAACATTATATGATTCACCTTGGTGTTTCTTGCTTAACTTATATATATATATATATATATATATATATATATATATATATATTATATTTTTAAAATTGTAATAACTTTTTTAGAAATCGTGTACTATCCACTTGAAAATGATGGTGTATTTTAATTTAAAAATGAAAATGCTTTTTTAAATTACTTATATTATTTGATTTTTTAAAAATAATTTATTATTAACTTTTAAGTTTTTAGATCAATTTATATAATATTTTTTATTTTAAAATGGAACCAATTATTTATGAATATTGTGCATTATACAATTGAATATTAGAGTTTTTTCGAATAAAAAATGAAAATGCGTGTTTTAATTACTTAAAATATTTTAATTGTTTTTGAAAACAATGTATTATTCACCTTGAAATTTTTAGCTCAATTTACATATTTTTTACATTTTTAAAATTGCAACATTTGTTAGTGGTTTGGTAGTGGATTCAAGAACTTAAGTACTATATCCCTTTGGTCCTTAGTTCGAATCCACGGAAGGTCCCCAAATCTTGGAATAAAGGTGATTTATTCGTAGGAGGATAATCCACTTAAGGGAGTGGGTGAAGTACTTAAGTACATCGCCGGGGATGGTGGTAGCATCCCGCCCGGTGAGGTGTTACAAAAAAAAAGGTGCCTTTTTTGTAACACCCCAGGCGGGACGCTAACCACCATCCTTGGCGGTGTTTCCAAGAGCTTAGCCACCCCGTTTAAGTGGCCTATCCCACTGTGAATAAACCTACCTTTATTTTAGGATTTGGGGACCTTTCGTGGTTTGAACCCATGACCAAAGGGCTATAGTCATGGATTCCGAAGAACCACTACCAATTGGGCTACTACCGGTTGGTAGTAGCCCAATTGGTAAGTAGCCCAATTGGTAGTGGTTCTTAGGAATCCATGACTATAGCCCTTTGGTAATGGGTTCGAACCACGGAAGGTCCACAAATCCTAAAATAAATGTAGATTTATTTGCAGGGGGATATGCCACTTAAAAGGGGTGGCTAAGCTCTAAGAAACACCGCCGGGGATGGTGGTTAGCGTCTCGCCCTCGCCCAGGGTGTTACACAATGTATTGTTCACCATGAAGTTTCTAGCTTAATTTACACAATATTTTATCTTTTTAAAATTGGAACGTTTTTTTTCTAGAAATCGTGTTCTATAGACTTGAAATATAGAGTATTTTTTACTTTTAAAAAAATAATGCATATTTTAAATTTATTAAATTATTTGATTTTTTTGAAAACAATGTATTGTTCCCAATAAAGTTTCTAGCTTAATTTACAAAATATTTTATATTTTAAAAATTGCAACATTTGTTTCTAGAAATCGTGTACTATGACTTGAAATATAAGGTGTTTTTTACTTTAAAAATAACAACGCATATTTTAAATTTATTAAATTGTTTGATTTGTTGAAAACAATGTATTGTTCACCATGAAGTTTCTAGCTAAATTTACACAATATTTTTTATATTTTTAAAATTGCAACATTTATTTCTAGAAATCGGGTACTATAGACTTGAAATATAGGTAATTTTTTACTTTAAAAATAAAAATACATATTCTAAATATATTAAATTATTTAATTTTTTTACAACAATGTATTGTTCACCATGAAATATGTAGCTTAATTTACACAATTTTTTATATTTTTAAAATTGCAATATTTGTTTCTTGAAATCTTATACTATACACTTGAAATATAGGTTGTTTTTTACTTTAAAAATGAAAATGCATGTTTTAAGTTTATTAAATTATTTGGTTTTTTTGAAAACAATGTATGGTTCACCATGAAGTTTCTAGCTCAATTTACACAATTTTTTATATTTTTAAAATCTCAACATTTGTTTCTAGAAATCGTGTACTATAGACTTGAAATATAGGGTGTTTTTTACTTTAAAAATGAATACGCATATTTTAAATTTATTAAATTATTTGATTTTTTACTACACAATGTATTGTTCCGAATAAAGTTTCTAGCTTAATTTACACAATTTTTTATATTTTTAAAATTTCAACGTTTGTTTCTAGAAATCGTGTACTATATAGACTTGAAATATAGGGTGTTTTTTACTTTAAAAATAACAACGCATATTTTAAATTTATTGAATTGTTTGATTTGTTGAAAACAATGTATTGTTCACCATGAAGTTTCTAGCTTAATTTACACTATATTTTTATATTTTTAAAATTGCAATATTTGTTTCTAGAAATCGTGTACTATAGATTTGAAATATAGGGTATTTTTTACTTTAAAAATGAAAACGCATATTCTAAATTTATTAAATTATTTAATTTTTTTACAACAATGTATTGTTCATCATGAAATTTCTAGCTTAATTTACACAATTTTTTATTATTTTAAAATTGCAATATTTGTTTCTTGAAATCTTATACTATAGACTTGAAATATAGGGTGGTTTTTACTTTAAAAATGAAAATGCATATTTTAAGTTTATTAAATTATTTGGTATTTTTTAAAACAATGTATTGTTCCCAGTAAAGTTTCTAGCTCAATTTACACAATTTTTTATATTTTTAAAATCTCAGCATTTATTTGTAGAAATCGTGTACTATAGACTTGAAATATAGGGTGTTTTTTATTTTAAAAATGAATACGCATATTTTAAATTTATTAAATTATTTTATTGTTTTGAAAACAATGTATTGTTCCCAATAAAGTTTCTAGCTTAATTTACACAATTTTTTATATTTTTAAAATTGCAACATTTGTTTCTAGTATTCGTGTACTATAAACTTGAAATATAGGGTGTTTTTTACTTTAAAAATAACAACGCATATTTTAAATTTATTAAATTATTTGATTTTTTGAAAACAATGAATTATTACGATGAAGTTTCTAGCTTAATTTACACAATATTTTCATATTTTTAAAATTGCAACATTTGTTTCTTGAAATCGTGTACTATAGACTTGAAATATAGGGTGTTTTTTACTTTAAAAATGAAAACACATATTTTAAATTTATTAAATTATTTGTTTTTTACTACAATGTATTGTTCACCATGAAATTTCTAGCTTAATCTACACAATTTTTTATGTTTTTAAAATTTCAATATTTGTTTCTAGAAATGTTATACTATTGACTTGATATATAGTGTTGTTTTTTACTTTAAAAATGAAAACACATATTTTAAGTTTCTTAAATTATTTGGTTTTTTTAAAACCATGTATTGTTTCCAATAAAGTTTCAGGCTTAATTTACAAAATTTTTAATATTTTTGAATTTGAAATATTTGTTTCTAGAAATCGTGTACTATAGACTTGAAATATAGGGTGTTTTTTACTTTAAAAATGAATACGCATATTTTAAATTTAATAAATTATTTGATATTTTTTAAAACAATGTATTGTTCTCAATAAAGTTTCTAGCTTAATTTACAAAATTTTTTTATATTTTTAAAATTTCGACATTTGTTTCTAGAAATCGTGTACTATAGACTTGAAATATAGGGTGTTTTTTACTTTAAAAATAACAATGCATATTTTAAATTTATTAAATTGTTTGATTTTTTGAAAAAAAATTATTGTTCACCATGAAGTTTCTAGCCTAAATTACACAATATTTTCATATTTTTAAAATTGTAACATTTGTTTCTAGAAATCGTGTACTATAGACTTGAAATATAGGGTGTTTTTTACTTTAAAATGAAAACACATATTATAAATTTATTAAATAGTTTGATTTTTTTGAAACTAATGTATTGTTCACCATGAAGTTTCTAGCTTAATTTACACAATTTTTTATATTTTTATAATTGCAATATTTGTTTCTTTAAATCGTGTACTATACACTTGAAAAACGAGATTTTTTTAATTTTAATATGAAAATGTGTTTTTTAAATTTATTAAATTTTTCTATTTATTGAAAACATTGTATTATTGACCATGAAGTTCATAGCTTAATTTACACTATTTTAATATTTTTAAAATTGCAACATTTGGTTCTAGAAATTGTGTACTATACACTTGAAAATATGGTGTTTTGGACTTTAAAAATGTAAACTAAAATTTTAAATTTATTAATTTATTTAATTTTTCTGAAAATTATGTATTGTTCACCATGAAGTTTCTAGCTTAATTTACACAAATTTTTAATATTTTTATAATTGCAACATTTGTTTCTAGAAATCGTGCACTATACACTTGAAAAACAAGATTTTTTAATTTAAATATGAAAATGTGTTTTTTAAATTTATTAAATTATTTTATTTTTTATAAAACATTGTATTATTAACCATGAAGTTTAAAAGCTTAATTTACACAAATTTTTATATTTTTATGATTGCAACATTTGTTTCTAGAAATTGTGTACTATACTCTTGAAAAACAGGATTTTTTTAATTTAAATATGAAAATATTTTTTTAATTTATTTATTTTTTTTGAAAACATTGTATTATTAACCATGAAATTCATAGCTTAATTTACACAATTTTAATATTTTTAAAATTTCAACATTTGGTTCTAGAAAATGTGTTCTACTCTTGAAAAAGAGGGTGTTTTGGACTTTAAAAAGGAAAACGAAAATTTTAAATTTATTAAATTATTTGAATTTTTTGAAAATAATGTATTGTTCACCAAGAAGTTTCTAACTTAATTTACACAATTTTTTATATTTTTAAAATTGCAATATTTTTTTTTGTAACACCTCGAAAATCCATAAAGAAGACTTAGGACTTAAGGAATTTGATTACAATTTACAAAGAAAAGAAAATGAGTATTAGTTGTGAGTAGAGAAGTCAAAAGAGGGACAAAAAGGACAAGTATATTTGAATATAAACAGCCATATTCAAATATGCAGGATCCATATTCGAATATGGAGTGTGCATATTTGAATATGAACATTCATATTCAAATATGGATTGTGCATATTCGAATATGAACAGTTATATTTGAATATGGACTTTTAATACTCGAATTCGCTAAACCTTTGTCACTAATCAACCACACCCTACAACTCCTTCATCCTAAGGATCCCTTCTCACGAACTTCTTGATTAAAGGTTGCGAGAGTTGAGATTCAGACACGGAGATAAGAGTGTTGAAGAAGGGAGTTGGAGGCTAGATTGGAGTTGAAGATTCAAGGTAACCCTAAAAAGCCCATCTAGGATACTACGAACTATTAGGAACATGTGTTAGGGATTTAGAAATAATATGTTTTAAGTTTTTTGAGTTAGAATTATGTGTATGGTTCAGCTTTGCATGCTATGTTGAATGTTGTTTGTATTGATTAAACATGCTAATAGATGATGCATGATTAGGAATTGAATTAGAAACATGAATGATGTTGAAGATCATAGAAATGTATGAATAAGATATTCCAGATTGTAATGTGACTAAATGGAGACTTAGACTTTGATTAAATTCATTATGTTTTAAGAAAACAAATCCGAGGGTTAGTATATTCAAATATATGTTCGAATGTGGAAGGCCATGTTCGAATAGATATTTGAATATAACATTTCTCACATAATATTCAAATGCGAGATGCTCGTATTCGAATATGGGACTACTGGAATTCTTGTTTGAGTGATATGAAATGAATATGATGTTTGATGCATGAGAACATGTTATTAAATAAAAAGGAATGTGGAAATGCTTTTCCCATCAACCGTGGTTGAGTAAGAGGGTTAAGTTCCGCCGGAAGTAGACCAAGTAAGAGGAAAAGCATAAAAAGATGAAATTGTAGGGTTATCCCGAAAGGGGCAGATAACCTGAAGTGCTAGGCTATCCCGAAAATGGGGTAGATAGTCTAGTGCAAAGGGGCTATCCCGAAAAGGGTAGATAGTCCCTGGGCTAGCCCTAGAGAGGGTTGGAAGCCCGGCAGTAGGATCCTGGAAGGACGCTTGCCAGGACCATGATATTGAGCTCAACTGTGCATTCACTCTCATGCACCTATGGTGGATTTCCTGTGAACGGGGTTTCCCGTTAAAAGTGGAAAGAAAGAAAACGGAAAATGATCATGGCATGTATATATATTATATTGACAATTCATACATCTCTTGTGTGTGTTTGTTAGGAATTGGATTTTAGGCTGTTTTCCAATTAGATTGACTGCAATACTGTATATATATTATTTTTAAATACCGACGGCTACTCAGTTATATGTCGTACATATAACTGACGGTTACAGTATGAAAAAAGATGTTTGTACTCACATTTTTTATACTCACTTTGTACTCATGGTTACATGCATTGAAATATCTGGTTACACACGTAGAAGTTTTGTTGAATTTTTATTTTTACGTTGGTAACCACATATTTCTACACGTGTAACCACCAAATCTAAAAAACACTGTAACAAAAAAAAAACTAATGTAACCACTTTTTTTCAGCGTACGTAACCAATGAGTACAAAAAATTGTGAGTACAAAAATCAGGACTCTTACAGTATTGCAGGTGATACGGACTCGGAGGGTGTCAGCGCTTGAGAAGACTTAGCAGCTATCTGTTGATACTTAGGTAGTCATTAGTTTTGTTGTATGATTACCTAGCTATACTAGCACACTCTCTGGATTGTAGATAAAACACTTTATGTAAATATTCGTATATATATATATATATTTTTAAATTGCAACATTTGGTTACTATACACTTGAAAAAGAGAGTGTTTTGGACTTTAAAAATGAAAACAAAAATTTTAAATTTATTAATTTTTTTTGATTTTTTGAAAATAATGTATTGTTTACCATTAAGTTTCTAGCTTAATTTACACAATTTTTATATTTTTAAAATTGCAACATTTGGTTTTAGAAATTGTGTACTATACACTTGAAAAAGAGGTGTTTTGAACTTTAAAAAAGAAAACAAAAATTTTAAATTTATTAAATTATTTTATTTTATTTTTGATAATAATATATTGTTCACCATGAATTTTCGCTTAATTTACACCATTTTTTATATTTTGAAAATTGTAACATTTGTTTGTAGAAATCGTGTACTATACACTTGAAAAATAGGGTGTTTTTTACTTTAAAAATAATAACACGTATTTTAAATTTATTTTTCTGAAAACAGTGTATTTTTCACCATGAAGTTTCTAGCTCAATTTACACAATTTTTATATTTTTAAAATTGCAACACTTATTTCTAGAAATTGTGTACTATAGACTTGAAAAAAAGATATTTTTGAATTTAAATATGAAAATTTGTTTTTTAAATTTATTAAATTATTTATTTTTTTGAAAACCATGCATTATTAAGAATGCAGTTCATAGCTTAATTTACATAGTTTTAATATTTTTAAAATTGCAACATTTGATTCTAGAAATTGTGTACTATACACTTTAAAAAGAGGGTGTTTTGGACATTAAAAATGAAAACAAATATTTTATATTCATTAGATTTTTTGATTTTTTTGAAAATAATGTATTGTTTACCATGAAGTTTCTAACTTAATTTACACAAGTTTTATATTTTTAAAATTGCAACATTTGGTTCTAGAAATTGTGTACTATACACTTGAAAAAGAGGGTGTTTTGAACTTTAAAAATGAAAACTTAAATTTTAAATTTATTAAATTATTTTTTTTTGTATAATTATGTATTGTTAACCATGAAGTTTCTTGTTTAATTTACACAATATTTTATATTTTGAAAATTAAAATATTTGTTTCTAGAAATCCTATACTATACACTTGAAAAATATGGTATTTTTTACTTTAAAAATGAAAACGTGTATTTTACATTTATTAAATTATTTGAAAACAATGTATTGTTCACCATGAAGTTTCTTTCTCAATTTACACAATTTTTCATATTTTTAAAATTGCAACATTTGTTTCTAGAAATCGTGTACGATAGACTTGAAAAACAGGATGTTTTTTAATTTAAATATGGAAATGTATTTTTTAAATTTATTAAATTATTTATTTTTAAAAAACCATTTATTATTAACCATGAAGTTCATAGCTTAATTGACACAATTTTAATATTTTTAAAATTGGAAAATTGTGTTATAGAAATTGTGTACTATACACATGAAAAAAAAGCGTGTTTTGGACTTTAAAAATAAAAAAAAAATTTTAAATTTATTAAATTATTTTATTTTATTTTTGATAATAATGTATTGTTCACCAAGAATTTTCAGCTTAATTTACACAATTTTTATATTTTGAAAATTGTAACATTTGTTTGTAGAAATCGTGTACTATACACTTGAAAAATAGGGTGTTTTTTACTTTAAAAATAACAACACCTATTTTAAATTTATTAAATTATTAGATTTTTCTGAAAACAATGTATTTTTCACCATGAAGTTTCTAGCTCAATTTACACAATTTTTTATATTTTTAAAATTGCAACATTTGTTTCTAGAAATCGTGTACTATACACTTGAAAAATAGGGTGTTTTACTTTGAAAAGGAAAACGCGTATTTTAAAACAATGTATTGTTCACCATGAAGTTTCTTGCTAAATTTAAACAATTTTTCATATTTTTAAAATTAAAACATTTGTTTCTAGAAATCGTGTACTATACACTTGAAAAAATGGATGTTTTTTAATTGAAATATGAAAATGTGTTTTTTAAATTTTTTATTTTTTTGAAAACCATGCATTATTAACCATGAAGTTCATAGCTTAATTTACACAATTTTAATATTTTGAAATTACAACATTTGACTCTAGAAATTGTGTCATATACACATGAAAAAGAGGGTGTTTTGGACTTTAAAAATGAAAACAAAAATTTTAAATTTATTAAATTTTTTTTATTTTTTTGAAAATAATGTATTGTTTACCATGAAGTTTCTTGCTTAATTTACAAAATTTTAATATTTTTAAAATTGCAACATTTGGTTCTTGAACTTGTGTACTACACACTTGAAAAAGAGGGTGTTTTGAACTTAAAAAATGAAAAATAAAATTTCAAATTTATTAAATTAATTTTTTTTTATAATAATGTATTGTTCACCATGAAGTTTCTACCTTAATTTACAAAATTTCTTATAGTTTTAAAACTATAACATTTTTTTCTAGAAATCATGTACTATACACTTGAAAAATAGCGTGTTTTTTACTTTAAAAAGGAAAACGCGTATTTTAGATTTATTAAATTATTTGATTTTTCTGAAAACAATTTATTTTTCACCGTGAAGTTTCTTGCTAAATTTACACAATTTTTCATATTTTTAAAATTGCAACATTTGTTTCTAGACATCGTGTACTATATACTTGAAAAATAGGATGTTTTTTAATTTAAATATGAAAAATGTACAAAATTCTGAGTTCCTTCAGTTCTAATTATCTTAAAAATTCTTCAATGGATTAGTGAGAAACCGGTTACTCCACCAGAATCGTATGAGATTCGGGTAATAAGTAAATTAGAGTTGCACTACAGGAGTATAAACACATTCAATCTCATATCTCCATCCAATTCCAAGGAGCCCAAATTTTCCAAGGTTAAACTACGCTTGCAACCTCCCTAAGCATGCTACACCTATTGGTTCTTTGAGAATGCACGTTACCACGCCACATTTAAGACTAAGTTAAGCCTGTTTTATTTTCTCTATCTCGAATTCCACAGTTTGGAACTTTACTCTTCGTGATTTCAAATTCTATTCAATTCTGACATTCTAATCAGTATAGGGAATTCTTTCAAAACCTTAGTACAATATTACAGTTAAAGATTTCCTTGGTGACCTAAACTCATGAAGCCATTTTGACAGTCACCAAAATACCCTTATTTATGTTCAAGTTCCTAATCTTAGATCCGAGTTGCCTTAAAAGACAACCCAATCAGAGTGGCACAACTAAAGCGTTAGAGGACTTCTAAATAATCCTCCATTCAGATTATGAAGATTTGGATCTTCTTAAAGTTTGAACCCATATAAGCTTCTATCTATGTGGTTTGTCACTAATGGATTAATATTGACCATTTAGAGAATCCCTTTTAACTCTCCTTGTTGATTTAAACTTAACTTTCCAAAATTTAATCCTATGAAGTCTATACAACTCCAACTACTTCTACAAATTATGTGAATCCAAGCTTTTAGAAAATCTTCCTCAAAGATTCCTAGAGACTTAAGTAACTCCAATTTTCATATACTTTTGAATTCCGGCTAAGCACCCTGACTACTTTATAAGTTTATTAATAGTACCTATTCGGAGAAAAAGCTAAAAAATATTTATATATAAAATAAGTTTAGGTTCACATTAGACCTCTAAAATAAATCCTTATAGGGTTACAAGAATTTCCTTGACATGATACGTCGTCATTGTAGTCATAAACTATAATGCTTACACCAAAAAAACTATGTTGGTACTCGAATCAACTCCCGATTTTCCAACTCCCGAATTCTTACTTAAGTAAGGAAACAATGAACCCTTATCAAGTTGTCCTCAATTCAGTCATTCTCTTTATATCATGGCAACAGGTTCATGAATGTCCGCGTTTAGAGACACGTGCAAAAATACATTCTAGTCCAATCTAACTCACATCGACAATTTGGGAAGGCTTAATCATCCTATAATTAAGTTGTATACCCTAAGAAAGTGTAGGATGCTACCTAGGATACAAGGAGTCTTTCATTAATACTTTTAAGAACTTAACACTTCATGCAGTGAATTCCTTCCACTCTACAACTAGTACCTGGTAGGTTATAATACTTTGAACTTATAACCAAACTTCACTAGAAGTACCAATACTTGTAAAATTTTAACCTATACTTCAAACTAAAGTCTTAGTGACCATTTAGACTTTCTTTGAGAAATTCCAAATCTCGACAATGGATTAAGTTAATTCAAGACGTTCGTGTGCCTCTTATTCCATGATGTTTAATTTACAAACTAATGGCTACCTAGGGTTATTTCCTACCCAATTCGAGTTTTCACGAGTTTGAAAGTTAACATTATGTCAACTTCGCAAGTTCTATTTCTTCTGTTCACTAAGTCTATAGAATTCTATTAAACACTTGATGATCATACTCATTAAGTCTAGATTTATGCAAATTTTTCAAACGTTCTCACAAATTTATATCGAATACCTAGGTGAAATACAGGTCAAGCCTCAAGGGTAGACCTTGATTTTTCCCAATGAACTTGAGGACTAAATATTATTCTTATCTTAAACTTTTTCAATTCCATAATAGGGGATACCACAACTAAAAAACGAGGCCTCAAAGTCATTCTTCCAAAGAGTATATGTGTTCACCCCATCGGTTTTAGGGTCTTCGAATAATCACATAACATTCATATCAAAAATTGAGAAAGTTGTACTACATTTTTGGTAAAACTTCTCCATGCTTTATTCCTACATGAACATAATCAAACAAAATGCAACGTAAATATAATGAATCCATTTCTAGGATAGGAATTAATGAAATTTGGTTCATGTGACTTATAAACATGCAATAGGATCATGAAGATGTTGTGGTATGTGTTATGACATGTATGATGAATGATGAATGTGGAATGCAAATGATATGAGTTGAATGTGAAATGCATGATAATATTTGATGTGAAATGAAAATCAAATTTAAAGACAAGTTTAAGCTTTCCCCCATCAACGGATGTTGAGTAAGCGGGTTGATTCCCACCGGTTACACACCGAGTAAGCGGACAAGCATGAAAAGATTGATAATATAGGGTCTCCCAATGAACGGGGTAAGATGGCTTGAACTAGTAGGGTTGTCTGGTGACTGAGAAGATGGCCCGAAAGAAAGGACTATCCCGATGAATGGGATAAGATAGTCCTGGGCTATCCCCAATGAACGGGGACAAGATAGCCCGACAGTTTGATCACGGTAGGGACGCTTGCCGTGGTCCCATGATTGAGCTCAAGCGCGCATTGCTGCCATGTGCCTAGGGAGGAGTCTTGTGCATGAGGCTCCTGTAAAAGACTAAAGAAAATAAAGAGACAAGAATGATAAATGAAAGATCATGGCATGCATACATTCTTATTTGTCATTGCATGCATTATGTTTGAATATATTGCATTGGATTGATTGTGTGATAGGAATTAAATGGGGTGTTTTCCAATTAGACTCGGTGTGATATGGTTTAAAAGTGTTTTAAAAAAATGCCGGGGGTTACTCAGTTATATGTTTTGCATATAACTGACGGTTACTATATCACAGGTATGAGAAGATTATGAAGCAAAAGCCACAGATAGGACGAGCTGTGGGCTTTTCTTAGGTATAGCCACACATGGTGAACCTAAGTCGCAAGTTCATATATATTAATTTTTTCAGCTGTATAGGAATTTGTATAAGTTAAACGAGTTGTAATTATTATTGTTATTAATTATTGTAAAGTATAATTTAGCTTCCGTTAGTGTTTCGAAAAAAAAACAGACTAGTAAATTAAGGTGTTACAATATTTTTAATTATTTTATTCTTTTTGATAATAATGTATTGTTCACCATGAAGTTTCTAGCTTAATTTACACAATTTTTTATATTTTTAAAATTGTAACATTTGTTTCTAGAAATCCTGTACTATACACTTGAAAAATTGGTGTTTTTCACTTTAAAAATGAAAACACGTATTTTAAATTTATTAAATTATTTGATTTTTCTGAAAACAATGTATTAATCACCATGAAGTTTTTTAGCTCAATTTACACAATTTTTCATATTTTTAAAATTGCAACATTTGCTTTTAGAAATCGTGTACTATAGACTTAAAAAAGATGATGTTTATTAATTGAAATATGAAAATGTGTTTTTATATTTATTAAATTATTTGGTTTTCTGAAAACCATGTATTATTAACCATCAACTTCATAGCTTAATTTACACAATTTTAATATTTTTTAAATTGCAACATTTGGTTCTAGAAATTGTGTACTATACACTTGAAAAAGAGGGTGTCTTGGACTTTAAAAATGAAAACAAAAATTTTATATTTATTAATTTTTTTTATTTAAAAACCATGTATTATTAACTATGAAGTTCATAGCTTAATTTACAAAATTTTCATATTTTTAAAATTGCAACATTTGGTTCTAGAAATTATGTACTATACACTTGAAACAGAGGGTGTTTTGAACTTTAAAAATGAAAAAGAAAATTTTATATTTATAAAATATTTTTTTTATAATAATGTGTTGTTCACCAAGAAGTTTCTACCTTAATTTACACAATTTTTTATAGTTTTAAAATTGTAACATTTGTTTCTAGAAATCGTGTACTATAGACTTGAAAAATAGGGTGGTTTTTACTTTAAAAAGGAAAACGCGTATTTTAAATTTATTAAATTATTTGATTTTTATAAAAATAATGTATTGTTCACCATGAACTTTCTTGCTAAATTTACACAATTTTTCTTATTTTTAAAATTACAACATTTGTTTCTAGAATCCTGTACTATAGACTTCAAAAAAAGATTGTTTTTTAATTTAAAAACGAAAATCTTTTTTTTTAAATTTATTAAATTATGTATTTTTTTGAAAACCATATATTATTAACCATGAAGTTCATAGTTTAATTTTCACAATTTTAATAATTTTCAAATTGCAACATTTGGTTCTAGAAATTGTGTATTATACACTTGAAAAGATGGTTGTTTGGACTTTAAAAATGAAAACAAAATTTTTAAGTTTATTAAATGTTATTTATTTTTTGAAAATAATGTATTGTTTACTATGAAGTTTTTAGCTTAATTTACACAATTTTTATATTTTTAAAATTGCAACAATTGGTTGTAGAAATTGTGTACAATACAGTTGAAAAAGAGGGTGTTTTGAACTATAAAAATGAAAATGAAAATTTTTAATTTATTAAATTATTATTTTTTTATAATAATTATTGTTCACCATGAAGTTTTCAGCTTAATTTACACAATTTTTTATACTTTTAAATTATTAACATTTGTTTGTAGAAATCCTATACTATACACTTGAAAAAAAGGTGTTTTTTCCTTTAAAAAGGAAAATGCTATTTTAAATTTATTAAATTATTTGATTTTTCCGAAAACAATTTATTGTTCACCGTGAAGTATTTGGCTAAATTTACACAATTTTTCATATTTTTAAAATTGAAACATTTGTTTCTAGAAATCCTGTACTATAGACTTGAAAAATAGGATGTTTTTTAATTTAAATATGAAAAATGTGTTTTTTAAATTTATTACATTATTTATTTTATAAAAACCATGTATTATTAACCAAGAAGTTCATAGCTTAACTTACAAAATTTTAATATTTTTAAAATTGCAACATTTTATTCCAAAAATTGTGTACTATCCACTTGAAAAACAGGGTCTTTTGAACTTTAAAAATGAAAACGAAAATTTTAAATTTATTAAATTTTTTTTTTGATAATAATGTATTGTTCACCATGAAGTTTCTAGCTTAATTTACACATTTTTTCAAAATTTTAAAATTGTAACATTTGTTTCTTAAAATCGTATACTATACACTTATAAAATAGGATTTTTTTTAATTGAAATATGAAAATTTGTTTTTTATATTTATTAAATTATTTATTTTTTTGAAAACCATGTATTATTAACCATGAAGTTCATAGCTTAATTTACACAATTTTAATATTTTTTAAATTGCAACATTTGGTTCTAGAAATTGTATACTATACACTTGAAAAAGAGGGTGTTTTGGACTTAAAAAATGAAAACAAAAATATTAAATTTATTAATTTTTTTTTTGAAAATAATGTATTGTTTACCATAAAGTTTCAAGCTTAATTTACACTATTTTTATAATTTTAAAATTACAACATTTGGTTCAAGAAATTGTGTTACACTTGAAAAAGAGGGTGTTTTGAACTTTAAATATTAAAACAAAAATTTAAAATTTATTAAAATATTTTATATTTTTGGATAATAATGTATTGTTCACCATGAATTTTTTAGCTTAAGTTACACAATTTTTTATAGTTTTAAAATTGTAATATTTGTTTCTAGAAATCGTGTTCTATACATTTGAAAAATATGATGTTTTCTAATTGAAATATTAGAATGTGTTTTTGATATTTTTTAAATTATTTATTTTTTTGAAAACCATGTATTTTTAACCATGAAGTTCATAGCTTAATTTACACAATTTTTATATTTTTTAAATTGCAACATTTGGTTCTTGAAATTGTGTACTATACACTTGAAAAAGAGGGTGTTTTGGACTTTAAAAAGGGAAACAAAAATTTTTAATTTATTAAAATTTTTGATTTTTTGAAAATCATGTATTGTTTACCATGAAGTTTCTAGCTTAATTTACTTAATTTTTATATTTTTAAAATTGCAACATTTGGTTCTAGAAATTGTGTACAATACACTTGAAAATGAGGGTGTTTTGAACTTTAAAAATGAAAATGAAAATTTTAAATTTATTAAGTTATTTTTTTTATAATAATGTATTGTTCACCATGAAGTTTATAGCTTAATTTAAACAATTTTTTTTATAGTTTTAAAATTGTAACATTTGTTTCTAGAAATCGTGTATTATACACTTGAAAAATATGGTGTTTTTTTTAAAAAGGAAAACGTGTATTTTAAATTTATTAAATTATTTTATTTTTCTGAAAAAATTTATTGTTCATCATGAAGTTTCTAGCTAAATTTACACAATTTTTCATATTTTTAAAATTGCAACATTTGTTTCTAGAATTCGTGTACTATAGACTTGAAAAAAAGGATGTTTTTGAATTTAAATATGAAAAATGTGTTTTTTAAATTTTTTAAAATCCATGTATTATTAACGCTGAAGTTCATAGCTTAATTTATACAATTTTAATATTTTAAAATTGCAACATTTGGTTGTAGAAATTATGTACTATACACTAGAAAAAGAGGGTGTTTTGGACTTTAAAAATGAAAACAAAAATTTTATATTTATTAATTTTTTAGTTAAAAACCATGTATTATTAACCATGAAGTTTCTAGCTTAATTTACACAATTTTTATATTTTTAAAATTTCAACATTTGGTTCTAGAAATTGTGTACAATACCCTTGAAAAAGATGGTTTTTTGAACTTTAAAAATGAAAACGAAATTTTTAAATTTTTTAAATTTTTTTTATAATAATGTATTGTTCACCATAAAGTTTCTAGCTTTATTTACACAATTTTTTCTATAGTTTTAAAATTGTAACATTTGTTTCTAGAAATCGTGTACTATACACTTGAGAAAATAGAGTATTTTTTACTTTAAAAATGAAAACGCGTATTTTAAAATTTTAAATTATTTAATTTTTCTGAAAACAATGTATTAATCACCATGAAGTTTATTAGCTCAATTTACACAATTTTTCATATTTTTAAAATTGCAACATTTATTTTTAGAAATCGTGTACTATAGACTTGAAAAATATGATGTTGTTTTAATTGAAATATGAAAATGTGTTTTTTTATATTTATTAAATTATTTACTTTTTTGAAAACCATGTATTATTAACCATGAAATTCATAGCTTAATTTACACAATTTTAATATTTTTAAAATTGCAACATTTATTTCTAGAAATTGTGTACATACACTTGAAAAAGAGGGTGTTTTGAACTTTAAAAATGAACACAAAATTTTTTCATTTATTAATTTTTTTTATTTTATTGAAAATAATATATTTTTTACCAAGAAGTTTCTAGCTTAATTTACACAATTTTATATTTTTAAAATTGCAACATTTGGTTCAAGAAATTGTGTACTATACACTTGAAAAAGAGGGTGTTTTGAACTTTAAAAATGAAAACGAAAATTTAAAATTTATTAAAATATTTTTTTTTGGATAATAATATATTGTGCACCATGAAGTTTCTAGCTTAATTTACACAATTTTATAGTTTTAATATTGTAACATTTGTTTCTAGAATTCGTGTACTATACACTTGAAAATAGGATGTTTTTTAATTGAAATATGAAAATGTGTTTTTTATATTTATTAAATTATTTATATTTTTGAAAACCATGTATTATTAACCATGAAGTTCATAGCTTAATTTACACAATTTTAATATTTTTAAATTGCAACATTTGGTTCTAAAAATTGTGTACTATACACTTGAAAAAGAGGGTGTTTTGGACTTTAAAAATGGAAACAAAAATTTTAAATTTATTAATTTTTTTTTATTTTTTTTTATATAATGTATTGTCTACCATGAAGTTTCTAACTTAATTTACACAATTTTTATATTTTTAAAATTGCAACATTTGGTTCTAGAAATTGTGTACAATACACTTGAAAAAGGTGTTTCGAACTTTAAAAATGAAAACGAAAATTTTAAATTTATTAAATTCTTTTTTATAATAATGTATTGTTCACCATGAAGTTTCTAGCTTAATTTACACAATTTTTTATAGTTTTAAAATTGTAACATTTATTTCTAGAAATCGTGTACTATACACTTGAAAAATAGGATGTTTTTTACTTTAAAAAGGAAAACTCGTATTTTAAATTTATTAAATTATTTGATTTTTATAAAAACAATTTATTGTTCCCCATGAAGTTTCTAGCTAAATTTACAAATTTTTCATATTTTTAAAATTGTAACATTTAACATTTGTTTTTAGAAATCGTGTACTATAGACTTGAAAAATAGGATGTTTTTTAATTTAAATATGAAAAATGTGTTTTTTAAATTTATTAAATTATTTATTTTTTTAAAAACCATGTATTATTAACCATGAAGTTTATAGCTTAATTTATACAATTTTAATATATTAAAATTGCAACATTTGGTTCTAGAAATTGTGTACTATACATTTGTTTCAGGCTTGATTCTGATTTGATGATATCCTGATCAAAGATCAATCTTTGCAAACACCTTGGCTCCCCCTAACTGATCAAGTAAGCCATCAATCCGCGGCAAAGGATACTTATTCTTTACTGTCAGCTTATTCAACTCTCTGTAGTCTACACACAGCCGAATTTGCCATCTTTCTTCTTGACAAGTAGTACTAGAGCTCCCCACGGCGAAGAGCTTTGTCTACTGAACTGCTTCTGCATAAGTTCTTCAATCTGACGCTTTACTTCTGCAAACTCTAATGATGCCATTCGGTATGGTGTCTTAGAGAACTCTACTTCTGCAAACTCCCGGAATTAGCTCAATCGAGAACTCTACTTCCCTTTCGGGTGGCAAGGATTTTATGTCTTCGGGAAACACATCGGGAAAGTCTCGGACTATAGGGAGAGAATCAAAACACATCGAATTCTTAACATTGATCATAAAAACAATCAAATACTTTGGGCCAATATCATACTTGGGCAAATTAGGAAAATCAAGAGCAGGATGATGCGTACAGTATATCTCCAAGCCTCTGTCTGAAATATGCACGGTCTTGGTGGCATAATCGATTCTGACCTTATGATATTTGAGCCAATCCATGCCTAAAATCACATCTAGCCCCTTCATCGGTAGGCAGTACAGATCTATGCAGAAAGTCTTGCCTTCAAAGTCTAGGAACAATGGGAAACACATGGTTGTCGTACAGATGTTCTCTTCGGATGGAGTAGATACTAACACTTTATAAGGTAGCTTAGATAAAGGGAACTATACTCATTTCGCACAGTCTAAGGAAATGAATGAATGAGTGGCACCCGAATCAAACAAGATGTGAACAGAATGTGATTTGATTAGTCCCATACCTTGGATGAGATTCTTGGAATGGTCAACCTCCTCTGCATTCAGCGTATATACCCGGCCTCTCACTTGATTCTTCTTCTTGTCCTCCAAAGCTGGCTTCTGATCTTTGTTTCGGCATTGCCAACTGATATGTCCGGGCTGGTGGCACGTAAAATAAACTCTCTTATTTTTGTAGCATTCTCCTTTATGAGGCTTCTCGCAGGTCTGACATTTCGGGATAGTTCCTTTTCCTTTGTTTTCTACTTCTTTACCCTTTCCTCCCTTCGAACTTCCTTCCTCCCTCTTGCGCTTCCACAATAGCTGTCTGCTAGCCGACACCGCGGCCAAGGATTGCTCAACAAGCTGACATGCCTGAATCAAAGTCTGGTACTCCCGAATTTGCTGAGTAATCACCAAGTTCCTAACCTCCGATCTAAGGCCTTGCTCAAATCTCTTGGATTTCCACGCCTCATCAAGTTGGTTCTAAAGATTGTTCGAGAATCGGGCTAAACTCTCGAATCTGGCAACATATTCATCTACCGTCATGTCTCCCTGTTGCAGTGTCAGAAATTCTAGCTCCTTCTGATCCTTCACATTTGAGGGAAAATATTTGTTCAGGAACATAGTCTTAAATCCCTCCCATGTCACATTACCTCCTGTTGCTTCCATATGTTCACGATACCGCTTCCACCACTGTATCGCTTCTCCTCTCAGTCTATAAGTAGACAACTCCACCTTGTCCTGATCGGCAGATCTAATTATCCTAAATATAACTTCCAATTGATCTAACCACTCTTCTGCTATCATGTGATCTCTTCCACCAGAGAAAATGGGTGGGTCATGTCTATGGAAACTCTGATATCGGTCTACCCATCCTTGTGCTTCCATCATTTGAGTCATGGCCTGTGCCATCTGCTGTATTAACGGAGAATCACTCGGAGTTGGTGTCGCATTGGTGTTAGTACGAGGTCTACCGGGTGGTCTGCTTACCATGTCTTCCTGCATACAACGCACCACACTGAGTTGATCCGGCTCAATATAATGAATCGCATACGGTCAACACCTCAGGTTAAGACAGGACTTATTTCTCTAGATTTTTATCTAAGTTATGCATTGGGATAACACAGTCTGGATAGGACCAAACTGCTCTGATACCAAATTGTAACACCTATATTTTTAGGGAAGTTTTTTTTTTTACCGTGGAAATTCAATAACATTTATACATATATTAAAATACGAATATTTACATCTATAGTACAGAGAATATATACATGTCCAGCTAAGGTAGCCATACAAAGATACTAATGACTACCTAAGTAACAGAAAAGGCTGCAAAACGTCTTATGCGCTGACACCCTCCGAATCCGAGCCACCTGCAATACTGTAACCGTCAGTTATATGCTCGACATATAACTGAGTAACCTGTCGGCAGTGAAAATAGTTTTATACAGTATTACAGTCAGTCTAACTGAAAAACCGTCCCAAATCCAAGCCCTACCAAACATACATACAACAAGTATAATTTCAATCACATATATATGCATGCATGATCATTTTCCATTTCCATTTCTTTTCTCTTTTAACGGGAAACCCGGTGCACGCAAGAGTCCACCATGTGCGTGGGAATAGCACTATAGAGCTCTCTGCAAACCCTGGTAAGCGTCCCTAGCCAGAGTCCATGCCTCACCTCAAATAGAGGTCTACAAGAACTAATACCCTTCCGGTACTAGCTCCCAATTATTTCTCTTTCTCAGAGTCATTACCCATTACAGGTCTACAAGAATTATTACTCCTTCTGGTAATAGCCCCCAATCACTTTCTTTTCCACTTTTCCTTTTAGATACATATATTTTCTCATGCATCACACATTCATATCAAGCATATAGCATACAAACAAGGATTTCCATTGTACTCTTATCCGGTTACAAATACTCTTTACTCGGATTCTATGTGACAGAGATGTTATATTCATATATATCTATTTGAACATGGCATTCCATACTCAAATACATATTTGAATATACTAATACTAGGCTCAGTCCATTTTGAAACCAATTCAATATCAAATTCCCAGTTAGAGTCACATCAAATTCTGGAAAACCTTATTTATACCTTTAACCTGTTTCACAATGTCACATGCATCATTCATCAACATAAAGCCTATCAAATTCATACACATATCATGCATATTTCAAACATAGTAAGCATAATTCAATCATTTAGAAAACTTTAAACAAAACATATTAGTTTGATTTTCCTAATAGCATGTTCGTATCATTTCCTAGTCACATGTTCCTAAATTCCAAGTATTAGGGATTTGGGGTTTTCAGGGTTACCTGTAACTTCCCTGAATCCTTTTATCCTTCGCTTTCAAGCCCAATATCCTACTCCGGTTCCTTTGCTGTAGTTGCCTCTGAATCTGAATCAAACCGTTTGGAACCTTAGTCTTTTGAGATGGAAGTCTTAGGGTTGAAGAGTTGTGACATAGTTGGTTTGGGAACAGAGGTTTTAGGAGTGTGAGAAGTGAGGAATCTGAAGAACAGCCAGTTTGGAGACAAGACACCTCTATTTATAAACTTTGGGGTCCATATTCGAATATATATTTGAATATAAGGCTCCTCTATTCAGTTCCTCACTTGCATATTCGAATATTATCTTGCATATTTGAATAGTATTCGAATATTACTGTGCATATTTGAATACTATTCGAATATGAACATCCATTTGCGAATACTATTCGAATATTGAAAGCTCATATTCGAATATTATTCGAATATTTAATTTTTCAAAAAATAATGTATTGTTCACCATGAACTTTCTTGCTAAATTTACACAATTTTTCATATTTTTAAAATTACAACATTTGTTTCTAGAAATCATGTACTATACACTTGAAAAAAAGGATGCTTTTTAATTTAAATATGAAAATGTGTTTTTTAAATTTATTAAATTATTTATTTTTATGAAAACCATGCATTATTAACGATGAATTTCATAGCTTAATTTACACAATTTTAATATTTTCAAATTGCAACATTTGGCTCTAGAAATTGTGTACTATACACTTGAAAAATAGGGTGTTTTGGACTTGAAAAATGAAAACAAAAATTTTAAATTTATTAAATTTTTTTGAAAAATCATGTATTGTTTACCATGAAGTTTCCAGCTTAATTTACACAATTTTTATATTTTTAAAATTGCAACATTTGGTTCTAGAAATTGTGTACCATACACTTGAAAAAGAGGGTGTGTTGAACTTTAAAAATGAAAATGAAAATTTTAAGTTTATTAATTTTTTTTTGATAATAATGTATTATTCACCATGAAGTTTCTAGCTTAATTTAGACAATTTTTTATAGTTCTAAAATTGTAACATTTGTTTCTAGAAATCGTGTACTATACACTTGAAAAATAGGGTGTTTTTACTTTAAAAAGGAAAATGCGTATTTTAAAATTATTAAATTATTTGAATTTTATGAAAACAATTTATTGTTTTCCATGAAGTTTCTAGCTAAATTTACATAATTTTTAATATTTTAAACTTGAAACATTTGTTTCTAGATCTCGTATACTATAGACTTGAAAAATAATATGTTTTTTAATTTAAATATGAAAAATGTTTTTTTTAAATTTATTAAATTATTTATTTTTTTAAAAACTATGTATTATTAATCATGAAGTTCATAGCTTAATTTATACAACTTTAATAATTTTAAAATTGCAACATTTTGTTCTAAAAAGTGTGTATTATACATTTGAAAAAGAGGGTGTTTTGGACTTTAAAAATGAAAACAAAAATTTTAAATTTATTAATTTTTTTATTTTTTTGATAACAATGTATTGTTCACCATGAAGTTTTTTAGCTCAATTTACACAATTTTTTATATTTTTAAAATTGCAACATTTGTTTTTAGAAATCGTATACTATAGACTTGAAAAATAAGATATTTTTTAATTGAAATATGAAAATGTTTTTTATATTTATTACATTATTTATTTTTTTGAAAACCATGTATTATTAACCATGAAGTTCAAAGCTTAATTTACACAATTTTAATATTTTTAAAATTGCAACATCTGGTTCAAGAAATTGTGTACTATACACTTGAAAAAGAGGGTGTTTTGAACTTTAAAAATAAAAAAAATTAAATTTATTAAATTATTTTATCTGTTTTGATAATAATGTATTGTTCACCATCTATTTTCTAGCTTAATTTACACAATTTTTTATAGTTTTAAAATTGTAACATTTGTTTCTAGAAATCGTGTACTATATACACTTGAAAAATATGGTGTTTTTTACTTTAAAAAGGAAAACACGTATTTTAAATTTATTAAATTATTTGATTTTTTTGAAAATATTGTATTGTTCACCATGAAGTTTCTTGCTAAATTTACACAATTTTTCATATTTTTAAAATTACAACATTTGTTTCTAGAAATCGTGTACTATAGACTTGAAAAAAGGATGTTTTATAATTTAAATATGAAAATGTTTTTTTAAAATTTATTAAATTATTTATTTTTTTGAAAACCATGTATTATTAACCATGAAGTTCATAGCTTAATTTACACAATTTTAATATTTTTAAAATTGCAACATTTGGTTCTAGAATTTGTGTACTATACACTTGAAAAAGACGGTGTTTTGGACTTTAAAAATGAAAACGAAAATTTTAAATTTATTAAAAATTTTTGATTTTTTTGAAAATAATTTATTGTTCACGATGAAGTTTCTAGCTTAATTTACACAAGTTTTACATTTTTAAAACTGCAACATTTGGTTCTAGAAATTGTGTACTATACACTTGAAAAAGAGAGTGTTTTGAATTTTAAAAATAAAACAAAAATTTTAAATTTATTAAATTATTTTGTTTTTTACCATGAAGTTCATAGCTTAATTTACATAATTTTTCAACTTTTTAAAATTACAAATTTTTGTTTGTAGTAATCGTGTACTATACACTTGAACAATATGGTGTCTTTTAATTTAAATATGAAAATGTGTTTGTTAAATTTAACAAATTATTTGATTTTTTGTTAAAATAATGTGTTGTTCACCATAAAGTTTCTAGATTAATTTACTTAAATTTTAAAAATTTTAAAATTACAAAGATTTTTCTAGAAATCATGTATTATACACTTGAAAAAAAGGGTGTTTTTTTACTTTAAAAATGAAAACGCATAATTTAAACTTGAATATGAACTGTCATATTCGAATAGTATTTGAATATTGTAACACCCTAATTTTTGTAAAGAGTAGTTTCGGAAAATATTACCTTTGAAAAAAAATGTGATACTTAAATTTTTTCTTGAAACTACTAAAACTTGCCACTGTGTTTCATATTTAAAATACAAGCGGAAATATTTCTTTATTTATTTTACAATTTCCTATACAGCTAAACAATATAACATCTGAATAAAAATCTTAGTTTCACCATGTATGGCTACTTCTAAGGAATTCCTATAGCTTTTCCTCATCCATTGCTTTAGCTCCAAAATCTCCTGATACCTGCAATACTGAGACCGTCAGTTATATGTAAAACATATAACCGAGTAATCCCCAGTCTAACTAAAACATTTTAAGTCAATATTGCAGCCAGTCTAACTGGAAAACTCCCCAAATATACACCCTAGCAATCACATATCATACACATAACACATACACATACAAATCACACATTCCTATACAATGCATGCAATGACAACATCGTGTATGTATGCATGCCATGATCTCTTTTTATTTCTTTTCATTTCATTCCTTTAAAAGGAGACCAGGTGCACGCGGGAATCCAACATGTGCGTGGCAATAACACTCTAGAGCTCTCTGCAAACCCTGGTAAGCGTCCTTAACTAGAGTCCATGCCTCACCTCCAATAGAGGTCTGCAAGAACTATTATCCCTTCCGATAATAGCCCCCAATTGTTTCTCTTTCTTAGAGTCATCACCCATTACAGGTCTGCAAGAGTTATTACCCATCTAGATAATAACCCCCAATTATTCTCTTTTCCATGCTTGTTCACTTACCCAGTCTACTTCCGGCGGGACTCAACCCACTTACTCAACCAAGGTTGATGGGGGAAGCATTTCTCTTATCATTGATTTTCACATTACATGTTATCATGCATCAAACATACATCTCACATTAATTGCATTCAACATGTTCGACACTCATCATTCATCACATCTTAATCATATAGAACATCAACCAAAGTATTTGTCATACAAGTCATAACACACATCACAACATTTCCATAACCCTATTGCATATCCACTCAATTAAAACCATTCACATTCATACATAATGCAATTACATGGCACTAAGCATGATTCTTAAAACATTAGGACCTATTTTTATCAATTCCAACCCTAAAAATGGAACCCTTGAGATTACATTAAATTTTTGAAGTAAAGAAAGAGGTCCCTGTTCTGTGTCATATTCGCTGCCGTGAATTGGACACACAATCAGTCCTCTGTTTTTCGTCAGCACTGCACCCTGTTGGTAATTTGGCCATAACTTGAGTTGTAGACCTCCAAATTGGATGAAATCAAGGGCAAATGAAAGCTAATAAAATTATATACAACTTTTATTCAGAACCCAAGATCTGAATCAATCATATTATAGTAGATATTTTTACTTGAATCCACCTGCCCATGTGAAAAAACCCAAATCTGGCAGCTCTTAGTGTCTTGCTTATAACTCAAGTTATACAACTTAGATTTTAGTGAAACTTGTGGCATTACAAAGATAACAAAATTAAATACAACTTTGTAAGAGGCCACGAAACCAGAATCTAGATAAAACCAAGTCAAGTAATCAGCTCAATCTGTGCCAAAATCCAACCAAAACAGGGGAAAAGACATTGATAAACTTTTTACAATTTGATTTCTATCTTCCATCTCAATTCATCCAATATCATACCAAATCCATATAATTCAATACAAATCACTCAAGAATCAATTCACAAGGATGACCAAAGTCCAATTCCATCAATTTCACATCATCATCAAGATCATAACATTCAATTGAAACATAACAATACCTAAGACTTCAATTATGCACATAATCAAACATTCACACCAAATTTACCAACAAAGTTAAGTTCAAACCTAGTTCTAACATACAATGGTTGAAACCCTAACATCATAAAGTCACTAATTTCTATATTTCCCTAATTGGGGTTTTGAGTTTGGGGTTACCTTAGAATTGGAGCTCTAAACTCAATCTCTAAATTCCATCGTGGAAGATTATAAACCGGTAGAATTGAATTTCCCGACGCATTGATCATTTTCTTCAACTGCTCCGGCGGCAACTGGCGGCAACCGGCGGCCGGAAGGCCACCATGCAACCACCGGAAGTGGTGATCACCACCACTTCTTCTCCCTCTTGCCAACTCCCTCTCTTTCTCATTTTAATCAATTTTGTTTTGTGTTTTTGTGTTGTGTGCGTGAGAGAGTGAGGTATATAGGTGAGGGTGTGTGGTTAGGTGAGGGAGGGTGCATGGTAAGAGCGTAGTCCTTAGTTTTAATTTATTAAAAATTGCACTTAAGTCCTTGTATTTATAAAATTAAATAAAAGTCCAAAACAAATTAATTTAAATGAATAAAACCACAAGGATTTAGTTGCAACTTTCTAACTTTATATTTTAGTCCCCTAAGCCTACATTGCTATATTTTTAATCTCTTAGTTATACTTATATTATAATTTAGCCCTTTTTTCCCTAATCCTATCTTCTTTATAATTCATTTTAGTTCTCTAAATTCCTTATCTTTTCTAAGATAGCCCCTTAAGGACATAACTAGTAATTTTAAATAATTTACTCTAGAAACTTGAAATTTGGGATGTTACAAATATGCATGTAAATATTCGAATAGTATTCGAAAATGCACAGTATATTCGAATATGGAAGTGAGGAATTGAATACAAGAGCCTTATATTCGAATATATATTTGAATATGGACCCCAAAGTCTATAAATAGGGGTGCCTTGCCTTCAAAACTCATTGTTTCCCCAATTCCTCACTTTACAAAACCTCTGCCACTAATCAACCAAACTCTGTAACTTCTCCATCATAGGAATTCTATCTCACCACATTTACTCCCTACCTAAAGGTTTCAAGAGTTGAGATCCAGCTTCAGAGATAGCAAGTGCAGAAGGAAGAGAGTTGGATACTGAGATTAGATTTGGAGGAAAAAAGGATTTTTGGAAGATTTGAGGTAACCCTAAAACCCCAAATCTAAGGCACTTTGAAATGGTTAGGAATATGTGATTAGGGAGTATCGACAATATGTTAGAAATTAACTGAGTTAGATTCATGTTTGATACTATTTGATATGTTTGCATGATGTTGGATGATATTATTTCATGATGTTGTATTGTTTGAATATGTAAACAGATAATGTATGTTGAGAATTTGAAATGATAAAGTGTATGTAACAGACAAGGGTTTCCAGATTATAATTGATAAGAGAACTCTAGATAGATTGTTAAACTATTTTAAAAATATAAGTCCAGAGTTAGTTTGAAATCGAATATGTATCTGAATATGGAAGACCATGTTCAAATAGATATTCGAGCGTGACACTTATAATATTCAAACATAGGATGATTGTGTAGGAATATTATGCTGTGGAAACTCTTGTTTGATTGGTTATGAAATGCAAATGGTGTGATGCATGAGAATGTGAAATGTATCAAAAAGGAAAAGTGGAAAAGAAAAGGATTGGGGGCTATTACCGAAAAGGGTAACAGTCCTTGCAGACCTGTAATGGATGATGACTCTGAGAAAGAGAAATAATTGGGAGCCAGTACCGAAAGGGTATTAGTTCTTGCAGACCTCTATTTGAGGTGAGACATGGACTCTGGCTAGGGATGCTTACCAGGGTTTGCAGAGAACTCTATAGTGCTATTGCCACACACATGGTGGACTCCCGCGTGCACCGGGTTTCCTGTTAAAAGAAGAAAGGAATGAAATGAAAAATGATCATGCATGCATATCTATGTGTTTGGAATTTATACTTGTTGTGTGTATGTTTGCTAGGAACAATTTGGGAGATTTCCCAGTTAGACTGGCTGTAATACTGTATATAAACTATTTTTAATACCGACGGTTACTCAGTTATATGTCGTTCATATAACAGACGGTTACAGTATTACAGGTGATACAGATTCGGAGGGTGTCAGCGCTTGAGGAGACTAGCTGCATCTTATTGTACTTAGGTAGCTTTAGTTTTGTTGTATAGTTACCTAGACGGACTGATAATCTCTCTCTGGCCTGGAATGTAAATAAAACACTTTTATGTAAATATTTAGTATATATATATATATATATATATATATATATATATATATATATATTTTATCTTCTGCTGTTGTTTTAAAAAAAAAAACTACCCTAAAAATCTAGGTGTTACAATTTGGTATAGAGCAGTTTGGTCCTATCCGGACTGTGGTATCTGATATGTAAGTTAGATTAAAGTCTAGAGAGATAAGTTCTGTCTTAACCTGAAATGTTGACTGTATATGATTCATTATATTGAGCTTGATCAACTCAGTGTGGTGTGTTGTATACAGGAAGGCATGGCAGGAAGACACCCTGGTAGGCCTCGTTCTAATACCAATGCGACACCAACTCCGACCGATTCTCCGTTGATACAACAAATGGCACAGGCCATGACTAAGATGATGGAGGCACAAGGTTGAGAGGACCGTTATCAGAGTTTTCGGAGACATGATCCACCCATTTTCTCTGGGGGAAGAGATCCTATGGTAGCGGAGGAATGGTTCGATCAATTAGAGGAAATCTTTCGAGTGACCAGATCCTGCGATCAAAATAAGGTAGAACTGGCCACTTATAGACTTAGAGGAGAGGCGTCTCAGTGGTGGAAGAGACATCGAGAACACATGGAGGCGACTGGAGGCCATATGACTTGGGAGGGGTTTAAGACTTTGTTTTTGAACAAGTATTTTCCTTCTAATGTGAAGGACCAGAAGGAGATAGAATTTCTCACAATACAACAGGGGGACATGACTGTGGATGAGTATGTTGCCAGATTTGAAAGCTTAGCTCGATTCTCGAACAATCTTCAGAACCAACCCGATGAGGCATGGAAGTCCAAGAGATTTGAGCAAGGCCTTAGACCGGAGGTCAGGAACTTGGTGATTACTTAGCAAATCCGGGAGTATCAGACTTTGATTCAGGCATGTCAGCTTGCTGAGCAGTCCTTGGCCGCGGTGACGGCTAGCAGACAGCTATTGTGGAAGCGCAAGAGAGAGGAAGGAAGTTCGAAGGGAGGAAAGGGTAAAGAAGTAGAAAACAAAGGCAATGGAAATGTCCCGAAATGTCACACCTGCGGGAAGCCTCATAAAGGAGAATGTTACAAGAACAAGAGAGTTTGTTTTACATGCCATCAGCCTGGACATATCAATTGGCAATGCCCAAACAAGGATCAGAAGTCAGAAGGGGAAGACAAGAAGAAGAATCAGGTGAGAGGTCGAGTATATACGCTGAATGCTGAGGAGGTTGACCATTCCAAGAATCTTATCCAAGGTACGGGATCGATAAAAGCAAAACCTGTTAATATCTTTTTTGACTCGGGTGCAACTCATTCATTTATTTCAGTAGACTGTGCAAAAAGAATTTATTTTCCTATGTCTAATCTACCCTATAAAGTGTTAGTGTCTACTCCATCTGAAAAGAAGATCTATTATGTGTTCCCCAGTATTCCTAGACTTCCAAGGCAAGACTTTCTGTTTAGATTTGTACTGTTTAGCGATGAAGGGGTTAGATGTGATCTTGGGCATGGACTGGCTCAAAGCTCACAAAGTCAAGATCGATTGCACCACCAAGACCGTGCATATTCCAGACCGAGGCTTGGAGATATACTGTACGCATCATCCTACTTTTGATCTCCATAATTTGAATATGTATGATGATAGTCTAAGGTATCTGGTTGTTTGTGTAAGTGATGTTAAGAAGTCAGTGAAAGTTGATTCCCTCCCCATAGTCCGAGACTTTCCGGAAGTGTTTCATGATGATATCGAATCTTTGCCACCAGAAAGAGAAGTAGAGTTTTCGATTGAATTAATTCCAGGAGCTGGACCTATTTCTAAGGAACCGTACAAAATGGCACCCCTTGAGTTAGTGGAAGTTAAATGAAAGATCGAAGAACTAATGTAGAAGTAATTCATTAGACCTAGCGCTTCGCCATGGGGAGCCCCAGTGTTGCTTGTCAAGAAGAAAGATGGGAAGCTGCGGTTGTTTGTGGATTATCGAGAGCTGAATAAGTTGACGGTGAAGAAGAAATATCCATTACCGTGAATTGATGATTTACTTGACCAACTGGGAGAAGCCAAGGTGTTTTCCAAGATTGATCTTCAGTCGGGATATCACCAAATTAGGATTAAACCCGAAGATATTCCTAAGACTGCATTCTGGACACGGTACGGTCATTATGAGTACTTGGTGATGCCGTTTAGATTGACAAATGCTCCTGCAATTTTCATGGATTATATGAACCGCATATTCCGACCGTACTTGGACAAATTTGTTGTAGTCTTTATTGATGACATTCTCATCTACTCCAAGACTGCCGAGGAACATGAAGAGCATTTGAGATTGGTGCTCAGTATACTCAAAGAAAAACAGTATATGCCAAGTTAGATAAATGTATGTTCTGGTTGGAAGAAGTTCAATTCCTTGGCCATGTAATTAATAAAGATGGCGTAGCTGTGGACCCAAGCAAAGTTGAAGCTGTGATGAAATGGGAGAGACCAACCAATGCCACAAAAATTTGAAGTTTTCTGGGACTAGCAGGATACTACGGGCGATTCATCAAGGGATTCTCTCAGATTGTCATTCCCTTGACCAAGTTAACACGGAAGGGTGTTCCATTTGTATGGTTACCTAGATGGACTGATAATCTCTCTCTGGCATGGAATGTAAATAAAATACTTTTACGTAAATATTTAGTATATATATATATATATATGATGTTTTATCTTCCGCTATTGTTTTTTAAAAAAAAAACTACCCTAAAAATCTAGGTGTTACAATTCTCCTCTCCATCCCTCCCACGCCTCTTTCTCATTCTCATCCCACACTTTACTTTCTTATTTCTCTTCCTCTTTTCCAAGCTCTCCTAGGGTTTTCCAAGCACAAGGAAAAATCAAGCTCCTCTCCATTGATTCCCCACATTTGCGCCTTGGAGAAGGAGATTTGGGAGCTTGGAGAAGCCATTGAAGTGCATAAGTAAGCCATGCATCTTCTCTCCCTCATTCTTGGTCAAGACCCATTTTTAGGGCAAATGGTCTCCAAACCCCATTTCTAACATGCAAGCTCTTGAATGGGTACCCATGGGTGCTAATAGCTTGCATTTGTAAATTTTAGGGGCTACCAAGTCATTGAGTATCAATTTGAAGGAATTGAGACTATTTGGGAACAAGGGTAATTGGAGCTTCACTTGAGAGGTAACCCCACAAGACCCTAAATTAGACTAATTAGGGAAATAGAAATTGGTATGAGACTTGGTTTTGGTATATTGTGAAAATTATGATAGAAATAGGTTTAGACTTGCTAAAGTAGATGATGGGTTTTGACACATGTATCTTGATTTGGAGTTATGGTGAATTACACACACACACACACACACACATATATATATGTTTGAACTTGTGAATTGATGATTTAGTTTGGATGCATGTGGTTTGATGATTGAGCTTTTGAGAAATGTATGTTATAATGGGTTTGTTCTTGTGCATATTGGATAATTTGATGATTTGATGCTTAGGCATGTTGTTTATGGTACCAAGGTGTGGGTGTGTATTTGTATGAGTGATGTGATGTTATGTTGATGAATTGAGTCTCTTGAAGATGGATGTAAAAATATGTACTTAATTTGTGACAATTTGATTGTATATGTGTGAAGTTGTTGTGCCATGATGTGAGTAGTGTTTTGGAAGTTTGAATGGGGTCAAGGAAGGAGGTTAAAAGGCAAGAAATTGAAATTTTGGGTAAATTCGCAAAAGCTGTCATTTGTGGCTGGGGCTCGAGCGCTAGGATAAAATTCCTGGCAATGGTGAATGGATGTCTGGCGCTCGAGCGCAAGGATAAAATTCCTAGCAGTGGAAAATGGATGTCTGGCACTCAAGCGCCAGTACTCTGTACCTCCTGGACCTGTTTTAGCTTCCATAATGCATTGTAAACCTATTTCTAAGATGGGAATGAATGGAAATAGACTTATAGGACTTAGTAACATGATAACTTGTAAAATGAAATTAAATTATAAGATAAGCTTTCCCCCTTCAACGGATGTTGAGTAAGTGAGTTGAGTTCCACCGGTTACACACCGGGTAAGCGGACAAGCATGAAAAGGTTGAGAATGTAGGTTCTCCCAATGAAAGGGGTAAGATGGCCTGAACTAGTAGGGTTGTCCTGTAACTGGGCAGATGACCCAAAAGAAAGGACTATCCCATTGATGTGGGGTTAAGATAGTCCTGGGCTATCCCATTGATGTGGGGTCAAGATAGCCCGGTTGCCAGTTTGATCATGGTAGGGACGCTTGCCGTGGTACTAGTTCAGGTCATCTTACCACATTCATTGGGAGACCCTACATTCTCAATCTTTTCATGCTTGTCTGCTTACCCGGTGTCTGACCGGTGGAACTCAACCCACTTACTCAACATCCGTTGAAGGGGGAAAGCTTAAACTTATCTTTAAATTTCATTTTCATTTCACATCAAATATTATCATGCATTTCACATTCAACTCATATCATTTACATTCAACATTCATCATTCATCATTCATGACATTACAATTTCATTAATAATTAATTAAAGCACTTGCTATCCATGTCATAACACTATACTTATCATAATCATTTAATTTCATTTTACAAGTTATCATGCATTTTCATTCAACATTCGTCAATACATTTTCATGATCATTTTTATGGTTTTTCCTAATTTAATCATTATTACCCTAAAAATAAGCTATTTGAAGTGTATATTGCATTTTGGAAGTGAAAACAAAAGGTCCTATTCTGGGTCATTTTCGCCACTGCTAAAAATCTCGCCACCGCGAAATTGACACAGAATCAGCTAAAAATTCGCTGCCGCGAATTCAGCACAGAACCATTTTTCTCAGCAACGCATCCTGTTGGTATTTTGACTTCCAAATTGAGTAAAACCAAAAGCATTTAAAAGCTAAGAGGATTATCTACAACTCTTGTGAAGACCAAAAAACCCAGTTCTAAAAGTTTAATTGTCAAAAACAACCATATTTAACAAGGATGTACACTTAATAGAATAGATATTTGAATACAAACCCTATGTTAGTAATTTGGCCATAACTAAAGTTGTAGACCTCCAAATTTAGTGAAACCAAAATAATTTGAAAGATAAGAGAATGATCTACAACTCTTGTGAAGATCAAAATGGCAAAATCTTATGAAAAATGGTTCTAAATTTACACCCAAATTACTACATAAAAACTCACATTTTCATCCAATTTCAAATAAATTACATCCCAATTCAAGACCATATTTCAACACAATTTGAAACAACTTAACATGCACACATCATCATACCTATTCCAATATTCCAAATTACAAGAGACAAGGCATCCATGATTCTCATACACATCTCAACCAAATCACCCAAGTTCATTTCCAAACAAGGATTCAACATGCATTCACATCATACCACACAAGCAAGGCACAACATTTATTAGATTTTTAAAACATACTAATATTCACATTCAACCCATTATCATACAATCTAACAAATCAAGTTGCAATATCCTAGCCACATGTATAACCTACTCTCTAAGGGTCTAATTTGGGGTTTTGAATGGGGTTACCTCAACTTGAAATTCCATGCTTCCAATCCTGACATATCTAGAGTTTCATATACAATATGTTGGTGAAACTAATTGGAGATGAAACCTAACACATTTATTTACAATTTATATGAAGGATTCATGTTCCAAATCCAACATCTAGAGGGTGAATTTCTAATTGTAAGTTAACTACATGACATAAGCTGAATTTGTGAACCTACTTCATTCTTTTGACCATAAATTGGGCTGTGGTTACTAGATTGATATGAAACTAGTTTCATTTCGAAGATAAAAAAACTATCTATAACTTTTATGAAGGGCTCGAAGGAAGAATAAAATATTTAGGAGGTTAAAATTACAGATAAAGATGAACTACAAATTCTGGACCTGAAACTGTTCTACCTTGGTTACTACTATGGTAATCAGGGCATATCTTAAGCTATGAACTATGGATTGACATGAAGTCAGAAGAATATTGAATATAAGAGGATTTGCTACAACTTTTATGAAGACATAAAAACCTAGTTCCAAAATTTTAATTGTCAAAATGGTTCCTTGAACAGAAAGGTACATTTAGACAAACCTAGCTCATAAACATTGACACTGTCTCAGTGTTTGGGCCATAATATTCGTTGTAGATACCCAAATGGAGTGAAACTAAATCCATTTGAAAGATAACAAGATTTCCTACAACTTTCATGAAGAGTGCGAAGACAAACTTGGTCATCTACAAACCCTAATTCTTCATGCAAACACGCGAATTTGGACAGATCAAAACAGAACTAGAGATTCCTTTCACTATTTAGAGAAACATGCTTCAAATCACAAATTTATCTAACTTAAATTGGAGAATCATCTACCCCATACCTGAGAGGAAGCACGAAATTAACAAAAGAACTAGGCTTTCTTGTTGCCCATGACTCCAAGAGAGGCTCAATCACTTCAAGGATGACGCTTTAGGCTTTGCATGTGATGATCAAGGGAAAATTAGTGAGGATTTGAACCAAAAATCAACATGCAACATTTGAAGAACAAGAAATTAGATTTCCTTACCTTCTTAGAATCTTGGTTTCAGCCTTGGAGGTGTCCTTGGAAGAAATCACAAGTAGAGGAAGAGAGGTATAACTACTTAGATGAAGATTGATGGGTTGAATGTTGCATTGTGAGTTTGGAAGCTTGGAAATTCTAGAGAGAAGGTGGAGCTCTCATGAGCTTAGAGAGAGAAGTGGAAGGGAAGAATGAGATGGTTCATGCATGGGAGAAGAAGAGGAGGAGAGTGAAGGTTTTACAATTTTGCAACTTTTTAGTTTTTGCAAACAAGTTCCTCCTTCCCATTTTCTTAATTTGTAAAAAGAGGCTTTAGTTTAGAAGGAATTTCTTTAGACATATGATTTAGAAAGTGCTTGATTTTTGGGATGTTACATTTTTCAATTTATCAAATTATTTGATTTTTTTTTGAAAACATTGTATTGTTCACCATGAAGTTTCTTTCTTAATATTCACAATTTTTTATATTTTAAAAATTACAACATTTTTTTGTATAAATCGTGTACTATACACTTGAAAAATAACGTATTTTTTACTTTATAAATGAAAACGGATATTTTAAATTTATTAAATTATTTGATTTTTTTAAAAATAATGTATTGTTCACCATGAAGTTCATAGCTTAATTTACATAATTTTTCAAATATTTAAAATTAAAAATTTGATTTGTTTTAAAATAATGTGGTGTTCACCATGAAGTTTCTCGATTAATTTACAAAATTTTTCAAATTTTTCAAATTACAAAGATTTTTATAGAAATCATGTATTATACACTTGAAAAATAGGGTGTTTTTTACTTTAAAAATGAAAATGCATATTTTAAATTTATTAAAATATTTGATTTTTTTAAACCAATGTAATGTTCACCATGAAGTTCATATCTTAATTTACATAATTTTTAAAATTTTTAAAACTACAATTTTTTTCTAGAAATCGTGTACTATACACTTGAAAAATCGGGTGTTTTTTAATTTAAATATGAAAATTTGTTTTTTAAATTCAACACATTATTTATTTTTTCAAAAATAATGTGTTATTCACCATGAAGTTTCTAGATTAATTTACATAATTTTTCAAATTTTAAAAATTACAAAAACGTTTCTAGAAATCATGTATTATATACACTTGAAATATAGGGTGTTTTTTACTTTATAAATGAAAATACATATTTTAAATTTATTAAATTATTTTATTTTTATGAAAACAATGTATTGTTCACCATAAAGTTTCTAGCTTAATTTACATAATTTTTTAAAATTTTCAAATTACAAAAAATTTCTTGAAATCATTTATTATGCACTTGAAAAATAGGGTTTTCTTTACTTTAAAAATGAATAGGCATATTTTATATTTATTAAATTATTTGATTTTTATGAAAACAATATATTGTTCACCATAAAGTTTCTAGCTTAATTTACATAATTTTTCAAAATTTTCAAATTACAAAAAATTTCTTGAAATCGTGTATTATGCACTTGAAAAATAGGGTTTTTTTTTACTTTAAAAATGAAAAGGCATATTTTATATTTATTAAATTATTTGATTTTTTTGAAAATAATGTATTGTTCACAACAAATTTTCTAGCTTAATTTACACAACTTGTTATATTTTTAAAATTGCAACATTTGTTTTTAGAAATCGTGTACTACACACTTGAAAAATAGTGCTTTTTTCTTTCAAAATGTAAACGTATACTTTAAATTAATTAAATGAGTTGATTTTTTTGAGAACAATGTATTTTCACCATGAAGTTTCTAGCTTAATATACTCAATTTTTTATATTTTTAAAATTTCAATATTTGTTTCTAGAAATCGTGTACTATACACTTGAAAAATTGGGTGTATTTTACTTTAAAAATAAAATCGCATATTTTAAATTTTATTCAATTATTTGATTTTTTTTAAACAATGTATTGTTTACTATGAAGTTTTTATCTTAATTTAAATTTTTTTTTATATTTAAAAAATTGAAACATTTTTTTGATGAAATCGTGCACACTTGAAAAATAGGGTGTCTTTTAATTTAAACATGAAAATGTATTTTTTCAATTTATCAAATTATTTGATTTTTTTTAAAATAATGTGTTGTTCATCATGAAGTTTCAAGATTAATTTACATAATTTTTAAAATTTAATTTTTTTTTTCTAGAAATCATGTACTATACACTTGAATAATAGGGTGTATTTTCCTTTATAAATGAAAATTCATATTTTAAAATTTTTCAATTATTTTATTTTTTTGAAAAATATGTATTGTTATCATGACGTTTCTATCTTAATTTTCGCAATTTTCATATTTTTAAAATTGCAACATTTATTTTAGATATCGTGTATTATACACTTGAAAAATAAGGTGTTTTTTACTATAAAAATGAAATCGCTTATTTTAAATTTATTAATTATTGTCTTTTTACGAATACAATGTATTGTTCACCATGAAGTTTCTAGCTTAATTGACATAATTTTTCAAAATTTTCAAATTAAAAAAAAATTCTTGAAATCGTGTATTATGCAATTGAAAAAAAGGGTTTTTTTTTTTACTTTAAAAATGAAAAGGCATATTTTATATTTATTAAATTATTTTATTTTTATGAAAACAATGTATTGTTCCTCATGAAGTTTCTAGCTTAATTTACATAATTTTTCAAAATACAAAAAATTTCTTGAAATCGTGTACTATGCACTTGAAAAATAGGGGTTTTTTTTTACTTTAAAAATGAAAAGGCATGTTTTATATTTATTAAATTATTTGATTTTTTAGAAAACAATATATTATTCACAATGAATTTTCTAGCTTAATTTACACAACTTGTTATATTTTTAAAATTGCAACATTTGTTTTTAGAAATCGTGTACTGTACACTTGAAAAATAGTATTATTTTTCTTTAAAAATGTAAACACATATTTTAAATTAATTAAATAAGTTGATTTTTTTTTGAAAACAATGTATTTTCACCATGAAGTTTCTAGCTTAATATACTCAACTTTTTATATTTTTAAAATTGCAATATTTGTTTCTAGAAATCGTGTACTATACACTTGAAAAATTGGGTGTATTTTACTTTAAAAATGAAATAACATATTTTAAATTTTATTCAATTATTTGATTTTTTTAAAACAATGTATTGTTTACCATGAAGTTTCTAGGTTAATTTAAACAATTTTTTATATTTAAAAAATTGAAACATTTTTTTGATGAAATCGTGTACTATATACTTGAAAAGTAGGATGTCTTTTAATTCAAACATGAAAATGTGTTTTTTAAATTTATCAAATTATTTGATTTTTTAAAAAATAATGTGTTGTTCATCATGAAGTTTCAAGATTAATTTACATAATTTTTACACTTGAAAAATAGGATATTTTTTACTTTAGAAATGAAAACACTTATTTTAAATTTATTAAGCTATTTTATTTTTTAAAAAACAATATATTGTTCCCCATAAAATTTCTAGATTAATTTATACAATTTTTTTATATTTTTAAAATTGCAACATTTGTTTCTAGAAATCGCATACTATACACTTAAAAAATAGGGTGTTTTTTAATTTAAAAATGAAAACGAAAATTTTAAATATATTAAATTATTTGATTTTTTTAAAATTGAAAAGGCATATTTTATATTTATTAAATTATTTGATTTTGAACAAAACAATGTATTGTTCCTCATGAAGTTTCTAGCTTAATTTACATAATTTTTCAAAATACAAAAAATTTCTTGAAATCGTGTACTATGCACTTGAAAAATAGGGTTTTTTTTACTTTAAAAATGAAAAGGCATATTTTATATTTATTAAATTATTTGATTTTTTTGAAAACAATATATTGTTCACAATGAATTTTCTAATTTAATTTACACAAATTTTTATATTTTTAAAATTGCAAAATTTGTTTCTAGAACCCATGTACTGGACTTGAAAAATAGGGTCTTTTTTACTTGAAAAATATGGTCTTTTTTACTTTAAAAATGAAAAATCATATTTTAAAGTTATTAAATTATTTTATTTTTTTGAAAACAATATATTGTTCACCATGAAGTTTCTAGCTTAATTTACACTATTTTTTTATATTTTTAAAATTGCAACATTTGTTTCTAGAAATCGTGTACTATAGACTTAAAATATAGGGTGTTTTTTACTTTAAAAATGAAAACGCATATTTTAAATTTATTAAATTGTTTGATTATTTCGAAAATAATGTATTTTTCACCATGAAGTTTCTAGCTTAATATATAATATTTTTTATATTTTTAAAATATCCACATTTATTTGTAGAAATCTTCTACTATACACTTGAAAAATAAGACGATTTTTACTAAAAAAATAAAACTGCATATTTTAAATTTATTAAATTTTTTGATTTTTTTGAAAACAATGTATTGTTCATCATGAATTTTCTAGCTTAATTTACACTTTTTTTTATATTTTTAAAATATCGACATTTGTTTTTAGAAATCGTATACATTACACTTGAAAAATAGGGTGTTTTTTACTTTAAAAATGAAAACGCATATTTTAAAGTCATTAAATTATTTTATTTTTTTAAAAAGAATATATTGTTCCCCATAAAGTTTCTAGGTTAATTTATACAATTTTTTATATTTTTAAAGTTGCAACATTTGTTTCTAGAAATCGTGTACTATACACTTGTTAAGCTGTTTTTTTCTTTAAAAATGAAAACTAAAATTTTAAATTTATTAAATTGTTTGAGTTTTTTTACAACATTGTATTGTTCACCATGATGTTTCTAGCTTAATTGACACTATTTTTTATATATTAAAATATCAATATTTATTTTTAGAAGTCGTGTATATACACTTGAAAAATAAGGTAATTTTCACTTTAAAAATGAAAACACATGATTTAAATTTAATAAATTAGTTTATTTTTTTTAAAACAATGTATTGTTCCCTATAAAGTTTGTAGCTTAATTTACACAATTTTTTATATTTTTTAAATTGCAACATTTGTTTCAAGAAATTGTGTACTATACACTTGAAAAATAGGGGGTGTTTTACTTTAAAAATGAAAACGCATATTTTAAATTTATTAAATTATTATATTTTTATGAAAACAATATATTGTTCCCAATAAAGTTTGTAGCTTAATTTTTGCAATTTTTTATATTTTTAAATTTGAAACATTTGTTTCTAGAAATTGCGTACTATACACTTGAAAAATAGGGTGTTTTTTACTTTAAAAATGAAAATGAAAATTTTAAATTTATTAAATTATTTTATTTTTTTGAAAATAGTGTAATTTTCCCCATGAAGTTTCTATCTTAATTTACACAATTTTTTATATTTTTAAAATTGCAACATTTGTTTCTAGAAATCATGTACTATAGACTTGAAATATAGGGTATTTTTTACTTTAAAATTGATAACGCATATTTTAAATTTATTAAATTATTTGATTATTTTGACAACAATAGATTATTCACCATGAAGTTTCTTGCTTAATTTACACTGGTTTTTATATTTTTAAAATATCCACATTTGTTTGTAGAAATCGTCTACTATACACTTGAAAAATAGGGTGTTTTTTACTTAAAAAATGAAAACACATATTTTAAATTTATTAAATTATTTGATTTTTTTTAAAATAATGTATTGTTCACCATGAAGTTTCTAGCTTAATTTGCACTATTTTTTTTATATTTTTAAAATATCAACATTTGTTTTTAGAAATCGTGTACGTTACACTTGAAAAATAGGGTGGTTTTTACTTTAAAAATGAAAACGCATATTTTAATGTTATTAAATTATTTAATTTTTTTAAAAAGAATATATTGTTCCCCATAAAGTTTCTAGGTTAATTTATACAATTTTTTATATTTTTAAAGTTAGAACATTTGTTTCTAGAAATCGTGTACTATACACTTGAAAATTAAGGTTTTTTTTACTTTAAAAATGAAAACTAATATTTTAAATTTATTAAATTGTTTGACGTTTTTGACAACATTCTATTGTTCACCATGATGTTTCTATCTTAATTGACACTATTTTTTATATATTAAAATATCAACATTTGGTTTTAGAAGTCGTGTACTATACACTTGAAAGGGTGTTTTTACTTTAAAAATGAAAATGCATGATTTAAATTTAATAAATTAGTTTATTTTTTTTAAAACAATGTATTGTTCCCTATAAAGTTTGTAGCTGAATTTACACAATTTTTTATATTTTTTAAATTGCAACATTTGTTTCAGGAAATCGTGTACTATACATTTGAAAATAGGGCGTGTTTTACTTTAAAAATGAAAACGCATATTTTTAATTTATTAAATTATTAGATTTTTTTAAAAACAATATATTGTTCCCCATAAAGTTTCTAGCTTAACTTTTACAATTTTTTATATTTTTGAATTTGAAACATTTGTTTGTAGATAACAGGTATTGTACATTTGAAAAATAGGATAATTTTTACTTTAAAAATGAAAACAAAAATTTTAAAATTTTAAAATTATTTGATTTTTTGGAAAATAGTGTAATTTTCCCGATGAAGTTTGTAGCTTAATTTACAAAAATTTTTATATTTTTAAAATTACAACATTTGTTTCTAGAAATCATGTACTATAGACTTGAAAAATCGGGTGTTTTTAACTTTAAAAATAAAAAGGCATATTTTAAATTTATTAAATTATTTAATTTTTAAATCAATGTATTGTTTACCATGAAGGTTTGAGCTTAATTTACACAATTTTTTTATATTTTTAAAATTGCAACATTTGTTTTTAGAAATCGTGTACTAAAGACTTGAAATATAGGGTGTTTAAGTGGTTTGCATGTCTTACCTATGTGCTTCAATGGCTTCCCCAAGCTCACGAACTTCCTTCTCCAAGGCAAAATATGAAGAAACAATGGAGGAAAGCTTGGTTCTCCTCTTGGTGTAGCAATCCCTAGTGGAGGAGAAGAAGAGAAGAAGATGATGAAGTTTTGAGAAGAGTGGGAGAGTGAGAGAGCGTGGGAGAGAAGAGAGGAAAATGTGGGTTTTTTTCAATTTTAACATCTTAAGTTTTGCAAATAGGTCCTTCTTCCAATCTTTTAAAAATTTGTTTTCTAGTCCTCTCCCTTTTCTCTTGTTAGATTTCCTATAAACCCTCAAATTCCCAATCTCTTCTAAGGAACCACTAATTCCTATTTGGGAATTTGTGGGATGTTTCAAGTTCTACCTTGTCTTGATTGCTGGATCTGGTCACTCAAAAAATTTCCTCTAATTAATCCAACCATTCCTCTACTACCATAGGATCTCTTCCACCAGAGAAAGTGGGTGGATCATGTCTCCGAAAACTCTGATAACGATCCTCCTGACCTTGTGCCTCCATCATCTGAGTCATGGCCTGTGCCATTTGCTGTATTAGTGGAGAATCAGTCAGAGTTGGTGTCGCATTGGTATTAGAACGAGGCCTACCAGGGTGTCTTCCTGCCATGTCTTCCTGCATACAACACACCACACTGAGTTGATCAGGCTCAATATAATGAATCGTACACAGTCAACATCTCAGGTTAAGACAGGACTTTATCTCTCTGGACTTTTATCTAAGTTACATATCAGATACCACAGTCCGGATAGGACCAAACTGCTCTGATACCAAATTGTAACACCTAGATTTTTAGGGTAGTTTTTTTTTTTAAACAACAGCGGAAGATAAAACATCATATATATATATATATAATAAATATTTACATAAATGTGTTTAATTTACATTCCAGGCCAGAGAGAGATTATCAGTCCGTCTAGGTAACCATACAACAAAACTAAGGCTACCTAAGTACAATAAGATGCAACTACTAAGGTCTCCTCAAGCGCTGACACCCTCCGAGTTTGTATCACCTGCAATAGTGTAACCGTCAGTTATATGAACGACATATAACTGAGTAACCGTCGGTATTGAAAATAGTTTATATACAGTATTACAGCCAGTCTAACTGAAAAATCTCCCAAATCATTTCTAGCAAACATACCCACAACAAGTATAAATGCCAAACACATAGATATGCATGCATGATCATTTTTCATTTCATTCCTTTCTTCTTTTAACGGGAAACCCGGTGCACACGGGAGTCCACCATGTGCGTGGCAATAGCACTATAGAGCTCTCTGCAAACCCTGGTAAGCATCCCTAACCAGAGTCCATGCCTCACCTCAAATAGAGGTCTGCAAGAACTAATACCCTTCCAGTAATAGCTCCCAATTATTTCTTTTTCTCAGAGTCATCACCCATTATAGGTCTTCAGTTACCCTTTCCGATAATAGCCCCCAATCATTTTCTTTTCCACTTTTCCTTTTAGATACATATCACATTCTCATGCATCACACATTCATTTGCATTTTATAACCAATCAAACAAGAGTTCCCACAGCATAATATTCAAACACTATCATCCTATGTTTGAATATTATAAGTGTCACGCTTGAATATCTATTTGAACACGATCTTCCATATTTAGATGCATATTCGATTTCATACTAACTCTGGACTTCTATTTTTAAAACAGTTTAACAATCTATCCAGAGTTCTCTTATCAATTATAATCCGGAAACCCTTGTCTGTTACATAAACTTTATCATTTCAAATTCTTAACATACATTATCTGTTTACATATTCAAACAATACAACATCATGAAATCATATCATCCAACATCATGCAAACATATCAAATAATATCAAACATGAATCTAACTCAGTTAATTTCTAACATATTGTCGATATTCCCTAATCACATATTCCTAACCATTTCAAAGTGCCTTAGATTTGGGGTTTTAGGGTTACCTCAAATCTTCCAGAAATCCTTTTCTCCTCCAAATCTAATCTCAGTATCCAACTCCCTTCCTTCTGCACTTGAAGTCTCTGAAGTTTGATCTCAACTCTTGAAACCTTTATTTAGGGAGTAAATGTGTTGAGATAGAATTCCTTGAATGAAGAAGTTACAGAGTTTGGTTAATTAATGGCAGAGGTTTTGTAAAGTGAGGAATCAGGGAAACAACGACTTTTGAAGACAAAGCACCCCTATTTATAGACTTTGGGGTCCATATTCGAATATAAGGCTCCTGTATTCAATTCCTATCTTCCATATTCGAATATTACTGTGCATATTCGAATACTATTTGAATATTGACATGCATATTCGAATACTATTCGAATATGATAGTGGATATTCAAATATTCATGTTATTTTTGTCCCTCTTTTGATCTTTCTACTTACAACTAATCCTTCTTTCCTTTTCTTTGTAGTTTGTATCCAATCCCTTAAGTCCTAAGTCTCTTTTAAGGATTTTCGGGATGTTACACCAATCACTTGGATAGCCCAGGACTATCTTACCCCATTCATCGGGATAGTCCTTTCTTTGTAGCCATCTTCCCGGTCACCGGGCAACCCTACTAGTTCAAGCCATCTTACCCTGTTCATTGGGAGACCTTACATTCTCAATCTTTTCATGCTTGTCCGCTTACCCGGTGTGTAACTGGTGGAACTCAACCCACTTACTCAACTACCACTGAAGGGGGAAAGCTTGTCTTATCATTTAATTTCATTTTTTTTTACAAGATATCATGCATTTTCATTCAACATTCATCACATGACGATTTCACAATTCAAAATCAAGGAGCTTGCCATAGCATCTCCTAACCTTAAAGCATGTTACTAAGTCCTGTAAGTTTATTTACATTGGTTTTAACCCTAGTACATGTTATTAAATCGCATGGACTTATTTACATTGGTTCTAATCTTAGAAATAGGTTAATTGAGGGTGCTTTGTCATTTGGAGGTGAGAAATCAGGTCCCTGTTCAGGTTCAGATTCGCAGCCGCGAGAAAATTCGCTGCCACGAATTTGACACAGAAACTCCAGGCCAAATTAGCTGTCACGAATGAAACTCGCCATCGCGAGTTTTATACAGAAAACCCCAGATGCTCACTAACCAGATTAGCAGCCGCGAATTTGATACAGAATCAGCCTGCCCTGTTTCGCGGAAATCCTCCAATTTCAATCAAAAACCTTTCCAAGCCACACCATACATCAATTAACTTATTTGCAGGATCAACAGCACAATTCCATCATAAATCAAGGTTCAATTTCATCAATTTCATCCAATTTCACATATTGCCATACATTTCTCTAATACTCCAAATCAAACCACATGCATCAAACCAAAACATCAAATCACCTTAATATTCACAAAAACAACTTACTTTAGCATACATTTCTCAAACTCAATAATCAACCACATGCATCAAATCAAATCATTTAATTTACTAGTTTCAACATATACCAATAACTCATCATACCTCAAAATCAAGACACAAGTGTCAAAACCCAAATCACCTACTTCAACAAATCTAAGCCTATTTCTATCACATTTTCCACACTAGAGCAGGACCACACCTCCTACCAATTTCTATTCTCTAATTAGTCTAAGTTGGGGTATAATGGGGTTACCTCCAATCTTCAAATTCCTAAGCACTTTTTTTTCAAGTGTTTTCTCAAACTCTTCAATCCTCTCAAATAGGGCTTGATAATCCCTAATGTTCACAAATGTGGGTCATTCACACCCATTAGGACCAATTTAAGAGAATGCATGTGGCAGATAAAGATTAAACCCCATTTGTCCCAAAAATAGAGCTTAACCGAGAGGATGAAGGAGAAGAGATGCATGACTTACCTAAAGATTCCAATAGGTTCTCCAAGCTTCAATGAACAAGATTGGTGAAGGATTTCTCTTTATTTGGGCTTGAAAGCCAAACCCTATGAGAGCTTGAGAATGGAAGAAGAAAATGAGAAATGGAGTGGGATGAGAGTGAGAAAGTGGCATGGGATTGGGAAGGATGAAGTGAGAGATTTTGTCAAATTTTGGTATCTCCTAAGTTTGAAAATGAGCCCTTCTTTTAACTTCTAAAAATTTTCTCTTTAGTCCTTCTCCTTTCATTTGTAGAATTGCCATAAATCCCTAAATTCCCAATTTCTTCAAAAGAACCACTAATTCCTATTTGGGAATTTGTGGGATGTTACAACTCTACCACCCTTAAAAATAATTTTGTCTCCAAAATTAAGAACTAACCTGTGTCGTCAAAACATTTCGGGGTAGGCATCTTTCAAGTCTTGTTCCTTTTCCCAAGTGATCTCCGACGAATCGATGCTTTGCCATAACACCTTAACCAATGGAATCACTTGTTCTGCAAGGTCTTCCCCCCACCATGAAGTTTCTAGCTTAATTTACACAATTTGTTATATTTTTAAAATTTCAACATTTGTTTCTAAAAATCGTGTACTATAGACTTGAAATGTAGGGTGTTTTTTACTTTAAAAATGAAAACGCATATTTTAAATTTATAAAATTATTTTATTTTTCTGAAAACAATATATTGTTCACCACGAAGTTTCTAGCTTAATTTACACAATTTTTTATATTTTTAAAATTGCAAAATTTGTTTCTAGAAATCGTGTACTATACACTTGAAAAATAGGATGTATTTTAATTTAAATATGAAAATGTGTTTTTAAAATTTATTAAATTATTTTATTTTTTTGAAAACCATGTATTATTAACCATGAAGTTCATAGCTTAATTGACAAAATTTTAAAAATTTTAAAATTGCAACATTTGGTTACAGAAATTGTGTACTATACATTTGAAAAAAATGGTGTTTTGGACTTTAAAAATGAAAACGAAAATTTTTAATCTATTAATAATTTTATTTTTTTTATAATAATTTATTTTTCACCATGAATTTTCCAGCATAATTTAAACAATTTTTTATATTTTGAAAATTGTAACATTTGTTTCTAGAAATCGTGTACTATACACTTGAAAAATAGGGTGTTTTTTACTTTAAAAATGAAAACGCATATTTTAAATTTATTAAATTATTTGATTTTTCTAAAGACAATATATTGTTCACCATGATGTTTCTAGCTCAATTTACACAATTTTTCATATTTTTAAAATTGCAACATTTATTTCTAGAAAACGTGTACTATAGACTTGACAAAAAGGATGTTTTTTAATTTATATATGAAAATATGTTTTTAAATTTATTAAATTATTTATTTTTTGAAAACCATGTATTATTAACCATGAATTTCATAGCTTAATTTACACAATTTTAATATTTTTAAAATTGCAACATTTGGTTCTAGAAATTGTGTACTATACACTTGAAAAAGAGGGTATTTTGGACTTTAAAAATGAAAAAAAAACTTTAAATTTATTAAATTTTTTGATTTTTTTGAAAATAATGTATTGTTTACCATGAACATTCTAGCTTAATTTAAATAATTTTTATATTTTTAAAATTGCAACATTTGGTTCTACAAATTGTGTACTATACACTTGAAAAAGAGGGTGTTTTGAACTTTAAAAATGAAAACAAAAATTTTAAATATATTAAATGATTTTATTTTTTTTGATAATATTGTATTATTCACCATGAAGTTTCTAGCTTAATTTACACAATTTTTTTATATTTTTAAAATTGTAACATTTGTTTCTAGAAATCGTGTACTATACACTCGAAAAACATGGTGTTTTTTAATTTAAAAATGAAAACATGTATTTTAAATTTTTTAAATTATTTAATTTTCTGAAAACAATGTATTGTTCACCATGAAATTTCTAGCTCAATTTACACTATTTTTCATATTTTAAAAATTGCAAAATTTGTTTCTTGAAATCGTGTACTATATACTTGAAAAAAGGATGTTTTTTAATTTAAATATGAAAATGTGCTTTTTAAATTTATTAAATTGATTATTTTTTTAAAACCTTGTATTATTAACCTTGAAGTTCATAGCTTAATTTACATATTTTTAATATTTTTAAAATTGCAACATTTGGTTCTAAAAATTGTGTACTATACACTTGAAAAAGAGGGTATTTTGGACTTTAAAAATTAAAACAAAAATTTAAGTTTATTAAATTTTTGATTTTATTGAAAATAATGTATTGTTTACCTTGAAGTTCCTAGCTTAATTCACACAATTTTTATATTTTTAAAATTGCAACATTTGGTTCTAGAAATTGTGTACTATACACTTGAAAAAGAGGGTGTTTAGTACTTCAAAAATGAAAACGAAAATTTTAAATTTATTAAATATTTTTATTTTTTGATAGTAATGTATTGTTCACCATTAAGTTTCTAGCTTAATTTACAAATTTTTTTATATTTTTAAAATTGTAACATTTGTTTCTAGAAATCATGTACTATACACTTGAAAAATATGGTATTTTTTACTTTAAAAATGAAAACGCGTATTATAAATTTATTAAATTATTTGATTTTTATGAAAATAATGTATTGTTCACCATGAAGTTTCTAGCTCAATTTACACAATTTTTCATATTTTTAAAACTGCAACATTTGTTTCTAGAAATCGTGTACTATAAACTTGAAAAAAGGATGTTTTTTAATTTAAATATGAAAATGTATTTTTTAAATTTCTTAAATTATTTATTTTTTTGAAAACCATGTATTATTAACCATGAAGTTCATAGCTTAATTTAACAATTTTAATATTTTTAAAGTTGCAACATTTGGTTCTAGAAATTGTGTACTATACACTTGAAAAAGAGGGTGTTTTGGACTTTAAAAACTAAAACAAAAATTTTAAATTTATTAAATTTTTTTATTTTTTGATTTTTTTGAAAAAAATATATTGTTTACCATGAAGTTTCTAGCTTAATTTACACAATTTTTATATTTTCAAAATTGCAACATTTGGTTCTAGAAATTGTGTACTTTACACTTGAAAAATGATCTGTTTTGAACTTTAAAAATGAAAACAAAAATTTTAAATTTATTAAATTATTTTTTTTTATAATAAGGTATTGTTCACCATGAAGTTCTAGCTTAATTTAGAAAAAAATTATTTTTAAAATTGTAACATTTGTTTCTAGAAATGTGTACTATACACTTGAAAAATATGGTGCTTTTTACTTTAAAAATGAAAAAGTGTATTTTAAATTTATTAAATAATTTGATTTTTCTGAAAATAATTTATTGTTCACCATGAAGTTTCTAGCTCAATTTACATATTTTTCATATTTTTAAAATTGCAACATTTGTTTCTAGAAATTGTGTACTATAGACTTGAAAAATAGGATGCTTTTTTAATTTAAATATGAAAAATGTGTTTTTTAAATTTATTAAATTATTTGTTTTTTTAAAAACCCATGTATTATTAACTATGAAGTTCATAGCTTAATTTACACATTTTTATTATTTTTAAAATTGTAACATTTGATTCTAGAAATTGTGTACTATACACTTGAAAAAGAGGGTGTTTTAGACTTTAAAAATGAAAACGAAAATTTTAAATTTATTAAATTATTTTATTTTTTGTGATAATAATGTATTGTTCACCATGAAGTTTATAGCTTAATTTACGCAAGTTTTTATATTTTTAAAATTGTAACATTTGTTTCTAGAAATCATGTATTATACACTTGAAAAATAGGGTGTTTTTTACTTTAAAAATTAAAACACGTATTTTAAATTTATTAAATTATTTTATTTTTCTGAAAACAATATATTGTTCACCATGGAGTTTTTTAGCTCAATTTACACAATTTTTCATATTTTTAAAATTGCAACATTTGTTTCTAGAATTCGTGTACTATAGACTAGAAAATTAGGATGTTTTTTAATTTAAATATGAAAATGTTTTTTTTTTAAATTTGTTAAATTTTTTTTTTTGAAAACCATGTATTATTAACCTTGAAGTTCATAGCTTAATTTACACAATTTTAATGTTTTTAAAATTGCAACATTTGGTTCTAGAATTTGTGTACTATACACTTGAAATTAAAATTACAATTTTTTTTCTAGTAATCGTGTACTATACACTTGAACAATAAGAAGTCTTTTAATTTAAATATGAAAATGTGTTTTTTAAATTTAAAAAATTATTTTATTTTTTTTAAAATAATGTGTTGTTCACCATGAAATTTCTAGATTAATTTACATAAATTTTAAAAATTCTAAAATTACAATGTTTTTTCTAGAAATCTTGTATTATACACTTGAAAAATAGGATATTTTTTTACTTTAAAAATGAAAATGCGTATTTTGAATTTATTAAATATTTTGATTTTTTTTGAAACAATGTAATGTTCTTTCATAGCTTAATTTACATAATTTTAAAAAAATTTAAAATTACAATTTAACATCCACCAAATTCCCAAATAGGAATTTGGTGATTCTTTAGAAGAAATTGAGAATTTAGGGGTTGTATGGCAATTCTACAAGTGAAGGGAGAAGGATTAGGGAACAAATATTTAAAAGATAGAGGAGAGGACCTATTTGTAAAACTTAAAAAAATGTCAAAATTAACAAAACCCTCACTTCTCCTCTCCATCCCTCCTACGCCTCTTTCTCACTCTCATCCCACACTTCACTTTCTTATTTCTCTTCCCCTTTTCCAAGCTCTCCTAGGGTTTGCCAAGCACAATGAAAAATCAAGCTCCTCTCCATTGATTCCCCACATTTGCGCCTTGGAGAAGGGGATTTGGGAGCTTGGACAAGCCATTGAAGTGCCTAGGTAAGCCATGCATCTTCTCTCCCTCATTCTTGGTCAAGACCCATTTTTGGGCCAAATGGTCTCCCAACCCAATTTCTAACATGCAAGCTCTTGAATGGGTACCCATGGGTGCTAATAGCTTGTATTTGTAAATTTTAGGGGCTACCAAGTCATTGAGTAGCAATTTGAAGGAATTGGAGACTATTTGGGAACAAGGGTAATTGGAGCTTCACTTGAGAGGTAACCCCACGAGACCCCAAATTAGACTAATTAGGGGAATAGAAATTGGTATGAGGCTATATATATATATATATACACATACATGTTTGAACTTGTGAATTGATGATTTAGTTTAGATGCATGTGGTTTGATGATTGAGCTTTTGAGAAATGTATGTTATAATCGGTTTGTTCTTATGCATATTGGATAATTTGATGATTTGATGCTTAGGCATGTTGCTTATGGTACCAAGGTGTGGGTGTGTATTTGTATGAGTGATGTGATGTTATGTTGATGAATTGAGTCTCTTGAAGATTGATGTAAAAATATGTACTTGATTTGTGACAATTTGATTGTATATGTGTGAAGTTGTTGTGCCATGATGTGGGTAGCGTTTTGGAAGTTAGAATGGGGTCAAGGAAGGAGGTTAAAAGGCAAGAAATTGAAATTTTGGGTAAATTTGCAAAAGCTGTCATCTGTGGCTGGGGCTCGAGCGCCAGGATAAAATTCCTAGCAGTGGTCAATGGATGTCTGGCGCTCAAGCGCCAGAATGGGGGCTTGAGCGCAAGGATAAAATTCCTGGCAGTGGCAAATGGATGTCTAGCGCTCAAGCGCCAGGATGGACGCTCAAGCGCCGGTACTTTGTACCTCCTGGACCTGTTTTAGCTTTCAAAATGCACTATAGACTTAGTAACATGAACTAGGGTTATGAAATGATATTGCAAGCTCTTTGATTTTGAATTGTGAAATTGTCATGTGATGAATGTTAGAATGAAAATGCAAGATAACTTGTAAAATGAAATTAAATAATAAGATAAGCTTTTCCCCTTCAACGAATGTTGAGTAAGTGGGTTGAGTTCCACTAGGTAAGCGGACAAGCATGAAAAGGTTGAGAATGTAGGGTCTCCCAATGAACGGGGTAAGATGGCCTGAACTAGTAGGGTTTCCCGGTAACTAGGCAGATGACCCGAAAGAAAGGACTACTCCAATGAACGGGTAAGGAAGTGTTAAGTATTTTAGAGAACTAAAATACGAACTCATTTCAGTATAGTGAAAAAATAGATTATCATCCTCAGGGAGCAACTATAGAACAATTTAGTGCCAATATAAGACTTGGGCAAAGTTTTCGAAAGGTTTTGAATTGAATTGAATTATAAAACGAATGCTCGTAATGTAAAAGGAGTTTAAAACAATTTTAATAAATACTTGGATTTGAACTTGCTGCGCGCTGTAACGATCTCTTCCTCTATGTTAATTTCTATATTATTCGAAAGACCGTAAGGTAAAATTTTCACTTCTGTAAGATTCTGTGATAATGAAAATACATATTCCAATCTCTTAAAAATATGTGAGTTCAATCACTCAATAAGCAAAACTTCTAAATAAATGGTTCATAAATCAATACCTATCTCTAGGTTATTGCTTTATGAAAATCCTTTATCAGAACCTCCTTTTAAATCAAATTCTCATTCAATTGAAAAGGTTAGAAGAAAGAGAAGAATGATTATTAAGCTTTAAACTCAACAATTAAAACAGATAAAGAGAAACAATTCAATTAATATAAAAAGGAACGAGAGAGTTTGAGTGATTACAGTGCTAGCCACGTCCAAATCCAAGAATAGGAATCTAAGCTACCATCTTGAATTGAGAAACAATTGAATTCATAGATGAAAGTTACAGAAGATCTCTCTTTGCACTATTTCTATCTCTAGAATTCTCAATTTCTCCTCCCAGACTGCTTTAGCTCCTAGTGAATGAGGCTTTTTATAGAGATCCCAAGTGGTTTATCTTTGCTCAAAATAAGATAAAATAATATCAGATAAGGTTGCTTCAGATCTTTTTTCCTTTTTCTTCACCCTTATCTCCTGTGCTTTTATCTATTTTTTAGGGATCAAATCTTATCTAAATTAGTCCAAGATAAGGATGAAACTCAAATAATCAACCAACTCTCTCTCAAATTAAGATAAGTATGTGGCTTTGTGTTTTTGTATGTTGCTTTGGATTGGTTTGTATGATAGGAATTAAATAGGGTGTTTTCCAGTTAGACTGGCTGTAATATGGTATAAAAATGTTTTAAAAGTGTTGGGAGTTACTCAGTTATATGTTTGCATATAACTGACGGTTACCATATTGTAGGAGATTCAGAGGATGAAGATTTCAGTGTCTGAAGACTTAACATATTAGATGTTTAGTATTTATATGTTTGATATGTATTTTGGGGTAGCCAACCTTTCCCGTTAGCACGCTAGTTGGCTATCGTTATTGGACATATTTATCTGGCATGTAGTAGATATTTAAACTCGTTATCTTCCCCTATGGACTTATGTATTTTGATAGGGTATATGTTAGCCCCTTTCTCTAAGACTAAGTAGTGTACGTACTCATGTACGAGAGTTACTTGATAGCTATTACTTATCTTATGTCAAAAAAAAAAACTTAGTTTTAATTTCCATTAGGTGTTACATTTCTAGCATAATTTATACAACTTTTTATATTTTTTAAATTGCAACATTTATTTTTAGAAATTGTGTACTACACATTTGAAAAATATGGTGTTTTTTACTTTAAAAATGTAAATGTATATTTTAAATTAATTAAATTATTTGATTTTTTGAAAACAATGTATTGTTCACCATGAAGTTTCTAGCTTAATTTACACAATTTTTTACATTTTTAAAATTCCAATATTTGTCTCTAGAAATCGTATACACTTGAAAAATTGGGTGTATTTTACTTTAAAAATGAAAATGCATATTTTAAATTTTATTCAATTATTTGATTTATTTTTAAAATAGTGTATTATTCACCATGAAGTTTCTAGCTTAATTTAAACATTTTTTTTTTATATTTTAAATATTGCAACATTTTTTTTGATGAAATCGTGTACCATACACTTGAAAAATATGATGTTTTTTTAATTTAAATATGAAAATGTGTTTTTTCAATTTATCAAATTATTTGATTTTTTTGAAAACATTGTATTGTTCACCATGAAGTTTCTTTCTTAATTTTCAAAATTTTTTATATTTTAAAAATTACTACATTTTTTTTATAAATCATGTACTATACACTTGAAAAATAACATATTTTTTACTTTATAAATAAAATGCATATTTTAAATTTATTAAATTATTTAATTTTTTTGAAAATAATGTATTGTTCACCATGAAGTTCATAGCTTAATTTACATAATTTTTCAAATATTTAAAATTATAAATTTTTTTTCTAGAAATCGTGTACTATATACACTTGAAAAATAGGGTGTCTTTTAATTTAATATGAAAATGTGTTTTTTAAATTTAAAAAAGTATTTATTTTTTTTGAAAGAATATGTTGTTCACCATGAAGTTTCTAGATTAATTTACATCATTTTTTCAAATTTTAAAAATTACAAAAACTTTTCTAGAAATCGTGTATTATACACTTAAATATAGGGTGTTTTTTAATTTATAAATAAAAACACATATTTTAAATTTATTAAATTATTTGATTTTTGTGAAAACAATGTATTGTTTACCATGAAGTTTCTAGCTTAAATTACATAATTTTTCAAACTTTTCAAATTAGAAAAAATTTTCTTGAAATCGTGTATTATGCACTTGAAAAATAGGGATTTTTTTTTTACTTTAAAAATGAAAAGGAATATTTTATATTTATTAAATTATTTGATGTTTTTGAAAACAATGTATTGTTCACAATGAATTTTCTAGCTTAATTTACACAACTTTTTAAATTTTTAAAATTGCAACATTTGTTTTAAGAAATTGTGTACTACACACTTAAAAAATAGTGTTTTTTACTTTAAAAATGTAAACGCATATTTTAAATTAATTAAATGATTTGATTTTTTTAAAAAACAATGTATTTTCACCATGAAGTTTCTAGTTTAATATACTCAATTTTTTATATTTTTAAAATTGCAATATTTGTTATTAGAAATCATGTACTATACACTTGAAAATTTGGGTGTATTTTACTTTAAAAATGAAATCGCATATTTTAAATTTTATTCAATTATTTGATTTTTTTAAAACAATGTATTGTTTACCATGAAGTTTCTAGCTTAATTTAAATAACTTTTTATATATTTTAGAAATTGAAACAGTTTTTTGATGAAATCGTGTACTATACACTTGAAAAATAGGGTGTCTTTAATTTAAACATGAAAATATGTTTTTTCAATTTATCAAATTATTTTATTTTTTAAAAAATAATGTGTTGTTCATCATGAAATTTCAAGATTAATTTACATATTTTATAAAATTACAAAAAAATTTCCTCGAAATCATGTGCTATACACTTGAAATCGCTTATTTTAAATTTATTAATTATTGTCTTTTTATGAATAAAATGTATTGTTCACCATGGAGTTTCTAACTTAATTTACATAATTTTTCAAATTTTTAAAATTACAAAAAGAATTCTTGAAGTCGTGTATTATACACTTGAAAAATAAGGTGTTTTCTACTTTAAAAATTAAAACGCATATTTATATTTATTATATTATTTGATTTTTTGAAAACAATGTATTGTTCACCATGAAGTTTCTAGCTTAATTTACACAATTTTTTATATTTTTAAAATTGCAATATTTGTCTCTAGAAATCGTATACTATACACTTGACAATTGGGTGTATTTTACTTTAAAAATGAAAATGCATATTTTAAATTTTATTCAATTATTTGATTTATTTTTAAAAAAGTGTATTATTCACCATGAAGTTTCTAGCTTAATTTGAACATTTTTTTATATTTTAAATATTGCAACATTTTTTTTTGATGAAATCGTGTACCACACACTTGAAAAATATGATGTTTTTTTAATTTAAATATGAAAATGTGTTTTTTCAATTTATCAAATTATTTGATTTTTTTGAAAACATTGTATTGTTCAACATGAAGTTTCTTTCTTAATTTTCACAATTTTTTATATTTTCAAAATTACTATATTTTTTCTATAAATCGTGTACTATACACTTGAAAATTAACGTATTTTTTACTTTATAAATAAAAAGCATATTTTAAATTTATTAAATTATTTGATTTTTTTGATAATAATGTATTGTTCACGATGAAGTTCTTAGCTTAATTTACATAATTTTTCAAATATTTAAAATTATAAATTTTTTTTTAGAAATCGTGTACTATATACACTTGAAAAATAGGGTGTCTTTTAATTTAAATATGAAAATGTGTTTTTTAAATTTAAAAAATTATTTATTTTTTTTAAAAGAATATGTTGTTCACCATGAATTTTCTAGATTAATTTACATAATATTTTCAAATTTTAAAAATTACAAAAACTTTTCTAGAAATCGTGTATTATACACTTAGAAATCATGTACTATACACTTGAAAATTTGGGTGTATTTTACTTTAAAAATGAAATCGCATATTTTAAATTTTATTCAATTATTTGATTTTTTTAAAACAATGTATTGTTTACCATGAAGTTTCTAGCTTAATTTAAATAAATTTTTATATATTTTAGAAATTGAAACATTTTTTTGATGAAATCGTGTACTATACACTTGAAAAATAGGGTGTCTTTAATTTAAATATGAAAATGAGTTTTTTTAATTTATCAAATTATTTGATTTTTTTAAAATAATGTGTTTTTCAGCATGAAGTTTCAAAATTAATTTACATGATTTTTCAAATTTTTAAAATTACAAAATGTTTTCTAGAAATTATGTACTATATACTTGAAAAATATGGTGTATTTTACTTTAAAAAATGAAAATGAGTATTTGAAATCTTTACAATTATTTGATATTTTTGAAAACAATGTATTGTTCACCTTGAAGTTTCTAGCTTAATGTAACTTCCCACAAATTCCCAAATAGGAATTAGTGGTTCTATAGAAGAAATTGGGAATTTTGGGATTTTATGGCAATTCTACTAATAAAAAAAGGGAGAGGGGCTAAGTATCAAATTTTAAAAGATAGAGGGAAGAACCTATTTACAAAACTTAAAAGATTTCAAAATTGACAAAAATCCTCATCCCTCCCTCTCCAAGCCCCACGCCTCTTTCTCACTCTCATCCCACACTTCACTTCTCATTTTCTTCTTCCCTTCTCAAGCTCTCATAGGGTTTGGCTTTCAAGCCCAAATCAAGAGAAATCCTTCACCAATCTTGTTCATTGAAACTTGGAAAAGCTATTGGAATCTTTAGGTAAGCCATGCACCTCTTCTCCTTCACCATTTTGGTTAAGCTCCATTTTTGGGACAAATGGGTTTCAATCTCCATCTCCCACATCCATTCTCTTAAATGGGTCCTAATGGGTGTGAATGACCCACATTTGTGAACATTAGGGATTATCAAGCCCTATTTGGGAGGATTGAAGAGTTTGGTAAAACACTTGAAACAAGAAGTGCTTAGGAACTTGAAGATTTGAGGTAACCCCACTAACCCCAAACTAGAATAATTAGGGAATAGGAATGGTGTGAAATTTGATTTTGAGCTTTTGTGCAAGGTATGGTGAAAGTAGGCTTAGACTAGTGAAATTTGATGACTTAGGTTTGATGCATTTGGTTGTTTATTGAGATTTTGAGAAATGTATGTTAAAAAAATAGGTTTGTCTTGTGTATATTAGATGGTTTGATAAATTGACTTGATGCATGAGACTTGGTTTGAATGTATTGAAGGAATGTATGCTAATATGTGAATTTTGGTGTATTATGGGTATGTATGGATACCAAGTGTTTTGTGGTTAGAGGGCATGTTGCTTGTTGTACTATGGTGTGGGTGTGTTTGAATGAGTGATTTGATGCTAGGTTGAAGAATTGAACCCTTGGAATTAGTTGTTGAATTATGCATGATGTGGTATGGAAATAGAATCTTAAGTTGATGAATTGGTTTTGGTAGTAAACTTCGGTCAAGAGAAGTATTTTGAAGTGTAAAAAGGCCAAATTCTGCAGAAAACGCAAAGTTTGGGTCTGTTGGTGGCGGCCAGGCGCCAAAATGGTGGCCTAGGCGCCCAAGCCCATAAATTTGGCAGTTTTGCACCTAGTCGCAGCGCCCAGGTGCCACCAGTATGGGCACCCGGGTGACAGAACTCTGTTGTCTGGCAGCGTGTACCACGTCTCTGGCGCCTAGTCGACAGTGTTTTGTACCTTCTTGACCTATTTTTGCTTCTAAAATGCGTTGTAAGCCTATTTAACTTAGTTTTATAGTAGGAATGTAAGGAAAAAGGCTTATGGGACTTAATGACATTCATTATGATTATGAATTGATATGGCATGTTCTTTGATTTTGAATTGTGAATTTGTCATGTGATGAATGTTGGATGAAAATGCATGATAATTTGAAAAATGAAATGAAACGATAAGATAAGCTTTTCCCCTTCAACGGAAGCTGAGTAAGCGGGTTGAGTTCCACTGGTTACACACCGGGTAAGCGGACAAGCACGAAAAAACTGAGAATGTAGGGTCTCCCAGCGAATGGGGTAAGATGGCCTGAACTACTAGGGTTGCGCGGTGACCGGGTAGATGGCCCAAAAGAAAGGACAATCCTGACGAATGAGGTAAGATAGTCCTGGTCTATCCCAGTGATTGGGGTAAGATAGCCCGGCAGTTTGATCATGGTAGGGACGCTTGCCATGGTCCCATGATTGAGCTCAAACGCGCCTTACTGCCATGCGCCTAGGGAGGAGTCTTGTGCACGGGACTCCCGTAAAAGACTAAAGAAAAGAAATGAATTAAGTATGATAATGAAAGATCATGGCATGCATACATTTATACATTGCATGCATTGAATGTGAATATGTTGCATTGGATTGATTGTTTGTGATAGGATCCAAATGGGGTGTTTTTCCAGTTAGACTGGTTGTAATATGGTGTATAAGTATTTTCAAAATGCCAGGGGTTACTCAGTTATATGTTTACATATAACTGATGGTAACCATATTGCAGGAGACTCGGAAGATGAAAACTTTAGCGCTTGAAGGCTCTTTCCCTTAGTCGTTGTAGTGTTTTGGATATTTTGATGTATTTGGGTAGCCAATCCTTCCTTGTAGTACGTTAGATGGTTACCGTTAGTGGACCTATCATCTCTAGATTGTACTAATGACCTAATACTATGAACTTATGTATTTTGATAGGGCATATGATAGTCCTTTAAACTAAGTGATATGTAACTCATGAAGGTGAATCATTTATGATGTATATTACTTAACAATGTTTTACAAAAAAAAAAAAAAAACTTAGCCTGAAATTCCCTTAGGTGTTACACTTAATTTACATAATTTCTTTTAATTTTAAAATTGCAACGTTTGTTTCTAGAAATCGTGTACAATACACTTGAAAAATAGGGTGTATTTTACTTTAAAAATGAAAACGCATATTTTCAATTCTATTCAATTATTTGATTTTTTTAAAAACAATTTATTGTTCACCATGAAGTTTCTAGCTTAATTTACAATTTTTTTTTATATTTTTATAATTGCAACATTAGTTTGTAGAAATCGTATGCTATACACTAGAAAAATAGGGTGTTTTTTACCTTAAAAATGAAAACTCATATTTTAAACTTATTAAATTATTTGATTTTTTAGAAAATAATGCATTGTTCACCATGAAGTTTCTATCTTAATTCACACAATTTTTTATATTTTTGAAATTGCAACATTTGTTTCTAGAAATCATGTACTATACAATAGAAAAATAGTGTTTTTTTTACTTTAATAATGAAAACGCATATTTTAAATTTATTAAATTACTTGATTTTTTAGAAAACAATGTATTTTTCACCATGAAGTTTCTATCTTACTTTCCATAATTTTTTATATTTTTAAAATTGCAACATTTGTTTCTAGAAATCATGTACTATATACTTGAAAAATAGGGTGTTTTTTACTTTAAAAATGAAAATCCATATTTTAAATTTATTAAATTATTTTATTTTTTTGACAACAATGTATTGTTCACTGTGAAATTCAACTTAACTTACATAATTATTTATATTTTTAAAATTGCAACATTTGTTTTCTAGATATCATGTACTATATAATTGAAAAATATAGTGGTTTTTTAATTTAAATACGAAAATGTGTTTTTCACCATGAAGTTTCTAGATTAATTTAAATAATTTTTCAATTTTTAAAAATTATAAATTTTTTACTAGAAATTGTGTATTATACACTTGAAAAATATGGTGTTTTTTACATTAAAAATGAAAAGGCATATTTTAAATTTTTTAATTTATTTTTTTTAAAACAAATTCTGTTTACCATGAAGTTCATAGCTTAATTTACATAATTTTTCAAATTTTTACAGTTACAAATTTTTTTTGTAGAAATCATGTACTATACACTTGAAAATAGGGTGTTTTTTACTTTAAAAAATGAAAATTTTAAATTTATTAAATTATTTGATTTTTTCTAAAAAAAATTATTGTTCTACACGAAGTTTCTAACTTAATTTACACAACTTTTTATATTTTTAAAATTCTAACAGTTGTTTCTAGAAGTCGTGTACTATTCACTTGAAAAATAGGGTGTTTTTTACTTTCAAAATAAAAACGCATATTTTCAAGTTATTAAATTATTTAATTTTTTTGAAAACAATATATTGTTCCTAATAAAGTTTCTAGGTTAATTTATAAAAAAATTTATACTTTTAAAATTGCAACATTTGTTTCTAGAAATCGTGTACTATACACTCGGAAAATAAGGTATTTTTTACTTTGATAATGAAAATGCATATTTTTACCTTATTATATTATTTGATTTTTTAGAAAACAATGTAATTTTTACCATGAAGTTTCTAGCTTAATTTACACAGTTTTATATATTTTTGAATTTGCAACATTTTTTTCTAGAAATCGTGTGCTATACACTAGAAAAATAGAGTTTTTTTTTTACTTTAAAAATGAAAACAAATTTTTAAATTTAATAAATTATTTTATTTTATTTAAAATATTGTATAGTTCACCATGAAGTTTCTAGCTTAATTTTCACTATTTTTTATATTTTTAAAATTGAAACATATGTTTCTAGAAATCGCGTACTATACACTTGAAAAATCGTGTACCATATTTTAAATTTATTAAACTATTTATTTTTTTTGAAAATAATGTATTGTTTACCATAAGTTCATAGCTTAATTTACATGATTTTTCAAATTTTTAAAATTAAAATTTTTTTCTAGAAATTGAGTACTATAGACTTTAATATTAGGGTGTTTTTTAAATTCATGAAATTATTTTATATTTTTTAAAACAATGTATTATTCACCATGAAGTTTATAGTTTAATTAAAACATTTTTTTTATATTTTGAAAAATGCAACATTTGGTTCTACAAACCATGTACTATATACACTTGAAAAACATGGTGTTGTTGACATTAAAAATGAAAACAAAAATTTTAAATTTATTCAATTATTTGATTTTTTTGAAAATTATGTATTGTTCACCATGAAGTTTCTAGCTTAATTTACAAAAATGTTATATTTTTAACATTGCAACATATGTTTCTAAAATCATGTAATATACACATGAAAAATATGGTATTTTTAACTTTAAAAATGAAAACTCATATTTTAAATTTATTAATCTATTTAATTTTTTTAAAAACAATGTATTGTTCACGATTTAGTTTCTAGCTTAATTTAAATAATTTTTTATATTATTAAAATTGTAATATTTGTTTCTAGAAATCGTATTCTATGACATTTAAAAATATTGTATTTTTTAATTTAAATATGAAAAAGTTTTTTTAAAATTATTTTATTTTCTTAAAAATAATGTGTTGTTGACTATGAAATTTCTAGTTTAATTTACTTAATTTTTCAAATTTTTAAAACAGCAAAAATTTTTCTAGTAATCGTGTACCGCAGACTTGAAAAATAGGGTCTTTTTTACTTTAAAAATGAAAAGGAATATTTTTAATTCATTACATTATTTGATTTTTTTAAAAAAATAATGTATTGTTCACCATGAAGTTTCTATCTTAATTTACATAATTTTTATATTATTTAAAGTGTAACATTTGTTTCTAGAAATCGTCTACTATACACGTAAAAAATAGGGTGTTTTTTACTTTAAAAGTGAAAACGCATGTTTTAAATTTATTAAATTATTTTATTATTTTGAAAATAATGTATTGTTCACAATGAAATTCATAGATTAATTTATATAATTTTTTATATTTTTAAAATTACAAATTATTTTTCTAGAAAACGTGTATTGTACACTTGAAAATAAGGTGTTTTTAAATTTCAATATGAAAATATGTTTTTTAAATTTAAAAAAATTATTTGATTATTTTTAAATTAATATGTTGTTCAACATGAAGTTTCATGATTAATTTACATAATTTTTCAAATTTTTCAAATTACAAATTGTTTTCTAGAAATAGTGTATTATACACTTGAAAAATAGGGTGCTTTTTACTTTAAAAATAAAAATTCAAATTTTAAATTTATTAAATTATTTGATTTTTTTGAAAACAATGTGTTGTTCACTATGAAGTTTCTAGCTTAATTTACACAATTTTTTATATTTTTAAATTTGCAACATTTGTCTCTAAAAATCGTGTATTATACACTTGAAAAATAGGATGCTTTTTAATTTAAATATGAATTTTTTTTTCAATTTATTAAATTATTTATTTTTTTGAAAACAACGTATTATTCACCATGAAGTTCATAGCTTAATTTACACAATTTTTTATATTTTAAAATTGCAACATTTGGTTCTAGAAATCGTGTACTACACTTGAAAAATAGGGTGTTTTTTACTTTAAAAATGAAAATGAAAAATTTTAAATTTATTAAATTATTTGATTTTTTTGGAAATAATGTATTCACCATGAAGTTTGTAACACCTTAATTTTTTAGTCTCTTTTTTTTTAAAACACTAGTGGAAGCTAAATTCTAATTTACAACAACTAATAATAATAATAATTACAACCCTTTCAATTTATACGGATTCTTATACAGCTGAACAAATTAATATATGAACTTGAGACTTAGGTTCACCATGTGTGGCTATACCTAAGGAAAGCCCACAGCTCATCCCATCTGTGGCTTTCGCTTCACAATCTTTTGATACCTGCGATATGGTAACCGTCAGTTATATGTAAACATAAACTGAGTAACCCCCGGCATTTTGAAAACATTTTTAAACCATATGCAGGCAGTCTAACTGGAAAACACCTCATTTAATTCCTATCACACAATCAATCCAATGCAACATATTCAAACATAATGCATGCAATGACAATTATGGATGTATGCATGCCATGATCTTTCATTATCATACTTGTTTCATTTATTTTCTTTAGTGTTTTACGGAAGCCTCGTGCACAAGACTTCTCCCTTGGCGCATGGCAGCAGCGCGCATTTGAGCTCAATCATGGGACCATGGCAAGCATCCCTACTGTGATCAACTGTCGGGCTATCTTGACCCCGTTCATTGGGAATAGCCCAGGACTTCCTTACCCGTTCATTGGAATAGTCCTTTCTTTCGGGTCATCTGCCCAGTCACAGTGCAACCCTACTAGTTCAGGCTGTAACATCCTGAAGATCCATCAAAAATGTTTAGGACTTAAGGGATTGATTACAATTTACAAAAAAAAAGGAAGAAGGGTTAGTTGTAAGTATAAAGGCCAAAAGAAGGATAAAGATAAGTAAAATATTTGAATATGAACTGTCATATTCGAATAATATTTGAATATGCCTTGTCATATTCGAATAGTATTCGAATATGCATGTCCATATTCGAATAGTATTCGAATATGCAAGCCTATATTCGAATAGTATTCAAATATGAAAGCTAATATTCGAATATGTAAGTGAGGAATTGAAAACAAGGGCACTATATTCGAATATATATTCGAATATGGACCCAAAATCTATAAATAGGGGTGCCTTGGCTCAAAAGGGGTTGTTCTTCAGATTTCCTCACTTCTCACACCAAAAACCTCTGTTCCCAAACCAACTACGTCACAACTCTCCAACCCTAAGGCTTCCATTTCAAAGGACTAAGGTTCCAAACTGTTGATCCAGATTCAGAGGCATCTACAGCAAAGGAATCAGAGTAGGAGATTGGGCTTGGAAGTGAAGGATAAAGGATTCAGGGAGTTCCAGGTAACTCTGAAAACCCCAAATCCTTAAATACTGGGAATTTAGGAATATGTGACTAGGGAATGCTAGGAATATGTTATTAAGGAAAATCAAGCTGATATGTTGTGATTACAATTTGATGTATGATTGAATTATGAATACTATGTGCGAAATATGCATGATATGACTGATACTTGTATGAACTTGATATGCCTTATGCTGATAAATTATGCATGTGTTATTGTGAAACATGTTAAAGGTATAAATAAGGTTTTCCAGAATTGAATGTGACACTAACTGGGAATCTGATATTGAAATGATTTCAAATTAATTTGAAAAGGTTTGAGTCCCAGTATTAGCATATTCAAATATGTATTTGAATATGGAATGCCATGTTCAAATAGATATATGAATATAACACGTTTGTCACATAGAATCCGAATAAATGAGAGTCTGTAATCGGATAAGAGGAAACTGGAAACCCTTGTTTGTACGCTATGTTCTTAATGTGAATGTGTGATGCATTAGAACTGTAAATGGAAATGTTAAATGAGACTCTTCCCACTCAATAGATATTGAGCAAGAGGGTTAAGTTCCGCCAGAAGTAGACCGGGTAAGAGGACAGAGCAAAATATGAGAAAAAGATGAGAATGTAGGGTTATCCTGAAAAGGGGGAAAATAACCTGAAGTACTGGGCTATCTTCACGAGGTAGGTAGTCTAAGTACAAAGGGTACTATCTTCATGAGGTAGATGGTTCCTTGGGCTAGCTCGAGAGAGAGTTAATAGCCCGGCGGGAGGATCCTTGGGGGACGCTCGCCAGGACCGTGATGATGATGAGCTCAATACGCGTTACTGCCATGTGTTTTGGTGGATTCCCGGTGCACAGGGTTTCCCGTTAAAAGAGGAAAGAATCGAAAATGGAAAATGATCATGCATACATATCTATGTGATTGAAATTATACTTGTTGTGTGTATATTTGGTAGGGCTTGGATTTGGGACGGTTTTCCAGTTAGACAGGTTGTAATACTGTATAAAACTGTTTTTATGGCCGACGGGTTACTCAGTTATATGTCGAGCATATAACTGACGGTTACACTATTGCAGGTGGCTCGGACTCGGAGGGTGTCAGCGCGTGAGACGTTTTGCAGCCTTTTCTAATACTTAGGTAGTCATTTGAGTCTTTGTATGGCTACCTTAGCTGGACATATGTAGATCCTCTGGACTATATAAAAACACTTATATTTTGATATGTATATATTTTATTAAATTCCGCTATGTTCTGTTTTTAAAAAATAAAATTGCCCTAAAAAACTAGGTGTTACACAGGCTATCTTACCCCGTTCATTGGGAGATCCTACATTCTCAATCTTTTCATGCTTGTCCACTTACTCGCTGTGTAACCGGTGGGAATCAACCCGCTTACTCAACATCCGTTGATGGGGGAAAACTTAAACTTGTCTTTAAATTTCATTTTCATTTCACATCAAATATTATCATGCATTTCACATTCAACTCATATCATTTGCATTTAACATTCATCATTCATCATTCATCACATGAAAATTTCACAATTCCAAATCAAAGAGCTTGCCATATCATTTCATAACCCTAACGCATGTTACTAAGTCCTATAAGCCTATTTCCATTCATTCCCACCATAAAACTAAGTTAAATAGGATTACAAAGCATTTTAGAAGACAAAATAGGTCAAGAAGGTACAGGACAGTGTCGCCCGGGCAACCATTCTGGCGCTTGGGCGCTGCGACTGGGTGCAAAACTGCCAAATTACAGGGCTCTGGCGCCTGGGCGCCAATCACAGGTACATCACTTCCAATTTGAAGGGTTCTGGCACAGTTTCGTATTTTTGTAATAACTTGAGTTATAGACCTTCATATTGGATGCAATTAGTGGCAAATGAAAGATAACAAAATTATCTACAACTTTTATCTAGAGCTCAAGATCTAAATCAATTTGTTTCTAGTAGATAATGTCGCTCGATTCCATCTGTCCATGTTAAAATTCCAATTTTGGCAGCTCTAAGTGTTTTGTATATAACTCAAGCTATACAAATTGGATTTTCATGAAATTGGTGGCATTAGAAAGATAATAAAATTTTCTACAATTTTGTAAGAGGCCACGAAATCAGAATCCAAATGTAAGTAGGTTGAATATCCATTCCAAACTATGTCAAAATTCATGAAAACAAGGTATTAAGCTTTTATTTACATCTTACCTTCACATTCAAAAGCAATTCCTCCAATTCTCATCTCAAATCCTCAAATCAAAATGGCATCATGCTAAACCAATTCATATACCCCAAACATGCACATTCCTCACCCACATTCAACTTCCAAAACAAAGGAAACATAGTTTCACATTTCCAACACACATGCAAGCAAAACTTCCAAAACTAAACAAGCATTTATCAATCATCACATATGCAACACAATAATCCAAACACACATAAGAGCATCTCAACCAAACCATATGCATTTGCGCAAATATACACACATGCAACCTAAATTGATCTCATCTACACAATCTAAGTTCAAAATCATCAATTTATCATGCATATTCACAACATATACTCATTTGAACCTAAATCAAACTCATATTCCTACATATCCCCATTTCATACCAAACCTACAAGAGTCAACCTAGATTACTACATTTCCACCTAAAATTTCCAAACTCAAATCACTACAATTGGGGTTTAGTGGGGTTACCTTTGTCTTCAAGTTCCTATTTTCACTTTCCCCCAAATCTTCAAACCTTAAAAACCTTCAATCTTGCACTTGAACCCTACAATTCCAACCACCAAATTAGAACACAAACCTCACCTAAATCAAAATCTTGAGTTGCATGTGAGATTTGAGGGGTTGGGATTCATTTTCTAGAGAGAGAAGTGAGTGAAGAGAGGAGAGGGAAAATGGTTGCGTGTGGCTTACCTTGGTTCCCTTGAAGCCCAAGAGCTTGAGGATGATGATTTGAATCTTGAAATGGAGACATTGAAGAAGATTGCTCACATTTTGAGAGAAATGTGATTTGCCCTACAAGAGCAAGTAGGAAGAAGTGAGGAAGATGAAGTTAGAGTTGGATTTGGAGTGTGAGAAGAGAGGGAGACGACGGCATGCGAGAATAGGGAGGGAAGGAGGGGGTTTTGTGAACATTCCACATCTTATTACTAATTGTCCTTCCTTCCACTTCTTTTAATAATTGCAACAATTCCCCTAAAACTCCTAATTTCTCCTATTGAACTACTAATTCTTACTTGGGAATTTATGAGATGTTACAAAGTTTCTAGCTTAATTTACGCAATTTTTTATATTTTTTTAAATTGCAACATATGTTTCTAGAAATAGTGTACTATACACTTAAAAAATAGGGTGCTTTTAACTTAAAAACGAAAACCCATATTTTAAATTTATTAAACTATTTAATTTTTTTGAAAAAATGTATTGTTCACGATTCAGTTTCTATCTGCATTTATACAATTTTTAAATTATTAAAATTGCAATATTTTTTCTAGAAATTGAAAAATAGGTTGTTTTTTAATTTAAATATGAAAAAGTGTTTTTTAAATTTACCAAACTATTTTATTTTTTTAAAATAATGTCTTGTTCACAATGAAGTTTCTCGATATATTTACCTAATTTTTAAAATTTTTAAAATTATAATTTTTTTTCTAGAAATCGTGTACTGTACACTTGAAAAATAGGGTCTTTTTTACTTTAAAAATGAAAAGTCATATTTTAAAATGTTTAATTATTTGACTTTTTTGAAAACAGTGTGTTGTTCACCATGAAGTTTCTAGATTAATTTACATAATTTTTCAAATTTTTAAAATTACAAATTTTTTTCTAAAAATCGTGTACTATACACTTGAAAAATAGGGTCTTTTTTACTTTAAAAATGAAAAGGAATATTTTAAATTTATTAAATTATTTGACTTTTTAGATAACAATGTATTGTTAACTATGAAGTTTCTAGTTTAATTTACACAATTTTGTATTTTTAAAATAGCAACATTTGTTTCTAGAAATCGTGTACACATGAAAAATATGGTGTTTCTTACTTTAAAAATGAAAATACATATTTTAAATTTATTAAATGATTTTATTTTTTTTGAAAACAATGTGATGTTCACCATGAATTTTCTGGTTTATTTTGCGCAATTTTAATATTTTTTAAAATTGCAACACATGAAAAATAGGGTTTTTTTTACTTTAAAAATGAAAATGCATATTTTAAATTTAATAAATTATTTACTTTTTTGAAAACAATTTATTGTTCCCCATAAAATTTCTAGCTTAATTAACACAATTTTTTATATTTTTAAAATTGCAACATTTATTTCTAGAAATCGTGTACTATACACTTGAAAAATAGGATTTTTTTAATTTAAAGATGAAAATGTGTTTTTTAAATTTATTAAATTACTTTAAATAATGTGTTGTTTAACATGAAGTTCCTATATTAATTTACATAATTTTAAAAAATTTTAAAGTTACAAATTGTTTTCTACAAATCGTGTATTATACACTTGAAAAATAGAGTATTTCTTACTTTAAATATAAAAACGCAAATTTAAATTTATTAAATTATTTGATTTTTTTAAAAACAATGTATTGTTCAGCATGAAGTTTCTAGCTTAATTTACACACAGTTTTTATACTTTTAAAATTGCAACATTTGTTTCTAGAAATCGTGTACTATACAATTGAAAAATAGGATGTTTTTTAATTTAAATATGAAAATGTGTTTTTTCAACTTAATAAATTATTTTATTTTTTTGAAAACATTGTATTATTCACCATGAATTTCATAGCTTAATTTTCACAATTTTTTATATTTTTAAAATTGTAACATTTGGTTATAGAAATCGTGTACTATACACTTGAAAAATAAGTTGATTTTTACTTTAAAAATGAAAACGAAAAATTTTAAATTTATTACATAATTTTATTTTTTTGAAATCAATGTAAAGTTTACCACGAAGTTCCATGTTTAATGTACACTATTTTTTATATTTTTAAAATTGCAACATTTGTTTCTAGATATCATGTACTATAGACTTAAAAAATAGGGTGTTTTTTTCTTTAAAAATGAAAACGCATATTTTAAAGTTATTAAATTATTTTGTTTTTGTGAAACCAATATATTGTTCCCTATAAAGTTTCTAGCTTAATTTACACAATTTTTTTATATTTTTAAAATTGCAACATTTGTTTCTTGAAATCGTGTACTATAGACTTGAAATATAGGGTGTTTTTTACTTTAAAAATGAAAATCCATATTTTAAATTTATTAAATTATTGGATTTTTTTTACAACAATATATGTTTCACCATGAAGTTTCTAGCTTAATTTACAATATTTTTTATATTTTTAAAACTGCAACATTTGTTTCTAGAAATCGTGTACTGTAGACTTGAAATATAGGATATTTTTTACTTTTAAAATGAAAAATCATATTTTAATATTATTAAATTATTTGATTTTTTTGAAAACAAATAATTTTTCACCATGAACTTTCTAGCTTAATTTACACAAATTTTTATATTTTTAAAGTTGCAACATATATTTCTAGAAATAGTGTACTATACACTTGAAAAATAAGATGTTTTTTAATTTAAATATGAAAATGAGTTTTTCAAATTTATTAAATTTTTTTTTAAAACAATGTATGGTTCACCAAGAAGTTTCTATCTTATTTTGAACAATTTTTTATATTTTTAAAATGGCAACATTAGTTTTTAGAAATCGTGAACTGTACATTTGAAAAATTGGAGGTTTTTTACTTTAAAATTTAAAATGCATATTTTTAATTTATTATAGTGTTTGTTTTTTTTAAAACAGTGTATGGTTCCCAATAAATTTTCTAGCTTAATTTAAACATTTTTTTGTATTTTTAAAATTGCAACATTTGTTTCTACAAATCGTGTACTATAGAATTGAAATTTAGGGTGTTTGTTAATTTTATAATAATAACACATATTTTAAATTTATTAAATTATTTGATTTTTTTGAAAACAATGTATTGTTCACCATAAAGTTTCTAGCTTAATTTACATAATTTTTAAAATTTTTATAATCGCAACATATGTTTCTAAAATTTGTGTATTATACACTTGAAAAATAGGGTGTTTTTTACCTTAAAAATGAAAACGCATATTTTAAATTTATTAATTTTTTTTTAAAATTAATGTATAGTTAACCATGATATTTCTAGCTTAATTTACACAATTTTCTTTTTAAAATTGCAACATTTGTTTCTAGAAATCGTGTACTATAGACTTGAAATATAGGGTGTTTTTTTACTTAAAAAATGAAAACTCATATTTTAAATTTATTAAATTATTTGATTTTTTTGACAACAATGTATTGTTCACCATGAAGTTTCTAGCTTAATTTAAACTATTTTTTATATTTTTAAAATTGCAACATTTGTTTCTAAAATTCGTTTACAATAGATTTGAAATATAGGTTGTTTTTCACTTTAAAAATGAAAACGCATATTTTATATGTATTAAATTGTTTGATTTTTTTGACAACAATGTATTTTTCACCATGATGTTTCTAACTTAATTCAAGCTATTTTTATATTTTTAAAATATCAACATTTATTTCTAGAAATCGTGTACTCCTTTGTAAAATAGGATATGTTTTTACTTTAAAAATGAAAATGAAAGTTTTAAATTTATTAAATTATTTGATTTTTTTGACAACAATGTATTGTTCACCATGAAGTTTCTAGCTTAATTTACACTATTTTTTATATTTTTAAAATATCCCCTATTTATTTCTAGAAATCGAGTACTATACACTTGAAAAATAAGGTGTTTTTTACTAAAAAAATGAAAACGCATATTTTAAATTTATTAAATTATTTGAAAACAATGTATTTTTTACCATGAAGTTTCTAGCTTAATTTACACGATTTTTTTATATTTTTAAAATATCAACATTTGTTTCTAGAAATCGTGTACAATACACTTGAAAAATAGGATGTTTTTTTCTTTAAAAATGGAAATGAATATTTTAAATTTATTAAATTATTTGATTTTTTTGAAAACAATGTATTGTTCCCAATAAAGTTTCTAGATTAATTTACACAATTTTTTATATTTTTAAAATTTCAACATTTGTTTCTAGAAATCGTGTACTATAGACTTGAAATATAGGGTGTTTTTTAATTTTAAAATAATAACACATAATTTAAATTTAATAAATTATTTAATTTTTTTAAAATAATGTATTGTTCAATATGATGTTTCTATAATTTACATAATTTTTATATTTTTATAATTGCAACATTTATTTCTAGAAATCGTGTACTATGCACTTAAAAAATATGGTGTTTTTTACTTTAAAAATGAAAACGCATATTTTAAATTTATTAAATAATTTAATTTTTTAAAAATCAATGTATTATTTACCATGAATTTTCTAGCTTAAGTTACATAATATTTAATATTTTTAAAATTGCAACATTTGTTTCTAGAAATTGTGTACTATAGACTTGAAATATAGGGTGTTTTTTACTTTAAAAATACAAACGAATATTTTAAATTTATTAAATTATTTGATTTTCTTAACAAAAATGTATGTTTCACCATGAAGTTTCTAGCTTAATTTACATATTTTTTTATATTTTTAAAATATACACTATTTATTTCTAGAAATCGTGTACTATACACTTGAAAAATAGGGTGTTTTTTAATAAAAAAATAAAAATGCATATTTTAAATTTATTAAATTATTTGACAACAAGGTATTTTTTACCATGAAGTTTCTAGCTTAATTTAAACTATTTTTTCTATTTTTAAAATATCATCATTTGTTTCTAGAAATCATGTATAATACAATTGAAAAATAGAGTGTTTTTTTTTTTACTTTAAAAATGAAAACACATATTATAAAGTTATTAAATTATTTGAATTTTTTTAAAACAATATATTGTTCCCCATAAAGTTTCTAGGTTAATTTATACAATTTTTTTATATTTTTAAAATTGTAACATTAGTTTCTAGAAATCGTATACTATACACTTGAAAATTAGAGTGTTTTTTGCTTTAAAAATGAAAACTAAAATTTTAAATTTATCAAATTATTTGATTTTTTTTAAAATAATGTAATTTTTCACATGAAGTTTCTAGCTTAATTTTGACAATTTTTTATATTTTTATAATTGGAACATTTGTTTGTAGAAAATGTGTACTATAAACTTGAATAATAGGATTTTTTAATTTAAATTTGAAAATGTGTTTTTTAATTTATTAAATATTTTTTATTTTTTTAAAACATTTTATTATTAACAATAAAGTTCATAACATTTGGTTCTAGAAATTGTGTACTATACACTAGAAAAAGAGGGTGTTTTGGAATTTAAAAATGATAACGAAAATTTTAAATTTATTAAATTATTTTTTTTTTAAAATATTGTAATTTTCCCCCATGAAGTTTCTATCTTAATTTACACAATTTTTTATATGTTTAAAATTGCAACATTTGTTTCTAGAAATCATGTATTATAGACTTGAAATATAGGGTATTATTTACTTTAAAAATGAAAATGCATATTTTAAATTAATTAAATTATTTGATTTTTTTGAAAACATTGTATCGTTCACCATGATGTTTCTAGCTTAATTTACACTATTTTTTATATTTTAAAATATCAACATTTGTTTCTAGAAATCGTGTACTATATACTTGAAAAATAAAAAAGCATATTTTAAATTATTTAAATTATTTGATTTTTTTGACAAAAATATACTGTTCATCATAAAGTTTCTAGCTTAATTAACACTATTTTATATATTTTTAAAATTGTAACATTTGTTTCTAGAAATAGTGTTCTATACACTTGAAAAATAGGGTGTTTTTTACTTTAAAAAAGAAAACGCATATTTTAAATTTATTAAATTATTTTATTTTTTTTTAAAATAATGTATTGTTCACCAAGAATTTTCTAGTTTAATTTATACAATTTTAATAGTTTTAAAATTGCAAAATTTGGTTCAAGAAATTGTGTACTATACACTTGAAAAAGAGGGTGTTTCGGAATTTAAAAATGAAAACAAAAATTTTAAATTTATTAAATTATTTTATTTTGTTAAAAATAATGTTATTTTCCAAATGAAGTTTTTAGCTTAATTTACATAATTGTTTATATTTTCAAAATTGCAATATTTGTTTCTAGAAATCGTGTATTATAGACTTGAAATATAGGGTGTTTTTTATTTTAAAAATTAAAATGCATATTTTAAATTTATTAAATTATTTGATTTTTTTGAAATAATGTATTTTTCACCATGAAATTTCTATCTTAATTTACACTATGTTTTATATTTTTAAAATTACAACATTTGTTTCTAGAAATCGTGTTCTATACACTTGAAAAATATGGTATTTTTTAATTTAAAAATGAAAACGCATATTTTAAATTTATTAAATTATTTTATTTTTTTGACAACAATGTATTGTTTCCCATGAAGTTTCTACCTTAATGTACACAATTTTTTAAATTTTGAAAATTGCAACATTTGTTTCTAGAAATCGTGTACTATATACACTTGAAAATTTTGATGTATTTTAGTTTAAATATGAAAATTTATTTTTCATATTTATTAAATTATTTTTTTTAAAAAAAATAATGTATTGTTCACCATGAAATTTCTATCTTAATTTACACAATTTTTATATTTTTAAAATTGCAACATTTGTTTCTAGAAATCGTATGCTATAGACTTGAAATATAGGGTGTTTTTTACTTTTAAAATAATAACGTATATTTTAAATTTATTAAAATATTTAATTTTTTTTAAAACAATGTTGTAGCATCCCACAAATTCCCAAGTGGGAATTAGTGGTTCTTTAGAAGAAATTGGGAATTTAAGGGTTTGTAGAAACTCTACCAAGAGAAAAGAGAGAAGGACTAAGGAGAAAATTTTAAAAGGTTCTTAAGTGAGGACCATCTAGCAAAACTAAATAAGATAGCAAAATTAAACAAAAAAAAAACCCCATTTCCCCTTTCCCTCTCATTCTCGCCCTTACCCTCTCTCATACTCAACTCCATTTCTCATTTTCTTCCTTCTCTTCTCAAGCTCTCATAGGGTGGTCTTCAAGCTCCCAAATCAAGAGGGTCCCTTCATCAATCTTGTTCATTGAAGCTTTGAGAAGCTATCGGAACCTTTAGGTAAGTCATGCATCCCTTCTCTTTCACCCTCTTTGTTAAGCTCCATTTTTGGGAAAAATGGGTTTTAATCTTCATATTCCACATGCAATCTCTTAAATGGATCTTAATGGGTGTGAATGACTCACATTTGTGAACAATAGGGGATCACCAAGCCTAAGTGAACAATAGCTGAATTTGAATTTAGAATTGTTAGGAGAATAAGGGAATGGAACCGCATGTGTAGAAATGTAGAACTCTTGTTGACTCTTATAGCTAGGATATGAAATTGATGTAGGTCTAGTTGAATGCATGTTGTGATTTTGTATAATAAGTTGATGTCCTGGGAATTGAACAAGTTGAATAAATAATTTGTGCTTGAATTGTGAATATGAACCTTGAAGTGCATTTAACCATATGTGAATGGATACAATGCCCTTGACTCAATAGTTTGGTTGTGAATATGTGTTATTGTTGAATATTGGTGTGGGTATGTGTTTTGGTTGAATTGACAATTCCTTTCATGAAATTTTTGATTTGGAACCTTGCTTGATGTTAAAATTTTGTTTGCTTGGTCCTGAATTTGAGTCATGTGAGTTTGTTGGAAAACATGGTGAAATTTGGATGAAAATGTGAGTTTTCTGCAGTAATTTGGGTGTGAATTTCGAATGATTTTTCACAAGATTTTTCCATTATGTCCTTCACAAGAGTTGTAGACAATCCTCTTATCTTTCAAATGCTTTTGGTTTCACTCAATTTGGAGGTCTACAACTCTAGTTGTGGCCAAATTACTGAGACGGAGTTTGTATTGAAATGTCTGTTCTGTTAAGTGTACATCCCTGTTAAAGATGGCTGTTTTGGACAATTAAATTTTTATAACTGGGTTTTATGGTCTTCAAAAGAGTTGTAGATAATCCTGTTAGCTTTCAAATTCTTTTGGTTTCACTCAATTTGGAGGTCTACAACTCAAGTTATGGCCAAAATACCAACAGAGTGCGTTGTAGAGAAAATGGTTTTGTGCTGAATTCGCGGCAGCGAATTTTTAGTTGAACATTCTGTGTCAATTTCGCGGCAGCGAAATTTTTAGCGGCAGCGAAAATGAACCAGAATAGGACCCTTTGTTTTCACTTCCAAAATGCCATATACCCTTCAAGTAGGTTATTTCTAGGGTAATAATGATCAAAATAGGTTATAATGTCTTGAAAAACCATAATAGGGATCATGAAAATGTATCATTGATTGTTGAATGAAAATGTATGAAAACTTGTAAAACGAAATTAAATGATAAGACAAGCTTTCCCCCTTCAACGAATGTTGAGTAAGTGGGTTGAGTTCCTCCGGTTACACACCGGGTAAGCGGACAAGCATGAAAAGATTGAGAATGTAGGGTCTCCCAATGAACGGGGTAAGATGGCCTGAACTAGTAGGGTTGCCTTGTGACTGGGCAGATGACCCGAAAGAAAGGACTATTCCAATGAACGGGTAAGGAAGTCCTAGGCTATTCCCAATGAACGGGGTCAAGATAGCCCGGCAGTTGAACACGGTAGGGAGGCTTGCCATGGTCCCATGATTAAGCTCAAATGCGCGTTGCTGCCATGCGCCTATGGTGAAGTCTAGTGCACGAGGCTTCCATAGAAGACTAAAGAAAAGAAAGAGACAAGAATGATAATTGAAAGATCATGCCATGCATACATCTATATCTTGTCATTTAATGCATTGTGTTTTTGTATGTTGCTTTGGATTGATTTGTATGATAGGAATTAAATGGGGTGTTTTCCAGTTAGACTGGCTGTAATATGGTATAAAAATTATTTTAAAAATGTCGGGGGTTACTCAGTTATATGTTTGCATATAACTGACGGTTACCATATTGCAGGAGACTTAGAGGATGAAGATTTCAGCGCCTGAAGACTTAGCATTTTAGATGTTTAGTATTTTTATGTTTGACATGTATTTTCGGGTAGCCAACCTTTCCCTGTAGCACGCTCGTTGGCTACCATTATTGGACATATTTCTCTGGCATGTAGTAGATATTTAAACTCATTATCTTCCCCTATGGACTTATGTATTTTGATAGGGCATATGATAGCCCCTCTCTAAGACTAAATAGTGTTAGTACTCATGTATGAGAGTTACTTGATAGCTATTACTTATTGTATGTTTTTAAAAAAAAAAACTTAGCTTTAATTTCCATTAGGTGTTACAATTTGGTATCAGATCAGTTTGATTCTTCGGACTGTGGTACTTAGATGAAATTAGATAGAGTTCAGAGATAAGTCATGTCTTGACTGTTAGTGTTTCTGTGTACGGTACTCTTATGTTGAGCCTGAGCAACTAAATGTGGGTGTTATGTATGCAGGACAATGGTAGACGGACCCGCCGATTCCTTGAGACAAATAGCCCAAGCATTGGACCAACTACTCCAGAATCAAGGCAGGGAAAACCCATATCGAAACTTCCAAGTGCATGATCCTCCCACCTTTACGGGGGATTAAGGTCCCATAGCGGCAGAGGCATGGCTAAGCCGAATAGAGGAGATATTTAGAGTGATGCAATGTTCGGATGCGGAAAAGGTTACTCTAGAGGCTTACAAGTTTGATAGGGAAGCAGCTCAGTGGTGGCTTGGATACCGAGCAAATATGGAGGCCAACAAAAGACAATTGACATGGGCACAGTTCAAGACTCTCTTCTTGGACAAATACTTTTCGAGTACTCTCCGAGATCAAAAGGAGGTTGAGCTCCTCTCTTTGCAACAAGGGAATATGTCTGTATCCGAGTATGTGGCGAAGTTTGAGAATCTAGCCTGCTTCTCCAACAACCTCCTGAACCAAGCTGATGATGTGTGGAAATGTAAGAGGTTCGAGCAGGGATTACGTCCGAAATTGAGAAATATGAGTACAGCTCATAGAATCTGGGATTACCAACAACTAATTGAAGCATGCCAACTCACTGAACACTCATTGGCAGTGGTGTTAGCGGAGAAACAAGTTGTTTGGAAGAGAAAAAGGAGCAAAGAAGGCTCAGGGAGCTCAAGAAGAAAGGGTGGAGACAAGAAGGGAAAACAGACGGCCACCTACTCCGACCGTACCGACTCAAAGTGCAAAAATTGCGGAGGATTTCATAGTGGGGAGTGTCTGAAAGGAAAAGGAGTTTGTTTCATTTTCCAGAAGCCTGGACATATCGCTTGGCGATTCTCAGAAAAGGACAAGCGTAAACATGGACAAGCAAGGGCCCCGGTGAGGGGTAGAGTCTACACTCTTGATGCAAAGGAGGCTGACCAATCTGAAAATTTGGTGCAAGGTATGGGACTTATTCACAATCAACCAGTGCACATCCTTTTTGATTCAGGTGCTAAACATTCATTGATTTTGTTAGAGTGTGCTCAACGGATGCAACTGCCCATTAGGGGACTTAATTATGAACTGATGATCTCTACACCTTCTGAGGGGAAGCTTAGTACCCAATCTATGTGCTCACCGGTGTACTTAAATTATCAAGATAAAGTTTTCTGTCTCGAATTGTATTATATTCCAATGAAAGGGTTGGAAATTATTTTGGGTATGGATTGGTTGCACGCTCATAAGGTCCTTATTGATTGCACCAACAAGACTATTCATGTGCCGGAGCGTGGATATGAGGTATACTACTCTCACCATCCCACTTTTGACGAAGACAGTTTATCCTAAAGTATTTCCCAATGATATTGACTCCTTGCCGCCTGAGCGAGAAATTGAATTTTCCATTGAATTAATTCCGGGGGTCAGACCGGTATCTAGAGCTCCTTACAGAATGGCCCCTACAAAGTTAGCGGAGGTTTAGAAGTAGGTTGAGGATTTATTGCAAAAGCAATTTATTCGTCCATGTGCCTCGCCATGGGGAGCTCCAGTGCTCTTAGTCAAGAAGAAAGATGGAAAGTTAAGGTTGTGTGTGGACTAGCGACAGCTGAATAAGCTTACGGTAAAGAACAAATACCCTCTTCCCTGAATTGATGATTTGCTGGACCAGTTAGGAGGAGCTAAGGTGTTCTCTAAGATCGATTTGCGCTCGGGGTATCATCAGATTCGAATTAAGCCGGGGGATGTTCCCAAGACCACTTTCAGGACTCGTTATGGTCATTATGAATATTTAGTGGTTCCATTCGGGTTAACCAATGCTCCTGCAGTTTTCATGGACTACATGAACCGTATTTTTCATTCCTATTTGGACAAGTTTGTGGTGGTTTTTATTGATGATATCTTAGTTTACTCTAAGACATCGGAGGAACATGAGGAACATCTGAAGATTGTGTTGGAAATTCTTAAGGAGAAATAGTTGTATGCAAAGCTTGAGAAGTGTGAGTTTTGGTTGCACAAAGTTCAATTCCTTGGCCATGTGGTGAATAAAGATGGCGTGGCCGTTGACCCCAGCAAGGTTGAAGCAATACTAAAATGGGAAAGACCAACTAATGTTACTGAGATCCGAAGTTTTCTCGGGTTGGCTGGATACTACCGACGGTTAATTAAGGGATTTTCACAGATAGACATTCCGTTGAGTAAATTAACTCGGAAGGGAGTTCCTTTCGAATGGGATTCCAAGTGTGAAGCAAGTTTTCAAATGCTAAAGGAGAAATTGACAACAGCTCCGGTGTTGGTCATACCGGATCCCTCCAAGAATTTTCAAGTTTACTGTGACGCATCGAAGCAAGGTTTCGGTTGTGTCCTTATGCAAGAGGGACAAGTGATAGCTTATGCTTCTAGGCAACTCAGGCCACATGAGGGCAATTACCCTACGCATGACTTGGAGCTAGCTGGTGTGGTATTTGCACTAAAATTATGGAGGCACTATTTGTATGGTGTCACTTTTGAAGTGTTCAGTGACCATAAAAGCTTGAAATATTTATTCGATCAGAAAGAACTGAACATGAGACAATGACGATGGATGGAGTTTCTAAAGGACTATGATTTCCAATCGAAATACCACCCGAGAAAGGCAAATGTTGTAGCCGATGCCTTGAGCCAGAAATCTCTGCATGCGTCTACCATGATGGTGCATGAATTTGATCTTTTAGAGAGATTTAGAGACTTGAGGCTGAATGTAGTCTGTTGTGATGCCAATTTGTCAGTGAGCAAGGTAGACGTGAGAAATCTGCTTCGAGACCGAATTCGGGAAGCACAGAGGCATGATCCCGAATTACAGGAGATTAAAGAGCAACCAGAATTCTCAATTTCTGGTGATGGGATGATCTTGTTTAGAGACAGGGTATGTGTTTCTAATAGTGACGAGATCAAGGATTTGATACTTAAGGAGAGCCACAACATCCAGTATTCAGTGCATCCAGGTGCTACCAAGATGTATCAACACATGAAGCGATCCTTTTGGTGGCCGGGAATGAAGCGGGACATTACTAGTTTTGTGACTCGTTGCTTAACTTGTCAGAAGGTGAAGGTAGAGCATTAAAAGCCATCTGGACCACTTCAACCTTTGGAGATTCTAGAGTGGAAGTGGAAATCAGTTGCAACGGACTTCGTAGTTGGGTTGCCAAGGACCCCAGCCAGATATGATTCCATATGGGTGATAATAGACCGATTAACAAAGTCTGCTCACTTTTTACCTGTCAGATCCAACTATACTGTAGAGAGGTATGCAAAGGTGTACATCCAAGAAATTGTCGGTTACACAGAGCACCACGTAGTATTGTATCGGACAGAGATCCGAAATTTACTTCCAGATTTTGGGAAGCTTTGCAAAGGGCCTTTGGAACTCAGTTGCATTTGAGTATAGCATATCACCCCCAGACAAATGGGCAATCAGAGAGAACGATTCAGATCTTAGAGGATATGCTTAGAGCCTGTATCCTTGAGGAAGGAGGAGATTGGGGCAGATACTTACCCTTGGTAGAATTTGCTTACAATAACAGTTATCATTCAAGCATCGGAATGACTCCTTTTGAAGCTTTGTATGGTAAGAAGTGTAGATCACCAATATGTTGGTATGAAATTGGGGAGAAAGTCCTCTTAGGGCCGGAATTAGTGTAAGAAACATCTGACAAGATCAAACGAATCAAGGAGAAGTTAAAGGTATCCCAAGATCGACAAAGAAGCTATGCGGATAAGAGGAGGAAGACACTAGAGTTTGAAGAAGGTGAACATGTATTCCTCAAAGTCTCTCCTACCACAGCTGTGGGAAGATCCATGAAAGGGAAGAAACTCCAACCAAGATATGTCGGACCCTTCCAAATCTTGCAAAGAGTTGAGCCCATGGCATACCGATTAGCGTTACCTCCTAACCTTTCAGCCCTACACGATGTATTCCACGTATCCCAAATCCGGAAATATGTACCGGACCCCTCTCATATCCTAAATCCTGACAAGATCCAATTGAAGTCCAACACGTCATACCAAGCTCAACCTGTTGAGATCCTAGATCGTGGGGAGAAGACCTTGCGGAACAAGGTGATTCCGTTGGTTAAGGTGCTATGGCAAAGCATCGATTCGTCGGAAATCACGTGGGAAAAGGAACAAGACATGAAAGATGCCTATCCCGAATTATTTTGACGACACAAGTTAGTTTTTAATTTTGAGGACAAAATTATTTTAAGGGTGGTAGAGTTGTAACATCCCACAAATTCCCAAGTGGGAATTAGTGGTTCTTTAGAAGAAATTGGGAATTTAAGAGTTTGTAGAAACTCTACCAAGAGAAAAGAGAGAAGGACTAAAGAGAAAATATTAAAAAGTTCTTAAGTGAGGACCATCTAGCAAAACTTAAGAAGATAGCAAAATTAAACAACCCCCCCCCCCATTTCCCCTCTTCCCTCTCATTCTCGCCCTCACCCTCTCTCACACTCAACTCCATTTCTCATTTTCTTCCTTCTCTTCTCAAGCTCTCATAGGGTGGTCTTCAGGCTCCCAAATCAAGAGGGTCCCTTCATCAATCTTGTTCATTGAAGCTTGGAGAAGCTATTGGAACCTTTAGGTAAGTCATGCATCCCTTCTCTTTCACCCTCTTGGTTAAGCTCCATTTTTAGGAAAAATGGGTTTTAATCTTCATATTCCACATGCAATCTCTTAAATGGATCTTAATGGGTGTGAATGACTCACATTTGTGAACAATAGGGGATCACCAAGTCTAAGTGGGAGGATTGAAGAGTTTGGGGAAAAGTACTTGAAGCAAGAAGTGCTTAGGAACTTGAAGGTTTAAGGTAACCCCAATGAACCCCAACCTTGGTGATTGAATTTAGAATTGTTAGGAGAATAAGGGAATGGAACTGCATGTGTAGAAATGTAGAACTCTTGTTGACTCTTATAGCTAGGATATGAAATTGATGTAGGTCTAGTTGAATGCATGTTGTGATTTTGTATAATAAGTTGATGTCCTGGGAATTGAACAAGTTGAATAAATATTTTGTGCTTGAAATGTGAATCTAAAACTTGAAGTGCATTTAACCATATGTGAATGGATACAATGCCCTTGATTCAATAGTTTGGTTGTGAATGTGTTATTGTTGAATCTTGGTGTGGGTATGTGTTTTGGTTGAATTGAGAATTCCTTTGATGAAATTTTTGATTTGGAACCTTGCCTGATGTTAAAATTTTGTGTGCTTGGTCCTAAATTTGAGTCATGTGAGTTTGTTGGAAAACAGGGTGAAATTTGGATGAAAATGTGAGTTTTCTACAGTAACTTGGGTGTGAATTTCGAATAATTTTTCATAAGATTTTTCCTTTCTGGTTTTCACAACAGTTGTAGATAATCCTCTTAGATTTCAAATGCTTTTGGTTTTACTCAATTTGGAGGTCTACAACTCAAGTTATGGCCAAAATACCAACAAAGCGCGTTGTAGAGAAAATGGTACTGTGCTGAATTCGCGGCAACAAATTTTTAGCTGAATTTTCTGTGTCAATTTCGCGGCAGCGAAATTTTTAGCGGCGGCGAAAATGACTAAAAATAGGACCCTTTGTTTTCACTTCCAAAATGCCATATACCCTTCAAGTAGGTTATTTCCAGGGTAATAATGATCAAAATAGGGATCATGAAAATGTATGATTGATTGTTGAATGAAAATATATGAAAACTTTTGAAACGAAATTAAATGATAAGACAAGCTTTCCCCCTTCAACGAATGTTGAGTAAGTGGGTTGAGTTCCACCGGTTACACATCGGGTAAGCGGACAAGCATGAAAAGATTCATAATGTAGGGTCTCCCAATGAACGGGGTAAGATGGCCTGAACTAGTAGGGTTGCCATGTGACTAGGCAGATGACCCGAAAGAAAAGACTATTCCAATAAACGGGTAAGGAAGTCCTGGGCTATTCCCAATGAATGGGTCAAGATAGCCATGTAGTTGATCACGGTAGGGACGCTTGCCGTGGTCCCATGATTGAGCTCAAATGCGCGTTGCTGCCATGCGCCTATGGTGAAGTCTAGTGCACGAGGCTTCCGTAAAAGACTAAAGAAAAGAAAGAGACAAGAATGATAATTGAAAGATCATGCCATGCATACATCTATATCTTGTCATTTCATGCATTGTGTTTTTGTATGCTGCTTTGGATTGATTTTTATGATGGGAATTAAATGTGGTGTTTTCCAGTTAGACTGGCTGTAATATGGTATAAAAATTATTTTAAAAATGCAGGGGGTTACTCAGTTATATGTTTGCATATAATTGACAGTTGCCATATTGCAGGAGACTTAGAGGATGAAGATTTCAGCGCCTGAAGACTTAGCATTTTAGATGTTTAGTATTTTTATGTTTGACATGTATTTTCGGGTAGCCAACCTTTCCCTGTAGCACACTCGTTGGCTACCATTATTGGACATATTTCTCTGGCATGTAGTAGATATTTAAACTCATTATCTTCCCCTATGGACTTATGTATTTTGATAGGGCATATGATAGCCCCTCTCTAAGACTAAGTAGTGTTAGTACTCATGTATGAGAATTACTTGATAGCTATTACTTATTGTATGTTTTGAAAAAAAACAAAAAACCTAGCTTTAATTTCCATTAGGTGTTACAAATGCATTGTTCAATATGAAGTTTCTAGCTTAATTTACACAATTTTTTATATTTTTGTAATTGCAACATTTGTTTCTTGAAATCGTGTACTATGCACATAAAAAATAGGATGTTTTTTCCTTTAAAAATGAAAACGCATATTTTAAATTTATTAAATTATTTAATTTTTTAAAAATGAATGTATTGTTTACCATGAAGTTTCTAGCTTAATTTACACAATTTTTTATATTTTTAAAATTGCAACATTTGTTTCTAGAAATCGTGTACTATAGACTAGAATATAGGGTGTTTTTTACTTTAAAAATGAAAATGAATATTTTAAATTTATTAAATTATTTGTTTTTTTGACAAGAATATATCTTTAACAATGAAGTTTCTAGCTTAATTTATACTATTTTTTATATTTTTAAAATATCCACTATTTGTTTCTAGAAATCGTTTACAATACACTTGAAAAATATGGTGTTTTTACTTTAAAAATGAAAATGCATATTTTAAAGTTATTAAATTATTTGATTTTTTTGAAAACCATATATTGTTCCCCATAAAGTTTCTAGGTTAATTTATACAATTTTTTATATTTTTTAAATTGCAACATTAGTTTCTAGAAATCGTGTACTATACACTTGAAAATTAGGGTGTTTTTTACTTTAAAAATGAAAACTAAAATTTAAATTTATCAAATTATTTGATTTTTTTGAAAATAATTTAATTTTGCCCATGAAGTTTCAAGCTTAATTTTCACAATTTTTTATATTTTTATAATTTGAACATTTGTTTCTAGAAAACGTGTACTATACACTTGAAAAATAGATTTTTTTAATTTAAATATGAAAATTTGTTTTTTAAATTTATTAAATTTTTTTATTTTTTAAAACATTTTATTATTAACCATAAATTTCATAGCTTAATTTACACAATTTTAATATTTTAAAATTACAACATTTGGTTCTAGAAATTGTGCACTATACATTTCAAAAAGAGGGTGTTTTGGAAAATTTATTAAATTATTTGATTTTTTTTGAAAATAATGTAATTTTCCCCCATGAAGTTTCTAGCTTAATTTACATAATTTTTTATATGTTTAAAATTGCAACATTTGTTTCTAGAAATCATGTACTATAGACTTGAAATATAGGGTATTTTTTACTTTAAAAAAAAACGCATATTTTAAATTTATTAAATTATTTAATTTTTTTGACAACATTGTATTGTTCACCATGATGTTTCTAGCTTAATTTACACTATTTTTTATATTTTAAAATATCAACATTTGTTTTTAAAAATTGTGTACTATAAAAAATAGGGTGTTTTTTACTTTAAAAATGAAAATGCATATTTTAAATTTGTTAAATTATTTGATTTTTTTAACTACAATGTACTGTTCACCATAAAGTTTCTAGCTTAATTTACACTATTTTATATATTTTTAAAATTGCAACATATGTTTCTAGAAATCGTGTTCTATACACTTGAAAATAGGGTGTTTTTTACTTTAAAAAAGAAAATGCATATTTTAAATTTATTAAATTATTTGATTTTTTAAAAAAATAATGTATTGTTCACCATGAAGTTTCTAGTTAAATTTACACAATTTTAATAGTTTTAAAATTGCAACATTTTGTTCAAGAAATTGTGTACTATACACTTGAAAAACAGGGTGTTTCGAAATTTAAAAATGAAAAAAAAAATTTAATTTATTAAATTATTTTATTTTATTAAAAATAATTTAATTTTCCCCATGAAGTTTCTAGCTTAATTTACATAATTGTTTAGGGTGTTTTTTATTTTAAATTTATTATATTATTTGATTTTTTTGAAAATAATGTATTATTCACAATGAAATTTCTATCTTAATGTACACTATGTTTTATATTTTTAAAATTGCAACATTTGTTTCTAGAAATTGTGTTCTATACAATTGAAAAATAGGGTATTTTTTAAGTTAAAAATGAAAACACATATTTTAAATTTATTAAATTATTTTATTTTTTTGATAACAATGTATTATTTCCCATGAATTTTATAGCTTAATGAACATAATTTTTAAATTTTTAAAATTGCAACATTTGTTTCTAGCAATCGTGTACTATACACTTGAAAAATTGAATATTTTTTAGTTTAAATATGAAAATGTGTTTTTCATATTTATTAAATTATTTTATTTTTTAAAAAACAATGTATTGTTCACCATGAAATTTCTATCTTAATTTACATAATTTTTTATATTTTTAAAATTGCAACACTTGTTTCTAGAAATCGTGTTCTACACTTGAAAAATAGGATGTTTTTTAATTTTGATATGAAAAGTGTTTTTCAAATTTATTAAATTATTTTAGTTTTTTGAAAACAATGAAGTTTCTATCTTGATTTACAAAATTTTTTATGTTTTTAAAATTGAAACATTTTTTTCTAGATATCGTGTACTATATACAATTAAAAAATAGGGTGTTTTTTACTTTAAAAATGAAAACGCATACTTTAAATTTATTAAATTATTTGATTTTTTTAAAACAATTTATTGTTCCCAATAAAGTTTCTAGTTTCCTTTACATAATTTTTAAAATTTTTAAAATTGCAACATTTGTTTCTTGAAATCGTGTACTATAGACTTGAAATATAAAATGTTTTTTACTTTAAAAGTAATAATGCATATTTTAAATTTATTAAATTATTTGATTTTTTGAAACAATGTATTGTTCACCATGAAGTTTCTAGCTTAATTTCAACAATTCTTTTATATTTTTAAAATTAAAACATTTGTTTCTAGAAATCGTGTATTATATACAATTGAAAAATAGAGTGTCTTTTACTTTAAAAATTTAAAATCATATTTTAAATTTATTAAATTATTTTATGTTTTTAAAAACAATGTATTGTTCCCAATAAAGTTTCGAGTTTCCTTTACAAAAATTTTTATATTTTTAAAATTGCAACATTTGTTTTTCTAGAATTCGTGTACTATACACTTGTAATATAGGGTGTTTTTTACTTTAAAAATAATAACTCATATTTTAAATTTATTAAACTATTTGATTTTTTTTAAAACAATGTATTGTTCACCAAGAAGTTTCTATCTTAATTTACACAATTTTTAATATTTTTATAATTGCAACATTTGTTTCTAAAAACCGTGTACTATATTCTTGAAAATAGGGTGTTTTTTACTTTAAAAATTAAAATGCATATTTTAAATTTAAAAAATTATTTGATTTTTTATAAAATAATTTATTGTTCCCAATAAAGTTTGTAGCTTAATTTACAAAAAATATTTATATTTTTAAAATTGTAACATTTGTTTCTAGAAATAGTGTACTATAGACTTAAAATATAGGGTGTTTTTTACTTTACAAATAAAAACACATATTTAAATTTGTTAAATTATTTTATTTTTTTGAAAACAATGTATTGCTCACCATGAAGTTTGTAGCTTAATTTACACAATTGTTTTACATTTTCAAATTTACAACATTTGTTTCTAGAAATCGTGTTCTATACACTTGAAAAATAGAATATTTTTTATTTTGATACGAAAAAGTATTTTACAATTTTATTAAATTCTTTTACTTTTTTAAAAACAATGTATGATTCACAATGAAGTTTCTATCTTAATTTACACAATTTTTTATATTTTTAAAATTGAAACATTTGTTTCCAGAAATCGTGTATTATATACAATTGAAAAATAGGGTGTCTTTTACTTTAAAAATGAAAAATGCATATTTTAATTTTATTCAATTATTTGATTTTTTTGAAAACAATGTATTGTTCCCAATAAAGTTTATAGTTTCCTTTAAATTTTTAAAATTGCAACATTTGTTTTTCTAGAAATCGTGTACTATAGACTTGTAATATAGGGTATTTTTTACTTTAAAAATAATAACGAATATTTTAAATTTGTTAAATTATTTGATTTTTTTAAAAACAATGTATTGTTCTCCATGAAGTTTCTAGCTTAATTTATACAATTTTTATGTTTTTATAATTGCAACATTTGTTTCTAGAAATGGTATACTATACACTTGAAAAATAGGGTATTTTTCACTTTAAAAATGAAAAGACATATTTTAAATTTATTAATTTATTTGATTTTTTTGAAAACAATGTATTGTTCTCAATAAAGTTATTAGCTTAATTTACACAATTTTTTAATTTTTAAAATTGCAACATTTGTTTCTAGAAATAGTGTACTATAGACTTGAAATATAGGGTGTTTTTTACTTTAAAAATAATAACATATATATTAAATTTTTTAAACTATTTGATTTTTTTGAAAACAATGTATTGTTCACCAAGAAGTTTCTAGCTTAATTTACACAATTTTTAATAATTTTATAATTGCAACATTTGTTTCTAGAAACCGTGTACTATACTCTTGAAAAATATGGTGTTTTTTACTTTAAAAGTTAAAACACATATTTTAAATTTAATAAATTATTTGATTTTTTATAAAACAATGTATTTTTCCCAATAAATTTTCTAGCTTAATTTACCCAATTTTTTTATATTTTTAAAATTACAACATTTGTTTCTAGAAATCGTGTACTATAGACTTGAAATATAGGGTGTTTTTTAGTTTAAAAATAATAACACATATTTAGAATTTAATAAATTATTTGATTTTTTGAAACACTGTATTGTTCACCATGAAGTTTTCAAGCTTAATTTATACAATTTTTTATATTTTTATAATTGCAACATTTGTTTCTGTAAATTGTGTACTATACACTTGAAAAACATGATTTTTTTTTAATTTTAATATGAAAATGTATTTTTTAAGTTTATGAAATTTTTTTTTTTTTGAAAATATTGTATTATTAACCATGAAGTTCATAGCTTAATTTACACAATTTTAAAATTTTTAAAATTGCAACATTTGGTTCTAGAAATTGTGTACTATACACTTGAAAATATGGAGTTTTGGACTTTAAAAATGTAAACGAAAATTTTAAATTTATTAAATTATTTAATTTTTTTGAAAATTATGTATTGTTCACCATGAAGTTTCTACCTTAATTTACACAAATGTTTTATATTTTATAATTGCAACATTTGTTTCTAGATATCGTGCACTATACACTTGAAAAACAGGATTTTTTCATTTAAATATGAAAATGTGTTTTTTAAATTTATTAAAATATTTTATTTTTTAGAAAACATTGTATAATTAACCATGAAGTTCAAAACTTAATTTACACAATTTTAATATTTTTAAAATTGCAACATTTGGTTTTAGAAATTGTGTACTGTACACTTGAAAAAGATGGTGTGTTTTGAACTTTAAAAATGAAAATGAAAATTTTAAATTTATTAAATCATTTTATTTTTCTTAAAATAATTTATTGTTCACTATGAAGTTTCTAGCTTAATTTACACAATTTTTCGTATTTTTAAAATTGCAAGATTTGTTTCTAGAAATCGTGTACTATAGACTTTAAAAATAGAGAGATTTTTACTTTAAAAATGAAAACGAATATTTTAAATTTAAGAAATTATTTGATTTTTGTGAAAACAATGTATTGTAAACCATAAATTTTCTAGCTTAATTTACACAATTATTTTATATTTCTAAATTGCAACATTTGTTTCTAGAAATCGTGTATAGACGGTAAATATAGGATGTTTTTTACTTTGATAATGAAAACGCATATTTTAAATTTATTAAATTATTTGATTTTTTTTACAACAATGTATTGTTCACCAAGAATTTTCTAGCTTAATTTACACAATTTTAAATTTTTAAATTTGCAATATTTGTTTCATGAAATCTTGTACTATAGACTTGAAATATATGGTGTTTTTTAATTTAAAAATGAAAACGCATAATTTAAATTTATAAAATTATTTAATTTTTTTGAAAACATTGTATTGTTCCCAATAAAGTTTCTAGCTTAATTTACACAATTTTGTATTTTTTTTTAAATTGCAATATTTGTTTCTAGAAATTGTGTACTATACACTTGAAATATAAGGTGTTTTTTACTTTAAAAATAATAACGCATATTTTAAATTTATTAAATTATTTGAGTTTTTTTAAAACAATGTGTTGTTCACCATGAAGATTTCTAGCTTAATTTACACAAATTTTTATATTTTTATAATTGCAACATTTGTTTCTAGAAATCGTGTACTATACACTTCAAAAACAAGATTTTTTAAATTTAAATATGAAAATAATTTTTTTTAAAATTTATTAAATTATATTAATTTTTTGAAAACATTTTATTATTAACCATGAAGTTCATAACTTAATTTACACAATTTTAATATTTTTAAAATTATAACATTTGGTTCTAGAAAATGTAAATCATACACTTGAAAAAGAGGGTGTTTTGGACTTTAAAAATGAAAACGAAAATTTTAAATTTATTAAAATATTTGAATTTTTTGAAAATAATGTATTGTTCACCAATAAGTTTCTACCTTAATTTATGTAATTATTTATATTTTTAAAATTGCAACATCCATAGAAGGGGGAAAACTTGTCTTATCATTTAATTTCATTTTTTTTACAAGATATCATGCATTTTCATTCAACATTCATCACATGACAATTTCACAATTCAAAATCAAGGAGCTTGCCATACCATCTCCTAAGCTTAAAGCATGTTACTAAGTCCTATAAGTTTATTTACATTGGTTTTAACCCTAGTACATGTTACTAAATCGCATGGACTTATTTACATTGGTTCTAATCTTAGAAATAAGTTAATTGAGGGTGCTTTGTCATTTGGAGGTGAGAAATCAGGTCCCTGTTCAGGTTCAGATTCGCGACCGCGAGAAAATTCGCTGCCACGAATTTGACATAGAAACTCTAGGCCAAATTAGCTGCCGCGAATGAAACTCACCATCGCGAGTTTTGTGCAGAAAACCCCAGATGCTCACTCACCAGATTAGCGGCCGCGAATTTGATACATAATCAGCCTCCTTGTTTCGCGAAAATCCTCCAATTTCAATCAAAAACCTTTCCAAGCCACACCATACATCAATTAACTTATTTCCAGGATCAACAGCACAATTCATCATAAATCAAGGTTCAATTTCATCCAATTTCACATATTGCCATACATTTCTCTAATACTTCCAAATCAAACCACATGTATCAAACCAAAACATCAAATCACCTTAATATGCACAAGAACAACTTACTTTAGCATACATTTCTCAAACTCAATAATCAACCACATGCATCAAATCAAATCATTTAATTTACAAGTTTCAACATATACGTATAACTCATTATACTCAAAATCAAGACACAAGTGTCAAAACCCAAATCACCTACTTCAACAAATCTAAGCCTATTTCTATCACATTTTCCACACTAGAGCAGGACCACATCTCCTACCAATTTCTATTCACTAATTAGTCTAAGTTGGGGTATAGTGGGGTTACATCCAATCTTCAAATTCCTAAGCACTTCTTGTTTCAAATGTTTTCCCAAACTCTTCAATCCTCCCAAATAGGGCTTGATAATCCCTAATGTTCACAAATGTGGGTCATTCACACCCATTAGGACCCATTTAAGAGAATGCATGTGGCAGATGAAGATTAAACCCCATTTGTCCCAAAAATGGAGCTTAACCAAGAGGATGAAGGAGAAGAGATGCATGGCTTACCTAAAGATTCCAATAGCTTCTCCAAGCTTCATAAACAAGATTTGTGAAGGATTTCTCTTGATTTGGGCTTGAAATCCAAACCCTATGAGAGCTTGAGAATGGAAGGAGAAAATGAGAAATGGAGTGGGATGAGAGAGAGAAAGTGGTGTGGGCTTGGGAAGGAATAAGTGAGAGGATTTGTCAAATTTTGGTATCTCCTAAGTTTGAAAATGAACCCTTCTTTTAACTTTTAAAATTTTTCTCTTTAGTCATTCTCCTTTCATTTGTAGAATTGCCATAAATCCCTAAATTCCCAATTTCTTCTAAAGAACCACTAATTCCTATTTGGGAGCTTGTGGGATGTTACAACTCTACCACCCTTAAAAATATTTTTGTCCTCAAAATTAAGAACTAACCTGTTTCATCAAAACATTTCAGGAAAGGCATCTTTCATGTCTTGTTCCTTTTCCCAAGTGATCTCCGACGAATCGATGCTTTGCCATAGCACCTTAACCAATGGAATCACCTTGTTCTGCAAGGTCTTCTCTCCACCATGAAATTTCTAGCTTAATTTACACAATTTTTTATATTTTTAAAATTTCAACATTTGTTTCCAGAAATAGTGTACTACAGACTTGAAATGTAGAGTGTTTTTTACTTTAAAAATGAAAACGCGTATTTTAAATTTATTAAATTATTTGAATTTTCTGAAATCAATTTATTGTTAACCATGAAGTTTCTAGCCAAATTTACACAATTTTTCATATTTTAAAAATTGCAACATTTATTTCTAGAAATCGTGTACTATAGACTGGAAAAATAGGATGTTTTTAAATTTAAATATGAAAAATGTGTTTTCAAAATTTATTAAATTATTTATTTTTTAAAAAATCATGTATTATTAACCATGAAGTTCATAGCTTAATTTACACAATTTTAATATTTTTAAAATTGCAATATTTGGTTCTAGAAATTGTGTACTATACACTTGAAAAGGAGGGTGTTTTGGACTTTAAAAATGAAAAAGAAAATTTTAAATTTATTAAATTATTTTATTTTTTTGATAATAATGTATTGTTCACCATGAAGTTTGTAGATTAATTTACAGAATTTTTTATATTTTTAAAATTGTAACATTTGTTTCTAGAAATCGTGTACTTTACAATTGAAAAATAGGGTGTTTTTTACTTTAAAAATGAAAACGCATATTTTAAATTTATTAAATTATTTGATTTTTCTGAAAATAATGTATTGTTCACCATGAAGTTTTTTAGCTCAATTTACACAATTTTTCATATACTTGAAAAATAGGATGTTTTTTAACTTAAATATGAAAATGTGTTTTTTAAATTTATTAAATTATTTATTTTTTTGAAAACCATGTATTATTAACCATGAAGTTCATAGCTTAATTTACACAATTTTAATATTTTTAAAATTGCACATTTGATTCTAGAATTTTTATACTATACACTTGAAAAAGAGAGTGTTTTGAACTTTAAAAATGAAAACAAAAATTTAAATTTATTAAATTATTTTGTTTTTCACCATGAATTTCATAGCTTAATTTACATAATTTTTCAAATTTTTAAAATTACAATTTTTTTCAAGTAATCGTGTACTATACACTTGAACAATAGGGTGTCTTTTAATTTAAATATGAAAATGTGTTTTTTAAATTTAACAAGTTATTTGATTTTTTAAAAAATAATTTTTTGTTCACCATGAAGTTTCTAGATTAATTTACATAAATTTTTAAATTTTTAAAATTTTAAAATTACAAAGATTTTTCTAAAAATCATGTATTATACACTTGAAAAATAGGGTGTTTTTTTACTTTAAAAATGAAAACGCATATTTTAAATTTATTAAATAATTTGATTTTTTTAAAAAACAATGTAATGTTCACCATGAAGTTCATAGCTTAATTTACATAATTTTAAAATTACAGTGTAGCATCTCACAAATTCCCAAATAGGAATTTGGTGATTCTTTAGAAGAAATTGAGAATTTAGGGATTGTATGGTGTAACACTCCAGGCGGGACACTAACCACCATCCCCGACGGTGTTTCTAAGAGCTTAGCCACCCTCTTTAAGTGGTCTATCCCCCTGCGAGTAAATCTACCTTTTTTCCAGGATTTGGGGACCTTCCGTGGTTCGAACCCATGACCAAAGGGCTAGTAGCTCAATTGGTAGTGGATTCAGGAACTTAAGGACTATATCCCTTTGGTCCTTGGTTCGAATCCACAAAAGGTCCCCAAATCCTAGAATAAAGGTGATTTATTCGCAGGGGGGATAACCCACTTAAGGGAGTGGGTGAAGTACTTAAGTACACCGCCGGTGATGGTGGTAGCGTCCCGCCCGGTGACGTGTTACAATTAGGGTGTTTTTCGAATGGAAAAAAAATGCGTCTTTTAATATACTTAAAATTTCTGGAGTTTTTGAAAATTATATATTATTCACCTTGAAATTCCTAGCTCAATTTACATAATTTTTTATTTCTTTGAAATTGCAACATTGTTTCTAGAAATCATGTATTATACACTTAAAAAAGATTGTGTTTTTTAATTAAAGAATGAAAATGATTTTTTAAACTAGTTAAATTATAGGATCTTTTGGAAAACGTTATATGATTTGCCTTGCTATTTCTAGCTTAACTTATATATTTTTTTATATTTTTAAAATAGAAACAATTTTCTAGAAATCGTGTACTATACACTTAAAAAAGATGGTGCTTTTTTAAATTTAAAATAGCTCAATTGGTAGTGGTTCTTAGAAATCTATGACTATATCCCTTTGTTCATGGGTTCGAACCATAGAAGGTCCCAAAATCCTAAAGATAGATTTATTTGGAGGGGGATAACTCACTTAAGGGAGTGGGTGAAGCTCTTAAAACACCGCCAAGGATGGTGGTAGCATCCCGCCCAGTGAGGTGTTACATGTTCACCATGAAGTTCATAGCTTAATTTACAAATTTTTTTATATTTTTAAAATTGTAACATTTGGTTCTAGAAATCGTGTACTATACATTTGAAAAATAGGATATTTTAAAATTTAAATATGAAACTTTGTTTTTAAAATTTATTAAATTATTTAATTTTTTTAAAAATAAGTTTTGTTCACCATGAAGTTTCTAACCTAATTTACATAAATTTTTAAAATTCTAAAATTGTAAATTTTTTTCTAGAAATCGTGCACTATACATTTAAAAAAGATTGTGATTTTTACTTTGAAAATGAAAATGCATATTTTAAATTTATTAAATTATTTAATTTTTTGAAAAAAATTTATTGTTCATATGAAGTTTCGAGCTTAATTTACACAATTTTTTTTATTTTTAAAATTGCAATATTTGTTTCTAGAAATCGTGTACTATATACACTTGAAAAATAGGGTGTTTTTTACTTTAAAAATGAAAATGCATATTTTAAATTTTAAATTATTTGATTTCTTTTAAAAGAATGTATTTTTAACCATGAATTTCATAGCTTAATTTACACAATTTTTATATTTTTAAAATTACAACATTTGTTTCTTGAATCGTGTACTATAAACTTGAAAAATAGGATTTTTTTAATTTAAATATGAAAATGTGTTTTTTAAATTTATCAAATTATTTGTTTTTATTTAAAATAATGTAGTTTTTACCACGAAGTTCATAGATTAATTTACACAATTTTTTATATTTTTAAAATTACAACATTTGGTTCTAGAAATCGTGTACTATACACTTGAAAAATAGGATGTTTTTTAATTTAAATATGAAAATTTGTTTTTTAAATTTATTAAATTATTTGATTTTTTAAAAGTAATTTATTGTTCACCTTGAAGTTTCTAGGTTAATTTACATAAATTTTCAAAATTTTAAAATTGTAAACTTTTTTATAGAAATGGTGTACTATACACTTTAAAAATAGGGTGTTTTTTACTTAAAAATGAAAACACATATTTTAAATTTATTAATTATTTGATTTTTTTTAAAACAATGTATTGTTCACCATGAAATTTCTTGCTCAATTTACACAATTTCATATTTTTAAGATTGCAATATTTGTTTCTAGAAATCGTGTACTATAGACTTGAAAAATAGGATGTTTTTTAATTTAAATATGAAAATTTGTTTTTTTAAATTTATTAAATTATTTATTTTTTTTTAAAACGATATATTATTAACCATGAAGTTCATAGCTTAATTTACACAATTTTAATATTTTTCAAATTGCAACATTTGGTTATAGAAGGATTAGTTGCAATTATTAAAGAATTAGTTGAGATTGTGGTTCTTTTAGTTGAGATTGGGAATTTAAGGATTTAGTTGCAATCATTAAAGAATTAGAGGGAGAAGGACTTGGTAGCAATTCTTATGAGTTGCTAAATTTTGACAAAAACTCCTCTCCTCCTTCCTCCCTTTCCCACGCCTTCTCACTCTCTCACACCCATAACTTTATCATCTTAATTTTGTCTCTACTTGCTCTCCTAGGGCAACAACATTTCTCAAGGTTTCCAAGCATTTTTTGAAATCCCTTCCTTGTTAGACTTAAACCCTCACCCTCAAGCCTTTGGACATCAAGGGAAGCTAAGGTAAGCAACATGCAACCCCTTCCTACTCCTCTCTTCATCTATTTCTCTTTCTAGAAGATAAACTATCAAAACCCTCAAATCCCACATGCAACACAAGATTTTGGGTTGTGTGAGGTTGGAGTCTAACTTGGAAGAGGAACTTGTAGGGAACAAGTGCTAGGGAGAAGATTTGGGAGCTTGAAGACTTGGGGACTAATTGGGAACTAGAGGATTTGGAGCTTACTTAAAAGGTAACCCAAAAACCCCACATTAGTGAATCATTAGGAGGTAGAAATGTATGAGGCTAGGAAATGGACAATAGTTGTGCTAGAAATAAGTGTGCTAGGCCATTTGCTTGCTTGGATGATTGAGCGTTTATGATGTGTTGAATTTTGGTGTACTTCTTGCATGTGTAAAATCTTGCCTTGCATGTGGTCTAGAATGCTTGAGTATGACTTAGATGTTTGCTTCTATGCCCAACTCCACTTGAATATTGGTTAGATTGCTTGGGATTACATTTGTATGAGATTGAATGAATATTATGCATATTGAACTTGTAAGTTGTGATAATGATTGGAATGGTCTTGCATGTATACCTTAGTGTTTGAGTGCTGATTATTGGGTGTCAATTTAGACATGAAAGTGGTCCTCAAACCCTTTGGAAGGATTTTTGGAAGTTTTCCAAAACAAGGAAAACAAGTGCCCAAAATCGCGATATTTCTCTGTAACAAAAGGATTTTTGCTACAGCAAAAAAACCTTGGTGGGGGCACCTGTTGCATGGAAAAATCACTATAGCAAATGCACCTCGCTATAGCGAAAATTTGAAATTCACTACAACGAGATTCCCTTCGCTATAGAGAATTTGCCGCTGAAACAGGGGTTACAAACCGTCTTAAATTTGCTGCAGCGAAGAATGCTCGCTACAGCAAATTTTCTCAGTGAAAATGGGGGTTTTAGGACGGTCTCATTTTCGCTAGAGTGAAAATGCAAAGGAACATAATTTTGCTACAGCGAAACTTAATTCGCTACGACGAAACTTTCTGTGCCATGTTTTGTTATTTAAGTGTTTTCTAAGACCAGTATGCCTACAACTATATCCAAGACACTTACTTAAGCTATTCTAAAGATGTATACATGCAAGATGTGATGAAAATGAATTGAAAAGACAAATCTAAGCTTTCCCCATCAACAAATGTTGAGTAAGCGGGTTGAATTCCACTGGTCGCACACCGAGTAAGTAGACAAGCGTGAAAAGATTGAGAATGTAGGTCCCCCTGTGATTGGGGTAAGATGGTCCTGGGCTATCCCAGTGATTGGGGTAAGATAGCCTGGCAGTTATTAATAACGGTAAGGATGCTTGTCATGATCCCATGATTGAGCTCAATATATTGTTATATTATAGATCTATTAATTTGATTGTTGACCCATAAGGTTTGTCTCGCGGTCGTCTCTTTATGTTAAATAAAACATTGTGAATTTATGTTCAATTTAGTCCCTACAATTATGTTATCAATATTATATGTAGGGACTTCATTGACCGATTTTCAAATAATTTAGGCGACTAAAGTGGTCTACTTTAAATAACTCAAGGGACTAAATCGATCTATTTTTAAATAATTTCGAGACTAAATTGATCATAATGATCAAATTGACTAAGAAGCCTAAATTTTAGGGACTACAAGCTCATTTTGATAATTTCTAAGACTAAATTGTTGATGATTACTCTATTTTTATGTGCTCATTTGAAGATTGGAATTTATTCTGTCATTCATTTTAACTCCAGGTTCCTATTGTGTTGCTACTGGTTGATTTATGACTATAGTAGTTGATATTGTTCTTTTATACTTGTTTCTTAATACCCATATCACTTAGTTATATTGCATTTCTATCATTATTTTTATAAATTAATTAGTCAGCATGTTGTGTTGTCTGGTCTCCTCATGTGCTTTTCCCTTGTGTTACTTCAATTTTTTTTGTCAATCTTAAATGTAAATGTTTACTATCATTTTTCTTTATTTTACTTTTTGGGCAGAGCTACGTATATATAATGAGGGGGTCTCGCCTCCCTTGCGAGAAAAAATTGCTAACATGTATATATAATTTCTTAAAATATAAGTAAAAATTAGTAGCATTCTAACCAATTGTCCCCCTCCTCCCAAATTTTTATCTATTTAGTTATTTATATTTGTCCCCCCCCCCCCCACAAAATTTTGGCTAGCTCCACCCCTGTGCTTGAGTTTTACATTTTATATTTATTGTGTTCGATTAAAATTGTAACCGACACAAATGTGTACAAGTTGAAAATTTATTCTTCCTTTTTCTCAAATCTCGTGGAAACTATACAGCATCTAATATAAACAATCCATTAGTTAGTTTGTTAAAATCAATATCATGACTAAAATAAAAATGAAAATATATTTTTAAATTTCCTAAAATATTTGAATCTTTTCTAAAACAATTTATTATTTAGTTTAAAGTTTCTAGCTAAATTTACGTTTTTTTTTATATTTTTAAAATTTCAAATTTTTTTTAATTTGGTGTCTTTTGAAATAAAAATGAAAATGCATCCTAAAAACATTAAAGTTTTTTCAAAAAAATTATTATTCAGTTTAAAACACAATACTATTTACTTTGGAGTTTCTAGCTCAATTTACATAATTTTTTTATTTTTGAAATTGCAATAATTTTTTAGAGACCGTGTATATACATTTAAAAAATAGGGTGTTTTACGAAAAAATTGAAAGTGCGTTATTTTAAATTAACTAAATTATTTGAAGTTTTGTAAAACAATGTATGATGACACAATAAAGTTTATAGCTCAATTTACATAATTTTTATATTTTAAAAATGGTTTCAATTGTTTTAGAGATCATGCACTATACATTTGAAACATAGGATGTTTTTCGAATGAAAAATGAAAATGTGTTTTCTTGAATGACTTGAATTATTTGAAGTTTTTAGAAAAAAAAATTATTATTTACTTTGAAGTTTCTAGCTAAATTTACATAATTTTTTATATTTATAAAATTGTAACAATTTTTTTTAGAGATCATGTACTATACATTTGAAAAATAAGGTATTTTAAGATAATATATTAGTACTAAATAGAGTGTTTTTCGTAACAACAATGAAAACATGTTTTTTTAATTACCTAAAGTATTTGAGGTTGTTTTAAGATAATATATTAGTCAGTTTTAAGTTTCTAACTCAATTTGCATAACTTTTTGTTTTTAAAATTGCAATAATTTTTTAGAGATTGTGTATTATTCACTTGAAGAATAGGATATTTTTCAAAATAAAAATGAAAACGCATTTTTTTAATTACCTAAAGTATTTAGGTTTTTTTTAAAACAAGGTATTAGTCAGTTTAAAGTTTTCAGCTAAATTTATATAACATTTTACATTTTTAAAATTTGAATATTTTTTAGAGATCATTTACTGTAAAATTGAAGAATATGGTGTTTTTTAAAATTAAAAAAAAAATCATTTTTTAAATTATCTAAAGTGTTTGAATTTTTTAAAAAACAATCTATAATAAATATAAGGCTGATCGATTGAAAATTTTAAAATTACTGTTCATTTGGTGATTATACCAAATTACCCTAATTTATGTGAATATCTAGTGATTGCCGTTCAAATGGAGATGGCTAAAATTGTCAATTATTAAGTTGCAATGTGAAAACATAAAGCCAAAGGCGTGCAACTTGCGGGAACAAAAAAACGAATCATGAGGGAATCAAAGGAAATAGAAGATGAAAATGGATGATAAATCAACAATCATAAAAATCATAATCCAGAAATTTCATCTAGAAATAACCAACAAAAAAATACAACACATCTATACATTACTGGACAAATTAAAAAAAAAAAATCAAAAAAGTGAATGGGGCCAAAGGAACTGAAGCTCTTCTCTGCTTCCTTCATGAAAGAAGAGGACATGCACGGTGACGAGAAGAAAATAAATTCAGAAATGGTAGAAAAATGCTATAAAAATTACTAGAAAAGTACAACAAATTCCATAAATTGCCAATTATACAAGGAAAGTCCAAAATATTACTGAAAAATTTAAGATCTTTTAAAATATTATAAAAATTTTGGAAAAAAAATGTTAAACTGTGAAACTGGCTACGATGAAAAACAAATATCATCTATCTTCCTCTTTCTGTTTGGTGCATGCAAGTGCCTTTGCGATTAAATCTGAACCACGACAGTGAAGAAACTGAGGAATTTGAGAGGAGTGAAGGACCCTAATAAAACAACATCATCACATAATGTGAACACTCATACTAGTCATACAAATAACCGCCAACCTCTATGAGTTCACAAATCGTTCAGATTTAAGCAGTCATACATAATTACAATACTATACAAGTGAGAGTTGTACACATGACTACATGGAACTTTAGTACAATTTAAGCTTTACAGAGCTATATAAACAAAATGAAACCAAAATGAAGTAGCTTAATCATAGAACTTTAGTACAATTTAAGCTTTACAAAGCTATATAAACAAAATGAGTAGGCGTATAATCTTTATTCCTTTGCTCCATCATGCTTTGCCTCAAAAGAACCTATAATACTGTAACCATCAGATTTATGGAATTGCATATATTTAAGTAACCCCAGTTTTAAGAAAAACATTTTTTTTACAGTTGCAGTCTCTGAGATTTTTAGTGGTTGGATGTTTTCTTTGTTTTAAAGATTTTATAGGGTTTTAGAATAGTTTTGTGGATTTGTAAGGGGTTTTGAGAATGTTTCTAGTGTGTTTAGGAATTTTGAGTGTTTTTTTATGGTTTTCTAGGGATTTAGAAGTTTTCAAGTTGCTTTAAAGTTTTAAAAATGATTTAAGGATGTTATTGGGAATTCTTTTGTCCATTTTAGTGGTTTTCATTGGTTTTTAAGAATTCTCTATGATTTTAGGGGGTATTATATTGTCTCTAGGATATGTAGGTATTTGATGATTTTCTATGTTTAGAGATTTTGTAGGGTTTTTAAAAAGTTTTTGTGGATTTGTAAGAGGTTTTGAGAGTGTCTCAGGTATGTTTAGGGATTTCAAGTGGTTTTTTACGGTTTATAATGGGTTTTCTATGGATTTAAAGGTTTTTGGACTGTTTTAAGGTTTTTTAAAGTTTTAAAAATGTTTTATGAGTGATTTTAAGAATTGTTTTGCAGATTTTATAGGTTTTCAAGGATTTTTATGGATTCTCTATATTTTTATGAGGTAATTTGTTGTCTCTAGTAGGATTTTTATGGGTATGAAGAGTTTTTACGTTTTAGAGATTTTGTAGGGTTTTTGAAAATTTTTCGTGAATTTGTAAGAGGTTTTGAGAGTGTCTTTATTAAGCTCAGAGGTTTTGATTTGTATATTTTTTGTTTACATTTTTAAGGGTTTTCTAGGGATTTAGATGTTCTTGGGTGGTTTTAAGGTTTTTAGGGGTATCTATAGTGTTTTAGAGTTCTCCTAAAACTTCATTGGGTTCTTTTTTTCTTTTTATTTCACATTTTTTTACTAAAAGATAAAAAAATCAAAAAAAATAATAATAAATTTAAACCTACTACACATAAATAAAAAGAAAAAAAAGATAATAGAAAAAGAAAACCAATGCTCCATCATTAATGAATGAGACTTCCTTGTTAGCAATTTAGAGGCACATTCGGTGGAAATCCAATGCTCCATTATCAGCTGCAATGTAATACTCAATGTACCCCAGAGACGGAAAAATAAAATAAATCAGTCACTTAAAAAATACTTATAAAAAAAATATAAAACACAAAACACTAAATCTAAAGAAAATCCTGAAATTTATTTTCACTCTCCTTTAGAGTCATCCGTTGCAACTCCATCACCTTCTTCTTAGATGTCTTCCAACACATTCTCAGCTTCCCACAATTATTCATTGTAGTATTAGGATTTTGACGCCTAGACGAGAAAACCACCACGCCTAGGCGACTATTAAATCTGCTAAAAAAATCCAAAAAGACAAAAAAACAACTAAATAAATACTAAAAAGATAAAACAAAAAAATTTAAAACCTACAATTACTAAAAATAAAAATAAAAAAACTAAAATTACAACAAAAACAAATAGAAATGCAACTTTTTATATTTTAAGTCGAATCATAATATTCAAAGTAGTTTGAGTATTTGTAGGGATTTCTATAGATTTAATAGGAGTATTTGTAGGGTATGGAATTTTTCAAGTGTTTATTGAGGAAAAGGGGTTTTAGGGATTTTTTTTAGCACATTTTATTAGTTTCACATGTATATAGAAATCCTCTATGTTTTTAGAGGATATTATGTTGTTTTTAGGATTTTTAGTGGTTGGATATTTTCTATGCTTTAAAGATTTTATAATGTTTGTGGAAAATTTTTATGGATTTGTAAGGGGTTTTGAGATTGTGTATAGTAAGTTTAGAGATTTTGAGTGATTTTTTTTTATGGTTTTTAGAGGGTTTTTTAGGGATTTAGAGGTTTCTAAGTTGCTTTAAGATTTTATAAGGTTTTAAAAATATTATATGAGCGTTATTGGGAATTCTTTTGCCCATTTTTTCAATGATTTTTAAGAATTCTATGTTTTTAGTGGATAATCTGTTGTCTTTAATATTTTAGGTGATGGATGATTTTCTATATTTTAGTGATTTTGTAGAGTTTTCAAAAAGTTTTGAGAGTGTCTCCAGTATGTTTAGGAATTTCGAGTGATTTTTACGATTTTTAATGGGTTTTCTAGCACTTTATAGGTTTTTAGGTTTTTAAAAGTGTTTTATCAGTGTTTTTTGAAATTGTTTTGTGCATTTGTTTTATTTTTATGGGTTTTTAGGAATTCTTTATGTTTTTATGGGGTATTATGTTATCTTTAAGACTTTTATGGTTGGATATTTTTTAAGTTTTAGAGATTTTGTAGGGTTTTTGAAAAACATTTGTGAATTTGTAAGAGATTTTGAGAGTGTTTCTAGTATGTTTAGAGCTTTTGATTTGTATTTTTGTTTTTTTTCGGATTTAGATGTTCTTGGGTGGTTTTTAGGTTTTTAAGAGTTTTCCTAAAATTTCATTGGGCTCTTATTTTTCTGTTTTCGTTTTTTTTTCACATTTGCTAATTTTAATAAAAGATTACAAAATAAAAAAATAATAATAACAAACTTAAATCTACTACGCACAAATAAAAAAAAAGAGATAAAACAAAAAGATAAATTACTCCCTAACATCATTGGCGAATGAGACTACTTTGTTGGCAATTTGGAGGCACGTTCTCTAAAAATCCAGTGCTCCACCATTAGCTATAATATTATATTCAATCCACCCAAGAGATAGAAAAATAAAATAAATCAGCACTTCAAAAATACTTATAAGAAAATATAAATACAAAACACAAAATCTAAAGAAAATCCTGGAATTTCTTTCTTTTCACGCTTTTTTACCGTCATCAGTTGCAACTTCATCCCCATCTTCTTAGATGCCTCCCATAAGCCATAACATTCTCAGCTTCTAGGAATTATTTGTTGTAGTATTAAGAACATGCCGCCTAGGCGTGAAAATCACCATGCCTAGACGGCCATTAAATATGCTAAAAAAGCCTAAAATGAGACAAAACAAAATAAAATAAACACTAAAAAGATGAAACAAAGAAAATTTAAAATCTACAATTATAAAAATTAAAAAAAATAACTAAAATTACGACCAAAAAACAACTAGAAATGCGACTTTTTATATTTTCAGTCGAATGATAGTATTTAACGCAGTTTGAATATTTGAAGGGGTTTCTATGAATTTAATGGGTGTACCGTATTGTTTCTAGGGATTTTAGAGTGTAGAGGGTTTTCAAGTGTTGATTGGGGAAGAGGGGTTTTAGGGGCAAGTTCAACACGATGCATCAACCACAAGACTCGCTTTTGACAAAATTATACAAAAAAGTTCCAGAACAACTATCACCCAAATACGAGGATATTGCTATCTCATTACTTATGGCCAAAGAAGGGTATAATTTCAATCAACTAAGGAGCTAACCTATAGCAAATTTACAGCAATCAACAGGATTAAATTGACTATCTAATTACAGATGTGAAATGAGCTAATATTTTAACTATCCATATACATGATCAAGTTCATAATATTGCATTTAGTAACTGGTGAAATATATTTTTATTTTCTTGAATCTATCGGAGCTAACGCAACATAACCAAATAACCAAAATCAAGACTTGAAAACAATCTCTTTTACTTCTACGGGACTGTTCAATAAATAAATAAAGAATCCTTCAGCCAAATAAGGGGCAAACCATGGTCATAACAGTACTCCTTTTTGTGAAATAAAATATAGCAAGCAATAGCAAGAGGCAAACAAGTTGAAAACCAAGTGTCTCAAATGCATTAACAGTCTAAATATAAATAATAAAATACAAAGTTATAATTTTCATAACTACTATATTTACAAGATATGGATCCTAGACATAAAGACACATGTTACCAATAGTATAACCAAAATTATAATTCCCACAGGGAAGGCATCACATTCTATAGAAAACAGTCCTCGGTCTCATACCAAAGACAGACAAGGAAAGATCTGTAGTAAGAATTAAAGGAGAACAAATAGTATAAAGGAATTTACATCTAAAGCATTCCAAAGCCGCACAGTTGTATCAAATGAAGACATTGCCAGCTTAGTTGAATTTGGTCTGAAGCGAACATCAGTAATAAAAGACTGTGTTCCTCCGGGGTGCTCTGTGTTTGCAGTGTCTCTATGTTCCACAGAACAACCTAATGACAAGGGATATGATGAGCGTATGTATCTTTTACATAAAAGGGTCAGTACTCTATGCAGTAAAAATGAGGTTAAACTTTTCTGGATTTGTTCAGAATTTTAATTATAAAATAGTATTAAAAACTGATCCATGAATCTTTCACACCTGATTTTATTCCAATACCAAACTGACCTTGCCCTGAAAGTCAGTAGTCTTATAACTAACTATATTGAAACTCTGCTATCTTCCTTAAAGTGGTGAAATTACAAATCAAATCCTTTTTACCTTCTTGTCATGTCCAGCACTAGCTAATAATTTCCCATCTGAAGAGAAATGACAGCATACAACTTTGCTGTTGCTTTTACGTATAGAACTAACTTCATTGAAGGAAAAACCTGAAATAGAAGCGATATGACCAACAATCAGATCAATGTGAATAGGAATAACTTATAGAGGCATAAGAACGTTATATTACCTTTTGAAGCATCGGTAGTATTCTCAGAAGGATCCTGTTTCAATGTGTTAAACAAGTCCCTTCCTTTACCGTCATCCTGTGAGAGAAATGATTCCACGCCAATGGGAGGAGATATGGTTCTGCTGCAAGGTTGTGATGGGAGAGAGATCAAAGACTTACTCTCAGAAGGGAATGACTGTCTCAAAGGGATCTTTGTGTCTATACAACCATGGGAACCGAGATTTGTTGCGGTGGAGAGGTATGTTTGGCTACGCTGCTCCGGAATACCCTTACACGTCTGGGACTCCAAATTCTTCAAATTCCTCGTCTTTCCTTTGGGATCCTATATCAAAGAAGATAGAGATACGCAGCTCAGGAATCGCTATGACATAGCTAGGGTCTTGATCAGAACAGTTATGCTAGGGACCATCAAGAAGGCTTCCAAGATTAAGAAAAAAGGGAGAATATTTACCATTAAAATGGTTGAAGAGCCGATGGGTAGGGGTCTGTTCATGGGTAAAAGAATAGACCAAGAGGAACTCGAATCTGCATCTGAAGCGGCTTCAATCGAACCGGCGGAAAAGGAAGGTGACGAGAATGGTGATGGGGATTCTGTCGTGCCACAACCGGAGGACGATTTCTTCGTCGACGACATCCCTCCGGAACCTGCGATAAACCTCGGGCATAGTGAAAGGAGAAGTTCTGGTTCAAAGCTTTACACTGGAGTCAATAAACGGCTCTGATAAGAGCCTTTTGCATGTATAAATTTTATGTTTTTGGGTTGCTTTTATAAAAATTTTCTGAATGGGTCTTCCTACATTTTCGTATTTTTTTTGTCATATTTATTTAATGTGTTCTGTAGCTTCCATTAATTTTTGAAATATATTTAATATTAGTTCACGATCTCGTATTAAATTTGTTCTTATATCTACTGAATTTGGATTTTCTATTTTTCTAACATATTTTTTAACCCTATTTTTTAATATTATTTTTCAATCTTTAATATCTTCTATTTCTATTGATTCTATAATTTCTGTTAGATCTATAGTTCATTTTTATATTCTAGCTCTTTCTTCAAGTTATTTTTTAATCTTATTAATTTCTTTCTTATTTTATAAGATATCTAAGTATATTTCTCTCCTATTCTAATGATAATAATAATAGTCATCCATATTTATTTTTAATCTAATGATTTTACTTCTAAGATCATTTTTTAGTTTCCAAGTATATTTATCCATAATTTTCGTATTTGTTTTTGTTTTCTTAGAAAATTTAATTTCTAAGAGCTTAGGATTGAACCTTTAGCTTTGATACCAAATTTTGTATTTTTATTTCTTCTTTTAATTTCTTTTTTCACTTCTTGATATTTTTCTTTTCCTTTCTTACATGATGTTTAAATACCAATTTATATTCAAATATTTTTTCAGCTTTTGCTTCATTTTTCCAATTTTCAAGTTCTCCTTCACAATGATATATCCAATCTCTTATTTCTTATATGGTTTTTGGCCTATACTTTTCCATTTATACTGCTAAAATTTTTAAACCTTCTTTATAATCATATAAATCAAGTAGAATAATTCCTTCTTGTATATCTAATTCATCAATTTTTCTTTTACCGAACAATTTCATTTCTTCTCTTATAGATAGCCTTATTCTTTGTTCAAGAATTTTTCTTGATTTTTTAAATTTTTTATTTCTTTTTTGCATTTATTAATGAGTCTTTTAACATCCTTAGGATGAGTAGCTATGGTTATTTCTCCAAAATCTAATATATAATTAGGCATTTTTACTGAGATATAATTCATATAAATCATCTTCTATCCATTCTGGTATTTTAAAATATTCATCAAATGTTATATATATCATTTCTTTGTCAAAAATTTTCGAGTCATAAACTCTTATTATTTCATCTTCAATCCATTCTCTTAATATTATTTCTTCTACTAGTCTGTCTTGTATTTGCTTAGGCAGTTCTAGTTTATAACAATAAAACCAGCTTGGAATATCTTCACTCATGTTTTATCCTATTTTAAATGATATTCTTCTTACTTCATTTGCTAGCTCCTATATTTGTTTGTCATAATCTTTTTCCTCTCTTTCTTTTGTTAAAGGTGGTTTAGGAATTATATATCTTTCTAGGATTTTTCCATGATTATGGTAGTTTTTCTATCTTATTTCTTTCTATCTTAAAAGGTCTTTCCAGATCTAAAATAAACTGGAATATTATGTATTCATTATTTTTAAACTCTATTGAATGATTTGAATTTGTTAATGCATAGCTAATACAATATGTGAGACTAAAAATTTTATCCCCATTTTTCATCAAATTTTTTCTTTTGAAATCATGACAGAAATTTAATGATAGATCTAGGTTCTCTATTTCTAATGATATTCCTATGGTAGGATATGTGGTAAATATTAGCTTTTGTAGGCTAGATTTCCTTCTACCATAGTTATGATGGAATCTCTAAGATCTTGGATCCTACTGTCCATTAATGCCACTGTTATTGGACTATTTATTCTTTCTCCAAAAGTACTCTTAATTAATATTTGTATGGCTCCTATATGCACATATTTTATCTTTGATTTCTCTTCTGGTATAATTTTTTGTAGTTTTTCTTTTAAGCTTTTCCTTTGTAATAATTTAATGTTATGTTTCCCTTCTGTATCAGAGATATCTATAGTGGAATCACAAAACATCTTTCCATAATGTATGATATTTTTTAAGGTTAATCCTTTAAATATTTTATCTAGTAGTCCTATTTTTAACTTAAGATTTTCTCCTTCCTTCAAGTTTAAATCTTCTTTCTGGATTTTTCTAAATCTGTTATTATCTATAAGTCATTCAATTGAATTGTTAAAATCTTCTTCTTTTTTATAGAAATCAAAAGTTTCTTTAATAGACATCTTTATATGCAGATAATTTTCCTACAATCATGATCAAGGGTTGTAATTTTATACCTGAGATATATTGCTTTTTTGGATGATCTTGTTGAATTTGGTCCACGATGCCTTCTCGTTGCTAATCTCTGATAATAATATTTCTTTATAAGTCAACGATCTAGATATCATAAAATAATTTTTATTTCTGGATATATTTTAGTACATAGGGATTTTCAATCTGAGATTGATATTACAAATCTAGAGAAAAAAAAAAATGACCAGAAACTACAAAAGGCTTCAGGGTGTTATCCCAACCTCAGTTTGCTCAACACATGAGTCTTATAGCTTTGAAAGATTTTTCTACTCCAATTCGCTCTGCCTCCTTCTGGTCAGAACATACAAATTTATAGAAGGGTGAGGGCTTAACTTGTTGTGGATCAAAATAATGGCATCCCGGATAGATGCTTACATGCCGGGCCAAGTAGCCACCAATCACCGCTAGCATCTCGGTAAGTTTGGCACGACCTACTAACAAGGCCCAATTGATGAGGATTTGGTTCAGGTACTGGCCCAATATGGACCGCATACTAGGTCATTTATCTCACTCTATAAATACTATCATAATGCACCATGCAAGGTACGTACAAAATATTATCACTTATACAAACCCTAATTCGCTCACTGACATGGGCGTCGGAGTGCTTGCAGATGCACACCACCGCCGCCGGAGCTCAGGACCCTGAAGTGACCCTACTGCCCTTTGCTGATCAAGAAGACCATCTTGCTCGTCCTACATTCCCGTCAGGCTAGATCACAACATAACTAATGACACTTATACCCTTACATTATTGACACACACATCACTGCTTACGACTACATTTTTACATTATTGAAGTCTTGTGACATCACTGCTTACATCATTCTTCAATTATTGTTTCTTCGGATTCCTTTTGCTTTTCATCTACACACAAGGGGCACATGTGGTCTTCAGAGTTCTTTAACAGCGGGCAAAGAAGTCTTTGCATCTGTTTTGGATAATCAAGATTCTCCATGTAGTAAAAGTCTTTGAGCCAATGATTAATATGGACATATTCTCTTTTTGGAATTACTTCATTGAAGGGAGAAGTAATTATAGTATCTCTGGACTTAAAATTTACCTTTGTCATGGTGTCTCTTCTGATATTTTCAAGATTAAGATAAACAAAATATAATTGATATGCTCTATAGTAATGTTCATCAGATTCCATGATTCCATCTATCTTTTCATCATTAGCAGGGGGAGATGTTCCATTTGAAAAACCTAATTGCATGTAGGTTTTTGGTCTAATGAAAGTTGTATCTTCATAATGACAGTAACAACTAAGAACCTTAATGAAAGTGTTCTTATTTTGAGCTCTTCTGTCTTTCCACAATTTAATGGCTATCTTCATGGTATCAAGAAAATATTCAAGTTCCCTATGATCTCCTGAAAGATATATTAGTTCTACTAATCCATATTGAACTCCATGCCATAGTTTTAATGGATTGTATCCTGGCAAGGTTACCATTTTGGGTCCTGTCATTGGTCTCCATATCGTATACCATGGTTGATCAAGATACTTTTGTTTTTGCCATCCAAAAGTTTCTTGGAGTAATTCACAATATTTTTCTAAATTAGGTTTTCTTTCTTCTCTTAATTCTTCTTTGGTCATGGGAATTGTCATTTTACTCATATGTTCTCTAGTTACTTTGAGTTCTTTTGACCATCTTTGTTTGTGGTCTTAAATTAATTATATATTTATAATTTTTTAATTCTTCTTTTGCTTCTTCAAAGGAGCTGCATCTTTTGTATCTCACGTTGAGAGGGAGTTTCTCTTCATCAATGTTTTCATGGATTCTTTTCTTTTCTCCATTGAATACTATGTACATAAGTTCTTTAGCCAGTGAAGAGGCTTGTTTCAATTCTTTAGGAAGTTGAGCCTGATTTTCTTTTGGTTGCTCACAATTTTTATCTGTATTAACTCTATTTTTTGTTTGAGTATCTGAACTTCCATCTGAAGTTTCTTTATCTCCATTTCTTTTTCGGCAATCTGAATCTCCATGGTCTTGAGTTCCATATTTTTCTCCATTTTTCAGCAAAACAGCTGAGATGTATGGGTTTTTTCGTGAGGCCTGGTTAGCCTTATTTGTCTCTTTAAAGACATTTATCTAACAGCCAGTTCCCTTGTCAAAGAGTCTGTGGTATAATTTTTGTCACCTTTAATCATTTCTATTTCAAACAGATACCAATCAAGGAATTGTTGTCATCTCAAGAGTCTTCCCATTTTAAAATCTCCTCTTATGGTGATGTCTCTAAATGACTTAACATTACTGTTGTTCTAGCAATAAAAATATTAGGCAAAAGATAAATTCTGAATTTCTTTATAGTATTGATCAAGGTCAATACTTCTTTTTTCTGAAATATGATAATTGATCTCATGATTCTTAAAACTTCCAGAAGTATATTGACATATTAATTCTCTCTTACCATTATGAGCTTTTAAAACTCTACCCCAATGATAATCAGAAGCATCAGTTTCAATAATCATTCTATCTTTATCGGATGGATAATATAATGATGGTAAATTATAACATTTCCTTTTTATTGTTTCCACATATTTAGTATTAGAATCTGTCCAATTCCATATACTTCTTTCTTTAACTTAACTTGTAATGGTTTTCTAATTTCAGCTAATTTTGGAATATATCCTTCAGCTTATGTTAAAATTCCAAGAAATCTTTGTAATTGCTTTTTATCAGTAATTTTTTAGGGAAAATCTTTGATTTTTAAAGATATATGATCTTGTACTTTTATATTTCCTTCTTCAATTTCTAATCCTAAGAATTTGATCTTGTTTCTACCCATCACAGTTTTTTCTCTGAAAGAACTATTCCTCTTTCTTTACATCTTTGTATAATGATTAATGTTCTTTTATAATATTCTTCAAGTATTTTTGCAAAGATAATTATATCATCAACATAAACACTACATATGTTTTTTTAAGTCTTTTAGATTATCATCCATAAACCTTTGAAATATTCCTGGAGATTGTTTCATACCAAAAGGAAAAACATCCATTCATATTGTCCTTGTGGACATGAAAAAGCAGTTAGAGGTTTGCTTTCCTCATCTATTCTTAATTGTAAAAATCCACTTTTACAATCAAGTGTTGAGAAATATTTCATTCATCTAATCTTTTCTATTAATTCATCTTTCATAGGAAGATAGTAGGCATCACTTTTAGTGGCTTCATTCATCTTTTTATAATTAATTACCATTCTTCTTTTTCCTCTCTTTTTCTCAGATTCTTTTTCTACAAAAAATGTTGGGCTACTATGTTTAGAGGTTGATTTTCTAATTAGTCCTTGTTCTAAATATTCTTTTATTAATTCTGCAAATTCTTCTCTATCTCTTTTAGTATAAATCATTGGTTTAACTTTTATTTCAGTCATAGGGTCTTTTAATCTAATTTTAACTAGTTCTCTATTTTTATTATTAATTTTATCATCTAGTGGATTTTCACTACAAGCCTCTTTTAGAGCCTTTGGTATTTCTATTGGTATTTCTTCTGTTTTTTCTATTAAGACTTTGAAAAAAATTTCGTTTTTAAATCTTCTATCTCACCACACTTTTGTGAGTACTCTGCTGATGTGTTACATTTTTAGGAAATTATTTCCTATTACTATATACATACCTATATTTTGTTGGTATATTGTTGGTAGTATTATTATATTTGTCCAATAAATAATGTGATGTATATATTTTTTTAGATTTATTCGCCAAAATAATTTTTAAGGGGTTTTCAAGTTTTTTCCAAAATTTATTTTGGATTATATTTTTATTTGCTAGGCATATTGTAGCTCTTGTATCTACATATGCATAAGTTTGTTTGGATTCAAAGTTATCAATTTGTATTGACACTTTTATGAATGTACTAATCTAACTCATTTTCTATTGATTCACTCATATATTCATATATTTGTTCATCTGAACTAATATCCCAATCACATATTGGTTCTAATCCATATTCTCCAGCCATCATTAAGATTTTTACCTTTTCAGGTTTTTCTTTTCTTTGTGGACATTTATTTCCATAAAGTCCTTCTTCATTACATATCCAACATTTGCATGTTTTCTTTCCTTTTGGACAATATTTTTTAGAAGCTTTCTTTCTAAAATATTTCTTTTGATTTTTCTTTTTAGGATATTTTTGTTTTTTAAAGACATGTCTTTTTCTTTTATTTTTATTTTGTCTTCTTTTATTACACCCCCATTGTCCTGGTATATTATGATCTTTTTTATCACAATAAATCTTATCTATCATCTTGTGTTTAGACTTTAGAATATTTTGAGTACAAATATCAAATATCATTCCGTTTAAGGTAGTAATTACTCCTCCTAGTATTGTAGGGATTTCTAAAGGTCTTTTCATCCATGTTGTTCTTAATTGTTCTCCTATTAGATTTGGTAAATTATTTATAAATAATTCTCTATATATTCCCCATTCTTCCTTGTCTAATTGGTAATAATATTTTTCAAATTCACATATGAATTTATCAATCTCACACATGTCACATATAGACATATTGGCTAAATGGCATCTAGCATGTTTCTTTTCTCTTTCGTAATTTACTAAATCTTTTCCTAAAAATTCTTGGGCTAATATTTTTCCTAAGGAATCTAATATTTCCCAAGCATCTTACCCTTGTTAAGTTTAAAGGATTTACTGTCTGAAGGAATGCTCTTATATTTCCTGTTGTTTTGAAAATAACAATTCTTATAATATATTTACTTACTAATTTTGTAGCTTCAAATTCACTTAACAGAATTAGAGCTAATTCATTTAATCATTCTTGGAGGATTTCTTCCCTATTGGTAATACAATCTAGATTTAATGTATTTCTATATATTAGTCCTCCCTTTTTTTTGATGATAATCATTTCTTTTTTCTTCCTCAATGCTATATTGATATTTTGGATTCCAATATTCTTCATATTTTCTTTCTTTTATTTTTGTTTTTGTCTAAAAAAGTCATTTCTAGTATTACTATATTCATTTGTTACTTCTCATGGAGTTCTTTCGTTTTCTCCCATATTATATTCTTCATTACTAGATTCATATCCTATTATTATATCTTCATTTTCTTCTTTAGAATTGTCAGTGTTTTCATTTGTAATTTGATAATTATTTTTCTCTTCCTTCTTTTCTTAAGAAAGAATTTCTAATCTTTTCGTTAAATTTGAGATTTCTTCTGTATCATATTCTTGAGTGTTCTCAGTTTATTCTTCTAACCTCTCCATAATTGCCGTGATCTGGGAGTAATTCTTTTTTCTTCTTCCTTTTCAAATTTTATTCTTTTTATATCAAAATATATTTCTAAGTCTTTGATAGTTATTTGTCTATTTTGTTCACTTTCTTTTAAGTGAGTTAATATTTCTTTTAATTCATCATGAAGCTTCTCTTCTTCTTGGTATAAATATTTTTTTTCTTTGGATTGTAAATATTGTATCAAATTTTCCAGTACTTTTTCTGTTTTTAAATTAGATTTTTGTTCTTGTGGAAGTTTCTGACATTTGGATAACCATATTAGTTATTTTTTATAATTGCAAACTGAAGAGTTTTATTTCTTTTAAATATTTTTGATTATTTTCTAAAATGGTTGTCTTAATTTGTTTTAGTTTATGCATAATTTCTTCAATCTTTTTTGATAATGTATATAAAACTCATTTTTAATCTCAATTTGAATCAGGATCAAATTCTCCAATTTTGAATGATCTATCTTGTAATTCTAATTGGCATTGTAATAATCTGTTTTCAGCTTCATCTAGCTCTATTTTTTCTATGATTTCCATATTTTTTTTTGCTATTATTTCTTTTATATTTTCTGGTAAGTTTATCTTGTATATTAATTTTAATTTTTTGGTTTGTAATTCTCCATTAAATGCTTCTTTGTCCATTCTTTTGTTTATCTTATTTATTTATTTATTTTATGAGAGAGAGAGGGAATTAGCCCCTTTTTGGGAAATTTTGGAAACCAAGACCTATGTAGGTAAAAGTGAACCACAGTAGCCTTTAGGTCCTCTGACAGCTACTCTTAACGTTTCCTTTGGTGAAGGTGACAATGCCTACTCTTTGGTGAAAGAAACGCCGTTGGAGGCGGTGAAGCATAAAGATGCTCTTGCTTTAGGTTTGAAAGATAGTGCATTTTAGGGTCCACTTGGACGTGTTAATGCCATCCAATTAAAACCATTAGATTTAATATATTATAATCAACGGTAGAGATATATGACTTATAACCGGCACATTTTGACACATCAATGTATTATGATAAAGTAGCTCTTTAGTCCCTGTATGTTTGTGTAATTGACATGATGGCATCACACCACCGTTTGTACTATAGCTTTCAGTTTAGACATATGAACTTGCTCTTTGGTTTTATTTTATTTTCGATAAGTTTGATATAATAAATTCTTTTTTTCTCGTCAAATGCAGATTTTCATTTATGTTTGATTTTCTTTCTTTTTTCTAAAAGTTATTTTTTGTTGTTTGGGTATGCCTTCTATCTTATTCTGGAATTTAAACCGTAATCCCTTGAATCATAGTGTATCTTTATCACAACGTCAACCATCTTATTAATTTTAAAAAAGTTGTTTAATCACGAGGAATGTTTTAGAGAGTAATTTAAGGACTAAATTATGATTAGCAATAAAATTAAGATGGAGTTATTGTCACTCTAAAATATCAATTTAAGGGTATCTATGGAATGAGTTGATTCGATTTTTGGATAATCCGATATCCAAACTGATAGTAATAGTTGGAATTTGGTTTGGTTCGGATTTGTGACAAAAATTAAAATATGAACCAATTCAATTTGAAACACAACGTGTTGATTGTGTTGGATCATCGCATTGTCTGATTAAAAAAATCAGCTACGTCGCACATCTAACAATATATTAATATCGTAGTAATCAAACATTTAAAATACTAAGTATCATTAAAAAAAATTCTATATACAAACACTACAAATTCGAAACATAATACTAGTTCTACAACACAATACAAATTTCAAACTCAAATTTACTAATACAAATTTCAAAACACAATATCCACTATTAGTGATATTTATTTTTAACCTCTCCCTTTTTTACCAACCTATATACAAAATAATAATCACATAAGTTAGTAGTTAAATAAAAAGAAAATTAAACTCATGCTATAGTCTACTTACATCTTACTAATAATTAGGATATTTAGGTTTGTATATTTTAAAAAATCAAATAATTTAATCCGGTCATCAAATTTAACATTAACAACTAGGTTAAAATTTCTAAATCTGACACCCGAATCTAAAATATGGGTCGGAGTTTGTTTGGTATTGTTCAAGTTTTACCCGGCTCTGATTGGTTTGGACAATTTGGTAATTTTGATTTGATTTGTCGGGTTATCTGATCTGGTGAACACTCCTATATCTATTATTACTCTTAATAAATTATTTTAAAAACATTTACATATTAATACTTTAATTTTATTGGTTAAAAAATACTCCCTCCGTCCCTAAATGTAAGACCCTCTACAAAAAAATTCTTTGTCCCTTTTTATAAGACCCTCTTACAAATTTTGTGTCAAATTAAAGATTCTTTTACCTAAATACCTTTAACATTAATTAAGTGGAGAGAGAGTGAAGTTATGAGTTTTAAAAAAACAAAAAGGGTATTTTTGGAAGCTAATACAAATTAAACATATTTAATGAGTTTATTCATACTCCTTAATTCCCGTGTATTTTTTTGTAGAGGGTCCTATATTTAGGGACGGAGGGAGTATATTATTAACTAAAAAATATTTTTTCACAACATATTCTGTCCCATCTATTTTTTCAAATAATATAATGAAAAAATTATTTCTTTCATGGATAAAAGATGCAAAAAATGAAATGAAATAATTATTCCATTTATGTTAACTTCAATTCATTCCTCTCTATTCTATTTCCCCAATTTTTAGGGGCGGTTTGGTTTGCATTTTCATTTTCTGTTTCCATTTCCTGTTTTATGTTTTCTAAAATTCTACAAAGGAAAAACTGAAAATGCTGAAAACAGAAAATTTCTGTTTTCAGCATTTCACTTTTTCCTTTGTAAAATGTCAGAAAACAGATGGAAAACAGAAAATGAAAATGCAAACCAACCAGCGCCTTAGTTATCCAATATAGCCTTTAAGGGGAAGAAGTATAGGAAGAAGGAAAGAAGGTTCTAGATATTTTTAATTTTTTAAAAATAAAATATATATTATGTTTAAATTTTTAATTGTTTAATATTATTTTATTGTGAGTGTTGTTTTAGTAAACAAAACATATTATTACTGAAGAGCATAAGAGATCGTCTCAAAATAATACAAGGAATTCAAGAAGTTAAGCCAAGGATTAAGAAGGCCAAGCTATCGCGAAAATGAAATCTAAAACAAAATGAAAAACAAAAGAGAGGCAGCAACGAGTACCGCCAGGACGAATGAAATACTCTACTAGCTCATAATCAATGGGTTAAGCAATGACAATCCGTCGTTAAGTAACAAAATCTTGAAGACGAAACTTGTTAAAATTGACTTAATTTAGTATTTTAAAAATTTGAAGGAAATGATCAAGATCGTATAATTAAAAGATTTTAGAGACTGAAATTGTAAAATTAAAATTTATGGAACCAAAATAACACAATTAATTGAAGAATTAAAAATGTAATTAAATTTTTTTATTGTTAAAGGGGTTTAAAATTAACAACGATTAACTGTCCATTTAATAAATTCCTCTTGTTTACTTTGGGGGAAAATTTGTAATTTAATAAAAATGTATTATATATGAACTTGCTACAGACAGTCACGGAGGGCCGTCGTATAATCAACCACAACATTGGTGGCGGACACTAAAATGCACCTTAAAGGAGAAAGAAGCTACAAACAGGTTGCAGGGAGATTGTGATTCTTTTATTTCAGACAAATTTAATAAATATTTTTAAAAATATCATTTTTTTGCTAAATTTTTTTTAGTATAACCATGGGTTTCTCCATCCGTAAGATGAGACTAATCCCGTTCGCGCTAGGTGGCTTAGCTAAATTTGCCTTCGAATGAAAAATTAAAAGATATATTAAAAAAAGAAAGAAAAAAAATATTAAAGAATATAATTATTTTATAATTTTTATAAATAAGAAATAAGATTAATTGAGTTGTAAATTATCCCATAGGCTTTGGTGTTTGCTTTATAATTGACTTGGTTCGAGTGTTTCTTTACCTTGCTTTCGTAAGGAACGTTTCCTTTAGCATATGGGACTGTTTAACAATCACAAGAATAAGCAGGTTTGGAATGGTTTATGGTTTGAGGCTATTTGAAATATTTAGAAGTGACGTAATGAAGCAGTATTTGATGAAAATTTAAAGGAGGTGAAAGAAGTGTTAGAATTTTCTTTTTTTGTTGATAAAATAATACATGTAATATTATTCTTGGGGATGGGACCCGGAAAAATTTAGGGGATGGTAAAAATACTTTATTTTTCTTTCGGAAAGAAAAGTGGGTAGGTGAGAATTACTTGAAGGGTCCGAAAATAGAGAGGGGAAAATCTAGGATATGGGAGATGGGAATGGAGGTTTGAGTGTCGTATAGACATAACAACAATTTTTAATGAAAGATGATGAATTTTATTTTTATTTTGTTCTGTTTATCTCTTTTATAATATAAAGAATATGGTAAAAAAAAAAGTATTTGAATCTCGACACTCTTTGTGCTTTTTTATAAGCAATTTTTTTTTTTACTTTAGTTGATAAAAATAAAAAAAAAACAAAGTTTTGACATCAAAGTTACAATTGAAAAAAGGAAAAAAAAAATACTCATAAAGATTTTAAGCTATCATATTTGAATCTCTCTGGCTGTGAATCGTCCCACCAATAAATTTACGAGGACTTTACATCGCTAAACCAACCCTTAGAGGTTGGTAATCTCTCTGTTTTATAATTAATACATATATGCTCTCGAAAAACTTATTACTCTCTCTTAATTTTACTCATAATTAAATGAAAAGCCACTTATCTAGTTTATTTTAAGAAATAATAATAGTATAATTCAAAATTTTAATAAATATTTTTAATATTTTGTGCGACTTACTATATTATATATATATAATATAAAATATAATTTTTATGTTGTGGCTTAGCTTGTATTATGAAATGAAAAAAAAATAGCAAATAAGACATTAATTAATTGAGTTTACTACTCTCTCACCTTTTATTTATATTTATAAGTTTCTAAAGCATAATTCATATGATCATATCTATTTAAAAAATGATAATGTCAAAAAAATGTATCGATTTTTAGATTAAAAATATCTCTTTTTAATTTTTATCTTGATTTAAAGTCAAATTCCACTGGCCATATCAATTAAGGCTCATTTGTTATTACTTAGAATTAAGAGTGATTTTAAGATGTACATAAAATTGAAAAAAGATATAATAAATGCTTATAGTTTTTGATGTTGATGCTTATATAAATGAATACTAATTTTCTTGTTTAAGGTGACATGAATTTTTCAATTATTTTCCTTTTAAAGAATTTCAATTTTAGTCCCTAACTCTTAATCATTTAATTTAGTCTTTGGTGTTATATAACGCTGATAATGAGTTTTATTTCAGTTCCTAACATTTTCAAAAATGATTCAAGTATGTTCTTACGTTTTATTGTAAAAAATAAATTTGGTCCACGTTAGGGGTATCTATTAGATTGGGCATAGCCAACAAACCAAACCAATATAACTCGAAAAACGATCTCACCCAATCATAGTTGGCCCACCCAGAACAAATCGGTTGAGACTTGACCTCTAGGTGAGTTATAAGGTGGTCCTTTTAATTTAGGGACCACTGTGGTCCTCTCTGATTTAAAGTTTTTTTTAATTAATTTAACCGTTGGATTGAAAGTTTAAATACTATAGATTAACTGTGTAAAATTTTAAATTTTTTAAAAATTTGCAAGTATGTAATCTAAACGCAAATATTTTAAGTATAAATTATACAGTCAAAAAAAGAATCACTCCGATGAAATATCAAACATTTTTCAAATTGACTAAATTTTATATGGTTAATCTATATTATATGAACTCTCAATCCAACGGTTGAATTGATGGAATTCACATTATTTAGTGTTAAAATGAGAATGAAGACCACGGTGATTCCTAAATCAAAGGAACCACCCTATAACTCACTTGACCTCTATTGTTTCAAGTATCGGGTATGGAGATACCCAATAATATACCCAAATTAACCCCAAAGACATTAACTCTTTTATCTTTTTCAATACTCAACCCTTTTTATTAACCTAATAAGTAAAATGGTGATTGAAAATCAATATTACTAGTCATTTGTTTTGAAATTTGTATTGTGTTTAGAGTTAGATTTGATTAAACTTAGTATTTTGAAATTTTAATTAGCACAATATTAACATATATTAAATGTTTGACATAGTTAAAAAATATTTTTTTGATTAGACAACCCCGTAATTCAACATAAATCAACATGTTTTTGTTTGGATTCGTTCTATTCGGATTTTAGAGTGTTTCTTTTCTTTTCACAAACCTAAAATGAACTAACCCAACCGGTTGACACTCCTAATCCATATGACTCAAAGTTTTCAACTTAATAAACATAAGTATTGAATTGAAATTTTAAACAAACTCAAGAACTAAAATTAAACTTGCAAACTAACTGCATTATAACATTAGGGATCAAACTGAATAATAAAATTATAAATCAAGGACTAAAATAAAATTTCTTAAAAAATAACAAATAATATAACAACAATAAAAAAATACCATTTTAAGGACTAAACTGACGTCTTAAAATTTAAGGATTAAAAATATGTTGTCACGAAAGTTGAGTGACCAAAATAATAAACTTTGAATGAATTGGAGTAATAAATGGAGTGGATAGTGGGTTCACGATTTTGTTAATTTTACAATAGAAATCATTTTGTATGGAGCAGCAACAATAATAATCCTCTGCTTCAAAGGGAACAAATATCGCGACATATTCGAACTCCTCGGGAACGGGATATTCAACGCTGACTTCGAGTCCTGGAGATACAACTGCATTCTGTTACACTCTCTGTTCAAAAGGAGAGCGTTCGAGGCATTCGTAGCTAAAACTGTAAACAACAAGATGGAAAAAAGCCTAGTTCTGTTATTGGACCACGCACGAGAGAAAGGAATGGTGGTGGATTTACAAGATGTGTTTAGTCGTTTCGCATTTGATAATTTGTGTTTCACGGTTATTGGATATGAGTCAAATTGTGTTAGTGTTGATTTTCCTCAAGTTGCGATTGAGAATGCTTTTAACGAAATTGAAGAGCGCATATTTTATAGACACAGTGCCGAAATGTGTTTGGAAGTTTAAAAAATGGCTTCAAATTGGACAAGAGAAGAAAATGACCCAAGCTTGCAAGACATTTGATCAATTCTTATATTCTTGTATTGCATCCAAGCGAGAACAGGTAAGCAAGTATTGTTTCTTTTATTTATTTTTTTCAAAAAAAAGAAAAAGAAAAAAAGAAAACGTAACACATCGGGCTTGTTTGATTTCTCTTTTTTAAAACAGTTTTTTGTTTTTTAAAAATAGTTTTAAAAAAAAAAAGTGAGAGCGATTTTCAATACTGTGTAAATTCGGAAAACTGAAAACTGAAAACCAATTAGATGTTTTCAAATTTTGGTTTTTAAATACTGAAAAACTGTTTTCGAAAACTATTTTTAAAAACTCGTCTGTCAAACAGAAAACTGTTTTCAAAAACAGAAATCAAACTAGCCTTAAATTATTTCAATTCGGCTTCTTCATTTTTTTTCCTTTCTCTGTTTTGAACGTCTTGCTCAATTATCTAACCATTTGTATAAATGTGAGTATGTTTAAAAGATGAGATTAATATTTAATTTTATTAATAAAAAAAAACTAGGCAGGAGATACACATCATAAAAACGAGCAGGAGAAAAGTCAAATTGGTAAATTTTCGGTGTCATTTACTTGTACCATTTATCCTTCTATAATTTTTATAAATTCAATTAAGAGAGAGAAAGATATATTAATTAACTTAAGCATTTATTAGCATATTTATATTGAGGGTATAGTCGGAAAAATATTCTCTTTTCAGACAAATTTAATAAACTAATTACCATTTCTTGGTTTTGATAATTCAGTTAGGAATGACTTATATTTAGGATCGGAGGGAGTAATGTGTTTAGAGTATCTTTTGTATTCTAATTAATGAAATTTTTTATGCTTATAAAAGAATGGGCTTAACTGTAGTTTTGACTCTCTTGTTTTTATTTTGGGTGATTTTGGTCTCTTAAGTTTTAAATAGGTGATTTTGGTCTCCTTTGTTTAATAAACAGACGATTTTGATCTCTTCGTTGGTTTTTCTTTCAGATTAGCCATGATTCTCAGTCGGATGGACTAAAATTGTTTAATGATAGAATGTATTCTTGAAAACTATTAATTAACTACAATTTTTCTCTTAATTATTTTTAATAAACAATTTGAAACGTGTCAATAATTTAGAGAAAAGTTATCACTAGATTGATATTTTTTGAAAAAAATTTAAGTGTAAATGATTTTTATCCCTCCGTCATTAATTTGAAGAAAATTTGTCATTTAATTGACTAAAAATTGTGGCTAATTTGAAAGAAAAACTAACAGAAAAATTAAAATTGCCTGTTTTGAAAACAAGATGGAACAAAATCACCCCTTTAAAACTTGGGGACCAAAATCGCCCAAAATACAAATAAGGAAAACCAAAACTGTAATTAAGCCAAAAAAATAATAGTGACAAAAAATCTTTCAAAAATTAAGTTGTTGTTGATCGTCCAAAGAAGCAATTTATTATATGAGAACCAACTAAAATGATATTATTTATTATAAAAAAGTAAGGTGAGAAATTGATCGCAAAAGTTAATTTTTTAATCATTAAATATGTCACTGTTACATAATTGACATTTAGTAACATTTGAAATTATATACATGTTAATAATTTTTTTTTTTTTTGCAATGAGAGGCCAAGGCTCCCTCATTCATAAGGTAGCTTCGCTCCTATTACTAAGAGTCAATTATGTTATAATGTGTTGCCTTTTGAAATAGTAGCAATATCATAAATAGGAATTGTGAAGTCAGTTGCTAAAATTAGCTTATTTAGTGTTAAAACATTCTTGTTTTTCTTGTAGTGCAAGGAACATAATGAAGAGTGGGAAGCTCAATGTGACTTGCTAACATGTTTGATGAGGGAAGAAAATAAGGGAAGAGTTCATGATGACAAGTTTCTAAGGGATGCTGTTTTCAATCTTTTTGTGGCTGGAAGAGATGGCATAACTACATCTCTTACTTGGTTCTTTTGGCTTCTTTGCACAAATCCTTTAGTGGAATCAAAGATTCTTGAAGAGATCAAATTTAATTTTGGAGAAATAATTAATGACAAGGATAATAATATTTTAGACATGGAAGAGGTGAAGAATAAGCTAGTTTATCTCCATGGTGCTATATGTGAAGCTTTAAGGCTTTTTCCTCAAATTCCTATTGAGAGGAAGCAAGCAATTAAAGAAGATACACTTCCAAGTGGCCATTGTGTTAATCCAAACACAATGATTTTAATTTCTTTGTATGCAATGGGAAGAAATGAAGAAATTAAATATGGGGAGAAGATTGCTTGAAGTTCAAGCCAGAAAGATGGATTTCTGAAAATGGAAAAATAATTTATGTACCATCTTACAAATTTATTGCTTTAATGTTGGGCCTAGGGCATATTTGGGAAAGGACTTATCTTTCATTCAATTGAAAATGGTGATAATTTTTATTTTGTGCAAGTATCATGTACAAGTGATGGAAGGTCATGTTGCTATCCCAAGCCTTTCAGTTTTGCTTCATATGAAGGATGGCAAAAAGGGAAACTTTAGCTTGATGCAATTATTATCATGTATTTCAATGGTAATTATGAATTTTCATACATTAAGGAATTGTGATAATTAGATATATGTATTTGGGGTTGTGAAACAACTTGGGATATAGACCTGTTATGATCTAACCTGACAGGGATGTAGGACGAGCAAGGTAGTCTTCTTGATCAACAGAGGGCAGTAGGATTGCTTCTGGGTCCTGAGCTCCGGCGGCGGTGGTGTGCACCTGCAAGCACTCCAGTCAGTGAGTGAGTTAGGGTTTGAGTATCTGATAATATATCTTACGTACCTTGCATGGTGCATTATGATAGTATTTATAGAGTGAGGTAAATGACCTAATGCGGTCCGTATTGGGCCAGGATCTATGCCTGGGCCCAATCCTCATCAGCTGGCCTTTGATAATAGGCCGCGCCCAACTTACCGGGATGCTGGCGGTAATTGGCGTCTTCTTGACCCGGCATGTAAGCTTCTATCCGGGATGCCATTATTTTGGTCCACAACAGTTGCCCCCCAAGTCGTCAAGCTCTTCTCGGGAGAGGTTGGCGAGTTCATTCATCATGCCGTGGGTGCTAGATGGCGGTTCTGGAAACGTTACGAGACGACGGTTGGTTTTTCTTTTAGGGCGCGTGTGTTTCAAGCATCCCACTTTGGGCACTGTGCGCGATGATTAGCGTGGTTCTTGGACCCCACGTTCATTAAGGTGATGTGACAGTTTTTACTTTATTTCTTTTCACCCATTACATTTTCACCCTTTCCCTTTGTTCAAGTTTTTACTCATTCTTCTCTTTCGCGCTTCCTGTCTCTTCATTTCCTGTGTCAGAGAGCTTCTGAAAACCTTTCTTCTTCCATCTTCGTGCTCGTTCGTCAGACCCGTTTTCTAGCAACATTTTATCCTCATCTTTCAGGTATTACTTCTACTTTTTGCTAATTTTTACCTTTATTCGACTCTTTCCTGATTCTTCAATTGTTCTGTTGCATTCTTCCCCTCCTTTAGGGTTTAGTTGTAGTTTCTGGGTTTCTTTCCTTCAAAAATGGCCGATGGTATTATCGTGTTGACGAGTAGTTCCTCTTCAGAATCAAATGATACTGAACTTCTTGAGAGTTTTGCGAGGGGTCTTCGCAAAAATAGGTCTTGTAATGAGCCAAACCCTTGTCCTGGTATGCCCTCCATAGCCAATCTTGATTGTTGTGAATCTTGTCATTTTTGGTTTTATCCTCTGTATTCGCGACGAGTAGAGAGTGGTGAATTAGTTACCCAAAGTGTGAGTGGGTCGTTTAACACTTTGAACCCAGAACCTTCCGCTCTTCTTCTTGCCTCAGCCCATCTTCCTGATGAGTATAGTTCTGAAAGTTCTGTGTCTATCGAACAAGGCTCAGATCGTCGTGCCCCAGTTAATGTTATCCCGGTAGGGGATGAAATTGAGTCTTCCCATCCCAGGGATTCTTTAGGAGATAAAGAGTCTATACCGTCGTCTATGACTCATTCCTTAGATTCTGAATCCGACCCTGCATATGCTCCTTCTCCTTGTAGTCATTCATCCCCGGGATCTGACTCTGCTTTCTCTGATCATGTAGATATGTAAACTGCTCCAAGTGACATTCTCATCCCGGTAGCTTCTGGTGCTCCGGGATCCTCTGATGGTGTATCGGCTTCGCCCGATACCGGAGACTTTGAAGTTGTCGTACGAGGGGCAGGAGAGCCCAGTACTTCTAAGCCTCGGATCGAATGTCCTCCGGATTTTTTGGAACTGAAGAATATCTGGGGAATGTTGTGGGTTCCCTGGGATATTATCCGGGAGGAGTGTTCGGTGAAGGATGGTCGCCGGCTCAGGAGAGTGGAGAAACATTGGAGGAAATGCTTTCACTATGGGCTCAACACCCTTGGGACTGACGTCAAAGCCGATCCTTCATCAAACCATAAGTTGGTTATCCCGAGTAGGAAGGAGAGGATATGCACACAAGCATCTGAGGTTGAAGGTTCCTATATCATGATACTGGAGTCTTTGTGGCATCAGCTTAAAATTAGGTTCCCTTTTTCCGACCTCCAGATTGAAGTTCTACACCACCTTCATCTTGCGCCTACCCAACTTCATCCCAACGGTTGGGGATTCCTCCAGACCTTTGAGGTCTTCTGTTGGGCTCAGGGTTGGCATTGTTCCTCGGCCTTATTCCTATACATCTTTAGTGTTTACTGCGGTCCTACGAAGAAGAATTGGGTATCCCTCCGTCATCATTCCGGGATCCCTCAACCATTTTTCCCTTATGAAGAGTCCTTCAAGGCCCATAGAGACATTTATGTCAAGGTCGTCCCACGAACCAAAGATTGTACTCCCTTCTGGATGGGAAAGGACAATCAGCCCTTGTTTCCGCTCTACTAGACGGAAGATCATTTTCAAAGGTCGCTGTCCTTGAAGGAATTGGAGATTGGCTTCCTAGAAGAGGAAGACCAACAAACCTTCAGGAATCTTTGCGTCTTTGTTGAGAGGGGGGATTCTCATTCACTGCAAAGATGTGATAGGAGTATCTCGTCACGACCAGGCGACATGCTTATGTAGGGGATTGTTCTTTGTTGTACAATGTCGTTGTGTCTGATTGTTTTTAATTATTTTGCCTTAGCTAACAAGTGTATCTTTTCATGCAGCCGAGATCATGGCCAACTATGCCATCCGTTCTCAGAAACGAGATGCTAAAGGAAAAGGGAAAGTTGGTACTTCAGGTCCACCTCCTTCTCCTGCTCCAGTTCCCAATCCTATCCCGGTAGTTCCTTCCGGGATTAGAATCTCGGACGCGGTTCCTGCTAGGGGAGCTTCTCCCGTTAAGAAATCCGTTCCTCACTCCTCTGGAGTCGAGGTGGCTAATGTGCAGCCAAAACATCGTCGTCTTACCAAGTTCGATATGTTTTTATCTTTCGGGATTTGTAGTCATGCAGGGACCGTGTGTTGCTTTCTTATTATATTATTTAGTTCGATTTGCAGGTGACCAACCTGGGGATGCCCAAGGGGCTTCTGCCGGGATGACCCCGGTGTTGACAGCGCCCTTCTCTACTCCTTCTTCTGCTTGGGAAAGATTTCATTCACCCTTGATTAAGTTCCAGCATGGGGACTTTTTCACAAAGGGTGGAACCTCTGCCGTGAAGGTATATATTTTGTCATTTGATCTTGTCAACTTCATAGTGCTTGATCTCGGTCGATGTATATTTAATATCTTTTTCTTGTTTTTGTAGGAGCAAGCCAAGTATCTAATGGGTTGGACGGCTATGAGCATGGTTATGCTCCAACACGTTCATGACACGGCAGAAGACATGGGCCAAGCTGCTTCCTTGAGGGGTCAATTGCGGGATCTCCGAGATGACCTGGAGTTGAAAGATGCCTTAATACAGAGCGTCAAGGAGTCGGAATCCCGGGCCAACCAGGAACTTGTTTCTCTGAAGGAGAAATTTGCCCAAATGGAGGGGGATTTCGCCAAGGAGAAGGAGCGGACGGCCAGCTTGGAATTGGAAAAGTCCGAGTTGAAGGAAGAGGTTTCCGGGCTGAAGGCTAAGGCAGATGAGGATGATTCTGCTCTTAAGCTTCTTCAGTCCGAACTCTTGGGGTCGGCTTCCAAGTTCCATGAGGTTCAGGTGGAGCTACGGGAGACTCAGGAGAGATTGGAGTAGGCCTACCGTGATATGGATACTACGATGGATGATTCCTACCGGGATTGTGTGAAGACTCTTCAATTTTTGAATCCCGGGATAGAGTTAAACACCCGCGGTCTCTGCAAATATCATGGTATGAAGGATGGGATGTTCATGGATTTTCATGATCCTCATAATCCCGTGCCTCTTGACCTTTCTGATCCTCGTTTGGAGCCATTCGACTATAGCACTCCTCCTCCTTCTTCTGATCCCGTGCCGAAACCCGGAGTTACAGGTGCTGGAGGGGCTACCTGATTTGTTGTTGTTGTTTCTATATTTCTCTTGTTCTATTTTTATTTTGTAATTCTTACAGACAATTTTATATTGAATGTAGACTTTTTTGTTCTGATATTCCGAGATGTTCTTTATGCATAGCTTTGTTTACTTTTCGTTCAGGTGCCTTTTTACATCCTGCTTGATATAGAACTTTCTCGTGTCGTTTTTATTGTTAGGGTACATCCGTGATGATACCCTTTTAACTCCTTAGCAAGAGGGAAAGTAGTTTGTACTTTCTCTAATTTTTGTTGAAGTGTTGCTTCGGTTTATGCCTCCTTTATGTGTTGGAGTTCTTTCTTTCTGTTGCATTTCTATATGTCGTTGAGGCGTGGCCGTTTCAAGGTGCCTCTAATTCTCGCTTGGCATGGACATTTTTCATGCCGTTTGAATTTTTAGGGATACATTTGTGATGTCGCCCTTATAGCTCCTCAATAGGAGGGAAAGTAGTTTGTACTTTCTCTAAGTTTCAGTTGAAGTGTGACCTTGGTGGTACTTCATGCTTTTTTATGGCCAGGGTTAACCTGTTTAGGGTCCCTATTGAGTCTGTAGCAGAGAATTACCTGTGATGGTATCTCGACTCATTGTTAGCCTTGTGTGTACATGGGTTTCTGCCTGTTGCCGACATCTTAATCTCGGATCATATGTACTTCTCATACTTTCTTCCGATCTGTTTGCTATTAAGAATTGAACTAACTTGTTTGTGTAAGAATGAATATAATGCTACTTTATTAATAATAAGAAGCAAATAACAAATGGGGGCCTCGTTAAAACCTCTAGCAGTAAAACCATTCTTAGGGATAAAACCTGTTACAGGAAAAAGAGTACCCCTTTATTACAAAGAATGTAAATTACATAACTTAGCTATAATACCGCCTTAAGTCTGCGACATTAAGGGTTCTTGGAGTCTCTTTGCCTTTGAGAGTTTCTAAATGATATGCTCTGTTAGCTGCGATGGTCTTGACCCGGAATGGACCTTCCCAATTCGCTCTGAGCTTCCCGTCTTTAGCATTCCGATTTCCAATACTGGCTCTTCTTAGGACTAAGTCGCCTGGTTGGAATCTTCTCGATACAACCCTCAAGTTGTATCTCTGTGCTACTTGTTGCTTCCGGGATAACTCTTTGATTCTGGCGGCTTCTCGGATTTCTTCGACCATGTCGGAATCTTCCCTGAGTAGCTATTCGTTTTCTTGTGCGGGGTACATGACCCTCCAAGATGGGTGTCCAATTTCTACTGGGATCACGGCATCTGATCCGTATACCATTCGGAATGGCGTTTCTCCAGTAGAGCTATGGGGAGTAGTTCTGTAACTCCAGAGTACTTGATAAAGGTCTTCTACCCAACTAGTTCCAGCTTTCTGACACCTCTTTTTCAAGCCATTAAGTATGACTTTGTTGGCGGACTCTGCCTGTCCGTTTGATTGTGGGTGCTCTACACTAGCAAAGTATTGCTTGATGTGGAGCCCTGCTAGCATTTCTCGGAATTCTTTGTCGGTGAATTGGGTCCCATTATCACAGATGACTTCTGCTGGGATACCAAACCGGCATATTATTTGCCGGAAGACAAAATTCTGGGCTTTAACTGATGCTATGCTGGCTAAGGGTTCCAGTTCAATCCATTTAGTATAATAATCAACAGCCACAATGAGATGTTTGAACTGACCTGTGGTTGGAATGAAAGGTCCCAAGAGGTCCAAGCCCCAAGTGTGGAAGGGCCAGGGGGTGGAGATGCTGTGCAGATCTTCAGCCGAGATGTGGGACAATGGACTGTTTTCTTGGCACTTTTGGCACTTCTTCACATGATCAGCTGCATCTTTATTCATGGTTGGCCAGAAGTATCCTGCCCGCAAGGACTTCCTTGCCAACGATTTTCCACCAATATGGTGTCCGCAGCTTCCTTCATGCACTTCAATGAGAACATATCATGTTTCAGATGGTCCAATGCATTTAAGCAAAGGAGTTGATAGTCCTCTCCTGAATAATTGTCCTTCTATCATGGAATACCGGGAGGCATTTTGTACCAGCCGTTTTGCTTCCCGAGAATCTGCCAGGATGGTGCCTTTAGTGATATACTCTATTATTGGAGTTCTCCAATCTTCATTTTCAACCTGCAAAATAGCACAAGGAGAAGGGAGAACTTCTTCTATCACTGACTTCAAAGTTGAGGATGACTTGGTACTGGCCAATTTGGAGAGTAAATCAGCGTGACTGTTCTCCTCTCTTGAAATGTGCTTGATCTCAAATTTAGAGAGGCCAAGTAGACTTTCTTTAACCTTTGCCAGGTATCTTTGCAACAATGGCTCTCTTGCCTGGTATTCCCCTTTTATCTGGGATACCACCAATTGGGAATCTAAACATAAAGTAATCGCGGTAGCCCCTAGTTCTTTTACTACGCATATCCCGGCTAAACAGGCCTCATATTCTGCTTGATTATTAGAGGTTGGGAATTCAAATTTCAGAGAATATTCTACCGTTATCCCTTCATCGTTCTCGATCAGTATGCCAGTGCCCGCTCCTTTGGGGTTTGAGGACCCATCAACATAAATGGTCCAGGATCCTCTTGGTTCTTCGCCGGGATGTGTCATCTCGGCTACAAAATTAGCCAGAGCTTGTGCTTTGATTGCCTGACGTGGTTCATACGAGATATCGTATTGTGACAACTCTACTGCCCAGGTCATCATTCTTCCTGCCAAGTCAGGTTTATGCAGGATTTGCCTGATGGGTTGATTAGTTCTTACCACGATGGGATGACATTGGAAATATGGCCTCAGCCGCCGGGATGCAAATAGTAGGGCATAGGCGACTTTCTCGAGCCGCTGGTAGTTCAACTCCGATCCCTGTAGCGCCTTAGAGACAAAGTATACCGGACTCTGGTTCCGGGATTCTTCCTTCACTAAAGCCGCACTGTTTGCTTCATTGGTGACGGCTAAATAGAGATATAGGACCTGTCTAGGATTTGGGCGAGATAGGACTGGTGGACTTGAGAGGATAAAATAATGGCATACTTCCAAACATTTTTCTATTCAATTTTTTTTTTATTTAATTCCATAGAATTTCTATAATAAGAAATATCCGCATAACTAAAATTAGTAGAATCTATAAGTTATGGACCGAAATTAGTATTTGATCTCCAAACTAAATCATGCTTTCGTTAATCATTTAACAAAATTAACATAAAACAATTTTGTATCAATTTTGGCTTTTTTTATTATTATCTCCGTCAAATGATTAATGCAAATATTTAAAACAATGTTATTTTGAACTAGGATTTATACAAAAATAATATTATTTTGACATCGTTTTCATAATAACTTTTTTGTTAATTATTTAACAAAATTAACGATAAAGAATGAAATTGATACAAGGCGAAAGTTACACAACCAATTTGAGACTCTTGTTAATTAAATGACGAAATCAAAGAAAAAGTTAGAGAATAAAAATATACTAATTTGACATTTATTTTTTTTATTTTAAAACACAAATCTCAATAAATTAGACCATCTACCATTTCTTAGAAAATAGAGAGAACATTTTGCTGAATTAAAAACCTAACAGCGTTGGAGAAAATTCGCGAACCCTTTCACTTTCATGAGATTGAGACAACACATACTATGATTTCCATGTCTTCCCCACAAAAAGAGACTCTTCCTTCTCAAAATTATGACTGTTTGTGGTCACTCATTTGGTATTTGTCCATGCAATTTGGAGATAACAACGACTAAGGGACTAAGGGCGGGTTTGATTTCTCTTTTTGAAAATAGTTTTTTATTTTTAAAAACAGAAAATTAAAAAATTCGTTTGGCAGTCGAGTTTTTAAAAATAGTTTTCGAGAACAGTTTTTGTTTTTCAGTATTAAAAAATCAGAATATGAAAACATCTCAAACATATTTTGGTTTTTAGTTTTCAGAATTTACACACAAATTTGTATAAAAACTCATCTCACTTTTTTTGAAAAATGTTTCTAAAAACTGTTTTATAATACAACTTTTAAAAACTAAAAATCAGAACTATTTCAAACAAGCCTTAAGCCTCCTTGGTGCTCATTTTATTTTAAGACGTTTTAGAAATTAAATTTTCTCTCTGTCGAATTTGCATAACGCTTTAAAATCTATGGGTTTGTTTGTTTTTATTACGAAACAGTGCAAAAATATTTTTACTAGTATAATTTTGGATTTTAAGGCAGTATTACAAAAGTGAAAAATTCTTATTTCTTTAAAAGTATTTTATTTATAATAAAATCATAACCAAATGGATTTATAGATATTTTTTTTGCGTACAGATGTTTTTTAATGACCAGACACTAGACACTATCTACCTTGGATTCGTTATACAAATTAAAGTTATATATAGACACTGTTTATTTTGTATTTTTGTTTCTTTTTTATTTATATTTTTAAAAATTTATATATTAGAAACAGCTAAAAAACAGAGTTCTAGTTTCAAGATATTTTTCAACTTTTCACGTACAATTAATTGTAAAAACATAAAATAATATATAATATAATAATAAAAAATAGGCTTAATTATGTTTTTGGTCCCTGCAAAATAGAGATCCTTTGGTTTTGGTTCTTATAAAATTATTTTTTTGGTTTTAGTCTAACACTTTGCTTAAATATTTGATTTTAGTCCCTGAAGCAAAAAAAATGAATTTTGGACCAAACAATCCTTACATTAAATAGTTTTATTTTATTTAATTTAATTTATTTACTACATTAAATAATTTATTTACACAAAAAAAAATCCTATCATCCTCATCACTCCCTCTCTCCTTTCATCTTCATCTTCCTTCTCCCTCCATAGCTCCGCCACCACCAACCTTCTCCCTCCACCTTTCCTTTTTCCATCACCACCATAGCTCCGCCACCACCAACTTTCTCCTTCCATAGCTCCGCCACCGCCAACATTCTCCCTCCACCTTTCCTTTTCCCATCATAGCTCTGCCACCATCAAAGGAAGACACCACCCTTTTCTTCACCACCACCACCCACACTCACACCCATCAAAAAATCAGAAATCAAACTCAGAAATCAGCAATTTTAGAACCCTAAAATTCGAAATCGAAACTCCGAACTTCCAAATAGAAATCCAGAAACCCAGAAATCCCAAACTTAGAAGAATCAACATGCTCCCTTTTGTCAAAATCATTGAAACCTAAACCCCCAAAATCCATTTCCACCTTCATCTTCTACAAAACTCTTATCATCTTCAAAGCTGGAATCTCCGTCCACCGTTTTGCTTCCTCGACTCTTCCACGAATCAATAACTGAGTCACTGAACCTGGACGGAAGCGTGGTGGAGGGAAGAATATTGGGTTTGAAGAAGAGTGGTGGTGGAGGGAAGAAGAGTGGCAAGTGGTGGTGGAGGAAGTAGGGGTGGCGTTAGGAAGAAGGAGGAGGAGGAGGAAGAACAGTGGCGGCAAAAAAGAAGAAGAGGAGGAGGAGGAGGAGGAAGAAGGAGGAAGAAGAGAGATTTATTATTTTTTTAAAAAAGATTTTTTATTTTTTTAAAAAGATTTTTTATATTTTAATATCAAATTTAATAATTAAATAAATAATTAAATAAAGGCATGTTTGGCCCAAAATTCAATTTTTTGCTTTAGGGACTAAAACCAAATATTTAAGCAAAGTGTTGGATTAAAACAAAAAAATAATTTTATAGGGACCAAAACCAAAGGACCCCTATTTTGTAGGGACCAAGAACATAATTAAGCCTAAAAAATAAAAGCAAGCATATGGTTAGAAATAGTAGTGTACATCTTTATCGTTTTCCATTATTGTTAGTTGTTCCATGAAAGATTTGTCGCATCAATATAACCTTTGTTTGGAATAAGAGATGGGGGACCAACCTACACCAAATATCTATGGATATATTTTTTTTATGGAGTTTTTTAACCTGTGCAATATTGCACAAGTTAAACTTCTTAAATAAGAAGCTTTTTAGGGAGAAACACAAAAATTAATTGAGTTATATTTAAACCTACATTTATTATCTACTATTCTTTCTATTTTAGAATTTTTATCCTGTGCAACCATTTTTTTATAAGCACGTACTGCTGCAGTTAAATAATATACACATCAAAAGTCAATAAATGTGTTAGTTCTAATGCATGCTTCTTTTATATAAACCAAATTTCGTTCGAATCGAGAAATTGTTATTCAAAATAGCACTCTTTAACTATCTAACTAACTTATTAGATGCGGCTAATTCTAGTTCGTGCTTGGCTGCTTGCTAGTATTTTATTTATTTTTTATTGTATATTATATATTCAAAAAGACTTTTATCTAATTCAATCAAATCTGCCTGTCACATTACTTGGATATTTGCAAATGGTTTAGTGCATGTTTGGTAAACTGTTGGTTTGGAGTCGAATTGATTTTGCAGAGCCAAAATTGATTTTGATTGATAAACTAGCTGTTTGTTTTTGCGTTAAGAAAAAGTTAAAATTGATTTTGGGTTGCCAAAATTGATTTTGGCTAAAGCAAGGTTAGACTTGCTTTCACGTTGAGTTGAAAAATTTACACTGTATTTTTACTCTAAACTTGATTTTAGGAAAAAAATCCCCAAACATGAATCACGTTACTTTAAAATCAATTTTATACGAAATCAATTCTATATCCAAAATCAATTCTACCAACACTAAACCAAACACACACTTATAAGGAGACTGACCCGGCTCTATTATGTCATTTAATATTCATAAATTGACCAAAAGACTACCACTAATAATTCAAAAGTCAATTAATATCACAAAAGTAGGTCACACACTTTAATTTATTAATTACAATAATATATCTTTTACACATCTAATCCTATTAAATTTATTTAATATTAAATATGAAAGAGATCGACATAATAATTTTATAAATCTCACTTAATTATCAAGTGATGATGAGACTTAGAAAATTATTATATCTATCGTTTTTATACTTGACATTAAATAAACTTAATTGAAAGAACTTTTAAACCTGCTTTTTCACAATTCAATAATTTTTATATTCTAATTTAGCATATTAAAATAATGAAAATTCTTTCATTAAGTTTCTCTTCAAGTATTAATCCTCTCATCAAATTTATTTATAAGAGAGATAGACGCAGTAATTTTATAAATCTCACCTAATCATTAAATCATTAGACTTGCTAATTATTATATCTATCTCTCTCGTACTGACATTGAGTGGTGATTAAAAACAGTAAAATTTGTTTTTTCACAACCTAAATGACTAATAACTTGATCGCTTATACACTATTTTCACTTTTGAAATAATGAAAATTATTGCTCCATTAAGTTTCTCTTCTAGTTATCCTAACCTTCAAACCATCCTTCATGAGAAGTACAATTGAAAGGCTTGGGATAGGAACATGATGACCTTCCACCACATGGACTTGATATTTGAGCAATATAGATGTAACTAACATCTTCAATTGAATGAAAGATAAATCTTTTCCCAAACATGTCCTTGGCCCTGCATTAAAAGCAATAAACTTGTAAGAAGGTACATACACAACTTTTCCCTTTTCAGAAATCCATCTTTCTGGCTTGAATTCCAAGCAATCTTCTCCCCATATTTCTTCAATTCTCCCCATTGAATACAAAGAAACTAAAATGGTTGTTTTAGGATTAACAGAATGACCACTTGGAAGTATGTCAGCTTCAATTGCTTGCTTGTGCTCAAAAGGAATTGGAGGAAAAAGTCTCAAAGATTCACATAGAGCACCATGGAGATAAACTAGCTTCTTCACCTCTTCTGTGCCTAAAATATTATTATTATTGTTTCCAAAATTAGATTTGATCTCTTCAAGAATCTTGGCTTCCACTAATGGATGTGTGGCTACAAGCCAAAAGAACCAAGTGAGAGCAGAAGTAATGGTATCTCTTCCAGCCACAAAGAGATTGAAAACAGCATCCCTTAGAAACTTGTCATCATGTGCTTCACCACTCTCTTCCCTCATCAAAGCAGTTAGCAAGTCAAATTGAGCTTCACCCTCTTCACTATTTTCCTTGCCCTATATGAAAAAAAAAAAATGTGTTTTACGCAGAATAATCCATTTTAACAACTCACTTTAGTCGCTAGCATATTTAGAACTATTAAAAAGAGAAAATTTAACGATTAATTTTTTTCCTTCACTAAATTGTTGTTTTTTTACTAACATATGTTTTTGATTGCCAAAAATATCATGATTTTTTTTGTTTGGTCTCTCATTTTAGAAAAAATAGTGGATTTAGTATAGCAAAAGTTTAGAGACAGTTTGGTTTGCATTTTTATTTTCATTTTATTTCATGTTTTCTAAAATTTATAAAGAAAAAATTAGAAATGCCAAAAACAAAGAAATCATGTTTTCAATTATTTTCGGGTTTTTCTATATATAAATTTCAAAAATTATGAAACAAAATAAAAACCAAAAATAAAAATGCAAACCAAACCTACTTTTAAGGTTATTGTTATGCAAACCAAACTTACTCCTAAGATTTTTGTTTTGTTGTTTTCTGTATTCTATGCTATGTTATATGTTATTTGACACAAGTGATAGTCACAATGTCAATCATTATTTAACGGTTAAAAATAACTTAATATGAATAGAGAAGTTAAACAAAAATGCTTAAACTTTCAGGAATACCACCACAAGCAAATAGTTATTTACTAACTATCACTAAGACCAAACCATTATTTACTAACATTTTTTTTTTTTGTAGTCTTCTATTAGATTAGTTATCTATTGGTATAAATTTTGTCCAACAAAAATATACCATCAATTTACATACAATTTTCAAAGGTTTTTATACTTAAATATGAAAATTTATTAAATAAAATCTAGACTAATTATAGCTAATCTATCAAAAGCAAAATAAAAAAATAATAATAATTTGTTTATAGTGACATACTATTTTTAAAATAAGGGAGTAAAGAAAAATAGTAATGTTTTGAGAAAGCAAGCAAAAACATAGTTTTTTTTCACTTTTTTTGAAGTGTTGTACTTGCTCACCTGTTTTCGCTTGGAGGCTATGCAAGAATAGAGGAAGCGATCAAACGTTCTACACGCTTCTGTCATCTTCCTCTCTTCACCAATCTGAAGCCATTTCTGCAACTTCCATACACACTTCGGCACTGCGTGTCTATAGAATATACATTCCTCTGCTTCATTAAACGCTTTCTCAATCGCAACTTCAGGAAAATCAACACTAAGACACTTCGGATCATATCCAAGAACTAAACAGCATATGTTATCGAACGTGAATCTGTTAAACACATCTTGCAGATCCACGACCGTTTCCTTTTCTCGAATATTTTCCAGTAAAGGAATCAGGCTGGTTTTGATTTTGTTGTTGATGGTTTTCTCGATGAATTTCTCGAAGGTGCTCTGTTTGAAGAGAGTGTGAAACAGAGTGCGGTTGTATTTCCAAGAATCGGAATCAGCGGTGAAGATTCCGTTGCCGAAGGGTTCGAAGATGTGGCGGAATTCGTCGCCTTTGAGGTAATTGTGGAAGCTCTTGCTCATGATGTGGTGGACGTTGAGGGGATCGGAAGTGACGGTGTAGTTCATGGAGGTGAACCAGGGACCGGTGAATTCACCGGTGAAACGGTGTCGTTTTAGGGTTTGGGTGATGAAGTCGTGGATGCGGTTTAAGTTGGAGAGGATTAACGGTAACATGCCGAGGAGAGGCCAGTCGGTGAAGAGAGGGTGACGGCAACGTGTTCTGCGATGGAGAGCGATGACGAAGACGAAGAAGAAGAAGAAGACGAAGAAGAAAGAAGGAATAATTGATGGAAAGGGAAAGAAGAGCATCGTGATTCGTGAAACAGAATCAGAAACAGAAACAGAAAAGAGAGAAATTAAAAGGGTACGGTTAGTTTGTTGGTTGGTGATGATGATAGGTGTGGGGGGGTCTCTGCAATTCTCCTCGCTTTGGGTATCTTCTTCTCATCTCATATCTTATATATATATATAAATTGAATTTGGATTGAGTGTGACCTGAGCTACGGTCATACTGCAATTCTTAAATATTAATTGATAGAAAAAATAATTATTGAACTTTAGTGTCTCCTTAAATATAAAAAAATAAAATAAAATAATTTCATTTTACTAATAAAAAATTATACAAAACAAAAAATATTTCTTAAAAGGAAAATTCAAAAATTAACTCAAAGTTCATAGTGTAATCTTTGATAGTAATATGTAGCTGAATAAATTTGGTCAATTTTTATCTATACAAAAAATTAGGTGGTGAGAAAAAAACTTGGTTAGTCACTGTTAAGGGTAGGAATAGGATAGACAGCTCAATAAGGGCCCAAGCATAGCTTATAATGGACCAGACTAAGACTACTTAAAAAGTTCATTTAATTAAATATATCAGAGTTCGGACTCTTCGAAAAGTCTTTTAGACCTAATAAATCAAAATGAAAATATTATTGATAAATAATAATAATAAACTATAGTATGATTATATGTGTTATTACTATTATTATATGAAACTTTTAGTGTTATGTTTTATCATTGTGTATTTGTTGTGTGAAAAGATTTTTTTTAACTAACTTATTTATGTATTTAGGTTGATTAGCTTATCTAGAAGTAAGGTTTTTAAAATAATTTTATAAACTTTATTATTATTTTGAAATAGACTTTTAAACGGATTTTTTAAACTTTAAAAAAACCCTATAGCAGGTAGGAGTCTAGACTCAAATCTCTACTTTTATAAGCAGACCCAAACCTAGCCATCTAAAATCTATTTCACTCCATCCTATTCATATCCCTTCACTAAAGGAGGTAGGAGAAAACTTAGAGGATAATATTAAAATAATAAATTTATTTTTGGAATCACTAATTTAAATTTATTTTTGTTTCAAAATTTATTAGTTGACTGATTAAAGAGATAAATTAATTTATCATTACAGAAAGTTAGAAAACAAAGATAATAAATATTAATAAAAAATAAAATTAATAATAAAATAATCTGTTTGAAATAAATAATTTAATTTCTTAAAATTAATATTAATATTAATTGATTAAAGATAAGAATTGACCCACAATTAAATTAAGAAACTGAAAGTCATTAAATACTAATTAGAAATTTGAAAATATCCATTCACAAAAATAAATAATTTCAAATTTTACTTTATGTCAAAATTTATAAAAAATCAAAATGTAAGCATTTATGATATAAAAAATTGTCTATTGAAAAATAAAAACAAAGTTCTATATTCTTATATTTTTTTTCTTTATTATGGAGTGTTCTCTAGTCTCCAACAATTATTTTTGGGTTTGATGCCTTATTTATGTGATATTGTTATCAGGGTCGGCTCCTCGTTGTTCAATAGGGAGTTTCTGTTCTCACAATAAGTTATTTTACATTTTGTGAATAATATAAGTTATTCGTATGTTTCTTTGTCATCATATTCTAATCAAATTTTAAAACAAAAATATAGTATATAACATAATATGCATATTATAATAATATAATATATAATATAAGATAAATTATAGGGATAGATGGTAGAGTATTGTTAGAAAAATTTTATTTTAACGGTAACTAATTTAATGAAAGTAAAAAAAAAAGTTAGTAAAAACAACAATTAGTTTGAAGTGTAATTCATGGATAAGACTTAAAAGTAATATTAAATCCTAATTTAAGAACTCCTAAAGTTTAGGTCTACAATACTTATCTCATCCTAATTTTTATTCAAAAAAAAAAAAAACACCTGGCCTCTTATGGATTGGAGGTAAGTACTCCTTCTGTTTCTATTTATAAGCCATTAAAAAAAAAAATACATATTAAAAAAGTACAAACACAAAAAAAAAGTGTCTTTTAGGAAAAATAAAAAATACTCTCTTTTTACTGTTACTCTTATTAAAAAGGCTTAAATATATTTTTGGTTCCTACAAAATAGGAGTCCTTTGGTTTTGGTCTTTATAAAATTATTTTTTTAATTTTAGTCCAACACTTTAAAGAATTAATTATTTTTAATCCCTAAGTCGTGTTAATGACTTTTGTGCCAAACATGTCCTTATTAATTAATCATTAAATAATAAAATAATGAAATAATTAAAATTAAAATAACAAAAAAAATTGTCTGTTTATGCACTCTCTTTCTCCTTCCCTTCCCATTTCTGCAACCCTAGCCACCACCATACTTATCAGCCACCACCACCCACACAGCAGTCGCCACCACCACCCACACAGCAGCTGCCGCCACCACCTCCTTTGCCTCTATCGTCGTCGCCGCCGCGCTGCACACCACCGATGTTCCCTCTTCTTTATCTTCTCCTCGCCACTTCTTCTTCATCATTCTTCCTTGTCGCCCCTTCTCCTCCTCTCCTCGTCCTTCTCCTCCTCCTCTACATCCTCCTCCTTCTTCTTCTTCCTCTTCTAACTTCTCTCTTCTCCTTCACCTTTTCCTTATCCCCTCCCTCCAACCTCTATCTCCAGCAACAATGGCAGCACCTCACCCATGATCTCACTTCCTTCGTCACTCGCCCCTTCTCCTCTCTCTACTAATTGGAAATCTGCATTTCAAAGTTCCAACCTTTTTCTGATTTGAATAGATCTGATAATGGGAAGCTGAATATGAATCTATAGTATTTTTGAGCATCTTTTGGATTTTGGAAGAGGGTTTGGGTAGTGGTGACCAGAGTTAGTGGTGGTGATATATATGTGGATGGTAAAGGAAGGGGAAAAGGGTTTGGGTGGTGGTGGTTGTGAGTTGGTGGTGACCGAAGTTTATGGTCGTGATGTGTGGATGGTAGAGGATTGGTAAGCGGAAGAAGAAGAGGTGATGGTAGATAGAAGCAGAAAGGATGAGGTGGAAGAAGGGTGAAGTCGCAGACAGGGGGCGGCGGTGGTGGAGGAAGTTGGGGGCGGTGGTGGTGGAGGGAAGAAGAAGAAGTTGGAGGATTTTTCATTTTTTTAATAATTTATTTTATATTTTAATATCAAATTTAATAATTAAATAAAGACATGTTTGGCTTAAAATCCATTATTTAGCTTCAAGGACTAAAACTAAATATTTAAACAAAGTGTTAGACTAAAATCAAAAAAATAATTTTATAAGGACCAAAACTAAAGAATCCCTATTTTGTAGGGACCAAAAACATAATTAAGCCTATTAAAAATTAGTTAATACTTTCTATCATTTAAAGCTAATTAAACCAATTATCCAAATTAATTAAGGATAAAATTAAAAAAAGTATAATAAATGTTTCTCATGTATGTAGTAGGATCTTATAAAAAAAAATACTCTACTTTTTAAGGCTTATAAATAAAAACACATGGAATATAATAATTCACGAAATATAACTGTAATACATTTAATAGTTTTGAAGCTAGTTTGTCATCAATAAAAAATTTTAATTAGAATTTTAAGAGTTTGCTAAAAAAATATTTTTTAAAAAATGAACTCTAAGAAGGTACTAGACTAAACTTGTATTTATTTATTGTTTTTTTTTAAAAAAAATGGGCCAAACAATGAACTAAATAGAAAGTACGAATAAAATGATAGATAAAAAAAATAAAAAGAAATACGTAGAAAAAGACGATGGATGTTGATAGGGCATTGCATTGAGTCCAGGAAAAGCTTTACATTGACATGATATGTAAATGATGAGAGAATGAACACAACACGTGACTTTCTCTTTCATTTAATGGAATTGTAAAATAACAAATCATAGATTGGTTGTTTTTGGAACATTGATTTGACCAATCATGATTCATGAATATAATTGAATAGGCAACTCTCACAGAATCGTACTTTCTATGTTCAGAAGAGAGTATGAATGTGAACTACTAGATAATTAACAAGTGTATGTGTTTATTTGTATCTTAGTTGAGTAACGGAATGTAAATCCAACTATGATCTTCTCTCAATCTTCATTCATTAGTATTAATTACTAGTACTTATTTATGTACTTAATCTCCCCTAATCAAACAAAGACTTAAGTGATGATGATAAATATGCTCCTATAAAAGAAGAAGGAAAGGAGTGAAAAATAAAACTCCTATAAAAAGGAAAAAAATATTGATAAAAAACACTAAAAAAAATTATATGTAAAAAAGAAAACCTCCCATCAAGAGAAGAACCACAATAGGAGGAAAAAAAATATCAGAGGTACGTATACTCCCTTTTTCTCTTTGAGATTTTCGTCTATTACACTTATCTCTTTTCGGTTTTTAAAATTACACAAAATTTCTTAAGATTTGAAATTTCATTACATTTATTTTATACATTACACTTACCTCTGTAAGGTTTGTAATTCATTACACTTATCCCCACTTTAGAAAAATAAATATAATTTAAAAAACTAAGAAGGAGTAGGTGTAATTAGTACAAATTTCAGGAGGGGAAGTTGGTATAATTATTTTATATGAATGACACTTTACCAATATCTTTTATTGAAAAATGATATATTTTATAAAAATATGTATTCTTTATTATCTGAATTCTTGTAAAGTGAATATTTAATAGTAAAAATATAAAAATATATTTAATAGTCTCTACATACATATGAAATATTTGGATTACATGAAAGTTCAAAAGGAAATTTTTATTTGGTATAATATCACCTTAGTTAAGAATTTGGAATAAAAACCGTTTGTCCAAAAATTGAATTTGTTTTGATTTTTTTTATTTAATAAAAATGTTGTCAAGGCTTGGACCGTGGCTAACTTTGCCACGGCCAAGACCGTGGCTAATGTGCAGCGACAAGATGAATTAATTTAGTTTTTTTTTATTAATTTAAAAGTTTGTCACGGCATGGACCGTGGCAAAATTTGCCACGGCCAAAACCGTGGCTAATGTGCAGCATCATGATCAATTAAATTTAGTTTTTTTTTTATTAATTTAAAAGGTTGCCACGGCTTGGACCGTGCCAAAAGTTTCCACGGCCAAGACCGTGGCTAATTGTAGCAGCAAATTGAATTTGTTTTGATTTTTTTATTTAATAAAAATGTTGCCACGACTTAGACCGTGGCTAACTTTAGCCGCAAATTTATTATATGTATTTGTTATTTGATGCAGAGTTTGCCACGGCATGGACCGTGGCTAAATTTGCCACGACCATGTCCGTGGTTAATAGGGTAAATATTTTTTGATTTTGGGACTTCTTTGCCACGGATTTTATCGTGTATAAAACTAATTATAGACCAAATCCAAATGTGCAGCGACAGATCAAAAGCTCATCCAAAATCTTGTTTCTAAGTGAGAAATGCATAGCCACAGTTCTCTGGCCCTGCTCCACCACAGTTCTCACACCTCTCTCTCTCTCCAACGTACTCTGGCACTAAATCTCCATCTTCTCCAGCACCGGTGTCCTTGGAATCGTCCAAACCTCCACTCACGAGTCCTCTCTCTCCACCGTACTCACATTGCTCTCCCTCTCTTCATCGTTCTGTGATTTTTCTCCCTCACACAGGTCTCTCGTTGTTCTTCTTTCTCTCTGTCTCTGATTTTTCTTCAATTAATGGATTATATTCGGGTTTTTTTATCCTATTTTTTATGTATCTTCTTCATCGCACTGTATGTTTTTGGGTTTTGGTTTGTTACAATTTTTTGTATGGATGTTAAGAAATGTGTAGAAATTATAATAGGAGGGATAAGGGAATTTCTGTCTTATATTAAAAATTTTCAATAGCACATTAAGTCCGTATTTGTGTGTGTGATTTGTTTAGCATTATCAATTATGGAATTTTCCCACCTACTGGCATAGTAACATTATATAGAAGGGGTGCTAAAAAAATAGGGATTAAAATCTATTGTAATACTAAAATAATATTTTTGAGCCATGAAAAATAGTGATATGTTTTACGTGTAGTAGAGTCCCAACCATGTTTGATGTGAAGGCGACAAGTATAAGTTTGAAGCATAAACTAGTGTATGTGAATCTGGATTTAGCAATTTGTCACTTTGGCATTATCTACTCAGCTCTATCTTTTTATGTTTCATTGATTGCTATTTAATCAATTCAAAGAAAGAAATACTCTCTCGACCCTTTTGTTTCGTTTATTTTACTTTTTAAATATTAGGTTTTGAATATCAGGTTTTGTAATTATAAAATAAAATTAATAAATAAATATACAGTTTGTCATGGCTTATTTTATGGCAAAGTTAAAAAAAGAGAACAAAAATGGTAAATTTTCTACGGTCATTTTCATGACAAATTTATCACGGTAATATCCGTGGCAAAAATTTACCACACCCATTTTTGTCACGGCTCGACGTCCGTGGCTAAACCATGACAAACATAAATTTTGCTATGAATTTGAAAATTTTGCCACGGATATATCTGAGGAAAAAGGATATTAGAGGTACTTATGTTCCCTTTTTCCTCCTTGAGATTTTCGCCTATTACACTTATCTCTTTTCGGTTTTTAAAATTACACAAAATTTCTTAAGATTTGAAATTTCATTACACTTATTCTATACATTACACTTACCTCTGTAAGGTTTGTAATTCATTACACTTACCCCCTCTGTAGAGAGATAAATATAATTTAAAAATTAAGAAGTAGGTGTAATTAGTACAAATTTCAGGAAAGAAGGTTGGTGTAATTATTTTATATGAATCACACTTTATCAATATTTTTTTATTGAAAAGTGATATATTTTATAAAAATATTTATTCTGTATTATCTGAATTATTGTAAAGTGAATATTTAATAGTAAAAATATAAAAATATATTTAATAGTCTCTACATACATATGAAATATTTGGAGAGTTTGCATGATATTACATGAAAGTTCAAGAGGAAATTTTTAATAGTATCTAAATTTTTATTATAGCAATTTTTCAGGAGGGGCGGTCGCTATAACAAACGAACTCTATCACTATCACTACATTTTTTAAGCTTATCTGCTTAATTAAAAGTATAATCAATGATAATAACCAATTTTTTTTGTAACCTCCACCTAAATTAGTGTGAATATATATCACTTAATATGATCCAATAATCAATAATGCACCTCAAGTTGCCAGAGTTGGGTAGGTGTCAATTCTTTTTTTAAATTTCTTTTGGTTGAAAGAATTGATGAAGGTGTATGTGTGTCATCATTCACTGAATCTATTCCATCTTAGCTTGTGTGGTAATTAATAACCAAATCTTAGAAGAAGAATAACCTTAATTGATTAGTTTGTTTGGAAATTAACATTACTTGTTAATTAGAATTTGTTACTTTTGTTGGTTCGTTATTCCTTAATTATAGCCCTTTTTGCTAGTATGTTGATATATATACACACACACAAATTTTAATTAGTTACGGAATTGCAATCAATATTACCACGTCGCTTTAATTTTCTCTTCATCACCGCCACTACCTCACAAATTAAGCTAACTAAGAATCGTTAATATCCATAATTAACAACAACAAAAAAAAAAGAGTCTATATGTATTTCTAGATATAAATGCTCTATGAATTTGTAGACTTTTTCTACTTTAAACTAGAGCATCATAACAAAAATTTTGTGATAAGACAAGTGGGTATGTAGTAGTTCACATGATTATGTAGGAAGTCTTTAAGACTTACGAGTTGGAGGTCGAACCTCTTTATCAAGTGGACAATAGTTAAAAAAAATATAGATATCACGGGAGTATGTACAACGAGACATATTTCATTCTATTTTCCCTCTAAACAAATAAAAAAGATTTTTTTTCTTTCCATTTAAGGATTTGGATTTTCTTCGGTACTGGACGGTCCACATCTAATTCAGTAACATTAAGACCGTTAATTTATTTAGGGTAAACTACAATGACCTTCCATGAACTTTTGAAATATTACACTGTCCTCTTACATATTTCCAAATATAACATAGATCTCCCCTAAAGTTTGTTTATGTTACACGGACACCCATTCACGTTAACCGACAGTTAAATTTTTAACACACATGTGACTTGCATATGACCTCATAATTATGAAAAGACAATTTGACCCTTAATTGGGAAAGTTATACTAATCAAAGACTTTCACTTTAAAAATAAGTGATTGAGGCTTAAAAAAAATGTTTAATTAGTAAAACATACTTAAAATGTCGAAAGATCAATTAAAAAAACCTTTTGGACAAGGTGAAGATGAAATTGCCTCAAATTAGAAATCCTAAGTGATAAAGATGAAGAAAATCAAAGGAAGAGTTCAGAAGAACGATTTGCGGTTTGAAAAGGTCGCGAGGTTGAAGAAGGGTTTGGGAAGGTAGCGGGGTTGAGGAAGTATTTTGAAGGCGCACAGTTGAAGAAGGGTCGTGAGCTTTCAAAAACGGTGACGAGGTCGCGGCTTGAATAACAGAGGTAAGGTTGAAGAGGTTGTAGGTTGTAAAAGGGAGGTCTGTGTTATGTTTGGAAACATGTAGAGGGACACCGTAATACTCAAAGTTCAGGGGAAATATGTGTAATTTACCCTTTATTTATATACACCTACCGAGTAAGAAAGAAAAAAAAATATTTTTCTAACATGTGCACAGGTTAAAGAATCAAAAGTAAAAAGAAAATAGAGTATTTATGTCATATACTATCTTATTAAACTTTTGTTTTTTACAACAAAAATTTTTTATTTTTAGTTCTTTAACATGTACAATATTGTACGGGTTAAAAAAACTAAAAAAAAAAACTACTAAATGGTCTAAATTTATCCATCTAATTACTGAATCCAAACACTCTTCCCACCAATTTTCTCCTCTTCCGAAGAAAGCATTAAAGTTTAACATCCGAATTAATAATTAATAGAGACCCACATATATAGAGAGGCCTCTCATTTAAAAAAGTCTTTATACCGTTGCAAATTGGGTTAAGGTCATATATGTATGACGACGTCGTATCATGTACCTTGAAAACAAGAAAGAAATGGAGCAGAGAAAATAGATTGAAGTTCCTTTTGTATCCAAAAAAAAGATTGAAGTTTCTTTTCTCTCGTTTGGTACAACAAAAACAATAAAAATGAGAAGAAAAATTAACAGTTGTTTAGTCATATAGTTAAGGATGCATTGCGATAAGATTATTCTTATCATCATATTTTGATATGTTTGGGTACGGAATTTTAAGGTTTTTTTTTAGAGAATTTTAGTTTTTAAAAAGTTTGTGCGGTCATTTTGTAATTATAAAAATAAAGCTCTTGTAATTAGTTTTTGCAAAAATTTTTTTAGAGGTTTTTGGCTTTTAAAGAGGAGCTTTCAATATTTCACTTCTAAAATTATTTTTATTTATTTTTAAAAATGATAAAATATCCACCACTATTTGATATTAATATTATATTAAATATTAATATAATATTATTTGTCATTTAACATATTTCAGCTTATTTTACTAAATAATTTTGACCAATAAACTAACATCACATCCTTAAGTCAAGAGATTTCAATCTGTTTCCCATACCCTAAGTATATCAATAAGCGATTCAAGGCGCAGAGTATCGAAGACCCATACAAACTAGAGAGAAGTTGAGCTATGATTCTTATAGCATGTTAAGGTTCCATCATAAAATCAATTTGCAATTTGAGGAGTATCTCAACAGGTATTTAAACCGCACTCTATAAAGTGAGACAGATAATGTGGAACTTATTTTCAACCATACATAAAATAAAAATAAAAAAAATCAAAATGGTAAGTTGTGACATGATGATAATTCTCTTTTTTATTTTGAAAAATAAAACAAACCAATTTTCCTTTTTTGTTGTTCAAAGTGTTTAAGTTAATTTCGAAAGGAAAGAAAACTACTAAGAATACAAAAATTAGTATAAGCTTGTAAAGGCTTGCCAAACAGTTGTGAATACAATAGGATAGTTAAAACAAACTCAATTATTCTGTTTTTTCTTTTTTCAGCACAAACTATTTATGAGATGAAAACTAGCACTGGCTTTTATGGGTCGGACACAATGAGGCCCACGATATCTGGTTACTTTATTTTTTTATTTTTATTTTTATTTTTTTATGTATATATTTGGTTCAAATAATCTAAAGTCATAGACTAAAAATTAGTGTTTTGTGTCCGGTAAGAAAAAATAGAGAGATTTTACAAAATATTAAAAATAAATTAAAGTTATTTCAATTGTTTTTAATGTTTGAAATACAAATTTATAAAATAAATAATAAAATAAAAAACAAACTCTTAAGGTGGGTGTGGCATATTTTAATATAGATTTTTTTTAAAGAATGTATAACTATTTGTTTTTTAATTTCAATAACGTCACCTAAACTTTTTTAGAAATGAGAATTTTTAAAAATTTTCCAAATCACATTATTTTAGGAGGAATTTGGTCTTGCGCCAGTTAGTGGCACTGGCACCCAAAGTTTAGCTATGGAATGTATATGATTTAGTGCTTATTTACATTTCTGTGCACTAAAAATAAAAGTATTATTATTTTGAATATTAATATTTATAATTTATTTAACATAAATACTAATCATATTTAATAGATAAAACAATTTATAACTTTAAATTAAAAATATTTTTACTTTCTATCGACTTAAAATCAAAAGTAAATTGAATCTTGGTGGGTGATAGAAACACCACCCTTGTTTATTCAGCCACCCCACATTCTTTTTATTTTTGGACACAAAATTATCAAATAATCTCAAAGTGCACCACCCTATTATTTTGGAAGTCCTCCTGAAGATTCATTTTCAGAATTATTTTACATATTTCTAAATGAAGGTTATTCGGACATTTAATTGTTTTTTAAAATTTTATTATATTTCATGAATTTTTTGGAAGATATCTTTTTAGAATAATTTTTTATTTTCCAAACGAAGGCTTTCTGTGAAGAGTATGCTTTTTTCTTTTATAATTTTTTTTTTCGACAGATGTTTTTCTAGAAGTTTTTTCTTGATAAAGCATTTTTTAATTTTCTTCCAGTTTTCTTCATAAGTGGAATTAGGCTTTCTCATTCTCCCATTTCGGCCTAACCTTGGTGTTAAGTATTAACTCAGAGGGTAAACAAACTTGTAATCAAAAATTAAAAAGGAACAGTGTCTTAATATAATATAATTAGGCTTTGGTGTGGTGTAAGATTTTCCTATCAAGAGGTTTTCCATTCACAGATAAAGACATCAACTACCAAATTGACCACACTAAATAACTTTTTTCTCTTTCTTTCTTTAATTACATTTTTTTCTTTCAATTTTGTTCATTCTGCCATTTTAATCCTTTAATTTTTAATTTGTTATTTTGGTTTTGGTTTCTTAACTCTTTTTTTTCTATTGTTTCTTAACTTTAATTGTGTGATTTTAATTTTTTTTTACTATCTCCTTTTAAGAAACTAATGGTCAAAATAGTCAAATTTATATAACTAACTTTTATTTAAGTGATTTGGTCTTTTAATTTTTTCAAATACGCAATTTTGGTCCAAAACTTTTTCGATTGTGCGTTTTTAATACCCTTTCACACTTTATTACATTGGTTTGACTTTATTATAATTAACCATTAACTTTTTAATAGAAGATTAACGAAATGTCCAAGATTATGGAATTGAAAATAATTGGGAGACTAAAATTATACGATTAAAAACTAAGAAACAAACTTTATATTAACAAAGTTAAAGAATTGCAATCACATAATTAAAAATTTAATTATCAAAATTCTACGATTAACAAACTTAAAAAAATAAAACTGCAATCAAACCTTCTTTCTTTCTTGTTTTATAAAATTAGATTAGTTAACTAGAAAATTCTGTTTACCTTATCACTATGCACACTCCTATAATTCTTCTAATTTTGATTTGAAATATTTGCTTTAATTAAATGATAAGGTTGTTGATTTTGTGCATATACAATCCTTTTTTTCTTTTTTTTTTTTGTAAGTATAAAACAAGAGGGCATCGCTGTCTTCAATTCCACTTTACAGTTATTATTCTTGTTTGAGAATATATGTTTGAACAGTTTCCATGACGTTGAAGTGCATCGTAAAAGAGGAATTGACATAATTGTCCTTATATGCAATATAATTATTATTATTATTTTTAATTTCCTCAATATATTCCTTTCTTGCTGATACTTTCCTACCCCTTAAAAGCATGTTATAAATCATTTATTAATTAAAACACAAATTATCTAACACTTGGACCTCCACTTGAATTTTTAGACCAATCCAGAAAGAAGAAAATTAGAAGAAAGAGTTTCTTAATTCTTAGGTACTTCAAATTGCTCAATTGTCGGCAATTCTTAAAGTTTCGTACGTTAAATATATTTCATCATACAATTAGAGATCGTAACTACACATATATATCTCTATGTATTCATTAACTGAACTATATGACTCAGATAGAGTCGAGTTCGATTTGAATATGCCTGTAAAATGAAAGAGTTTGAATATAAAAATTGATAAATTCAAATATTTTTGGCCTAGAGGGTAAAAACTTAATAAGGACTCAGTTTGACACTTGAGAGATATAGCAATAGCATTGTCCCAACCTTTGCCTTATAATAATAATAAAAACTTAAAACATCCTACCTGTATTATGGTTTCAATGCTCAATGTTAGAGGTGACAAAAAGAGTTTGGTCGTCAGTCCGCTTTAATTTGGTGGGCCGAGTTATATATTAAAGTCCGCTACCTCTACTTGGCTCATTTCTCCTAGCCTGCCAACTCGTGCAGGCCAACGAAGAGCCAGGACTGGCTAGCTCACCAGCCTGGTTTTTTTCTTTCTTATAAAAATACATATTTTTTTATTTATGTATTGAGAGGCTAATAATTCGAAACAAATAAATACAATTAAAAAATATATTTTTTTAGCAAAAATATATTTTTTTAATAAAAACACTTTTTTCTTAGGAAAACTGATTTTTTAATAAAATTATGTTATTTTAATTTTGGCAAGTTAAACGGGCTAGCTCACGGCTTGTCAAGCCAATCCAAATTTAGTAAAATCTCGTATGATTTTTTTTTTCGGAACACATTTTTTTAACTTTTCAAAATTCGATATTGTTTTAGTGTTTTAGTGCTAGTTTTGAATTATTTCTGCCCACTTTTGTTAGATCTTTTCAGCTTTGGATTAAAGTGATATTATTTCAGCCCATCGGTATTGAGAATTCAATGTTTAGTTCTCAGTGTCTCCTATTTTATGCCCTTTCACTTAAAGTCTATTATAAATAGAAGATACATGGACAGTGAAATTAAAGGAGAGATGACACTTATGGCGAAATTTGGAGACCCAGAAGGCAAGGGTTTGAAAAAAAACAAGTTTATTGGAGGATTTTCTTGGATTTCATGAAGATGATAAAATGTGCTAGTCTGTTAGACATGGCTAAATAGATCGATAAAATGAGAGGATTTATATATTGGAAATGCAAGTCCGACTAAAGTCGGACACTTTTAGATGGACTGCAATAGCCTGTAAAAGAATGGACTCAGGTTAAAAAACTCACTAGGTTTGGGCTACCCACACTTTTTTTTTGAGAAATTATATTAGTGCAGATATTATACATAACCTAAAAAAATGGCTATCCAACCCAAATTTAACCGCCCATTATTACTATAATAACAAAAACGAAGAAGCTTAAATCATTAAAAAACAATAAAGCTGTATCAGAATTAAACAGTTAGACATGGTGCAATCTCTCTTAGTCTCATTATCGAAGCAGTATTGGATTTGCTTTATTAGATATTGGTGAATATTGAATATGATATGAAGTTGACGTAAAGTGAAGAAAAAATATTTTTTTATGAAAAAAAGAAATAGGACTATATTTTGCAAGAATGACAGACAATTTTTTTTAATGACAACAAATATGGGCTTCCCGAAAAAGCCCGATGCCCGCATAGGGCCGGGACGAACTTTTAAAATGAGAGACCGAATAGAGTTGTGCGTTTTAAGTCTGGACCGCAAAAGTCAGTCACTCGAATCAGCGGACCCAAATAGAGCCGATTAGCCCGTTTCAACAGCTTTATAGTGAACCAATATGTGATAACATTAGGGGTGGAAATGAGTCAGGCCGCTCGTGAGGGGTCTATGATCTAACATATTTAAGGCTTGGTCATGCTCGGCTGGTTTATTAAAAATACTACACTTAGACCTTTGAAAAGACCTATTTAAATAAAAAGGTCAGACTTAAGCTTTTAAAAAAATCTTTTAGACCTATTGAGCCAACCCAATTAAATAACTATTTTACTTTATACATTATATTTATTTTTAACGAATTAACAGTATAATATAAACATGTTACCTTTTGTTAACTTTTGGATTATTTGTGATATGAAATTTTGTGGCATTATTAAATATAATCATGTTGAGTTATGATATTTGTGAAGCCATTTATGTATAGTTTTTGGCTAAGCATAGTATTTAAATATAATTGATTATTGTAGGTTTTTTATTTTACTAATAGTAAGTCTTTCACCCTGTTAGCCTGTTTCTTATAGGCATGTTAAATTTGAATTGTTATTGTTGTTTAAAGACCTTAATGTTAAATAAGCTATTGGTCCAGCCCAAACATTAAAAATAAGTCAGGTCATTCAACCTAAAAAAAAGACCTATGTCATGTTACAAGCCCAAATTTAAGGTTTAATTTTGTTTAATAGGTCAGACCTATTAACCTGGCGTGACTCATTCCCACTTAATAAAAACGACACTTTAATTTCATTATATTATTTTTCACGAACTGGTACACTTGTTAGAAAATTATAACATTAAAATTGCGTTTGAATTAACTTATTTTTATAAGTTTTTTGGAAGGGTTTTTATAAAATAAGTGATGATTTTTTTTTTTTTAAAAAAAAAAAACAAAGTGCACTGAACCCTGAAGAGGGATTGAAAATCCTTAATTAAATCTCGAACTGACTCAGAAATGAAGGAATAGCTAGGTGTGACTCAGATCTAGAGTGTTTAATTTGATGGAGTTTAAAAAGACAAAAATAACTAATCAAAGAATCTCTTATCTTCACATTCATCAATGTTTCAATATAGGCCTCTCATTTCACATACACTTTAATTATATTCCACCAATTAAATGATTAATCCTTCAATACAAATATATAATTTTGTGTCTGCCAATGCAAGTTGTGGTTGAAATTGAAAAAGCACGATGACTAGTGTTCTATTTTTTATTTTTATTTTTTAAAAAAAAACTTTTGCAGCATGAAATTGACAAACTGATGGTATATGGAATAGAGACTTGCATATGCTTTGGTCACCTCACTCACCGCCCTTTTATGGATTTAGATTCCTTGCTCAAAGAATCTTGGTATGACGTAAGCCGTTTAATTAATATTGAATGGTTGAAATTTAATAAGTTAATTAAAATATTAAGGTAATTAACTAATATTTTATTGTGTTCAATCTTAACTCGGACACTTTTTAATTAAATTATGCCTATTTGACTAGAGTTTTAAAACTTGTAAGTCTGAATTTCCGATCTCATCAATTACGATTAAGACCCTAGAAAGTAAAAATTCAAACATTTTGAAACCTTGCATTTGAGTGAGCACAACCTAAAATGTTTGATCTTAATTCAAGAACTCAGGTTGCCACTATTCATATCACATAGTTCTCAAAACACACTATATACAACTTTTTTTTTTTTCAAAATTGCTCTCAAACCAGAAATAAATATTTGGGCGAAATCGGATATGATTTTCCGGATGGAACCAGATATTATTTTCCGGTTGGTATTTTTTTTAAAAAAAATAATATTTTACTTATTTTGATTTTGTTGAAAAAAGTAATCGCATAAAAAAGTATTTTAAAAATTGTAATATTAATTTATGATATGAGAAAAAGTAATTTTATAATTTATTAGAATATTATTTCTCTGTATTATTAGGATATAAAGTTTTTCTATTATATTAATTTGTTTTTTTATAATGAATATTTTTTTATAATGAATTATATAAGGTTTGCATTATATTAATTAATTTGTATTATGTAAGAAATATAATTATGTTATAGTGAATTATTGAAATTTTTAATAAACAATATTGTAATTTTTGCAGATTAGAGATGATGAATCCATATCACATAATTTTATTAGAGATTTAGTTAACATATTACTAAAGTTTGGTGAAAATTGAAATATAAATTTTCAATTCAACAAGATAATAAAATTTTGATCAAATATAATAATTGGTCCTAACCGAATAATAATATATGGTTGGAACCGGATTCTCAAATCCTGTTAGAACAAAATCACATCTTGTGTGCTTTTAAGTATAGTATCCAACCGGATTTTCATATCGGAGTCACCCGAAAAATAATTTCCGGTTGGGAACATACATTAGTATCCGGTTGGGGTGAGTATCATCATGGTATCCAGACTAACAAGAAATTATAATCCAGATTCGCCTAGATATTTATTTCCGGTTAGGATCAGATATTTATTTTTGGTTGGAGGGCAAATTTAGAAAGAAAAAAATATAATGTGTGGTATGTTTTGAAAATTGTGTGGTGTGAATAGTGGCTGCCAAGAACTCACAACAATTACTTTAGTGGCATGGGTGACAGACCTATATTAAGTTGAGGAGTGCAATTGCACCCTTTAATATAAAAATTTACAAAATAATATTATAATTTTTATTTTATTTTGTATTATTTATCCTTAAATGGTTGAACTCTTGAATTTAAATTTTTATATTAAGTTTCTTAATTTTATAAGTTAAAATTAATCTGACAATTAACAGGTTGGTCGGATAGCTAAGGTTTACTATTTTGAGTATCAGGTCTTCGATTCGAACACCTACGCTTTTTTAGGGTAAGTAGAAGAATATAACATTACTCTAATTTTAAACTTCATTAAAATTGCCTACTTTTTATATTTTTCTACCTTTTTCGTTATTTTTCTTTGTTACATTGCATCCTTTATCTCTGAGTCATAGATCCGCCACTCATTGTTGTATTAGAAAATAGAGTTAATTCATTTGTATAAAATTGGTGAGAGTTAAATTTGCTTGTAGGTCATTTTCCAATCTGATGTAAGGTTTATGCAGCAAATAGGGGCATTTAATTTGTTCCTTTCTTTCAAGTTTCTGGTTTTTCTTCTGTCCACTCAAATCCGCGTAGATAGAAAGCAACTTCTACCTTATTAGTAGCTTTGAACACTGAACACCACTCCATAAATTAATTAAACAAATATTATATAGACTTTTTTAGTAGTAGTACATCATTCTGGTATTGCCTTCTTTATGTATAATAAATAGAATAAGCAAATCACACATGAAGACTCATGTTGTGTCCTTTACTCTTCTTTTTTCATCCAAACAAGGAGTAAAGAAAATTTGCTAACAAACTGTGAATTTAGCTAGAGCTGGTAAAATGGACCGAGACCGTCGGGTCGGTTCATTTAACCCGCCGAAAAGAGCAGGTTGAGTTAAGGTTTTGAGTCCAATAACTCATTTAAACCCGCCCGCATAACCCGTCAATAAAACGGGCCGAACAGCCTGTCGAGTTCACTTTTTCCCTTTTTAAAAGATTTTACTTTTTTGGTTTTATATAATTTTGAATGGAACTTGTATAATGAATAATTTAGTAAGTAATATATATAATAAATTAAGAAAAAAAATATGAATTATAAATTCTTTTTCAATTATTGATAGTTTTTTTAAATGTATAGGCAGGTCAACCCGCCAACCCACTCAAATATAGGTTATGTTGGGATTTTCAACTCATATAATAAATATGGGCTGACCCACCCTGCCCCCTTTAAGGCGGGCAAAAATGGGCCGGATTGGCCAAAACTCATTTAGCATTGGGGCTTAACTAAGTGTACGTTTAGATTTCTATTGACAAAATTAATTTGTCTTAAAATAAGTTTGGTGAAAATAAGTTGAGTAAAAAGCTAGTTTCTTCATCGAAAATTATTTTTTGATATTTTTATCTAAAAATACATTTGACAAATTGAATATTATTTAAATAATTTTGACAAAAATACTTTTATACCCTCAACAATTACTAAACTCAAGTTAGCTGAACTGGAAAGAGACTTATTCCTCAAGTGGGCCAAAATAAAAAACAAACAAAATTTGAAGATAGAAAATTGGTTTGAAAAACTAAAAAGTATTTTTGAGAGAACAAACTGAAAACCAAACACACACTAACTCATAAGAGTAGAATTGTTCAGACTTTATACACTATTGTTATCACCGTATGTCTATCTCACGTAAAGCTTAATGTGATATCTTATGATATAACAAACAACAATTACATATAGAAGTGTTCACTAGTTGGGTTTGTTTGAATTTTGCGTTAAAAATTTTAAATTGATAAAAATAATTTGGGTTGATTTGGTTGGAATTTGTGCCAAAAATCTTAAAATTCAATATAAATTTTAAAACATAGTGACTAGTGATATTAATTTTCAATCACTATTTTATTAATTAAGTTATATAAAAAATATGAGTATCACAAAAATAAAAAAGATTTATGTCTTTAAGTTAATTGGGTATGTCATTAAATTATCAGGTTCAAAATCTACAAACCTGATAACTGATACCCAAACTAATAGACGTCGAGTCTCAAAAGATTAGTTTGGATTGAACCCTTAAATAATTAGGTTAAACTATTTTTCGAGTTAGAGTAATTTGATTCGTCACATATATCCAATTTGATAATCACACTTAGTTTACATACATAAGGGTATAGGGACATGCACATAAGCGAGAGAAATATTAGTCATGTCATGTAATGTATACCAACTGGACCAACCATTGTCCAACATTTTGAATGGTTAACATCTCAAAAAGACAATGAACAAATTAAGAATCCGATGTAAAAAATAAAAAAAAATAAAAAAAATTAATTACTTGATTAAACCTTATAAATACCTCTCATAATCTAACATGGACTCCTAAAGAACCACAGAGACAGAGTTACTTCCTCTGCCTCTTGGAGCTTCAAATTGACAAACACTTCATATTTTTTTATTTATTATAGTAAAAGAAAAGAAGAAGATATCCACCAAATCAAAGTATGCTAACCTTATTTTTTTTTTTGGTTTCTTCTTCCTGAAAATAAATATCATCATCTGTTTCATGAAAAGGGTCTCTTTTATGCAACAATAACACTTCTTTTTTTTTTTGTGTTTATAAATGGTTGAAGCTGGATTGGAGAAAAGTGAAAGTGAAGAATCCATTTGTGAGTAGCATAAGAACAAGGAGTTTGCAGCAATATCTAAAAACGATGCCGTTTAATATAATTCATGACAAACATGGATTGCCTCGGATTATATTGACTGACTCAACTAGTTCTTCCCTGGAGGTTGGCGGTTTCAGATTCTCTGCTTCTGTTTTTCTTATGATCTAAGTCTCTTTTCTAAAGACTCTTTTTTGTTATGCCAAATTAGATTTTCTTTCTTTTTTTTCTCAAATTTCTTTGCCGGTGAGGATTGAGATGAGTATCTTCTATCTAACCATCGAAAACTAATCTCTTCAAAGAGTAAAGATAGTTTCAAAAGGCTTTCTAAATTTTACTTTGTTACTGTGAATTTTATTTATATGTAATGCTTTTGTCATTCCTATATATTTATTGCCACTCTATTATTAATATTTAAATTTTAACTTTTATTTTATGTATTAAAGATTATATTTTAAGTTAAAAAATAGTTAAAAATAATGTCAAGGCATATTTATCAGTGACAATAATTTCCCCCTCCCTTTTTTTATAATCTTTATTATTTTTTTATTAGTCAAACACACACACTCATACTACATTACTTTTAAATCTATTCCACCAGGGATCGAACCCCTCTCTTTGAACTCCACCTCCTTATGCTACTTGAGCTAACTCTCGGCTATAATCTTTGTACATTTGAAGCCGTCAATGCTTGCAACTCAGAATCTAGAAATCTATGTTTAGGTGGTGGACGCAAACCTTATCATTATGCAAATTAAGGTTAAAAATATTTTAATCATCTAAAATTTGTCTTTGATGCAGTTTAGTATTAAAACTCTTTAAAGTGTGCATTTTGATTCCTATATTTTTTAAATACAAAATTACATTTAACTATAGTTAAAATTGTTGTTAATTTGGATAAAAATCGTCATTAAATATGACTTTCGTACTTAAACGCACACTTCAAACCGTACAATGAACTAGAATACACACTTTAAAAATTTTGATACTAAAAGACACATTATGGACCAACATATTTTTAACGCTACTAGTTATAAAGTTGCATTATACTCTTTGAGGGACCAATATGATTATAAATTTAAAATAAAACCAAAGATATGGAAGTGGTGATTTTATTTTGTGCGGTTCTCAAATGTTTATAATATATGGTTTCAGGTGCTTCTGTATGGAGGGCAGATTGTGTCTTGGAAGAATCATAGGAAGGAAGAACTTCTTTTTATGAGTAGTAAGGTAAAAATAAATATTGTTCTTTCTTAAGTACTGCCTTTTTAGTTTTTTATTTATTTAATAATAATAGCCATAGTGGTGCTTCTGCATGTGCATAAGATGCTTTCCACTTTTGAAAGTCAATTTCACTGCATCAAAGTGAGCTATATAATTTATTTAAATATTTAATATAAAAATGTTAATTGATAGCATATATAACATGTGGTCCTTTCAAAAAGTCATTTATTTGTCATTTGAATTTTAGAATCACTACAGTGAAAGGCAAGGTCAGTGCTTGGAGTTGAATTTTTTGTTATTTACAGGAATGTATTTTCAGCTTTATGTTCAATTTTCCTTAAGTTCTGTGGAGAAGCTTATAAGAATAATTTGAATTTAGTTTTTTTCAATAGACTTCATATAAGATTAATGAGTACAAGGCGATCCTAAATTTTATAAATAACTGATGATCTCTTTTATTATAAGACATTCAATTTAATAAATTAATTAATAACATATAAATATTTTTATATGATGTGAGCTACTTGATAAATAAAATTACCATTTGTCTCGGTAACTTTAAGAAATCACTTTATACACAAATAAACTTATATCTAAGAAGTTTTGATTGCATGAAAATGTTTAATTAAATAGATGCACCATTTATCTCAACATTAAATCCTGATTGAATTCTCTGTTTAATGATTTAGAATATCTTTAGTTACCTTGTTTATTACTTTTAATTTTTTAGAACAATTTCTGAATAGTTATTAACCAATTTTGGGGATTTTCTATTGAACAGGCTAACTGGAAACAGCACAAAGCAATCAGAGGAGGCATATCAGCTTGTTTTGCAAGGGTTAGTTTACTTTCATCATCACACTTTTTAAAACATGTTTCACTTTTGTCATTTCTTAAATTTTCAACTACAAATTTCTGTTGCAGTTTGGTGATTTGGGTTCTCTTGAACAACATGGATTTGCAAGAAACAAACTGTGGTCATTGGATAGGGACCCTTCACCTTTACCTCCATTGGACAATAATCAATCATCTGTTGATCTAATATTGAAGTCAAATGGCGCCGTTGACTCGAAAACACCTCGTAGGTAGGAATTCCAACTGATTTAAGGCATAGCTCAATTCTTAAAGTTAGTTCATAAGTATAAGATTAGACCTAAAGTTTATAAGTTTCATTAAGGTCATATTTCTAATAATGTGGGCTTCATCTTGACACAATTTAGGTTGATGGGAACCATAAAAGATCTAAACATCTATGCATTTGTTTGGTTGCTTTTACAGTTTCGAGCTCCGGCTTCGCATCTTTCTCAATGCTGGCAAGCTAATTCTAATTCCCCGAGTCAGAAACACGGATAACAAAGCGTTTTCTTTCACATTTGCACTATGCAACTATTTATCCGTATCAGACATTAGGTAAGTGTTTTACTTATATATTAACTGCGTTGCTATTAATTTGGTGGTTAATTCCGTCGTTAACTATTTAGCTACCAAATAAAACAAGTTTAATGAATAAGGAAATTCGTCGTTAAATAGATTTTTTTTCTGGTAGTGTTTGAAAGATATTGCTTGATTATGTCTTTAATAAAGAGGTGTTGAATGGATTTGCAGTGAAGTGAGGATTGAGGGATTGGAGACACTTGATTACTATGACAATCTGATAAACAGAACAAGGTTCACAGAGCAAGCAGATGCAATTACATTTGATAGTGAGGTATAAAAAATTCTTATCCACTCCTTTCATTCAATTTTTTGGAATATATGTAAATATATAAACTCATATTTGATTATAATTTCTAAGTGTTTCTCTAACGAGAATTGTGGTAATTACCTTGTAGATGGACAGAGTGTACTTGCACAGCCCTAAAAAAATTGCCATCATAGACCATGAAAAGAAAAGAACTTTTGTACTCCAGAAGAATGGAATGCCAGATACAGGTTGTTCATACTTTAGGGTACATTTTTTGTTTATAGTTTTGCAAGCATTATTTTCAATTATGATTTTCTCTCTAAAATCCATGCTATCTATCAGTTGAAGTGGGTCATCTGATTCAGATTAAATGATTGAGGTTAGATTTAATAGGTTAGTTAGTGATATTAAAAAACAAAATTTTTAATCTACAAAATCTAACCTGTGTGATCTTAATCAAATGGTTCACGTCAAATAATTGCATCAATTTTTTATTAAATCAAAGTAAGATTAGATCTCTATCGTATCTATTTAACATAATATTTTGTGATGAGAGTGCAGTGGTATGGAATCCATGGGAAAAGAAGGGCAAGGGTCTCCCTGATTTAAGAGATGATGATTACAAGAGAATGATTTGTGTGAGTTCAGCAAATATTGATAACCCTATTCTCTTGAGACCCTCTGAAGAGTGGAAGGGCTATCAGGAGCTCTCTAATGTTTCTTCAAGCTATTGTAGTGGTCAATTGGATCCTTCTAAGGTTCTTTTTGGGTTTCATAGATCTACTAAATATAGATAGATCTATGTGGAGCTTTACACTTGTTTAAATAGGTATATATTGTTCCGATTACATGCACTAGCGTATCAGCAGATTCGTTTGTTACATTAGTATAAATTGCCTAATTAAGTGATCTACTAAATATAGATAGATCTATGTGGAGCTTTACACTTGTTTAAATAGGTATATATTGTTCCGATTACATGCACTAGCGTATCAGCAGATTCGTTTGTTACATTAGTACAAATTGCCTAATTAAGTTATAGTGTGCAATTTATATATACTAGTTTCTCCATATATTTAGTTCCTCTACATAAATATTTTGAATTTGATACGATAATCTTATTCCACTATCATCAAAATCGGCTTAGATTTGACAGATTGGCTAAATTATTATTAATAATAATACTTATCTTATAGTCATTAAAAAATTCATGCAAATAAATACAAATAAATATATATTGTTTTAGGGTAAATTTACGTTAAAAATAATTTAATTATTTTTTAACACAAAAACTAAGAGAACCAAAATTAGGTTCTGGGTTTAAAAGAATTTATACACTAATTATAAAAATAGTTTATAGATCTTTATAAGTTTATTTTTATAAGCTTCTTACTATAACTTATCGAAATGAGCTATTTTATCTTATTCATATAAGTTTCATAATTTTATTGATAAATAAACTCATTTTCAATAAGAATAAGTGCTTAATTAAATTATGTTATAAACTCATTTTCAATTTGTTTTTGTTTTACCGGAAAATTAATGGAAAATGATATTGTCACTCTTAAATTTGATAGTGTCACTCTCATGACACTCATTTATAAACTTGTTCTTTTGATAATTTTGAAGTGACAATATCAAATTTTAGAGTGACAATATCACTTCCCGAAATTAATTACACCAAAGATTGAATTTTGTATTACATACTAATATACATGTCATTTTACCAGCTGTGTTAGCCTTACAAAACAGTGCCCATTTATAATAATAATAATAATAATAATAATAACAATAATAATAATATATAAATAATTATAATAAAAACTACTAGCCTCTCTTCCTTGGTTGGTCTGCAGAATCGCGAAAAGCTGAAAGAGTTCTTACCTTTGAAAATGGATGGGAATGACAATGGAAATGGCAGAAAAGAGGAAGGGTTCATGCCATACGATCTGATAACCAGCATTCTGAAAAGACTTCCTGCCAAATCCCTAACTCGATTCAAATGTCTCTCCAAAGATTTCAAGGAATTAATCCAAAACCCTAATTTCACTTCACAACAACTTTCCTACTCTGCCGACAACAATCCCTTGATTCTCTTCGAGCGAATTCCTCGATTTCCTGTTCAGACCCCTTCCCTGACCTTGATCGGAAGCGACGTCCAAGCTCACAGCCTTCACTTCCCAGATTTCCTCTCAACTGGTGATATGATTGTTGCTTCCTGCAATGGATTGTTGTTGATTAGACATGTTAAATCCTATCATCTTTCTCTCTGGAATCCAGCAATAAGGCAAGTCAGACAGGTAAAGGATACCCTACTTGATTTACATGATTTTCATTGGCTTGGATTCGGTTTCTGTCCGATTCTTAATGATTACAAGATTGTTAGACTTTCCTCATTTAGGGTTGAGGATGAAGATCTTGTCATAGATGTCGAAAGTATTAGGGTTAACTGCGCTGAAGTTTATTCATTAACCACCGGATCTTGGAAAGAAATTAATGTAGCCAATTTGCATGACTATTCTCCTTTATCTGATTCTAACATTAATTTAAATGGAGCTATATTTTGGGCGGCCATCTCTATGGAATCTGAGTCTGCTACTGAATTTGTGGTTTCATTTGACATAGGACGAGAGGTGTTTACTGTGTTCAAATTTCCGTCACCTCCACCTTCTTTACCAACTCGTTCTATACTTGCAGTATGTAACAGTAAACTTGCTACTTTTCACCACTTTGTTACTGATAACTTCGAATCTTGTCGCATTGATATGTGGTTACTGGAAGGTACAAATATCTGTGAAGCTAAGGAGGAGAATTGGGTTAAGAAGTTTAGTGTTGGACCCTTTTCGAATTTATTTCATCCATTGTTGGTTATGAGAGATGAAATTCTCTGTATGGAAGAATATCATAGACAAGTTGATGGATATGGAGTAGTGAGAGCTGTTTTTTCTCTCTTGAACCCTTACTGCAATGAGTTGAAGCGTCTGCCGGCCCATTCAGATTATTGTTATTATCATGTCTTCAATTATACAGAGAGCCTTGTGCCAGTTGTCGACATTCACCGTGGCTAGTGGTTTTTAAATTGCTTTTTTAGTTTCTCTTTTGTTTATTCAGTTTTGGGTGGAATTAGCTTATAGTGGCACATACTATTTGAAACATATGATGTTGATCTCCATGTATGGTTTAGAGTATTTGAAACATATATATGTCTGTTGATAGACTAATGGTTGTATTCTCCAAAAATAGCCTAGTAATTTTATGTCAACAGTAGGTGACAGATAAGTAAAAGAAAATAAGTGTGAGATTCTTGCTCTTTCCATCTAATCTAACACTAAAAGAGAAATAATTAGCATAAATACTTAACTACACAGATTTCGACCACATTGGTAGTCCTTGATTTAGTGTTAGGTGTATGTACAAGTGTATACCATAGAAATCAACTGGCACAATGCACATTAAGAAGGATTTTTTCGAGCATAACAAAAATATGAAATAATCTAGAAAGTGTTTTTGGCCAATGAGCCTATTGCTGTGAAGAGTGGCCTGTTTATTGTTGAAATCAAGCCTCAGGTATACATCATTTGTCTAAGAAGAGGAAATGCTTTTCATTTTACAATTGATGAGTATGACATTAATTGTGCTATTTATAAGATACTTGGTTTGACATAGCTGAACTTTGTTTCACTTCTTCAAGTTCAATTCAATGAATAACCCATGATTCATGACATGAGAGTTGAAGATGCAAGTCTGATATGCTAAAACATTTAAATATTGAGTTTGAAAATCTAATACAAATGCACACTAAATCATGTTACATATGTCTCTCATTGCTTTACATGAGCATCAAATGCATCTTTTTGCAGACTGTTAAAAGTGCCCAAACCTTTGCATTTAGGTGATTGTGATATTATGACCATCCCTTTCCTTTCTGCTAAAATACCTTATGCCCATTCCCATTATGTATGCTGTATTTGCATCTTCATGATTTTAATTTCAACTATCCAGTTATAGTTTTAGTTTGGCAATCTAATGTATAGATTTTGGAATGCATTAGGTTTCAGCCCTCATAATTTTTGGTTCCCCTGTGAAAGTGATGAATATAGAAAGTATTTCTGATACATTGGATTGTCTCATAAAAAAAATAAATTTGGTTCCCCTGCCAATCCCTATAAAAAAAAAGTTTCCATAGGCACTGAAGTGCAAGTATGACATGACAATGTTTTGTTCTTGGATAAGAAGGAAAGTATCGTGGATGAACCAAAACTTAGAACTAGAATTAAGTATGCTTTGTTAAAGCAATATTAGTATCGTGGATGAACCATAAACATTGTTTTGATGAGCAAAGGACATAAACTTATATTTTTTTGTAAAAAGAGTTGGTAGAAAAATGAAGTTTGATTCGATGATGGCCATTACATCGGCCCTCCTTTGTTACAAATTGCTTTCCGAATTATGCCAAAAACGTTTGTTAGTTTAACATTGCAGATACTCTCTGGTTAATTCTTTTGTGTGATTTAAGCCAATAGAGATTATTTTTGTTATGCTGTCTTAAATTATGTGACTTGGCAGTAACGAGTTTAAGCCACGGAAAAAGTCTCTTGTATATGTAAGATAAGACTGCATACAATAGATCCACTAAATTATGTGGAGAGCGAGAGCTCTTGTAGCACCAGGTTGTATTAAATTATGTGGAGAGCTTATTTCAGTTTGCAACATTCACCATGAATATTAATTTTTTTTTAATTCCGTTTTGATGCATTTTGTGTGGAAATCTGATTTTAGGAGTAGAATAGCCACTGAAGAAATAAATGATGTTCATCTTCATATATGGTTAAGTTAATTACAGTATTTGAGGACTGAGGTGCTGTGTATATTATTTTGGTTTTATGTTCATTAATAGACTAAAGATTCTTTTCTCGAAAAATAGAATAGTAATTGATAGAGTTTCTTTATATAGAGTTTCTTTTGCTTTCAACTATCAAAATGTCTTGTCCCATAATATAAGCACTTACACATAAAATAAGAAGCATTTATTGTAATTTTTTAACTTTCAAAGTCATTCAACCAATAAAAAAAATTGTGTTTAAATTTAATTGGTGTAACATCTAAATAATCTACTTAATACTTCAAATTCCAATAATTTAATCACTTTTCTTAAACTGTGTGAAATGTTAGTTGGGACTTATATTATGGGACGGAGGGAGTATTTTTTATTGCCTTCACAAACACGAATTGATAGACATGAAGAGATTTGGGTTGTGGTGTAGCCTGATTGAGATTCTATAACTACAAAGATGCAAACTTGTAATTGACGCATACAAGAAGTTAGGTATCTCAGTTTCTTAAAAATAAGTGATTAAGGGTTTGTATGATTTTTCTTTTTGAAAACAGTTTTTTGTTTTTAAAAACAGAAAATTAAAAAACCTGTTTGAGAGTCGAGTTTTCAAACATAGTTTTTGGGAACAGTTTTTGTTTTGTATTTAAAAACCAAAGTATGAAAACATTTAAAACATGTTTTGGTTTTCAGTTTTTAATTTTTTGAATTTACACAAATTTGTATTGAAAATTCCTCTAACTTTTTTTGAAAACTGTTTTATAATACAATTTTTAAAAATTAAAAAATAAAACTATTTTAAACAAGCCCTAAGATATCTTAGGGATGGTCTGTTTGTTATTGCTTATAAGGGTTCACTATTTCACTTTCTTACAACGTGCAATATGGACGGCTTGTTATTGCTTAAAAATGAGTGATTCTAACATCGAGTAGAGAAATAATTAATTTTTCAAGTGATTAATATGAAAATCATAAATTGTTTATATTTAGTTATTATAACAATATGTACATTTTTTTTTAAAGAAAAGTGATTTTTCATTTGTTTGGCTAAAACAATAGAGAATTACATTTTTTTTAACAAAATTACAATAATGGTCATGCCTTTAAAAAATTATGCTGATATGTTGGGCTTGATAGTCCTTGCTCTTTTTTTTTTTGTGCTTGAAGCTTCATTCTTGAGCCACCAAATTATTTTTGTTAGGTGCAAAAGATTAATTACGCTTAAGGTGCGTTTGATTTGCTAAAATATACGGCACTGGACAGCACAAAATCTTTATTCCACGTTTGATTGTAAAAACAGATATGTTACAACACAAAATTTGAGGCACAACACAGAACAAAATGGGAGATTTTTGTTACTCACAATCCTAGAGGACAAGAAGTTATCCCATGGTACAAGATGGTTAAATACAAAAACACCCTCAGTCACATCCACTATCTCATAAAATTTTAACTACATATCTCCCCACTCCCACACTTACACAAGGTAGTTACTATAATAATTTTTTTTTTATTTCATGCAATATACAACACTAAACTAGCTTTTATATATATATATATAATTTAATAATATTTTTTAGTGAAAAATAATAAAACATCTAAAAATATATCAAATTATTTGAAAAATCTAATTTTATATATAATTTTTTAAATATTATATTATAACAGTTTCAAAATTTCACAATATTAATTATTAATTTTTTATCTAAAATAAATATTTTAAAGTGTAAAGGATATTATAGTAAAATTGACTTTATATTTCTTGTGTTGTACTTTAATGATCAAACAATAAACAACACAAGTAGTTGTACTGTAACTTATTAAATTATCCTGTACTATACTTCCTGTACAGTACTTGTCCATGCATCAAACGCACCCTTAGAGTGTGTAGAATAATAGTATAATATTTTAAACCTCATCCTAGATTCTAAATAGAATATAAATACTTGCCTTTGAATTATTTGCACAAATTATTATGTGGTTGGGCTTGACCGCTTGAATAGGAGAATATTTATGACTAGATCAAAAAATTATTTCAAACATTTAATTAGTTAATATTACTTGGACAAACAAGAGAGTGTAATTAATCCCCTAAAGTTGTTGTCTTAGATCTGGTTATCATGTCACTGTTCCTGAATTGGTGGTTTCATTTGACATTGCACTGGAAGTGTTTACTTTGTTAAAATTTCCGATGAAATTGTTTGTCGGGAAGAATGTCCTGAGAAAAGACAGGGAGCTATTCTTTTTCTCTGCAATCCTTATGTTAATGAGTTGAAGCATCTGCCAGTCAATAGATATGAATTTTTCAATCTTTTTTGAATCATTCAATGGATGGGAAGGGACAAAGAACGCATGGATCTTTAAGCAAACACACAATTTTAACAGTTGAAAAAAACCAGAAGGATTGAAACTTCTCATTTTAATGGAGTGGATGAAATTACGTAATTACAAAGATTAATTTTGTAATTGATACTAATAAAAAATGATCATACAGAAGATGTGACTAGAAGTGGGAAACATATTGATGACTATTTAGCATCTAAGCTCTTTATTTTACTTGGGGATGCTCATTAACTAATGTACTTTAGTTGCAAAAACTGCCAAGCAAACAATATATTTAACCCAATGCAAAATTACGCTTATTTTTTAAGAATATAAATTGTATAATCCAAATGAAATAAAGATGACATGCTTAATTTTAAAAAAAATAAAAGGTATCAACGCGTAAAAATAATACATTTGTGAAAGGGAATGTAAATTCCAAATTTACACCACACTATTAATTAGTTTTGTTAAAAAAATTGTCCTCCAATCGGATTTAGGGCAAAATTGGATTTACAAATCCGGTTGAAATCAGATTTAAAAGTCTGGTTAAAACTAGATCTACTAATTCGGTTAGTACCAGATTTAAAAAAATTTGGGAGGAGTTAGTGAAAGATAAATGACAATTGTCAAAATTAAGTGGGTAGAAGATAAAATGATTTGTTATAAGATTTAATATAGGCTTTGTTTGGTCCGACTTATTTTTGGCTTATAAGCGGCTTTTAAATAAAAGCTGAAAATAAGAGCTATACAAAAAAAACTTAAAGTTGTTTGACAATTTCATTATTTTATACTTTATAAGCTACTTATGAGTAAAAAACTATTTGTTTAATAAAAGTATTTTGTGTCAACTTTTTCAAGTTACTTATCATTAACTGTCACATTTATTTTATATAAGAAGATAAATTATCAATATAAATTTATTAAAATGAAAGTTGCAATAAAAAAATAATTTTGTTTTGATAAAACTCAACATTTTATTTTTTTTTAAAAAAACCAAACACAATATAAATTTATCAAAATAATAATTTAACATTTAAAAGTTTTAAATATGTAAAATTTTAAATAACAATAAAATTCAAGTGAAATGAATAATTGATAAATGAGAAGAAGATTTTTTTGAAGGTTTTAGCAAATTGTAATTTTTGTAAAGAGAGAAGGAAAAGATATTCAAGATTTTAAGTGTTAAATAAAATATTCGTCTGTTCCATCTATTTTCCTCTGTTTTTAACCGTAGATAGCAATCTATTTATAACTTATTTTTAAGGATGTTTTAAGCCTGCTAGATTTTTGTTTTGTTATGTTTTGAAGTCTTTGTATCTTAAGAATTATGGTTACTAATTATGAATTTGAGTATGTGTTTAATTTCATGTATTTTTAAATTTTTGTGCAATTATATAAGTATAATATGATTTCATATAATTGAGTTACTTAAATTCGCAATAGCGGTCATCTGGCTATACGCTATAATTGTTGCAATTTTAAAACTATAAAAAATAGTGTAAATTAAGCTAGAAACTTCATGGTGAACAATACATTCTTTTTTAAAAAATAAAATTAACTAAAAATATGCATTTTCATTTTTAAAGTAAAAAACAACATATTTTTCAAGTGTATAATACACAATTTCTAAAAACAGATATTGCAATTTTAAAAATATAAAATATCTTTTAAATCAAGCTAGAAAATTCATGGTGAACAATACATTATTTAAAAAAAATCAAATAATTTAATAAATTTAAAATATGCGTTTTAATTTTTAAAGTAAAAAAACACCCTATTTTTCAAGTGTATATAGTATACGATTTCTAAAAAAAATTGTAATTTTAAAAATTTAAAAAATTATGTAAATTAATGTAGAAACTTCATGATGAACAACACTTTATTTGAAAAAAATAATAAAATAATTTGATAAATTTAAAAAATACATTTTCATATTTAAATTAAAAAATACTCTATTTTTCAAGTGTATAGTACACGATTTATAGAAAACAATTTATAAATTTAAAAATTATGTAAATTAATCTAGAAACTTCAAGGTGAACAAAAATTTATTTCAAAAAAATAAAATAATTTGATAAATTTAAAAAAATAAATTTTCATATTTAAATTAAAAAACATTATATTTTTCAAGTGTATAGTATATGATTTGTAGAAAAAAATGTTGCAATTTTAAAAATATAATAAATTGTTTAAATTAAGCTAGAAACTTGATGGTGAAAATACATTATTTTCAAAAAAAAATTAAATAATTAATAAATATAAAATATGCGTTTTAATTTTTAAAGTAAAAAACACCTTATTTTTCAAGTGAGTACACAATTTCTAGAAATAAATGTTGTAATTTTAAAAATATAAATTTTTTTTTAAATCAAGCAAAAAACTTCATGGTGAAAAATACATTATTTTAAAAAAATAAAATAATTAATGAATTTAAAATATTTGTTTTTATTATTAAAGTAAAAAACACTGTAATTTTAAAGTGTATAGTACGCGATTTCTAGAAACAAATGTTGCAACACCTTAATTTTTTTTAGTCCATTTTTTTTTCAAAACACCAGTGGAAGCTAAATTCTAATTTACAACAAATAATAATAATAATAATAATAATAATAATAAATTACAACCTTTTCAATTTTTTTTACAGATTCCTATACAGCTGAACAAATTAATATTTGAACTTGTGACTTAGGTTCACCATGTGTGACTATACCTAAGATAAGCCCACAGCTCGTCCCTTATGTGGCTTTCACTCCACAATCTTCTGATACCTGTGATATGGTAACCGTCAGTTATATACAAAACATATAATTGAGTAACCCCCGACATTTTTGAAAACACTTTTATACCATATCACACCCAGTCTAACTGGAAAATACCCCTTTTAAATTTCTAAAACACAATCAATTCAATACAACAATTTCATACATAATGCATGCAATGACAATTATGGATGTATGCATGTCATGATCTTTCATTAACATACTTAGTTCTTTTCTTTTCTTGAGTCTTTTATGGAAGCCTCATGCACTAGACTTCCCCTAGCGCGTGGCAGTAATGCGAGGTTGAGCTCAAAACTAGGACCACGACAAACGTCCCTACTGTGATCAAACTGGCTGCCGAGCTATCTTACCCCAATCACTAGGATAGCCCAGGACTATGTTACCCCATTCATCGGGATAGTCCTTTCTTTCGGGTCATCTTCCCAGTCACCGGGCAACCCTACTAGTTCAGGTCATCTTACCCCGTTCATTGGGAGACCCTACATTCTTAATCTTTTCATGCTTGTCCGCTTACCCGATGTATGACTGGTGGGATTCAACCCGCTTACTCAACATCCGTTGATGGGGAAAGCTTAAACTTGTCTTTAAATTTCATTTTCATTTCACATCAAATATTATCATGCATTTCACATTCAACTCATATCATTTGCATTCATCATTCATCATTCATCATTCATGACATTACAATTTCATTAATCATTAATTAAAGCACTTGCCATCCATGTCATAACACTGTACTTATCATAATCATCTCGTGAAACTAATGCATGTTACTAAGTCATATGGGCCCATTTACATTGATTCTATCCCTAGAAATAGTCTATTAGGGTCCACAATGCATTTTGGAAGTTAAAACAGGTCAAGGAGGTACAGAGCACTGGCGCTTGAGTGCCAGACAACATTTTGTCACTGCCTGGAATTTCATCCTGGCGCTCGAGCCCCCATTCTGGAGCTTGAGCGCCAGACATCCATTTACCACTGCCAAAAATTTTATCCTTGCGCTCGAGCCTCCATCCTGGCGCTCGAGCCTCCATCCTGGCGCTCGAGCCCCAGCCACAAATGACAACTTTTGTGAATTTAACCAAAATTTCAATTTCTTGCCTTTTAACCTCCTTGCTTGACCCCAATCTAACTTCCAAAACACTACCCACATCATGGAACAACAGCTTCACACCTATACAATCAAATTGTCACAAATCAAGTGCACATTAGCATGATTCAAACACAAATGCTTCATTTATACAATCTCACATCAAAATCACAAGACACAATTTTAACACATACACCTATTGTTTCTGAATTCACACTACTACATCAAAATACGTGAACAATGAAAACTCTCACACTTTACTTTCATTGCCACAATAGTTTCCAAAATAGACTACATGCATCAACTAAATCATCCCACTTAACAAGTCTAATCCTAATCATCATACATTTCACAATTTGTCAATAGTCAAGACACATGCATCTACCAAATTATCAAGTCATCTAACATACACAAATTCAAACCTATTTTATCACACATTTCACAATAGCTCAGAATCAAACCTCATACCATTTATATTCCCTAATTAGTCTAGTTAGGGGTTTAGTGGGGTTACCTTCAAACTTTGAGTCCCTAAGCACTTCTTGTTCTAAAGCTCCACCAAATCCTTCAATCTCCACTATTAGACTTGGAAATCCCTAAGTAACTTGTTGGTGTCCCAAAGCTTGAAAATGCCCTTTCCGAAGCTCCAATGTTGGAGATTGATGAATGAACATTGATGATTTGGGCTTGAGGGTCAAACCCTAGGAGAGAAAGTGTGAAAATGAGAAGTGGAGAGGTGAGGAAGGGAGAAAGGGGTGAGAATGAGAGGGGAAATTGTGAGTCAAAGTTGGTCAATCATTCATTGCATGCATGAAATGGAAGAGTAAAGTGAGGAAGTTGGTTGGTGGTGGTGGGGAAGAAGAGAGCCCTTATGGAAGATGAAGAAGAAGAAGTGATTGTGATTTGGGAGAGTGAAGTGGCATGAGAGAAGTGGGGAAGAAGTGAAGGGAAATTGTTTCCCTACTTTGCAATCCAAGCCCCACATATGAAACCTTAAAATTGCAACTTAATCCGTTTTCCACATTTCTATAATTTTTTTGCAACCAAGTCCTTTGAGCCCACCTTGTTACCCATTTAATCTCTATTTTTATTATAATCTAGTTCTTTCCACCTAATCAAATTTGCTTTCTAATCTATTCTAGTTTCCCAAATTCCCTATCTTTTCTCAAATAGCCCCTTAAGAGTGAGTTTGTGAATCTAAATAAATTACTCTAGGAAATTAGAAATTTGGAATGTTACAAATGTTGCAATTTTAAAACTATAAAAAATTGTGTATTAAGCTAGAAACTTCATGGTGAACAATAAATTGTTTTCAAAAAATCAAATAGTTTAATAAATTTAAATTATGCGTTTTCATTTTTAAAGTAAAAAATACCCTATTTTTCAAATGTATAGTACACGATTTCTCGAAACAAAAGTTGCAATTTTAAAAATATAAAAAAATGTATAAATTAAGCTAGTAACTTCATCGTGAACAATACATTATTTCAACAAAATCAAAAATTAATAAATTTAAAATAAGCATTTTAATTTTTAAATTAAAAAACACCATATTTTTCAAGTGTATAGTACACGATTTCTAGAAACAAATGCTACAATTTTAAAAATATAATAAATTGTTTAAATTAAGCTAGAAACCTCATGGTGAAAAATACATTATTTCCAAAAATATCAAATAATTTATAAATTTAAAATATGCGTTTTCATTTTTAAAGTAAAAGACACCCTATTTTCCAAGTGTATTAGTAGATTATTTCTATAAACAAATGTTGCAATTTTAAAAATATAAAAAATTGTTTAAATTAAGTTAGAGACTTCATGGTGAACAATCCATTATTTTAAAAAATCTAATAATTTGATAAATTTAAAAAACATATTTTCATATTTAAATTAAAAAAAACCTATTTCTTAGGTGTATAGTACATGATTTCTGGAAACAAATGTTTCAATTTTAAAAATATAAAATATATGTAAATTAAGCAAGAAACTTCATGGCAAACAATACATTATTTTAATAAAAATTAAATAATTTAATAGATTTAAAATATGCGTTTTCATTTTTAAAGTAAAAAATACCCTAATTTTCAAGTGTGTAGTACACGATATCTAGAAACAAATGTTACAATTTTAAAAATATAAAAAACTGTGTAAATTAAGCTTGAAACCTGATGGTGAACATTACATTGTTTTAAAAAAATCAAATAATTTAATAAATATAAAATATGCACTTTTATTTTTAAAGTAAAGAACACCCTATATTTCAAGTGTATAGTACACGATTTCTAGAAACAAATTTTATAATTTTAAAAATTTGAAAAGTTATGTAAATTAATCTAGAAACTTCATGGTGAACAACACTTTATTTTCATAAAATAAAATAATTTGATAAAAAACACATTTTAATATTTAAATTAAAAAACACCCTATTTTTCAAGTGTCTAGTACACGATTTTCTAGAAAAGAATGTTGCAATTTTAAAAATATAATAAATTGTTTAAATTAAGCTAGAAACTTGATAGTGAACAGTACATTATTTTTAAAAAATTTAAATAATTAATAAATATAAAATATGTGTTTAAATTTTTAAAGTAAAAACACCCTATTTTTTAAGTGTATAGTACACAATTTGTAGAAAGAAATGTTGCAATTTTAAAAATATAAAAAAATGTTTATATAAGGCTAGAAACTTCATTGTGAATAATACATTATTTTTTAAAAATAAAATAATTAATAAATTTAAAATATGAGTTTTCAATTTTAAATTAAAAAACACCCTAATTTTCAAGTGTATATTACACGATTTCTAGAAACAAATGTTGCAATTTTAAAACTATAAAAAATTGTATAAATTATGATAAAAACTTTATTATGAACAATACATTATTTTCAAAATAACATAATTTAATAAATTTAAAATATGAGTTTTCATTTTTAAAGTAAAAAACACCCTATTTTGCAAATGTATAGTACATGATTTATCGAAACAAATGTTGCGATTTTAAAGTATAAAAAATGTATAAATTAAGCTAGTAACTTCATGGTAAACAATACTGTTTTCAAAAAAATCAAATAATTTAATAAATTTAAAATTTGCGTTTTCATTTTTAAAGAAAAAAACACCATATTTTTAAAGTGTATATCACACGATTTCTCGAAACGAATGTTGAAATTTAAAAAATATAAAAAAATGTTTAAATTAAGCTAGATACTTCGTTGTAAACAATACATTGTTTTCATAAAAATCAGATAATTTAATAAATTTGAAATATGCGCTTTCATTTTTAAAGTAATAAACACCATATTAGTAACACCCCAGGTGGGACGCTAACAATTATCTCCGGTGGAGTTTCTAAGAGCTTAGTCATCCCCTTTAAGTGGCCTATGCCCCCTGTGAATAAATCTAGCTTTATCCCAGAATTTGAAGACCTTACGTGGTTCAAACCCAAGACCAAAGGGCTATAGTCACGGATTCCTAACAACCACTACCAATTGGGCTAGCACAACACTTTATTTTGAAAACATACTAATGATTTTATAAATTTTAAAAAAACACATTTTCATATATAAATTAAAAAACACTCTATTTTTCAAGTGTATAGTACACGATTTATAGAAAAAAATGTTGAAATTTTAAAACCATAATAAATTGTTGAAATTAAGGTAGAAAGTTCATGGTGAACAATACATTATTTTCAAAAAAAATTAAATAATTAATAAATTAAAATATGCATTTTAATTTTTAAAGTAAAAAATACCCTAATTTTCAAGTGTATAGTACACGATTTCTAGAAAAAAAATTGTAATTTTAAAAATTTGAAATTTTTTGTAAATTAATCTAGAAATATCATGGTGAACAACACTTTATTTTTAAAAAATAATAAAATATTCGTTTTCATTTTTAAAGTAAAAAGCACCTTAATTTTCAAGTGTATAGTACACGATTTCTACAAATAAATGTTGCAATTTTAAAACTATAAAAAGTTGTGTAAATTAAGCTAGAAACGTTATGGTGAACAATACATTATATTCAAAAAATCAAATAATTTAACAAATTTAAAATATGCGTTTTCATTTTTAAAGTAAAAAACATTCTATTTTTTAAATGTATAGTTCACGATTTCTCGAATTAAATGTTGCAATTTTAAAAATATAAAAAAATGTATAAATTAAGCTAGTAACTTCATGGTGAACAATACATTGTTTTCAAAAAAATTAAATATTTTAATAAATTTAAAATTTGCGTTTTCATTTTTAAAGTAAAAAACACCATATTTTTCAAGTGTATATCACACGATTTCTTGAAACAAATATTGAAATTTTAAAAATATAAAAAAAAGTGTAAATTAAGCTAGAAACTTCAGTGTGAATAATACATTGTTTTTGTAACACCTTAATTTTCGACTCCGTTTTTTTTTCCAAAATACTAGTGGAAGCTAAATTCTAATTTACAACAATTAATAATAATAATTACAAACCTTTCAATTTATACGGATTCCCATACAGATGAACAAATTAATATATGAACTTGACACTTAGGTTCACTATGTGTGGCTATACCTAAAAAAAGTCCACAACTCGTTCTATCTGTGGCTTTCACTTCATAATCTTCTGATACTTGCGATATAGTAACCGTCACTTATATGTTTTACATATAACTGAGTAACCCCCGGTATTCTGAAAACATTTTTTATACCATATCGCAACCAGTCTAACTGGAAAACACCCCATATAATACTTAACACACAATTCAATCCAATGCAACATATTCAAACATAATGCATGCAATGACAACTATAAATGTATGCATGTCATGATCTTTCATTATCATACTTGTTTCATTTCTTTTCTTTAGTCTTTTACGGAAGTCTTGTGCACAAGATTTCTCCCTAGGCGCATGGCAGCAACGCGCATTTAAGCTCAATCATGGACCACGGCAAGCGTCCCTACCATGACCAACTGCCGGGCTATCTTGACCCCGTTGAATGGGAATAGCCTAGGACTTCCTTACCCGTTCATTGGAATAATTCTTTCTTTCGGGTCATCTGCCCAGTCACAGGGAAACCCTACTAGTTCAGGTCATCTTACCCCGTTCATTGGGAGACCTTACATTCTCAATCTTTTTATGCTTGTCTGCTTACCCGGTGTGTAACCGGTGGAACTCAACCCACTTACTCAACATTTGTTGAAGGGAGAAAGCTTAAACTTGTCTTTAAGTTTCATTTTCATTTCACATCAAATATTATCATGTATTTCACATTCAACTCATATCATTTACATTCAACATTCATCATTCATCATTCATGACATTACAATTTCATTACTCATTTATCATTCATGTCTTTAAGTTTCATTTTCATTTCACATCAAATATTATCATATATTTCACATTCAACTCATATCATTTACATTCAACATTCATCATTCATGACATTACAATTTCATTACTCATTTATTAAAACACTTGTCAACTATGTCATAACACTATACTTATTATAATCATTTAATTTTATTTTACAATTTATCATGCATTTTCATTCAACATTCATCAATACATTTTTATGATCCTTTTTATGGTTTTTGAAAATATTATAACCTAATTTAATCATTACTAGAATTAAGCTACTTGAAGGGTATATTGCATTAGGGAAGTGAAAACAAAGGGTCCTGCTGGGTCATTTTCGCTGCCGCTAAAAATCTCGCCGCCGCGAAATTGACACAGAAAGTTCAGCTAAAAATTCGCTGCTGCGAATTCAGCATAGAACCATTTTTCTCTACAACGGGTCCTGTTGGTATTTACTCTATAACTTGAGTTATAGACCTCCAAATTGAGTGAAACCAAAATAATTTGAAAGCTAAGAGGATTATCTACAACTCCCGTGAAGACCAAAATTCTCAGTTCTAACTATTTAATTGTCAAAAACAGCCATATTTAACAGGGATGTACACTTAACAGAATAAATATTTCAATACAAACCATGTCTCAGTAATTTGGCCATAACTAGAGTTGTAGACCTCCAAATTGAGTGAATCTAAAACCATTTGAAAGCTAGGAGGATTATCTACAACTATTGTGAAGACAAAAATGGCAAAATCTTATGAAAAATGGTTCGAAATTCACACCCAATTTACTGCAGAAAACTCACATCTTCATCAAAATTTCAAATCAATTACATCCCAATTCAAGACCATATTTCAACACAATTTGAAACAACTTAACATGCACACATCATCATACCTATTCCAAGATTCCAAATTACAAGAGACAAGGCATCCAGAATTTTCATACACATCTCAACCAAATCACCCAAGTTCATTTCTAAACAAGGATTCAACATGCATTCACATCATACCACACAAGCAAGGCACAACATTTGTTAGAAGTAAACAACACTTTATTTTAAAAAAATAATAAAATAATTTGACAACTTTAAAAAACATATTTTCATATTTAAATTAAAAATGTAACATCCCACAAATTCCCAAATAAGAATTAGTGGTTCTTTAGAAGAAATTGGGAATTTAAGTGTTTGTAGCAATTTTAACAAGAGAAAATGAAGAAGGATTAGGGAGCAAATTTTAAAAAATCTTAGGAGAGGACTATCTAGCAAAACTTAAGAAAATGTCAAAATTAGGCAAAAACCCCATCTCTCCCTGCATGTGTTCCGCGCCACTCACTCTCCCACTCTTCTCAAAATTTCGTAATCTTCTTCTCTTCTTCTCCTCCACTAGGGATTGCTAAACCAAGAGGAGAACCAGGCTTTCCTCCATTGTTTCTTCACATTTTGCCTTGGAGAAGGAAGTTTGTGAGCTTGGGGAAGCCATTGAAGCACATAGGTAAGACATGCAAACCCACTTCTCCATTTTTGGGTCAAACCCCCATTCTTGAGGCAAATGGTTTCTCAACCCCATTCTTAACATGCAAGCTTGTAAATGAGTCCCAATGGGTACTAATAACTTACATTTGTGAAAATTAGGGATCATCAAGTCATTGGGTAAAGTTAGGATTCTTGGGTACATTTGGAGAAGACAAGGATTTTGGAGCTAAGTTAGAAAGGTAATCCCACAAAACCCCAAACTAGACTAGTTAAGGAATAGAAGTGGTGTGAAATGTGATTTTGAGCTATGGTGCAAGGTATGATAGAAATAGATTTAGACTTGTGAAATTTGATGACTTTGGTTTGATGCATGTGGTTGTTATTGAGTTTTTGAGAATGTATGTTAAAATATTGTTGTCATGTTTATATTAGATGGTTGATAAATTGACTTGATGCACGTGGTTTGGTTGAGATTCTCATGTGTGTATGTTTGGATTATTGTATTGCATATGTGATGATTGGTAAAAGCTTGTCTGGTTTCCTTGTTTTTGGAAGTTGAATGTGGGTGAGGAAGGTGCATAATTGGGTATATGAATTGGGTTTAGCATGATGTCATTTTGATTTGGGGAATTGAGATGGGAATTGAAGGAATTGCTTTTGAATGTGAAGGTAATAGGTAAACAAAAGCTTAATTCCTTGTTTTCATGAATTTTGACATAGTTTGGGATGGATATTCGACCTACTTAAAATTGGATTCTGATTTTTTGGCCTATTAAAAAGTTGTAGAAAATTTTATTATCTTTCCAATGCCACCAATTTTATGAGAATCCAATTTGTATAGCTTGAGTTATAGACAAAACACTTAGAGCTGCCAAAATTGGGATTTTAACATGGACAGATGGAATCAAGCGAAATTATCTACTAAAAAAAATGATTTAGATCTTGATCTCGGAATAAAAGTTGTATATGATTTTGTTAGCTTTCATTTGCCACTGATTTTACCCAATTTGGAGGAACTCAATTTATGACAAAATACCAAACTGTGCCAGAACCCTTCAAATTGGCAGTGTTGTACATGTGACTGTCGCCCAGGCGCCAGAGCCCTTTAATTTGGCATTTTTTCACCCAGTTGCAGCGCCCGAGCGACAGGACTCTGTTGCTTGGCAGTTTGTATCACGTTTCTGGCACCCAGGCATCAGAATGGTGGCCCGGGCGACAGTGTCTTGTACCTTCTTGACCTATTTATGGTAGGAATGTAAGGGAGTAGGCTTATATGACTTAGTAACATGTCTTAGGATTATGAAATGAGATGGCAAGTTCTTTGATTTTGAATTGTAAAAATTGTCATGTGATGAATGTTGAATAAAAATGCATGATAACTTGTAAAATGAAATTAAATGATAAGATAAGAAAGAGACAGGAATGATAATTGAAGGAGCATGCCATGCATACATCTATATCTTGTCATCCCATGCATTGTAGTTTGTGTGTTGCCTTGGATTGATTTGTATGATAGAAATTAAATGAGGTGTTTTCCAGTTAGACTGACTGTAATATGGTATAAAATATTTTAAAATTTGCCGGGGGTTACTCAGTTATATGTTTCCATATAACTGACGGTTACCATATTGCAGGAGATTCAGAGGATGGAGATTTCAGCGGTTGAAGACTTAGCATATTAGATCTTTAAAATATACGTTTTAATTTTTAAAGTAAAAAATACCCTATTTTCCAAGTGTATCGGTACACGATTTCTAGAAAAAAACGTTGACTTTTAAAAATATAAAAAATTGTTTAAATTAAGCTAGAGACTTCATGGTGAAAAACACATTATTTTAAAAAAAATATAATAATTTGATAAATTTAAAAAACATATTTTGATATTTAAATTAAAAAACATCATATTTTTCAAGTGTATAGTAGACGATTTCTAGAAACAAATGTTGCAATTTTAAAAATATAAAAAAATGTGTAAATTAAGCTAGAAACTTCATGGTAAATAATACATTGTTTTCAAAAAAATTAAATAATTTAATAGATTTAAAATATGCGTTTTATTTTTAAAAGTAAAAAACACGCTAATTTTCAAGTGAATAGTACACAATTTCTAGAAACAAATGTTGCAACTTTACAACTACAAAACAATTGGATAAATTAAGCTAGAAACTTCATGATGAATATTACATTGTTTTCAAAAAATCAAATAATTTAATAAATTTAAAATATGTGTTTTCATTTTTAAATTAAACAACAAATTATTTTAAAAAATCTAATAATTTGATAAATTTAAAAAACATATTTAAATATTTAAATTAAAAAACGCCCAATTTTTCTAGTGTATAGTACACGATTTCTAGAAACAAATGTTGCAATTTTAAAAATATAAAAAATTGTGTAAATTAATCTAGAAGCTTCATAGTAAACAATATATTGTTTTCAAAAAAATTAAATAATTTAAAAGATTTAAAATATGCATTTTCATTTTAAAGTAAAAAAACACCCTAATTTTCAAGTGTATAAGTACACGATTTCTAGAAACAAATGTTGCAAATTTAAAACGGTAAAAAATTGGGTAAATTAAGCTAGAAAGTTCATGGTGAACATTGCATTATTTTTAAAAAATAAAATAATTTAATAAATTTAAAAAATGCATTTTCATTTTTAAAGTAAAAATCACCATATTTTCTAAGTGTACAGTACACGATTTCTCGAAACAAATGTTACAATTTTTAAAAATACAAAAAAAATGTATAAATTAAGCTAGTAACTTCATGGTGTACAATTCATTATTTTTAAAAAAATTAAATAATTTAATACATTTAAAATTTGAGTTTTTATTTTTAAGGTAGAAAATACCCTATTTCAAGTGTATAGTACATGATTTCTCGAAATAAATGTTGTAATTTTAAAAATATAAAAAATGTGTAAATTAAGCTAGTAACTTCATGTTGAAAAGTACACTGTTTTCATTAAAATCAAATAATTAAACAAATTTAAAATTTACGTTTTCATTTTTAAAGTAAAAGACACTCTATTTTTCAAGCGTATACCACACGGTTTCTAGAAAAATATTTGTATTTTTAAAAAATTTTAAAATTATGTAAATTTATCTAGAAACTTCATGGTGAATAACACTTTATTTTTTAAAAAATAAATTATTTTGATAAATTTAAAAAACACATTTTCATATTTAAATTAAAAATCACCTAATTTTTCAAGTGTATAGTACACGATTTCTAGAAAAAATGTTAAAATTTTAAAAATAACATAAATTTATTAAAGTAAGCTAGAAACTTCATGCTGAATAATACATTATTTTAAAAAAAATTAAATAATTAATGAATTTAAAATATGCATTTCAATTTTTATAGTAAAAACACCATATTTTTCTAGTGAATAGTACACAAATTTTACAAACAAATATTGCAATTTTGAAAATATAAAAAAAATTTAAATCAAGCTAGAAACTTCATAGTGAAAAATATATTATGTTAAAAAAATAAAATAATTACTAAATGTAAAATATGATTTTTCATTTTTAAAGTAAAAAACACCCTAATTTTCAAGTGTATAGTACACGATTTCTTGAAACAAATATTGAAATTTTAAAAACATAAAAAATATATTTATTAAGCTAGTAACTTCATGGTTAACAATACATTATTTTCAAAAAATAAAAAAAATTAATAAATATAAAATTTGCGTTTTTATTTTTAAAGTAAAAAACACCATATTTTTCAAGTGTATATTATACGATTTCTTGAAACAAATGTTGAAATTTTAAAAATATAAAAAATGTTTAAATTAAGCTAGAAACTTCATTGTGAACAATACATTGTTTTCATAGAAATCAAATAATTTAATAAATTTAAAATATGTTCTTTTATTTTTAAAGTAATAAACACCTTATTTTTCAAGTGTATAGTACATGATTTCTCGAAACAAATTTTGAAATTTTAAAAATATAAAAAAATGTGTAAATTAATCTAGAAACTTCATTGTGAACAATACATTGTTTTCATAAAAATAAAATAATTTAATAAATTTAAAATATGCGCTTTTATTTTTAAAGTAATAAACACCCTATTTTTCAAGTGTATAGTACACGATTTCTAGAAATTTATTTATAATTTTAAAATTTTACAAAATTATGTAAATTAATCTAGAAACTTCATTGTAATATCCCACAAATTCCCAAATAGGAATTAGTGGTTCCGATGGAGAAATTGGGAATTTAAGGGTTTGTAGAAATCCTAACAAGTGAAAGGAGAAGGACTAGGGAGCAAAATTTTAAAAGATAGAAGGAGGGGACTCTTTGCAAAACTTAAGAGATATCAAAATTTGACAAAAACCCCATCTTCCTTTCCTTTCTCTCCCACGCCTTCTCACTCTTCTTACTCACACTCAAACTCATCTTCTTTCTCTTAGCTTTTCTCCTTCTTGCCCAAGCCCAAGAGAAATCAAGTTTCTACTTCTTTGATTCTTCACCATTAGAGCTTGGAGAAGGCATTTGTGAGCTTGGAGAAGCCACTGAAGCACATAGGTAAGACATGCAAACCCACTTCTCCATTTTTGGTCAAGCCACCATTTTTGGGGCAAAGGGTCCCCCAATCCCAAATTCTAACATGCAAGCTTGTAAATAAGGCCCAATGGATACCAATAGCTTGCATTGTGAATATTAGGGATTTTCAAGTCACTTGGGTGAAGCTAGGGTCTTGGGTGCATTTGGAAAAGATAAGAATTTTGGAAACTCAAGTTGGAAAGGTAACCCCACTAAACCCCAAACTAGACTAGTTAAGGAATAGAAGTGGTGTGAAATGTGATTTTGAGCTATGGTGCAACGTAGGATAGAAATAGATTTAGACTTGTGAAGTTTGATGACTTGGGTTTGATGCATGTGGTTGTTATTGAGCTTTTGAGAATGTATGTTAAAACAAGGTTGTTATGTGTATATTAGATGGTTGATAAACTGACTTGAGGCATGTGGTTTGGTTGAGATGCCCATGCGTGTATGTTTGGATTATTGTATTGCATATGTGATGATTGGTAAAAGCTTGTTTGGTTTCCTTGTTTTTGGAAGTTGAGTGTGAGTGAAGAAGGTGCATGTTTGGGTATATGAATTGGGTTTAGCATGATGTCATTTTGATTTGGGGAATTGAGATGGGAATTGAAGGAATTGCTTTTGAATGTGAAGGTAAGATGTAAACAAAAGCTTAATTCCTTATTTTCATGAATTTTGACATAGTTTGGGATGGATATTCGACCTACTTACAATTGGATTCTGATTTCATGGTCTCTTACAAAGTTGTAGAAAATTTTATTATCTTTCTAATGAACCAATTTCATGAGAATCCAATTTGTACACCTTAAGTTATAGACAAACCACTTAGAGCTGTCCAAATTGGGATTTTAACATGGACAGATGGAATAAAGCAAAATTATCTACTAGAAACAAATTGCTTTAGATCTTGAGCTCTGAATAAAAGTTGTAGATAATTTCGTTAGCTCTCATTTGCCAAGTTATGACAAAAATACCAAATTGTGACAGAACCCTTCAAATTGGTAGTGTTGTACTTGTGACTGGCGCCCAGGCGCCAGAGCCCTGTAATTTGGCTGTTTTGCACCCAATCGTAGCGCCCAGGCACCAGAATGGTGGCCCGGGCGATAGTGTCCTTACCTTCTTGACCTATTTTTGCTTCTAAAATGCTTTGTAGGCCTATTTAACTTAGTTTTATGGTAGGAATGTAAGGAAATAGGCTTATGGGACTTAATAACATGCATTAGGATTGTGAATTGAGATGACAAGTTCTTTGATTTTGAATTGTGAATTTGTCATGTAATGAATGTTGGATGAAAATGCATGATAATTTGAAAATTAAATGAAATGATAAGATAAGTTTTCCCCCTTCAACAGAAGTTGAGTAAGTAGGTTGAGTTCCATCGGTTACACACCGGATAAGCGGACAAGCATGAAAATATTGAGAATGTAGGCTCTCCCAGTGAATGGGATAAGATGGCCTGAACTAGTAGGGTTACCCGGTGACCGGGAAGATGGCTCGGAAGAAAGGACTATTCTGATGAAAGGGGTAAGATAGTCCTGGGGGGTAAGATAGTCCTGGGCTATCCCAGTGATTAGGGTAAGATAGCCCAACAGTTTGATCATGGTAGGGTCGCTTTTCGTGGTCCCATGATTGAGCTTAAGCGTGCGTTGTTGCCATGTGCCTAGGGAGGAGTCTTGTGCACAAGGTTCCCGTAAAAGACTAAAGAAAAGAAATAAATTAAGTATCATAATGAAAGATCATGGCATGCATACATTTATACTTGTCATTGCATGCATTGAGTGTGAATAATGTTGCATTGGATTGATTGTGTGTGATAGGAACCAAATGGGGCGTTTTTCAAGTTAGACTGACTGTAATATGGTATAAAAGTATTTTCAAAATGCCGGGGGTTACTCAGTTATATATTTACATATAACTGATGGTTACCAGATTGCAAGAAACTCGGAAGATGAAGACTTTAGCGCTTGAAGGCTCTTTGCCTTAGTCATTGTAGTGTTTTGGATATTTTGATGTTTTTGGCTAGCCAATAGTTCCTTGTAGTACGTTAGGTGGCTACCGTTAGTGGACCTATCATCTCTAGATTGTACTTAATGACCTATTACTATGAACTTATGTATTTTGATAGGGCATATGATAGTCCCTTAAACTAAGTATTATGTAACTCATGAAGGTGAACCATCTATGATGTATATTAGTTAACAATATTTTACAAAAAGAAAAAAAAACTTAACCTTAAATTCCTTTAGGTGTTACATTCATGGTGTTTAACACTTTAATTTTAAAAAAATAATAATAAAATAATTTGATAAATTTAAAAAACACATTTTCATATTTAAATTAAAAAACACCCTATTTTTCAAGTTTATAGTACACGATTTCTAGAAAAAAATGTTAAAATTTTAAAAACATAACAAATTGTTGAAATTAAGCTAGAAACTTCATGGTGAACAATTCATTATTTTCAAAAACATTAAATAATTAATAATTTAAAAATATGCGTTTTCATTTTTAAATTAAAAAACACCACAATTTTAAAGTGTATTGTACACGATTTCTAGAAAAAAATTTGTAATTTTAAGAATTTCAAATATTTTGTAAATTAATCTACAAATTTCACGGTGAACAACACTTGATTTTAAAAAAATAATAAAATAATTTGATAAATTTAAAAAACACATTTTCGTATTTTAATTAAAAAACACTCTATTTTTCAAGCGTATAGTACAAGATTTCTAGAAAAAAAATGTTTTAATTTCAAAATCATAATAAACTGTTTAAGTTAAGCTAGAAACTTCATGGTAAACAATACATTATTTTTAAAAAATTAAATAATTAATAAATTTAAATTATGCATTTTAATTTTGAAAGTAAAAAACACCCTATTTTTAAAGTGTATAGTACACAATTTCTAGAAACAATTTTTGGAATTTTAAACCTATAAAAATAGTTAAAATTAAGCTAGAAACTTCATGGTGAAACATACATTGTTTTCAAAAAATCAAATAATTAATAAATTAAAAATATGCATTTTCATTTTTAAAGTAAAAAAACACCATATTTTCCAAGTGTATAGGACAAGATTTCTCAAAACAAATGTTGAAGTTTTAAAAATAATAAATAATGTGTAAATTAAGATAGAAACTTCATGGTGAACAATACATTATTTTCATAGAAATCAAATAATTTAATAAATTTAAAATATGCGCTTTCATTTTTATAGTAATAAACACCCTATTTTTTAAGTGTATAGTATACAATTTCTAGAAATTTTTTTGTAATTTTGAAATTTTGAAAATTATGTGAATTAATCTAGAAACTTCATGGTGAACAACATTTTATATTAAAAAAATAATAAAATAATTTGGTAGATTTAAAAAACACATTTTCATATTTAAATTAAAAAACACCCTATTTTTCAAGTGTATAGTACCCGATTTATAGAAAAAAATTTGAAATTTTAAAAACATAATAAATTGTGTAAATTAAGCTAGAAACTTCATGGTGAACAATAAATTATTTTGAAAAAACCAAATAATTAATAAATTAAAAATATGTGTTTTCATTTTTAAAGTAAAAAAGACCCTATTTTTCAAGTGTATAGTACACGATTTCTAGAAACTAATGTTACAAATTTAAAAATATAAAATATTTTTTAAATCAAGCTAGAAACTTCATGGTGGACAAAATATTATTTTGAAAAATAAAATAATTAACAAATTTAAAATATGCATTTTTATTTTTAAAGTAAAAAACTCCTAATTTTTCAGGTGTGAAGTACACGATTTCAAGAAACAAATGTTGCAATTTTAAAACTATAAAAAGTTGTGTAAATTGAACTAGAAATTTTATGGTGAACAATTCATTGTTTTTTAAAAAATCAAATAATTTAATAAATTTAAAATATACATTTTCATTTTTAGAGTAAAAGACACCCTATTTTTTAAGTGTGTAGTACACGATTTCTAGAAACAAATGTTTCAATTTGAAAAATATAAAATTTTTGTAAATTTAGTTAGAAACTTCATGTTGAACAATACATTGTTTTAAAAAAATCAAATAATTTAATAAATTTGAAATTTTCATTTTTTTTAAAGTAAAAAACACCCTTTTTTTCAAGTGTATAGTACACTATTTCTAGAAAAAATTTTGTAATTTAAAAAATGTGAAAAACTATGAAAATTAATCTAGAAATTTATGGTGAACAACACTTTGTTTTAAAAATAAAATAAGTTGATAAATTTAAAAAACACATTTTCTTATTAAAATTAAACAACACCCTATTTTTCAAGTGTATAGTATACAATTTCTAGAAAAAAATGTTAAAATTTTAAAAACATAATAAATTAATGAAATTAAGCTAGAAACTTCATGGTTAATAATACAATATTTTCTAAAATATTAAATAATTAATAATTTAAAAATATGCATTTTCATTTTTAAATTAAAAAACACCTTAATTTTAAAGTGTATTGTACACGATTTCTAGAAAAAAATTTGCAATTTTAAGAATTTCAGAATTTTTGTAAATTAATCTACAAATTTCACGGTGAACAACACTTAATTTTAAATAAATGATAAAATAAATTGATAAATTTTAAAAATATATTTTCGTATTTAAGTTAAAAACACCCTATTTTTCTAGTGTATAGTACAGGATTTCTAGAAAAAAAATGTTGAAATTTCAAAAACATAATAAACTGTTTAAATTAAGCTAGAAACTTCATGGTGAACAATACATTGTTTTCCAAAAGTCAAATAATTAATAAATTAAAAATAGGCATTTTTCATTTTTAAAGTAAAAAACACCTTATTTTCCAAGTGTATATGATAAGATTTCTCAAAACAAATGTTGAAATTTTAAAAATAATAAATAATGTGTAAATTAAGATAGAAACTTCATGGTGAACAATACATTATTTTCATAGAAATCAAATAATTTAATAAATTTAAAATATGAGCTTTCATTTTTAAAGTAATAAACTCCCTATTTTTCATAGAGATCAAACTAACTATATGAAATGAAATGCCGGACACGATTTCTAGAAAAGTTTTGTAATTTTGAAATTTTGAAAAATTATGTAAATTAATTTAGAAAATTCAAGGTGAACAACAATTTATATTAAAAAAATAATAAAATAATTTGGTAAATTCAAAAAATACATTTTCACATTTTTCAAGTATATAGTACACGATTTATAGAAATTTTTTTTTGAAATTTTAAGAACATAATAAATTGTTTAAATTAAGCTAGAAACTTCATGGTGAACAATATATTGTTTTGAAAAAAATCAAATAATTAATAAATTAAAAATATGGGTTTTCATTTTTAAAGTAAAAAATACTCTATTTTTCAAGTGTATAGTACACTATTTCTAGAAACTAATGTTGCAATTTTAAAAATATAAAATATTTTTTTAAATCAAGCTAAAACTTCATGGTGGAAAAAATATTATTTTAAAAAATAAAATAATTAAGAAATTTAAAATATGCGTTTTCATTTTTAAAGTAAAAAACTCCTAATTTTTCAGGTGTGTAGTACACGATTCAAGAAACAAATTTTGCAATTTTAAAACTATAAAAAATTGTGTAAATTAAACTAAAAAAGTTATGGTGAACAATACATTATTTTTAATAAAATCAAATAATTTAATAAATTTAAAATATACATTTTAATTTATAGAGTAAAAGACACCCTATTTTTCAAGTGTAAAGTACACGATTTCTAGAAACAAATGTTCCAAATTGAAAAATATAAAAAATTGTGTAAATTAAGCTAGAAACTTCATGTTGAACAATACATTTTTTTTAAAAAAAATCAAATAATTTAATAAATTTGAAATTTTCATTTTTATTTTTAAAGTAAAAAACACCATTTTTTTCGAGTGTATAGTACACGATTTCTAGAAAAACTTTTGTAATTTAAAAAATTTGAAAAAATATGAAAATTAATTTAGAAATTTATGGTGAACAACACTTTATTTTAAAAAATAAAATAATTTGTTAAATTTAAAAAAAACATTTTAATATTTAAATTAAACAACACCCTATTTTTCAAGTGTATACTGCACGATTTCTAGAAACAAATGTTGCAATTTTAAAAATATAAAAAGTTGTTTAAATTAATCTAGATACTTTATGGTGAACCATACATTATTTCCAAAAAAAATCCAAATAATTAATGTATTTAAAATATGCGTTTTCATTTTTTAAGTAAAAAACACCATAATTTTCAAGAGTATAGTACACGATTTCTAGAAACAAATGTTTTAATTTTAAAAATATATAAAATTGTTTTAATTAAGCTAGAAACTTCATGATTAAAAATTTAGTGTTTTCAAAAAAATCAAATAAATAATAAATTTAAAGCATGCGTTTTCATTTTTAAAGTTAAAAACACCCTAATTTTCAAGTGTATATTACACGACTTCTAGATACAAATGTTGTAATTTTAAAACTAGAAAGAATTGTGTAAATTAAGCTAGAAGCTTCATGGTAAAAAATACATTATTTTCAAAAAAATCAAATAATTTAATAAATTTAAAATATGTGTAACACCTTAATTTTCGGGTCCATTTTTTTTTTCAAAACACTAGTGGAAGCTAAATTCTAATTTACAACAATTCATAATAATAATAATAATAATTACAACCCTTTCAATTTATACGGATTCCTATACAGCTGAACAAATTAATATATGAACTTGAGTCTTAGGTTCACCGTGTGTGGTTACTACTAAGAAAATCCTAATTTCATCTCGCTTGTTTATTTTATTCTCCACAATGCCCCGATACCTGCAATATGGTAACCGTCAGTTATATGTAAAACATATAACTGAGTAACCTCCGGCATTTTTTAAAACACTTTTATACCATATCGCACCCAGTCTAACTGGAAAACACCCCATTTAGTTCCTATCACACATAATCAATCCAATGCAATATATTCACACTCAATGCATGATATGACAAGTATAAATGTATGCATGCCATGATCTTTCATTATCATACTTAATTCATTTATTTTCTTTAGTCTTTTACGGGAGCCTCGTGCACAAGACTCCTCCATAGGCGCATGGCAGTAACGCGCGCTTGAGCTCAATAATGGGATCACGGCAAGCGTTCCTACCGTGATCAACTGCCGGGCTATCTTGACCCCGTCGATTGGGAATAGCCCTGGACTTCCTTACCCGTTCATTGGAATAGTCCTTCCTTTCGGGTCATCTACCCAGTCACAGGGCAACCCTACTAGTTCAGGCCATCTTACCCCGTTCATTTGGGAGACCTTACATTCTCAATCTTTTCATGCTTGTCCCCTTACCCGGTGTGTAACCGGTGGAACTCAACCCGCTTACGCAAAAATGTTGATGGGGGAAAGCATTTTCCCTTTTTATGATTATATTTCATTGCATATTCTGATGCATACCCACTCAAGCATTAACGTCAATCATATCATGCATTTCTATATTAGAATGTACATTTGAATGTAATCGCCTACATTAGAATGTACATTTGAATGTAACTTTCTACATTAGAATGTACATTTGAATGTAACTGTCTACATTAGAATGTAAATGTGTCAGGGACTTTACATTGGAATGTACATTCAAATGTATATTGGAATATAAATGAGTCAAGGACCTTACATTGGAATGTACATTCGAATGTATATTGGAATATAAATGTGTCACGGACCTTACATTGAAATGTACATTCGAATGTATATTGGAATATATGCTGTTTACATTCGAATGTACATTGGAATGTACTGAACGCTAGGCTTGTTTTTCTCCACCCAGAAACTAAGATCTCAAATTCATCAACATCGTATTTGGAACCTCATGTTCTTCCTAACACATACAAGTTTATGATCCCAATATCATGCACATTTTCAGGCCAAACAAAGTCATGAATCATAAGTTCACATTCAATCCGAACAAGCATCATTCTTATGCACAGAACACAACATGCAAGGTTACAAACATACACATGGCCCTAAATAAATCAATCTAACAAAATATTGTTCTCAATCCCTAGGCACATAAATCTACCATTCCTTAGTACTCTTGATTTGTGGTTTTAGTGGGGTTACCTTAGAATTGGAGCTCTAAACTCAATCTCTAAATTCCATCATGGAAGATTCTAAACTGGTAGACTTGGAGTTCCCAACGCGTAGATCATTTTCTTTAACTGCTCCGGCGGCAACCGTTGGCCAGAAGGCCACCATGCAAGCACTCAAAGTGGTGTTCACCACCACCTCCTTTCTCTCTCGCCACCCTCTCTCTTCGTTTCTTTCAAGTTTTGTTTATTGTGTTGTGATGTGTGTGTACGTGAGTGAGAGTGAAATAAGTGAGGGTGTAGTGGTTAGGTGAGGGAGAGTGCATGGTAAGAGCGTAGTCCTTAGTTTTAATTTATTAAAAATTGCATCTAGGTCCTTGTCTTTATAAACTTTAATAAAATTTCAACTTAACATAATTTGAATAAATAAAACCACAAGGATGTAGTTACAACTTTCTAATTTTATATTTTAATCCCCTAACCCAACCTTGCTACATTTTTAAATCTCTAGTTGTATTCATATCATAACCTAGTCCTTTTCCCTTAATCCTATATGCTTTATAATTTATTTTGGTTCCCTAAATTCCTTATCTCTTCTAAAATAGCCCCCTAAGGACACCACTGTGAATCTAAATAATCTACTCTAGGAGATTAAAAATTTGGGTTGTTACAATTCAACCTCCCTTAAAAGAATTGTGTCCTCACAATTCGTTTTAATTCCTGGATCATAGGAACATTGATAACTGAGATATCTTGAGAGACTTATAGGTTCAAAACCTAACGCATTTTGACTAGCAAGAATTTCAATTCACGTCATAAGCTTGACGAGGCAAGTTTTACCAAAAATGTAGTACGACTTTCTCAATTTTTTTGATATGAATGTTATGTGATTATTGGAAGACCCTAAAACCGATGGGGAGAACACGTATACTCTTTGGAAGAATGACCTTGAGTCCTTGTTTTTTGAGTCTTAGTATCCCCTATTATGGAATTGAAAAAGTTTAAGATAAGAATAATATTTAGTCCTCAAGTTCATTGGGAAAAATCAAGGTCTACCCTTGAGACTTGAACTGTATTTCACCTAGGTATTCGATATAAATTAGTGAGAACGTTTGAAAATTTTTGCATAAATCTAGACTTGATGAGTATGATCATCAAGTGTTCAATAGAATTCTATAGACTTAGTGAACAGAAGAAATAGAACTTGCGAAGTTGACATAATGTTAACTTTCAAACCCGTGAAAACTCGAATTGGGTAGGAAATAACCCTAGGTAGCCATTAGTTTGTCAATTAAACATCATGGAATAAGAGGCACACGAACGTCTTGAATTAACTTAATCCATTGTTGAGATTTGGAATTTGTCAAAGAAAGTCTAAATGGTCACTAAGACTTTAGTTTGAAGTATAGGTTAAATTTTTTACAAGTATTGGTACCTCTAGTGAAGTTTGGTTATAAGTTCAAAGTATTATAACCTACTAGATACTAGTTGTAGAGTGGAAGGAATATAATTCACTGCACGAAGTGTTAAGTTCTTAAACGTATTAATGAAAGACTCCTTGTATCCTAGGTAGCATCCTACACTTTCTTAGGGTATACAACTTAGTTCTAGGATGATTAAGCCTTCCCAAATTGTCGATGTGAGTTAGATTGGACCAGAATGTGGTTTTGCACGTGTCTTTAAACGCGGATGTCCATGAACTTGTTGCCATGATATAAAGAGAATGGTTGAAATGATAATAGCATGATAAGAGCTCGTTGTCTCCTTACCTAAGTAAGAATTCAGGATTTGGAAAGTTGGGAACTGATTCGAGTGCCAACATATTTGTTTTGGTGGAAGCATTATAGTTTATGACTATAATGACAATGTATCACGTCAAGGAAATTCTTATAACCCTACAAGGATTTGAGTTAGAGATTTACTATAAAGCTAAACTTATCTTTAGCTTATCGAATAAGTAACTGAATTTACAACGAAGTCGGGGTGCTTAGCCGAAATACAAAATCATATAACAACTGGAGTTGTTTAGGTCTCTAGGAATCTCTGAGGGAGATTATCTAAAAGCTTGAAATCAAATAGTTACTAGGAGTAATTGGACTTGCCTAGATTCATAGAATTTAAATTTTGGAAATCTAAGTTCAAATTGACAGGGAGAGTTAAAAGGAATTCTCTAAATTGTCAATATTAATCCATTAGCGACAAACCACATAGATAGAAGCTTATATGGGTTCAAACTTTAAGAAGATCCAAATCTTCAGAATCTGAAGGGAGGATTATTAAGAAGTCCTCTAACGCTTTAGTTGTGCCACTTTGATTAGGTTGTCTTTTAAGGCAACTCGGATCTAAGATTAGGAACTTGAACATAAATAAGGGTATTTTGGTGACTGTCCAAATGGCTTCATGAGTTTAGGTCACCAAGGAAATCTTTAACTGTAATATTGTACTAAGGTTTTGAAAGAATTCCCTATACTTATTAGAATGTCAGAATTGAATAGAATTTGAAATTATGAAGAGTAAAGTTCCAAACCATGGAATTCGAGATAGATAAAATGAAACAAGCTTAACTTAGTCTTAAGTCGGCGTGGTAACGTACGTTCTCAAAGAACCAATAGGTGTAGCATGCTTAGGTAGTTTGCAAGCGTGGCTTATCCTTGGAGAAGTTTGGGCTCCTTGTAATTAGATAGAGATATGCGATTGAATATGTTTATACTCCTGTAGCGCAACTGTAATTTACTTATGACCCGAATCTTATACGATTCTTGTCTACTCCTAAAGCAACCAATTTCTTAATGATATGTTGGATTTTAAGATGATTAGAATTGAAGGAATTCAAAACTGTGTTTTTGGACTAACTAGAGAAGTTAAATACAAGTAACGAGGAGCCAGGCTTTGGAACATGTTCGTCTACCGATCATGCTAGAAAGTCCTACAACGTGGTTTCGAGAGTTGGAGTTTCACTAGTAGTCGTCTCCTGTAATGATCTACATAGAAAGATTCCAATAGCTATTTGGTCTCTCGAATCAAAAGGGGTTCATGCTAAGGAAAATGAAACAATTCAAGTGGAAATTTAATATTTACACATTAGAGATATGTTCAAAAGAACCAATAAGGGTTAAGTATATTCTTGGAAATAGAGAAAATATTTCATGGCTCCTATTGTGCGCTTGTAAGGCATGTTAAGAGTCGAATGGATTATTTAGAAGTCTTCATGTGGAGAGGTTTTAGTGCTTGTTCCAGAGTAGAAATAAAACTTTAGGAGATTGTTGGGGATAATCCGATAAATTGAAATGATATCCGAAATTGAACTCATCTTATCTTATGGCCTTTCTAGGTCTCTGTATAGAAGTGTCTAAGGGTGTGACTTAAAATATTGTTAAATTTTGAGGGAACTTAATGCTAAGACTCTCGCGATTAACTTAAGGAAAGAAAGACTCATCCCTAAAGTCATCACGCGTAAAATAGTACCATCTGAATCCCATAATAAGATTTAGACCGAGATTATATGAACATTGAAATTGAGTGTCTCAAAAGAATTGATTCCAAAGTTAATGATAGAGTAAGATGTGGGACTTGAATCTTTCTAAGATTAGGTTTTCAAAACTTACTTAATACAATCTCGAATGGAAAGAATTTCTAAATCTTGAACCTAAAGGTAGCTTTTGATTCTATCTAGAAGCAAACTCGTAGTAGGACAAATTTCTCAATACAACGTTATGCCACCATTATGGGAAGGGAAAGAGGTTTCTATAAGATGTAGCTACATGAAGAGACATCAATGGAATCGGTATAGGCAAATAAGTCCTTAAACTTCTCTAAGGATACGTAACCGTCAAATTAAAATTTATGATGAATTCATCATGAAAGAAAGCATATAATGGTATGGAATAAGCAATAAAAGTTATTCAATCACAATATTGATTCAAATTTAGGCTTAGTGAATTTCCCGAATAAGATAGATAATTTGATTACTAGGATTTACGTGGATAGTTTGTCGATCACAATTATAAAGGGAAAGGGGGTCTAAGGAATTCGAATCCTAATTTTGAAAAATCTCCACACCCATTTTCCACTATCTATTCTATAGGGCTAACCAAATTTATCCTTAAAACATATCCTACTTGATACTCCTTCTAGGCTAGTGACTTGAATCCATTGGTTATAAATGCGTCAATGCCGTGAGTAAGGTACTGAACTGGCCAGACTCAATATCTTATGGTCACAAACACTGGTACATCTATATCCCAATGTCTCAGCCTACTTTCTAAAAATAGGAACAATCCCTTTAAAGATTATTTCTATCCATTAGTAGTCATAACTTCTACGCCTCTTTGCAAAACTTAAGAGATGTCAAAATTTGACAAAAACCCCATCTTCCCCTCCTTTCCCTCCTACGCCTTCTCACTCTTCTCCCTCACACTCAAACTCATCTTCTTTCTCTTAGCTTTGCTCTCCTAGGGTTTCCCAAGCTCAAGAGAAATCAAGCCTCTCCTTCCTTGATTCTTCACCATTGGAGCTTGGAGAAGGCATTTGTGAGCTTGGAGAAGCCATTGAAACACATAGGTAAGACATGCAAACCCACTTCTCCATTTTTGGTCAAGTCCCCATTTTGGGTCAAAGGGTTCCCCAATCCTAAATTCTAACATGCAAGCTTGTAAACAAGTCCCAATGGATACTAATGGCTTGCATTTGTGAATATTAGGGATTTTCAAGTCACTTGGGTGAAGCTAGGGTCTTGGGTGCATTATGAGAAGAGAAGAATTTTTGGAAGCTCAAGTTGGAAAGGTAACCCCACTATACCCCAACTTAGATTAACTAGAGAATAGAAATTGGTAGGAGTTGTGGTTTTGCTCTAGTGTGGGAAATGTGATAGAAATAGCTTAGATTTGTTAAAGTAGATAATTTGGGTTTGGCACTTGTGTCTTGATTTTGAGGTATGATGGGTTATTTGTATATGTTGAAACTTGTAAATTAAATGATTTGATTTAATGCAAGTGGTTGATTATTGAGTTTTAAGAAATGTATGCTAAAGTAAGTTGTTCTTGTGAATATTAAAATGATTTGATGTTTTGGAAGTTGAATGTGAGTGAAGAAGGTGCACATTTGAGTAGATGAATTGGGTTAGCATGATGTCATTTTGAATTAGGGATTTGAGATGGGAACTCAAGGAATTGCTTTTGAATGTGAAGGTATCATGTAAACAAAAGCTTAATTCCTTGTTTTCATGAATTTTTACATAGTTTGGGATGGAATTGAGATGGGAACTGAAGGAATTGCTTTTGAATGTGAAGGTATGATGTATATGTTGAAACTTGTAAATTAAATGATTTGATTTAATGCAAGTGGATGATTATTGAGTTTTAAGAAATGTATGCTAAAGTAAGTTGTTCTTGTGAATATTAAAATGATTTGATGTTTTGGAAGTTGAATGTGAGTGAAGAAGGTGCACGTTTGAGTAGATGAATTGGGTTAGCATGATGTCATTTTGAATTGGAGAATTGAGATGGGAACTGAAGGAATTGCTTTTGAATGTGAAGGTATGATGTAAACAAAAGCTTAATTCCTTGGATTTTGATTTTGTGGCCTCTTACAAAGTTGTAGAAAATTTTATTATCTTTCCAATGCCACCAATTTCATTAGAATCCAATTTGTATAGCTTGAGTTATAGACAAAACACTCAGCACTGCCAAAATTGGGATTTTAACATGGGCAGATGGAATCGAGCGAAATTATCTACTACAAAAAAATTGATTTAGATCTTGAGATCTGAATTCAAATTTTAGATAATTTTGCTAGCTTTAATTTTCCATTGATTTCACCCAATTTGGAGGTCTACAACTCAAGTTATGCCAAAAATACCAAACTGTTTCAGAACCCTTCAAATTGGCAGTGTTGTACCTTTGACGGGCGCCTAGGTGCCAGGATGGGCGCCCAGGTGCCTGGATGGGCGCCCAGGCGCCAGAGCCCTGTAATTTGGCAGCTTTTCACCTAGTCGCAGCGCCCGGGTGACAGAATGGTGGCCCGAGCGACAGTGTCCTGTACCTTCTTGACCTATTTTTGCTTCTAAAATGCCATGTAAGCCTATTTAACTTAGTTTTATGATAGGATTGTAAGGAAATAGGCTTATGTGACTTAGTAACATGCTTTAGGATTATGAAATGATAGGGTAAGCTCTTGATTTGAATTGTGAAATTGTCATGTGATGAATGTTGAATGAAAATGCATGATAATTTGAAAATAAAATTAAATGATAAGATAAGCTTTCCCCCATCAACGGATGTTGATAATGCGGGTTAATTCCCACGGGTTACACACCGGATAAGTGGAAAAGAATGAAAAGATTGAGAATGTAGGGTCTCCCAATGAACGGGGTAAGATGACTTGAACTAGTAGGGTTGCCCGGTGACCGGGAAGATGGCCCGAAAGAAAGGACTATCCCGATGAATGGGGTAAGATAGTCCTGGGCTATCCCAGTGATTGTGGTAAGATAGCCCGGCTGTTGATCATGGTAGAAACGCTTGCTGTGGTCCCATAATTAAGCTCAAGCGCGCGTTACTGCCATGCGCCTAGGGAGGAGTCTTGTGCACGAGGCTTCCGTAAAAGACTAAAGAAAAGAAATGAATTAAGTATGATAATGGAAGATCATGGCATGCATACATTTATACTTGTCATTACATGCATTGAGTGTGAATATGTTTCATTGGATTGATTGTGTGTGATAGGAACCAAATGGGGTGTTTTTCTAGTTAGACTGACTGTAATATGGTATAAAAGTATTTTCAAATTGCTGGGGGTTACTCAGTTATATGTTTACATATAGCTGACAGTTACCATATTGCAGGAGACTCGGAAGATGAAGACTTTAGTGCTTGAAGACCTATTCCATTAGCCATGTAGTATTTTGGATATTTTGATATGTATTTTGGGGTAGCCAACCCTTCCCTGTAGCACGCTCATTGGCTACCATTATTGGACATATTTCTCTAGCATGTAGTAGATGTTTAAACTTATTATCTTTCCCTATGGACTTATGCATTTTGATAGGGCATATGACAGTCCACCCTAAGACTAAGTTGTGTATGTACTCATATATGAGAGTTTCCTTTGCTAGTTGCTTCTTATCAAATATTTTGAATAAAAAAATTAGCCTTTAATTCCGTTAGGTGTTACAATTTGGTATCAGAGCAGTTTGATTCTTTGGACTGCGGTGGTTAGATGAATTTAGATAGAGTCTAGAGATAAGTCCGGTCTTGACTGTTGGTTGTTTCTTGTGCACTATACTCTTATGTTGAGCCTGATCAACTCAATATGGGTGTTATACATGCAGGACAATGACAGACAGACCTGCGGATTCCCTAGGGCAAATAGCTCAAGCCCTGAATCAACTACTTCAAAACCAAGGCAGGGAGGACCCATATAGGAACTTTCGGGTGCATGATCCTCCTACTTTCACTGGGGACCAAGGTCTGATAGCGACAGAGTCATGGCTAGGAAGGATGGAGGAAATTTTTAGGGTCATGCAATGTATTGATGCTGAGAAAGTGACCTTGGCTTCTTTTAAGTTCGATGGAGAAGCAGCTCAATGGTGGCTTGGATATAGGGAGAATATGGAGGCTAACGAAAGGCAATTAACATGGGCTCAGTTCAAGACACTCTTCTTGGACAAGTATTTCTACAGCACCCTCCGAGATCAAAAAGAGGTCGAGTTTCTCTCTTTGCAACAAGGGAACATGACCATTTCTGAGTATGTGGCGAAGTTTGAAAATCTAGCCCGCTTCTCTAACAACCTTCTGAACCAGACTGATGATGTTTTGAAGTGTAAGAGGTTTGAGCAAGGTTTGCGGCTGGAGTTGAGAAACATGGTCACTGGTCATAGAATCCGGGATTATCAACAATTGATCGAGGCCTGCCAACTCACCGAACACTCCTTGGCCGCGGTGTTGGCAGAAAAGCAAGCTAGCTGGAAAAGGAAGAGGAATGAAGAAGGCTCAGAAAGCTCAAGAGGAAAAGGTGGAGACAAGAAGGGAAAACAGACGACCACCTACTCTAACCGTACTGACTCAAAATGCAAGAATTACGGTGGATTTCATAGGGGAGAGTGCTTGAAAGGAAAATGAGTTTGTTTCATTTGCAAGAAGCCCAAGCACATGGCTTGGCAATGCCCAGAGAAGGATAAGCGCAAAGATGGACAAGCAAAGGCCCCGGTGAGGGGTAGAGTCTACACCCTTGATGCAAAGAAGGCCGACAAATATGAAAACATGGTGCAAGGTACGGGTCTTATTCACTATCAACCAGTGCACATCCTTTTTGATTTGGGTGCTACACATTCATTCATTTCGTTAGAGTGTGCTCAATGGATGCAACTGCCCATTAGGGGACTTAATTATGAATTGATTGTCTCTACTCCTTCTGAGGGGAAGCTTAGTGCCCATTCTATGTGTTCACCTGTGTACTTAAATTATCAACATAAAGTCTTCAATCTCAAATTGTATTGCCTTCCAATGAAAGGGTTGGAAATTATTTTGGGTATGGATTGGTTGCACTCTCACAAGGTCATTATTGATTGCGCCAACAAGATTATTCATGTGCCGGAGCGAGAATATGAGGTATACTACTCTCACCATCCCACTTTTGATGAAGATAATTTAGTTGAATTTGATGATGGGCCTAGGTTTATAATTTTGTGTCTAGAAGCTTCTAAGATGGTCCATGATATCAACTCTATACCTGTTGTCCGGGATTATCCTGAAGTATTTCCCGATGACATTGATTCCTTGCCGCCTGAGCGGGAAATTGAATTTTCCATTGAATTAATTTCAGGGGCCGGACAGGTATCTAGAGCTCCTTACACAATGGCCCCTGCAGAGTTAGCAGAAGTCAAAAAACAAGTTGAAGATTTGTTACAAAAGCAGTTCATACGCCCAAGTGCCTCGCCATGGGGAGCACCAGTGCTCCTAGTCAAGAAGAAAGACGGAAAGCTAAGACTGTGTATGGACTACCAATAGCTAAACAAGCTTACGGTAAAGAATAAATACCCTCTTCCTCGAATTGATGATCTGATGGACTTGCTAGGAGGGGCTAAAGTATTTTCTAAGATTGATTTGCAATCGGGATACCATCAGATTCGAATTAAGCCGGAGGATATTCCCAAGACCGCTTTTAGGACCTGTTATGGTCATTATGAGTATTTGGTGGTACCATTTGGGTTGACTAATGTGCATGCAGTTTTCATGAACTACATGAACCAAATTTTCCATTCCTATTTGCATAAGTTCGCGGTGGTTTTTATTGATGAAATTTTGGTCAACTCTAAAACGCCCGAAGAACATGAAGAGCACTTAAGAGTTGTGTTAGGAGCCTTAAAGGAGAAGCATCTGTATGCTAAACTGGAAAAGTGCGAGTTTTAGCTTGACGAAGTTCAGTTCCTTGGCCATGTGGTGAATAAAGATGGCGTGGCCTTTGACCCCAGCAAGGTTGAAGCAGTACTGAAATGGGAAAGACCCACAAATGTCACCGAGATTCAGAGTTTTCTCGGATTAGCTGGATATTACCGACGCATTAAGGGATTCTCACAAATAGCAATTCCGTTGAGTAAGCTGACTCAACAGGGAGTTCCTTTTGAATGGGATTCTAAGTGTGAGGCAAGTTTTAAATTGTTGAAGGAGAAGTTGACCTCAACGCCAGTAAACAATACAATGTTTTCAAAATAGTCAAATTATTTAATAAATTTAAAATATGCATTTTCATTTATAAAGTAAAAAACACTCTCTTTTTCAAGTGTATAGTACACGATTCCTATAAAAAAATTTGTAATTTTAAAAATTTGAAAAATTATGTAAATTAATCTAAAAACTTAAGGGCGAACAACACATTATTTTTAAAAACAAAATAATTTAATAAATTTAAAAAACAAATTTTCATATTTAAATTAAAAAATACCCTATTTTAAAAGAGTATAGTACATGATTTCTGGATAAAAGGTTGCAATATAAAAAATATAAAAAATTGTTTAAATTAAGCTAGACATTTCATGGTGAACAATAAAGTGTTTTAAAAAAAATAAAATAATTAGTAAAATTAAAATATGCGTTTTCATTTTTAAAGTAAAAAATCATATTTTTCTAAGTGTATAGTACACGATTTCTAGAAACAATGTTGCAATTTTAAAAATATAAAAAATTATGTAAATTAAGCTAGAAACTTCATAGTAAACAATACATTGTTTATAAAATAATCAAATGATTTATAAATTTAAAATATGCATTTTAATTTTTAAAGTAAAAAACACCCTAATTTTTAAGTGTATAGTACACGATTTCTAGAAACAATGTTGTAATTTTAAAAATATGAAAAATTATGTAAATTAAGCTAGAAACTTCATGGTAAACAATACATTGTTTTCAAAATAATCAAATGATTTAATAAATTTAAAATATGCATTTTCATTTTTAAAGTTAAAACACCCTTATTTTCAAGTGTATAGTACATGATTTCTAGAAAAAAAAATTGTAATCTTAAAATTTTGAAAAATTATGTAAATTAATCTAGAAGCTTCACGGTGAACAACTAATTATTTTAAAAACTTAAAAAACACATTTTCATATTTAAATTAAAAAACACCATATTTTTCAAGTGTACATAACACGATTTCAAGAAACAAATGTTGCAAGTTTAAAAATATAAAAAATTGTGTAAATTAAGCTATGAACTTCATGGCAAATAACACATTGTTTTAAAAATAAATCAAATAACTTTATAAATTAAAAAAATATATTTTCATATTTAAATTAAAAAACGCCATATTTTTCAAGTGTATAGTACATTATTTCTAGAAATAAATGTTGCAATTTTAAAAATATAAAAATTATTTAAATTAAGCTAGACACTTCATGGTGAAAAATACAGTAATTTAAAATAAACCAAATAATTAAGAAATTTAAATATGTCTTTTCATTTTTAAAGTTAAAAACTTTATTTTTCAAGTGTATAATGCACGAATTTTAGAAATAAATGCTGAAATTTTAAAAATATAAAAAATTGTTTAAATTGGGATAGATACTTCATGGTAAACCATATATTATTTTTTCAAAAAAATCAATTATTTAATGTATTTAAAATATGCATTTTAATTTTATAAGTAAAAAACACCCTAATTTTCAAGTATATAGTACACGATTTCTAGAAAAAAATGTTAAAATTTTAAAAATATATAAAATTGTTTTAATTAAGTTAGATATTTCATGGTGAACAATATAGTGTTTTAAAAAAATTCAAATAATTAATAAATTTTAAGTATAGGTTTTAATTTTTAAAGTTAAAAATACCCTAATTTTCAAGTGTATAGTACACGATTTCTAGATACAAATGTTGTAATTTTAAAACTAGACAAAATTGTGTAAATTAAGCTAGAAACTTCATGGTAAACATTACATTGTTTTCAAAATAATCAAGTAATTTAATAAATTTAAAATATGCATTTTTGTTTTTAAAGTAAAGAACACCCTATTTTTAAAGTGTATAGTACATGATATTTAGAAACAATGTTAAAATTTTAAAAATATAAAAAATTATGTAAACTAAGCTAGAAACTTCTTGGTAAACAATACACTGTTTTCAAAATAATCAAATGATTTTATAAATTTAAAATATGAGTTTTCATTTTTAAAATAAAAAAAACACCCTATTTTTCAAGTGTATAGTACATGATTTCTAGAAAAAAATTTGTAATCTTAAAAATTTGAAAAATTATGTAAATTAATCTAAAAACTTCACGGTGAACAAAACAATATTTTAATAAATTTAAAAAATACATTTTCATATTTGAATTAAAAAACACCATATTTTTGAAGTGTATAGTACACGATTTCTAGAAACAATGTTGCAATTTTAAAAATATAAAAAATTATGTTAATTAAACTAGAAACTTCATGGTAAGCAATACATTGTTTTCAAAATAATCAAATAATTTATAAATTTAAAATATGCATTTTAATTTTTAAAGTAAAAAACACCCTATTTTTGAAGTGTATAGTATACGATTTTTAGAAATAATGTTGCTATTTTTAAAATATAAAAAATTATGTAAATTAAGCTAGAAACATCATTGTAAACAGTACATTGTTTTCAAAATCATCAAATGATTTAATAAATTTAAAATATGCGTTTTCATTTTTAAAGTTATAAACACCCTTATTTTCAAGTGTAGTACACGATTTCTAGAAAAAAAAGTTATAATCTTAAAAATTTGAATAATTATGTAAATTAATCTAGAAACTTAACGGTGAACAACTAATTATTTTAAAAACATAAAACACACATTTTCATGTTTAAAGTTAAAAACACCCTAATTTTCAAGTGTATAGTACACGATTTCAAGATACAAATGTAATAATTTTAAAACTAAAATAAAATTGTGTAAATTAAGCTAGAAACTTCATGGTAAACATTACATTGTTTTCAAAATAATCAAGTAATTTAATAAATTTAAAATATGCATTGTCATTTTAAAAGTAAAGAACACCCTATTTTTCAAGTGTATAGTACATGATTTCTAGAAACAATGTTGCAATTTTAAAAATATAAAAAATTATGTAAATTAAGATAGAAACTTCATGGTAAACAATACATTGCTTTTAAAATAATCAGATGATTTAATAAATTTAAAATATGTGTTTTCATTTTTAAAGTAAAACACACCCTATTTTTCAAGTATATAGTACACGATTTCTAGAAAAAAATTTTAATCTTAAAAATTTATAAAATTATGTAAATTAATAACAAAACTTCACGGTGAACAACATATTATTTTAATCATTTTAAAAAACACATTTTCATATTTAAATTAAAAAACACCATATTTTTCAAGAGTATAGTACACGATTTCAAGAAACAAATCTTGCAAGTCTAAAAATATAAAAAACTGTGTAAATTAAGTTATGAACTTCATCGCAAACAATAAATTGTTTTAAAAATAAACCAAATAATTTTATAAATTAAAAAGATTCATTTTCTTTTTTTAAGTAGAAAATCATATTTTTCAACTGTATAGTGCACGATTTCTAGACACAAATGTTGCAATTTTAAAAATATAAAAATTGTTTAAATTAAGATAGATACTTCATGGTGAACCATACATTATTTTCAAAAAAATCAAATAATTAATGTATTCAAAATATGCATTTTCATTTTATAAGTAAGAAACACCCTAATTTTCAAGTGTATAGTACACGATTTCTAGAAACAATGTTGCAATTTTAAAAATATAAAAAATTATGTTAAATAAGCTAAAAAACTTCATGGTAAACAATAGATTGTTTTCAAAATAATCAAATGATGTATAAATTCAAAATATGTATTTTAATTTTTAAAGTAAAAAACACCCTATTTTTTAAGTGTATAGTATACAATTTTTAGAAACAATGTTGCAATTTTAAAAATATAAAAAAGTATATAAATTTAGCTAGAAACCTCATTATAAATAGTACATTGTTTTCAAAATAATCAAATGATTTAATTAATTTAAAATATGCGTTTTCATTTTGAAAGTTTAAAACACCCTTATTTTCACGTGTATAGTACACAATTTCTAGAAAAAAATTTATAATCTTAAAAATTTGAATAATTATGTAAATTAATCTAGAAACTTAACGGTGAACAACTAATTATTTTAAAAACTTAAAAAACACATTTTCATATTTAAATTAAAAAACACCCTAATTTTCAAGATAGTACACGATTACTAGAAACAAATGTTGAAATTTGAAAGATATATAAAATTATTTTAATTAAGCTAGAACTTTCATGGTTAAAAATATAGTTTTTTCAAAAAAAAATAATTAATAAATTTAAAGTATACATTTTAATTTTTAAAGTTAAAAACACCCTAATTTTCAAGTGTATAGTACATGATTACTAGAAACAAATGTTGAAATTTTAAAAATATATAAAATTATTTTAATTAAGCTAGAACTTTCATGGTGAACAATATATCGTTTTCAAAAAAAGAAATAATTAATAAATTTAAAGTATACATTTTAATTTTTAAAGTGAAAAACACCCTAATTTTCAAGTGTATAGTACACGATTTCTAGATACAAATGTAGTAATTTTAAAACTAATTTTTTTTTGTAAATTAAGTTAGAAAATTCATGGTAAACATTACATTATTTTCAAAATAATCAAGTAATTTACTAAATTGAAAATATGCATTTTCATTTTAAAAGTAAAGAACACCCTATTTTTAAAGTGTATACGATTTTTAGAAACAATGTTGCAATTTTAAAAATATAAAAAGGTATGTAAATTAAGCTAGAAACTTCATTGTAAAGAAATAAAAAGGAATGAAATGAAATGAAAAGAAATAAACAGAGATCATGGCATGCATTCATACATGATGTTGTCATTGCATGCATTGTATATGAATGTGTGATTTGTATGTGTATGTGTTATGTGTATGACATGTGATTGCTACGGTGTATATTTGGGGAGTTTTCCAGTTAGACTGGCTGCAATACTGACTTAAAATGTTTTAGTTAGACTGGGGGTTACTCGGTTATATGTTTTACATATAACTGACAGTCTCAGTATTGCAGGTATCAGGAGATTTTGGAGCTAAAGCAAAGGATGAGAAAAAGCTATAGGAATTCCTTAGGAGTAGCCTTACATGGTGAAACTAAGATTTTATTCAGATGATATATTGTTCAGCTGTATAGAAAATTGTAAAATAAATAAAGAAATGTTTCCGCTCGTATTTTAAATATGAAACAAAGTGGCAAGTTTTGGTAGTTTCAAGAAAAGAAAAAAACTTTAAGCATCAGATTTCTTTTCAAATGTAATATTTTCCGTAACTACTCTTACCAAAAATTAGGGTGTTACAATTACTAGAAACAAATGTTGAAATTTAAAAAATATATAAAATTATTTTAATTAAGAAGGACTTTCATGGTGAAAAATATAGTATTTTCAAAAAAAAATTAATAAATTTAAAGTATACGTTTTAATTTTTAAAGTTAAAAACACCCTAATTTTCAAGTGTATAGTACACGATTTCTAGATACAAATGTAGTAATTTTAAAACTATAAAAAACTGTGTAAATTAAGCTAGAAACTTCATGGTGAACATTACATTCTTTTCAAAATAATCAAGTAATTTAATAAATTTAAAAAATGCATTTTCTTTTTTTAAGTAGAAAATCATATTTTTCAACTGTATTGTGCACGATTTCTAGACACAAATGTTGCAATTTTAAAAATATAAAAAATTGTTTAAATTAAGCTAGATACTTCATCGTGAACCATATATTATTTTCAAAAAAATCAAATAATTAATGTATTCAAAATATGCATTTTCATTTTATAAGTAAGAAACACCCTAATTTTCAAGTGTATGTGGTACACGATTTCTAGAAACAATGATGCAATTTTAAAAATATAAAAAATTATGTTAATTAAGCTAGAAACTTCATGGTAAATAATAGATTGTTTTCAAAATAATCAAATGATTTATAAATTTAGAATATGCATTTTAATTTTTAAAGTAAAAAAAACCATATTTTTGAAGTGTATAGTATACGATTTTTAGAAACAATGTTGCAATTTTAAAAATATAAAAAAGTATATAAATTTAGCTAGAAACCTCATTATAAATAGTACATTGTTTTCAAAATAATCAAATGATTTAATTAATTTAAAATATGCGTTTTCATTTTGAAAGTTTAAAACACCCTTATTTTCACGTGTATAGTACACGATTTCTAGAAAAAAATTTATAATCTTAAAAATTTGAATAATTATGTAAATTAATCTAGAAACTTAACGGTGAACAACTAATTATTTTAAAAACTTAAAAAACACATTTTCATATTTAAATTAAAAAACACCCTAATTTTCAAGATAGTACACGATTACTAGAAACAAATGTTGAAATTTTAAAGATATATAAAATTATTTTAATTATGCTAGAACTTTCATGGTTAAAATATAGTTTTTTCAAAAAAAAATAATTAATAAATTTAAAGTATACATTTTAATTTTTAAAGTTAAAAACACCCTAATTTTCAAGTGTATAGTACACGATTACTAGAAACAAATGTTGAAATTTTAAAAATATATAAAATTATTTTAATTAAGCTAGAACTTTCATGGTGAACAATATATCGTTTTCAAAAAAAGAAATAATTAATAAATTTAAAGTATACATTTTAGTTTTTAAAGTGAAAAACACCCTAATTTTCAAGTGTATAGTACACGATTTCTAGATACAAATGTAGTAATTTTAAAACTAATTTTTTTTTGTAAATTAAGTTAGAAAATTCATGGTAAACTTTACATTATTTTCAAAATAATCAAGTAATTTACTAAATTGAAAATATGCATTTTCATTTTAAAAGTAAAGAACACCCTAGTTTTAAAGTGTATACGATTTTTAGAAACAATGTTGCAATTTTAAAAATATAAAAAGGTATGTAAATTAAGCTAGAAACTTCATTGTAAAGAAATAAAAAGGAATGAAATGAAATGAAAAGAAATAAAAAGAGATCATGGCATGTATTCATACATGATGTTGTCATTGCATGCATTGTATATGAATGTGTGATTTGTATGTGTATGTGTTATGTGTATGATATGTGATTGCTACGGTGTATATTTGGGGAGTTTTCCAGTTAGACTGGCTGCAATACTGACTTAAAATGTTTTAGTTAGACCGGGGGTTACTCGGTTATATGTTTTACATATAACTGACAGTCTCAGTATTGCAGGTATCAGGAGATTTTGGAGCTAAAGCAAAGGATGAGAAAAAGCTATAGGAATTCCTTAGAAGTAGTCTTACATGGTGAAACTAAGATTTTATTCAGATGATATATTGTTCAGCTGTATAGAAAATTGTAAAATAAATAAAGAAATGTTTCCGCTCGTATTTTAAATATGAAACAAAGTGGCAAGTTTTGGTAGTTTCAAGGAAAGAAAAAAACTTTAAGCATCAGATTTCTTTTCAAATGTAATATTTTCCGTAACTACTCTTACCAAAAATTAGGGTGTTACAATTACTAGAAACAAATGTTGAAATTTAAAAAATATATAAAATTATTTTAATTAAGAAGGACTTTCATGGTGAAAAATATAGTATTTTCAAAAAAAAAATAATAAATTTAAAGTATACGTTTTAATTTTTAAAGTTAAAAACACCCTAATTTTCAAGTGTATAGTACACGATTTCTAGATACAAATGTAGTAATTTTAAAACTAAAAAAAATTGTGTAAATTAAGCTAGAAACTTCATGGTGAACATTACATTCTTTTCAAAATAATCAAGTAATTTAATAAATTTAAAAAATGTATTTTCTTTTTTTAAGTAAAAAATCATATTTTTCAACTGTATAGTGCACGATTTCTAGACACAAATGTTGCAATTTTAAAAATATAAAAAATTATTTAAATTAAGCTAGATACTTCATGGTGAACCATATATTATTTTCAAAAAAATCAAATAATTAATGTATTCAAAATATGCATTTTCATTTTATAAGTAAGAAACACCATAATTTTCAAGTGTATGTGGTACACGATTTCTAGAAACAATGTTGCAATTTTAAAAATATAAAAAATTATGTTAATTAAGCTAGAAACTTCATGGTAAACAATACATTGTTTTCAAAATAATCAAATGATTTATAAATTTAGAATATGCATTTTAATTTTTAAAGTAAAAAAAACCATATTTTTTAAGTGTATAGTATACGATTTTTAGAAACAATCTTGCAATTTTAAAAATATAAAAAATTATATAAAAACTTCATGGTAAACTTCATTGTAAACAGTACATTGTTTTCAAAATAATCAAATGATTTAATAAATTTAAAATATGCGTTTTCATTTTGAAAGTTTAAAACACCCTTATTTTCAAGTGTATAGTACACGATTTCTAGAAAAAAATTTATAATCTTAAAAATTTGAATAATTATATAAATTAATCTAGAAACTTCACGGTGAACAACTAAATATTTTAAAAACTTAAAAAACACATTTTCATATTTAAATTAAAAAACACCTAATTTTCAAGTGTATAGTACACGATTACTAGAAACAAATGTTGAAATTTTAAAAATATATGAAATTATTTTAATTAAGCTAGAACTTTCATGGTGAACAATATAGTGTTTTCAGAAAAAAATGATTAATAAATTTAAATTATACTTTTTAATTTTTAAAGTTAAAAACACCCTAATTTTAAAGTGTATAGTACCCAATTTCTAGATACAAATGTTGTAATTTTAAAACTAAAAAAAAATTGTGTCAATTAATCTAGAAACTTCAGGGTAAACCTTACACTGTTTTCAAAATAATCAAGTAATTTAATAAATTTAAAATATGCATTTTTATTTTTAAAGTAAAGAACACCGTATTTTTAAAGTATATAGTACACGATTTCTAAAAACAATGTTTCAATTTTAAAAATATAAAAAATTATGTAAATTAAGCTAGAAACTTCATGGTAAACAATACATAGGTTTCAAAATAATAAAATGATTTAAAAAATTTAACATATGCGTTTTCATTTTTAAATTAAAAAACACCCTATTTTTCAAGTGTATAGTACACGATTTCTAGAAAAAAATTTATAATCTTAAAAGTTTGAAAAATTATGTAAATTAATATAGAAACTTCACAGTTAACAACATATTATTTTCATACATTTAAAAAACACATTTTCATATTTAAATTAAAAAACACCATATTTTTCAAATGTATAGTACACGATATCAAGAAACAAATCTTGCAAGTTTAAAAATCTAAAAAAATTGTGTAAATTAAGCTATGAACTTCATGGCAAACAACACATTGTTTTAAAAATAAACCAAATAATTTTATAAATTAAAAATATGCATTTTCTTTTTTTATATAAAAAACCATATTTTTCAAATGTTGCAATTTTAAAAACATAAAAAATTGTTTAAATTAAGCTAGATACTTTATAGTGAACCATACATTATTTTAAAAAAAATAAAATAATTAATGTATTCAAAATAAGCATTTTCATTTTATAAGTAAAAAACACCCTAATTTATAAGTGTATAGTACACGATTTCTAGAAACAATGTTGGAATTTATAAAATATAAAAAATTATGTTAATTAAGCTAGATACTTCATTGTAAAAAGTACATTGTTTTGAAAATAATCAAATGATTTAATAAATTTAAAATATGCGTTTTCATTTTGAAAGTTAAAAACACCCTTATTTTCAAGTGTATAGTACACGATTTATAGAAAAAATTTATAATCTTAAAAATTTGAATAATTATTTAAATTAATCTAAAAACTTAATGGTGAACAACTAATTTTTTTAAAAACTTAAAAAACACATTTCATATTTAAATTAAAAAACACCCTAATTTTCAAGTGTATAGTACACGATTACTAGAAACAAATGTTGAAATTTTATAAATATATAAAGTTATTTTAATTAAGCTAGATCTTTCATGGTGAACAATATAGTGTTTTCAGAAAAAAAAATGATTAATAAATTTAAAGTATACGTTTTAATTTTTAAAGTTAAAAACATCCTAATTTTCAAGTGTATAGCACACGATTTCTAGATACAAATGTAGTAATTTTAAAACTAAAAAAAAATTGTGTAACTTAAGCTAGAAACTTCATGGTAAACATTACATTGTTTTCAAAATAATCAAGTAATTTAATAAATTTAAAATATGCATTTTCATTTTAAAAGTAAAGGACACCCTATTTTTAAAGTGTAAAATACACGATTTCTACAATCAATGTTGCAATTTTAAAAATATAAAAAACTATGTAAATTAAGCTAGAAACTTCATGGTAAACAAAACATTTCTTTCAAAATAATCAAATGATTTAATAAATTTAAAATATGCGTTTTCATTTTTAAAGTAAAAAATACCCTATTTTTCAAGTGTATATAGTACACGATTTCTAGAAAAAAAATTTGTAATCTTAAAAATTTTAAAAATTATGTAAATTAATATCGAAACTTCACGGTGAACAACATATTATTTTAATCAATTTAAAAAACACATTTTCATATTTAAATTAAAAAACACCATATTTTTCAAGTGTATAGTATACGATTTTTAGAAACAATGTTGCAATTTTAAAAATATAAAAAATTATGTAAATTAAGCTAGAAACTTTGTTTTAAACAGTACATTGTTTTCAAAATAATCAAATGATTTAATAAATTAAAAAAATGTGTTTTCATTTTTAAAGTTAAAAACACCCTTATTTTCAACTATATAGTACACGATTTCTAGAAAAAAAATTATAATCTTAAAAATTTGAATAATTATATAAATTAATCTAGAAAATTACTGGTGAACAACTAATTATTTTAAAAACCTAAAAAACACATTTTCATATTTAAATTAAAAAACACTAATTTTCAAGTGTATAGTACACGATTTCTAGAAACAAATGTTGAAATTTTAAAAATATATAAAATTATTTTAATTAAGATAGAATTTCATGGTGAACAATATTATTTTTTCAGAAAAATAAAATAAGTAATAAACACCCTAATTTTCAAGTGTATATAGTACACGATTTCTAGATACAAATGTTGTAATTTTGAAACTAAAAATAATTGTGTAAATTAAACTAGAAACTTTATGGTAAACATTACATTGTTTTCAAAATAATCAAGTAATTTAATAAATTTAAAATATACATTTTTATTTTTAAAGTAAAGAACACCCTATTTTTAAAGTGTAGTACACGATTTCTAGAAACAATTTTGCAATATTAAAAATATAAAAAATTATGTAAATTAAGCTTGAAACTTCATGGTAAACAATACATTGCTTTCAAAATAATCAAATGATTTAATAAATTTAAAATATGCGTTTTCATTTTTAAAGTAAGAAACACCCTATTTTTCATGTGTATAGTACACGATTTCTAGTAAAATATTTGTAATCTTAAAAATTTGAAAAATTATGTAAATTAATATAGAAACTTCACGGTGAACAACACATTATTTTAATAAATTTTAAAAACAAATTTTCATATTTAAATTAAAAAACACCATATTTTCAAGTGTGTAGTACACACTAGAAACAATGTTGCAGATTTAAAAATATAAAAAATTATTTAAATTAAGCTAGAAACTACTTGGTAAACAATGCATTGTTTTCAAAATAATCAAATGATTTAATAAATTTAAAATATGCGTTTTTTTTTTAAAGTAAAAAACATCTTATTTTTCTAGTGTATAGTACACGATTTCTAGAAAAAATTGTAATCTTAAAAATTTGAAAAATTATGTAAATTAATATAGAAACTTCACGGTGAACAACACATTATTTTAATAAATTTAAAAAACACATTTTAATATTTAAATTAAAAAAATACCATATTTTTCAAGTGTATAGTACACGATTTCAAGAAACAAATGTTGCAAGTTTAAAAATCTAAAAAATTGTCTAAATTAAGCTATGAACTTCATGGCAAACAACAAATTGTTTTAAAAATAAATCAAATAATTTTAGAAATTAAAAAATGCATTTTCTTTTTTAAAGTAAAAAACCATATTTTTCAAGTGTATAGTGCATGATTTCTAGAAACAAATGTTTCAATTTTAAAAATATAAAAAATTGTTTAAATTAAGCTAGATACTTCATGGTGAACCATACATTGTTTTCAAGAAAAATAAAAAAATCAATGTATTTAAAATATGCAATTTAATTTTATAAGTAAAAAATGTAACATCTTAAATTTCTAATTTTTTATAATAAATTATTTAGATTCACAAACTCACTCTTAAGGGGCTATTTAAGAAAAGATAAGGAATTTGGGAAAGTAGAATAAATTAGAAAGCAAATTGGATTAGGGGGGAAAGAACTAGATTATAATAAAAATAGAGATTTAATGGGTAACAAAATGAGAATTTAGGGATTTGGTTGCAATCCTTAAGAAATTAGAGGGAAGGACTAGGTTGAAATTTTATAAAGTGCCATGAGGGACCACTTTGCAAGATTTAGAAACTAGGTAAGTGAGGCAAAACCCTCACTTCCCCTTCTCCCATTCTCATTTCAGCCCACACAAAGACCATACTCTTTCTCTCTAGTTCTTCATCCCATCCTCAAACCCTCTCCTAATCCTTGATCAATCTCATCATAGAAGCTCAATTCCATGTTGTTTCCTTAAGAAATCATCATCACCAAGCCACAAGGAAGGTAATTCTTCTCTTTAATTGAACATGCAAGCCCCTTACTTCCTTCCTAATTCTCGCCCCTTTCTCCCTTCCCCACTCTCTTTACTTATCATTTTCACACTTGCCCTCCTAGGGTTGCCCAAGCCCAAGAGAGATGAAGCTTCTCCTTCTTTGATTCTTCACCATTGGAGCTTGAAGAAGGCATTTGGGAGCTTAGAGAAGCCATTGAAGTGCCTAGGTAAGCCATGCACCCTCATCTCCCATTCTTTGATAAAGCTCCATTTTGGGGTAAATGGGCTTTTGATCCTCTTCTCTAACATGAAAACCCTAAAATGAGTTCCTAAGGGTGCTAATGACTCTTATTTGGGGGTATTTGGGGATTCCCAAGTCTAGTAGTGGAGATTGAAGGATTTGGTGGAGCTTGAGAACAAGAAGTGCTTAGGGACTCAAAGTTTCAAGGTAGCCCCACTAAACCCCAATAGACTAGTTAGGAAATAGAAAATGGTATGAGGTTAGGTTTGAAATTGTGAAACTATAGGATTTAGTTTTAATGTATGTGGCTTGATATTGGACCATTGTGAATAAGTATAATAAATTGTGATTTTGGCTTGTTTGTGTGTGTATGAGTGCTAATGTGAAGTTGAATTTTGAAGCAATTGATATTTGAATCATGCTAAATGGCACTTGATTTATGATAATTTGATTGCATATGTGTGAATTTGTTGTGCTATAATGTGGGTAGTGTTTTGGAAGTTAGAATGGGGTCAAGGAATGAGGCTAAAAGGCAAGAAGTTGAAATTTTGGTGAAATTCGCAAAAGCTATCATCTGGGGCTAGGGCTCGCCAGGAGAAAATTTTGGGCAGCAGTGAATGGAAGTCTGGCGCTCGAGCGCCAGGATGGGGCTCGAGCATCAGGATAAAATTTCTGGCAGTGAAAAATGGGCGTCTGGTGCTCAAGCGCCATAATGGGCGCTTAAGCGCCAGTACTCTGTACTTCCTTGACCTGTTTTAGCTTCTAAAATGCATTCTAACCTATTTCTAAGATAGGAATGAATGGAAATAGGCTTATAAGACTTAGTAACATGTATTAGGGTCATGAAATTATTATGATAAGTAGAGTGTTATGACATGGATGGAAAGTGATTTAATTAATGAGTAATGAAATTGCAATGTCATGAATGATGAATGACGAATGTTGTATGCAAATGATATGGGTTGAATGTGAAATGCATCATAGTATTTTATGTGAAATGAAAATGAAATTTAAAGACAAGTTTAAGCTTTCCCCCATCAACGGATGTTGAGTAAGCGGGTTGAGTTCCACCGGTCAGACACCGGGTAAGTGGACAAGCATGAAAAGATTGAGAATGTAGGGTCTCCCAATGAACGGGGTAAGATGACTTGAACTAGTAGGGTTGCCCTGTGACTGGGCAGATGACCCGAAAGAAAGGACTATTCCAATGAACGTGTAAGGAAGTCCTGGGCTATTCCCAATGAACGGGGTCAAGATAGCCCGACAGTTAATCACAGTAGGGACGCTTGCCGTGGTCCATGATTGAGCTCAAATGCGCGTTGCTGCCATGCGCCTAAGGAGAAGTCTTATGCACGAGACTTCCGTAAAAGACTAATGAAAAGAAATGAAACAAGTATGATAATGAAAGATCATGGCATGCATACATCCATAATTGTCATAGCATGCATTATGTATGAGTTGTTGCATTGATTGTGGATTGAATTGTGTGTTAGGGATTAAATGGGGTGTTTTCCAGTTAGACTGGCTGCGATATGGTATAAAACTTTTTTCAAAAATGCCGGGGGTTACTCAGTTATATGTTTACATATAATTGACGGTTACCATATCGCAGGTATTGGAAGATTGTGAAGCAAAAGCCACAGATGGGATGAGCTGTGGGGTTTTCTTAGGTATAGCCACGCATAGTGAACCTAAGTTTCAAGTTCATATATTAATTTGTTCAGCTCTATAGGAATTCGTATAAATTGAAAGGCTTATAATTATTATTATTATTATTTTTATTAATTATGGTAAATTAGAATTTAGCGGAACTTATTATTATTATTATTATTATTATTATTATTATTATTACTATGAACTCATGTATTTTGATGGGGCATATGATAGTCCCTTAAACTAAGTGTTATGTAACATACGAAGGTGAACCATCTATGATGCATATTACTTGACAATGTTTTAAAAAAAAATAAAATTTAGCCTTAAATTTCATTAGGTGTTACAAAAAACACCATAATTTTAAAGTGTATAGTACACGATTTCTAGAAACAAATGTTGAAATTCTAAAACTATATAAAATTGTTTTAATTAAGCTAGAAATTTCATGGTGAACAATATAGTGTTTTCAAAAAAATCAAATAATTTATAAATATAAAGTATACGTTTTAATTTTTAAAGTTAAAAACACCCTAATTTTCAAGTGTATAGTACACGATTTCTAGATACAAAAGTTGTAATTTTAAAACTAGAAAACATTGTGTAAATTAAGGTAGAAACTTCATTGTAAACATTACATTGTTTTCAAAATAAGCAATTAATTTAATAAATTTAAAATATGCATTTTAATTTTTAAAGTAAAAAACACCTTATTTTTGAAGTGTATAATACACGATTTCAAGAAACAATGTTGCAATAAAAAATTATGTAAATTAAGCTAGAAACTTCATGGTAAATAATATATTGTTTTCAAAATAATCATATGATTTAATAAATTTAAAATATGCATTTTCATTTTTAAAGTAAAAAACACCTGACTTTTCAAGTGTATAGTACACAATTTCTAGAAAAAAATTTGTAATCTTAAAAATTTGAAAAATTATGTAATTAATCTAAAAACCTCATGGTGAACAACACATTATTTTAATAAATTTAAAAAACACATTTTCATATTTAAATTAAAAAATATCATATTTTTCAAGTGTATAGTACAGGATTTCAAGAAACAAATGTTGTAAGTTTAAAAATCTAAAAAATTGTTGAAATTAAGCTATGAACTTCATGGAAAACAACACATTGTTTTAAAAATAAATCAAATATTTTTATTAATTAAAAAAATGCGTTTTCATTTTTAAAGCAAAAAATCATATTTTTCAAGTGTATAGTGTACGATTTCTAAAAACAAATGTTGCAATTTTAAAAATATAAAAAATTGTTTAAATTAAGCTAGATACTTTATCGTAAACCATACATTGTTTTTTAAAAAATTAAATAATTAATGTACTTAAAATAATCATTTCATTTTTTAAGTAAAAAACACCCTAATTTTCAAGTGTATATTATACGATTTCTAGAAACAAATGTTGAAATTTTAAAAATATATAAAATTTTTTTAATTAAGCTAGAAATTTCATGGTGAAAAATATAGCATTTTCAAAAAAATCAAATAATTAATAAATTTAAAGTATACGTTTTAATTTTTAAAGTTAAAAACACCATAATTTTGAAGTGTATAGTACACGATTTCTAGATAGAAATGTTGTAATTTTAAAACTAGAAAACATTGTGTAAATTAAGCTAGAAACTTCATGGTAAACATTACATTATTTTCAAAATAAGCAAGTAATTTAATAAATTTAAAATAATCATTTTCATTTTTAAAGTAAAAAACACCCTATTTTTGAAGTGTATAGTATACGATTTCAAGAAACAATGTTGCAATTTTTTAAATACAAAAAATTATGTAAATTTAGCTATGAACTTTATGGTAAACAATACATTGTTTTCAAAATAATCAAATGATTTAACAAATTTTAAATTAGCGTTTTCATTTTTAAAGTAAAAAACACCCTATTTTTCAAGTGTATAGTACACGATTTCTAGAAAAAAAATTGTAATCTTAAAAATTTGAAAAATTATGTAACTTGATCTAGAAACTTCATGGTGAACAAAACATTATTGTAATAAATTTAAAAAACACATTTTCAAATATAAGTTAAAAAACACCATATTTTTCAAGTGTATAGTACACGATTTCAAGAAACAATGTTGCAATTTTAAAAATATAAAAAATTATGTAAATTAAGCTAGAAACTTCATGGTAAACAATACATTGTTTTCAAAATAATCAAATGATTTAATAAATTTAAAATATGCATTTTCATTTTTAAAGTAAAAAACCATATTTTTCAAGTGTATAGTGCACGATTTCTAGAAACCAATGTTGCAATTTTAAAATATAAAAAATTGTTTAAATTAAGCTATGTAACATCCCAAATTTTAAAGTTTCTAGAGTAAATTATTTAAACTTACAAGTTATGTCCTTAGGGGGTTATTTTAGAAAAGATAAGGAATTTAGGGAACTAAAATGAATTATAAAGCATATAGGATTAGGGGAAGAAGACTAGGTTATGAAATAAATACAACTAGAGGTTTAAAATGTAGCAAGGTGGACTTAGGAGATTAAAATATAAAATTAGAAAGTTGTAGTTAAGTCCTTGTGGTTTTATTTATTTAAATTATGTTAATTTGGACTTTAATTAAATTTTATAAAGACAAGGACTTATGTGCAATTTTTAATAAATTAAAACTAAAGACTACACTTTTACCATGCACCCTCCCTCACCTAACCACACACCCTCACCTATATCTCACTTTCTCACAGCCTCACAGCCACACACACACAAAACACAATGAAAAAGAAAATGGGAAGAGGGTGGCGAGAAAGAAGGAGAAATTGGTGGTGACCACCATTTTGGGTGGTTGCATGGTGGCCTTCTGGCCGCCGGTTGCCGCCGGAGCAGTTGAAGAAAATGATCTACGCGTCGGGAACTCCAATTCTACCGGTTTAGAATCTTCCACGATAAAATTTAGAGATTGAGGTTAGAGCTCCAATTTTAAGGTAACCCCACTAAACCCCAAACTTAAAACTTTAATTAGGGAAATTAGGAATTTGAGGTTTTATGATGTTAGGTTTTGGACTTGACTTGGTTAGATGACATGGATTTAGCTTGTATGAATATTGGTGTTAAATTAACATGACATATTTCTTGTGTTCTTGAAGTGTGAAGTTGATCTTGGTTGAATTGGTTCTATATGTGTGGGGTTGATGCATTTATGTTGATTCTTTGTTTGGATATTGGATTGTGAATGTGAATGTATGAGAATGATCTTGATGATAATGTGAATTTGATGAAATTGGATTTTGGTCATCCTTGTGAATTGATCTTTCGGTGATTTATATTGAATTAGATGAAGTTAATATGATTTTGAGGAATTGAGATGGAAGGCAGGATTGAAATTTGTGAAAATTTGATTAATACCATTTTCCCCTGTTTTGGAACAATTTGAACTGCATTTTTGAATTGGTTTTAATTGGAATTTGACTTCGTGGTCTTCATGAGAGTTGTATAGCATCCTGTTAGCTTTCAAATTCTTTTGTTTTCATTCAATTTGGAGGTCTAAAATTCTAGTTATGACCAAATTACTGAGACAGAGTCTATATGAAAGTATCTATTTTGTTGATTGCACATACCTGTTAAAGATGATTGTTTTTGACAATTAAATTTTTAGAACTGGGTTTTATGGTCTTCATAATAGTTGTAGAGACTTCTCTTATCTTTCAAATGCTTTTGGTTTCATTCTATTTGGAGGTCTACAACTCAAGTTATGACCAAAATACGAACAGGGGTGCGCACACATTCCTAGGCTGTGCGCACAAGATTGGACAGCAGCTCCAGGGGGAATTAAGGTGTGCACAAGTTGGAAAGCTGTGCGCACAACTGGAGGCAGCAAGAAAAAACACAATTAAGGTGCGCACAGCTGAGCAAAGTGTGCACATAGCTGGGGGAGAAATTCAATCCCACACCCTTCTAGCCTTCATTCTTCAACTCCTTTCATCTCTAGCTTCATTCTTTAAGTCTAGTCTTCAAAGATCAACACTTCTCCATGCTTATTCCTACATGAACATAATCAAACAAATTGCAATATAAACATCATGAATCCATTTCTAGGATAGGAATGAATGAAATTAGGTTCATGTGACTTATAAACATGCAATAGGGTCATGGAATTGTGCTACATGTTATGACCTAAGTGGTGTATTCTTTGATTGATGTTTTATATAATTAAGATGTGATGAATGATGAGTGTTGAACATGTTGAATGCAATTAATGTGAGATGTATGTTTGATGCATGATAACATGTAATGTGGAAACAAATGATAAGAGAAATGCTTCCCCCATCAACCTTGGTTGAGAAAGTGGGTTGAGTCCCACCGGAAGTAGACCAGGTAAGTGGACAAGCATGAATAAGAGAAATGATTTGGGAGCTATTACCGGAAGGCGTAATAGTTCTTGCAGACCTGTAATGGGTGATGACTCTGAGAAAGAGAAACAATTGGGGGCTATTGCCGGAAGGGGTGATAGTCCTTGCAAACCTCTATTCGAGGTGAGGCATGGACTCTAGTTAAGGACGCTTACCAGGGTTTGCAGAGAGCTCTAGAGTGTTATTGCCACGCACATGGTGGATTCTCGCGTGCACTAGGTTTCCCATTAAAAAGAAGTGAAATGAAAAGAAATAAAAAGAGATCATGGCATGCATACATACATGATGTTGTCATTGCATGCATTGAATATGAATGTGTGGTTTGTATGTGTATGTGCCATGTGTATGATATGTGATTTCTAGGGTGTATATTTGGGGAGTTTTCTAGTTAGACTGACTGCAATACTAATTTAAAATATTTTTAGTTAGACTGGTGGTTACTCGATTATATGTTTTACATATAACTGACGGTTTTAGTATTGCAGGTATCAGGAGATTTTGGAGCTAAAGCAATGGATGAGGAAAAACTATAGGAATTCCTTAGAAGTAGCCATTCATGGTGAAACTAAGATTATTATTCAGATGTTATATTGTTCAGCTGTATAGGAAATTATAATTTAATAAAAGAACGTTTCCGCTTGTATTTTAAATGAAACCAAGTAGCAAATTTTGGTAGTTTCAAGAAAAATTTTAAGTATCATATTAATTTTAAAGGTAATATTTTTCGTAACTACTCTTTACAAAAATTAGGGTGTTATATTATGGTATCAGAGCAGTTTGATCCATCGGACTGTAATGACAATGAGTCTATAGTCAGCTGAACGATTAATATTCTGAACATATCTATTAGGCGTGTCATAAGCTTTGAAGGAACGTGTAGCTAATATTGAGTCTGATCAACTGAATATTAGTGCATGAGAGTAGAAGTTATGATTACTAATGGATAGGAATTATCTTTAAATGGATTGTTCTTCTTTTAGTATCTTTCATGGAAGTAGGATGAAAAATTGGGATACAGGTGTACCGGTGTTTATGATTGTAAGATATTAGACCTGGCCAGTTCAGTACCTTAGTCACAGCATTGATACATCTGTAACCAATGGATTCAAGCCACTAGCTTAGAATGTGTACTAAGTAGAAACTGTCTTAAGGATAAATGTGGTTAGCCTTCTAGAATATAGATAGTGCGAAATTAGTGTAAAGTTTATGTGGATTTAGGTTTCTCAAAGTTAAATTATCCCCGAATTGGTAAGGAAACCAAGAGGAAGGAAGGACTTTAGAGAGTCGGGTAGTGGTAAACTCACAATAACAACTAAGGGGGCTATGTGTATCCTTAGTAGGATTCATGTTAGGAAGATATACTCGATGAAAAATTGGTTAAGTATAGGAATAGATCATGTCAGTAAAGCATGAGGAACTCCATCCCATTTTCTTTCATTTAAGTTTCCTCTAGGACTTAAATTCCTTAAACTCTAGTACACGTTTTCAAGAAACAAATGTTGTAAGCTTAAAAATCTAAAAAATTGTGTAAATTAAGCTATGAACTTCATGGAAAACAACACACTGTTTTAAAAATAAATCAAATAATTTTATAAATTAAAAAAAATACTTTTTCATTTTTAAAGTAAAAAGCCGTATTTTTCAAGTGTATAGTGCACGATTTCTAGAAACAAATGTTGCAATTTTAAAAATATAAAAAATTGTTTAAGTTAAGCTAGATACTTGATGGTGAACCATACATTGTTTTAACAAAAATCAAATAATTAATGTATTTTAAAATATGCATTTTAATATTTTAATAAAAAACACCCTAATTTTCAATTGTATAGTACACGATTGCTAGAAACAAATGTTGAAATTTTAAAAATATATAAAATTGTTTTAATTAAGCTAGAAACTTCATGGTGAACACTATTGTGTTTTAAAAAAATAGAATAATTAAAAAATTTTAAGTATACGTTTTAATTTTTAAAGTTAAAAACACCCAAAATTTCAAGAGTATAGTACACGATTACTAGATACAAATGTTGTAAGTTTAAAACTAGAAAAAATTGTGTAAATTAAGCTAAAAACTTCATGATAAACACTACAATGTTTTAATTTTTAAAGTATTCGTTTTAATTTTTAAAGTTAAAAACACCCTAATTTTAATGTGTATAGTATACGATTTCTAGATCCAAATGTTGTAATTTTAAAACTAGAAAACGTAGTGTAAATTAAGCTAGAAACTTCATGGTAAACATTACATTGTTTTCAAAATAAGCAAGTAATTTAATAAATTTAAAATATGCATTTTCATTTTTAAAGTAAAAAACACCCTATTTTTGAAGTGTATAGTACATGATTTCAAGAAACAATGTTGCAATTTTAAGGATATAAAAAATTATGCAAATTAAGATAGAAACTTCATGGTAAACAATACATTGTCTTCAAAATAATCAAATGATTTAATAAATTTAAAATATGCGTTTTCATTTTTTAAGTAAAAAACACCCTATTTTTCAAGTGTATAGTACACGATTTCTAGAAAAAAATTTGACATCCTAAAACATTGAAAAATTATGTAAATTAATCTAGAATCTTCACGGTGAACAAAAAATTATTTTAATAAATTTAAAAAACACATTTTCATATTTAAATTAAAAATCACCATATTTTTTAAGTGTATATAGTACAAGATTTCAAGAAACAAATGTTGCAAGTTTAAAAATCTAAAAAATTGTCTAAATTAAGCTATGAACTTCATGGAAAAAAACCAATTATTTTAAAAATAAATCAAATAATTTTATTAATGGAAAAATGCATTTTCATTTTTAAAGTAAAAAACCATATTTTTCAAGTGTATAGTGCACGATTTCTAGAAACAAATGTTGTAATTTTAAAAATATAAAAATTGTTTAAATTAGACTAGATACTTCATGGTGAATCATACATTGTTTTAAAAAAAATCAAATAATTAATGTATTTAAAATAAGCATTTTCATTTTTTAAGTAAAAAAAAACACCCTAATTTTCAAGTGTATATAGTACACGATTTCTAGAAACAAATGATGAAATTTTAAAAATATATAAAATTGTTTTAATTAAGCTAGAAATTTCATGGTGAAAAATATATAGCATTTTAAAAAAAATCAAATAATTAATAAATTTAAAGTATACGTTTTAATTTTTAAATTTAAAAACACCCTAATTTTAAAGTGTATAGTACACGATTCCTAGATACAAATGTTGTAATTTTAAAACTAGAAAACATTGTGTAAATTAAGCTAGAAACTTCATGGTAAACATTATATTGTTTTCAAAATAAGCAAGTAATTTAATAAATTTAAAATATGCATTTTCATTTTTAAAGTAAAAAACACCCTATTTTTGAAGTGTATAGTACAGGATTTTAAGAAACAATGTTGCAATTTTAAAGATATAAAAAATTATGTAAATTGAGATGGAAACTTCATGGTAAACAATACATTGTTTTCAAAATAATCAAATTATTTAATAAATTTAAAATATGCGTTTTCATTTTTAAAGTAAAAATCACCCTATTTTTCACTACACGATTTCTAGAAAAAAAATTGAAAACCTAAAAATTTGAAAAATTATGTAAATTAATCTAGAAGCTTCACGGTGAACAACACATTATTTTAATAAATTTAAAAGAAAAACATTTTCATATTTAAATTAAAAAACACAATATTTTTCAAGTGTATAGTACACGATTTCAAGAAACAAATGTTGCAAGTTTAAAAATCTAAATAATTGTGTAAATTAAGCTATGAAATTCATGGAAAACAACAAATTGTTTTAAAAATAAATCAAATAATTTTATTAATTAAAAAAAAATGTTTTCATTTTTAAAGTAAAAAACCATATTTTTCAAGTGTATAGTGCATGATTTCTAGAAACAAATGTTGCAAATTTAAAAATATAAAATATTGTTTAAATTAAGCTAGATAATTCATGGTGAACCATACACTGTTTTGAAAAAAATCAGATAATTATTGTATTTAAAAAAGAATTTTCATTTTTTAAGTAAAAAACATCCTAATTTTCAAGTTTATAGCACACGATTTATAGAAACAAATGTTGAAATTTTAAAAATATATAAAATTGTTTTAATTAAGCTAGAAAATTCATGGTGAAAAATATAGTGTTTTCAAAAAAAAATAATAAAAAAATTTAAAGTATACATTTTAATTTTTAAAGTTAAAAACTCCCAAATTTTCAAGTGTATAGTGTATGATTACTAGATACAAATGTTGTAAGTTTAAAACTAGAAAAAATTGTGTAAATTAAGCTAGAATCTTCATGGTAAACATTAAATTGTTTTTAAAATAATCAAGTAGTTTAATAAATTTAAAATATGCATTTTCATTTTTAAAGTAAAAAACACTCTATTTTTGAAGTGTATAGTACACGATTTGTAGAAACAATGTTACTCTTTTAAAAATATAAAGAATTATGTACATTAAGCTAGAAACTTTTTGGTAAACAATACATTATTTTCATAATAATCAAATGATTTAATAAATTTAAAGTATGCATTTTCATTTTCAAAGTGAAAAACACCCTATTTTTCAAATGTATAGTACACAATTTCTAGAAAAAAATTTGAAATCCTTAAAATTTGAAAAATTATGTAAATTAATCTAGAAACTTCACGGTGAACAACACATTATTTTAATAAATTTTAAAAAAAAAATTTCATATTTAAATTAAAAAACACAATATTTTTCAAGTGTATAGTACACGATTTCAAGAAACAAATGTTGCAAGTTTAAAAATCTAAATAATTGTGTAAATTAAGATATGAACTTCATGGAAAACAAAACATTGTTTTAAAAATAAATCAAATATTTTTATTAATTAACAAAATTGTTTTCATTTTTAAAGTAAAAAACCATATTTTTCAAGTGTATAGTGCATGATTTCTAGAAACAAATGTTGCAATTTAAAAATATAAAAAATTGTTTAAATTAAGCTAGATACTTCATGGTGAACCATACACTGTTTTGAAAAAAATCAAATAATTAATGTATTTAAAAAAGCATTTTCATTTTTAAGTAAAAAACACCCTAATTTTTAAATGTATAGTACACGATTTCTAGAAACAAATGTTGAAATTTTAAAAATATATAAATGTGTTTTTATTAAGCTAGAAAATTCATGGTGAAAAATATATACTGTTTTAAAAAAATAATAAAAAAATTTAAAGTATACATTTTAATTTTTAAAGTTAAAAACACTCTAATTTTCATGTGTATAGTACACGATTACGAGATACAAATGTTGTAATTTTAAAACTAGAATAAATTGTGTAAATTAAGCTAGAAACTCCATGGTAAACATTACATTGTTTTCAAAATAATCAAGTGATTTAATAAATTTAAAATATGCATTTTCATTTTTAAAGTAAAAAACACCCTATTTTTGAAGAGTATAGTACAGGATTTCAAGAAACAATGTTGCAATTTTAAAGATATAAAAAATTATGTAAATTAAGATAGAAAATTCATGGTAAACAATACATTGTTTTCAAAATAATCAAATGATTTAATAAATTTGAAATATGCGTTTTCATTTTTAAAGAAAAAAACACCCTATTTTTCAACTGTATAGTATACGATTTCTATAAAAAAAATTTGAAATCCTAAAAATTTTAAAATTTATGTAAATTAATCTAGAAACTTCACGGTGAACAACACATTATCTTAAAAAATTTTAAAAACACATTTTCATATTTAAATTAAAAAACACCATGTTTTTCAAGTGTATAGTACACTATTTCAAGAAACAAATGTTGCAAGCTTAAAAATCTAAAAAATTGTGAAAATTAAGCTATGAACTTCATGAAAAACAACACATTGTTTTAAAAAAAATATTTTCATATTTAAATTAAAAAACAACATATTTTTCAAGTGTATAGTACACTATTTTTAGAAACAAATGTTACTAACACTTCATGGAGAACAATACAGTTTTTTAAAAAAACTTAAACAATTCATAAAATTAAAATATGCGTTTTGATTTTGAAGTTAAAAAACCATATTTTTCAAGTGTATAGTGCATGATTTCTAGAAACAAATGTTGCAATTTTAAAATATAAAAATTTGTTTAAATTAAACTAGATACTTCATGGCGAACCATACATTATTTTCAAAAAAAATTCAAATAATTAATGTATTTAAAATATGCATTTTCATTTTATAAGTAAAAAACACCCAATTTTCAAGTGTATAGTACACGATTTCTAGAAACAAATGTTAAAATTTTAAAAATATATAAAATTGTTTTAATTAAGCTAGAAAATTCATGGTGATCAATATAATGTTTTCAAGAAAATCAAATAATTAATAAATTTAAAGTATACGTTTTAATTTTTAAAGTTAAAAACACCGTAATTTTCAAGATACAAATGTTGTAATTTTAAAACTAGAAAAAATTGTGTAAATTAAGCTAGAAACTTGATGGTAAATATTACATTGTTTTTAAAATAATCAAGTAATTTAATAAATTTAAAATATGAATTTTTATTTTTAAAGTTAAAAACACCCTATTTTTTAAGTGTATTGTACACGATTTCTAGCAACAATGTTGCATTTTTAAAAATATAAAAAATTATGTAAATTAAGCTAGTAACTTTTTGGTAAACAATACATTGTTTTAAAAATAATCAAATGATTTAATAAATTTAAAATTTGTGTTTTCATTTTTAAAGTAAAAAACACCCTATTTTTCAAGTGTATAGTACATGATTTCTAGAAAAAAAATTTGTAATGTTAAAAATTTGAAAAATTATGTAAATAATCTAGAAACTTCACGGTAAACAACTTATTATTTTAATGTATTTAAAAAATATATTTTCATATTTATATTAAAAAACATCATATTTTTCAAGTGCATAGTACACGATTTCAAGAGACAAATGTTGTAAGTTTAAAAATCTAGAAAATTGTGTAAATTAAGCTATGAATATCATGGAAAACAAAAAATTATTTTAAAAATAAATCAAATAATTTGATAAATTAAAAAAAAATATTTTCATATTTAAATTTAAAAACACCATATTTTTCAAGTGTATAGTACACTATTTTTAGAAACAAATGTTACAATTTTAAAAATATAAAAATTATTTGAATTAAGCTAGACACTTCATGGTGAACATTACAATATTTTAACAAAAATCATATAATTAATAAAATTAAAATATGAATTTTCATTTTTAAAGTAAAAAAGCATATTTTTCAAGTGTATAGTGCACGATTTCTAGAAACAAATGTTGCAATTTAAAAAATAGAAAAAATTGTTTAAATTATTCTAGATACTTCATGGTGAACCATACATTATTTTTAAAAAAATCAAATAATTAATGTATTTAAAATATGCATTTTCATTTTATAAGTAAAAAACACCCTAATTTTCAAGTGTATAGTACACGATTTCTTGAAACAAATGTTGAAATTTTAAAAATATATAAAATTGTTTTAATTTAGCTAGAAATTTCATGGTGAACAATATAGTGTTTTTAAGAAAATCAAATAATTAATAAATTTAAAGTATACATTTTAATTTTTAAAGTTAAAAACACCCTAATTTTCAAGTGTATAGTACATGATTTCTAGACACAAATGTTGTAATTTTAAAACTAGAAAAAATTGTGTAAATTAAGCTAGAAACTTCATGGTAAACATTACATTATTTTCAAAATAATCAAGTAATTTAATAAATTTAAAATATTAATTTTCATTTTTAAAGTAAAAAACACCGTATTTTTGAAGTGTATAGTACACGATTTCTAGAAATAATGTTGCTTGTAACATCCCAATAAATTAAATGGTACATGCTTAGATTGATTACTAAGTATTAGGAAATTGGGTTAAAATAGAACAAAAATAAAAAGGGGGACCTACTCACAATTTTTAAAATATTGCAAAGTAGTCCTTCCCACATTAATAAATAGGGAAAAATCAAGAAAAGGACCCAAGTCCCCTTCACCCTCTCAAACTCGCCACTCTCTTCTCTCTAGGTTAGAAATTCTCCTCCTTCTCTCTATACCCACCACCCACATTCTCAATCCCAAGCCTTGCATGTGGTAATTTGGAGTCCTTAGGTCTCATCTTCCATTAAATTTCAGGTATTGGTAAGTAATTCCTATTCAACTCTTCCAATACTTGGTTCCTTTCTCCTCTACTCATTTGGGTGTGTGATCAATACTACTTAGGAACACCAAAAGAATCCAAGGAGCAAGCTAAAGGAAAGGGAAAAGAGGTGTTGGATTTGAGTTCCAAACCTTAGAGGAGAATTTCAAGAGCAAGGGCAAGAGGAGTTTCGAAAGGTAACCCCAATACCCCAATAGTATAGCTAGCTGGAAATTGTGAATGGTAGGATGAATTGTGTGATGCAAATTGTGATTGTGGCTTAAAATCATGTAAATTGTCTTGATGTTTGATGAAATTGGTTGTTTTGTTTCTATGTTAGTATGTTGCTTGCAATTGTGATTGTAATGTTTGAATGCACATTTGATGTTTGATGAAATGACTCACATAGATGGGTTTATGGTTTTGGAAGTTGAATTGGGTTAAAGGTTTAGGTTGGTTAGAAATAGGGCATGATTTTGATGAAATTCTGAGTGTTAATTCCGTGACTTTGAACTGAAATTTGAAGCATTTTTATTATGAGTTGGTCATCACGGTCTTCACAAGAGTTGTATACATTCCTCTTAGATTTTAAATTCCCTTGGTTTCACTCAATTTGGAGGTCTACAACTCTAGTTATGACTCAATTACTGAGACAGGGTCAATTATGAAGTATCTGTTTTGTTAAATGTGTTTCCCTATCAAAGATGGCTCTTTTTGGAAATCAAATGTTTAGAACTGGGTTTTGTGGTCTTCATAAGAGTTGTATACAATCCTCTGAGCTTTCAAACGCACTTGGTTTCACTCAATTTGGAGGTTTACAACTCTATTTATGCCCAAAATACCAAGATGATGCAGTTTTGATGAAAACTTGAATTTGGCTGTCAATGACTGGCGCTCAAGCGCCAGGGAAAATTCCTGGCAGCACGAAAAGTGTGTCTAGCGCTCAAGCGCCAGAGCCCTATACCTTCCTGACCCGTTTTAGCTTTTCAAAATGCATTGAACCCCTCCATGGACATGTTCTAAGGTTGGGATAGATGGAATTAGGCCACAATGCTTTCGAACCATGCAAAGAAACATGTGATTGTATGATGTTGAGTATGAATGATTGCCTTTTGTACGTGATGAATGATGTATATTTTTAAATATGATTAGTTTATGATGAATATGGGATACCCATGCAACATATGATCAACTCTCCTCTTAACAAGAGTATGTGTTAAGGTCTTGGTATGAAAAAGAGATTGAGATTGAAATTGCATTGGCTCATGCATTGTCATTCATGAACAAAATGGATTGCATATGCACCTTCGGGGGTGTTTGATCGGGCAGATTGAGGGTTCAAGGAGGGACGCTTCCTTGGACAACGAAGATCTCCATTAAGGGTGCGGACTGCCGGCACAAAAACTAATGATAAAGGAAATCATGCATAGCATTGCATTTCATTGACTCTATGATTTGAAAGTGCATGATAATGGTAAATTAGATGCTTGAATGTTGTTGTTGCTTAGCTATAGAATTGGGAAGGGTTTGCAACTTGTTGCATGTAACACTGTTTGAACATGTTTTAGATAAACTGGGGGTTACTGAGATATATGTCAAAGCACGTATCTCACGGTTACAGTGTTGCAAGTGATTCTGGAGACACAAGAGTAAAAGCCAAGATGTAGAAGGAATGTTTCAAGTAGATATCTGTCTTTTGTTTTGATAAATCTCATTGTAATATTTTGTTATGATGAACCTTCCAATTTTATTTTGTTAGACTCAGTTGTATGAACATAAGCCAAGTAGATTATGTGTAACTCTCACTATGGGGTGTAATATGTATTAGTTTAGTAGTTTCCATGAACTAGAGTCACATAATGTACAAAGTATGCCTATGTACACTTACTTAATACATGTGTTTTCCATTAATTATGACAGCTCAATTATTAGGATGTTACATTTGGTATCAGAGCAGTTCAAACCATTCAAACCGTGAGAGTTACAGTAGGCTAGTCTGTTTGGTGTTTTGAGTCTCATTCCGCTTCTTGGTAAACATATACTTTTAATGGAAAATTGTAATCTTAAAAATTTGAAAAATTATGTAAATTAATCTAGAAACTTCACGGTGAACAACACATTATTTTAATAAATTTAAAAAACACATTTTCATATTTAAATTAAAAAACACCATATTTTTCAAGTGCGTAGTACACGATTTCAACAAACAAATTTTGCAAGTTTAAAAATCTAAAAAATTGTGTAAAATAAGCTATGAACTTCATGGAAAACAACATATTGTTTTAAAAATAAATCAAATAATTTTATAAATTAAAAAATGGGTTTTCATTTTTAAAGTAAAAAACCATATTTTTCAAATGTATAGTGCACGATTTCTAGAAACAAATGTTGCAATATTAAAAATATAAAAAATTGTTTAAATTAAGCTAGATACTTCATGGTGAACCATACATTGTTTTAAAAAAAATCAAATAACTAATGTATTTAAAATATGCATTTTTATTTTTAAGTAAAAAATACCCTAATTTTCAAGTGTATAGTACACGATTTCTAGAAACAAATGTTAAAATTTTAAAAATATATAAAATTGTTTTAATTAAGCTAGAAATTTCATGGTGAACAATATAGTGTTTTCCAAAAAATCAAATAATTAATAAATTTAAAGTATACATTTTAATTTTTAAAGTTAAAAACACCCAAATTTTCAAATGTATAGTACACGATTACTAGATACAAATGTTGTAAGTTTAAAACTTGAAATAAATGTGTAAATTATGCTAGAAACTTAATGGTAAACATTACGTTGTTTTCAAAATAATCAAGTAATTTAATAAATTTAAAATATGAATTTTCATTTTTAAAGTAAAAAACACCCTATTTTTGGAGTGTATAGTACACGATTTCTAGAAACAATGTTGCTCTTTTAAAATATAAAAAATTATATAAATTATGCTAGAAAATTTTTGGAAAAAAATACATTATTTTAAAAATAATCAAATGATTTAATAAATTTAAAATATGCTGTTTCATTTTTAAAGTAAAAAAACACCATATTTTCAAGTGTATAGTACACGATTTCTAGAATAATATTTGTAATCTTAAAAATTTGAAAAATTATGTAAATTAATCTAGAAACTTCACGGTGAACAACACATTATTGTAATAAATTTAAAAAACACATTTTCATATTTAAATTAAAAAACACCATATTTTTCAAGTGCGTGGTACACGATTTCAACAAACAAATGTTGCAAGTTTATAAATCTAAAAAATTGTGTAAAATAAGCTATGAACTTCATGGAAAACAACACATTGTTTTAAAAATAAATCAAATAATTTTATAAATTAAAAAAATGCATTTTCATTTTTAAAGTAAAAAACCATATTTTTCAAATGTATAGTGGACGATTTTTAGAAACAAATGTTGCAATTTTAAAAATATAAAAAATTGTTTAAATTAAGCTAGATACATCATGGTGAACCATACATTGTTTTAAAAAAATTAAATAAATAATGTATTTAAAATATGCATTTTCATTTTTTAAGTAAAACACACCCTAATTTTCAAGTGTATAGTACACGATTTCTAGAAACAAATGTGGAAATTTTATAAATATATAAAATTGTTTTAATTAAGCTAGAAATTTCATGGTGGACAATATAATTTTTTCCAGATAATCAAATAATTAATAAATTTAAAGTATACGTTTGAATTTTTAAAGGTAATAACACCAAAATTTTCAAATGTATAGTACACGATTACTAGATACAAATGTTGTAAGTTTAAAACTAGAACCAAATGTGTAAATTAAGCTAGAAACTTCATGGTAAACATTACGTTGTTTTCAAAATAATCAAGTAATTTAATAAATTTAAAATATGAATTTTCATTTTTAAAGTAAAAAGCACCCTATTTTTGGAGTGTATAGTACACGATTTCTAGAAACAATGTTTCTATTTTAAAATATAAAAAATTATATAAATTATGCTAGAAAATTTTTGGAAAAAAATACATTATTTTCAAAATAATCAAATGATATGCATTTTCGTTTTTAGAGTAAAAAAACACCTTATTTTTCAAGTGTATAGTACACGATTTCTAGAATAAAATTTGTAATCTTAAAAATTTGAAAAATTATGTAAATTAATCTAGAAACTTCACGGTGAACAACACATTATTGTAATAAATTTAAAAAACACATTTTCATATTTAAATTAAAAAACACCATATTTTTCAAGTGCGTAGAACACAATTTCAACAAACAAATGTTGCAAGTTTAAAAATCTAAAAAATTGTGTAAAATAAGCTATGAACTTCATGGAAAACAACACATTGTTTTAAAAATAAATCAAATAATTTTATAAGTTAAGAAAATGCGTTTTCATTTTTAATGTAAAAAATCATATTTTTCAAATGTATAGTGCACGATTTCTAGAAACAAATGTTGCAATTTTAAAAATATAAAAGATTGTTTCAATTAAGCTAGATACTTCATGGTGGACCATACATTGTTTTAAAAAAAATCAAATAATTAATGTATTTAAAATATGCATTTTCATTTTTAAGTAAAAAATACCCTAATTTTCAAGTGTATAGTACACGATTTCTAGAAACAAATGTTGAAATTTTATAAATATATAAAATTGTTTTAATTAAGCTAGAAATTTAATGGTGAACAATATAGTGTTTTCAAAAAAATCAAATAATTAATAAATTTAAAGTAACATTTTTATTTTTAAAGCTAAAAACACCCAAAATGAAAAAGTGTATAGTACACGATTTCTAGATAAAAATGTTGTAATTTTGAAAACTAGAAAAAACTGTGTACATTAAGGTAGAAACTTCATGGTAAACAATACATTGTTTTAAAAATAATCAATTAATTTAAAAATTTAAAATATGCATTTTCATTTTTAAATTAAAAAACACCTTATTTTTCTAGTGCATAGTACACGATTTCAAGAAACAAATGTTTCAAGTTTAAAAATCTTAAAAATTGTGTAAAATAAGCTATGAACTTCATGGAAAACAACACATTGTTTTAAAAATAAATCAAATAGATTTATAAATTAAAAAAATGTGTTTATATTTTTAAAGTAAAAAACCATATTTTTCAAGTGTATAGTGCACGATTTCTAGAAACAAATGTTGCAATTTTAAAAATATAAAAAATTGTTTAAATTAAGCTAGAAACTTCATGGTGAACCATACATTGTTTTAAAAAAATCAAATAAATAATGTATTTAAAATATGCATTTTCATTTTTAAAGTAAAAAACACCCTAATTTTCAAATGTATAGTACACGATTTCTTGAAACAAATGTTGAAATTTTATAAATATATAAAATTGTTTTAATTAAGCTAGAAATTTCATGGTGAACAATATAGTGCTTTCAAACAAATCAAATAATTAATAAATTTAATGTATACGTTTTAATTTTTAAAGTTAAAAACACCCAAATTTTCAAGTGTATAGTACACGATTACGAGATACAAATGTTGTAAGTTTAAAACTAGAAAAAAATGTGTAAATTAAGCTAGAAACTTCTTGGTAAACATTACATTGTTTTCAAAATAATCAAGTAATTTAATAAATTTAAAAACACCCTATTTTTGGAGTGTATAGTACACGATTTCTAGAAACAATGTTGCTATTTTAAAAATATAAAAAGTTATATAAGTTAAGCTAGAAAATTTTTGGTAAAAAATAAATTGTTTTCAAAATAATCAAATGATTTAATTAATTTAAAATATTCTATTTCATTTTTAAAGTAAAAAAACACCCTATTTTTCAAGTGTATAGTACACGATTTCTAGAAAAAACTTCATAATCTTAAAAATTTGAAAAATTATGTAAATTAATCTAGAAACTTCACGGTGAACAACACATTATTTTAATAAATTTAAAAAACACATTTTCATATTTAAATTAAAAAACACCATATTTTTCAAGTGCGTAGTACACGATTTCAACAAACAAATTTTGCAAGTTTAAAAATCTAAAAAATTGTGTAAAATAAGCTATGAACTTCATGGAAAACAACATATTGTTTTAAAAATAAATCAAATAATTTTATAAATTAAAAAATGGGTTTTCATTTTTAAAGTAAAAAACCATATTTTTCAAATGTATAGTGCACGATTTCTAGAAACAAATGTTGCAATATTAAAAATATAAAAAATTGTTTAAATTAAGCTAGATACTTCATGGTGAACCATACATTGTTTTAAAAAAAATCAAATAACTAATGTATTTAAAATATGCATTTTTATTTTTAAGTAAAAAATACCCTAATTTTCAAGTGTATAGTACACGATTTCTAGAAACAAATGTTAAAATTTTAAAAATATATAAAATTGTTTTAATTAAGCTAGAAATTTCATGGTGAACAATATAGTGTTTTCCAAAAAATCAAATAATTAATAAATTTAAAGTATACATTTTAATTTTTAAAGTTAAAAACACCCAAATTTTCAAATGTATAGTACACGATTACTAGATACAAATGTTGTAAGTTTAAAACTTGAAATAAATGTGTAAATTATGCTAGAAACTTAATGGTAAACATTACGTTGTTTTCAAAATAATCAAGTAATTTAATAAATTTAAAATATGAATTTTCATTTTTAAAGTAAAAAACACCCTATTTTTGGAGTGTATAGTACACGATTTCTAGAAACAATGTTGCTCTTTTAAAATATAAAAAATTATATAAATTATGCTAGAAAATTTTTGGAAAAAAATACATTATTTTAAAAATAATCAAATGATTTAATAAATTTAAAATATGCTGTTTCATTTTTAAAGTAAAAAAACACCATATTTTCAAGTGTATAGTACACGATTTCTAGAATAATATTTGTAATCTTAAAAATTTGAAAAATTATGTAAATTAATCTAGAAACTTCACGGTGAACAACACATTATTGTAATAAATTTAAAAAACACATTTTCATATTTAAATTAAAAAACACCATATTTTTCAAGTGCGTGGTACACGATTTCAACAAACAAATGTTGCAAGTTTATAAATCTAAAAAATTGTGTAAAATAAGCTATGAACTTCATGGAAAACAACACATTGTTTTAAAAATAAATCAAATAATTTTATAAATTAAAAAAATGCATTTTCATTTTTAAAGTAAAAAACCATATTTTTCAAATGTATAGTGGACGATTTTTAGAAACAAATGTTGCAATTTTAAAAATATAAAAAATTGTTTAAATTAAGCTAGATACATCATGGTGAACCATACATTGTTTTAAAAAAATTAAATAAATAATGTATTTAAAATATGCATTTTCATTTTTTAAGTAAAACACACCCTAATTTTCAAGTGTATAGTACACGATTTCTAGAAACAAATGTGGAAATTTTATAAATATATAAAATTGTTTTAATTAAGCTAGAAATTTCATGGTGGACAATATAATTTTTTCCAGATAATCAAATAATTAATAAATTTAAAGTATACGTTTGAATTTTTAAAGGTAATAACACCAAAATTTTCAAATGTATAGTACACGATTACTAGATACAAATGTTGTAAGTTTAAAACTAGAACCAAATGTGTAAATTAAGCTAGAAACTTCATGGTAAACATTACGTTGTTTTCAAAATAATCAAGTAATTTAATAAATTTAAAATATGAATTTTCATTTTTAAAGTAAAAAGCACCCTATTTTTGGAGTGTATAGTACACGATTTCTAGAAACAATGTTTCTATTTTAAAATATAAAAAATTATATAAATTATGCTAGAAAATTTTTGGAAAAAAATACATTATTTTCAAAATAATCAAATGATATGCATTTTCATTTTTAGAGTAAAAAAACACCTTATTTTTCAAGTGTATAGTACACGATTTCTAGAATAAAATTTGTAATCTTAAAAATTTGAAAAATTATGTAAATTAATCTAGAAACTTCACGGTGAACAACACATTATTGTAATAAATTTAAAAAACACATTTTCATATTTAAATTAAAAAACACCATATTTTTCAAGTGCGTAGAACACAATTTCAACAAACAAATGTTGCAAGTTTAAAAATCTAAAAAATTGTGTAAAATAAGCTATGAACTTCATGGAAAACAACACATTGTTTTAAAAATAAATCAAATAATTTTATAAGTTAAGAAAATGCGTTTTCATTTTTAATGTAAAAAATCATATTTTTCAAATGTATAGTGCACGATTTCTAGAAACAAATGTTGCAATTTTAAAAATATAAAAGATTGTTTCAATTAAGCTAGATACTTCATGGTGGACCATACATTGTTTTAAAAAAAATCAAATAATTAATGTATTTAAAATATGCATTTTCATTTTTAAGTAAAAAATACCCTAATTTTCAAGTGTATAGTACACGATTTCTAGAAACAAATGTTGAAATTTTATAAATATATAAAATTGTTTTAATTAAGCTAGAAATTTAATGGTGAACAATATAGTGTTTTCAAAAAAATCAAATAATTAATAAATTTAAAGTAACGTTTTTATTTTTAAAGCTAAAAACACCCAAAATGAAAAAGTGTATAGTACACGATTTCTAGATAAAAATGTTGTAATTTTGAAAACTAGAAAAAACTGTGTACATTAAGGTAGAAACTTCATGGTAAACAATACATTGTTTTAAAAATAATCAATTAATTTAAAAATTTAAAATATGCATTTTCATTTTTAAATTAAAAAACACCTTATTTTTCTAGTGCATAGTACACGATTTCAAGAAACAAATGTTTCAAGTTTAAAAATCTTAAAAATTGTGTAAAATAAGCTATGAACTTCATGGAAAACAACACATTGTTTTAAAAATAAATCAAATAGATTTATAAATTAAAAAAATGTGTTTATATTTTTAAAGTAAAAAACCATATTTTTCAAGTGTATAGTGCACGATTTCTAGAAACAAATGTTGCAATTTTAAAAATATAAAAAATTGTTTAAATTAAGCTAGAAACTTCATGGTGAACCATACATTGTTTTAAAAAAATCAAATAAATAATGTATTTAAAATATGCATTTTCATTTTTAAAGTAAAAAACACCCTAATTTTCAAATGTATAGTACACGATTTCTTGAAACAAATGTTGAAATTTTATAAATATATAAAATTGTTTTAATTAAGCTAGAAATTTCATGGTGAACAATATAGTGCTTTCAAACAAATCAAATAATTAATAAATTTAATGTATACGTTTTAATTTTTAAAGTTAAAAACACCCAAATTTTCAAGTGTATAGTACACGATTACGAGATACAAATGTTGTAAGTTTAAAACTAGAAAAAAATGTGTAAATTAAGCTAGAAACTTCTTGGTAAACATTACATTGTTTTCAAAATAATCAAGTAATTTAATAAATTTAAAAACACCCTATTTTTGGAGTGTATAGTACACGATTTCTAGAAACAATGTTGCTATTTTAAAAATATAAAAAGTTATATAAGTTAAGCTAGAAAATTTTTGGTAAAAAATAAATTGTTTTCAAAATAATCAAATGATTTAATTAATTTAAAATATTCTATTTCATTTTTAAAGTAAAAAAACACCCTATTTTTCAAGTGTATAGTACACGATTTCTAGAAAAAACTTCATAATCTTAAAAATTTGAAAAATTATGTAAATTAATCTAGAAACTTCACGGTGAACAACACATTATTTTAATAAATTTAAAAAACACATTTTCATATTTAAATTAAAAAACACCATATTTTTCAAGTGCGTAGTACACGATTTCAACAAACAAATGTTGCAAGTTTAAAAATCTAAAAAATTGTGTAAAATAAGCTATGAACTTCATGGAAAACAACACATTGTTTTAAAAATAAATCAAATAATTTTATAAATTAAAAAAATGCGTTTTCATTTTTAAAGTAAAAAACCATATTTTTCAAATGTATTGTGCACGATTTCTAGAAACAAATGTTGCAATTTTAAAAATATAAAAAATTGTTTAAATTAAGCTAGATACTTCATGGTGAACCATACTTTGTTTCAAAAAAAATCAAATAAATAATGTATTTAAAATATGCATTTTCATTTTTAAGTAAAAAACACCGTAATTTTCAAGTGTATAGTACACGATTTCTAGAAACAAATTTTGAAATTTTATTAATATAAAAAATTGTTTTAATTAAGCTAGAAATTTAATGGTGAACAATATAGTGTTTTCAAAATAGTCAAATATTTAATAAATTTAAAGTATACATTTTAATTTTTAAAGTTAAAAACACCCAAATTTTCAAGTGTATAGTACACGATTACTAGATACAAATGTTGTAAGTTTAAAACTAGAAAAAAAAAAGTGTAAATTAAGCTAGAAACTTCATGGTAAACATTACATTGTTTTCAAAATAATCAAGTAATTTAATAAATTTAAAATATGAATTTTCATTTTTAAAGTAAAAAACACCCTATTTTTGGAGTGTATAGTACACGATTTCTAGAAACAATGTTGCTATTTTAAAAATATAAAAAATTATATAAATTAAGCTAGAAAACTTTTGGTAAAAAATACATTTTTTTCAAAATAATCAAATGATTTAATAAATTTAAAATATGCGTTTTCATTTTTAAAGTAAAAAAACACCCTTTCAAGTGTATAATACAAGATTTCTAGAAAAAAATTTGTAATCTTAAAAATTTGAAAAATTATGTAAATTAATCTAGAAACTTCCCGGTGAACAACACATTATTGTAATAAATTTAAAAAACACATTTTCATATTTAAATTAAAAAACACCATATTTTTCAAGTGCGTAGTACACGATTTCAACAAATAAATGTTGCAAGTTTAAAAATCTAAAAAATTGTGTAAAATAAGCTATGAACTTCATGGAAAACAACACATTGTTTTAAAAATAAATCAAATAATTTTATAAATTAAAAAAATACGTTTTCATTTTTAAAGTAAAAAACCATATTTTTCAAATGTATAGTGCACGATTTCTATGTAACACTCTCAATTTTGCTAATTAATTACTAAATAGGAAATTATTCTGCTAGAAAAATATTTCGATTCCGATTATATGATTAGAAAAAAATTGGAGAACGATATATTTTTAATTCTAGAATTTTTCGTTACGTTTTTAATTTTATAGTGCACGCGTAACGATCGAAATATACCAGTTATTCCAAACATATTTACATTCTAGAGTATTAATCAATAAAAGACAAATCCCTCTAACACTTCATACTCTCCATGTGGCCAAACCATACCCTAGACATAGGGAACTTGATTTGCCTCAACCACTCCAACTATTCACACTATGCCTTCATGTACCCCTCAACTATTCAACAAAGCTCTCCAAACACTCCAAGACCCCTCAAAAATCTCAGCCCACTTCCTCTATAAATAGGGGACTCTACTTCACTTCCAAACACACCAAAAAGCACAAGCCTCTCTTCTCCTTTCTCTCTAAAATTTTCTTGAGTCCAAAATTGGTGTTGCTTGTAGTGATAACTTTGGAAGCTCTACCCTTCATCAACCCCTTTAATCCTTGAAGATAACCTTGGTAAGGGGAAGTGAGAATAGCTTAGTGTAGAATTTAGTTGGGTATTTGGGTGAGGGTTGGCCCTAGACCCTCTTCATTCATTAACTTTCAAGGCTGGTTCTATCTTATGCCTGTTGATTTAGAGCCCATATTTTGGGAATTGATCATTGGATAATTCAGTTCCATGCTTAAAAATCATTTTAAGATGTGTTTTAACTACTGGTAAAGTTTCATAATTTTTGGATGATGTTAAGATCTTATTTTGATTCTTGAAACATTATTGCTCTATTCTGTCTGGTGAGTTTATGCTACTGGAGTTACTTTGTGCGTACCGTTAAAGCTCTTATTCTGTTTAGATGCATACAAAATTTGTATGATGATGGATCTGTGTGTTAGCTTTCCAGATTGGTATCATTTGTAATTTTTGATCTTGTATTTGATTTTATATGGATTTTTGAGTGACCCAAACGTTTTGGTTTTTCTGCATCACTTGGGAAAAAAATTTAACTTAGGAAAATTTTTATGAAAAACTAGACTCAAAGCGGGTCATTTCTGGGTTAGTTTCATAAATTTTTAGTAACTGAGTGATTTTACAAAAATCGTTGAAGATGAAGATCCTGTTACTGTAGTTTTCTGTTTTGCTGGAAAAAAAGTTGTAACCTTGAGAAAATATTTCTCACTGTATTACTACTGAATAATTCTTGAAAAGTTTATATGTTGTGTGTTAATATGTATACTATATCATATCAAAAATTCATATTTTTCTGGGCACGTATGAATTTATTATATTTTTTAGACTAGCTACTGCCAGATCCTGTACGGTTTGAAAGAAGGATTTTTCTGATCATCTTAAGTATTTTTAAAAATTCTGGAAAAATTCTATTTTTGACCCTAACACTGTGAAGCAACTGTATAAATTAATTGGGGATCAAATAAAATCGTTTAATATTTATTTTACCTCTTTTAAAGAAAGGACAGCATGCTGAAGAGTCACTGAAACAAAGGAAAAACCACTTTTTCCTTCAACTTTTGAATATTCGAAATTTATGAGCTTTTAATACCAAATAAATCATTTTTTTTAAGATGTTAATGGTGTTTTCAAGGTTAAATGATTGTTTTGGATTTATTTATAAATTCCTATAATTTTTGGATATGGTTTAAATGATAATATGTCAAGAAGGACTAAAGTAAATTTCAAACAATGGTATTAATAGTAGAAGTTAATAAAGGCCTAGTGCCAAAAGATGAATATAGAAAATGTGGAAATTGAATATATGACTTTTAAAGGTGTATTCTCCCTATTAGGAGTATTATATGAATACCATGATAATTGCCTTGTTTTTTTTTAAACTAAAATCTGTGGTAAAGGATTTGACAAGATGGTGTAATTAGGAATCTTTTGCAAAATGTTGTTTGAGCCTAGTTGTATGGATGGAATGTGAACCCGGTTGAATCCTTGTGATAAACTATGCTTAAAATTACTAAAGCACCTTGAGATTACATGTTTTGAAAATAGTATTTTCGAAAACTTCTATTAAGGAGGAATAAAAGGTAAAAGTGATGCGTTGGCACAATAACGTTATACTCTAGGGAGTGGGTTTCGGCCTTTGGGGGCTTTAACCAGAGTGTGAGATGCCTAGGGGACTCGGTGGTAGCTCCCCGATGTCGGGCTACTCACTGAAAAAGCTCGGTTACCTCGACACGTCTCTAAAGTATATTCTGGATCGGTGGAGAATACCAAGGTACATGGACTTGTACGAACGAAGTATGACTTCTGGTCACCTCTTAATAGAAAGAGTCGCTAGCGATGATGTCGTTTTTTGGAGTCTCATGTATTATGGTATCCTTAAGCGTACATATATCAATTGTAAGCTATTGTAGATTTTCTGTTTAAAAATCTAAATATCCTGACTCTACTTCTACCAAACTTTGCTATATCTCACTCCTCTGCTTTGTGTTGTATTTATCTGTCTATGTATATATCTATTACGCGAGACAATAGATGGCGGCTCGAGAGACCCTCTTGGAAATCAACTGTCCGATTGAATTGGGCTACTGGGAGCATGATGTATCTCGTGGGACGTCCACTTTTGTAGGAGAAGTGTCCTTCTGGATATCTCATCCGTTGCTACCGATGTTTCGGTCCACTTACATTGGATCGGCCTTGACGTTGGTTATTCGGACACCCCCTGGTCTCATGCCTGTACCCGCAGCGTTTCGACCCGCCTTTCATCCTTCTTATTTCACTCCGTCTCTTGGGGAGCAGTACTCCGGTGGCTAGGGTTTTTCAACTCGCCTAGGAAGAGCTCTCTTGAGAGTAATCCGAGTGAAGATACTGGGACGGAGAGTGCAGCGTCCTTTATTTAGTTATATTTTAGTTAAGATAATTTGGATGACTATAATGATTGATCAGTACATTTCCTATGTGCGACATCTTCTACTCTTCAAGTGGTAGAGTATTTTTTTGTCATGTCGCCTAGGATTCCCAGAAATTTATGTTTGTTATCTGACTAATTAATATATCTATGTTATATTAGCTTATCGTATGTGTGTTAGTTACCAAATCTAAACCTTTATTCGACTAAGTTTCATTACCGTTTCGAATATACGACTACTAAGTTCTGAAAAATTTACCCGAAATTTAACCTCTCGATACGAGTATGATGATTTAGCCTTAATAACGTTAATTGAATAGCTAATTCCGCTTAGTATAAATTGGGGCGTTACAATTTCTAGAAACAAATGTTGCAATTTTAAAAATATAAAAAAATTTTAAATTAAGCTAGATACTTCATGGTGAACCATACATTGTTTTAAAAAAATAAAATAATTAATGTATTTAAAATATGTATTTTCATTTTTAAGTAAAAAATACCCTAATTATCAAGTGTATAGTACACGATTTCTAGAAACAAATGTTGAAATTTTAAAAATATATAAAATTGTTTTAATTAAGCTAGAAATTTAATGGTGAACAATATAGTGTGTTTAAAAAAATCAAATAATTAATAAATTTAAAGTAACGTTTTTATTTTTAAAGTTAAAAACACCCTAATTTTAAAGTGTGTAGTACACGATTTCTAGATAAAAATGTTGTAATTTTAAAACTAGAAAAATTGTGTAAATTAAGGTAGAAACTTCATGGTAAACAATACATTGTTTTCAAAATAATCAAGTAATTTAGTAAATTTAAAATATGAATTTTCATTTTTAAAGTAAAAAACATAATATTTTTGAAGTGTATAGTACACGATTTCTAGAAACAATGTTGCTATTTTAAAAATATAAAAAATTATGCAAATTAAGCTAGAAAAGTTTTGGTAAACAATACATTGTTTTCAAAATAATCAAATGATTTAATAAATTTAAAATATGCGTTTTCATTTTTAAAGTAAAAAACACCCTATTTTTCTAGTGTATAGTACACGATTTCTAGAAAAAAAATTATAAACTTAAAAATTTGAAAAATGATGTAATTTAATCTAGAAACATCACGGTGAACAACACATAATTTTAATAAATTTAAAAAACACATTTCATATATAAATTAAAAAACACCATATTTTTCAAGTGTATAGAACACGATTTCAAGAAACAAATGTTGCAAGTTTAAAAATCTAAAAAATTGTGTAAATTAAGCTATGAAATTCATGGAAAACAACACATTGTTTTAAAAATAAATCAAATAATTTTATTAATTAACAAAAAAAAAATTCATTTTTTAAGTAAAAAACCATATTTTTCAAGTGTATAGTGCATGATTTCTAGAAACAAATGTTGCAATTTTAAAAATATAAAAATTATTTAAATTAAGGGCTCCATTTAAAAATAAATCAAATAATTTTATAAATTTAAAAAACAAATTTTCATATTTAAATTAAAAAATACCATATTTTTCAAGTGTATATAGTACAGGATTTCAAGAAACAAAAGTTGCAAGTTTAAAAATATAAAAATTTGTGTAAATTAAGCTATGAACATCATGGCAGACAACACATTGTTTTAAAAATTAAGCAAATAATTTTATAAATTTTAAAAATATAAAAAAGTATGTAAATTAAGCTAGAAACTTTATGGCAAACAATACATTGTTTTAAAAATAATCAAATGATTTAATAAATTTAAAATATGCGTTTTCATCTATAAAGTAAAAAACACCCTATTTTTGAAGTGTATACTACACGATTTCAAGAAACAATGTTACTATTTTAAAAATATAAAAAATTATGTAAATTAAGCTAAAAACTTATTGGTAAAAAATACTTTGTTTACAAAAAAATAATTGTAACATCCCAAAAATCAAATCATGAAGGAGTATTTATTAGCTTTAGAGTAAACAACACACAGTTGAAAAAATCTCTATGTTGTCCTTTAAATTCTCCTCACAAATAACCTTTTAAGCAAGGACCCTATAACAATTTTTAATAAGTTCACCCTATAACCAGGGAATAACTACACACAAGAACTCTCCCTTTCTTCTCATCTTATTTCACCCAAGACACTCACATTTCTCCCTCATCACTTTACTTCTCCTCTAACCCCAAAAACATAACACCACACTCCACACTCTCTTCTTCTCTTGGCCTCCACCACCATTTTCTCTCACTAGGAAAACATTTCCTTCATCCACTCATCTTCCTTTCACTAGGGGGTTGTTTGGATTTGACTAAGATCAAGAGGAGAAGGATGAAAATGATTCAAGAGGTTTGAAAGGAAGAACAAGGAAAGAAACTCAGAATTTGGAAAGGGAAGTATGGAAGAAGGAAGGAGCATCTAGAGAAGGAAAAAGAAGAAGGAACCAAGTGAAGATGAAATTGGAGCTTGAAACCCTAAGGTAATCCTATCTCCATTTTAATCTAGTATATTGATTCTTCTTGTTGGAAAAATGAAAGAATTCTAGATCCAAAAGATAGAAATTTCGGAGTAGGAAGCACTTTAGTGTGAGTTGAGTTAGGATTCTGGTTTCTGTTTTGATCTGTCCCAAATCCGCGAGGTTGCATGTAAAATTAGGATTCGTAGATGATCAAATTTGTCTTCGTACTCTTCATGAAAAATGTATGAAATCTTGTTATCTTCCAAATGGCTTTGGTTTCACTCCATTTGGGTACCTACAACGACATTTATGGCCCAAACACTGAGACAGTGTCAATGTTTATGAGCTAGGCCTGTTTAAATGTACCTTTTTGTTCGAGGAACCATTTTGACAATTAAAATTTTAGAATTAGATTTCGATGTCTTCATCAACGTTGTAGGAAATCCTCTTATCTTCAATCTGCTTCTGACTTCATGTCAATCCATGATCCATAGCTCAAGATATGCCCTGATCACCGGAGTTGTAACCAAGGTAGAACGATTTCAGGTCCACAATTTGTAGTTCATCTTTATCTGTAATTTTAACCTCCTAAATATTTGATTATGCCTTTGAGTCCTTCATAAAAGTTATATATAATTTTATTATCTTTAAGATGGCACTAGTTTCATGTCAATCTAGTAACCACAGCCCAATCTATGATCAAAAGAATGAAGTAGGTTCACAAATTTAACTTCTGTCATGTAGTCAACTTACAACTAGAAATTCACCCTCTAGATTTTGGATTTGGAACATGACTCCTTCATATGAATTGTAAATAAATATGTTAGATTTCATCTCCAATTAGTTTCACTAACATATTGTATCTGAAACTCCAGATATGGTGAGTTGATGAAGCTATGTCAGGATTGGAATCATGGAATTTCAAGTTGAGGTAACCCCACTAAACCCCAAACTAGACTAATTAGGAAGTGGAAATGGTATGAGGTTTGATTCTAAGCTATGGTGAAATGTGTGATAGAAATAGATTTGGACTTGTGAAATTTGAGAATTTTGGTCTTGACTAAATTTGAAGTGTTTTGTGTTGCATGTTTGTGTGAATTGAAATTGTATGTGTTAATTGATGTATTGTTGATGTATGATGGATGAAATTGGTATTTGAAACCTTGCTTGGTGTTAAAAATTTTGGGTGCTTGGTCCTGAATATGAGCCATGTGAGTTTGTTGAGAAGATGGTGAAATTTGGATGAAAATGTGAGTTTTTCTGCCTGTGTGTGAATTTCGATGACTATCGAAATTTGGATGAATTTCGATGATTATAACCACTACCAATTGGTTTCTTCATGTATATGAAAATTAAAAGGACCTCCCAAATCATATGTAATTATTATCATTAATTGTTGTACAAAATTCCTTGAAAATATAAAACTTGCTACTTGGTTTCATATTTGAAATACAAGCAAAAACATTTCTTTATTTATATTACAATTTCCTATACAGCTGAACAATATAATATCTGAATAAAAATCTTAGTTTCATCATGTATGGCTACTCCTAAAGCTTGTCTCATCCGTTGCTCTAACTCCACAATCTTTCGATACTTGCAATACTGAGACCGTCAGTTATATGTAAAGACCGGTAGATTATGAGGGAAATCGATTGCCAAAACTTCCGTAGTTAGCATCAGAAGATGAAGATTTATCTCTAAGCCCTCAGGTGTAAAACAGCAATGTCTAGATCCTACAATAAGAATTAGACTAAGATTAAATGGATAACCAAATTAAGGCGTCTTAATTAGAGAATCGAATTTAGATAAAAAAAACTAATGACAGTTGTTGTTTATTAGGAGTTCCTGATATTTGCAAGTAGAGGGAAAGTTAATGTGTCTGGATGCCCACATAAAAAGAATTTAAGAGTTCTCGTTGTTATCCTAAATTAACTCGAAGTTGTAGCAAAATATTCAACAAATTTTCCTTCGGGTCCACTATATGAAATGGGAGTCTAAACTGAATATACTTAGCTCCTAACTTATGAGATTTGAGTAAGGATATACTTAGTGTCTAAATTGTTCCAAAACAAATAATTCTAAGATTGGTGATAAGGTAAGGTGTAGGACTTGTTTCATTTAATGATGAGATTGACAAAATTAACTTAATACATCTCAAATAGAGAGAATTTCTAAAACTTGTACTTAAACGCGGCTTTTGATATATCTAGAGGAAAGCTTGGAATAAAAACTTCAAGATACAATGTTATGCCACGTTTATGTGAAGAGAGTAGAGTTACTATAAGAGGTATCTACATGTAGGAACATCAATGGAATCGGTATAGACAACTAAGTCCTTCAACTTCTCTAAGGATACGTGACCATCAAATTAAAATTTATGCTTAAATCATCAAGAAAGAAAGCATATAATGGTATGGAATAAGCAATGAAATTTTTCAGGTCACAAAATTAATCCAAATTTTAGACTTGGTGAATTTTCGAAGAAGATAAAGAATTTGATTTCCAGGATTTACGTGGATAGTTCGTCAACCACATTTATAAAGGAAGGATTGTTTAAGAAATTTGAATCCTAAAGGAAATCAACTTCTCTAAGGATACGTGACCATCAAATTAAAATTTATGCTTAAATCATCAAGAAAGAAAGCATATAATGGTATGGAATAAGCAATGAAATTTTTCAGGTCACAAAATTAATCCAAATTTTAGACTTGGTGAATTTCCGAAGAAGATAAAGAATTTGATTTCTAGGATTTACGTGGATAGTTCGTCAACCACATTTATAAAGGAAGGATTGTTTAAGAAATTTGAATCCTAAAGGAAATCAACTTCGGAGTTCTAACGTAGAGGAAAGAAGGCTTCTAATGTTTTTGTTGTGTAACTCTAATTGGCTTTACGACTAGATTTCCAACTCGAAGATAATTAGACTCTGAGAAATTTTAACTCCGCACAACCTTCACACTCACTTCCCACTATCTAGTCTAGAAGGCTAACCACATTTATCCTTAAAACATATTCTACTTAGTATTCATTCTATGCTAGTGGCTTGAATCCATTGGTTATAAATGCATCAATGCCGTGACAAAGGTATTGAACTGGCCAGGCCCAATATCTTACAATCACAACACCGGTACACCTACATCCCAATGTCTCATCCTATTTTTCATGAAAGTTACTAAAAGAAGAACAATCCCTTTTAAAGATTATTCCTATCCATTAGTAATCATAACTTCTACTTTCATGCACTAATATTCAGTTGATCAGACTCAATATTAGCTGCTCGTTCCTTCGAAGCTTATGACACATCTAATAGATATGTTCAGAATATTAATCGTTCAGCTGACTATTGACTCATTATCAATACAGTCCGATGGATCAAACTGCTCTGATACCATAAATGTAACACCTTATTTTGCAGACCGTTTTTTTTTCAAATACAAGCGGAAGCTAAAATTTACAACACAATAAATAATAATAATTACAGTCCTTTTTAACTTGAACGAATTCCTATTCAGCTGAACAAATAAATATTTGAACATAAAACTTAGGTTCACCATGTGTGGTTATACCTAAGAAAACCTTGAAACTTTTCTCATCTGTAGCTATAGCTCCTTAATCTTCTGATACCTCCAATACTGAGACCGTTAGTTATATGTAAGACATATAACCGAGTAACCCCCGGTCTAACTAAAAACATTATAGATCAGTATTGCAGTCAGTCTAACTGGAAAATCTCCCCAATACAAGCCTAACATACCCATAACACATTCAAACAAAGGAATACACACAAATACAATTTAATTCATATACATGAAGGTCATGAATCACATTACATTTCATTTCAATTCATTTGGTCATGAATCACATTACATTTCATTTCAATTCATATCTTTTCATCTTTTAACGGGAGTCCAGTGCACTAGATCTCCACCATAGGTACCTTAGTAGAAAGGCATAATTTGAGCTCACTGATACCCCCAGTAAGCATCCCTACTTGAATCTCTGGGGCACTGCCAGGCTATCTTAACCCCTTTCGAGATAGCCTATGACTATCTTGACCCCTTTCGGGATAGTCATTAAATTTTCTTAGGTCATCTTAACCCCATTTTCTGGGAGACCCTATTTCTTCAGGCCATCTTAACCCCATCTCTAGGAGACCCTACATTTCATTTTCATGCCTGTCCACTTACCCTTCAATTTGAGGGGAACTTGAACTGGTGGAAATTAACTTAAAGTGGCATCAATTCGTAAATTAGGCTTTAGAGAGATACGAGACCTACGAACGGTTTAAATTAACTGAATTTATCATCGTGATTTAGGATTTCTTAAAGAAAGCTTAAATGGTCACTAAGACTTTAGTTTTGAATTAGAGGTTAACATTCTACAAACGTATTGATACTTCCGGTGAAGTTTGGTTCCAAGTTCAAGTCGTATAACCCATCACGTCCTTGTTATAGAGTGGAAGGGAATTCATTGCAATGGGTTTAAGAAGGAGCTTGGGTCAAAAGAATATGTAATTATTAAAGACTATAGCTCATGAAGCCATAGTTAAATTGTATATACTATTTGGGAGCTCAAAGTAAGTTTTAATTGCTACTAGCTCAATTGGTAGTGGTTCTTAGGAATCCATGACTATAGCCCTTTGGTCATGGGTTCGAACCACGGAAGGTCCCCAAATCCTGGAATAAAGGAGATTTATTCGCAGGGGGATAGGCCACTTAAAAGGGGTGGCTAAGCTCTAAGTACACCGTCGGAGATAGTGGTTGAAGTCCCGCCTAGGGTGTTACAAAAAAGGCGCCTTTTTATGTAACACCCCGGGCGGGACGCTAACCACCATCCCCGGAAGTGTTCTGAAGAGCTTAGCCACCCCCTTTAAGTGGCCTATCCTCCCTGCGAATAAATCTCCTTTATTCCAGGATTTGGGACCTTCCGTGATTCGAACCCATGACCAAAGGGCTATAGTCATGGATTCCTAAGAACCACTACCAATTATGTAAATTAAGATAGAAACTTCATGGTAAACATTACATTGTTTTCAAAATAATCAAGTAATTTAATAAATTTAAAATATGCATTTTCATTTTTAAATTAAAAAACACCTTATTTTTTAAGTGTATAGTACATGATTTCTAGAAATAATGTTGCAATTTTAAAAATATAAAAAAGTATGTAAATTAAGCTAGAAACTTCATGGTAAAAAATACATTGTTTTAAAAATAATCAAATGATTTAATAAATTTAAAATATGGGTTTTCATCTATAAAGTAAAAAACACCCTATTTTTGAAGTGTATAGTACACGATTTTAAGAAACAATGTTGCTATTTTAAAAATATAAAAAATTATGTAAATTAAGCTAGAAAATTATTGGTTAACAATACATTGTTTTCAAAATAATCAAGTAATTTAATAAATTTAAAATATGCATTTTCATTTTTAATGTAAAAAACATCATATTTTTCAAGTGTATAATACACGATTTCTAGAAAAAAAAATTTGTAATCTTAAAAATTTGAAAAATTATGTAAATTAATCGAGAAACTTCACGGTGAACAACACATTATTTTAATAAATTTATAAAACACATTTTCATATTTAAATTAAAAAACACCATATTTTTCAAGTGTATATAGTACACGATTTCAAGAAACAAAAGTTGCAAGTTTAAAAATCTAAAAAATTGTGTAAATTAAGCTATGAACATCATGTCAAACAAAACATTGTTTTAAAAATAAATCAAATAATTTTATAAATTTAAAAAACACATTTTCATATTTAAATTAAAAAAACCATATTTTTCAAGTGTATATAGTACACGATTTCAAGAAACAAAAGTTGCAAGTTTAAAAATCTAAAAATTTGTGTAAATTAAGCTATGAACATCATGGTAAACAACACATTGTTTTAAAAATAAATCAAATAATCTTATAAATTAAAAAACATATATTTTCATATTTAAATTAAATAACAACAAATTTTTCAAGTGTATAGTACACTAATTCTAGAAACAAATGTTGCAGTTTTAAAAATATAAAAATTATTTAAATTAAGCTAGACACTTCATGGTGAACAATATAGTGTTTTAAAAAAATCAAATAATTAATAAATTTAAAATATGCGTTTTCATTTTTAAAGTAAAAAACCATATTTTTCAAGTGTATAGTGTACAATTTCTAGAAACAAGTGTTTCAATTTTAAAAATATAAAAAATTGTTTAAATTAAGCTAGATACTTCATGGTGAAACATACATTGTTATTAAAAAAATCAAATAATTAATGTATTTAAAATATGCATTTTCATTTTATATGTAAAAAACACCCTAATTTTCAAGTGTATAGTACACGATTTCTAGAAACAAATGTTAAAATTTTAAAAGTATATAAAATTGTTTTAATTAAGCTAGAAATTTCATGGTGAAAAATATAGTGTTTTCAAGAAAATCAAATAATTAATGAATTTAAAGTATACGTTATAGTTTATAAAGTTAAAAACACCCTAATTTTCAAGTGTATAGTACACGATTTCTAGATACAAATGTAGTAATTTTAAAACTAGAAGAAATTGTGTAAATTAAGATAGAAACTTCATGGTAAACATTACATTGTTTTCAAAATAATCAAGTAATTTAATAAATTTAAAATATGCATTTTCATTTTTAAAGTAAAAAACACTCTATTTTTGAAGTGTATATACACAATTTCTAGAAACAATGTTGCAATTTTAAAAATATAAAAAAGTATGTAAATTAAGCTAGAAACTTCATGGTAAACAATACCTTGTTTTAAAAATAATCAAATGATTTAATAAATTTAAAATACGTGTTTTCATCTATAAAGTAAAAAACACCCTATTTTTGAAGTGTATAGTACACGATTTCAAGAAACAGTGTTGCTATTTTAAAAATATAAAAAATTAAGTAAATTAAGCTAGAAACTTATTGTTAAACAATACTTTGTTTTCAAAATAATCAAGTAATTTAATAAATTTAAAATATGAATTTACATTTTTAAAGTAAAAAATACCCTATTTTTAAAGTGTATAGTACACTATTTCTAGAAAAAAATTTGTAATCTTAAAAATTTGAAAAATTATGTAAATTAATCGAGAAACTTCACGGTGAACAACATATTATTTTAATAAATTTATAAAACACATTTTCATATTTAAATTAAAAATCACCATATTTTCCAAGTGTATAGTACACGATTTTAAGAAATAAAAGTTGCAAGTTTAAAAATCTAAAAAATTGTGTAAATTAAGCTATGTACATCATGGCAAACAAAACATTGTTTTAAAAATAAATCAAATAATTTTATAAATTTAAAAAACACATTTTCATATTTTAATTTAAAAACACCATATTTTTTAAGTGTATATAGTACACGATTTCAAGAAACAAAAGTTGCAAGTTTAAAAATCTAAAAATTTGTGTAAATTAAGATATGAACATCATGGCAAACAACACATTGTTTTAAAAATAAATCAAATAATTTTATAAATTAAAAAAATATATTTTCATATTTAAATTATAAAACACCATATTTTTCAAGTATATAGTACACTATTTCTAGAAACAAATGTTGCAGTTTTAAAAATATAAAAATTATTTAAATTAAGCTAGACACTTCATGGTGAACAATACAGTGTTTTAAAAAAAATCAAATAATTAATAAATTTAAAATATGCGTTTTCATTTTTAAAGTAAAAAACCATATTTTTCAAGTGTATAGTGTACAATTTGTAGAAACAAATGTTGCAATTTTAAAAATATAAAAAATTGTTTAAATTAAGCTAGATGCTTCATGGTGAACCATACATTGTTATTAAAAAAATCAAATAATTAATGTATTTAAAATATGCATTTTCATTTTATATGTAAAAAACACTCTAATTTTCAAGTGTATAGTACACAATTTCTAGAAACAAATGTTAAAATTTTAAAAGTATATAAAATTGTTTTAATTAAGCTAGAAATTTCATGGTGAACAATAGTGTTTTCAAGAAAATCAAATAATTAATGTGTAACATCCCAAATTTATTAGTGATGATATCTAAGGCTATTGAATTGTGGTATATGCATAGTTCAAGAACCAAGTACCAACAATTAAGAGATTATGTAGAAGAGAGTTAAAAGGGGACTCTCAAAGAAAGGAAGGACCTTCTTGCAATTTTTAAAAATTGCTAAGTAGTCCCTCCCATCTTAAGTGAACTAGACCACACTAGATAAGAGACCATACCCTTCCTCTTCTCCCTATTCTCGCCAACTTCCTTCTCTCACTAGAAAATCATTTTCTCCTCCTTCTCTCTAGGGCAAGCTCTTCCATTCTCCATGGTTATGCCTTGCATGTGGGTTTTCAAGTGTTTCTAAGCCTAATTCTTCTCCAAATCAAGCTTGGGTAAGTTAATCTCTTCATCTTGTTCTCCATTTATGGTTACTCCCTCAATCTCTCATGTGAGTTGAAATGGGTCTAGGGGCATAATCACCCAAGGACCAAGTAAATGACAAAGGAAAAGAGGCTATGGGCTTGGAAGCTAGACCCTAGGTTGGAGAATCAAGCCTAAAGCAAAGAACAAGCTTCAAAGGTAACCCCAAAACTCCAATAGTATAGCTAGCTGGAAATTGTGAATGGTAGGATGAGTTGTGTTATGCAAATTGTGATTGTGGTTTGAAATCATGTAAATTGTCTTCATGATTGATGAAATTGGTTGTTTTGTTGCTATGTTGGTATGTTGCTTGTAATTGTGATTGTAATGTTTGAATGCACATTTGATGTTTGATGAAATGGCTCACATGGATGTGTTTATGGTTTTGGAAGTTGAATTGGGTTAAAGGTTTAGGTTGGTTAGATACAGGGCATGATTTTGATGAAATTCTGATTGTTATTGATGTGACTTTGAACTGAAATTAGAACCATATTTATTATGAATTGGTCATCGTGGTCTTCATAAGCATTGTAGACAATCCTCTTATCGTTCCAATGCTTTTGGTTTCACTCAATTTGGAGGTCTACAACTCTAGTTATGACCCAATAACGGAGACAGGGTCAACTATGAAGTATTTGTTTTGTAAAATGTGTTTCCCTGTCAAAGATGGTTTTTTTGTAAATTAAATAATTAGAACTGGGTTGTGTTGTCTTCATAAAAGTTGTAGACAATCTTTGTATCGTTCCAATGCTTTTGGTTTCCCTCAATTTGGAGGTCTACAACTCTAGTTATGACCAAAATACGGACAAGGTGCAGTGCTAACGAAAAACAGAGTTTTTCTTCTGTGTCCAATTCGCGGCAGCGAATCTAACACAGAATGGGGACCTTTTTCTTTACTTCCAAACAGAAATGTAACCTTAAGGGTTCCATTTTTAGGGTTTGACACTACAAGAAAATTGCCCATTAGCGTCGGCCAAAAGCCGTCTCTAAGCCTCAAAAAGCCGACGCTAAACCACAGTAGCGTCGGCCGTAGCGTCGGCCACGTGGCCGACGCTAAACAACTCGACGTTAACAGTTAGCGGCGGCCATAAAAAGGCCAATGCTAATTAGCGGCGGCCAGGCCGCCACTACTCCCACGCAAAAAAAAGCTGATATCCCTTTGTGGAGCCGACGCTAATGTTAAATTTTGAGTTTTTTATTTGTTTATACTATATATTTATACTATTAAAATAATGTATAGAATGAAAAATAAAAGGTATAACAAATCATAATATAAAATAGAATACATAAATAGCAATATAAATAAATGTAAACAAAGTCATCATAATAAATAAATACAAAATCCAAATAAAACATAAAGTCAAAGACATAAAAATAAAAAAGTAATCCTAATCCTCGTCCTCGTCCTCCTCCTCATCGTAGTCCTGATGGACTGGGAAAGAGCTAGATGCAGGAGGCCTCTGAGACTCTATCGCCGACAGTCGAGCCAACACCAGTGCCATGTCATCCTGGTTCTTCTGACGTAGCTCCTCCATCTCCTGCCGATGTTGTCGCCGCATCTCCTCGATGACCACCTCCTGATGCTGACGCAATTCCTCCATCTGCTGATGGAGCCTCTGCATATCTGCACTGGAGGAGGAGGTAGACGGTCCACACATCGACTCCTGAGTGTAGAAGGAGGTGGCCCCGCTCCTAACCTGGCCGGCCAGTGCCCCACATCCATAAACACGAACCCGCACCTTGCCCCCAGCACTGTCAACCCAAGCAGAGTTCTTCGTTGCGTTGTCGGCCACGCGAGTCCCACTGATGCCTCGTCAGGCTGGGACTCAATGTCGCGTATCCGCTCCTGATACCGAGACTGTAAACAAAAAATCAATTAATTTCATAAGAAAACTAATAACAAACTAATAGAAATTCATATAAAACATTTTGATATGCTTACGTTGGTCTGCTCCGCTCTAGGCTCCACCCACGTCCCATCCGCCCTCGTGTGTGTCTCGAGAAAGAGCTCATCCGCAGCAACGGGTCGGCCAGTCTCACGCGCCTAACACAAAATTCAGAAACAAATTTAATAAATATTCAATTATCTAACGTATTTGTTAGTGATCACTATAAAAATACATACCAAGTCATCAGCAACCTGTAAGAAAGAGGTCCTGCCTGAGGTGTGGACCACTCCGCCCCTAGCAGAATGGCGGTTCGTCTTGTTCCGTCCCGATTGGGATAGGAACTCAGGACTACGCCAATATGCCTGCAGGCTCTCCCACACCCCCTCTCCAATCCAGACCTCTCTCCTATTCTTCTCTCGAGCCTTCTGAAGCATATCTGAAAGGCGCTTGCTCCCATAATGGTTCCAGATATGTCTGACACGAGCTGCATGGTTGGGACTATAAGCGATACTCCTCTGCACAACATGGAAAAAAAATTATTAATGCATACAGAATAAAATAAAGGTTTAGAAAGTGTTAGTTAAAAAGTTAAATTATATACTTACCCCCCAAATGTCAAATCAGTGATCATTAACAACCAACGGGATCATCCCCCAAGAGTGCCACGGCTCGGTGAAGTTCTGCGTGATTACATCACGAAGAGCCGTAATAGGTCGCTGTGCCGGAAGCCATCTGAAAAAAAAATAATAATCAATTTACAAATATGAGTTTATAGTAAACTTAATTAAAAGAATAGGTAAAAATACATACCCTGATCTCTCGCCAACGTGAATAATAACCCGGCCCTGCTCATCACGCTCAACGGGACGGTCAGCAGCAGTCGATCGTCCACGTCTACATCGTGGAGCAGCCGCAGTGGGGGGAGTATCATCTCGGTCTGCATCCTCCATCTCACGCTCATAGTCGAGGTCCTGAAGACCCCCCTCAACGTCTAGAGCAGGCTCCTAATCCTGATGAGCAGGCTCCTGATCCTGATGGTCATGTACGTCCACATGACCTACATCCCTGTGGCTCGGGTGGACCTCTGCATGCCGCTGTAGGTCATACTGTGGTGTAGAGATCATAACAAACCCCTGTGATGATGGTGCCGGTGCTGCTGGTGCTGGTGTCGATGATGCTGGAGCTGGTGTCGGTGCTGCTGGAGCTGGTGTCGGTGCTACTGGAGCTGGTCTACAGCGCCGGACATGCTGTAACTCAGCCTCATGCTGTCGGCGTCGGTGGTCGGACTGTCGAGCCAGCTCGCCTGGCTGAATAGCACCCCTAGTACCCCTGCCGCGACCCCTAGTGGGAGGCAACTTCCCTCCTCCTCGAGTAGATCCGTGTGAAGACATCTATGAAATGCAATTTTATGAAACAATTAATTAATAAGGTTTACTAAAGTTATTACAAACAAATATTCAATTATGAGTAAAGTACTCCTAACCTATTCGTTATCATAAAACCCATCCCAATCTTCAGCATCGTCATCTTCACTATCTTCTTCATCTTCTTGTTCCTCTTGATTGTCGTTGTTATTCTCAACTTCTTCTCCAACGAATTCATGTTCACATAATGGTTCCGAAAGAGGATTGACAATTTGTTGATAATTATCAACTGTTTCATCTACCAAGCAACGAATTCTCTCAATCTCCAAGTGTGGAAGTACAGTTGCATCAGCTTGATAAGGTTGTTCATTGGATTCAGTATCAATGTTATCGACCTCAACACAACCCCTAGGCTTTGTCGCAATTGCAACGCTCCAACCACGCAAGGACTTACACATGGAAGGATAACTAATGTAGTAAACTTGTCTTGCATTTTGGGCAAGAATAAATGGATCATAATGTCCATAACGCCTACTCATTGATTTCTACTATCTTATATTGAGGATGTACTCTTGTGCCTCGAGTTGATGGATCAAACCACTCACAATAGAACACAACAACCGGTTTAGGCAATAACGCATATTCCACCTCGTATATATGTGTTATAACGCCATAATAGTTATCCTCACTGTTTTCGGTCACACCCTTGACCATAACACCACAGTTTGTTGTTTTCCTTCCTTGACTCCAAGCCTTAGTATGAACTTGTATCCGTTTACAAAGTAGACATTATAACTATTAACCTGTGTTGCCGGATGCCATGAGAATGCCTTTAAGTAGTCACTAGCAACGTGACTTCCCTCACCATGAACCTATATATAAATTAAATATATTTATTGAGATTGTGCATTTTAAAAAAGTTGTTGAAATTTGGTAATTTTTAGTTATAAGACTTACATGTGACTTAAACCAAATTGGGAAGTCTTCATGCATTCCACTAGGTCTGTATAATTGTAAGTAGATGCTACATGGAACATTTAAAGTTAGTACAAAAGTAAATGAATTCATAATGCATTGGAAGAAGACGAGTTAAGCATATACTTACTCGAGATATGGCTTGACTTCTACGCAATTGATAAGTATATGTACATGCACAGAACTCCAAACTTGACCATGCAAGTAATCCACTGTAGCCTTGAAACCTGGACGTCCATGTATGTTAAGAATGGACAAAGTCGATTGAGCGTTATCATGACATGGGCCAGGATCATTCCGAGGAGCAGATGTTCCTGCCAAGTCACAATTTTGAAAGTAATGCGAACAAAAATAAGTTATCTCACGACCAATGTAGTCGGAACAAATTGATCCTTCAACCCTGGCTTTTTGTTTGACACCCCTCTTTGATGTTCCCATCATTCTGTGTTAATATAGCACATCAAACAATATTGTCAATCAAATGAATTGCATATACTAATTAATTAAAGGTCAGAAGATTTTGTTAATAGTTATACCTCTCAAATGGATACATCCACCGATATTGTACCAGTCCACTCAGTCGTGCTTCATTGGGCAAGTGGATTGGAAGATGTTCCATCGAATCAAAAAAACTTGGCGGAAATATCCTTTCTAGCTTGCATAGGATTATAGGAATGCTATGATCCATTCTATCCAAGTCGGTCATCTTCAGAGAATGACAACAAAGATCTTTGAAGAACTGACTTATCTCAGTCAAAGGTTTTCAGACTTTGTCGGGCAAAGAACGGAATGCAATTGGGAGAAGATTCTACATGAAAATGTGACAATCATGACTCTTCATCCCAGACATCGTTCCTTTTTTCACATCATACATCGAGCGATGTTCGATGCATACCATCCGGCATCTTTAACTCTTTCACCCATTGACAAACCAATTTTGCATCAGATTTAGTTAATGTATATCTTGCCTTTGGCATCCCCATTTTTCCGTTGTTTAACGGTTGCAATTCCAAGTCTCCACGTCTACAGTGTTTCTTCATGTCCATCCTTGCCTTTTGATGATCCTTTGTTTTGTCAGGATCATTCATCACCGTGTGAAATACATTGTTGAAAAAATTATTTTCAATATGCATAACATCAAGGTTGTGTCTTAACAAGTTATCTTTCCAATACGGTAGATCCCAAAAAATACTCCTTTTTGTCCAATTATGCAACAACCCAAAACCTGGTATTTTTGAAGGTTCTTGCTCGGTCACTTTAGGAAAATCACGAACAAAGTCCCAAACATGATCTCCACTTAACATAATTGGTGGTCCACTCTTTTCTTGAACATCCGCTCTAAAACCCAACTTACTCTTCCTGAATTTATGATCAGCCGGTAAAAAACGGCGATGACAATCAAACCATGAATGCTTCCTACTATTGTCTAACCAAAATGACTTTGTCTCTTCCATACAATACGGACATGCTAACCTACCATGTGTGCTCCATCCATATAACATTCCGTAGGCAGGAAAATCGTTAATTGTCCACATCAAACAGGCTTTCATTACAAAATTCTGCTTCCTAGATATATCATATGTCCATGCACCATGGTACCACAACTGTTGAAGATCATCAATCAACGGTTGTAAGAAAACGTCTATTCTAACATTGGGACTTCTTGGACCAGGTATAAGACAGGATAGGAACATGTAAGGCTTGGTCATACACATTTCAGGAGGCAGGTTGTATGGAACAACGATCACAGGCCAACACGAGTATGGGGAAGCAGATGCTTGAATAAAGGGTGTAAACCCATCGGCACATAGACCAAGTCTAACATTTCTAGGTTCATTAGCAAAATCTGGATAACATTCGTCAAAGTGTTTCCATGCCAATGCATTAGCTGGATGACGGAGAACACCATCTTCACTCCTTTTCTCCTTATGCCATCTCATGTGACTTGCCGTTTTTGTGGATGCGTATAACCTCTGTAACCTAGGAATTATTGGAAAATAGAACATTCTACTCTCAGGAACATCCTTGTATTTTCCTATTCCGTCCCTTTTAAGTTTAAACCGCAGCATACCGCAAAATTTGCATTCTTTTAGCCCGGCGTCTTCCTTATAGTAAAGCATACACCCATTCTTACAACAATCAATCATTCGATACTCCAGGCCTAATTTATATGCTAACCTTGTTGCTTCATAATAATTCTTAGGCAAACTATCTTTAGAGGGGGACAAATCTGCAAACATCTCTGCAAAAATGTCAACACACCTCTGAGGTATGTGCCAATTGGCTCTCGCTGCCAACATCCTAACTGAAATCGATAGCTTGGATTGAGAACACCCTGCATAAATCGGTTCATTAGCAGCTTTCAACAAATTAAAAAACCTCTCACAACTTGGGTTAGGAATCTCCTCCTCCACATTCTCTGTGTCTGTAATCCTATTTGCAGGTGCATCAAAGACTGACCTAAAAGCATCTGTCACCATATGGTCCATCATTTGAAAGTCATTTTGATCCCCCCAATCATCTACAACACTGGCTGATAGACCTCTTAATCCTTCCCAATAACCCTCTGGCTCAACTTCCCCGTGTTCTGTCCAAACCCAATAGTCAGGTTTAAAGCCTCTTTTGTACAAGTGCAACTTCACCTTTGACTCCGTAACCAATTTCATGCACCTACACCTCGTACATGGACATCTAATCCCTCCATCAGAAGCATAATAAGGAAGTTCCTTAGCTTTCCTCACAAACTCATCAACTCCCTCAATAAACTCATGTTTCAACCCTCTCCTATTCGCGTTAACCCTATCATACATCCAACTACGTGCTTCCATATTCTGCACTAAACGTGTAATAAACTGATTTACAAAAAATTCGGCAGCATGACCCCTACTATAGAAGCATTTCCCAAATTTAAAATACCTAAACAAATTTAAAATCAAACAATATGTAATGACATAAAGTAAACCAGCACCCCGGTATATCCAGTATTTTCATCGGGGTCTAACCTATCGACTAGCACACAACAAACACAAGCAACGACATAATAAAGTAAACCAGCACCCCGGTATATCCAGTATTTTCATCAGGGTCTCACCTATCCACTAACACACAATAAACACAAGCAACGACATAATAAAGTAGACCAGCACCCCGGTATATTCAATATTTTCATCGGGGTCTCACCTATTACCCACTAATAAACAACAACAAAAATCCTAACAACATGTGAACAGTTATATTCTATATATAGCTACTAACTCTAAATAATCAAGAACATACATACCTCTAACTCTAAAACCATATGCTCCTAGCTAGCTCCTGCTATCTCCACGATCCAAAATCAACAACTGTAAACAAACAATATCAACAATTGTAAACAAAATTATATATTATAGATAAAACATCTATTAGAGTAAATGCTTAGTTATGAATTCTTGATTTCCTATTATAATATATTGGAAGCATAAACCGGTTTGGAGTTAGCTGAAATATTCATTATTAAGAAGTAAAAATATAAATTGATAAGCCCACACATAGCATTTAACTTGCCAAGTATATTATTTAGTAGCGAAATCACAAGAAAGAAAAGTTGAAAATAATTATTATTTAATGTTATTTGCATATTCAATTTCAATACTTTCGTATTAAAATTACCTACGATATAATATAGCAAGCAGAGCTAAATCACTTATAAGTGTTTATTAACTCATCTCTAAACACTCAATTTCCACTTCCATCTACACTAAAATAATAGTTAAAATGACCAAGTAAAGAACCTGAGGTAATTACACTAATCAATTATCTATTCTAATATATCAATATAGAATTTCCTTCAATTTCCACAAATTGCCCCCAAAACATAATTTCATTAAATTGTACAGATATTCCCAAGTACCTCAACTAAAGTCCCCACAAATTTCCAATACATTGTAACCTAATTTATAAAACAGAATTTTAAAAACTCACAATATGGTGGCGGCGGCGGTTGTGGTGGCGGCAACGGTTGTGGTGGCAGCGGTGGATATAAAGGATGAAGGGTTAGGGTTTGGGGTGGGACAAATGCAAAACCAATCGGACCAAAAGGGAGATGGAGGGTTGAGGACGATTTCCACAGTGTCTTTTTGTCTCTTGGTGGCTGGAGAAGGCGGTGGCGGTGGTGGAGTGGGGCTGCCGGTGAGGAGAGAAAGAAAGATAGAGAGAGAGGAGAATGTTGAAGAACAGACGAAGTGAGGAAGAAGGAGTAGCAGCGTGTCTCTTATTAACCATAGCGTCGGCCATGGCTGCCGCTAATTTGAATTCAGACATGTGGCTTTGTAACGTTGGACGTTAGCGTCGGCCATTAGCCGCCGCTAACGCCCCCCACTAATTACGCGCCATATTTCCAAAGTTAGCGTCGACTTGGCCGACGCTAAATTCATTTTCCCGCCAAACTTAGCGGCGGCCTGGGCCGACGCTAAAGTTAGCGTCGGCCTAACCGACGCAACTGCGCCGCAATTCCATTAATTCCTAAATGTTGACCGTTGTGTGGAACTAGCGGCGGAAAGGCCGACGCTAGTAGCGTCGGTGTTGTGGCCGACGATACGTTTTTGCCGCTAAATAGGCGAATTCTAGTAGTGTGAATTAATAAAAATAAGTCCTAATGTTTTAAAAATCATGTATAGGGCCATGTAAACGTATTAAGGATGAATGTGGATGGTTTGCCCTATTGTATGTGATATGTATAAAGTAAAAATTGAACATGTATTTGTTTGATTGAATGTTTCAAGATTTATGTTTAAGGAATCAAATGCCTCTCCTCATCAACAAGGGTATGTTTTAGGCCTTGGTATGAGGAAGAGAATGAGGTTTAACATGTAATTAACATTGCAAGGGAATTGGTAATGGCCTTGCAATGATTGAGGGGCCTTGAGCCATGCTTTCATGATTAATTAAAAATTGAACTTGTGTGATTGTTTTGAAGTACCAATGCAATACGTGAATAACTCTCCTCATCAACAAGGGTATGGGTTAAAGCCTTGGTATGAGGAAGAGAATGAGGCCGATATTGTATTGGTTTATGCACTTTTATTCATGATAAAAGTCATTGCATTGATCACCTTCGGGTGTGAGACCGGGCAGATTGAGGGTTCAAGGGGGGACGCTTCCTTGGACAATGGAGATCTCCAATGAGGGTGCGGGCTGCCGGCACAAAACTGATAAAAAGGAACATGCATAGCATATCTCATTAGAGTTCATAGATTATGAATGATTGATTGTGTGATGGAACTTAATATTTATGTGACTGATTGACTGTTTGACTGTTTAAGAAACTTGAGGTTTATATGGATGATGTTAGGATTAAATCTAGGAGGGGATAGTTTTGCAACTTGTTGCCTGCAACACTGTCGAAACGTTTTTATATAACCGGGGGTTACTGAGATATATGTGAATTCGTATATCTCACGGTTACAGTATTGCAGGTGATGTCAAGGCTAGAGATGACGGAGCAAAGGAATGAAGACTTACATTAGATGTTTTATAGTACCTATAGTTGAAATCCTAAATTGTAATAAAGTTACTATCATAGATTTCCTCTTTTGATGTCACTTGGACTTGTATTTTGAGACTCTAGCCAAGTCGTTCAAGTCTAACTCTCACTAGTGTGGTTGGTTATGTAATTATATATTCAGGATTTTTAAAACAGGGTAATTTTCATAGAATCATTGACAATGCCACTTAATCATGTGAAAAGCATGTATGTTTTACATGTTAGATTAAGGCCATTTTATTCGGGTGTTACATAATGAATTTAAAGTATACGTTTTAGTTTTTAAAGTAAAACACACCCTAATTTTCAAGTGTATAGTACACGATTTCTAGATACAAATGTTGTAATTTTAAAACTAGAAAAAATTGTGTAATTTAAGATAGAAACTTCAGGGTAAACATTACATTGTTTTCAAAATAATCAAGTAATTTAATAAATTTAAAATATGCATTTTCATTTTTAAAGTAAAAAACACCCTATTCTTTAAGTGTATAGTACACGATTTCTAGAAACAATGTTGCTATTTTAAAAATATAAAAAATTATGTAAATTAAGCTAGAAACTTATTGGTAAACAATAAATTGTTTTCAAAATAATCAAGTAATTTAATAAATTTAAAATATTCATTTTCATTTTTAAAGAAAAAAACACCCTATTTTTCAACTGTATAATAAACGATTTCTAGAAAAAAAAATTGTAATCTTAAAAATTTGAAAAATTATGTAAATTAATCGAGAAACTTCACGGTGAACAACACATCATTTTAATAAATTTATAAAACATATTTTCATATATAAATTAAAAACCACCATATTTTCTAAGTGTATAGTACACGATTTCAAGAAACAAATGTTGCAAGTTTAAAAATCTAAAAAAATTGTGTAAATTAAGCTATGAACATCAAGGCAAACGAAACATTGTTTTAAAAATAAATCAAATAATTTTCTAAATTAAAAAAAATACTTTCATATTTAATCTAAAAAACACCATATTTTTCAAGCGTATAGTACACTATTTCTAGAAACAAATGTTGGAGTTTTAAAAATATAAAAAATTTTTAAATTAAGCTAGATACTTCATGGTGAACCATACATTGTTATTACAAAAATTAAATAATTAATGTATTTAAAATATGCATTTTCATTTTATATGTAAAAAACACCCTAATTTTCAAGTGTATAGTACACGATTTCTAGATACAAATGTTGTAATTTTAAAACTAGAAAAAATTGTGTAAATTAAGATAGAAACTTCATGGTAAACATTAAATTGTTTTCAAAATAATCAAGTAATTTAATAAATTAAAAATATGCATTTTCATTTTTAAAGTAAAAAACACCCTTTTTTGAAGTGTATAGTACACGATTTCTAGAAACAATGTTGCAATTTTAAAAATATTAAAAAGTATGCATATTAAGCTAGAAACTTCATGGTAAATAATACATTGTTTTAAAAATAATCAAATGATTTAATAAATTTAAAATATGCTTTTAATCTATAAAGTAAAAAACACCCTATTTTTGAAGTTTGTACACGATTTCAAGAAACAATGTTGCTATCTTAAAAATATAAAAAATTATGTAAATTAAGCTAGAAACTTATTGGTAAACAATACATTGTTTTAAAAATAATCAAGTAATTTAATAAATTTCAAATATGCATTTTCATTTTTAAAGTAAAAAAGACCCTATTTTTCAACTGTATAATACACCATTTCTAGAAAGAAAATTGTAAGCTTAAAAATTTGAAAAATTATGTAAATTAATCGAGAAACTTCACAGTGAACAACACATCATTTTAATAAATTTATAAAACATATTTTCATATATAAATTAAAAACCACCATATTTTCTAAGTGTATAGTACACGATTTCAAGAAACAAATGTTGCAAGTTTAAAAATCTAAAAAAATTGTGTAAATTAAGATATGAACATCAAGGCAAACGAAACATTCTTTTAAAAATAAATCAAATAAATTTATAAATTTAAAAAACACATTTTCATATTTTAATTAAAAAACACCATATTTTTCAAGTGTATATAGTATACGATTTCAAGAAACAAAAGTTGCAAGTTTAAAAATCTAAAAATTTGTGTAAATTAAGCTATGAACATCATGGAAAACAACACATTGTTTTAAAAATAAATCAAATAATTTTCTAAATTAAAAAAATTATTTTCATATTTAATCTTAAAAACACCAAATTTTTCAAGTGTATAGTACACTATTTCTAGAAACAAATGTTGGAGTTTTAAAAATATAAAAATTGTTTAAATTAAGCTAGATACTTCATGGTGAACCATACATTGTTATTACAAAAATTAAATAATTAATGTATTTAAAATATGCATTTTCATTTTATATGTAAAAAACACCCTAATTTTCAAGTGTATAGTACACGATTTCAAGATACAAACGTTGTAATTTTAAAACTAGAAAAAATTGTGTAAATTAAGATAGGACTTCATGGTAAACATTAAATTATTTTCAAAATAATCAAGTAATTTAATAAATTAAAAATATGTATTTTCATTTTTAAAGTAAAAAACACCCTATTTTTGAAGTGTATAGTACACGATTTCTAGAAACAATGTTGCAATTTTAAAAATATTAAAAAGTATGCATATTAAGCTAGAAACTTCATGGTAAACAATACATTGTTTTAAAAATAATCAAATGATTTAATAAATTTAAAATATGCGTTTTAATCTATAAAGTAAAAAACACCCTATTTTTGAAGTGTGTACACGATTTCAAGAAACAATGTTGCTATTTTAAAAATATAAAAAATTATGTAAATTAAGCTAGAAACTTATTGGTAAACAATACATTGTTTTAAAAATAATCAAGTAATTTAATAAATTTCAAATATGCATTTTCATTTTTAAAGTAAAAAACACCCTATTTTTCATCTGTATAATACGCGATTTCTAGAAAAAAAATTGTAATCTTAAAAATTTGAAAAATTATGTAAATTAATCGAGAAACTTCACGGTGAACAACACATTATTTTAATCAAATTTATAAACACATTTTCATATTTAAATTAAAAAACACCATATTTTCCAAGTGTATAGTACACGATTTCAAGAAACAAATGTTGCAAGTTTAAAAATCTAAAAAATTGTGTAAATTAAGCTATGAACGTCATGGCAAACAAATCATTGTTTTAAAAATAAATCAAATAATTTTATAAGTTTAAAAAACACATTTTTCATATTTAAATTAAAAAACACCATATTTTTCAAGTGTATATAGTACACGATTTCAAAAAACAAAAGTTGCATGTTTAAAAATCTAAATATTTGTGTAAATTAAGCTATGAAAAGCATGGCAAACAACACATTGTTTTAAAAATAAATCAAATAATTTTAAAAATAAAAAAAAATATTTTCATATTTAAATTAAAAAATATCATATTTTTCAAGTGTATAGTACACTATTTCTAGAAACAAATGTTGCAATTTTAAAAATATAAAAATTGTTTAAATTAAGCTAGATACTTTATGGTGAACCATACATTGTTATTAAAAAAATCAAATAATTAATGTATTTAAAATATGCATTTTCATTTTATATATAAAAAACACCCTAATTTTCAAGTGTATAATACTCCATTTCTAGAAATAAATGTTGAAATTTCAAGAGTATATAAAATTGTTTTAATTAAGCTAGAAATTTAATGGTTAACAATATAGTGTTTTCAATAAAATCAAATAATTACTGAATTTAAAGTATACATTTTAGTTTTTAAAGTTAAAAACACCCTAATTTTCAAGTGTATAGTACACGATTTCTAGATACAAATGTTGTAATTTTAAAACTAGAAAAAATTGTGTAATTTAAGATAGAAACTTCATGGTAAACATTACATTGTTTTCAAAAGAATCAAGTAATTTAATAAATTAAAAATATGTATTTTCATTTTTAAAGTAAAAAACACCCTATTTTTGAAGTGTATAGTACACGATTTCTAGAAACAATGTTGCAATTTTAAAAATATTAAAAAGTATGCATATTAAGCTAGAAACTTCATGGTAAACAATACATTGTTTTAAAAATAATCAAATGAGTTAAAAAATTTAAAATATTCGTTTTCATCTATAAAGTAAAAAACACCCTATTTTTGAAGTGTGTACACGATTTCAAGAAACAATGTTGCTATTTTAAAAATATAAAAAATTATGTAAATTAAGCTAGAAACTTATTGGTAAACAATACATTGTTTTAAAAATAATCAAGTAATTTAATAAATTTCAAATATGCATTTTCATTTTTAAAGTAAAAAACACCCTATTTTTCAACTGTATAATACGCGATTTCTAGAAAAAAATTGTAATCTTAAAAATTTGAAAAATTATGTAAATTAATCGAGAAACTTCACGGTGAACAACACATTATTTTAATCAAATTTATAAACACATTTTCATATTTAAATTAAAAAACACCATATTTTCCAAGTGTATAGTACACGATTTCAAGAAACAAATGTTGCAAGTTTAAAAATCTAAAAAATTGTGTAAATTAAGCTATGAACGTCATGGCAAACAAATCATTGTTTTAAAAATAAATCAAATAATTTTATAAGTTTAAAAAACACATTTTTCATATTTAAATTAAAAAACACCATATTTTTCAAGTGTATATAGTACACGATTTCAAAAAACAAAAGTTGCATGTTTAAAAATCTAAATATTTGTGTAAATTAAGCTATGAAAAGCATGGCAAACAACACATTGTTTTAAAAACAAATCAAATAATTTTAAAAATAAAAAAAAATATTTTCATATTTAAATTAAAAAATATCATATTTTTCAAGTGTATAGTACACTATTTCTAGAAACAAATGTTGCAATTTTAAAAATATAAAAATTGTTTAAATTAAGCTAGATACTTTATGGTGAACCATACATTGTTATTAAAAGAATCAAATAATTAATGTATTTAAAATATGCATTTTCATTTTATATATAAAAAACACCCTAATTTTCAAGTGTATAATAATCCATTTCTAGAAATAAATGTTGAAATTTTAAGAGTATATAAAATTGTTTTAATTAAGCTAGAAATTTAATGGTTAACAATATAGTGTTTTCAATAAAATCAAATAATTACTGAATTTAAAGTATACATTTTAGTTTTTAAAGTTAAAAACAACCTAATTTTCAAGTGTATAGTACACGATTTCTAGATACAAATGTTGTAATTTTAAAACTAGAAAAAATTGTGTAATTTAAGATAGAAACTTCATGGTAAACATTACATTGTTTTCAAAATAATTATGTATTTTAATAAATTTAAAATATACATTTTCATTTTTAAAGTCAAAAACACCCTATTTTTGAAGTGTATAGTACACGATTTCTAGAAACAATGTTGCAATTTTAAAAATATAAAAAAGTATGCTAATTAAGCATGAAACTTCATGGTAAACAATACATTGTTTTAAAAATAATCAAATGAGTTAATAAATTTAAAATATTCGTTTTCATCTATAAAGTAAAAAACACCCTATTTTTTAAGTGTGTACACCATTTCAAGAAACAATGTTGCTATTTTAAAAAGATAAAAAAAATATGTAAATTAAGCTAGAAACTTATTGGTAAACAATACATTATTTTCAAAATAATCAAGTAATTTAATAAATTTAAAATATGCATTTTTCATTTTTAAAGTAAAAAAACACCCTATTTTTCAAGTATATAATACACGATTTTAGAAAAAAATTTGTAATCTTAAAAACTTGAAAAATTATGTAAATTAATTGAGAAACTTCACGGTGAACAACACATTATTTTAATAAATTTATAAAACGCTTTTTCATATTTAAATTAAAAAACACTATATTTTCCAAGTGTATAGTATACGATTTCAAGAAACAAATTTTGCAAGTTTAAAAATCTAAAAAACTGTGTAAATTAAGCTATGAACGTCATGGAAAACAAATCATTGTGTTAAAAATAAATCAAATAATTTTATAAATTTAAAAAACATGTTTACATATTTAAATTAAGAAACACCATATTTTTCAAGTGTATATATTACACAATTTCAAGAAACAAAAGTTGCAAGTTTAAAAATCTAAATATTTTTGTAAATTAAGCTATGAACATCATGGCAAACAACACATTATTTTAAAATTAAATCAAATAATTTTATAAATTAAAAAAATATATTTTCATATTTAAATTAGAAAATACCATATTTTTCAAGTGTATAGTACACTATTTCTAGAAACAAATGTTGCAGTTTTAAAAATATAAAAATTATTTAAATGAAGCTAGACACTTCAAGGTGAAAAATATAGTGTTTTAAAAAAATCAAATAATTAATAAAATTAAAATATGCGTTTTCATTTTCAAAGTAAAAAACCATATTTTTCAAGTGTATAGTATACAATTTCTAGAAACAAATGTTGCAATTTTAAAAATATAAAACAAAATTTAAATTAAGCTAGATACTTCATGGTGAACCATACATTATTGTTAAAAAAATCAAATAATTAATGTATTTAAAATATGCATTTTCATTTTATATGTAAAAAACACCCTAATTTTCAAGTAGATAATACACGATTTCTAGAAACAAATGTTGAAAGTTTAATAATCTAAAAAACTGTGTAAATTAAGCTATAAACGTCATGGCAAACAAAACATTATTTTAAAAATAATCAAATAATTTTATAAATATAAAAAACACATTTTCATATTTAAATTAAAAAATATCATATTTTTCAAGTGTATAGTACACTATTTCTAGAAACAAATGTTGTAGTTTTAAAAATATAAATTTTTTTGTAAATTAAGCTAGAAATTATTGGTAAACAATACATTGTGTTCAAAATAATCAAGTAATTTAAAAAATTTAAAATATGCATTTTCATTTTTAAAGTAAAAAATACCCTATTTTTCAAGTGTATAATACACAATTTCTAGAAAAAAAATTTGTTATCTTAAAAATTTGAAAAATTATGTAAATTAATATAGAATATTCACAGTGAAAAACACATTATTTTAATAAATATAAAAAACAAATTTTCATATTTAAATTAGAAAATGTCATATTTTCAAGTGTATATAACACGATTTCTAGAAACAATGTTGCAATTTTAAAAATAAAAAAATTATTTAAATTAAGCTAGACACTTCATGTTGAACAATACAGTGTTTTAAAAATATCAAATAATTAACAAAATTATAATATTCATTTTTATTTTTAAAGTAAAAAATCATATTTTTCAAGTGTATAGTGCATGATTTCTATAAACAAATGTTGCAAATTTAAAAATATAAAAAATTGTTTAAATTAAGCTAGATACTTCATGGTGAACCATACATTGTTATTAAAAAAACCAATAATTAATGTATTTAAAATATGCATTTTCATTTTATAAGTAAAAAACACCCTAATTTTCAAGTGTATAGTACACTATTTCTAGAAACAAATGTTGAAATTTTAAAAATATATAAAATTGTTTTAATTAAGCTAGAAATTTCATAGTGAAAAATATAGTGTTTTCAAAAAAATCAAATAATTAATAAATTTAAAGTATACGTTTTAATTTTTAAAGTTAAAAACACCCTAATTTTCAAGTGTATAGTACATCATTTCTTGATACAAATGTTGTAAATTTAAAACTAGAAAAAATTGTTTACATTAAGCTAGGAACTTTATGGTAAAAATTACATTGTTTTCAAAAAAATCAAGTAATTTAATAAATTTAAAATATGCATTTTCATTTTTAAAGTAAAAAACACCATATTTTTGAAGTGTATAGTACACAATTTCTAGAAACAATGTTGCTATTTTAAAAATATAAAAAATTATGTAAATTAAGCTAGAAACTTAATGGTAAACAATACATTGTTTTCAAAATAATCAAATGATTTAATAAATTTAAAATATGCATTTTCATTTTTAAAGTCAAAAACACCCTATTTGTCAAGTGTATAGTACACGATTTCTAGAAAGAAATTTGTAATCTTAAAATTTTGAAAAATTATCTAAATTAATCTAGAAACTTAACGGTGAATAACACATTATTTTAAAAAATTTTAAAAACACATTTTCAAAATTAAATTAAAAAACAGCATATTTTTCAAGTGCATGTTAGACAATTTCAAGAAACAAATGTTGCAAGTTTAAAAACCTAAAAAATTGTGTCAATTAAGCTATGAACTTCTTGGAAAATAACACATTGTTTTAAAAATAAATCAAATAATTTTATAAATTAAAAAAAATGTTTTCATTTTTAAAGTAAAAAACCATATTTTTCAAGTGTATAGTGCACGATTTCTAGAAACAAATATTGGAATTTTAAAAATATAAAAAAAATTTAAATTAAGCTAGATACTTCATGTGAACCATACATTGTTCTAAAAAAAATCAAATAATTAATGTATTTAAAATATGCATTTTCATTTTTTAAGCAAAAAATACCATAATTTTCAAGTGACACGATTTCTAGAAACAAATGTTGAAATTTTAAAAATATATAAAATGGTTTTAATTAATCTAGAAATTTCATAGTGAACAATATAGTTTTCTCAAAAAAATCAAATAATTAATAAATTTAAAGTATACGTTTTAATTTTTAAAGTTAAAAACACCCAAATTTTCAAGTCTATAGTGCACGATTACTAGATACAAATGTTGTAATTTTAAAACTAGTAAAATTGTGTAAATTAAGCTAGAAACTTCATGGTAAACATTAAATTGTTTTAAAAATATTCAAGTAATATAATAAATTTAAAATATGCATTTTCATTTTTAAAGTAAATAACACCCTATTTTTCAAGTGTAGTACACGATTTCTAGAAACAATGTTGCTATTTTAAAAATATAAAAAATTATGTAAATTAAGCTAGAAACTTATTGGTAAACAATACATTGTTTTCAAAATAATCAAGTAATTTAATAAATTTAAAATATGCCTTTTCATTTTTAAAGTAAAAAACACCATATTTTTCAAGTGTATAGTACACAATTTCTAGAAACAATGTTGCAATTTTAAAAATATAAAAAAGTATGTAAGTTAAGCTTGAAACTTCATGGTAAACAATACATTGTTTTAAAAATAATCAAATGATTTAATAAATTTAAAATATGCGTTTTCATTATTAAAGTAAAAAACACCCTATTTTTCAAGTGTAGTACACGATTTCTAGAAAAAAAATTGTAATCTTAAAAATTTGAAAAATTATGTAAATTAATATAGACACTTCATGGTGAACAACACATTATTTTAATAAATTTAAAAAACACATTTTCATATTTAAATTAAAAAACATCATATTTTTCAAGTGTATAGTACACAATTTCTAGAAACAATGTTGCAATTTTAAAAATATAAAAAAAATTTAAATTAAGCTAGAAACTTCTTGGTAAACAATACATTATTTTCAAAATAATCAAATGATTTAATAAATTTAAAATATGCATTTTTATTTTTAAAGTAAAAAATACTCTATTTTTCAAGTTTATAGTACACGATTTCTAGAAAAAATTTGTAATCTTAAAAATTTGAAAAATGATGTAAATTAATCTAGAAATTTCACGGTGAACAATATAACACCTAACGGTATTAAAGGCTACGTTTTTTTTTTTCAATATATATGATAAGAAGTAACTAGCAAAGGAAACTCTCATATATGAGTACATACACTACTTAGTCTTAGGGTGGACTATCATATGCCCTATCAAAATACATAAGTCCATAGGGAAAGATAATAAGTTTAAATATCTTCTACATGCCAGAGAAATATGTCCAATAACGGTAGCCAAGGAGCATGCTACAGGGAAGGGTTGGTTACCCCAAATTACATATCAAAATATCCAAAATACTAAATGGCTAAGGGAATAGGTCTTCAAGCACTAAAGCCTTCATCTTCCGAGTCTCCTGCAATATGGTAACCGTCAGCTATATGTAAACATATAAGTGAGTAACCCCCAGCATTTTGAAAATACTTTTATACATATTACAGCCACTCTAACTGGAAAACACCCCATTTGCTTCCTATCACTTACAATCAATCAAATGCAACATATTCACACTCAATGCATGTAATGACAAGTATAAATGTATGCATGCCATGATCTTTCATTATCATACTTAATTCATTTCTTTTCTTTAGTCTTTTACGGAAGCCTCATGCACAAGACTCCTCCCTAGGCGCATGGCAGTAACGCGCGCTTGAGCTCAATCATGGGACCACGGCAAGCGTCCCTACCGTGATCAACTGCCGGGCTATCTTACCCCAATCACTGGGATAGCCCAGGACTATCTTACCCCATTCATCGAGATAGTCCTTTCTTTCGGGCCATCTTCCCAATCACTGGGCAACCCTACTAGTTCAGGTCATCTTACCCCGTTCATTGGGAGACCCTACATTCTCAATTTTTTTCATGCTTGTCCACTTACACGATGTGTAACCGGTGGGAGTCAACCCGCTTACTCAACATCTATTGATGGGGGAAAGTTTATCTTGTCATTTAATTTCATTTTCGCATCAAGTATTATCATGCATTTCACATTCAACTAATATAATTTGCATTCAACAGTCATCATTCACCATTCATCATTTATCATTCATCACATGACAATTTCATAATTCAAAATCAAGGAACTTGCCATCTCAATTCACAATCCTAATGCATGTTATTAAGTCCCATAAGCCTATTTCCTTACATTCCTATCATAAAACTAAGTTAATTAGGGTTACAAAGCATTTTAGAAGCAAAAATAGATCAAGAAGGTACAGGACACTATCGTCCGGGCGACCATTCTGGCGCCTAGACGCCAGAAATGTGTTACAAACTGCAGACAACAGGGTCCTGTCGCCCGGGCGCCCATTCTGTCGCCTAGGCGCTGCGACTAGGTGCAAAACTGCCAAATTACGGGGCTCTGTCGCCTGGGCGCCCATCCTGGCGCCTGGGCTCCAGTCACAGATGCAAAAAATTGTGTTTTTTGTGTTCCAACGCCTGGGCGCCCAGCACTGGCGTAGTCTGCTATTTTGACCATAACTTGAGTGGTAGACCTCCAAATTGGGTGAAATCAATGGCAAATTAAAGCTAACAAAATTATCTACAACTTTTATTCAGAACTTAAGATCTAAATTTTTTTCTAGTAGATAATTTCGCTTGAATTCACTTGTCCATGTCAAAATCTCAATTTTGGCAGCTCTAAGTGTTTTGTCCATAACTCAAGCTATACAAATTGAATTCTCATGTAATTGGTGGCATTGGAAAGATAGTAAAATTTTCTACAACTTTTATTCAGGCCACGAAATCACAATCCAATTTTTAAATAGGCCTAATATCCATCTCAAACTATGTCAAAATTTATGAAAACAAGGAATGAAGCATTTGTTTACATCCTACCTACACATTCAAAAGCTATTCCTTCAATTCCCATCTCAATTCCCCGAAATCAAATTGACAATATGCTACACCCAATTCATATACCCAATATACACCTTCCTCACCCACACTCAACTTCCAAAAGCAAGGAAACCAAACAAGTTTTGACCAAACATCACATATGCAATGCAATAATCCAAACACACACACATGAGCATTTCAGCCAAACCACATGCATCAAGTCCATTTATCAAACATCTAATATACACATGACAACCTATTTTAACATACATTCTCAAAAGCTCAATAACAACGACATGCAACAAAACCAAGTCATCAAATTTCACAAGTCTAAATATATTTCTATCCTACCTTGCACCATAGCTCAAAATCACATTCCACACCACTTTCATTCCTTCACTAGTCTAATTTGGGGTTTAGTGGGGTTACCTTTCAAGCTTAGCTCCAAAATCCTTGCCTTCTCCAAATGTACCCAAGAACCCTAACTTCATCCAATGACTTGATGATCCCTAATTTTCACAAATGCAAGTTATTAGTACCCACTGGGACTCATTTGCAAGCTTGCATGTTAAGAATGGGGTTGAGAGACCATTTGCCTCAAGAATGGGGGTTTGGCCCAAAATGGAGAAATGGGTGTGCATGTCTTACCTATGTGCTTCAATGGCTTCTTTCAAGCTCAGAAATGGCTCCTCCAAGCTCCAATGGACATGGTTGGTGAAGGATTTCTCTTCATTTGGGCTTGAAATCCAAACCCTATGAGAGTAGAAAGGGGGAAGAAGAAGAGGAAATTTTGAGAATGAAGATGGAGTGAGGAGGCGTGGGAGAGAGGAGAGGAAAATGAGTGTTTTAGTCAAATTTTAACATCTCATTAAGTTTTGCAATTAGGTCCTTCTCCCAATCTTTTAAAAATTTGCTTTCTAGTCCTTCTCCCTTTTCTCTTGTTAGAATTCCTACAAACCCTTAAATTCCCAATTTCTAGTCCTTCTCCCTTTTCATTTTTTAAGTAAAAATCACCCTAATTTTCAAGTGTATAGTACACGATTTCTAGAAACAAATGTTGAAATTTTAAAAATATATAAAATTGTTTTAATTAAGCTAAAAATTTCATGGTGAACAATATAGTGTTTTCAAAAAAATCAAATAATTAATACATTTAAACTATACGTTTTAATTTTTAAAGTTAAAAAAACCCAAATTTTCAAGTTATAGTATACGATTACTAGATACAAATGTTGTAATTTTGAAACTAGTAAAACTGGTGTAAATTAAGCTAGCAACTTCATGGTAAACATTATATTGTTTTTAAAAAAATCAAGTAATTTAATAAATTTAAAATATGTATTTTCATTTTTAAAGTAAAAAACATCATATTTTTGAAGTGTATAGTACACGATTTCAAGAAACAATGTTGCTATTTTAAAAATATAAAAAATTATGTAAATTAAGCTAGAAACTTATTGGTAAACAATACGTTAATTTAAAAATAATCAAGTAATTTTATAAATTTAAAATATGCATTTTCATTTTTAAAGTAAAAAATACCCTATTTTTCAAGTGTATAGTACATGATTTCTAGAAACAATGTTGCAATTTCAAAAATATAAAAAATTATCTAAATTAAGCTAGAAACTTCATGGTAAACAATACAATGTTTTAAAAATAATCAAATGATTTAATAAATTTAAAATATCCGTTTTCATTTTTCAAGTAAAAAATACCCTATTTTTCAAGTGTATAGTACACGATTTCTAGAAAAAAAAATTTGTAATCTTAAAAATTTGAAAAAAAATTAAATTAATATAAAAACTTCAAGGTGAACAACAAATTATTTTAATAAATTTAAAAAACATATTTTCATATTTAAATTAAAAAACAACATACTTTTCAAGTGTATAGTACACGAGTGTTGCAATTTTAAAAATATAAAAAATTATTTAAATTAAGCTAGAAAATTCTTGGTAAACAATACATTAGTTTCAAAATAATCAAATGATTTAATAAATTTAAAATATGCATTTTTATTTTTAAAGTAAAGAACACCCTATTTTTAAAGTGTATATAGTACACGATTTCTAGAAAAAAATTTGTAATCTTAAAAATTTTAAAAATTATGTAACTTAATCTAAAAACTTCACGGTGAACAACACATTATTATAATAAATTTAAAAAACACATTTTAAAATTTAAATTAAAAAATAACATATTTTTCAAGTGCATAGTACACGATTTCAACAAACAAATGTTGAAGTTTAAAAATCTAACAAATTGTGTAAATTAAGCTATGAACTTCATGGAAAACAACACATTGTTTTAAAAATAAATCAAATAATTTTATAAATTAAAAAAATGTGTTTTCATTTTTAAAATTAAAAAACCATATTTTTCAAGTGTATAGTGCACAATTTCTAAAAACAAATGTTGCAATTTTAAAAATATAAAAAATTGATTAAATTAAGCTAAATACTTCATGGTGAACCACACAATGTTTTAAAAAAATCAAATAAATAATGTATTTAAAATATGCATTTTCATTTTTTAAGTAAAAAACACTCTAATTTTCAAGTGTATAGTACATGATTTTTAGAAACAAATGTTGAAATTTTAAAAATATATAAAATTGTTTTAATTAAGCTAGAAATTTCATGGTGAACGATATAGTGTTTTCAAAAAAATCAAATAATTAATAAATTTAAAGTATACGTTTTAATTTTTAAAGTTAAAAAAACCCAAATTTTCAAGTGTATAGTATACAATTACTAGATACAAATGTTGTAATTTTGAAACTAGTAAAATTGGTGTAAATTAAGCTAGAAACTTCATGGTAAACATTACATTGTTTTCAAAAAAATCAAGTAATTTAATAAATTTAAAATATGCATTTTCATTTTTAAAGTAAAAAACATCATATTTTTGAAGTGTATAGTACACGATTTCAAGAAACAATGTTACTATTTTAAAAATATAAAAAATTATGTAAATTAAGCTAGAAACTTAATGGTAAACAATAAGTTTGTTTTAAAAATAATCCATTAAATTTATAAATTTAAAATATGCATTTTCATTTTTAAAGTAAAAAACACCCTATTTTCAAGTGTATAGTACACGATTTCTAGAAACAATGTTGCAATTTCAAAAATATAAAAAATTATCTAAATTAAGCTAGAAACTTCATGGTAAACAATACAATGTTATGAAAATAATCAAATGATTTAATAAATTTAAAATATGCGTTTTTATTTTTCAGTAAAAAATACCCTACTTTTCAAGTGTATAGTACACGATTTCTACAAAAAAAAAAAATTGTAATCTAAAAAATTTGAAAAATAATGTAAATTAATATAAAAACTTCACGGTGAACAACACATTATATTAATAAATTTAAAAAACATATTTTCATATTTAAATTAAAAAACAACATACTTTTCAAGTGTATAGTACACGAGTGTTGCAATTTTAAAAATATAAAAAATTATTTAAATTAAGCTAGAAACTTCTTGGTAAACAATACATTTTGATTATTTAATAAATTTAAAATATGCATTTTCATTTTTAAAGTAAAGAACACCCTATTTTTAAGTGTATATAGTACACTATTTCTAGAAAAAAATTTGTAATCTAAAAAATTTGAAAAATTATGTAAATTAATCTAGAAACTTCACGGTGAACAATACATTATTATAATAAATTTAAAAAACACATTTTAAATTTAAATTAAAAAACAACATATTTTTCAAGTGTATAGTACACGATTTCAAGAAACAAATGTTGAAGTTTAAAAATCTAAAAAAATATGTAAACTAAGCTATGAACTCCATGGAAAACAACACATTGTTTTAAAAATAAATCAAATAATTTTATAAATTAAAAAAAGGTGTTTTCATTTTTAAAATTAAAAAACCATATTTTTATAGTGCATGATTTTTAAAAACAAATGTTGCAATTTCAAAAATATAAAAAATTGATTAAATTAAGTTAAATACTTCATGGTGAACCATACATTGTTTTAAAAAAATGAAATAAATAATGTATTTAAAATATGCATTTTCATTTTTTAAGTAAAAAACACTCTAATTTTAAACTGTATAGTACACGATTTCTAGAAACAAATGTTGAAATTTTAAAAATATATAAAATTGTTTTAATTAAGCTAGAAATTTCATGGTGAACAATATAGTATTTTCAAAAAAATGAAATAATTAATAAATCTAAAGTATACGTTTTAATTTTTAAAGTTAAAAATTCCCAACTTTTCAAGTGTATAACACCCGATTACTAGATACAAATGTTATAATTTAAAACTAGTAAAAATTGTGTAAATTAAGCTAGAAACTTCATCGTAAACATTACATTGTTTTCAAAATAATCAACTAACTTAATAAATTTAAAATATGTATTTTCATTTTTTAAGAAAAAAACACCCTTTTTTTCAAGTGTATAGTATACGATTTCCAGAAACAATGTTGGTATTTAAAAAATCTAAAAAATTATGTAGATTATGCTAGAAACTTATTGGTAAACAATACGTTTTTTTAAAAACAATCAAGTAAGTTAATAAATTTAAAATATGCATTTTTATTTTTAAAGTAAAAAACATCGTCTTTTTCAAGTATATAATACACGATTTTTAGAAACAATGTTGCAATTTCAAAAATATAAAAAATTATCTAAATTAAGCTAGAAACTTCATGATAAACAATACATTGTTTTAAAAATAATCAAATTATTTAATAAATTTAAAATATGCATTTTCATTTTTAAAGTAAAAAACACCTTATTTTTCAAGTGTATAGTACACAATTTCTAGAAAAAAAAATTGTAATCTTAAAAATTTGAAAAATTATGTAAATTAATATAGAAACTTCACGGTGAACAACACATTATTTTAATAAATTTAAAAAATACATTTTCATATTTAAATTAAAAAACAACATACTTTTCAAGTGTATAGTACACGATTTCTAGAAACAATATTGCAATTTTAAAAATATAAAAATTTATTTAAATTAAGCTAGTAACTTCTGTGTAAACAATACATTAGTTTCAAAATAATCAAATGATTTAATAAATTTAAAATATTCATTTTTATTTTTAAAGTAAAAAACACCCTATATTTAAGGGTATAGTACACGATTTTTAGAAAAAAATTTGTAATCTTAAAAATTTTAAAAATTATGTAAATTAATCAAGAAATGTGACGGTGAACAACACATTATTATAATAAATTTAAAAAACACATTTTCAAATTTAAATTAAAAAACAACATATGTTTCAAGTGCATAGTTCATGATTTCAAGAAACAAATGTTGCAAGTTTAAAATTCGAAAAATTTGTGTAAATTAAGCTATGAACTTCATGGAAAACAACACATTGTTTTAAAAATAAATCAAATAATTTTATAAATTAAAAAAATGTGTTTCCATTTTTAAAGTAAAAAACCATATTTTTCAAGTGTATAGTGCACGATTTCTAGAAACAAATATTGCAATTTTAAAAATATAAAAAATTGTTTAAATTAAGCTAATTACTTCATGGTGAACCATACATTGTTATAAAAAAACAAGTAAATAATTTATTTAAAATATGTCTTTTCATTTTTTAAGTAAAAAACGCCCTAGATTTCAAGTGTATACTACACAATTTCTAGAAACAAATGTTGAAATTTTAAAAATATATAAAATGGTTTTAATTAAGCTAGAAATTTTATGGTGAACAATATAGTGTTTTCAAAAAAATCAAATAATTAATAAATTTAAAGTATACATTTTACTTTTTAAAGTTAAAAACACCTAATTTTCAAGTGTATAGTATACGATTACTAGATACAAATGTTGTAATTTTAAAACTAGTAAAAGTGTGTAAATTAAGCTAGAAACTTCTTGGTAAACATTACATTGTTTTCAAAATAATCAAGTAATTTAATATATTTAAAATATGCATTTTCATTTTTAAAATAAAAAACACACTATTTTTCAAGTCTATAGTACACGATTTCTAGAAACAATGTTTCAATTTTAAAAATATAAAAAATTATCTAAATTAAGCTAGAAACTTCATGGTAAAAGATACATTATTTTAAAAATAATCAAATGATTTAATAAATTTAAAATATGCGTTTTCATTTTTAAAGTAAAAAACACCCTATTTTTAAAGTGTATATACACGATTTCTAGAAAAAAAATTTGAAATTTTAAAAATTTGAACAATTATGTAAATTAATATAGAAACTTCACGGTGAACAACACATTATTTGAATATATTTAAAAAACACATTTTCATAGCTTCATGCTTTTCAAGTGTATAGTTCACGATTTCCATAAATAATGTTGCAATTTTTAAAATATAAAAATTATGTAAATTAAGCTAGAAAATTCATGGTAAATAATACATTGTATTAAAAATAATCAAATGATTTAATAAATTTAAAATATGCGTTTTCATTTTTAAAGTAAAGATCACCCTATTTTTCAAGTGTATATACACGATTTTTAGAAAAAACATTATTTATCTTTAAAATTTGAAAAATTATGTAAACTAATATAGAGACTTCACGGTGAACAACACATTATTTTAATATATTTTAAAAACAAATTTTCATATTTAAATTAAAAAATATCATACATTTCAAGTGTATAGCACACCATTTCTAGAAATAATTTTTGCAATTTTAAAAATATAAAAATTATTTAATTTAAGCTAGAAACTTCTTGGTAAACAATACATTAATTTCAAAATAATCAAATGATTTAATAAATGTAAAATATGCCTTGACATTTTTTAAGTAAAAAACACCATATTTTTCAAGTGTATACAGTACACGATTTCTAGAAAAAAATTTGTAATCTTAAAAATTTGAAAAATTATGTAAAATAATCTAGAAAATTCACGATGAACAACACATTATTTTTGTAAATTTAAAAAACACATTTTTAAATTGAAATTAAAAAACAGCATATTTTTCAAGTGCATAGTACACGATTTCAAGAAACAAGTGATGCTAGTTTAAAAATCTAAAAAATTGTGTAAATTAAGATATGAAATTCATGGAAAACAACATATTGTTTTAAAAATAAATTAAATAATTTTATAAATTAAAAAAATGTGTTTTCATTTTTGAAGTAAAAAACCAAATTTTTCAAGTGTATAGTGCACGATTTCTAGAAACAAATGTCGCAATTTTAAAAATATAAAAAAAATTAAATTAAACAGATTGATTTTAAAATAAATCAAAGAATTTTATAAATTAAAAAAATTTGTTTTCAATTTTGAATTAAAAAATCATATTTTTCAAGTGTATAGTGCACGATTTCTAGAAACAAATGTTGCAAATTTAAAAATATAAAAAATTGTTTAAATTAAGCTAGATACTTCATGGTGAACCATACATTGTTTTTTAAAAAAACCAAATAATTAATGCATTTAAAAGATGCATTTTCATTTTTTAAGTAAAAAACACCCTAATTTTCAAGTGTATAGTACACGATTTGTAGAAATAAATGTTGAAATTTATAAAATATATAAAATTGTTTAAATTAAGCTGGAAATTTAATGGTGAACAATATAGTGTTTTCAAAAAAATCAAATAATTAATAAATTTAAAGTATACGTTTTAATTTTTAATGTTAAAAACACCCAAATTTTCAAGTGTATAGTACACGATTACTAGATATAAATGTTGTAATTTTATAACTAGTAAAAATTGTGTAAATTAACCAAATAACTTCATGGTAAATATTACATTGTTTTCAAAACAATCAAGTAATTTAATAAATTTAAAATATTCATTTTCATTTTTAAAGTAAAAAACGTCTTATTTTTTAAGTGATAGCACACGATTTCTAGAAACAATGTTGCTATTTTAAAAATATAAAAAATTATGTAAATTAATCTAGAAATTTATTGGTAAACAATACATTGTTTTCAAAATAATCAAATGATTTAATAAATTTAAAATATGCGTTCTAATTTTTAAAGTAAAAAACAACCTATATTTTAAGTGTATAGTACACGATTTGTAGAAAAATGTTATAATCTTAAAAATTTGAAAAATCATGGAAATTAATCTAGAAACTTCACGGTGAAGAACACACTATTTTAAGAAATTTAAAAAACACATTTTCATATTTAAATTAAAAAACACCATATTTTTCAAGTATATAATACACGATTTCAAGAAATAAATGTTGCAAGTTTAAAAATCTAAAAAATTGTGTAAATTAAGCTATGAACTTCATGGAAAACAACACATTGTTTTAAAAACAAAACAAATAATTTTATAAATTAAAAAAATGCGATTTCATTTTTAAAGTAAAAAACCATATTTTTCAAGTGTATAGTGCACAATTTCTAGAAACAAATGTGGCAATTTTAAAAATATAAAAAATAATTTAAATTAAGCTAGATACTTCATGGTGAACCATACATTGTTTTAAAAAAATCAAATAAAGAATGTATTTAAAATACGCATTTTCATTTTTCAAGTGTATAGTACACGATTTCTAAAAACAATGTTGATATTTTAAAAACATAAAAAATTATGTAAATTAAGCTAGAAACTTATTGGTAAACAATAGATTGTTTTCAAAATAATTAAATGATATAATAAATTTAAAATATGCGTTTTTATTTTTAAAGTAAAAAACATCATATTTTTCTGGTGTATAGTACACGATTTCTAGCAAAAAAAATTGTAATCTTAAAAATTTGAAAAATTATGTAAATTAATCTAGAAACTTCACGGTGAACAACACATTTTTAATAAATTTAAATAACACATTTTCATATTTAAATTAAAAAACACCATATATTCCCAATGTATAGTATTCAATTTCAAGAAACAAATGTTGCAAGTTTAAAAATCTAAAAAACTGTGTAAATTAAGCTATGAACATCATGGCAAACAACACATTGTTTTAAAAATAAATAAAATAATTTTATAAATTTAAAAAACGCATTTTCATATTTAAATTAAAAAACATCATATTTTTCAAGTGTATAGTACACGATTTCAAGAAACAAATGTTGCTTAAAAAGCTAAACTTTTTTGTAAATTAAGCTATGAACTTCATGGCAAACAACACATTGTTTTAAAAATAAATCAAATAATTTTATAAATTTAAAAAATATATTTTCATATTTAAATTAAAAAACACCAAATTTTTCAAGTGTATGGTTCACTATTTCTAGAAACAAATATTGCAATTTTAAAAATGTAAAAATTATTTAAATTAAGCTAGACACTTCATGGTGAACAATACAGTGTTTTAAAAAAAATCAAATCATTAAAAAAATTAAAATATGCATTTTCATTTTTAAAGAAAAAAGCCATATTTTTCAAGTGTATAGTGCACGATTTCTAGAAACAAATGTTGCAATTTTAAAAATATAAAAAATTGTTTAAATTAAACTAGATACTTCATGGTGAACCATACAATATTGTCAAAAAAAATCAAATAAATAATGTATTTAAAATTTGCATTTTCGTTTTATAAGTAAATAATACCCTAATTTTCAAATGTATAATACACGATTTCTAGAAAAAAAAATATTGAAATTTTTAAAATATATAAAATTGTTTTAGTTAAGCTAGAAATTTCATGGTGAACAATATAGTGTTTTCAAGAAAATCAAATAATTAATAAATTTATAGTATACATTTTAATTTTTAAAGTTAAAAACACCATATTTTTGAAGTGTAGTACAAAATTTCTAGAAACAATGTTGCAATTTTAAAAATATAAAAAATTACGTAAATTAAGCTAGAAACTTCATGGTAAACATTACATTATTTTCAAAATAATCAAGTAATTTAATAAATTTAAAATATGCGTTTTCATTTTTAAAGTAAAAAACACTCTATTTTTCAAGTGTTTAGTACACGATTTCTAGAAAAATATTTGTAATCTAAAATTTGAAAAATTATGTAAATTAATCTACAAACTTCACGGTGAACAACAAATTATTTTAATAAATTTAAAAAACACATTTTCATATTGAAATTATAAAAGACCATATTTTTCAAGTGTATAGTACACGATTTTAACAAACAAATGTTGCAAGTTTAAAAATCTAAAAAATTGTGTAAATTAAGCTATGAACTTCATGAAAAACAACACATTATTTGAAAAATAATTAAAATAAATTTATAAATTAAAAAAATGCGTTTTCTTTTTTAAAGTAAAAAAATCATATTTTTCAAGTGTATAGTGCACGATTTCTAGAAACAAATGTTGCAATTTTAAAAATATAAAAAATTATTTAAATTAAGCTAGATACTTCATGGTGAACGACACATTGTTTTTTAAAAAAACCAAATAATTAATGTATTTAAAATATGCATTTTCATTTTTTATGTAAAAAACACCCTAAAGTGTATAGTACACGATTTCTAGAAACAAATGTTGAAATTTTAAAAATATATAAAATTGTTTTAATTAGGCTAGAAATTTCATGGTGAACAATATAGTGTTTTCAAAAAAATCAAATAATTAATAAATTTAAAGTATACGTTTTAATTTTTAAGTTAAAAACCCCCCAAATTCTCAAGTATAGTACATGATTACTAGATACAAATGTTGTAATTTCAAAACTAGAAAAAATTGAGTAAATTAAGCTAGAAATTTCATGGTAAACATTACATTGTTTTCAAAATAATCAAGTAATTTAATAAATTTAAAATATGCATTTTCATTTTTAAAGCAAAAAATACCCTATTTTTGAAGTGTACGATTTCTAGAAACGATGTTGCTATTTTAAAAATATAAAAAATTATGTAAATTAAGCTAGAAACTTCATGGTAAACAATACATTGTTTTCTAGAGATTTTTGGATTGTTTGAAGGTTTCTTAGGTTTTTAAAAATGTTTTATGAGTATTTTTCAGTATTCTTTTGCACATTTTTGTTGTTTTTATGAGTTTTAGGAATTCTCTATGTTTTTATGGGTTATTCGGTTGTCTCTAGGATTTTTATGGGTTGGATGGTTTTTTATGTTTAGAGAATTTGTAGGGTTTTTGAAAAAAATGTGTGAATTTGTATGAGGTTTTGAGAGTATCTTTAGTATGTTTATGGATTTTGATTTCTATTTTTTTTACAGTTTTTAGGGGTTTTTAGGGATTTTGATTTCTATTTTTGGGTGGTTTTAAGGTTTTTAGGAGTTTATATGGTTTAAGAGTTATCTTCAAACTTCATTGGCCTTTTCTTTTTTTTTTCTTTTTTTATCACATTTGTTTATTTACTAAAAGATTCGAAAATCAAAAAAAATAATAACAAACTTAAACCTACCATACATAAATAAAAAGGAAAAAAAAGCGAGAAAAGAAAAACAAAAAGTACTCCCTTAACATCATTAATTAATGAGACTTCTTTGTTAGCAATTTGGAGGCACATTCTCTGGAAATTCAGTGCTCCATCATCAGCTGCAATGTCACACTCAATCCACCAAGAGACTGAAAAATAAAATAAATCAGTCACTTAAAAAATACTTATAAGAAAAATATAAAACACAATAAAAAATTATAGAAAATCTGGGAATTTCTTTTCACTATTCTTTAGAGTCACAACTTCATGCCTATTCTTTTAGTATTAAGATCATGACACCTAAGCGTGAAAACCACCACGCCTAGGCGGCCATTAAATTTGCTAAAACAAAACCTAAAATGAACCAAAACAAAATAAAATAAAAACTAAAAAGACAAAACAAAGAAATTTAAAACCTACCATTACTAAAAATAAAAAAAAATAACTAAAATTACAACAAAAACAAATAGAATTGTGACTTTTTATATTTTTAGTCAAATCATAGTATTCAACGCAGTTTGAGTATTTTTAGGGGTTTCTTCCGATTTAATAGGATACTGTGTTGTTTCAAGGAATTTTAGGGTGTGAGGATTTTCAAGTGTTTATTAGAGGAGGGGATTTTAGGGTTTTAAAAATAGTTTAAGAATGTTTTAGGGTTTTTTTTGTGCATTTTAGTAGTTTTAACAGGTATTAAGAAATCCTCTATGTTTTAAGGTCGTATTTTGTTGTCTTTAGGATTGTGGTTGGATTTTTTTATGTTTTAAATATTTTGTGCGGTTTTTTAGAAATTTTTGTGGATTTGTAAGGAGTTTTGAGAGTGTCTCTAGTATGTTTATGGATTTCGAGTGATTTTATTATGGCTTATAAAGGGTTTTCTAGGGATTTAGAGGTTTTTAAGTTGCTTTAAGGTTTTTAAAAATGTTTTATGAGTGTTATTGAGAATTCTTTTGCTCATTTTAGTGGTTTTCATTTGTTTATAAGAAATCTATATATTTTTAAGATTTTTAGGGGTTGGATGGTTTTCTTTGTTTTAGAGATTTTGTAGGGATTTTCAAAAGTTTTTATGGATTTGTAAGAGGTTTTGAGAGTGTCTCCGGTATGTTTAGGGATTTTGAGTGTTCTTTTACGATTTTAATGGGTTTTCTATGGATTCTGGGGTTGTTTTGGTTGTTTTAAGGTTTTTTAGTTTTTTAAAAGTGTTTTATTAGCGTTTTTCGGAATTGTTTTGCGTATTTTAGTGATTTTCATGGGTTTTTAGAAACTTACTATGTTTTTATGGGGTACTCTGTTGTCTATTTGAATTTATGGGTTCGATGGTTTTTTACTTTGAAAGATTTTGTAGGGATTTTGAAAAAAGTTTCTGAATTTTTAAGAAGTTTTGAAAGCGTCTCTAGTATGTTTAGGAATTTTAATTTGTATTTTTTACTGTTTTTAAGAGGTTTCTAAGAATATAGATGTTCTTTGGTAGTTATAAGGTTTTTTGGAGTTTCTATGGTTTTAGAGTTTTCGTAAAACTTCATTGGGCTCTCCTTTTTCTGTTTTCGTTTTTTTTTTACATTTGTTTTTTATTAAAAAATTTCAAAATTCAAAAAAAAAATAACATACATAAACCTACTATGCACAAATAAAAAGAAAGAAAAAAAGATAAAAGAAAAAGAAAGATTACTCCCCTAACATCATTGGTAAATGAAACTTCTTTGTTAGTAATTTGGAGGCACGATATGTGGAAATCTAGTACCTCATCATCAGCTGCAATGTCATATTCAATCCATCCAAGAGACAGAAAGATAAAATAAGATAGTCACTTAAAAAATACTTATAAGAAAAATATAAAACACAAAATAGAAAATCCTATAATTTCTTTTCATCCTTCTTTAGAGTCATCAGTTGCAACTCCATCCCCATCTTCTTAGATACCTCAATAACATTCTCAGCTTCCCAAAACTAAACAAAATAAACACTAAAAAGATAAACAAAGAAATATAAAACCTACAATTACTAAAAATAAAAATAAAATAACTAAAATTAAGACAAAAACAATAGAAATGCGACTTTTTGTATTTTCAGTTGAATCATAGTATTCAACGCAGTTTGAGTATTTGTTTCTATGGATATAAAGAGGGTACTGCGTTGTTTCTAGGGATTTTAGGGTGTGAAGGATTTTCTTGTTTATTGGGGGAGAAGGGCTTTAGGGTTTTAAAGATAATTTAGGAGTGTTTTAGGGATTTTGTTTTGCGCAATTTAGTAGTTTTCACAAGTATTTATAAATCCTCTATATTTTTAGGGGATGTTATGTTGTCTCTAGGATTTTAAGTGGTTGGATGTTTTTTATGTTTTAAAGATTTTGTAGGGTTTTTAGAATTGTTTTGTGGATTTGTAAGGAATTTTGAGAGTGTCTTTAGTATGTTTAGAGATTTCGAGAGGTTTTTTTATGGGTTTTAAAGGGTTTTCTAGGAATTTAAAGGTTTTTAACGATTTTAAAAATGTTTTATGAGAGTTATTAGGAATTCTTTTGCTCATTTTAGTTGTTTTCGTTTGTTTATAAGAAATCTCTATGTTTTTAGGAGGTATTTTGTTGTCTTTAGCATTTTTTGGGGTTGGATGGTTTTCTTTGTTTTAGAGATTTTGTAGGGTTTTTCAAAAGTTTTTATGGATTTGTAAGAGGTTTTGAGAGTCGCTTCGGTATGTTTAGGGATTTTGAGTGGTTTTTTACGATCTTTAATGGGTTTTCTATGGATTCTGAGGTTTTTGGGTTGTTTTAAGGTTTTTTAGATTTTTAAAAGTGTTCTATTAGTGTTTTTTGGAATTGTTTTGCGCAATTTAGCGGTTTTTATGGGTTTCTAGAAATTCACAATGTTTTCATGGTGTATTCAATTGTATATTGGAATTTATGGGTTTGATGATTTTTTACTTTGAGAGATTTTGTACGGTTTTTGAAGAAAATTTGTGAATTTTGAAGAAGTTTTGAGAATGTCTCTAATATGTTTAGGAATTTTGATTTGTACATTTTACGGTTTTTAGGGAGTTTCTAGGGAATTAGATGTTCTTTCGTGATTTTAAAGTTTTTAAGAGTTTCTATGATTTAAGAGTTTTCCTAAAACTTCAATAGGCTTTTCTTTTTCTGTTTTCTTTTTTTTTCACATTTGTTTTTTAAATAAAAGATTTCAAAATAAAAAAAAAATAACAAACATAAACCTACTACGCACAAATAAAAAGAAAGAAAAAAAAGATAAAAGAAAAAGAAAGATTACTCCCCTAACATCATTGGTAAATGAAACTTCTTTGTTAGTAATTTGGAGGCACGATATGTGGAAATCCAGTACCTCATCATCAGCTGCAATGTCATATTCAATCCACCCAAGAGATAGAAAGATAAAATAAGATAGTCACTTAAAAAATACTTATAAGAAAAATATAAAACACAACAGAAAATCCTGTAATTTCTTTTCACCCTTCTTTAGAGTCTTCAGTTGCAACTCCATCCCCATCTTTTTAGGCGTGAAAACCATCACACCTAGGCAGCCATTAAACCTGCTAAAAAAACCCAAAATGAAACAAAAATAAACAAAATAAACACTAAAAAGAAAAAACAAAGAAATATAAAACCTACAATTGCCAAAAATAAAAATAAAATAACTAAAATTACGACAAAAAAAATAGAAATGCGAGTTTTTATATTTTCGGTCAAATCATAGTATTCAACGCAGTTTGAGTATTTGTAGGGATTTCTATGGATTTAAAGGGGGTACTTTGTTGTTTCTAGGGATTGTAGGGTGTGTAGGGTTTTCTTGTTTATTGTGGTAGAAGCGCTTTAGGGATTTTGTTTTGCGCAATTTAGTAGTTTTCACGGGTATTTAGAAATCCTCTATGTTTTTAGGGGATATTATGTTGTCTATAGGATTTTAAGTGGTTGGATGTTTTCTAAGTTTTCAAGATTTTGTAGGGTTTTTAGAAATTTTTTGTGAATTTGTAAGGAGTTTTGAGAGTGTGTTTAGTATTTTTAGGAATTTCGAGTGGTGTTTTTTATGGGTTTTTAAAGGGTTTTAAAAATGTTTTATGAGTGTTATTAGGAATTCTTTTGCTCATTTTAATTGTTTTCGTTTGTTTATAAGAAATCTCTATGTTTTTATGAGGTATTTTGTTGTCTTTAGCATTTTTTGGGGTTGGATGGTTTTCTTTGATTTAGAGAATTTGTAGGGTTTTTCAAAAGTTTATATGGATTTGTAAGGGGTTTTGAAAGTCGCTCCGATATGTTTAGGAATTTCGAGTGGTTTTTTACGATCTTTAATGGGTTTTCTACGGATTTTGAGGTGTTTGGGTTGTTTTAAAGTTTTTAAAAGTGTTTTATTAGTGTTTTTCGGAATTGTTTTGCGCATTTTAGTGGTTTTATGGGTTTTAAGAATTTTACTATGTTTTCTTGGGGTATTCTGTTGTATATTGGAATTTATGGTTTCGATGATTTTTTACTTTGAGAGATTTTGTACGGTTTTTGAAAAGAATTTGTAAATTTTGAAAAGTTTTGAGAATGTGTCTAGTATGTTTAGGAATTTTGATTTGTATATTTTACGGAGTTTCTAGGGAATTAGATGGTCTTTCGTGATTTTAAAGTTTTCAAGAGTTTCTATGATTTTAGAGTTTTACTAAAACTTCATTAGGTTTTTCTTTTTCTGTTTTCTTTTTTTTTTCACATTTGTTTTTTAATAAAAGATTTCTAAATCGAAAAAAAAAAAAACAAAATTAAGCCTACTACACACAAATAAAAAGAAAGAAAAAAAAAGATAAAAGAAAAAGAAAGATTACTCCCCTAACATCATTGGTAAAGAAACTTCTTTGTTAGTAATTTAGAGGCACGATCTGTGGAAATCCAATACCTCATCATCAGCAGCAATTTCATATTCAATCCACTCAAGAGACAGAAAGATAAAATAAGATAGTCACTTAAAAAATACTTATAAGAAAAATATAAAACACAACAGAAAATCCTAAGAAAATCCTATAATTTCTTTTCACCATTCTTTAGAGTCTTTAGTTGCAACTCCATCCCCATCTTCTTAGGCGTGAAAACCACCACACCTAGGCGGCCATTAAACCTGCTAAGAAAACCCAAAATGAAAAAAAACTAAACAAAATAAACACTAAAAAGATAAAACAAAGAAATATAAAACCTACAATTGCCAAAAATAAAAATAAAAAAACTAAAATTACGACAAAAACAATAGAAATGCGACTTTTTATATTTTCGGTCAAATCATAATATTCAACGCAGTTTGAGTATTTGTAGGAATTTCTATGGATTTAAAGGGGGTACTGCGTTTTTTCTAGGGATTTTAGGGTGTAGAGGGTTTTCTTGTTTATTGGGGTAGAAGCGCTATAGGGACTTAAAGATAGTTTAAGAGTGTTTTAGTGATTTTGTTTTGCGCAATTTAGTAGTTTTCACGGGTATTTAGAAATCCTCTATGTTTTTAGGGTATATTATGTTGTCTCTAGGATTTAAGTGGTGGGATGATTTTTTTGTTTTCAAGATTTTCTAGGGTTTTTAGAAATTTTTTGTAGATTTGTAAGAGGTTTTGAGAGTCGCTCCTGTATGTTTACGGATTTCGAGTGGTTTTTTACAATCTTTAATGGGTTTTCTATGGATTTTGAGGTTTTTGGGTTGTTTTAAGGTTTTTTAGGTTTTTAAAAGTGTTTTATTAGTGTTTTTCGGAATCGTTTTGCGCATTTTAGTGGTTTTATGGGTTTTAAGAAATTTACTATGTTTTCTTAGGGTATTATGTTGTATATTGGAATTTATGGTTTCGATGGTTTTTTACTTTGAGAGATTTTGTACGGTTTTTGAAAAGAATTTGCGAATTTTGAAGAAGTTTTGAGAATATCTCTAGTATGTTTAGGAAATTTGATTTGTATATTTTATGATTTTTAGGGAGTTTCTAGGGAATTAAACGTTCTTTGGTGTTTTTAAAGTTTTCAAGAGTTTCTACGATTTTAGAGTTTTCTTAAAACTTCATTAGGCTTTTCTTTTTCTGTTTTCTTTTTTTTTCACATTTGTTTTTTAATAAAAGATTTTAAAATCGAAAAAAAAATAACAAACATAAACCTATTACGCACAAATTAAAATAAAAAAGAGATAAAAGAAAAAGAATGATTACTCCCCTAACATCATTGATAAATGAGACTTCTTTATTAGCAATTTGGAAGCACGTTATGTGGAAATCCAGTACCCCATCATCAGCTACAATATCATATTCAATCCACCCAAGAGACAGAAAGAAAAAATAAATTAGTCACTTAAAAAATACTTATAAGAGAAATATAAAACACAACAAAAATTCCTGTAATTTCTTTTCACCCTTCTTTAGAGTCATCAGTTGCAACTCCATCCCCATCATCTTAGATGGCTCAATTACATTCTCAGCTTCTCAGAATTATTTCTTGTAGTATTAAGATCACGACACTTAGGCGTGAAAACCACCACACCTAAGCAGCCATTAAACCTGCTAAAAAACCCAAAAAGAAACAAAACTAAACAAAATAAACACTAAAAAGATAAAACAAAGAAATATAAAAATTACAATTACTAAAAATAAAAATAAAAAAACTAAAATTACAACAAAAGCGATAGAAACGCGACTTTTTATATTTTTAGTCAAATCATAGTATTCAACGCAGTTTGAGTATTGGTAGGAATTTCTATGGATTTAAAGGGGGTACTGCTTTGTTTCTAAAAATTTAAGGGTGTGGAGGGTTTTCTTGTTTATTGGGGTAGAAGCGCTTTAGGGATTTAAAGACAGTTTAAGAGTGTTTTGGGGATTTTGTTTTGCGCAATTTAGTAGTTTTCACGGGTATTTAAAAATCTTCTATGTTTAAGGGGTATTTTGTTGTCGGTAGGATTTTGAGTAGTTGGATGTTTTTTATGTTTTAAAGATTTTGTAGATTTTTAGAAATTTTTTGTGGATTTGTAAGGAGTTTTGAGAGTGTCTTTAGTATGTTTAAGGATTTTGAGTGGTGTTTTTTATGGGTTTTAAAGGGTTTTCGAGGGACTTCAAGGTTTTTAAGGGTTTTAAAAATGTTTTACGAGTGTTAATGGGAATTCTTTTGCTCATTTTAGTTGTTTTCGTTTGTTTATAAGAAATCTCTATGTTTTTAGGAGGTATTTTGTTTTCTTTAGGATTTTTAGAGGTTGGATGGTTTTCTGTGTTTTAGAGATTTTGTAGGGGTTTCCAAAAGTTTTTATGGATTTGTAAGAGGTTTTAAGAGTGCCTCCGGTATGTTTAGGGATTTCTAGTGGTTTTTTTTTTTAATGGGTTTTCTATGGATTCTGAGGTTTTTGGGTTGATTTAAGGTTTTTTAGATTTTTAAGTGTTTTATTAGTGTTTTTGGAATTGTTTTAAGGTCAGGTGATCCCTTTCTTTGTCTTTCACCCTCCCTGAACAGAATAAGTAAGGCCCCGTTTTTTTCTAATAAAAAAAAGAAAGGGCGAAGCGCCCGTTTGAAGTGGCGAGGCCTATGATATAGTAAGAAAGAAAGTACGTTAAGGTTACGAAGTAAGGTCAGCTGGTTAAGGAAAGCTCAGGTTATGAAATCGCTTAGCCATTAATTAAGTAGTAGTGAGGCGTCGGTACGGAGCCTTCCACTGTGGACCGAGACTACGCAAAGGCAGAACACCATAGAAACTTCGCTGACTTTATAACTGCGCATTTTAGCGGTTTTTATGGGTTTCTAGAAATTCACTATGTTTTCATGGGGTATTCTGTTGTATATTGGAATTTATGGGTTCGATGGTTTTTTACATTGAGAGATTTTGAACGGTTTTTGAAAAAAAATTGTGAATTTTGAATAAGTTTTGAGAATGTCTCTAATATGTTTAAGAATTTTGATTTGTATATTTTACAATTTTTAGGGAGTTTATAGGGAATTAGTTGTTCTTTCGTGATTTTAAAGTTTTTAAGAGTTTCTATGATTTGAGTTTTCCTAAAACTTCATTATGCTTTTCTTGTTCTGTTTTCTTTTTTTTTTCACATTTTTTTAATAAAAGATTTCAAATCGAAAAAAAAATTAACAAACATAAACCTATTACACACAAATAAAAAGAAGAAAAAGAAGATAAAAGAAAAAGAAAGATTACTCCCCTAACATCATTGGTAAATAAAACTTCTTTGTTAGTAATTTGAGGCACGATCTGTGGAAATCCAGTACCCCATCATCAGCTGCAATGTCATATTCAATCCACCCAAGAGACAGGAAGTTAAAATAAGATAGTCACTTAAAAAATACTTATAAGAAAAATATAAAACACAACAGAAAATCCTATGAAAATCATGTAATTTCTTTTCACCCTTCTTTAGAGTCTTCAATTGCAACTCCATCCCCATCTTCTTAGATGCCTCGATTACATTCTCAGCTTCTCAGAATTATTTCTTGTAGTATTAAGATCGTGACGCCTAGGCGTGAAAACCACCACACCTAGGCGGCCATTAAACCTGCTAACAAAACCCAAAATGAAACAAAACTAAACAAAATAAACACTAAAAAGATAAAACAAAGAAATATAAAACCTACAATTGCTAAAAATAAAAATAAAATAACTAAAATTACGACAAAAATAATAGAAATGCGACTTTTTATATTTTCGGTCAAATCATAGTATTCAACGCAGTTTGAGTATTTGTAGGGATTTCTATGGATTTAAAGGGGGTACTGCGTTGTTTCTAGGGATTTTAGAGTGTGGAGGGTTTTCTTGTTTATTGGGATAGAAACGCTTTAGGGATTTAAAGATAGTTTAAGAGTGTTTTAGGGATTTTGTTTTGCGCAATTTAGTAGTTTTCACGGGTATCTAAAAATCCTCTATGTTTTTAGGGGATATTATGTTGTATCTAGGATTTTAAGTGGTTGGATGTTTTTTATGTTTTAAAGATTGTGTAGGGTTTTTAGAAAATTTTTATGGATTGTAATGGGTTTTGAGAGTGTCTCTAGTATGTTTAGAGATTTCAAGTGTTTTTTTTTATGGTTGTTAAAGGGTTTTATAGAGATTTAGAGGTTTTTAAGTTGCTTTATGGCTTTTTAGGGTTTTAAAAATGTTGAGTCTTATTGGGAATACTTTTGCCCATTTTAGTGGTTTTCATTGGTTTTTAAAAATTCTCTATGATTTTTGGGGGTTGGATGACTTTCTATGTTTTAGAGATTTTGTAGTATTTTGCAAAAGTTTTTGTGGATTTGTAAGAAGTTTTGAAAGTGTCTCCACTATGTTTAGGGATTTTGATTGGTTTTTTTACGTTTTTTAATGGGTTTTCTAGGGATTTAGAGGTTTTTGGGTTTTTTATTTTACGATTTTTTAGGTTTTTAAATGTTGTGTGTTGTTTCTAGAGATTGATAGCATTTAGAGGATTTTGAGATTGAGTGTCTCTTATATGTTTAGAGATTTTCGATGTTTTTTTTACTGTTTTTAGGTTTTTTCTAGGGATTTAGAGGTAAAAAAAACAGAGATAAAAAAAAAGGCAAACTAAATGATAACAAATTCAAAAATAAAAAATAATAATAACAAATCTAAAACCTACTACACAGAAATAAAAAGAAAAAAATAGAGATAAAAGAAAAAAAGAATATTACACCCTTATCATCATCGGTAAATTAGACATCCTTGATAGCATTTTGGAGGCACCATCAATTATGTCCTCTAAAAATTCATTGCTCCATCAGCAGCGGCAAAGTCATAGCCAATCCACCCAAGCTTAAAACGGACTCAACTAAAGTTAAGAAAATACCCATCATCCGTGTATAAGCTCAGTTTTCTCTAAACTGTAGGAGGTGCAAGTCTTAAAATCTATTTATAACTATTGATAAACCATAAATTCTTGAGCATAGTTACGCTCCCTTTTGATATGAACATATATTGTAGCAGACTAACAGCAATGCTAATAAGCATTACTCATAAGCATTACTCATAATGATATCACTTCATTCCATCAAACATTAACAAAGTCAAATTATATAGCTACTTGTTTTAACTAGTGTAGCATTTTTCACATGGATATCACTCACGGTTTCAGAAACCAAAAACATTGATAATGAAAATTTTAGAGGAACACTTCAATGCTTGGTGAACCTCAGTTACAAATAGATACTACTCTATAAACATGGCATGAATTTAAGTAAAGTCAGGTTAGTTTCATCAACCACTACTATTATCAAAGCTCAGAATCCATGACGTAGGGAGGTAGCAAAGCAGAAAAATCAATACTACATAATCTACTTTTGCGACCACTACACATGATAGAAGAACATACCAATAAAAAAATAAATGAATAAGTAACGACAAAGGATAATAGAGCACTTACATGTTTCCCAAGACAAGCTTTTGTGAACTTCAAATATTAGGAACATCATTGCTGAATAAAAAAGTAAAATTGCTAAGTGAAAGAAAAGCAATGAACCATCAGAATTTCACAATCCTTTGAATCTCCTAATTCTAATGAGAATTTGACAATAAGTTGGCTTTATTTTAATACTGAATGAGGAAGAAATATTTGAAGATTTAAAGCATTAGATTTAGGAGATTCAAAAAATCTCACTAGTATGAAAATAAACTCAATCACGTATAACCACCGGTATGAAATCCCACATCAAAACCACAGGTATGATGCATTTTTAAGATAAACTCAATCATGTATATCAGACCTATATCAGAATTTAGCCATTAGAATTAGGAGACTCAAAGGATTCAAATATTTAGCAATATGTTGGCTATTTTTTATTCATTAAGTTCCTAATCGAATCATGTATATCAGAACCACATATATTAGAACCACATACATCATTCCGTTTTAACTTATATTAAATCTCCTAATTCTAATGAGTATTTATATCAGAACCAAAATCCCACGTCAGAAACAATGCAATGATGCATTATTAAAATAAACTCAATCACAAAATCACATATATCATTCCATTTTTCAATACAAAAACTAGAAATAAACTCAATCACAATAATAAAACATGCCTTTACTTAATCATAGTTTGTTTGAAGTGATTACCAGGAATGATTTGTTAATCTGGTAAGGCTTCTCTTTTTGGTTGCATCAATAGATTCAAATGTATTAAAGCATATGAGAAATGCATCTTTAAGACCTGCAGAGCAAATACTGGTTTTAAAAACGTAAAATTAAATACAAATCAGATAAAAACATTGACTTGAATAGGACCTTGAAGTTCATAAGCCTAGGATCTACATTGTGCTCTCAAATTATGCTCTATAACGAACTGAAAATGGATAATTAAAGGTAGATTGGCGATATTGAGATACAAAACCTGAAAGTATGAGTAATGTGAAGGACTCCAGGGGATAGATAAACTATTGATATAGTTGAATACATGTGAATCCTGCGAATTACAAATGTTAAATAGATAACTAAACTCAATGTATTGAAGGTTAATCTCATATACATATAAACTGAAGGTAAAAAAAAGATGGAGATAATTCAAATAATCATTTTAAAGGTTAATAATAATAACAACAATAACAAAAGCTTTATCTCACTAACTCAAAGGTAACCACAAGGCCTACATATTCTCTCAGAGTCCAAATTTTTAGGAACTACATAAGAAATAAAAAGTGAAAATTATGGAGCAAACTACCACAATTAAATTATCATATCAAATGCAACAAGAGCTAACTATATGACATATATGAATTTCAAATCTCAAATGTTAGAGCTACTACTAACGCACATACTTTATTTGTCTAAAATTAATCACCGATAATTAAGCAAAGTATTTGAACATAATTTGAAAAAAGGTACATAAATAAATAAATAGACAAATAAATAGATAAAAAAATAAATAGATAAATAAATAAATAATCTAAGCTTCAACATTGAGGACAATTATCTATATATTTTTAAGGGATAATTACACCAACCTCCCCTGAGGTTTGCCTATATTATACTTACCCCCTCCAGTTTTCAAAATTACATTTACCTCCCTGAAATTTAACTTTCATTACACAAACCCCCGTAATGTTAATTTTTTTTAATGGAATTATTGTGCAAATTTTTCATTTTTCTATGAAAAATTAATTTTACTATTTATTACTTTTTTTTATTTTACCATTTTTCTAATAAAAGTATAAATTTCAGGGGGTAAACGTAATTCTGAAAACTGGAAGGGGGTATGTTTAATTTCAGCAAACCTCAGGAGAAGTTGGTGTAATTATCCCTATTTTTAAATACACTATCAAAACTAAATTTTGACCCTTCAAAAAAGGGCTTTATGGAACAATTGACAAAAGGGAAAGGAAGCATATATTGATCACAACACTATCTCAACCTCTTAGTTTGGTAAGTGTGGATAGAGTATTTAATATGTTAAAATATAAAATATTTAGCTAAGAAGAGCATTTCCTCATATGTTATTATGACTCTAAGATAATACCAATTATTGGTCCAATGGTATGTTAAAACTCTCATATAATTACAAACAATAACCATAGCATTCTATCTAATATCAACTTCTAATTGTACATAGGACCAAAGTAATTCAAAAGATGAGAACCAAGATTTGTTTCAAAAATTCACAAAAAAGAAATTTATCCACAAAAAGAACTGTCATTGTCACTTCAAGAGAACTACAAAGAAATATCTTTTATGGGAAAAAAGAAAACAAAACTGTCATTGTCACTTCAAGAGAACTACAAAGAAACATCTTTTATGGGAAAAAAGAAAAGAAAAAGAAAGAAATGTTCGAAAGTTAACATGTGAAATAGTTGTTTTGATTATATCAGTTGTTAGTCAAAGTCATTAATAGCTTATAGTTAACTTATTAACTATACATCATTACGATAGAAGAACACAAAAAGTTAGTTATATAAACTATGAACGTAAAGAAGGTTACAATGAAATCGTAAGCTAAGAATAGATACAAACATCCATATTGTAATCCATCGTAACAATGTGCATTGTTTAGAACGTAACAATGTGCATTGTTTAGAACGCAGCTCATTAAATCCAAACTAGGGAAAACCCCATAGGGCAAAAAACCTAGTGAAGGAAAAAGAACACATCATTCTTTAATTGCAATTGGATACTACCTCATCAAAAACCTTGCCATCAAAAATCCAATTGGATAAAAAAACCATGGCAAAGAAAAGAGTGTAGTACATATTTTACATGAATAATTACAATGTGAACGGGGATAAGATAAGATGTTGAGCGCTTTGTGGCAGCATGTCAAATATGCCGGCAGAACAAATACCAAGCCCTCAAACCAGCAGGATTGCTACATCCTCTGCCTATTCCAGCCCAAGGGTGGGAAGGAATATCAACGAATTTTATTAGTGGACTTCCCAAGACTAAAGGAGCAAATACTATCATGGGGGTCGTTGACAGGCTGAGTAAGTATGCTTATTTCATACCATTATTGCGTCCTTTTACAGCCAAAGAAGTCGCTGTTGTTTTTGCAAAAGAAATAGTTTGTTTGCAGGGCTTCCCTACATCCATTGTGTCCGACAGAGATCACCTTTTCCTTACTTTATTCTAGTAGGAATTATTCCGTTTGTCAGGAACAAAATTGAAATTCAACTCGGCCTACCACCCACAGTCCCATGGTCAAACGGAGGTCACTAACCGAACAATTGAAACTTATTTGAGATGCTTTGCACCGAAACACCCACGCCAATGGGTGAAGTGGTTACCATGGGGTGAATTTTGGTTCAACTCCTCCTTTAATGCCTCCATAAAGATGAGCCCTTTCAAGGCGTTATATGGTCGTGACCCCCCTCCCATCATTCCTTATCAACAAGAAACCACAATGGTGGCTGAAGTGGATCAATTATTACTGCTGAGAGACAATATGCTGGCTGAACTGAAGCAAAATCTACCCAAAGCTCAAGTTAGGATGAAAGAACAAGCCGTTAAAGGAAGGTGCGAGGTAGAATTTCAGGTTGGAGACATGGTTTATTTGAAAGCTCAACCCTATAAGCTTAAATCCTTGGCAAGAAGGCTAAATGAGAAGTTAGGTCCCAGATTTTATGGGCCACTTCAGATCATAGCCAAAATGGGCGCAGTTGCCTACAAGCTGCAATTACCGAATTAATCTCAGTAGCAGCCGGCCTTCCATGTTTCCCAACTCAAGAAGGCACCACCAGCAAGCCAACCGTGTCAAAGTCTTCCACCCTTCCTCACTGTCGAGTTGGAGTTACAAGTGGAACCTGAGGCAATTTTAGCAACCCAAAGGCTGCTGAATGGTACTCATCAGGTGTTGATCCATTGCGCCAATTTACCAAATGAAGACAGCACTGGGGAGGATTTTGATCTCAGTGAGGCAGCTTTTCCAGATTTTCACCTTGAGGACAAGGTGAAACTGGTGGAGGGGAGTTAGGTAGGGCACGAGGAAAGAAGGGAACGAAAGGAAATTCTGAACAACCTACTGGATAGGACACTTGTCAGAGTGTGGAGAGGAAAATGCTGCTGTCGTGGCAGTGGTCCCAAATGTAGGGGTATACGTTGTGTGGGAGTGAGTGAGGACGTACGAATCAATTTGGGAATAGGAAAGGGTGACTATTGTCACAGGGAGAGCTTGGGAGAAGCCTGAGTTCTTGGGTGTCTATTGTCTTTGTTTTGTTATCCGTTTTTCTATCTTTCCACGGTAATCAAGAGGAGTATTTCCCTCATTCTATTTCATTAATATATACAATTAACCAAAACTATATAAAAATTAAAACCTACCAAATAATCACAAAGAGCAGATAATTACAAACAATGACGATAGTATTCTGTTTAATATCAACTTCAATTACCTCCCATTTTTTGCATGTCTTCGACCAAAACCTTCATACCATAAAACAAGTTCATGTTTTAAATATTCGATCGTCACAATCTGTGCAAAAAGCTCACAATTTCATTTTTCCACCCACATTGAGTATACAAGTAGGATAAACAGAGGAAGCAAGCATGATATTTAAAACCAAATAGAGTTAAACTTTGAAATAAAAACTTAACACTAAACTCAGGAAGGGAAACTTTGAATTGGAGGTGTACAAATAATATGCAACAAGAAAACTTGAGACCTTTTTTGAAATTTAACTCCTTGTGGTCGCATAATGTGTTTTTGTGCATCTGAGAATCTGTATATTGCACAGTTGAGTAACAAGATACAAAAAGGCAATTGCAAAAATCACGTAAACTTTCATATCAATGACATTGAGCCATGTTCTTATTTGAATGTACTAAGCATTATAAGACTCACATGAATGGTTGTTCGTGATAGTGGAGTTTCCGAAACTTTTGATCTTGGACCATATCAAGGCAAGAAGGAATTTTGGAAACACCACTTTTAACCCAAGCTTAGTTAATCTGAAAAAATAAACACAACTAATAAGACATCCTTAGTATTTGCTTTCCTAAGATACATGCAAGTGTTAACTTACCAATCCACCTTCATCATCATCGATGTATGCAGATTTTGCAATTGTGTCTTGATTTCCAACAGGATATGTTACAGATGAAACCTGTGCTTGATAAACAAAATTAGTCACAAAGAAAAGGACAAGCTAAGTGAATAGACAGATCCATACAAAAACATTTCTACCTTGATAATCCTGCTAGCAATTTCCACTTTTCCATTTAAACTCTGAGCAGCCTTGGCATGCTCAAGATAGGCAAACTATCTAAGAGTTAATATATGTAAAAGAGATAAGTAATAGTATCATTATCAGAAACAATACTTTTCAAAGTTAAGTTTAATGACGAACTTGAACAAACCCAAAACCCTTGCAATGTCCTGTCTCCAGGTCAAGAGGTAATTGAACAAGCTCCACCGGACCAAAGTTAATAAGCGACAAATAATCAAACCAACATTCTATTTAGTTGAAGCCTGCACCAAAAAAGTTTAGAGGAAAATCCCTTAAATATTAATTAGGAAACGCTTTTATGATAGTTACAGAAATTTATGTCAAACACATCCTACAGACAGCAAAGCCCAAATACCTCTCTCAATTGACTTTCAGTCATGCTGAAGTGAAGGTTCCCCACGTACAGTGTTCTGTCTACAGCTCTATATGGTCCTGCTACACCAGCAGCTCCACTAGTAGTATTAGATTGATTGAACAAGGTTCTTTTCAGCCTCGGAAGGTTTGACCATTACAGGTTGTCCAAGGAGGAGTTCACCAGACAACACAATTGCAATTAGCACTGACATTGCATCATAAAATTCAATATACTTGCAGACTCATCAAAACCTTACATCAAGGTATCCTCACTCTATGTGAAGGGCAAAGGTAGAGTGCAAGGTATTCCCATCATCCCTCATCATTATTGCATTGCTAGTTCATTTAAGAATACAATTAAACATTCCTGAAAGCTGATATCCTAATACCACAATAATTCATGCACATGAGGAATAAATTACTTTTAAAGAAAGCACATACCCAACTCCTTTAGACTGTCTTGAGTTTCTATCCATGATCAAACGGACATCCCTCACCTGAAAATAAGGAAATTTACAAGTAAATAGAATTGATGAAATATTACAAGATACAGAAAATCAAGAAACAACCTGACATCACCCAAAACATGCAAACAACCACATCTAGGGGTTCAAAATATTCATATAGTAACCTCTCATTCAAATACCAAACATATACAAAATGTCAAGTTTAAACAAAGTTGCTAGACTACTAAAAACTGATGTTTCCAGGTAATACCGATTGTTATCACTCTCAATCACAGATTATGCAGCAACATGGCAAAACATTTAAATTTAAGATCTAGCAAAGATTCCAATGACAATATAAGTCCGCACTTCTAAGAGATAAAATAGAAGGAGGGAAAAAACTAAGAAATTACCATATAACTGCACCAAAGTGTAGGAAAAAATTAGAAACAACTGGCCTTGCCAGCTTTCGAGAAGAACTCATAAACATCCCTCTCTGTTGTTTTTAATGGCATCTGTGATCACCACATAGCAAATTGGCAGTCATCAGAAAAGGAAGCCAAATACCCTAATGTATCAGATATTATATTTTAATATTTATAAAAAAAAAACAAAACAAGCAGTGAGTCAATCAACCTGGTAAGCAAAAATAGTTCTCTAATCCCTTTCTAGATCCGCCTCAGGCTCTACAGCCTCTTTCTTATCCTTAAATCTCCTGCACTTCAAATTAAAATTCAGGTATAAGAAAATATGTTGAGAAGTTTCTCAAATTAGAACCTGATATTTGGATAGATTCACTAGATTGTTGCCTAAATTGTAATGTACATTGCTAATATTCGATTCCAAAATATGTTGAGAAGTTCATCAAATTTGAAACTGATATTTGGATAGATTCACTAGATTGTTGCATATATTCTAATGTACATTGCTAATATTCAATTCCAAAATAGCATCCCAGGTTGAGGGGGAGTAATGTCTCAAACTCTAGCAACTATCCAAATTATATTGTTAATACTACATAACATTCCAAAGTAGCCTTTACTGCAATAACACACACCAGGGCCTTGTGTAAGGAATGTTGCTTTATTTTCTTGTGATGAATCAGAGAAAATTAACGCCATGGTCCCAAAATTTAAAACACTGCATTATCCCAGCTAGTGATGTAACAATACATACACTGGCATGGATGATAACAAAAAGGGAGAGCATGAATATACCTTGTTCGGATAATACCAGCAACAAGCAAAAACTAACAGAACCCATGGAATTTACTAATAATGAACAATAACAATGAAGAAAAATGTTTTATTGATGAACAAGGTATAGAAGAACAATACAGAAATAGGGATAATCCCTCCTAGAACACAATGCTCCTATTCCATAGCAAAGCTCCTAATCCAGAGTATTACCTCTAGCCCAACACTTACAAAATAATTCTCCTCCCCTTTTTTTAATAAGTGTAATTCAATTCATAATCGTCCTACTCCATGTTCCTACGAATCCTCCTACTTACTCATTAAAGAATATTTTCCATGCTTTTTATGGTTTCAAGATTGAAAGTGCATTTAATTTCATACTTTATATGGTAATAAGAGGATAAGTAGGTGTTGTTTCTAGGGATTGACAGCATTTAGAGAACTTTGAGATTGAGAGTGTCTCTTGTATGTTTAGGGATTTTTTATGGTTTTTTTTTTATTGTTTTTAGGTTTTTTCTAGGGATTTAGAGATAAAAGAAAACAGAGATAAAAAGAAAAAGGAAAACTAAATGATAACAAATTCAAAAATAAAAATAATAACAAATCTAAAACCTAGTACACAAAATTCAAAACTTAAGTGCTAAAGCTACTACAAATGCACATACCTCATTTGACCAAAAGTAATTATGGATAATTAAGCAAAAGTATTTGAATATAACTTGATAGAAGGTAGATAAATAAATAAATAGGTAAATAGATAAATTAATACATAAATAATGCAAGCTACAACATTGAGAAAAATTATTTATATATTTTCCAAGTTAAACACACCAACAAAACTAAATTTTGTCCCTTCAAAGGAAGGGCTTTAAGGGACAACGGGACAAGAGAATTGATCACTTCACTATCTCAAACTCTTAGTTCGGTAAGTGTATGTGTAGTATTTAACATGTTAAATTATAAAATATTAAACTAAGAAAAGCATTTCTTTATCGTTTATTATGACTCTAAGATAATACCAATTATTAGTCCAGCGTTATATTTAAACTCTCACACATTGTATAAAAGTCAGCACCCTCAACAAATAGTTAGAAATAGCTGATAATTACAAACAATGATCATAGTATTCTATCTAATATCACCTATAAATAATACACAGACCAAAGTAATTCACAAGATGAGACACAAGATTTATTTCAAAAATTCAGTGAAACGTACCAGCAAACAAAATTGTTATTCTCACTTCAACAGAACTACAAAGAAACATCTTTTACGGGAATAAAGAAAAGAAAAAGAAATGTTTGAAAGTTAGCATGTGAAAGAGTTGTCTTGATTATTTCAGTTGTGAGTCTAAGTCATTAATTAACTTATTAACTATATATCATTATGATAGAAGAACCAAGCTAGTTATAGAAATCATGAACAGTAAAGGGAGTTACGATGAAATCATAAGCTTAGAATAGATACGAACATCCATATTGTAATAAATCATAACAATGTGCAATATTTTAGAACGCGGCTCATTAAATCCTTACTAGGGAAAACCCCGTAGGGCAAAAAACCTAGTGAAGGTAAAGAACACATCATTCTTTAATTGCAATTGGATACTACCTCATCAAAAACCTTGCCAGGAAAAATCCAATTGGATAAAAAACCATGACAAAGAAAAAAAAGAGTGTAGTACATATTTTACATGAATAATTACAATGTGAATGCCCGTGTATATTCCAAACTTAGCATTTCATCCTAACTCTTCCCATTCACACCTTTCATAACTATCTTTCTAGATTTCTCTGTTATTAATATATAATATATATAATTATTAAGTTTTAATAATATGTAGTCAATAAGTTATTATTAAATAATAAGTTATAAATAATATATAGTTAATAAGTTTGGATAATAATAGTTGATAACTTATTAATAGTATATAATTAACAATTTATAAATTTATAAATAAATATTAATTAATAACATATAGATAATAAATAACAAAATATAATTAATAAGATATTAATAATAATACAATTAATAAGTTATTAATGGCTCTGGCAAATAATTAAATAACACAATATCATTAACAAGTTATTAATGACTCTAGCAAACAACTGAAGTTATCAACACAACTTTTCTATAAGTTAACTAACAAACATTGACACATTTGTTATAATGCTATGATGCAAGATTAATTAATAATACCCATCACGAAAAGCAAGTGCAGCGAAAGTGTGTTATTAATCTTGTACGCAGCATTATTTCAAAAGAAAAAAAAGCTAAACATGCTAGGAAAAGGGACAAATTCTGCTCTTTGCCACACAATCATATGCAAGAAGTTTTATTTGGATCAAGACCAACATAAATGAAAATCACACACCTACATAGCTCTACAAAATCACTTCCACATAAAGCATTTAACTACAAGACACCTAAAATTCTGACCAGCAAGATCTATTTTTCTCAAACAAGTAAAAAGGAAAAAAAATTAATGGTATAAATGCGTTGAAAAATACAAACGCAACTAGAATCGTGTTTTCTTCAACCCCACATAAAAAGAAGAAACTTTGTCAATCAAACAGCAATAACACAAAATCCCACTGTGCAATTTTTCAAATAAAAAAATAAAGTTAAAAAAACCCACAAATTGAAGTGAAAAGGAAAAGAATGTCAAAGTGGAAGCAATACAACTAAGACAGTTGATAGAAAACCAAGTCAAAGTAGAGCTTGTTCAAGGTTCCATAACTCTCATAATTGGAGGTATGTTGAAAACACGTGAATCCTGCAAATTACAAATTTTAAATATATAATTAAACTCAATAAATTGAAAGATAATCTCATACACATAAATTGAATGTAAGGAAAAAAATTGGAGATAAATCATATAGTGATTTCAAAGGTCAATAGTATTAATAAAAATAATAACTCAGTTTTGAAATGCATAGAAGAAAACAAATTGGCTAAGGTGCAAATAAAAAGGTGAAAAACTAAACCCAAGATTACTCCATTTCAACATCTGCTAGCATCCTATCTAAGAGCTGAATATGAAAAATCAAAACAAAAATATTCCCCACAAGTAAAAAGCAAAGCATTGAAAACGAACTCAAAGCATATCCGAAAGGAAAATACTTTTGCCATGATGCAATATGAAAGATAAAATTCTGGAATATGTCACTGGATTGTTCTAAGGTTTAACCTCTTCATTAAATACAAAGTCACAAAATATTCATGTTATTGCATTGGCAATTAGAGTAACGCGCTAAAGTCTAAGGTAAGATTTAGAGACAAGGATAAATGAGATATAAAACAGGCCCTTACCTTCAGGTCAAAAGTAAATGGTTTCTGCCCAAAGTTGACATGCACCGTGTTAGAGATAAATGAAACACACTCCTGAAAAATTAAACACCTCAACTAATGATCAAAAGAAACTGCTATTTGAAACTAAGCAATAACTACTGATGCTAAACAGAAAAAAGTTTTAATATGAAAGGAGCAGAAAAGTAATCAAGGATTCAAACATGTATCCAATAATCAAAAGAATGAAGGTCCATTTTGGTGAGCATTAATTAAACTATGCATGGTCAGCATTGAATTTGAACTACAAGGTAGTAGTATTAATTAACTAGAAATTTCTTAATACAATAGACAGCTCTAATCAGCTATAAATAAACATAGATACATAGCATTATATTCGACAATTGAAGAAAGAAACACGCGGTAAGTCCAGTAAATGAAAAATGGAAGTGATGTATATGAACATACTCTTCATTTTGGCTATGAACAGCAATGGTTGGAAACAGGGTACCCTTCATGTCTTTGTAAATTGAGCTGACAAGTTGTCCATTTTTACTGGCATTAAACATAGAGAGGAAAATGCAGTTGAGGGAACGACAAGAAAAAGGTGAAAACAGGCAAAACAGAGAATAGAGAGGATATATTACGTGAAAAAGAATTCCCGAGCGGCATAGTTGATTCCAGCACCAACTACATCTCCGTTATATCCACAACTATTGGCCTCCCAGGTTGTCTTCGCATCTTGAAGGACTCAGAGGTAAAGCCAATGGCAATCTGGCCCTTGACGCCAGCATCCTTAACATGAATTTCGAAAAAGTAAATGAGGCGCTTCGTTGGAGCTGGCTTGTTAGCCTGAATCACGACAACATCGTGGCCGTGAAGGTTGACGCTCGTGTACTTCACTGAAAGTTTGTCGGTGGAAACCACCACAAAACCTCCATTGATTTACAACATTGATAAACCTTTGAGTTATATCTGCATATAAAACCACATGTGCACAAACTCTTGTAGAATTTGTCCTTACTCCTTAGTACAGCAATCATACCCTGCTACCACCTATAAATAGGGACCCTAGAATCTAGATTAATCATAGATATGAAGAACATCTAGAACTCATAATAAGCATGCACTAAAGTTGATAAAAATAACTGAATGAAAAAACAAATCAATTCAAATAAAATGTAATGGAAATGTGTAGTTAAATATGTAAGTTATAATGAGGTAATTTTCTCTCACCCGTAACTGACATTTGGTGGCAGTGGAATTTCTTCTACTTTCAGTTGCTGCTTCATTCTTTCTTGTGCTTCAAATTCCTAATCCAACATTACAAATAGAAATATTTAAGAAAATAATGATAAAGGAAACTATATAGCCTGGATCTTTAAACTTGACTACTTTTTAAACAAAAGGGTCACTTGACATTGATATTGCGAATGAGTAAAATCACATTCAAATCATATCTACACTCCATTCACACTTGTTACCATCAAGGTAGTCAAAATCATGTCCCAATTTAATGATTTATAGCACCATATGCTCCAACATGTTCGGAAACCCCCTCCGATCATGATCCTAGTTTGGAACACAATTTATAGGTCTGGGGTCACTGTAAAATTATGTGTTTGATCGGTAATCTCACAGAAACTCACGCTGTATTGGTGGGGGTCGCTCCCACCGGGGAAAAAAACTGTCCAGCCCCAAAATACTTGACCAATGACACATAAACCTGGTTTCAGATTGCATTTTGAACATTCCTGCAAGATTAAAGCATCATTCTTCACACCCTTGCTGGGAGGGTGGAGAGGGGTCTTTGAACCCTTGCTACTTCTGTCTTGTTCAAAGCTTACTGCAACTACTGTAACATTGTTCATCTAATCTTAGGTAATTTCTAAAAGTTTCATAATCTCAGTTACCAGAACTAGGCTAACTAGCACTATCAGTACTCTCTCATTTCTCCATTCATCATCAATCGCTTGCCTTTCCCCTCAACTTACTAGCCGCCTTCAAAACCCAGCCTCAGCCCGCCACGCTTTCTCGAACACAGAGGATTAACATAAAAACAATGACAAAGACGGAGATAAACACAATGACATTTGGATGGAAAAGGGGGGAAAAGGAACAACAATGAAGACAAAGATGAAAATGACGACAAATACAAATCCCTGCCAATTCAAGATTCTTTCAAATTTGCGCAATTCAGATCACGATTCCAACATCAAATGAAACGTGATATTTAAAGGTTAGTTACAAAATAGCATGAATTGTATCACAATTTATGCATTCTGAATTTCGGATTACACTGATCCAGAAAATAATTAATCTTGCAACATCATAACCACATAATCAGCATCATTTGGTAACTGTTTTACTCGCTAATTCCATACTTTTGTCTTTTACAGAAGGGAAAAGATCACCTGGAAAAAATAATGGAACAAGGAGTAATATTTTTGTTATTCAAGCCTCCGAATAAATTTAAGGAAAAATGTTGAAATATTTAAAAGCTTCATCTATTTTGCCAGAAACATTCAGGTTAAATGACAAAAAGGATTTCTCAGACAGGCCCAATCCTGCTCCACTAAGGGTTTGTCTACCCATTCTCAGTTTTGAAATGCACAGAAGAAAACAAATTGGCTAAGCTGCAAATAAAAAGGTGAAAAACTAAAGCCAAGATTACTTCATTTCAACGTCTGCAGGGTACCCTTCATGTCTTTGTAAATTGAGCTGACAAGTTGTCCATTTTTACTGGCATTAAACATAAAGAGGAAAATGCAGTTGAGGGAACGACCAGAAAAAGGTGAAAACAGGCAAAACAGAGAATAGAGAGGATATATTACGTGAAAAAGAATTCCTGAGCGGCATAGTTGATTCCAGCACCAACTACATCACCGGATGTATAGGTTGGACCAAAAGCTTCGCCCTTGCCATGTCCACGATAAAGCAAACCATCATCTCCGTGATATCCACAGCTATTGGCCTCCCAGCCGGGTTGTCTTCGCATCTTGAAGGACTCAGAGGTAAAGCCAATGGCAATCTGACCCTTGACGCCAGCATCCTTCACATGAATTTCGAAATAGTAAATGAGGCGCTTCGTTGGAGCTGGCTTGTTCGCCTGAATCACGCCAACATCGTGGCCGTGCAGGTTGACGCTCGTGTACTTCACAGAAAGTTTGTCGGTGGAAACCACCACAAAACCTCCAGAGCTGTTGATGGTGTTTAGCTCGCTCGGTGCCTCGTCCTCGTCCGCTTCCATCTCCGTTGGCCCTCCGCCACGACAAACCTCCAAGAAGTACAGTCCCAGATCTTGATCTTGATCTTCCTCTTCATTCTGCCTTCTACTCTTCCCGTTACTCTCACTCATCGCTAAATCACAAACCCTAACCTTAATCACTTATTCCCCTTCTCTATTTACCAATCAGTCGAAGCAAATCCCAAATCCGAGCCTCGCTTCCAAATTCCAACGGTTATATTCATTCCTTTCTCTAGCACCGTGATCAAATGAAACCATCACCGTCTTCGCCTTTTTTTTTCAACTGTAATTAAATTTATCAAGATTAACTCCGTCAGTAAAACCAAACATTCACACACCAGTACAGAAACCCTCAACTTCATAATGTACCCAAAGAAACCCCTCAACTTTAAATAATTGATGATTATTAGTATTTGCTATACACTTTAAATATTAGGATATTTTTTGAATATATTTTTTTATATTATCAAAATTTTTTGAACTTTTTCAAAAAATAATATTTATTCACTTTCAAAGTTATAGGTCAATTTACATATTATTTTATATTTATAAAATTGCAAAATTAAAATTAAAATTATGTACTATAAATTTAAAGAATATAATGGTTTTCAAAATAAAAATTAAACTCGTTCTTTTTTAATTAACAAATACACACGCACACAAGTGAAAGTAAATCTCCTATAATCTATACTATTCTCCTTTGCCAAGATTTGAACCTTGGACTTCCATCCCTCCAAAGACTTGAGACATGATCATTTGGACTAATACTCTTACATAAATTATTTTAAGTTTTTCTAAAATAAAAAAATTATTCGAAATTCTTTACAAATAATGTATCATTCACTTTGAATTTTCTTGTTTAATTTACATAATTTTAACTTGAGAATGCACCCAAAAAAACCCCTCATCTTTAACATTATGTTTGGAAGAGAAGAGAGAAAATAGAAGAGAAAGAATATAGCAAAGAAAATAGAGAAGAGAAAATAAAAAGAAAATTGAGAGAAAATAGAGTTCTTTAGTATGATAGAAAACTGAGAAGAAAGAAAATAAATTAAGGATAAAATGTCTAAAATGCCTATCACTCGTGTCAGTGTTTTATACTATTGTGTTCATCCGTTGGCTTTCTATTCTTTGATGAAATCTTCATAGTATCCATTGTTACTTTCAAGACGCAAACCTTTCTTTGCATGTCTTTTCTTTTTCCTATTTGTTCTACTCTTTTCAGGATCCGTTTCAATAGTAGATAATGCAACAATGTCTTGAAATAAACATCCCTGCTTTTTCTAAACCGTATCAGATTACAAAGATGTCATTTTCCCCCTTTTTGACGGGATGTCAACAAAATCTTAATTCAAATTTTAGGAAAATGGTTGTGGAGAATTTTGAATTCGGGGAGGTCGGACAATTCAGAAAATAGACATTTGCACAAAAAGTTTATACAAACAACAACGAAGAGAAGTGATAGCAAATACAAAATATAGTGTGGGTCTGAAAATCCAATTACAGTGAAATGTATATCCTACTGTCGCTGACTAAGCTCCTGTCATTTTTATTTTTTTTTTCCTTCAATTCAATTTCTTCCATCAATCCTAACATATGAGTAGAGAGCTGATATCCATTCATCTATAATTATGCTAATCCGAAAAGATGCCCCCTCCTCTCTCTCTCCACTCTTCACTATAACAGAATTGCAATCTTCCTGTAACCAATTTGCAGTGCTTTCTCTCTCTCTCGCAACTCAGCACAATTTGAGAAGCACTGAATACATATTACATACATTGAGAGGTCAATTCCATGGGATCTATAAGGCTCTGGATAAGTTTTCATGTGAAACTCCAAGTATATGGTAACAACGACAATTTAAAAAAAGTGTAAGAGAAATAGGGAATGGTTAAGAAAATAAGAAGGAAACAAGGATACGATTCATCAATGATATTGGTATTGCGAGAACTCGCAAGATAGCAACTGCAAAGGTGATTGCTCCGAGGGCCAATCATTGAGAAAATGACTTGATCAACTTCCTCGAACTCCAAATTTAGTATACTACATTATCTCTAAGCAATTATTGCAATTTTAATTATATATTTTCATTCTTATTTCGAAAAAAGTTCTATTCTTAAATGTATAGTACTTAACCTCTAAAATATTGTTACAATTTTAAAAATAAAAAAAATATATAAGTTGAGCTAGAAACTTCAAAATGAACCATTTATTGTTCAAAAAATTTGGTTAATTTAAAAATCACATTTTCATTTTTCTTTCAAAAAACACCATATTGTTCAACAGTATAGTACACGATCGGATCTCTAAAAAGTTGTTGCAAGTGTAACAAGTACATTGTCTTCTTGTTTAAAAAAAAATTAAATATTTATATTAGTTTTATTTTTAAAATAAATCACAAAAATGTTACTTCTACAAAAATAAATCAATCTTCTCAGGCATGCAATTGTATTATAGCTTCTGTAGATGCAGGAAAGCTGTTTGAATTTGCATTCGAACGGGACAAACACAAATAGGTTTCAACAAAATTCAGAATATTTTTCACTTTTTACATCTATGTTACCTACACCTAACAGAAAACCAAACATATACTTAGCAACTAGCTTGTGATTGACGTGAGTAACTTAACCAATAAACTGTCCATCTGTTACAAATAAATATGAATCCCACATCTATTTCAATATCAATTGATTAAAATCAATACCTCCACTATCAAAAGTCAAAACTGGCGCACAATGAATTATGGTCTTGCATTTACTGGACTAGTTATTCACTGTCCCAATCGTCATCTGCTTCTTTTGGTGTTCTCCTTTTATGGATATCATTTTTTACCATATTATTACTAATTTGTCTTGTGGGATAGTTGATGATTATTAGTATTTGATTATGTAGTGCTTTTAAATAATTGATGATTATTAGTATTTGATTATGTAGTGCTTTTTTTATAAAATATATATAATATATATATAATATATATATAGAAGTTTATTAACGTATACCACTTGCTTTTTAGGAATTAGCGAGTTATAACTTGAAATTTTAAAATACATCCACAAGGTGTAGCTTGCTAACACACTCCTTCTATAAAATAAGTGGGTGTACGTTAGCAAGCCCTATAGGGGTTTGCTAACGTACACCCACTTGTTTTATAGAAAGAGTGCATTAGCAAGTTATAACTAGATTTTTTAAAATACACCCAAAAGGTGTAACTTGCTAACGCACTTCTTTTGAAAAATAGATAGGTGTACGTTAGCAAACCCAGTATATGTATAGATTAATTAATATAATTTTTATATTTTTAAAATTGCAATAAATTTTTTTTAAAATAGCCTACTATACACATTAAGAATATGATGTTTTTCGAAATAAAAATAAAAAATATTTTTTTAAATTACATAAAAAATTTGAAATTTTTTTAAAACAATATATTATACACTTTATGAATACGATGTTTTTCAAAATAAAAATAAAAACGCATTTTTTTAAATTACCTAAAATATTTAAAAAAATTAAAACAATATATTATTCACTTTGAAGTTAATTTTCATAATTTTTAATATTTTTAAATTTGCAACAATTTTTTAGACAGAGTGTACTATACATGCTAAGAATATAATGTTTTTTTAAATAATATGAATACGCATTTTTAAATTAGCTAAATCATTCGTTACAAAAAAAATTAACAAAATTATTTAAAATTTTCTAAAAATAATATATTATTCACTTTGTGTTATAAATATTTATATAGTGGATGTCCATATCTCTTAACGGAATTATTTATTAGGAATGTTTATATTGTAGAGGAATTATCTTGTATTGATATAGTTATTTATCTTGTACACTGGTGAGCCTAGACTATGCTTATAAATAGAACACTCACCTATTGTATTAGAAACTCCAATGAATTACATTCTCTCATTTCTCTCTCATATTTCTCCTACTTCATTATTTTCACAACACGTTATCATGAGTCTATACCATTGAGATAAAAGACACGATTAATTTTTTATCATTAATGAGGTACACCTTATTTTTATTTATGTGATTTATTCAATGTTTATTTACATGTTACCAAGTGATTTATTCAATATTTATTTACACTTTAACATGCTTAACTTAGAAAAATTGATAAGCTTGAGTCTATCGAGATTAATAGAACTTAAACAAATACAATGATAAGTTTGACGTTTGACCTACAATTCTTTTAATTCAATATTCACAAAAAAATATATCTTTAATTAGATATTCATAAATTATAATCATGAATAATTTTAATTTGATATTAATTTAAAATAAAAATTAAAGTGATTAATCTGAAACGGTAATCAACCTAAAATCAATTATATATTTTTTAATTGTTATTATCCTAAAATCAATTATATATTTTTTAATTGTTATTATCCTTGTTTCTCTCCTTATAAAATTTTTGTTGATTTTTGTACACTCTTTAATAACTTTGAGACATTATTGTTTTTATTTTCCATAAAGTTGACAGATATATTCTTTTATTTATATATATATATATATATATATATATTCTTGATTTATTATATTTTTAATTTGTTTTATTTAGATATAGTGTTTGGTGATTAATTAAGTTTTCATAATTTAAATTACTCTATAAATATAGAATTTGAGGAATTCTATCTATTTTTTTGGTGTTTAAGAGTTATCTCAATGATATTATTCCATTTAAAATGTTTTTTTTTACAAAAAAAAATGTAAATTTTATTTAAAAAAGAAAATAAAGAAAAAGAACTCTATTCGGCAATTCACGTGAAGTTAGTATTTTATCATATTAATCCCTTCCTTTTCAAATTGTGTTTAACTGAGTTCAATCGTTAGATTAAATGTTCTGAATAGATTAGAGGGAAAGGGATATAGATGAAAAAGGAAGTTTTATTCAAAACTAAATCAAACCGTAAAGAAAGTCAAGATAGATTTATTTTTTTAATTCTAATTAATCCATCAGGATTATCATTTATCCACACTAATTTATTAAAGGTTCAAGGAATAAAATTAGATAATTTATCCCATAAGAGGATACTAGCTTCATCCAACACCTATATTAAAAGTTTGAGTATTAAGATATATGATCTGATGTCATAGTATTTTAGAGCTTGCTAATTTTGAAAATAAAGTTATACATTTAAGTATGATATATTTTTAGCAACGAATTTTGTTAACATTGGTTCCAATATAAAATAATTCATGAATGAAATGTTACGGCAAGCATTGCAGTTGAAAATTTAAAGAAATATACGAATTAATAAGTTATAATATGCCCTTTTAAGAGGCATAGATATCTGAATCAAAATATATGGCCTATGTTTGAAATAAAAGGTACCTCATGAGAAATATTCAGATACCAGATAGCGGCCCAATTCATATCAGAAATAATCCAAGCGGGATCGACCGTGATGCCGGGAGTCTTGATACAACCCAGGAGATGACACTCTTCAAGTGGGAGATCAAAGGGATGGGATTTCGGACGGAGGTTGGCTAGAATAAATGTCATCCAAAGCTTGGAGACCACAATCATGTTGCCCCAGAGAACCTTGTGAGGAACTCCGTTCTTAGTCGTCTCTACAATCCTCCGATCCTCATAGCATATCCTCTCCAATGTCGTTTGGAGATCCAAATCCCCCTGGTTCCTCATTCTTGTGAAGTCGTCAACCACCCCTTCACTTCTCTCATATGACGAGACAGGTGAAATGACTCCTCCGCCGATTTTCTCATTTATCCAATCGGCATCGTACGGAACCCGAATACCGCGAACAACGGATACCTTCTCACAGGTCTTGGTGTCTTTACCCCCAAAGGCGTTCGCATAGAACTCCTTGACAATCTCTGGGTCGAACTTTTCTGGGAGCGAGGCAATGGACCACCAGTTTCGGATAGTGAGCATGCCAGTGAACTCTTGACATTCTCCATCCCGTAACTCAACTCTTCGCTCCACGATGAAATTCCAGTCATCAATGACTCAGAATCTCTCAACTCTTTCCCGATCGACGAACCAGTGGGGGTGATCAGAACCACCGCCCTGAGATGAGGAACCTCATCTTCTCCTTTGGGGGCCTTCCTTTCTCTTCTTTGATATCTGGTCGGTCTCATGAATGGGTGCCTTTCCTCGGTTTCTGTACATGATTGAAGGAAATTCCAAAATTAGTAACTAAACAACCAAACCATCATCATCATGTGTAAGTATGCAATGTACATTTGGGTTCTAACAAGGAAGGGATTATTTTCACTGAAAATCCTTATTTAAACTTAAGAACATGACAACTCCAAACTCACATTTCATACAATTTCTATGGAGAATGCAGTTCAGAATTTTTAACTCTAACATGTTAATAATCAATGAAAACAGTACACAATATCAGAACAATTTCAGTAAACATCCCAAATATACATGTATTCAAACACCAAAATTTGCTACTCTTCATGTTATGAACCCTCCCAAATCAGAAAATCATCATAAATGGGTATGGAGAAACATGAAGAAATAGAAATGAAGCACATTACCTAAACATGTTGATGATGATGATGAACAAAAATCCCAAAAACTTGCAAAACTTGATGAATTGAAAGGAATTCGTGTGAGAAACAGAGAGATATGCGCGTAACAGTTGAGAGAAAAAGAGATTTTGTGCATAAAACACTCAATCTGCTTTTTTTTTAAAGCCAACACGTGCCTGACACTCGAGCGCTACTTCTGGCGCTCGAGCGCTACTTCTGGCACTCGAGCGCTGGTGCACTGATTACCAGATCAACCGTTATGCTTTTCTGGCGCTCGAGCGCCACCCCAAAATAAATGGCAGTGAAGAATGGCCTTTCAGCTGTCTCTGGCGCTTGAGCACTAATATTGGCGCTCGAGCGCCAACATCTGACTCAAAATTTTTGAAATATGCGCCAATTAAATAACCCTGGCGAAAACTTGACAGTAAAGAAGCCTTCTTCAAATGCCCAAAATTTTAACTTTCTCAAAAAATTCTTTCAAAACTCATCAAATTTATTTATTCTATTTACAAAAAACACAAAAATAAATACACAAAATTGGGTTGTCTCCCAATCAACGCTTGTTTAACGTCATTAGCTCGACGCCTGTAGCATTGCTATGCTTCCTTTAAACCCATTATGGTGGTTAGTCGCTCGACATCACCACCAAGATACAACTTTAATCTCTGACCATTTGCTACTCAGCTCTCATTTTTCACTGGGTCTTCAATCTCTAAAGCTCCATAAGGCCTTACTTCCTAACCCTAAAGGGTCCGGACCACTTGGACTTTAATTTTCCCGGGAATAATTTCACTCTAGAATTAAAGAGAAAAACATATTGCCCGGGACTGAAAGCCTTTTTGACTAAATTTTTATCGTGATACAACTTCATTCTTTCATTGTATATCCTTGAGGACTCATAAGCACAGAGTCTCAATTCTTCCAATTCATGAAGTTGTACTTTTCGTTTTTCCCTAGCAGTTGTTTGGTCAAAGTTAAAGTACTTTAAAGCCCAATATTCCTTATGTTCCAATTCAACAGGTAAGTGACAGGACTTCCCATAGACTAACTGAAAATGTGTCAATCCTATGAGAGCTTTATAAGCTGTCCGGTACGCCCACAAAGCATCATCCAATTTGATGACCCAATCTTTCCTTGAAACATTAACGGTCTTTCCCAGAATACGTTTAATTTCTCTATTCGAAACTTCAGCTTGACCATTAGTTTGGGGGTGGTAAGGACTAGAAATTTTATGTCTCACCCCATAATGTTCCAAGACCCTTTTTAATTGGGAGTTGCAAAAATGCGAACCCCCATCACTGGTGAGTACTCTCGGGGACCCAAATCTTGAAAATATGTTCTTTTTCAAGAATGTCACTACCGTCTTTGCATCAGCTCTTGCACAAGGAATCCCTTCTAACCATTTTGAAACATAATCCACTCCCACCAACATATATTCATTGGTAAAAGAGGGTGGAAATGGACCAACAAAATCAATTCCCCAACAGTCAAATACTTCTACCTCCTGCATTACCGTCAGAGGCATCTCATTTCTCCTTGTCACTCCTCTGATTCTTTGGCACTTATCACACTACTTCACATAGATGTGAGCATCTTTGAAGATTGTCGGCCAATAGAAACCGGATTGCAATACTTTGGTTGCAGTGCGTTCACCGTTAAAATGTCCCTCATAGGGTGAATTGTGACAATGCCACAATATGTTTTTTGATTCCTCACGGGACACACACCGTCTTAGAAGACCATCTCCTCCAATTTTAAATAAGTACAGATCATCCGAAACGAAGTAAGAAGAGTTTTTTAAGAACTTCTTTTTTTGTTGCCAAGAAAACCCATCCAGAATAACTCCTGCTGCTTTAAAATTTGCCATATCCGCAAACCATGGCCTTTCTTGAATTAGCAGCAAATGTTCATTCGGGAATTCCTCGACAATTTCTTCTTCTTCGCTAGTCCCCTCTGTGTTATGAAGTCGGGAAAGATGATCGCCCACAAAATTTTCACAGCCCTTCTTATCCTTGATGACTAGATTGAATTTTTGCAGCAATAGAATCCAACGAAGCAATCTTGGCTTCAACTCTTTCTTAGTCACCAAATATTTTATGGCTGTCTGGTCAGTATAGACAATCACTCTGAACCCTATAAGATAAGATCTAATTTTTTCGAACCCATATACAATCGCTAGTAATTATTTTTCTGTAGTTGCATAGTTCACATGTGCATCATTAAGTACTTTACTAGTGTAATGTATTGGGTGAAAAATTCTGTCTTTTCTTTGGCCTAATATGGCACCAATAGCATCGTCACTCGCATCGCAATTAAGCTCAAAGTCCAAAGACCAATTTGGAGCAACTATGATTGGAGCTATAATCAGTTTTTCCTTAAGTCTCTCAAATGGCTCCAAGCACTTAGCATCGAAATTGAAATTCACATCTTTAACCAAAAGATTGCTAAGTGGCTTGGCTATCTTGGAGAAGTCCTTTATAAATCTCCGGTAAAAACCGGCATATCCTAGAAAACTCCTTATTCCTTTAACATTCACGGGTGATGAAAGTTTTTCAATAACTTCCACTTTTGCTTTGTCAACCTTGATCTCTCTAGACGAGATCTTATGACCAACCACCACCCCTTCCTCCACCATGAAATGGCATTTCTCCCAGTTAAGCACTAAATTTATTTGAACACATCTTCCTAGCACAATATTCAGATTGTTACATTCTTTAAAACTTTTCCTAAAGACAGAAAAGTCATCCATGAAAACCTCGATACATCTCTCAACCAAATCCAAAAAAATGGCGAGCATGCATCTTTGAAAGGTTGCGGGCACATTACACAGTCCAAACAACATACGTTTATAAGCAAAAACTCCAAATGAACATGTGAAAGCTGTCTTTTCTTGATCTTCTGGGTTTACCAAAATTTGGTTGTACCCAGAATATCCATCCAAGAAACAGTAATGTGCCTGGCCAGCCAGTCTCTCAAGCATTTGGTCCATAAAAGGCAAAGGAAAATGATCTTTCCTGGTGACTTGATTTAACTTTCTATAATCAATGCACATTTGCCACCTGGTCACTGTCCTTGTAGGGATTAATTCATTTTTCTCATTTGCAATGACCGTCATCCAACCTTTCTTTGGGACCACTTGAACTGGACTTACCCACTCGCTATCGGAGATGGGATAAATCATACCAGCTTCAAGTAACTTGAGGACTTCTTTCCTCACTACCTCTTTCATTGTTGGGTTCAATCGCCTTTGAGGCTGGGCCACAGGTTTAAAATCCTCTTCCATATGTATTTTGTGCATACAGAAAGAGGGACTTATTCCTTTAAGATCTGTCAGTGCCCATCCTATCGCCCCTTCATTGGCTTTCAAAACCTCCAAGCTTTAGATGAGAGGGCAACACTTTCAGCCCCTTCATATGACTTATTCCTTTATGTTGTGCCTCTTGTTCAGAAGATAGTGAACTATTAATGATAATTGGCTTGCCTCCCCCTTCATCTAAAAATGCATACTTTAGATGAGAGGGCAACACTTTCAGCTCCAAATTTTTATTCTCTGACTTTTCCTCATTGGACAAGTCTTTCGGGACAAATGTTTTCATGGGGTCTTCTTTCAGAGTATCTAGGTCCCTCAAACATTTTTCAATCTCGACTTCCTCCAAGTCATACAACTTCGCATGAGATTGCACTAAGGCTTTTTCTAAAGGGCTAGCACTGTACATTTCCTGCTTCCCTAATAGAAACGCCTCCTCCATGACATCCACCCTAAAGGTTGACTGTTTTTCCTTTGGGTGTTTCATGGCCTCTAACACATCAAATTTCACCTCATCATCCTCAACTCGTACCTTGAGTTGTCCATTATCCACATCAATCATGACTCTTGCCGTTTTCATGAATGATTGCCCTAAAATCAAAGGCACCTCCAAGTCTGCCTCAATATCAATGAGGACAAAGTCAACCGGAAAGACAAATTTATCAACCTTCACTAGAACATCCTCCGCTACTCCATAAGGAAATTTTAATGACCTATCCGCCAGTTGGAGGGTCATTCTAATGGGGTTCACTTCCAAATCACCAATCCGTTTTAACATGGACAACGACATGAGGTTTATACTTGCGCCAAGATCCAATGATGCCTTCCCCACAGGAAGAGCACCAATAGTAACAGGGATAGTAAAACTACCTGGATCTTTGGTCTTATGAGGCAAGGATTTTTTAATTATGGCACTACACCCGGCTTCTAGTTCCACAGTTTCATCTTTGAATTTTCTCTTTTTCGTCAACAAGTCCTTCATGAACTTGGCATATGTGGGCATTTCCTCCATAGCTTCTATAAATGATACATTTATTTGAAGCCGTTTGAAAATGTCTAGAAACCTAGCATATTGCCTTTCCTTTGTCTTCTTCGATGGATGAACAGGATAAGGAACCTCCTTCACCTGAGGTACTCCATCCATCTTCTCCTTGTCCTCACTCTTCTTTTTGATTTTTTGATTTTTTTCTTTTTCAATATTTACATTATTTTTCTGCTCACTTCCACTTTCCTTCTCTACCTCCTCCATGGCTACCTTTTCAATTCCTCTTTCCACCTCCTCGAGTTCATTCAAACGATCTCCTATTCCTTTACCAATCTCCTTACCACTCCTTGTGACAATGGACTTGCATTGTTCTTTAGGGTTCGTGGTGGTATTAGCGGATAAAGGAGTAGTGGTAAGCTCTGCCAATTGCTTAGAGATCTGACCAACTTGCGTCTCAAGATTCCGAATAGACGCCTCAGTATTTTTCTGGAAAGCCTCATTATTTTGGTGATTAGCCAATGAGACTTGGATAAATTTATCCAAGGTGTCTTCCAATTTGATGGTCCTCTCTATCAATGGAACAAATGGCGGCATATTAGATGAATTCGTTGAACTTTTCAAGTTCGTTTGACTTTGTCCTTGAGGATTCTTCCACCTTGCATTCCAGCATTGGAAACATTAGATTTAAAGGGTGAAGAAAAGAAATTTCCTCTAGATTGATTATTTACAAAACTCAACTCCTCATCTTTTTGGCTAGAAGCATGTGGACATTGAGTGTATGAATGAGCTTCACCACACAATTCACATGCTCCTATTTGAGCTTGTTGATTCACTACTTGAACTTGTTGCAGCTTTGGCACCAATTGAGTAATAGCTTGACTCTCATGAGCTCAATTTGCTGAGTCATTAGCTTATTCTGTGCCAGAATAGCATCAGAAGAATTTAATTGCAGGACACCCTTGGGCTTTGAGACTTGGCTTCTGGGCTGATGCCCAGCTCTATCACTTGCTGCCATAGAAGTGATGATTTCCATTGTAGTAGGCACATCAATGGTTTTAAGTGATCGTCCAGCAGTTGCAGTAAGATGGATTGTCCATTGATGGTTCAATCCTACACAAAATATATTCAGCTTCGCAACATCAGTCAACCCATGATTCAGGCATTTTCTCAACAACCTTTGGTACCTTTCCCAAGCCTCATGAAATGCTTTATCTTGCCTTTACTTAAAAGCATATATTCAGATTGCACTTGGATCATTCTAGAAGGAGGAAAGAACCTTGTTAAGAAGGCTTCTTCCACCTCACTCCATGTGTTCAAACTTTGACTCAGAAGAGTCTTGAACCATTCCTTTGCATCTCCAATAAGTGCTAAATGAAATAAAGCATTTGCTTCATCTAAGCCCATAGTCGCTACAAGATCATAAAAGGTCTCCAAGAAATTATGCGGACCCTCATGATCTTTCCCCGTGAACTGATTAGTCAAGATGAGATTATACCAATATGGCTTAATCTCCATTTGTTGAGCAGTGTGGGACAAGACAATAGCGGACCGATTCCTTAGACCTTGAGGAATCACATAGTCACCAAGGACAACAACCCTCGCCAGATTATGAACTTTCTCAGCCATATCATAAGTAGCAAAATGTGAAGTATGAACAGAAAACTTTGAGGAACTCTCTCCCTCCTTTTGTTCACGGTATTTTATTGCAGACTTTCGTCTAGCAAATGCCTCAATTTCATCAATATATACTAACTTTTTTCTTTGGCTTTTGCTGCGAGTAAGCATACAACAATACTGGACAATAGTGAGAGTTAGGTACAAATATACAAATAATTACAAAAAGAATTATTATTCACAGTTTTTACAAATCAACTCAAAACTTAAAAGAAATAAACTATCGTGCTCCCCGGCAACAACGCCAGAAATTTGTTAACCTTTTTATGCAACTACAAAGGATTAACTTGTTTCAGTATAGTGATTATACATGTATCATCCTCAGGGAGCACTAAATTTATCCGATTAAGAATAAGTTGATAGGGTGTTCAAAAACATAATAAGTTGTGAATGGAAAATGAAATAAAAGCTTGGTAAAATGATAAACAAATAAGATAAAGATTCACCTGGGATTGAATTTCATTACTTAACCTTGTTTCTTTCAATAGGAGTTAGATATTATAAGAAAAGATGCATACTCAATGTCACAAGTGCAAATATCCTTGTCACTTGATTCTAAGACACTAGTTTCTAGAGCCCAATCTCTTGGCACTTTAGGAACTAAGTCTTGAATTAAGTAGAGTATTTTGGCAATCATAAGCACTTCCATCCATCTCTAAACTAGAAGATTTTATGAGAGTTTTTCTCCAAATCCATTTATAAACTAGTTTCTCAACTGTGCAAATAAACTAACACATGGAAAAGGTGATCAAGCTTAAACCAAGAAAAAAAGAACAGAAGAAGAACTCCAATTCATATATAATATACAGCTAACAATTGAAAGAAACAAGAGATGAAGTAATTACATTCAATCCCGGTGGAAAGCTTAGCCTAGCAAGGCCATGAACTTCAAGAACTAAACCTAAGAGTATTAGAACTCTGACTAAAGCACTATACTTTGTGGTTTATTTCTCTACAATCCAATATATTTTTCATAACTTGCAGAGCTGTATTTATAGGTGTTCTGAGCAAGGGTCTGGCACTCGAGCGCCCTCCTGGTGCTTGAGCGCTGGCTTTCCACGTGCTGGTAAATAAGCTTTAATGACTGGTTAATGTGTCTGGCGCTCGAGCCCTGGTGTGGCGCTCGAGCGCCAGGCTCATAACTCTGGCAGAAAGGATCCAATGCTCAACGGTTACTGGCACTCGAGTCTTGGTGTGGCGCTCAAGCGCCAGAGCATTTACACTGGCAGAAAGGATCCTATGTTTCTCAGCTCCCAGTGCTCAAGCCTTGGTTTGGCACTCGAGCGCTGGCCTCTTATATACTCCAGCATCTTGATTTTCTTATTTTGCTTCCAAAACACCTGAAAATACATTCCTAAAGTTAGAAAATTTATTATTTCTACCTATTTACTCTTGAACTCACAAAGTAAGGATTAGAGGTGAAATTTTGCATAGAAACATGTTATTTCTTGAGAAGATAAGTGCAAATCCTTTATTATATAAATACACTAATTTGCACTTATCAGATGGCCATTAATGCTTTTATTAATAAAAATCATATGGTTTCTGATATTATGCAAGTTTCAAGCTCTATTTTGTCACATGCCAAGAGGAAGCATTGTGCTGATCCTGTGAATAGGTGGAGGCCACCGCCTTTTGTTAAGATTAAGTGGAACGTTGATGTTGCTTTTGATGATGTGCATAACAGAGGAGCTATTGGGGTGGTAGCTAGGGATCACAATGGGAGTATTTTGTTACAGTATGGTAGAAGGATCTATGCTTCTTTTGCGTTAATGGCGGAGGCTATTGCTGTTCGCGATGCTGTAATTACTGTTTGTAATTTAGACCGTTTGAGCTGTTTAATAGAGTCTGATAATTTGGAACTGATTAATGCGGTGCGTGACAGGAAAAATATTTGGGTTATACAAAATATTTTGGATGATATTTGGGAGCTGAAAAAGAATTTTTTAAGTGCTGGTTTCTTGTGGATAGCTAGAGAAGCTAATGTATTAGCTCATAATATAGCTAAACTCTACAATTAAGATATTTTAGTGGTTTGTTAATCTATGTTGGTTATAGATGGTTTGCTATGATGTAATGTGAGTCAGTAGCATGTTAGTGTTATGTTCATCATTTACCTGCTTCTATGCTGACCAAGTGGATGGTCATTTATCTAATGAAATTGCTTGTAATTATTATGGTGAATCTGAATGAATTCATATGTTGGTCTAAAAAAAAATATAATGAGGGAAGAAAATTGTGAGAATAGAAGAGTAGGAAGAGAAGTGGACAATGTCCTTCTCTTTCGGGCAAAATTATTACGATTGAAATAAAGAATTGTTCAAGATCCATCTCACCCTCCGTTTCATTTTATTTTTCATATTTAGAATATTTTTATATTTTAAATTACTTGTCACTTTAATAAAATAATACAATATTAATTATTATTTTTATAATTTTATCCTTGTTTGTAACATTCTCTTACCTAATTATTTAGTTAATACATTAAACATTTAAATTCAATTAATAAAGATGATTAAGTAAAATTACATCTTTTTAATGATTTACTTCAATTATTTTTTTAAAAAATAGTATAATCTTAAATGAAAAATAAAATAAGAGAGTATATGCTATATACTCTATCATTTATTGTTTCATTTTAATTATTTTTATATTCGTAGTGAACTCATTTTCTTTTAGTCCTTTTTTATATTCGTAGTGAACTCATTCTCGCTACTGATTTTTTTTTTCTGACTATGAGAGGTGAGTTATGATCAATGTATTACATATATTACTTTCAATGCTTTAAATTCTTTTAAATACTAGCGTTGATTTCAATTATTGTCAGTTTAGTCTTAAATAATTTTGTGCCAATTAATAGGAATAATGCGTATTTCCTTATAATAGGAGGGGAAAAAAGAAAGAAAAAGTGCTTCTTAAAAAACTTAAAAAGCTGAATTATCAAAATCTTTTAAATAATTTCTTAAAAAAAAACCAAAATAAATAGTGGCAATTATGTCTATCGCAACTGTTAACAAAACATCCACTACTCATTACCAAAAAAAACAAACATACACTACCAAACACTTCCACAATTCTCTTCCTCCTAACTATCATTCTCTATCACGGCCTTTCCACTCTCTCACACACAAAATTTTCTTCCCTTCATCCTCTTCCTCTCTAATCTGATCAACATCTCAAGAAATTTCCCTCTTAATCTCTACCTTCAATTCATCTACTTCCATCAATTTAACCTTTTTCATCCTCTCTTATTACAATCTGAATCAAACCTGAAATTTGGGGGGTTTTGCAAGGCAACCATGACAACCAGGTCATGAGATAGAAGCGAAATTAGAGACTTGAAGATTTTGATTCAAGACTTTGAAGTTGAGAGTTTGATAAATTGAGGTAACCACTACTCCTTCTTAAGCTCTCTTATGGGGGGTTACTTGCATCTCTAATTATTGGGAAAAGATTGCGTTAGGGGTATAGAGGGTTTATAGAAATCATCTTTTCGATGTATAGCTAACTGATTTAAGTTTTGGCAGTGTTCAATCAAAATTTTAGATCTGAAACTATAGAGTACACAGACCTTGAAATAAGATGGGCCTAGTTTTAATCGAAAGCTAAGATACAAGAGTGTATTCTGTTAAAATTTCGAGAATTTTGGATTGATATGTGTCCTCCCCCAAACTTTGAAAACAGGGGTTTGCTGATACATTTTCACTCTGGGAGCCTGTGAATAAAAATTTATATCTTAAGCTACAAAACTCTAAATGCAGTGATACTAGTTCCATATGAAAGCTAGTTAGAAGAGTATGTTAGGTAAATTTTTCATGAATTATGGATTTCTCAAACAGTTCCAATTTTATTTTAAAACCAGATTAATGGCTTGATCAGAGGCACTCTAGCAGCCTTGTATAAACTTTGGTAGTTTAACTTCTAGAATTATAGAACTCCGAATGGAATATAGTCATAGATTCTTAATCACTACCACTTAAGGGGGTGGTGAAACTTAGAGGTACACGCTCAGTGAATTCCTAGACCACAACGGTTGCAGTTCTAAGGCTGGTGTGTTAGTCTATGAAAGAGATAGAAGTCAGGGAATGAAATGAAGCTAACAAAGTGTAAAAAACAGTCTCATGACTAAAGTTTTACTCTCAGTTTTATGATGCTTACTATTATTATCCTCTTGTGTTCAGTGCAGGATAAAGCCAATTACTCTGATTGTACCAGTGTCAGCTGTGATTTTGTCCCCAGAATTTTATTTCTGTCATAATTGGATGAAATTTTTGTTGCATCCTGGATCTTTATCAGTCCTTTGCCTTGTAGTTTCTGAACAGTTTGAAGTATTGAGGTTGTGCTGTTGTGGAAAATCAGTCTCTGGTCTTCGAGATTTTCTGTCGGTTTCAATCTGTTTCTCCATCCAACTTCATTGAACTCAGCATAAAGGTATTACGAATTAATTTATGATAATCGAGGATATTATGTAAAATTTGCTTTTCAGTCTTTGGGTACATCTGATAATAAAGTAGGTTTTGCCTTTTGTTATACTTGGTATATTTTGACTCTTGATGACTCGATTAACTTAATTAAGGAATTAATTAAGTCGGTTTAATATGCACAGATCAGATTATACGTTTGTGTAAGTTTCGTTAGCGGATAAAAAATTGATGGTCTCATTATTTTTTCTGTTGGCTCATAAGAGATAAGATTGCAGGAAGATTTTTCAAGTGATTATGGAGAAACAGAATAGTTTTCGGGCATCTACAATGGAAAAACAGAAGAGTTTTCGTGGTTTTATGGAAAAACAGAGAAGTTTTCGCATTGTAATGGAGAAACAGCTCAGCTTCATGGGTAGCGAGAGGAAGAAGAGCAAGGAATCACCTGGGAAACGTGGTGACTTACCTATTCATTTAGCAGCTCGTGGAGGGAACTTGAGTAGAGTGAAAGAGATAATTCAAAACTGTTCTAGTTATGAGTCAAAGGATTTGTTGGCAAAGCAGAACCTAGAGGGGGAAACCCCTCTTTATGTTGCTTCAGAGAATGGGCATGCTTTGGTTGTTAGCGAGATACTGAAGTACTTGGATTTGCAATCTGCTTCTGTTGCAGCCAGAAATGGCTATGATTCATTTCATATTGCTGCAAAGCAGGGCCATCTTGGTAAGATACAACATAGCATTATGTTTGAGCCTAAGGCCCCTATGATTTTCTTTTTAATTTTCCTTTGGTTTTTGTGAAGAGTTAAACATGATCTCTTGGTAAATAATATTTCTGAAAATTTGGTCATTGTCTTAGGACAATAGCATTGTGTAATCCATGTAGCCGACCTCCCCTAGTGGGATGAGGCTTGTTGTTGTTGTTGTTGTTTTCGTGAACCGTTTTACTAGGTCATTTGGTCGTTGAATGGAACTTAATACCATAAAACTATTGCGTGTGGGTGTTTATCTTATTTATTGCTTCCAAGTTAATTAAGATGTAAACCAACACCCAAAATCCATATCAACCCCCGAGTCCTTTTTCCATAATATTTTTTTTTTTTGAGTATTGAGCAATTTGGATGCATAAACTTTTGATTTTTTTTAGTTGTTGGACATTTGTGTTTCCCAGTTAAAAGAACCAATGTCCTGGAGTTATTCTATTCTTCCTTCCATCCCTCACCCCAACCCGTGCACTTGTCTCTCTTTATGCATATTGAAAATGAAGGAAAAAAATGAAATTATAGAAGGCCAAAGATAGCGTTGTGGCTTGTTAGTACATTTAGTTCTAATCTCGAAGTTATAGTTTATTATTTTTACAATCATATATTTGGATTCAATGATTTTACTGTTTTGCCTTTCAGATAGTGTTGTTTAAGTTTCAATACACATACACTACCATGGGTGAGAAGCCCAGGCAGGAGTACCAAAGATATTTTTCAGAAATGTAGTATGTCTGTTATTTCATGTTTCTCACTGTAGTCAGCCTGACTGAGAATAGAAAGAATCTTGCAGAGGTGCTGAGAGAACTACTGCACTCCTTTCCCAACTTGGCTATGACCACAGATTTGGCCAATTCAACTGCTTTACACACAGCTGCAACTCAAGGTCATATTGATGTGGTTAATCTCTTGTTGGAATCTGATTCAAACCTTGCAAAAATAGCTAGGAACAATGGTAAGACTGTCCTCCATTCTGCAGCTAGAATGGGGCATTTGGAAGTTGTAAAAGCGTTACTAAACAAGGATCCAAGCACTGGATTTAGGACCGATAAGAAAGGTCAAACTGCACTGCACATGGCTGTGAAAGGGCAAAATAAAGAAATTTTGCTAGAATTGGTAAAACCTGACCCGGCAGTTTTAAATCTAGAGGATAATAAAGGAAATACAGCATTGCATATTGCCACAAAGAAGGGCCGTACTCAGGTGCACGCTTATTCTTTTATTTTTCATTCTATACAAAACTTATTAGCCTTGATAAACTAGTTACATTGATTACAGACTATAGTTTTTTTCTCCCTTTTATTTATTTATTTATTCATTCATTGTTTATTGTTAGCTGTTTTATTTTTCTGCTTGTATTGATGGTACGCATATTCGGACAGTATGTCATATCTATTAGCTGTTACTTAAAGATGAAAGTAGTGTTGCTACAAAAGCATGAAAAATATCCTTTTATGGTTAGCGTGAATTGCAACCTAATGTATACTGCAAGTCTTTTTTATTTTTGGGTCCAAAATGTATACTACAATTCTATAACCCCCGTTTTGCATCACTTTGAACACAAGACAGCTTTATGATTTTGTTAACACGAGATTATGGTTATGTTGGTTTTGCCTTGATTTAAATTAAAGTAGCTCATAAATTCAATCTTGGTTTTGAGTTTCATGTAAACTTAACTCACGTTAAAAATCAAATGTGAAGATATGTTCTCATTATAGAAGAGCCATATCCAAAGTAGTCAAAAGCGCGAGTTGGAGCGTGGGAGCTGACGATTCTACGCTTCAGATTCAGGCCAGCGCGTCAAGAGCAGGGGTGGAGCGGAGGAAGACACGGCGCGATCTGGAGCGACGCGTCAACGCGTGGAAACGGTAGGAGCGGCGTTCCCAGCGCCTCCAATTCTGGGTAATTTAATTCGAACCGGGTCGGGTCACACGACCCGAATGATAAAAACTCCAAATTTCTTACGTTTGTCTTCGCCTCCAGATTCGTTTTTAACCCTAATAATCATTTTCTCTCTATTCTCTCTGAAACCGTCCCTGTTCTGTCTCTGTTCTCTCATTTTCTCTCTGTTCTCTCTGAAACGATCATCTTCTTTGCTACTGTTCTGCTTTTGTTTTTTCATTCTTGTTCTTCTCGTTTTGTTTTCTTGTTTGTTCATGACCGTCTTTGATTTTGTCTCTGTTTTTGTTATGCTGTCCTCTTTGTTGCTGCTGGGTTTGTGTCAATCTTAGGTCGTTGTTTGGTGAGAGTGAGACTTTAATTGGCTGGTACTGGTGTTTCAAGTTGGTGTCAATCTTATGCTTTAGTTTTATGTTTTTCCTATGTTATCCTTTAAAAACTTGTTACTTTAGTCTTTTTTTTTAGTTGTGTAAGACCTTATGAATATTTACTCTATGTTTGATTTTATATTAGTTGTTAATTATGCTTTTTATTTTTATGTTTATTACTTTTTGGGCATATATAAAAACTTGTTACGTTTCACGATTCAACGTGTCGACACCCCCTCATCGTGTCAACGTTGAAACTACGTTTTAACTACCTTGGCCATATCTATATGTCTGTATCAAGGAAATGGACAGAATATGGCTTTCAATATGTATTCTAAAGTGGTTATTATTAACTGCAGAATGTCCACTGCTTGTTATCCATGGAGGGTATCAACATTAATGCTACTAACAAGGCTGGAGAGACTCCTCTTGACGTTGCAGAAAAGTTTGGAACTCCAGAACTTGTCTCCATATTGAGGGATGCCGGGGCTGTGAAATCTGCTGACCAAGGGAAACCTCCGAATTCATCGAAGCAACTTAAGCAGACTGTCAGTGACATAAAGCATGATGTGCAGTCACAACTCCAACACACACGGCAGACTGGCATGAGGGTCCAGAAAATTGCAAAGAAGCTGAAAAAACTCCACATCAGTGGTCTGAACAACGCAATAAACTCTGCAACTGTTGTTGCGGTTCTCATTGCTACTGTTGCTTTCGCGGCCATCTTCACAGTCCCTGGTCAATATGTTGAAGACAAAGCACAGGACCTTTCACTTGGACAAGCAAATATAGCAAACAATGCAGCTTTTCTAATATTCTTCGTGTTCGATAGCCTGGCATTATTCATCTCTTTGGCAGTTGTGGTGGTTCAAACTTCTGTGGTTGTGATTGAGCAAAAGGCAAAGAAACAGCTCGTTTTTGTTATCAACAAGCTCATGTGGTTGGCCTGTCTTTTCATTTCGATAGCATTCATTTCTCTGACGTACGTCGTGGTGGGATCACACTCCAGGTGGCTTGCCATATATGCTACAGTGATTGGAAGTTTCATAATGCTATCCACAATTGGCTCCATGTGCTATTGTGTCATTTTGCATAGGATGGAGGAGACAAAATTGAGGGTTGAGAGCCGTTCCTTCTCCATGTCTCATGTATCAGATCAAGAGATTTTAAACACTGAATACAAGAGGCCTATGTATGCTTTGTAAGATAGTTTATATGGTTCTAAACTAGCACTATACCCGTGCGAACGCATGGGTTGTATTTACGCAACATTGAGATGTTAAGTTATAACATACTGTATGATATATGATATTGTTTCAGTAATATTTTGTTGCACTTGAAGTTAATTAGCGGGAGATGAACATGTTAAAAATGGCTGTAAATAACAAATTAAGTTTGCCAAACAATGAGAACTCCACACAAATCCATGGCTTACAGAATGAACTGTACAAAAAAACAGAATGAAAAATATTTAAAATGGGTAGCAAAATGAACCATGACGTATAGTCGACAAAGTATTTAGTCAACAAATAAAACTTGAACCACTTTAGTCCAAATAGATTAGACCAGGTTGAGTTAAGGGACAGAATCGACTGTTGAGTCATGAATACTACTATCCATTATACATTTTGAGCAATAGAGGGAAGAAAAAATTTTCATTTCTATTATTTGGAAAGATAGAGAAGTGAAAAGAAATAAAATAAATTGATGATGAAATGACTAATTTACCCATGTTATTTTGTTTATCTCACAACTATAATTGGAAAACTTAAAAAAAATAAGGGGTTATTTGATTTGTATTTTTATTTTTGGTTTTCATTTCTTGTTTTCAGTTCTGTTTTAAGCATTTTCAGTTTTTCCTTTATAAAACTTCAGAAAATAGAAAACAGAACATGAAATCAAGAAATGAAAATACAATTCAAACAACCCCTAAAGCTTTCACTTTTCTCAATACATTATAGTAAGTCTTAGACCCACTTTTATCGCCTATCATCGCAAAAATGTTCAGTTCTCTATATTTATTTTTCCTGGAGTTTTCACCGGTACCAAATGGTAGAAAATTTATAGGACTTTGTGTTTTTTCTCATGGACATTTTATTTCGTCTTATTTTCTAGTGTTTCAAATAGGGTGACACGAAGAACTAATTTAAGAGGTCATAATTAATAGTAGTATTAGTTATGATTTTATCAATTACTCCATCTGTTTTTTATTATAAGAAAAAAATTTAACTTTACACTTATCAAAAAATTAGTTAAAATCATTTACTTTTTTGTTAATTCTATACAAAAGTTTATTGTATTTCCTAAATTAACCTCATTTAATATTGATGTTGAACTAATCTCTCTTTCCATTTTAATGCTTTTTCTAGTAAACAGTAATAGTAGTCTAAGAGTTAAATACTTATAAAAAATAATAATAATAAAAAGTCACAATTAATATTAAGGGTATTTTAAGTTTTTTTTTCTGTTTGTTGAATTTGATAAAATTAGTTAAAATTTCTTATAATAAAAAACGAAGGAGTATATATATATATATATATATATATATATATATATATATATATATATATATATATATATATATATATATATATATATATATATATATATATATATATATATATATATATATATATATATATACTTTCCCTGTTCTTATTTATAAGAATCTTTAAAAAAAATTTGTTTGTCCCTTTTTATAAAAATCTCTTTGAAACTTTGTGCACATTCAAATTATTTTTACTAAATTATCTTTATTTAATCAACCACTTTTGTGTGGTTCAAAGTCAATAAATGAAATAAATTGATGAGAAATAAATTCTCTTTCTTATGATAATTGAAAAAGGCTAATTTAATGAGAAGAGAATAATACTATTGGTTTTAATAATTAGGGATAAATATAGAAAGAATGACAAGTTACTACACAAATTTAATAAATTTTTCTAGGTTTAATAATTTTCTTAATTCTTGTGCCTTTTTTAAAGGATTTTATATATAAGAACGGATGGAGTATAATATTTAGGTAAATTGTATGAAATTGTACACAATGACTAATCATTCGGTAGTGTTTGGTTCTTTTAAGGTGACATTTTCGGCTAAAATTTTTTACATTCACAAAAATTAAAAATCAAATCTTTAACTATTTCCTTAAGTGACACTGTTCCATACTAATTGTGTCAATTGTATTCACTTTTCAATACCGATGAAGTGATTTTGCATTGCCTAATTTGATTTTAACTGAGGAAAAGGGGATTTGTTGTATATTGTATTAACGTTAAAAAAATAACTAACAAAACGAAAAAGGGTGGAAAGTAGACTAGGAAAAAAAAATGAAAAAACAAAAACAAAAATGCAGAAAGAGAAAGGCCACGTTTGTTTACCTAATAAAAACGGAATGCGAAAGTGGAAAACGCGCGTCGTCGCTTTTCTTCCTATTTTTTGAATTTTTGAAAATGGATTTTGAAGATGAGGAGGAATGGGAACTCTGCAACGACGACGGCTTCGTCTACAAGCGCAAGCGCCGCCGAATCGAACCTCCGCCGTCGCTGCCGACGGATCCGGAGCCGGATCAAGAGAAGCGCCGTAGAGAGCGTAAGAAGCAAACCCTATTGAAGCTGAAAGCAAAGTACGAGAAGGAGATTCTACAGTGGGAATCCTTGTCGAACACCTTGCGCTCAATGCAAGAAAAATCTCTTCAGCTTCAACCACCACCACCATCACCACCAAATCAAATCCCTTCACTTCCTTCCTCATCGGATTCCGCCGGTGGGTCCCTGCTCGATGACCTTCTCTCCCAGGTAACCTAATTTTGGGATTCCCTCAATTGTTCTTCCTTATACTTTCAATCATATCCCCATTTCACCTAATTTTTTGCATAGAAAAAAAGGTTTCAATCTTTTTGATGTTAGGACTTAGGTGTAAAGTGAAATACATCTTAGAAAATGTCAGGAATTTCTATGATTTTAGGTTTTTTTTATAATGGAGTATCACATTATTCTCATCCTTTAAGTGATTATAGACTCCTTAATGTAATTGCATATATAGTGATTAGTGATGAGGTAACACCATATAACTTAATACTCTCAACCACACAGGTGGAATGCCAGGAAGCAGTAATTCATGATATCTCAAATTTATGCAACATAGCAGAAGCTATCTGTGATAAACGAGAACAACAATTAAAGCAATCCTTGTTTGATCTCCCAATCTGGGCTTCGCCACTTGAGCTCATGCAAGTTCTAGGTAATTGTGATGATTGAACCAGTTTCTCTCTACTAGTATACATTAGTCTTTTTTTTTTTGAGAGCTTGCGTCACCTTAGTCTCTGAGATTATGTAGGCCTTTGTGTTTCATCCCTAACTTAAAAGAGCTTCATTTTAATCCTTACTTCCATCCAGGTCATTCAATTTGGTCCCTACATTAGTCCTTGACATTTTTAAGAACGATTCAAATAGATTCCCGAGTTTCGTTTAAAATTTTTCGATTTGGATTGAAACAAGTGTCCAAGTGACACTTAATGTGCCACGTCGGACTCAGTATCGGTATTATGGGTCTCTTTTACATCAGGGACTAAATTGAGTAACCAAAAAGAAAGCCAATGGCTAAAATGAAGTTCCTTTAAAATCAGGGAGTAAACTGGAAAACGTGCATACAATTTCAAGGACTGAAGTTACAGTAAACTTCTCTTTAAGGTGAGGTCATACACTGTTCAGTAACCAGTTTCATTAACTGTAACTCCATAGTACACTGGTGTCTTGTAGATTAGGCATATGGCAGATTGGTAAATATTGTTAGATTGATCATTTGATTATATTTTGTATTTAAGAGCATCAAACTTTTGGCTCGAGTCATGCAATTGGAATGACCATATTGATGAATGTAAAGTGTGCGAAGGCAGTCTCTGTGAAGTCTCCAATCAAGCACGAAGATGGAATTGTTCTGTAGTTTGTACTATATTACTAGTATAAAGTTTATTGATTGAAATCTAGAATCTAATGCAATGTGATGCAATGTCTTACTGCTTTTCTTTTGGAAATGATATAGCAATGGATTTGTCTACCCTTATTGCTGTTTGACATGAGAAATGAGTGTTTCCCACTCTTGGATTTCATCCCATTTACACAATATGTAAATAATTTGCATCGCAAGGTCATAATGGAGCATATACTACGAAGGAAAGAAAGTGCTGTGTTAAATGAGTGTGGATAAAGAAGTGCGCTAATATCTTCATATGATAATGATGAGTTTATTGTGGGACAGCCTTAGAAATAGGTAATTCTCTGTTTCTATTACGCTATGGTTAGAGTATATCCTTAATATATCATTTGAGTGGTAAATATCAGACACAAACCATATGATATGAATGATTGAGGACTATTTAAGATATGTAGGGTATACCCCATAATTATAATAAGAGTTAAATATATTTTTGTTCTTTAAACTATTTCGAAAATCTGTTTTTAGTTTTTAAACTAAAAATGAGTATGCTTTTGGTCCCAAAAATATTCGATTTGTCTACTTTTAGTCTCTCCATCTAACTTCTATTAAAGTGTTATTGACATGGATAACGGAGTCCACGTCAGCATTGCTTACCTGGATTAAAATAAATTAAATATTAAATAAAAACATTTAGAAAATCCAAAAAAGAAACCTAATTGAAAATTGAAATCCCTAATTGAAAGTCCTAATTCCTCTTCTCTGTTCTCATGCTAAAACCCCAAACTCATCTCTGTGACCTCCGTTCCATGACAAGGACCACCATTCCGTGGCAAGGACCTCTGTTCCGTGGCGAGCTCCTCTATTTCGTTGTGGCCCCTATTGTAATTTCGTTTGGATTCTCGTATCAGAATCCAAGAATGTTGCATGTGAAGGGAAAAGCATAGTGGGTTTTTTAAGGTAAGCACTCCAACCCCATGTGGAGTTTATATCTGTTTGTGGGGTCTGTTGATTTTTTTTATTCTGCAAATTGTGATGGTTATAGGTGTAAGGATGAGATTTTCTATGGCGTTTTATCACATGGGCTCATTATGTAGGGAACCAAAACTGCATTACAAGGGTGGAGGTGTTTACATGCAACATGAGTTGAACCCAGATAAATGATTAGTTGTTGAGGCACTTGGTATACTAGGGGAATTAGGATACAAGCATGGTGATGTTGAATTCAATGACCGACTAAAATTGTGGTGGAAGGGATTTGACTTTGGATTTGATGATGGTTTGAAGCAATTGCAGAATGATAGGAATGCATTAGAGTTGGTTAATTATGTTGAGAACAAAGGTTGTGTTGTGGAGATATACGGGGAACATTCGCCAAATGATGTTGCTAGTGGTATCAATGAAGAACCTGATAAGGTTTGGAAAGATATTAACAAGGGTAAAGGGATTTTCCAAGAAGGTGAAGAACAAGTTGAAGTGGAGGTTGAACCTGATGAAGAAGGTAGCAGTGATGAATCATTGGGGGGAGTTTACCTATAAGACAATGAAGAAGAAAGGGACTTAGGGGATGATGGATTTGGTTTGGATAGAGTAGGAGAGGCCAAGGCAGCCCTAAATGCAAGTGTTGAATTTATGAAGAAGAACAAAGCTAAGATTGTGGTCCCTATAAATGTAAGCAATTCAAATTTGGTTTGTGTTAATGAATTTGATAATGATGAGGTTGCACAACATGATATTGAAGATGGTTGTAGTAGCGAGGAGTTGGACAGTGATTCGGAAGATAATGATGGTGATGGCTTGCAGAAGCCAAAAGTTGACAAGTTCAATAGTGAAGTCATGTGTGCTAGCTCCAGTTTAGGGTAGGGATGGAGTTTTCTTCATTAAAGTAGTTCAAGGAGGTTATTCTTGAACATTATGTGTTGAATGGGAAACATGTGAAATATGTCAAGAATGATGCTACGCGAGTAAGAGTGGTTTGTAAGAAAAAATGCAAGTTTCTTGCATTTGTCAGTAGAGTAAGGAAGTCCACAACTTTGAAGATGAAGACATTGAACTGTAAACATACTTGTGGTAGGGTGTTTAGGAATAAGAGTGCCAAGTTAACCTGGGTGGCTAAGAAGATAGTTGACAAGTTAAGGGTCAACAACAAGATGACAATGATTGAAATTATGAAGGATATGAGGTTGAATTATGCTATTGGAATCACAAAGTCAACAGTCGTAAAGGGACATAACTAATTCGTGCATATTCTTATATTTGGACAGGGCTTAATGTCTATATTTGATAAGTTGCTAGGAGTGGAGCACAGATTTTGCCTTGGCCATTTATACAGCAATTTTAAGAAGAAATTTAGGGGAGGAACATTGATAAGAGATATGATGATGGCAGCTGCCAAAGCTACATACGTGCGGGCTTGGGAAGAAAAGATGGCAGAAATAAAGGAGTTTAATGAAAGAGCATATGAATGGTTGGCATCAATTACCACTAAGTCTTGGTGTGAGCATGCATTTAGTTTCTATCATAGATGTAATGTACTAATGAACAACTTATCTAAGTCCTTTAATGCAACAATTTTACTAACTAGAGAAAAATTTGTTATATCAATGTTTGGGTAGATCAGAACATATATAATGGGTAAGTTTACTGCATTAATGGAGAAACTAGGGAGATATGAAGAAGATGTGATGCCTAAACCCAAGAGAAAACTTGACATAGAGATTGAAATGAGTTAGAATTGGCTTGCTACATGGGCTGGCCAAAATGAGTTAGAGATAAAACATACGTTGAGATCAGAAAGATTTGTGGTCAACTTTGATAAACACTCCTATACTTTTAATTTATGGGAGCTAGTGGGCATTCCTTGTAGGCATGCAGTGGAAGCCATTACCTACCAGGGGGATGACCTAATTTAGTGTGTTCATAGGTGCCATAAGAGAGAGGCTTATACTTTGTGCTATGGACAGACCATATCTCCAATTAATGGTTAGAACATGTGGTCAAAGACCCAATGTGATGAAATATTACCCCCAAGCTATAAACGTGGCCCTGGGAGACCTTCAAAATTAAGAATATACCCATATGAAAAAGGTATTGTATTATTAACTAACTGTGTTTGCACACATATTGTTAATTGTATTTACACTCATATAACTAATTGTGTTTTCTCATTAAAAACATGCAGGTAGGGAAGGAAAATTGAGGAAGTTAAACACTCCAATGAGTTGTAGCAGATGTAACCAAGTTGGACATAACATCAGGTGTTGTCCTTTTCCACCACCACCACCTCCCGAGGAAGAGCAACAAGAACAGCCTGAGGAAGAGCAAAATGAGCAATGAATGCACAACAGAGGGAAAAAAGAGAAATCAAAATGCAATTAATGAAACAATTAATAGAAGGATAATAATCATACTACTTTAATTGATTGTATTATATCTGAACTTTATTGCATCTGAACTTTACTTGATGTATTTGCACTTTATTTTTTCACATTGTTAAGAAGCAGGGACCACAAGTAGCTCATTCCAGTGCATGGCAACAAATGAAGGAAGCATCAAATGAGAAGGATTCTCAGTAGACTAGCAAAGAATCAAAGAAATCTAAGGAATCAAAGGGTAAGAAACATAGCAGACTCTGTGTGCAAGGACTACAAGACCCATCACTCGCAAGATGGGATTTCACTCACCAAGGCTACCCTCGAGGTCAAGTGGTTCCACTGATAACCCTATTTTGCTGTGAAGACTTGTGGGTCATTTTGGACATTGTAAATGGGCCATACTCTTTTTTGTAGACTGTTGAATTTGGTTTTAACTATAATATGATGTCATTTTCTTTTTTGGTGTATGTATGTTGCACTTAATTGGATATGATTTTTTTGTTGGAAGTTAGTTGTACACGTGTTTGCAACATTGACATCTTATTTTTTGGTGGAGGTATGTTGTGCATGGGCCACTTCATTGGCATGTGGTCTTTTTTTTTATTTGGAATGATTCATATGAAAGCCTTGAATGAAATATTATTAAAGGATCTACTTTTAATGAATTTGGCTCTTTGGAACAATGCCTCTATTATTTACAACTACCTATTCAATTTTTATCTCTATTACTATACTTTATTAAAAGAATTAAACTCATAATTCAATAGAAATGCAAAGCCAAACAACTACTATTAAAATCCAAAAGATATTACATAAATTCAAATGCAAAACATTCATACCTCTATTACATAAAGGCAAGTGTTAAACCCATTCTCTATGTCATTTAATTTCTCATCCGTACATAAACACATATAACAAGCACAACGAATGTAATAAGCCATAATCTTCCAAGAACACACAATAACAATTTCACTTTCTTTCTCTCTACAACAAGCTTCCTCTATAACTTCATGGTCTTGTTTTTGCCTTCTTTCACTTTCACTTGGCGCTCTATCTAGTTTAAACTACTTCTAACAGAGTGGGTATTTTCTGCCATTTCAGACACCTTTTCCTCAACCCAAAATTGCAACTTTGATTCTGGTTTTACACAACAAAACGAAACAGAGGTTGCAAATTTAGAGATTTACATTTTGAGGTCTAGATACAGAGATTTAGAATCCTTACCCTCCATAATGGGCACCTCCAAAATTGTTTCCTGGGTTATCTTTGGATGTTAACAGAAGCAATTCCCCACACCATTTCGATTGGGGATTTAGGGAATTTAGGGTTAAGGTTATTTTGGTCACTTCACATGACACATTAAGGGTAATTTAGAAAATTTTCACGATTTAATCCAAGTAAGCAATGCTGACGTGGACTCCATTAACCACATCAACAAAAATTTAATAGAAATTAGACGGAGAGACTAAAAGTAGATAAATCAAATAGTTTAGAGACCAAAAGCATACTTTTTTTAATTTAGGGACTAAAAGCAGATTTTCAGGATAGTTTAGGGACTAAAAGCAGATTTTCGAAATAGTTTAGGGACTAAAAGCAGATTTTCGAAATAGTTTAGAAACCAAAAACATATTTAACCCTTATAATAATTAACGATAATTTTAGAAGTTAATACTATTAACCTTAGTAATTGATATATTAATGTAAGGAAAACAAATTATAAATGGCTCTCACTATCAATAACCCAGTGAGAAAAAAATAATCGATTGTCAAGAGCGTTTAAAATAATTTTAAGCTGTGAAAAACAATTTTGAAACCTTTTGAAACATTGTCTAATTTTTAGCTGAAGGACAATAATCGAAAAGCTTTTGTAACATACATTGGACAATGATTGTTTCCAAACACACCCCTGAAACATTTGATTTGATTCTTATTGCTAAACTTATTTATAAGACAATTACAATTTACAATTACCACTCTAAACTCAGCTCATGCTCTTGAAATTTGACAACTTTATAAATAAATATATGTCATGCTAGACCCTCTTGATTCCTTGAGTCCGAAATGATAGATAATTGCCTAACTCAACGAGTTTTTTTCTGAATTACCAAACACACTTTAGGAATTCCCTGCCATTACCATAATCGGGCAACCCATAGCTATTCAAGCAAATAGTCAAACATTCACCACTGTTCAAAGCATAAAAAAAAAGAACTTGATGTTTTAAAATATTAAATCAATGTACAGGATATTTGTCAAATATACATGACCGTATATATGCCCACACCGAAAAGAAGCAGTTTATATAAAATAACTTCAATCCATAATTTTTTTAGTTCATCAGTAAGGAACATATCGGTCACAGCTTAGAATATCAAACTCATCATTTAATGGAATGGAAATGTCCCTTTATGAAAACAAGTAATCTTCAAACCCTCAAATTAGATTACTTCATTTGCAAGGTTTTCAAGTCAATTTCATTTAGACGAGAAGGAACAAGATCAACACGTTGTATCACAAATCCTGCTTTGTAACATTCTTCCTCGAGACGCTTTATTTGAGAAACCCCTGCAGGACAAAATGCAACAACAGCTCCTCCGCTACCCGTAAATTTTGACGCTGCTCCAACCTCTCTAGCAACCTCTACCATTTTAATGTTCAAAGCGCCAAGGGCGTCATCTCCAAACATCAGCCTATACAATAAACCAACACATAATTACAAGATACACTTGTTGAATCATATCCCCGATTGGCATGAAACATAACATAAAGGATCACCCTGGATTCTATGTTTAAAGAAAATGCTTGTGTAACACTTTGTTGGGGGAAAATTAGCTAACAATAGAAGTGTATTAAGTGAGAGAACCCTTAAGCCCTTTGTTCAGCTACTGAGTGATCCACCTTTGGCCTTGAGAGAATACTTAACCCTACCCAGTTACCTTAATGCGGCTACACTTGACTTTAAATTTAGATTAAGGTTATTGTGTATTCATGTATTGGTTGAGTTCTTCATTAATTGTCTTACAAGTCTATGTGCTATCACAGCTTAGAGTTTGGTTGTTAGAAGAATCAATAAGTTCCTATCAATAAGTGAATCACTGTTTGAAACGATCGCACCAATTGTAAAATATGGACTGTTATAACTTATAACTGCTATTCGTCGAATATACTAAATGATCCAAATGCATGTAGACAAAAATGTGAATTACCTTCGCAGGTCAAAATTCCGATTCATAAGAGCAGCAAGTTTGGAATAGTCCTTCTCTTCTAATACTTTCTTTCCTTCTTCTGCTATATTTGCAATTTCATTCATCGATGATACAATGAGCTCTTCACCATCAAGCCACCTCTGCCGTACTTTACTATGAACCTACATGATACTACTGTCCATTAAAATATGAATTTATATACATATAATTAATACAAAATAAAAGGGAAGCTCCTGAGTCCTGCCAATGAAATTAAAATAGATAAAGGGAAGGTCCTGACATGGATAGCACGTTTTGATTAAAATTGTTATCCAGAATATCATTTTTATAGTGCTACCTCCAACATTCTTTTGACTGTAATATAGAAAACCAACCCAATGCCAAAAATTCAAAAGTTAAACAAATGTTATAAGGCAGACATCTCTTATTCTGGGACAAAGGTAAGGATCTGAAAATTTATAAAAGCTGGTGCAGTGTACCCAGTAAACATATTTACAAGAAACAAATTAAACATGCAAATCAAAGATAAAGCTACATGTTGATGTTGTCACTAACCTTGCCGGAATCACTAGGATTTGCAGCATAGATGAGATAGAGAGGCGGAAGAAGACTCAAATCCATAGGTACATAAATTCCATGGCCCAGTTTATCCATGTTTTCCTTGCTGAAGTCCTGCAAAAAACAGAGCAAGTTAGATTACAATATCTATTATTGGGTATTGATTTGCTGATACTCCCTCCTTTTTGAATATAAGTTTTTTAAAAAATAACTAACACATAGTAATACGAATTAAGGACGTTGGCTAACTTCATTCTATTTCCTTGATTTCATATATAAAATGAATTTTATGTAGTAAAATGTCATTCGTGATATGTATTGCAAAGGAATACTCTCTTTGTAATTTAAACTCCGGTGATTTATTAAATAAGAGGTAATTTAAGATTGATTACATTAAGAGATTTGACTTCTCTAAAGTGAGTGAGAAAAGTAAGAAAGTAAATATATATCTATCATCCATTCAAAATGAGTCAAAGTTAGAAGATATTGTAATTCAAATCAAAGTTGGATACACTCTTACTTTCTCACTTTACACACTCTCACTTTAGAGAAGTTAAATTCTACATTAAGATAGCATTTGACCCAACTTTTCTTTACAAGTAAAAGGTAAAAGGAAAAAAGTAAGCAAGAGTTTCTTGAGACACTAGTATGTGGAGTTTCAACTTCTCTTAAAATTTCAGTTAAAACCACTTCGAGTTTCAATCACTGGTTTCCACAATATTCGATTTACATCATCTCCACCACCACACTCAAAGAGAACCATCTACTACTATCATAAGAAAAAGATAGAAAGCCAAAAGAAAGATGGGTCGAAAGCTATCTAAACAGTTAAGAGTTGCTTATATTTAAAAGAGGCAGACATCTGAGTTAGAATTTGCTTATATACTAAAACAGAGTAAGTGCATAACAATAGACAGGAAAGAAAAGAAAAGAAGGTAGTACCATGTAAACAAGGCCACCGTAAACTTGGGCGACACGATCCTGAAGACCAGCAACAATTCCAAGTTCATTCTCAGCAGCGAGGATAAGGTTAGGTCTGACGTCCGCCTTGATGAGATGCCTCACATTGTAGAAATCAAGAAAGCAGTTCAATGCAGCACACACAATGCCGCTAGAACCAGAAAGTCCAGCCTGAATTCAACACAAAAACCAATCAATCAATTACTCAGCAATCGATAGAGAAAGAGTGAAATTCGATGTGTGTGAGAGAGGTACCTGGCGAGGGATGTTAGTGTCGTAAGAGAGAGTGAAATTGGAGTCATGAAGGGGAATATTGTTGTCTGTGCAGTAATTGTAGAAGACTTTGAGAATCGCCATGAGCAATCGGACGCCGCCGTAGTAACCCTCGGAGTTGAATCTCTCGACCTTGCATTTAATCAATTAGATTAGATTATTGGAAAACAGAGCTTGAGCAAAATCAGAATATGAATATGAATGTGCAATAACGGAATTAGAGAGAGAGGGAGAGAGGATATACCATGTGTTGGAGAGAAGGGAAGTGGAGGAGATCGTGAAGAGGATGAGGACGAATGAGGAGATCCTTGGAGGGACGGAGGGTGACGGTGGCGAAGAAGTTGGCGAGACTGAATGAGATCGTCTTACCGAAATAAACATCGCTGGGATTTCCAAGAAAACCAACCCTCGCGTAAGCCTTGTGCTCTATCACTTCACCACTTTCTCTCTCACTCTCCGCTTCCGCCATATCCATTCCTTGCTTTTTCTTCTTCTCTCTCTCAGATCAACCTTCACCAGATAAACAACTCTTTTATCAATTCAACTTTTGCTATCATTTCATTTTTGGTCAAAACTTTTGCTATTATATATTGTCACTCACTCCTTCTTGTCTTTTTGTCATTTTTTTAATTATTTTAATAATATTTATTTAGAGTATTAATATTATGATTTTATTATTCTCTACTTCTTATATCAGACTTTATTCATCACAATAATTTTTTTATTAGCAAATATTTATATATATTCTAAATTAAATTTTTAATGTGAAAATTTAAATTTTAGACTTTTAAATTCATAATAATAGTTTTAAATTTTAGTTTATTGTTGTTATTATCTACGGTCCTATATATATAATGAATATGTGATTAAATTTATACAAATTAATAAAATATATTAAATAATATTTTTTAATTAATTAAGTGATGAATTTAAATTTTATTTTTATTATACTCATATAATTAATATATTCATTTATATAATAATAAATGACTGTCATATTCTCTCATAATTAATTAAGAATACTTTCATATAAAAAAATAATATTTATTAGTAATTAATATACTTAAAAAAGATATTATATTGTTTATATTTAAGGTAAAAAGAAATTCTTTCTGTTCTAGGAAGTAGAATTGTTATTGATAATTGATATTGTTTTGTTGGATATTGATGATTGATGATATGGTTTGATATTGATATACTCCAAAAGTACAGGTGGCGATATTTTATTTAGGAAGGTATCTTTTCAATCCAAACAACTCATCCTCAACCTCAAACCTCGTCCTCAGAAAGAGGTAAAAGTATTAAAATGGAACGTTTAGAGGAAACTGCCATGCCATCCATTACAAAGGTTCGCTTTTGGGGGAAGGAGATAACGACGTACTGTCCTTTTTGTGATTTTTTTTTTCTCTCTTTTCAATATTGAAAAAAAATTAGTTAAGGATAAATTTACTCTTTGAAGTCAAAACTAGAGCTGGCAAAACGGGTCAATCTGTCTTATTTTAGCCCAATCCACCATAATACGGAGCGAGATAGGACAACTAACTTTTTTAATATGGGTTGAAAATCTCAATCCGTCCCTTTTTTTGAGTGGGTTGGCGGGTTAACCTAAATATAAAAATAATTATAAATTTTATTAAAAAAATAAAAAAACTCATATAAATTTATTAATTTTAATATATATATAACGGATCAAATGTCACTTGTATTTGAAATTACTTATAGTATAAATTATGTCTACAAAATTTCATATCATTCTGAAATTATATCGTAAAATATAATTTTAAAATATATGAAATTAACAAGTATTGTGAGTGAGAGAAAAAGACACAACAACCATACGAGACTCAACCATATGAGACTTACCTATATATCTCCAACTAAAAAAAATTATGTGGCTGGAGAGATCCTAAACTTGTTTCTTAGATTAAGGCTTCGTTTGGTTTGACTTATTTTTAACTTATAAGCAGCTTTTAAGTAAAAGTTGAAAATAAGAGCTTTAAAAAAACCTAAAAGTTGTTTGACATTTCTATTATTTTGCACTTTATAAGCTACTTATGAGTAAAAAATTATTTATTTGATAAAAATATTTTGTGTCAACTTTTTTAAGTTATTTATTATTAATGGTCACATTTATCTTATATACGAAAATAAATTAATAATATAAATTTTTTAAAATGGAAGTTGCAATAAAAAATAATTCTTTGATAAAAGTCAATATTTTTATTTTAAAGAACTCAAATACAATATAAATTTATCAAAATAATAATTTTTTTAATGTTAAATGAATAGTTCATAAATGACAAGAAGACATTTTGAAAGGTTTTAGCAAATTATTATTTTTACACATAAAAAAGGAAAAGATATTCAAGATTTCAAGTGTTAATTAGAATATACAGGTATTAATTACCATCGGCCCACAAAATAAGCCAATTTTTTTTTTTTAAAAAAAAACTTATATTTCTAGTTTCTCGTTTAAAAGCAAGATTTTTTGCATTTTGTACACATAAAAAAACCAGCTTAGAGGACTAAAATCACACGATAGACAAAATTAAAGGACTAAAATCACACAATTAAAAGTTAGAGGACAAAAATCGCACAATTGAAAAAGTTGAGAAACTTAAATTGCCTAATTAAAAGTTGGAGGACTAAAATTAAATAATTAATAAAATTAGGAGACCAAAACTGAAATTAAGCCAAACTTATTTTATACATGTAAAGTTTATTATAAGAATTAAAATTTTAAAAACATAAATAACGTAATAAATTGACGTAATATAAATTTTAATTTTTTTTGGTTTACAAAGAAATTATTAAATTAGGGATTGAACTCTGTACCACACACTCACATATACATGTGCTTGCCAACTGAGATTAAACCCTGTATCATACACTCACACAAACATGTCCTTGTCAGCTGTGTTGGTCTTACGGAACAAATTTTAACACTTTTAAAGCAATGAATTTTTAGATCTTCCACAAAATACTTTTATTTATAAATCTTTAATATTATTTATAAATCTTTAAATAGTATCTTTACAGGCATTAGTTAATATTTTTCATATTTTAAATTAAATTACATTAAAAATAAAAAATTACAAAAACTAAAAAATAATAATTTCATCTTGTAAAGATTTATTTGTAATCAATTTTATTCCTCAAATACTTTTTTCATTAAATTAGACTTTTAAAAATTTAAAACACTATTAATTTAGTCATTAAAAATTTAAAATATTATCAAATTAGTTTTTTAAAGATTGAGAAACTGTTAAAGACAAACATAATAACTAGTCAATTTGTGATAAGATTATGGTAAGCAATTATCTTCGTAGTTTAGTTTCTCTATAAATAGAGAATATATTTAATTGATTTAATGTGAATTTAAAAAGTATTAATAATATTTTTTCTATTTACTCTATTTCCTTTCACTCCACCATATTTTTTATTAGAAATTACTAAATTAGTTTATCAAAACACAAAAAAATTCTTGAAAAGAGTAATAGAGTAAAAAATAAATTGAAAACTAAATTAATAACAAATGAATATTTGAGATAAGAAATTGATATTTTAATCTTAAAAAATAACTTAATCATTTTATACTGAGTAAAAACTTGTTTAAACCTTTGAAAAAAACTAATAAACTGTTTAGTGACAGGGACTCAATTCCTTCCGCAGTTTTACTTTACCAGCAGAACGACAACTACACAGATGGATTTCAATAATCAATACGCGTTGTTGCAGAGATTAGATTTCATTAAAGATATTTTCTTTCCATCTTCCACCACCTTCTTTTCTCTATCTCTCAATCTGGGTCGTTCACTTTCTCTGCTCTCTCTCACTTTTCAACCTTCCATTCAACCTTCCCTTATCTCCTCCTTAAACAATTTTTTATTTATCTATATATTTTTATTTTATTTTATTTTATTTTTCCCGTTGCAAGTACTACTCTGCTGACAAAGCCAATTGTTTTGGATCTTTGATTTGATGTTTTTTTTTTTCTCTATTTAATTCTTATTTTAAGCTCTGGGTTTGTTGTTGAGTGCCTCTAAACATGTGGGGTTTTATTCTTTGCCTCCTAAATAAAGGCAAGTGCTGATTTTTTTCTGTTTTTTAATGATCTACGGCCGTGATTTTGGGAATTGGTGTGTGTTGGTGTTGGAAAGTTGCCTTGTTGTGCAAAAGTTTAGCTTCTTTTTTTTTCTCTTGTCAAAACCATAGATAGTTTCCCTTCTCTGATGCCATGTAAGCTATGATTGATTTTTCAGTTTAAGGGTCATTGAGTTGCTTGGTGTTCTTGCATATTTGTAATGCAGACAAGTGTGAGTGTTGCTACTACTTGCTAGAAAGTTAAACTTCTTCTTGAGGGTAAAATTGAAATGGGATCTGGTAATGAGGTTCACTCAGTTGGAGAGTTCAATTTAGATGCCAAGTGGCTTGTAGATCCCAAACAACTATTTGTTGGTCCCAAAATTGGGGAAGGTGCCCATGCCAAAGTCTATGAAGGAAAGTAAGTCAAACCTGATTCATTGTGCTTGTGTGCTTTTGGTGTTCTGTTTATGGGATCTATTTTGGTTTTGGAGTCCTCTATCCCAAAAATATATATAGTATTTAGTGCAATTTTTGTTTTGTTTTCTGAGTCAGCACTACAACTTATTTGCTCCTTCCTGTCATTTAGATTCAAATCCAATTTCAGAGTCATAATTTGTGCACTATGTGTTTTGACAAGTACACATTCTGCATCTGTAGTTATGATTACTTGTTGACTTATTGAGTTCCTGTTCATGGAATTTTCTCATTGCAGATATAAAAATCAAAATGTTGCTGTTAAGATTATCAACAAGGGAGAGACCCCAGAAGAGATTTCAAGGAGAGAGGCTCGGTTTTCCAGAGAGGTTGCTATGTTGTCAAAAGTTCAGCATAAAAATCTGGTTAAGGTTGTTATATTGATATCAGAACAGAAACAATTTTTTTAATGTTATTGTTGGATATATACTTTAATTAGAATTGCCTATTTAAGATTAACCGGTGCTCAATTCATGTTGTTATTGAGGGATTTCGAAAAATCGTGTCTTATAAAAAGGCTTTACTTTTTGTTTGATGCCAGTTTATTGGAGCCTGCAAAGAACCTGTTATGGTTATAGTAACTGAACTTCTATTAGGTGGAACATTGCGCAAATATCTCTTGAATATGCGGCCGAAGTGCTTGGATATGCCTGTGGCTGTTGGATTTGCTCTTGATATTGCCCGAGCAATGGAATGCTTACACTCCCATGGGATCATTCACCGCGATCTTAAACCTGGTATACCTGCATGAATGTTGTACTTGTTTAGTGTGCTTTGTTGGTCACTACACTATGATCCCTGTCCGAAAGGAAAAGTAATTATCAAAAAGAATTAGCTTTTTATAATTGACTTTAGTTACCATGAGCCATTAGGCTTTATTTATGGAGTCATAATATTGTATATTTATGTAAACTTTTCCATGTTTTTCCCTTATTTTGTCCAATCTAAGATCAAACTATCATTACTATGCCTTTGAGGCCAAATTTCTGTGCTAGAGAGTAGAGAGAGATTCTGGGAAACTGAGTTTGAGTTTAGATGATAAGTAGAGTTTTTTTATTAACATACAATTGATAGTACCCATCAAGGAAATATATACCAAAGTCAGGAAATATATATCATAGAGCGAACGTAATTCTGATAACTTGATTTCTCTTTCATATTCCCAGATAACTTGATCTTGACAGCAGATCATAAGGCAGTGAAACTCGCTGATTTTGGACTAGCCAGAGAAGAGTCCTTAACAGAGATGATGACAGCTGAAACAGGAACCTATCGTTGGATGGCTCCAGAAGTACTTTTTAATTGCTGAAAAGTTTGAATATTGCATACTTTTTTTTTCAGTTTTTTGGTACGAAGGAAGGTAAGTTAATGATACTTTTCTGTTTGGTGGCAGCTTTACAGCACTGTTACGCTTAGACAAGGCGAGAAGAAGCATTACAACCATAAGGTGGATGCCTACAGCTTTGCAATTGTGTTGTGGGAACTCATCCATAACAAGTTGCCCTTTGAAGGCATGTCTAATCTACAGGCAGCATATGCTGCTGCTTTTAAGGTAGACGACTTTCTGATGCTTACTCGAATAATTTATGGCCAGTAGCAGATGTTTCATTCCAGTAGTAGAATAGTTGCACGCGTTAAAGTTTACATTTTGAAGGGTTGATAATTTTATTGACACTTCTGTGAACTGATTTAACTTCTCAATTTGAAAGTGTGAAAATACCTATTTAGATATGATCAATGTTGAAATATGCAAATTTTGATGATCAGACTTCGGAAAAGGACCATTTCACTATTTTTGTCAGAATTCCTCTGCCACTATTGGTCTAGTTGAATGATTGACATTTGAGTTACTTGATGAACAATTGTAATAATGTTAATTGTGTTTACCACCAATATTTGTGCCATTATTGTTGGACTTTCCGAAGGATTCGTGACACAAAAATATTGAATTATTTCAGAATACAAGGCCAAGTGCAGAAAACCTTCCAGAGGATCTAGCTCTGATTGTAACTTCATGTTGGAAAGAGGATCCAAATGATAGACCCAATTTTACTCAAATCATACAGATGCTTCTTCGGTATCTCTCTACTATTTCACCACGGGAGCCGGTTGTTCCTCTGCGGATGAATTCATCTGAGAATGCTGTATTGCCACCGGAATCTCCTGGCACAAGTGCATTAATGCTTGGAAGAGATGACTCTGGAGAAACCCCAAAAGCAAATATAGAAGAGAGGCCTAAAGGGTTTTTCTTGTGCTTCAACTTCAACCAGTGTTATTGACAACCAATTGTAACAACTAGAATCTCAATAAGTCAGTTTTAGTAGCAATTAGCAACTCAGACTTACAAAAACTTTTTAACATTTTGTTGACTTGCTTACATGTGACTGATGCCATGAACGCTCAGAAAATTTTGGGGTTAAGGTTGCTGAGATGTAGTGTCATTTGTAAAATAAGTTTCATCCAAATGCCTTCACCTTTTGTTTATATGTGTGACATCATAGATAATAATAAATAGGGGGAAAAGTGTCTTCCGTTCATGAGATTTTGTATCATTGCCAATTTGTCATGTTGTTAAATTTGTAGCCCATATTGATGCTTCTATTTGGAAGAAATTTACTAACGGTAGGGTGGTAATAAGACAAGCTATTGGTGAAGAGAAAAACATCAAATTGATAGTCAAATTTATTATTCGTCTTTTATTTTGTCTAAATTAGTCATTCAGGTATTTAAAAGACTAGTATCAATTTAGTCATTTAAAATGCACCATATGAATAAGAACAAATTTGATGAAAAAAAAAAATTACTACCTCTCGAGTCGAATATAAGAAAAAAAAAAATACCTCTCATATTTTTTGGTCTAAAATATAAACAAATTTTAATTACTTTTCTCATATTTAATATTATTATTTTTAATTTACCTTTCATTTATTGTTATAATTTTTACTTTGCAATAAATATCATAAAAGTTACTCCCTCCGTCCCAAATTGTTTGGCCTTTTAGGAAAAAAATTTTGTCCCAATTTGATCGTTCCTTTTAAGATATTAATTTTTTCTTTATAATTTTACCCTTAACTAATTAAACATATTCCTACTTTATCACCAACCACTAACCTTTCGGCTTTACTCTCTCAAGTAAATTTTTTCATTTTCGATGCATTAATTATAGTAGTTGACACTCAAGAGACTACTGCTAGTATTAATTATTGGTTGAAAAAGTAGTACTCCAATAAAATTAGTTGATGGGCAAAATAGGAAATTCAATCTAAAATTTACTAAAATTTAAATTAATGATTATATTCCTATGTGCAAATACCTAAAAGGCCAAACAATTTGGGACGGAGAGAGTATTTTAGTAATTCAATTTTATCTATTACTTAAAATCAAGAAAATTAAATGAAACTAACTAACTTTCTTAATATGCTTAAATTAGGTAATTTTTTATTATATATGAGTTTGGAGGTAGTATCAATTTAGTCTTTTAAAATACATCAAATGAATAAGAACTAATTTAATAAAAAAAAATTGTTGAGAGACAAGATTGGACTTGGTGACAAATAAATATTTGTATGATCAAATTGATGTTTTTGTTTTTTGAACTATTCGAGTTTGATTCGTTAAATATTCGATTAAGTTTGTTTATCTAATTAAGCAGACAAGTTTAAGTTTAAATCTAGACTTGAATATTTTAATAAATCAAACTTAAACATTATGAGCTTGACATTAACTTAATTTTATTTATTACATCAGAGAATGTGTCACTTTGTCATAAAGGTTAAAATTAATTTTAATATTTTTTTATTATGAAATTATAATAATCTTTCCATTTTATTTTATTTATCCACTTAGAAAAGAAAATTTCTTATTTAATTGTCTAATTCTAAAACATCATTAATTATATCTTTCTCAATTATACCCTGTACTATTAATAATAATAATAATTGTTCCAGTACTCCAGTAATGAAATAAATGCATATTGAATACTACTAATATTATATGAAGTTTAATAAATGTTTTTGATGAAAGATTAATCTTAAATACTAAATGAATAAGGTTAGTGTAGTGATGACTTGGGGAGCAAGAGAGGCATGGCAACCGAGGTAAATTTACCTCATCGTAATGACTGGTTTTCCAACTAGTTCAGTCAATAGTGGGTCCCACTTTCATCCATGTCCAGACGCAAAATGCTTCCAACTCTCAAACACACTCACACACCTTAAATATCCAACGCGTCTTTCTCTCTCTCTCTCTTCTCTCTGTATTCCATGGCTAGATGAGCTTAGCAGATTGCGTTGCAAGTTTCATCTTTTCCTGAGTTCCTTCGTAAAAATGTAATCTTTTCTTTTCTGGGTCTGGCTGGTTTTACTATTTTCATGAATCAACACTAACACTACTTGTGTCAGAAGAATGTTCTCTCTTGCATCAGGCAGATCATTCACATGGTTGAGTTTGGCTTTTCCATAGATGGAAACAATGTTACTTGATGACTTCGCTGCTTAACTTGGAATTTTTTCTAGTTCCTTTATACGTACTACACACCATGCACTCGGAATTGAAAGTGCTGTTAAGAGTTTCAGATCGAGTAGAATTGGAAGTTTTAATGTGGTTTGGATTAGATCTTAACAAGTGCAAAATAGTGATTTGAGGCTCTATGGATGATTGATCATATTATGAGATATTTAAGCAATTTTAGATTTGTTTGGAACAAATTTAGTTGATATGCTCTGTCATGTGTTTAAGCTTTTGATATAGCATTAGCACCACATAAAAATGGATCCAAATAAACACACACGGCATTGTTGAATAGAGAGGGAAGAGAAACGAAAATCGAAGGAAGGCATTGTAAAACCTAAAAAAAAAATGTGAATTCCTTGAATAGTTAAATGCGAACCAAGTACACTAAATAAGAGTTTTATAGGCACTGCAATGAATTGCTGCTAATCTGCTGTATATCATATAGCCATTCTGGAACAGAGTTTGCTGTGATTCAGATTTCAGGGTCCAAAATCTGTAGCAATACATGGATTTGTGTTCTGAAAATCCCATCTTCGATTTTTCATGCATGTTTTTCTTCAGGGAATTTCGCTTTAACTAAAAGCATATTCAAAATTCTAGTTTCATTTACCATCTAATTCGCTTGATTCATTGTTGTGAATTGTCAATGATGAATTATGGTTAATTTCCTCATAAGTCACAACTAATACATTTTCACACCTTGCATGTTTGTAGTTTCTTCTCCTTTATTTTATTTTTAGAGCAACAAAAGTTCTTCTCGTTCTATATATTTGAACCTTTTAACTAACTAATTACTATAAGTATATGAAATTCTTCAAGTAAACACTACTCTTTGGTTTCATTTTAAGGAATTAAAAGTTAATATTATATTGCATTTGTTTTGCAGGAGCTGGCTTATAGACATTAAAGGATTTGCAAACAGTGTGAAAAATACTAGTTTGTCAACAGTTGATCAGATCAAGGACATTGGAGCATATATCTTATGCCCAAAATGCCATTATCGTATTGATAACAGTCATGTATGAGTATGACACAATTCAACATAGTATTATATTCCATCTAATTCACTCATATACCAAAATAGAAGATTATACTTTAAGCCCATAAAGCTATATATGAACACTGCTCTTGTTTTGCTATGGAGTTTAATTTGGCTTATACAATTAATTCAGATGGAAACTTACGTGTCACCTTCACATTAGTCACCAAATTAAAAAAATTCTGAAATTAATTCCTAAACTTGCAATTTGTTAGACATAGTCATTAGTCTTTGCTAATGTCCTTAATTCTAAATTACACGGTCCTAGAACTAAGGTGCACGAGAAATCATATAAGTTTGGGGACTAATAAGTTGGATATACACTTATTTAAGCATTCAAAACTAAAAAGACTGCAAATTTCACCTTGATAGTTGATACCAGATTAAATTCTGGAAAGTTCAGCATAAGATTAAAGATGTTTCATAAGGAATAATATAATATAATATTCCTTTGAATGTGCAGGTTTCTGCTGATTGGCCTGGCTTTCCTGCTGGTGTGAAGTTTGATCCTTCTGATGTTGAGCTTTTAGAACACTTAGCGGCAAAATGTTGTATTGGAAACAAAGAGGCACACATGTTTATCCATGAATTCATCCCAACTCTTGAAGGAGATCAAGGCATTTGCTACACACATCCAGAAAATCTTCCAGGTAAGAATTCTCTAACTTTTTCTTTTCAAATATGTGAAAAATTCCTTTTATTACACAACAAGTTTACCAATAGACCAGTAAAATGAAGTCAATATGGAAAACTTGAAAGTTGAAGCTTGAAACAGTTTAACATTTCCTTACAGATTATATGGATGTCAAAACAGACTAAGTGTGTATTTGTTTTACCATTGGTTTAACATGGAAGCACTTTCACTCGAAGCAAGAAATTATTGCTTCCATTGAACATAGTTGGAATTTGTGTTTGAATGAATCATAACGATGTACTATTATATTATTAGAATGCAGGTCACGTTGGACCAGCAAGAATAACAAACATGTACTAAATGCATTTTTATAGAGAACATACTCCAATAAGATCATACTTGTTGTTTTTGTCTCAGGCGCTAAGAAAGATGGTTGTAGTGTCCATTTCTTTCACAGAACAGTTAATGCATATACTACTGGACAAAGAAAGCGTCGAAAAATTCAGCATCAACATGGTTTGAATGAGGAACATGTACGCTGGCATAAAACTGGTAAGACCAAAGCAATAATGGAAGATGGAGTACATAAGGGCTTTAAGAAAATTATGGTTCTGTATGTAAGACCTAAGAAAGGGTCCAAGCCATACAAATCCAATTGGGTGATGCATCAGTACCATTTAGGGAGTGAAGAAGATGAGAAGGATGGTGAATTTGTGGTTTCCAAAATTTTCTATCAACAGCAGAAACAGACTGAGAAAAAGGAGGAGACTCCAATGGTTGAAGATTCTGAAATAGCAGCGCGAACGAGTCCAAGAACACCAAATCCGAATCCTCCTAGTCGACCTTATACAGGAAAATGTGTTGACTGTGATGACAATTTTGATGAAAATGAACTTTCCAATTTCATCCAGGTGTGTAAAATGAGAAAAGGCTATATATACACTTCTACTATCTTGTCATTTTACACAATTACTCACTCAAAAAGAGCGAAGTTTGTAGTTGTTTATGATGCATATAGTTACCCTGTCCATCGTGATTAATTTAACTTCAAGCATAACATTTAATAATCAATTTGTATTTCAACTTGTGTTTCTGCACAACATTTGATGGACATGCACATCTTAAAAAATCAGTGAACTCAACTTGATTTTCTGTGTCAAGTTTGTTCTTTCTTTTGAAAAATTTGATTTTGTTGAATTAGGATGCCAATTCTACACCTGGAGAATCACACTTCCCACCATCTAATAATGTTAAGGATGAGGCGAATATGGGTGATCCTGCATGGTTGGCTGGTGAATCACAGGATGTTTGTGACTTTGATGAACTGGATTTAGAAGACATCTTAATGTGCAAGGAGATGTTATATTCATCTTCTCTCTTAAATGATTCTGGATTGAACTCCGCTTTCAATGGATTTATCTGCAATGCGAACAAGTTGTCTGGAACTGGAAATGATAATGTACATATTGGAACTTCTGAACTTCACACCTTGGAATTGGATACTCCTCCAGATTTTGATCTTTCTGTAAGCATTTCAACTATTAGTATTATAGAGTTTTCCAATATGTTAACTTGCTCTCATTGTTTGGTGATTCTGATTTTGCATGCAGAACTTGCAATTTGCCTCTCAAGACAGGGTATAATAATATAACGTATCATTCTGAAACAAGTTCAAGATTGCAAAGATAGTGTATGAAGGTTAAGTAAGTTGTCATCAATGTGGTGCTTATAAGCACAAATTTGTATATATGGCTGTGTCTATTCATGTTTCTGAACAGTTGGAAACTTGTAATGTTATTATGTGTCATAAAAACTAAACTTGAAACTGAAATTTCATTCTTCATGTAACTGTAAGCAGTACTTGTGAGATTGTTTTCTCAGAGGTGTAATCTTTATCTAAGGTCCGCTGGTAAGGGTGGAAATGGAACAGTTTTCTATAAAACGAACAAGTGTTTCTGCATGTATCAGTAAGGTTTTTTCTTTTTTTTTTTTCACTCGTAATTTAATTACTAGTATAAATTCGTTTTTGGGTTGAAAAAGATATTGAAGTTTGAGGTTTCTCGGCTCCCGCGAATTCTTTGATACTCAACAGGATTAAGGTAGGGTTCCAATTTCCTACCTCACCTTGTTTATTCCCAAACCCGCCCCACTCTTAAGGGAGAAGGGGAGGACAAAATTTTCCCTTTTCCCCCTTCCCCCATTGCAACCCTTAAGAGCAAGGGCCTAGGTCCCCTCTACTCATGATATACTATATATATATATATATTATAAGATTATTAATGTTTATATTTTCTAATGAACAAAAAAAGATATTTGACTAGTATTGAGTTCTAAACTTCAAATATAATACTTTCTTATACTTACTTGGGTTATGTAATATTATGGTAAAATGATGACTTAGTTTATTATAGATCTAAAAGATCTCACCAAATCATTTAATGTAGAGAACATCTATAAATTAGTAACAAAGTTTTATTGTGATGATTTTTAAATTAAAAAAATATATCTTAAAATTTAAGCTCATCAATATAAAGTTGATTTTCCTTTTTATTTTAAACTAAATTTAAACTCCGTTGTTTGATATCCTAGCCAATTCCTCTGACCCTATGGTCTAATGCTGGACATAGAATTGTAAGAACTAGTTAGGATGTCACAAAAAAATGTAACATCCCAAAATTCTATTTTTAAGTAGAGTATAATGTCCCTATTAGACCTTTCTATTAAATTTTATAAAGTAAAGAGCTTAGATACAATTTTTAATAAATTGCCTAGTGCTCACACCACTACTTTACACTCACCCCTCACTCAAACACTCACTCTTACTCACTAACTCACTCTCTTCCACGACCACATACTACACACTCACTTGTATCAATTTGAGAACCTCACTTCCTTTCCCTCTCACTCTCGCCCCCACAACATCCCAAATCCACTCCAATTTCTTCTTCCATCATCTCAAAATTTCTCAAATCCCACCTCCTCAAGCACATACAAGTCTCTTTCCCTTCTATTTCACTCTCACGAAGTCAATTCTCCATGGAAGTGAGTAGGGTCTTGGATGAATGAAGAAGGAGAAAAAGCTTTGAAGTATAAGAAAAATAGCAAGGAAGTAGAAAAGGGGAAGATTAAACAAAACAAGGATCAAGAGTGGCTTGGAAGAAGGATTTTGGTAGAAAGGTAACCACAATTCCTTCTCACAATGCATGTATGCATGTTGACGATCAATTGACAAGGAGAGTATGTTGAATGTGTGGAATGAAATGGTAAAGTTAATTTAGGTTGAATGTGATGATCCTAATTTTAGTTTCATGTGGTTAGATTGTAGACTTAGGTTGGATTGAATAAGTATGATGGTGTTGACAACATGCATGTGCACTATGGTATTTGATTTTGCTTGAATTTGATGTTGTTTCAAGCGTGTGCATGTGATCAACAATGTGACGTGGCTGTTTTAATGTGGATTTTTGATTGTGAGAGTGTGAGGGAAGATATAAGGAAGCATTAGGATGGTTTGATTTGGAGAGAATGCAAGAAAGAGGGCAGAACTCGTGTTCACCTTAATCTAATAAGTAAAATTCAAGTTAGAGTCTATATACTTATATGTGAAAGAATATGCTCATAGATTCTATACTATTTTGAAAAAAGGGAAGATGTACACCGTTCAAAATTAAAAATTGTGGTGACAAATAATAAGGAGAAGTTTGTTGTGGTTTAAAAAGATATTTTGATAATAAATTTTTAGGCAAATGCATCTTTTAGTCCTCTATCTCTTATGTTTATTTCAGTTTGGTCTTATATTTTTTTTGTTTCAGTTTGGTCGTAAAAACGTTTCAATTTGGTCCTTTCTGTTAGTTTCGTTACTGACGTTAATAGATCTGTTATTAAAACCATTAAAGTCCGTTAATTTTCGAATCAACGACTCAGATTGTCTCAAAACAATGATTCAGATTGAATCTAGAAAAAATTTGCTACTATGGTGTCGACGCCGTGAACTTCGTCGACGTTCATTAAGAGCAAAGGTTTGTTATTAGCCCACCTTGCTTCAGTTTGCTTATATAAGATTTTAAAGTAATTATTAATTATAGGGTTCCTTCTACCATACACCACATCTCAAGTGATGTATGGTATACCACATAAAAAATGTATAGAGAACTCAATCAAAAGTATTTAATATAATAATAAATTATATATTTTATTTGTATGCATACCTCTTTCATTTTTTTTCCTTTTAAATTGGTTATAATCAACTAAATAATTTCATGACTTGTATACGATACACTACTTTAAAAGTGGTGAATGTTAAAATCCACCTATAACGGATTAAAATTTTTTTAAAAAAATTACAATTATGAATAAACAAAAGGTGTACAGAATCATACATTTAATTTAAAATCACTTATAGTTTATATTTGTTTATTGGTGTATAGTACACCACTTTAAAAGTGGTGTATCCTAAAATCCACCTTAATTATAGTTGGATAAATAAGCCATACTCAAAATTATAAAATATTTTTTCAATTTAATTCGTCTATTTTTTTAAAATTAAATCCAACGGATTATATAAACTTGACCATCATGGTCTAGTTTTTTTTAGGCCATGTTAGACGGTACCATTATTAATATTATTAATGGCCCACTCAGAATGTGACACATATACAAGTTTAACACAGTTAAAATATAATGATTTATTAACGCTAAGGGTAAACCTGGACCGTTCAAGAGAGTCGAGGTATAGATTTGAAGAGAAAAAAGTTTGAGGGTAAACTTGTGCAGAATCATATAATTTGGATATCAAAGTGTAATTTAGCCTAAAACTTAAAAGTACTACTCTCTCTCTCTTTTTTATTATAAGCAAAAATAACTCTTTTTACACTTACTAATAATATTGGTTAACATCATTTAATATTGTTAGTTTCAAGTAAAAAATAATATGTTTTCTTATATTACTCATGTCAAAATTATTATAAAAAGAACCATGTTTATTTCAAGTAGCAAGTAAATTAATTATCAAGAGTATTTTAGATGTTTTTTTTATTAAATGCAATCGAAGTAATTAAATTTGCTTACAATTAATAATATAGATTCTTTAAAAAGTCGTTTATAGAGTGTGTTTGGGTACACAACTTAATTAAATACTTATGCAATAAGCTATTTTTAAATTATAGTTTTTTTCGTAGAAAAAATTGTAAAACTTACTTGAATAAGCTAAAAACAGTTTATTCTAATAAGCTACTTCAAAAAGCTTGTGAAAATAAGCTGAAAATAACTTATAGGAACCCATAAACTATTTTCACAAGCTGCAGAGCCATAATCGAAAAGGGAAAGGGTACTAATTTAATTTAGACAAAAAAAAAAAAATTAGGGCTAAACTCTATTTTGTTTGTGTTTTTTTTTATCGTTGCTAAAACCTGTTTTGTTTACCCTCCTCTGCTCATGTCGAACCCAGAGTGAGAAATGCGAAGGTTGAGCGATCGGTGACCAAAGGAGGAGAAGCTCTGAATCACAAAGTAAGAAATGTTCGTTGCGAGGAATCTGCAGAGGCATTCCTTCAATTTGAAGCCCCTCTCCTCTCTCCTCCCTCTTCAATCCAATCTCTTCAAGTACGTTTCCCCTCTACCTATCAATTCAAAAACCCCTTTTCCTCTTTCACTTTAAAGTTTATACCTTTACTTCACTCAACTTGATTTAGCTGTTACTTATTGAAATTAAGCTCTGAAATTCATTTATTTTGATTAAATTACATTTGTTACGCTATTTATTTGTTGGTTAAAAATTTCAGCAATCACTGATGTTTTTCCTTAAAGCAAGAAATTAGATTGATCATGGTTTGTTTTTGGTCAGAAGTGTTGTACCTTTAGGACACATCTCAGAGAGCAGCAACACTGTCAAAGTTGAAGCATACCATAAAGTTGGTTTGCATTGTTATGTTAAGCCTTTGAATATTTTGAATGGATCATCATCCCGTGCAATGTCAACTTCGAGAGGGAGGAGTATGCCAACTTCGAAAGGAAGGAGTATGCGCAGCAAGGTGGAAAGGCGAATGCAGAAAGAGTCTGGTAAGACATTAAGGGAGATTCGGAGAGCTAAAAAGTTGAAGAAGAAACTTATGACCGAGGAGGAGAGGCTCATTTACAATCTCAAAAGAGTATTTTATCTAGCACCCCTTCCATTAACTGTTTTGACTTAACTTTGTGTTCTCCATGTTTATGGTTATAAATTGTAATTTCAAATGTATAAGACTATACTAAAAAGTATTAAAAAAGATTATGTGTGTAGGTTACCTCTATCTGAAAGTGGTAAACAGAATTGTCTTATATCAGAGCTATCTGAACTTTTATTTCTGTGCAAAATCGGGATTAATGCTTATAATATTTTTGTTTGTCACTTCGGTTTATTGATTGAAAATTATGTGACCCAATGTACCTCAACGAAGTAAGGATTAAGTTGATACTAGATGAGAATTACCTGTATGTGTGAGAGAGTGTATGGGTGCTGCTTAAGATTCTTCTTTATTCTTCAGTGAATAAATTGAATGTAACCTATTAACTTTATGTTGTTGTCTCACTTTAGTTACTTCTTTGGCTTTGCTTATTTAGCACATACATGATAGTCATGAAATGGAAAATTTTCGAGTCATGATAACAGGTTGCACACTTGTACTAGCGCGCGCAGGCAAACAACTTAATTTTGTAGTAGTGCGTGTTACTTGAGTATTTGATCTAATGTTATTCGCCTAACTTCCAACTTTTGCAGGCCAAAAAGAAAGTGGCATTGCTACTACAGAAACTCAAGAAGTATGAGCTACCAGAGCTGCCTCCTCCCCGTCATGACCCAGAGCTCTTAACACCTGAACAGCTTCAAGCATATAAAAAAATTGGATTCAGGAATAAGAACTATGTTCCTGTTGGTGTTCGTGGAGTATTTGGAGGAGTTGTGCAAAATATGCATCTCCACTGGAAGTTTCATGAGACTGTGCAAGTTTGTTGTGACAATTTCCCTAAGGAAAAAATAAAAGAAATGGCTGCAATGCTTGCAAGATTAAGTGGTGGAATTGTGATAAATGTGCATAACGTGAAAACAATCATTATGTTCCGTGGTAGAAACTATCGCCAACCCAAAAATTTGATACCCATTAACACCCTTACAAAGAGGAAGGTAGGCTTTCTTTTTTATATTTCTTATTTGGTTGTACCACTTTCTGCATTTATCTAAACAGAGCTAATTCTTTGCTGGTAGTAGTTGAGGTACCAAAAGTTTAACTTTACAATCATGAACTGTGATATTTAGGTTCCAATATGGTTCATTATCCTGAAAAGGTAATGATACTTGCCTGTGTATTTATTTTAGTTTTAGGTCTATTGATAAGATTGGTTAGATCCCTCCCCTTTCATCACACCCAGCCAGTTGTCCGTCGTCCAGCATCTGTTAGAGAACTCCTCAAAAGAATGTAAAGGGTGAAAGAGAGATTATTTTCTAGATTATGATAAACATCAGCAAGTTCAATTCAGGACAGTTTGTTAATGGCTTAGAAGAAATGAAATGCTCTGATTTAGGCTGTCATGAGGGCCTTTATGAAAATATATCTATGCTTAGATGTAGTTTTGATTTTTGACTGCTCAAATCTGCTGGTTATTTATTATTATTATTATTATTAGTAGTAGTAGTAGTAGTAGTAGTAGTAGTAGTAGTATCACTTTTATCTCCGGTTATGGTATCACTAATGTATTTGTTCCTGTTGTATGCACTATGTAGGCTCTATTCAAGGCCAGATTTGAGCAAGCTCTTGAATCTCAGAAGTTAAACATAAAGAAAATAGAACAGCAGCTCCGTCGGATGGGAGTGAATCCTGAGGATCCAGCTGCCATGGCCAGCATCCAAAGGGTTGCTTCGACATTCTTCAATGCTATTGACAAGAAAGAGGGAAGCCCTTATGTCTTCCGTGAAGGAAAACAGTCAACAATAGGACCTATTGAAGATTTAGAGGAAGAGCCAGAGGCTTCTGTTGATAGTGATCAGGAAGAGTTAGATCGGTTCATTGCGGAGATAGAGGATGCTGCTGATAAAGAATACGAAGCTGAAGAGGCAAAAGAAAAAGAAGAGCTTGGCAGAATTAGGTATTGGAACAAAGAAGAGTATGGTGGAAGATTCAGAAGATCGGATGCTTCTAGAAATGATGACTATGATGGTGAGACTAGAGGCTCAAGGCCTTGGCAGGCAACATATCCCAAGCATCGAGCTACCGATAGCGACGATGAAGAGAATGCTCATTCTGACAATAATGACGACTATGATGGTGAGTGGCATTCCAGTAATATTGCAGATGATAGTGATCTTGACAGCAATTCTGATGGCCCTAATGAAGCTAGAGGTAGGTTAAAAGAAAGTAGGGGACAGAGACAGAAGAAGAACAATATTGGTATGGGTAGGACCCGAGATAATGAAAGTTCAAACCGACACGCAGGAGCTAAATTTAGGAGGAATATAGCCGTAGAAGAATCCGAATCAGAAGGTATGTTAAGTGATGTTGAAAATGCAATGTGGGAGTCTGATGAGGAAGAGAATGACTCAGGACACGCGCGACAGTTCAAAGATAACTACAAGAGCAGTAGCAGTGATGATGAGTATGCATATCAAACAAATGCAGACAAAAAGAAAGGTGTGAGGGGTCATGAGGGTAAGATTGGCGATTTCGCTCAAAAAAGTTATAATGCACCAAGAAGTGTAAGAGGAAGGCAAGAAGGAACAGGCAGAACTGATTCTGAATCATTAGATGTGTTTAGCAGTTCAGAAAACTTGTCTTGGCTTTCTGATGCTGAGGAAGACTATCCCACAAGACAAATTAGTAATAATATGGTAAAAAATGATATCCATAAAAGGAGAACACCAAAAGAAGCAGATGACGATTGGGACAGTGAATAACTAGTCCAGTAAATGCAAGACCATAATTCATTGTGCGCCAGTTTTGACTTTTGATAGTGGAGGTATTGATTTTAATCAATTGATATTGAAATAGATGTGGGATTCATATTTATTTGTAACAGATGGACAGTTTATTGGTTAAGTTACTCACGTCAATCACAAGCTAGTTGCTAAGTATATGTTTGGTTTTCTGTTAGGTGTAGGTAACATAGATGTAAAAAGTGAAAAATATTCTGAATTTTGTTGAAACCTATTTGTGTTTGTCCCGTTCGAATGCAAATTCAAACAGCTTTCCTGCATCTACAGAAGCTATAATACAATTGCATGCCTGAGAAGATTGATTTATTTTTGTAGAAGTAACATTTTTGTGATTTATTTTAAAAATAAAACTAATATAAATATTTAATTTTTTTTTAAACAAGAAGACAATGTACTTGTTACACTTGCAACAACTTTTTAGAGATCCGATCGTGTACTATACTGTTGAACAATATGGTGTTTTTTGAAAGAAAAATGAAAATGTGATTTTTAAATTAACCAAATTTTTTGAACAATAAATGGTTCATTTTGAAGTTTCTAGCTCAACTTATATATTTTTTTTTATTTTTAAAATTGTAACAATATTTTAGAGGTTAAGTACTATACATTTAAGAATAGAACTTTTTTCGAAATAAGAATGAAAATATATAATTAAAATTGCAATAATTGCTTAGAGATAATGTAGTATACTAAATTTGGAGTTCGAGGAAGTTGATCAAGTCATTTTCTCAATGATTGGCCCTCGGAGCAATCACCTTTGCAGTTGCTATCTTGCGAGTTCTCGCAATACCAATATCATTGATGAATCGTATCCTTGTTTCCTTCTTATTTTCTTACCCATTCCCTATTTCTCTTACACTTTTTTTAAATTGTTGTTGTTACCATATACTTGGAGTTTCACATGAAAACTTATCCAGAGCCTTATAGATCCCATGGAATTGACATCTCAATGTATGTAATATGTATTCAGTGCTTCTCAAATTGTGCTGAGTTGCGAGAGAGAGAGAGAAAGCACTGCAAATTGGTTACAGGAAGATTGCAATTCTGTTATAGTGAAGAGTGGAGAGAGAGAGGAGGGGGCATCTTTTCGGATTAGCATAATTATAGATGAATGGATATGAGCTCTCTACTCATATGTTAGGATTGATGGAAGAAATTGAATTGAAGGAAAAAAAAAATAAAAATGACAGGAGCTTAGTCAGCGGCAGTAGGATATACATTTCACTGTAATTGGATTTTCAGACCCACACTATATTTTGTATTTGCTATCACTTCTCTTCGTTGTTGTTTGTATAAACTTTTTGTGCAAATGTCTATTTTCTGAATTGTCCGACCTCCCCGAATTCAAAATTCTCCACAACCATTTTCCTAAAATTTGAATTAAGATTTTGTTGACATCCCGTCAAAAAGGGGGAAAATGACATCTTTGTAATCTGATACGGTTTAGAAAAAGCAGGGATGTTTATTTCAAGACATTGTTGCATTATCTACTATTGAAACGGATCCTGAAAAGAGTAGAACAAATAGGAAAAAGAAAAGACATGCAAAGAAAGGTTTGCGTCTTGAAAGTAACAATGGATACTATGAAGATTTCATCAAAGAATAGAAAGCCAACGGATGAACACAATAGTATAAAACACTGACACGAGTGATAGGCATTTTAGACATTTTATCCTTAATTTATTTTCTTTCTTCTCAGTTTTCTATCATACTAAAGAACTCTATTTTCTCTCAATTTTCTTTTTATTTTCTCTTCTCTATTTTCTTTGCTATATTCTTTCTCTTCTATTTTCTCTCTTCTCTTCCAAACATAATGTTAAAGATGAGGGGTTTTTTTGGGTGCATTCTCAAGTTAAAATTATGTAAATTAAACAAGAAAATTCAAAGTGAATGATACATTATTTGTAAAGAATTTCGAATAATTTTTTTATTTTAGAAAAACTTAAAATAATTTATGTAAGAGTATTAGTCCAAATGATCATGTCTCAAGTCTTTGGAGGGATGGAAGTCCAAGGTTCAAATCTTGGCAAAGGAGAATAGTATAGATTATAGGAGATTTACTTTCACTTGTGTGCGTGTGTATTTGTTAATTAAAAAAGAACGAGTTTAATTTTTATTTTGAAAACCATTATATTCTTTAAATTTATAGTACATAATTTTAATTTTAATTTTGCAATTTTATAAATATAAAATAATATGTAAATTGACCTATAACTTTGAAAGTGAATAAATATTATTTTTTGAAAAAGTTCAAAAAATTTTGATAATATAAAAAAATATATTCAAAAAATATCCTAATATTTAAAGTGTATAGCAAATACTAATAATCATCAATTATTTAAAGTTGAGGGGTTTCTTTGGGTACATTATGAAGTTGAGGGTTTCTGTACTGGTGTGTGAATGTTTGGTTTTACTGACGGAGTTAATCTTGATAAATTTAATTACAGTTGAAAAAAAAAGGCGAAGACGGTGATGGTTTCATTTGATCACGGTGCTAGAGAAAGGAATGAATATAACCGTTGGAATTTGGAAGCGAGGCTCGGATTTGGGATTTGCTTCGACTGATTGGTAAATAGAGAAGGGGAATAAGTGATTAAGGTTAGGGTTTGTGATTTAGCGATGAGTGAGAGTAACGGGAAGAGTAGAAGGCAGAATGAAGAGGAAGATCAAGATCAAGATCTGGGACTGTACTTCTTGGAGGTTTGTCGTGGCGGAGGGCCAACGGAGATGGAAGCGGACGAGGACGAGGCACCGAGCGAGCTAAACACCATCAACAGCTCTGGAGGTTTTGTGGTGGTTTCCACCGACAAACTTTCTGTGAAGTACACGAGCGTCAACCTGCACGGCCACGATGTTGGCGTGATTCAGGCGAACAAGCCAGCTCCAACGAAGCGCCTCATTTACTATTTCGAAATTCATGTGAAGGATGCTGGCGTCAAGGGTCAGATTGCCATTGGCTTTACCTCTGAGTCCTTCAAGATGCGAAGACAACCCGGCTGGGAGGCCAATAGCTGTGGATATCACGGAGATGATGGTTTGCTTTATCGTGGACATGGCAAGGGCGAAGCTTTTGGTCCAACCTATACATCCGGTGATGTAGTTGGTGCTGGAATCAACTATGCCGCTCAGGAATTCTTTTTCACGTAATATATCCTCTCTATTCTCTGTTTTGCCTGTTTTCACCTTTTTCTGGTCGTTCCCTCAACTGCATTTTCCTCTTTATGTTTAATGCCAGTAAAAATGGACAACTTGTCAGCTCAATTTACAAAGACATGAAGGGTACCCTGCAGACGTTGAAATGAAGTAATCTTGGCTTTAGTTTTTCACCTTTTTATTTGCAGCTTAGCCAATTTGTTTTCTTCTGTGCATTTCAAAACTGAGAATGGGTAGACAAACCCTTAGTGGAGCAGGATTGGGCCTGTCTGAGAAATCCTTTTTGTCATTTAACCTGAATGTTTCTGGCAAAATAGATGAAGCTTTTAAATATTTCAACATTTTTCCTTAAATTTATTCGGAGGCTTGAATAACAAAAATATTACTCCTTGTTCCATTATTTTTTCCAGGTGATCTTTTCCCTTCTGTAAAAGACAAAAGTATGGAATTAGCGAGTAAAACAGTTACCAAATGATGCTGATTATGTGGTTATGATGTTGCAAGATTAATTATTTTCTGGATCAGTGTAATCCGAAATTCAGAATGCATAAATTGTGATACAATTCATGCTATTTTGTAACTAACCTTTAAATATCACGTTTCATTTGATGTTGGAATCGTGATCTGAATTGCGCAAATTTGAAAGAATCTTGAATTGGCAGGGATTTGTATTTGTCGTCATTTTCATCTTTGTCTTCATTGTTGTTCCTTTTCCCCCCTTTTCCATCCAAATGTCATTGTGTTTATCTCCGTCTTTGTCATTGTTTTTATGTTAATCCTCTGTGTTCGAGAAAGCGTGGCGGGCTGAGGCTGGGTTTTGAAGGCGGCTAGTAAGTTGAGGGGAAAGGCAAGCGATTGATGATGAATGGAGAAATGAGAGAGTACTGATAGTGCTAGTTAGCCTAGTTCTGGTAACTGAGATTATGAAACTTTTAGAAATTACCTAAGATTAGATGAACAATGTTACAGTAGTTGCAGTAAGCTTTGAACAAGACAGAAGTAGCAAGGGTTCAAAGACCCCTCTCCACCCTCCCAGCAAGGGTGTGAAGAATGATGCTTTAATCTTGCAGGAATGTTCAAAATGCAATCTGAAACCAGGTTTATGTGTCATTGGTCAAGTATTTTGGGGCTGGACAGTTTTTTTCCCCGGTGGGAGCGACCCCCACCAATACAGCGTGAGTTTCTGTGAGATTACCGATCAAACACATAATTTTACAGTGACCCCAGACCTATAAATTGTGTTCCAAACTAGGATCATGATCGGAGGGGGTTTCCGAACATGTTGGAGCATATGGTGCTATAAATCATTAAATTGGGACATGATTTTGACTACCTTGATGGTAACAAGTGTGAATGGAGTGTAGATATGATTTGAATGTGATTTTACTCATTCGCAATATCAATGTCAAGTGACCCTTTTGTTTAAAAAGTAGTCAAGTTTAAAGATCCAGGCTATATAGTTTCCTTTATCATTATTTTCTTAAATATTTCTATTTGTAATGTTGGATTAGGAATTTGAAGCACAAGAAAGAATGAAGCAGCAACTGAAAGTAGAAGAAATTCCACTGCCACCAAATGTCAGTTACGGGTGAGAGAAAATTACCTCATTATAACTTACATATTTAACTACACATTTCCATTACATTTTATTTGAATTGATTTGTTTTTTCATTCAGTTATTTTTATCAACTTTAGTGCATGCTTATTATGAGTTCTAGATGTTCTTCATATCTATGATTAATCTAGATTCTAGGGTCCCTATTTATAGGTGGTAGCAGGGTATGATTGCTGTACTAAGGAGTAAGGACAAATTCTACAAGAGTTTGTGCACATGTGGTTTTATATGCAGATATAACTCAAAGGTTTATCAATGTTGTAAATCAATGGAGGTTTTGTGGTGGTTTCCACCGACAAACTTTCAGTGAAGTACACGAGCGTCAACCTTCACGGCCACGATGTTGTCGTGATTCAGGCTAACAAGCCAGCTCCAACGAAGCGCCTCATTTACTTTTTCGAAATTCATGTTAAGGATGCTGGCGTCAAGGGCCAGATTGCCATTGGCTTTACCTCTGAGTCCTTCAAGATGCGAAGACAACCTGGGAGGCCAATAGTTGTGGATATAACGGAGATGTAGTTGGTGCTGGAATCAACTATGCCGCTCGGGAATTCTTTTTCACGTAATATATCCTCTCTATTCTCTGTTTTGCCTGTTTTCACCTTTTTCTTGTCGTTCCCTCAACTGCATTTTCCTCTCTATGTTTAATGCCAGTAAAAATGGACAACTTGTCAGCTCAATTTACAAAGACATGAAGGGTACCCTGTTTCCAACCATTGCTGTTCATAGCCAAAATGAAGAGTATGTTCATATACATCACTTCCATTTTTCATTTACTGGACTTACCGCGTGTTTCTTTCTTCAATTGTCGAATATAATGCTATGTATCTATGTTTATTTATAGCTGATTAGAGCTGTCTATTGTATTAAGAAATTTCTAGTTAATTAATACTACTACCTTGTAGTTCAAATTCAATGCTGACCATGCATAGTTTAATTAATGCTCACCAAAATGGACCTTCATTCTTTTGATTATTGGATACATGTTTGAATCCTTGATTACTTTTCTGCTCCTTTCATATTAAAACTTTTTTCTGTTTAGCATCAGTAGTTATTGCTTAGTTTCAAATAGCAGTTTCTTTTGATCATTAGTTGAGGTGTTTAATTTTTCAGGAGTGTGTTTCATTTATCTCTAACACGGTGCATGTCAACTTTGGGCAGAAACCATTTACTTTTGACCTGAAGGTAAGGGCCTGTTTTATATCTCATTTATCCTTGTCTCTAAATCTTACCTTAGACTTTAGCGCGTTACTCTAATTGCCAATGCAATAACATGAATATTTTGTGACTTTGTATTTAATGAAGAGGTTAAACCTTAGAACAATCCAGTGACATATTCCAGAATTTTATCTTTCATATTGCATCATGGCAAAAGTATTTTCCTTTCGGATATGCTTTGAGTTCGTTTTCAATGCTTTGCTTTTTACTTGTGGGGAATATTTTTGTTTTGATTTTTCATATTCAGCTCTTAGATAGGATGCTAGCAGATGTTGAAATGGAGTAATCTTGGGTTTAGTTTTTCACCTTTTTATTTGCACCTTAGCCAATTTGTTTTCTTCTATGCATTTCAAAACTGAGTTATTATTTTTATTAATACTATTGACCTTTGAAATCACTATATGATTTATCTCCAATTTTTTTCCTTACATTCAATTTATGTGTATGAGATTATCTTTCAATTTATTGAGTTTAATTATATATTTAAAATTTGTAATTTGCAGGATTCACGTGTTTTCAACATACCTCCAATTATGAGAGTTATGGAACCTTGAACAAGCTCTACTTTGACTTGGTTTTCTATCAACTGTCTTAGTTGTATTGCTTCCACTTTGACATTCTTTTCCTTTTCACTTCAATTTGTGGGTTTTTTTAACTTTATTTTTTTATTTGAAAAATTGCACAGTGGGATTTTGTGTTATTGCTGTTTGATTGACAAAGTTTCTTCTTTTTATGTGGGGTTGAAGAAAACACGATTCTAGTTGCGTTTGTATTTTTCAACGCATTTATACCATTAATTTTTTTTCCTTTTTACTTGTTTGAGAAAAATAGATCTTGCTGGTCAGAATTTTAGGTGTCTTGTAGTTAAATGCTTTATGTGGAAGTGATTTTGTAGAGCTATGTAGGTGTGTGATTTTCATTTATGTTGGTCTTGATCCAAATAAAACTTCTTGCATATGATTGTGTGGCAAAGAGCAGAATTTGTCCCTTTTCCTAGCATGTTTAGCTTTTTTTTCTTTTGAAATAATGCTGCGTACAAGATTAATAACACACTTTCGCTGCACTTGCTTTTCGTGATGGGTATTATTAATTAATCTTGCATCATAGCATTATAACAAATGTGTCAATGTTTGTTAGTTAACTTATAGAAAAGTTGTGTTGATAACTTCAGTTGTTTGCTAGAGTCATTAATAACTTGTTAATGATATTGTGTTATTTAATTATTTGCCAGAGCCATTAATAACTTATTAATTGTATTATTATTAATATCTTATTAATTATATTTTGTTATTTATTATCTATATGTTATTAATTAATATTTATTTATAAATTTATAAATTGTTAATTATATACTATTAATAAGTTATCAACTATTATTATCCAAACTTATTAACTATATATTATTTATAACTTATTATTTAATAATAACTTATTGACTACATATTATTAAAACTTAATAATTATATATATTATATATTAATAACAGAGAAATCTAGAAAGATAGTTATGAAAGGTGTGAATGGGAAGAGTTAGGATGAAATGCTAAGTTTGGAATATACACGGGCATTCACATTGTAATTATTCATGTAAAATATGTACTACACTCTTTTTTTTCTTTGTCATGGTTTTTTATCCAATTGGATTTTTCCTGGCAAGGTTTTTGATGAGGTAGTATCCAATTGCAATTAAAGAATGATGTGTTCTTTACCTTCACTAGGTTTTTTGCCCTACGGGGTTTTCCCTAGTAAGGATTTAATGAGCCGCGTTCTAAAATATTGCACATTGTTATGATTTATTACAATATGGATGTTCGTATCTATTCTAAGCTTATGATTTCATCGTAACTCCCTTTACTGTTCATGATTTCTATAACTAGCTTGGTTCTTCTATCATAATGATATATAGTTAATAAGTTAATTAATGACTTAGACTCACAACTGAAATAATCAAGACAACTCTTTCACATGCTAACTTTCAAACATTTCTTTTTCTTTTCTTTATTCCCGTAAAAGATGTTTCTTTGTAGTTCTGTTGAAGTGAGAATAACAATTTTGTTTGCTGGTACGTTTCACTGAATTTTTGAAATAAATCTTGTGTCTCATCTTGTGAATTACTTTGGTCTGTGTATTATTTATAGGTGATATTAGATAGAATACTATGATCATTGTTTGTAATTATCAGCTATTTCTAACTATTTGTTGAGGGTGCTGACTTTTATACAATGTGTGAGAGTTTAAATATAACGCTGGACTAATAATTGGTATTATCTTAGAGTCATAATAAACGATAAAGAAATGCTTTTCTTAGTTTAATATTTTATAATTTAACATGTTAAATACTACACATACACTTACCGAACTAAGAGTTTGAGATAGTGAAGTGATCAATTCTCTTGTCCCGTTGTCCCTTAAAGCCCTTCCTTTGAAGGGACAAAATTTAGTTTTGTTGGTGTGTTTAACTTGGAAAATATATAAATAATTTTTCTCAATGTTGTAGCTTGCATTATTTATGTATTAATTTATCTATTTACCTATTTATTTATTTATCTACCTTCTATCAAGTTATATTCAAATACTTTTGCTTAATTATCCATAATTACTTTTGGTCAAATGAGGTATGTGCATTTGTAGTAGCTTTAGCACTTAAGTTTTGAATTTTGTGTACTAGGTTTTAGATTTGTTATTATTTTTATTTTTGAATTTGTTATCATTTAGTTTTCCTTTTTCTTTTTATCTCTGTTTTCTTTTATCTCTAAATCCCTAGAAAAAACCTAAAAACAATAAAAAAAAAACCATAAAAAATCCCTAAACATACAAGAGACACTCTCAATCTCAAAGTTCTCTAAATGCTGTCAATCCCTAGAAACAACACCTACTTATCCTCTTATTACCATATAAAGTATGAAATTAAATGCACTTTCAATCTTGAAACCATAAAAAGCATGGAAAATATTCTTTAATGAGTAAGTAGGAGGATTCGTAGGAACATGGAGTAGGACGATTATGAATTGAATTACACTTATTAAAAAAAGGGGAGGAGAATTATTTTGTAAGTGTTGGGCTAGAGGTAATACTCTGGATTAGGAGCTTTGCTATGGAATAGGAGCATTGTGTTCTAGGAGGGATTATCCCTATTTCTGTATTGTTCTTCTATACCTTGTTCATCAATAAAACATTTTTCTTCATTGTTATTGTTCATTATTAGTAAATTCCATGGGTTCTGTTAGTTTTTGCTTGTTGCTGGTATTATCCGAACAAGGTATATTCATGCTCTCCCTTTTTGTTATCATCCATGCCAGTGTATGTATTGTTACATCACTAGCTGGGATAATGCAGTGTTTTAAATTTTGGGACCATGGCGTTAATTTTCTCTGATTCATCACAAGAAAATAAAGCAACATTCCTTACACAAGGCCCTGGTGTGTGTTATTGCAGTAAAGGCTACTTTGGAATGTTATGTAGTATTAACAATATAATTTGGATAGTTGCTAGAGTTTGAGACATTACTCCCCCTCAACCTGGGATGCTATTTTGGAATTGAATATTAGCAATGTACATTAGAATATATGCAACAATCTAGTGAATCTATCCAAATATCAGTTTCAAATTTGATGAACTTCTCAACATATTTTGGAATCGAATATTAGCAATGTACATTACAATTTAGGCAACAATCTAGTGAATCTATCCAAATATCAGGTTCTAATTTGAGAAACTTCTCAACATATTTTCTTATACCTGAATTTTAATTTGAAGTGCAGGAGATTTAAGGATAAGAAAGAGGCTGTAGAGCCTGAGGCGGATCTAGAAAGGGATTAGAGAACTATTTTTGCTTACCAGGTTGATTGACTCACTGCTTGTTTTGTTTTTTTTTTATAAATATTAAAATATAATATCTGATACATTAGGGTATTTGGCTTCCTTTTCTGATGACTGCCAATTTGCTATGTGGTGATCACAGATGCCATTAAAAACAACAGAGAGGGATGTTTATGAGTTCTTCTCGAAAGCTGGCAAGGCCAGTTGTTTCTAATTTTTTCCTACACTTTGGTGCAGTTATATGGTAATTTCTTAGTTTTTTCCCTCCTTCTATTTTATCTCTTAGAAGTGCGGACTTATATTGTCATTGGAATCTTTGCTAGATCTTAAATTTAAATGTTTTGCCATGTTGCTGCATAATCTGTGATTGAGAGTGATAACAATCGGTATTACCTGGAAACATCAGTTTTTAGTAGTCTAGCAACTTTGTTTAAACTTGACATTTTGTATATGTTTGGTATTTGAATGAGAGGTTACTATATGAATATTTTGAACCCCTAGATGTGGTTGTTTGCATGTTTTGGGTGATGTCAGGTTGTTTCTTGATTTTCTGTATCTTGTAATATTTCATCAATTCTATTTACTTGTAAATTTCCTTATTTTCAGGTGAGGGATGTCCGTTTGATCATGGATAGAAACTCAAGACAGTCTAAAGGAGTTGGGTATGTGCTTTCTTTAAAAGTAATTTATTCCTCATGTGCATGAATTATTGTGGTATTAGGATATCAGCTTTCAGGAATGTTTAATTGTATTCTTAAATGAACTAGCAATGCAATAATGATGAGGGATGATGGGAATACCTTGCACTCTACCTTTGCCCTTCACATAGAGTGAGGATACCTTGATGTAAGGTTTTGATGAGTCTGCAAGTATATTGAATTTTATGATGCAATGTCAGTGCTAATTGCAATTGTGTTGTCTGGTGAACTCCTCCTTGGACAACCTGTAATGGTCAAACCTTCCGAGGCTGAAAAGAACCTTGTTCAATCAATCTAATACTACTAGTGGAGCTGCTGGTGTAGCAGGACCATATAGAGCTGTAGACAGAACACTGTACGTGGGGAACCTTCACTTCAGCATGACTGAAAGTCAATTGAGAGAGGTATTTGGGCTTTGCTGTCTGTAGGATGTGTTTGACATAAATTTCTGTAACTATCATAAAAGCGTTTCCTAATTAATATTTAAGGGATTTTCCTCTAAACTTTTTTGGTGCAGGCTTCAACTAAATAGAATGTTGGTTTGATTATTTGTCGCTTATTAACTTTGGTCCGGTGGAGCTTGTTCAATTACCTCTTGACCTGGAGACAGGACATTGCAAGGGTTTTGGGTTTGTTCAAGTTCGTCATTAAACTTAACTTTGAAAAGTATTGTTTCTGATAATGATACTATTACTTATCTCTTTTACATATATTAACTCTTAGATAGTTTGCCTATCTTGAGCATGCCAAGGCTGCTCAGAGTTTAAATGGAAAAGTGGAAATTGCTAGCAGGATTATCAAGGTAGAAATGTTTTTGTATGGATCTGTCTATTCACTTAGCTTGTCCTTTTCTTTGTGACTAATTTTGTTTATCAAGCACAGGTTTCATCTGTAACATATCCTGTTGGAAATCAAGACACAATTGCAAAATCTGCATACATCGATGATGATGAAGGTGGATTGGTAAGTTAACACTTGCATGTATCTTAGGAAAGCAAATACTAAGGATGTCTTATTAGTTGTGTTTATTTTTTCAGATTAACTAAGCTTGGGTTAAAAGTGGTGTTTCCAAAATTCCTTCTTGCCTTGATATGGTCCAAGATCAAAAGTTTCGGAAACTCCACTATCACGAACAACCATTCATGTGAGTCTTATAATGCTTAGTACATTCAAATAAGAACATGGCTCAATGTCATTGATATGAAAGTTTACGTGATTTTTGCAATTGCCTTTTTGTATCTTGTTACTCAACTGTGCAATATACAGATTCTCAGATGCACAAAAACACATTATGCGACCACAAGGAGTTAAATTTCAAAAAAGGTCTCAAGTTTTCTTGTTGCATATTATTTGTACACCTCCAATTCAAAGTTTCCCTTCCTGAGTTTAGTGTTAAGTTTTTATTTCAAAGTTTAACTCTATTTGGTTTTAAATATCATGCTTGCTTCCTCTGTTTATCCTACTTGTATACTCAATGTGGGTGGAAAAATGAAATTGTGAGCTTTTTGCACAGATTGTGACGATCGAATATTTAAAACATGAACTTGTTTTATGGTATGAAGGTTTTGGTCGAAGACATGCAAAAAATGGGAGGTAATTGAAGTTGATATTAAACAGAATACTATCGTCATTGTTTGTAATTATCTGCTCTTTGTGATTATTTGGTAGGTTTTAATTTTTATATAGTTTTGGTTAATTGTATATATTAATGAAATAGAATGAGGGAAATACTCCTCTTGATTACCGTGGAAAGATAGAAAAACGGATAACAAAACAAAGACAATAGACACCCAAGAACTCAGGCTTCTCCCAAGCTCTCCCTGTGACAATAGTCACCCTTTCCTATTCCCAAATTGATTCGTACGTCCTCACTCACTCCCACACAACGTATACCCCTACATTTGGGACCACTGCCACGACAGCAGCATTTTCCTCTCCACACTCTGACAAGTGTCCTATCCAGTAGGTTGTTCAGAATTTCCTTTCGTTCCCTTCTTTCCTCGTGCCCTACCTAACTCCCCTCCACCAGTTTCACCTTGTCCTCAAGGTGAAAATCTGGAAAAGCTGCCTCACTGAGATCAAAATCCTCCCCAGTGCTGTCTTCATTTGGTAAATTGGCGCAATGGATCAACACCTGATGAGTACCATTCAGCAGCCTTTGGGTTGCTAAAATTGCCTCAGGTTCCACTTGTAACTCCAACTCGACAGTGAGGAAGGGTGGAAGACTTTGACACGGTTGGCTTGCTGGTGGTGCCTTCTTGAGTTGGGAAACATGGAAGGCCGGCTGCTACTGAGATTAATTCGGTAATTGCAGCTTGTAGGCAACTGCGCCCATTTTGGCTATGATCTGAAGTGGCCCATAAAATCTGGGACCTAACTTCTCATTTAGCCTTCTTGCCAAGGATTTAAGCTTATAGGGTTGAGCTTTCAAATAAACCATGTCTCCAACCTGAAATTCTACCTCGCACCTTCCTTTAACGGCTTGTTCTTTCATCCTAACTTGAGCTTTGGGTAGATTTTGCTTCAGTTCAGCCAGCATATTGTCTCTCAGCAGTAATAATTGATCCACTTCAGCCACCATTGTGGTTTCTTGTTGATAAGGAATGATGGGAGGGGGGTCACGACCATATAACGCCTTGAAAGGGCTCATCTTTATGGAGGCATTAAAGGAGGAGTTGAACCAAAATTCACCCCATGGTAACCACTTCACCCATTGGCGTGGGTGTTTCGGTGCAAAGCATCTCAAATAAGTTTCAATTGTTCGGTTAGTGACCTCCGTTTGACCATGGGACTGTGGGTGGTAGGCCGAGTTGAATTTCAATTTTGTTCCTGACAAACGGAATAATTCCTACTAGAATAAAGTAAGGAAAAGGTGATCTCTGTCGGACACAATGGATGTAGGGAAGCCCTGCAAACAAACTATTTCTTTTGCAAAAACAACAGCGACTTCTTTGGCTGTAAAAGGACGCAATAATGGTATGAAATAAGCATACTTACTCAGCCTGTCAACGACCCCCATGATAGTATTTGCTCCTTTAGTCTTGGGAAGTCCACTAATAAAATTCGTTGATATTCCTTCCCACCCTTGGGCTGGAATAGGCAGAGGATGTAGCAATCCTGCTGGTTTGAGGGCTTGGTATTTGTTCTGCCGGCATATTTGACATGCTGCCACAAAGCGCTCAACATCTTATCTTATCCTCTTCCAGTAAAAGACCATGGCCAGCCTCTTATATGTACGAGTAACTCCCGAGTGACCCCCGCAAGGGGATGCTTGGAATTCAGCCAAGAGTAGGGGATTTCTAGCAAAATTCTTGGGTAGAACTAGGCGATGCTTGAACCAAAGACACCCCTTTGCAACGGAGTAATTAGGCCTAGACCCAGGATTAGTAATTACCTCTTGCATAATGCGCTTCAGCCGCTCATCTTGAACCACTTATTCTGCTAACTCTAGCAAATCTGCATTGGACACCATAGATATAGCTTGGTAGTCCATAACTCTGGACAACGCATCTCCGGTGTGATTTCTAGGTCCCAGTTTATATTGAATCTCAAAATCAAAGCCCAACAACTTGCTTACCCACTTTAATTTTTCTCCCGCCAAAGCATGTTGTTCTAGCAAAAACTTCAAGCTGCGTTGGTCAGTCCTAATGATTAAATGATGTCCCAAAAGGTATTGACGCCATTTTTGGACTGCAAACACAATGGCTATCAATTCCCTTTCATAGACTGACATCACCTTGTTTCTTTTGGAAAGAGCTTGACTTATGAGTGCCAAAGGACGACCCTGCTGCATCAACACTGCTCCAATCCCCTTGCCCGACGCATCTGTCTCTATGATAAAGGGAATTTTGAAATCCAGCATTTCAAGTGTGGTAAATCTGCCGTTTGCTTCTTAAGAGCCTCAAAAGCTGCTTGAGCATCTTCTGACCACATAAAATAGTTTTTTTTTAAGAAGCTAGGTACGAGGTTTGGCTAGCATACCGTAATTCCTGACAAAACGACGATAATAACTGGTTAATCCCAAAAAACCTCTCAGCCCCTTGATATCTTTCGGAACAGGCCATTCATTAATGGCATCTACTTTAGTAGGATCAGTAGAAAAGCCCTCACGTGAGATAATATGTCCCAAGTATTCCAGCTTCTTCTCCCCAAAAGTGTATTTTTTCCCGTTGGCCCACAACTCGCTGTGCATAATTTGAAAGACCAATCGCAAATGATCAAGGTGGCCTTGATATCCTTGCTATACACCAGAATGTCGTTGAAGAAGACCAACACGAATTTGCGGAGATACGGTTGAAAAATCTAATTCATAAAAGGCTAGAACGTAGAGGGAGCATTTCTGAGTCCAAACGTCATCACTAAGTATTCGTAACACCCCTCGTGTGTGCGAAATGCGGTCTTGTGTATGTCCTCTTCCTTCATTCGTATTTGATTGTATCCAGACTTCAAGTCCAATTTGGAGAAAATGGTTGTGTCCCCTAACTCATCTAGCAATTCATTGATTATTGGGATTCGAAATTTATTGGGAACTGTAAAGCTATTTTGAGCCCTATAGTCAACGCAAAAGCGCCAACCACCATCTTTTTTCTTAACCAGAATTAGAGAGCTAGAATTGGGGCTTGTACTGAGTCTAATCATACCTGAAGCGAGCATGTCTCGCACGAACTTCTCAATTTCAGCTTTGTGGCTATGTTGGTGCTGGTAAGGGCCGAATATTGGGGATTGTTGCACCTTCCTTCAAAATTGTGTGATCATAGTGCCTCTTTGGGGGGAAGGGTTGTAATCTCTATGAATAGATCTGCAAATTCCAGCAACAATTCTTTTAATTCAGTGGAGTTCCATGTGTTAATTGGAGAGGATTTCCTGTACACATCTTGTTCAACATGCCAAGCTCCATGTAAAAGCATGTGCTTCATTCCTCAATTCTTTTCTAATGGCCTTTAAAGTTGCTACCGTTCGGGTTAACATAGTATCACCTCTAATTTCAATGAGTCTTCCTTCGTGCTCGGTCTCCAGCAAATGATGGTGCAAGTCTATAGTAAATTGTCCCAAACTCTTGAGCCATTCATACCCCAAAATCACATCCACCTCCACCAAATCAAACAAGAAGAAATCTTAGGTGACCTTAAAGTTAGGAAACTCTAATTCCACTCCTCTGCATACTCCTTCACTACCCAGTCTTTGGCCATTACCCATTTCAACAAGGTACCCCTTAGTCTCCTCTACTGGAATTTTGAGATCCTCCCCTAAGCTTGGGGACAGAAAATTGTGAGGCTCCCGAATCAACCATCGCGATGACCTTCTTTCCGGCAATGACCCCCACAGTTTTAGAGAGTTCTTTGAGGTCGGTCATACATGTAATACTACTGGAATTCAGTTGTAGGTTCATCTCTGGTTCGTCCGTATCAACCTCGTCCTCTGGTTATCTGGCATCATCATCGTCCTTTTCGCCAAGCAAGAGCACTGCTTGTTGTGACAAACGTGCCCCGGAGAGTATTTTTCGTCACACCGGAAACATAGCCTTCTCTTGCATTTATCCCTCTCCTCTTATTCGGTTAGATGTTTGAACCCTAGCCCTAGCCGATTCGAGCTTGCGTTTGCAACACTGTTGTAATGCAATGTCGTATGTGGATGTGCGCTATCCACCCTGTTGCTGGCTACACGACTTAGTGATTTTTTCCCAAAGGAGTTATTGGGCTCAATAGCAGCGCTTATTTGGGTCAGGTTTCCTTGCTAGTCCAACTCGGTTTAAACTTAAAAGACCCACCTCCTTTCGACCCGGATCTAATGACCCGACTCACTATGCGATCTCTTTCTTCTACCTTTTGAGCCGTCTCCATTAGCGCAGGAAAATCTGCCAGCCCTAAAAGTTTGACCTCCGCCTTAATCTCTTCCTTTAAGCCATTCAAAAATGCACTTAACATCTCAGTAACGGTGTGGGTGATTTCTTCGGTGAACTTGTGAAACGCTTCTTGCATGGCAGTTTGAATACCAGTCAGACGTTGCTCCACATTTCCTATTCTAGATTCCACATTCTCCATTCTAGACTCCATTCGGGTAACCATCTAGATGCTCCCAAGGACTGGGAGCTCTGATACCAGCTAATAGGGCTGTTATCAGTGGAAAGACAAAAACGAATAACAAAACAGAGACAATAGACACCCAAGAACTTAGGCCTCTCCCAAGCTCTCCCTGTGACAATAGTCATCTTTTCCAATTCCCAAATTGATTCCTACGTCCCTCACTCACTCCCTCACAAGCTATACCCCTCCATTTGGGACCACTGCCGCAACAGCAACATTTTCCTCTCCACTCTCTATTTGACAAGTGTCCTGTCCAGTCGGTTGTTTAGAATTTCCTTTCCTACCCTTCTTTCCTCTTTCTTCTCCTTGGGCTATACTTAGTAATAGGTGCCCTATTATGTAATTAGGTCATGTTAATTATGAGTAGCTAGAGTTTATTTCGCGTCTATCTCTGAATAGGGTTTTGGTTAATTTTGGTTTAGGGTTGAATCGTGGCTTAATTTTGATTTAGGGTTTATGCAAGTGTAATTAGGTTAGATTTTAGTTAGTTCATAATTTTGATTTAGTTCACAGTAATTGTAATTATGTTAAGTTGATTGTGATTTTTTGATGTAATTAGGGTTTAACTCTAATCTAGGGTTACGTAAATATAATTAGAATATCTTAATTTTGACTCAGAGTTTTAGTAGGGTGTAATCTTAATTTATGCTATGTACCTTTAAGTAGTCTATGTGCCTTTAACTTTAATCTAGGAATTCATTTGTTGTATGTTTGTAAATATGTGTTATCTTGGCGAAATGTTAGTAAATATATACATATGTTTGTTAGTTGTTAATGGATAGGTGAGACATTGATGAAAAATACCAAGGTGCTTGTTGTGTGCTGGTAGTTTAATTAGTGTGTATGTGATTGATGTTCGTATGTGGAGAGCAATGCTCAATAGGTGAGACCATGATGAAATGATGAGTATTAGGGTGCTAGTTATTTGCTTTTAATCAAATGATATAGACAATTCTAAAAATAAAATCACTCAAAAATAATATTTCACGAATTAGGTTTAATTAGTGTATGTGATTGATGTTTGTATGTGGAGAGCAATGCTCAATAGGTGAGACCCTGATGAAATGATGAGTACTAGGGTGCTAGTTATTTGCTTTTAATCAAATAATTCGTGAAATATTATTTTTGAGTGATTTTATTTTTAGAATTGTCTATATCATTGTGGTTATGTTCTCAATTTTTTTTTTAAAAAAATAAACTGGGAAATGTTCGAATATTAGGAGTTATGCTGTTGCAAATTCTTTAAATTAATGTAATGCATTTCAAATGCAAAATATGGATCGTAATTAGATTTATGAGAGGTTACCTAGGTAAGACGGGATTGACATCGAGATTTATTAGTAGATTGGATGTATGATTTTTTTAGTGCAATTATAATAACATGTTTAGGTATAATTAGTATCACAATAATTAAATACAACAAAAATACAATTCTTAAAAAAAATAGCTTTAATCCAACGTTGAAAGCCGCAATAGATAGTATTAGCCGTTCGGCGGACAATTGGCCAACGATAAATAATAGCGTCGGGCACGGGGCAACACTATCTAATTAGCGTTGAGATTAAAGCTAAAGTTTGTTCCAGGTGCAATTGATTCTTTATACATTCTATTTTTTGTTTCGAGATATGATTAGTTAATTGTGTTTTGAGTTTGTTTGTATAGTATAAAGTTTGCGAAGGCCATAGCACGAGCCTAAGGCTACGCTACCATTTTATATAGTCATCGCGAGAACTCTTCTTCCTCATTTCCCTATTCCTTTTTCTCTCTTTCCGTAGCAGTTACCCTCACCTTAGGCACCCCCTTCTTCTGCCACCGAAACACCACTCCCCACACACCGGCCATTTTTAGCGTTAACCAGCCCGCCATGGTGCCCCTCTTCTCCTTCCACCAAACAACCACTGTTTTTTCTCTCATTTGTTTTCATTTGGCCACCACTTTTTTACAACTTCGTGTTGGGTATCAGAGTAGCAAAAATAGTATCACGCAGCTAAAATAGAGTTGAGAAAATAGGAATTGACACAATAATTTATACGTGGAAAACCCTCAACAAATAAGGAAAAAACCACGGGCAAGATCTCGAGAAAATTTTCACTAAGTGAAAGAATAATTACACCATCTCTCTAAATTACAAGGAGAGAACAATTTCACTCTCTTGATAAAATAGGAGAATACACTCACTAGAAGAACCTCACAGGAAAACTATATTTTCTCTCTGTATTTTTTTTCTCAATATTGGATGCCAGTAAGAACTGGGATGCATAAACTGAACTGAGGGAGCTGCTATTTATAGGCAACTCACCGAAATCATTTACGCGTTTTTCACTGTTCATTACTGTTCATCTTTGTATTTTTCTTCTCAATATTGGATGCCAGTAAGAACTGGGATGCATAAACTGAACTGAGGGAGCTGCTATTTATAGGCAACTCACCGAAATCATTTACGCGTTTTTTATTGTTCATTACTGTTCATCTTTGAAAAATTTTAAATTTTTCAATGAGTGAACAATAATTTTACTGTTCACTGGGGCCCACAATCACAAAATGTGACTTCACTCATCTGTGTTCACAATCTCCTACTTAAAGTCACTTTTGTGAACTTTCAAAAACTTTCTCTAGTCCCATGCTGCTTACGTTTCCGATAGGCCATAGGAGGATCTGCACCATGCAAACTTATCTGCATTGATCGGCTTCGTCATCACATCTGCTAGGTTATCTTTTGTGTGAATCTTCTGTAAGTTCACAGTCCCCTCTTTTACTGCATCTCTGACAAAGTGGTATTATATCCCTATGTGCTTTGTCCTGGAATGAAAGGCTGGATTCCTTGCGATATGCAAGGCACTTTGACTGTCACAATACACAGTAATCTCCTGTTACTTGTGCCTGAGTTCCTCCATTAACCTTTGAATCCAAATTGATTCCTTGCAAGCCTGTGTAGCTGCAGTAGACAAAGCTACAACAGACTGTAACTTTGATAACCAGCTTACTGCACTTTCTGCAAGTGTAAACACATAGCTTGAAGTAGATTTTCTTCTGTCAAGATCACCTGCAAAATCTGAGTCAACATATTCCCTGACGACAAACTCTAACCCTCCAAAACATAATGAAACATCTGAGGTTCCTTTAATGTATCTTAGGATCCTCTTAACAACATTCCAGTGCTCTCTACCAGGATTTGCCATGAATCGACTAACCAATCCAACTGCTTGAGCAATGTCTGGTCTAGTACAAATCATAGTGTAATGAGGCTTCCCACCGCCGATGCATACGGTACTCGAGCCATTTCCATCCTCTCTGCTTCACTGCTAGGACTCATACTTGAGGATAATTTATAATTGATAGGAAGTGGGGTAGAAACTGGCTTACAGTCTTGCATGTTGAAGCGCCGCAAGACTTTCCGAAGATAATTCTTTTAAGAAAGCCAAATCTTCCTATCTTCCTGTCTCGGTGAATTTGCATCCTGAAAATCTTGTTTGCGGGTCCCAAGTCCTTCATATCGAACTCTCTAGCTAATTGTGCCTTCAATTCTTGGATCCGAACTTTGTTGGGGTCTACCACCAACATGTCATCCACATGCAACAACAAAATAATAAAATCATTATCTTCAAACCTTTTGTAGTATGTACAATGGTCTGAACTTAGCCTGTTGTATTTGAGGCTAATAATGAAGGAATCAAATCTTCTGTACCAACATCTCGGCGCCTGTTTGAGACCATACAGAGATTTGGTTACCTGCAAACCAAGTTTTCTTTTCCTTTTTCTTCAAAGCCTTCTGGTTGGAGCATATATATTTCTTCTTCAAGTTCTCCATGAAGAAAAGCAGTCTTTACATCCAGCTGTTCAAGATGTAAATCCAATGCAGCACACATAGCCAATACTACTCTGATAGTGGTAAGTCTAACCACTGGAGAGAATATCTCGTTGAAATCAATTCCTTCTTTCTGAGCATATCCTTTGACCACTAATCGAGCACGATATTGTTCCACCTGATCGTTGCCATCTTGTTTGATCTTGTAGACCCATTTGTTTCCAATGGCTTTCCGACCTTCTGGAAGTGTAAAAAGTTCCCACGTCTTGTTTCTATGCAAGGCTTCCATTTCTTCCTGCATTGTTGTTATCCACGGAGAAGCATCGGAACCACTCACAGCCTCTTGAAAGGTTGACGGTTCCCCTTATTCTGTAAGAAAACAGAATGCATCATGAGTTGCCGTGACATATTCTCCAGTGCGAAACTTGAGTGGAGGCTGTTTAAATCGTGTACTCCGTCGAGGTTCTACAACAACTGCCTCATCTGATTCTAGCTCCTCGTGATCAGGTTCTACTTCAGAAGAATCATCTTCTCCATATTTCTCATCTATTTGTACCGTAGTAACATCTTTTGAAGTGCTGTCATCTTTTTGCTCACTTTGCAGTTCATTTTCTGCAAAAATAACATCTCTGCTTACAATAACCTTGTGGGCAGTGGGATCCCACAGGCGATACCCCTTAACACCGTCAGCATAACCGAAGAATATACATTTCCTTACTTTTGGATCCAGTTTGCTTCTTTCTTGGGAGTTGTACATCACGTACGCAGGACATCCAAACACATGTAGAGAAGAATAATATACCGGCTTGCCACTCCACATCTCCATCGGTGTCTTTAACCCAATTGCTGTTGATGGCGACCGGTTTATAATGTAACAGGCAGTTTTAACTGCTTCTGCCCAGAAAGACTTGGCTAATCCTGCTGTATTTAGCATGGCTCTTGTTCTTTTTAGAAGCGTTCTATTCATCCGCTTTGCTACACTATTTTGCTGAGGTGTATAGGCATTTGTGAATTGCTTTTTCATACCCTCTTGCTTGCAAAATGCCAGAAAATTACCATCTGTATATCCTCCTCCGTTGTCTGTCCTCAAGCACTTAATTCTTTTTCCAGTGTCAAGCTCTACTTGTGCTTTAAACTCCTTGAATACTGGAAACACATCTGACTTCTTCTTGATTGGGTACACCCACAGTCTCCTGGAGTAATCATCAATGAAAGACACAAAGTACTTTGCTCCTCCTAGGGACAATTCTGGTAACTCCCACACATCAGAATGAATCAAGTCTAGTATGTGCTTGCTCTTTGCGGTTGATCTATCAAACTTCAACCTATGTTGCTTGCTTATCACACAGTGTTCACAAAACGGTAGGTTCACCGATTTGAGCCTGTGAAGGAGATTACGTTTTGCAAGAATTTTCAAACCACGTTCTGACATATGGCCTAACCTGCGATGCCACATTAACGTTGATTCTTCTTGACTAGTTGATTCTTCTTGACCCGCGAATTCCGCACAGAACCATTTTTCTGCAACGCGCTCTGTTGGTATTTTGGCCATAACTTGAGTTGTAGACCTCCAAATTGAGTGAAACCAAAAGCATTGGAAAGCTGAGAGAATTATCTACAACTCTTATGAAGACCAAAAAACCTAGTTCTAAGAATTTAATTGTCAAAAACAGCCATCTTTAACAGGGATGTACACTTAACAAAACAGACATTTCAATACACACCTTGTCTCAGTAATTTGGCCACAACTAGAGTTGTAGACCTCCAAATTGAGTAAAACCAAAAACATTGGAAAGTTAAGAGGATTGTCTACAACTCTTGTGAAGACCAAAATGGCAAAATCTTATGAAAATTATTCGAAATTCACACCCAAGTTACTACATAAAACTCACATTTTTCATCCTAAATTCACCCTGTTTTCCATCAAACTCACATGACTCAAATTCAGGATCAAGCACACAAAATTTTAACATCAAGTAAGGTTCCAAATCAACAATAACACATATTCACAACCAAACTATTGAGTCAAGTGCATTGTACCCATTCACATATGGTTAGATGCACTTCATGGTTCAGATTCACAATTCAAGCACAACACATTTATTCAACTTGTTCAGTTCCAAGAACATCAACTTTTTATACAAAATCACAACATGCATTCAACTAGACCTACATCAATTTCATATCCTAGTTATAAGAGTCAACTAGAGTCCTACATTTCTACACATGTAGTTCCATTCCCTTATTCCCCTAACAGCTCTAAATTCAATCACCAAGGTTGGGGTTCATTTGGGTTACCTTAAACTTTCAAGTTCTTAAGCACTTCTTGCTTTAAGTCCTTTTCTCCAAACTCTTCAATCCTCCCACTTAGGCTTGATGATCCCCTATTGTTCACAAATGTGAGTCATTCACGCCCATTAAGAGCCATTTAAGAAATTGCATGTGGAATATGAAGATTGAAACCCATTTTTCCCAAAAATGGAGCTTACCCAAGAGGGTGAAAGAGAAGGGATGCATGACTTACCTAGGGGTTCCAATAGCTTCTCCAAGCTTCAATGAACAAGATTGATGAAGGGACCTTCTTGATTTGGGAGCTTGAAGACCACCCTATGAGAGCTTGAGAAGAGAAGGAAGAAAATGAGAAATGGAGTTGAGTGTGGGAGAGGATGAGGGCGAGAATGAGAGGGAAGATGAGAAATGGGGATTTTTGTTAAATTTTGCTATCTTCTTAAGTTTTGCTAGATGACCCTCACTTAAGAACTTTTTAATATTTGTTACTTAGTCCTTGTTCCTTTTCTCTTGTTAGAGTTGCTACAAACCCCTAAATTCCCAATTTCTTCTAAAGAACAACTAATTCCTACTTGGGAATTTGTGGGATGTTACAACTCTACCACCCTTAAAATATTTTTGTCCTCAAAATTAAGAACTAACCTGTGTCGTCAAAATAATTCGGGATAGGCATCTTTCATGTCTTGTTCCTTTTCCCACGTGATTTCCGATGAATCGATGCTTTGCCATAGCACCTTAACCAACGGAATCACCTTGTTCCGCAAGGTCTTCTCCCCACGATCTAGGATCTTAACGGGTTGAGCTTGGTATGACGCGTTGGACTTTAATTGAATCTTGTCGGGACTTAGAATGTGAGAAGGATCTGGTACATATTTCCGGATTTGGGATACATGAACACATCGTGTAGGTTTGAGAAGTTCGGAGGTAAAGCTAATCGGTATGCCACGGGCCCAACCGTTTGTAAGATGTGGAAGGGTCCAACATATCTCGGCTGGAGCTTCTTTACCTTCATGGATCTACCCACAACGGTGGTAGGGGAAACTTTAAGGAACACATGTTCACCTTCTTCAAACTCTAATGTCTTTCTCCTCTTATCTGCATAGCTCCTTTGTCGGTCTTGAGCTACCTTCAATTTCTCCTCCTTCCTCAAGGATGCATGCTCTAAGCATATCTTTCAGAGTCTGAATCGTTCTCTCTGATTGTCCATCTGTCTGGGGGTGATACGCTGGACTCAAATGTAACTGAGTTCCAAAGGCCCTTTGTAGAGCTTCCCAAAATCTGGAGGTGAACTTCGGATCTCTGTCCGATACAATTCTGAGTGGTGCTCCGTGTAACCGAACAATCTCCTGAAGGTACACATTTGCATACTTCTCTACCATATAGTTGGATCTGATGGGTAGAAAGTGAGCAGACTTCGTTAATCGTGTATTATAAATTTGAATATAGGGTGTTTATATTTTTTATATTTTTATATTTTAGAATTGCAACATTTATTTATAGAAATCGTGTATTATAAACTTGAAATATAGGGTGTTTTTTACTTTTAAAATAAAAATGCATATTTTAAATTTATTAATTTTTTTTTAAATCAATGTATTGTTCACCATGAAGTCTCGAGCTTAATTTACACTATTTTTTATACTTTTAAAATATCAAAAATCGTGTAATATATTCATGAAAAATAGTGTTTTTTACTAAGAAAATGAAAATGCATATTTTAATTTATTAAATTATTTGATTTTTTATTCAATAATGTATTGTTAATCATGAATTTTCTTGCTTAATTTACACTATTATTTTATATTTTTAAAATATCAACATTTGTTTCTAAAAATCTTGTACTATAAACTTGAAAAAAAGTGCTTTTTACTAAAAAAAATGAAAATGCATATTTTTAATTTATTTAATTATTTGATTTTTTTAACAACAATTTTTTTACCATGAAGTTTGTAGTTTAATTTACACAGATTTTTATATTTTTAAAATTGCAACATTTGTTTGTAGAAATTGTGTACTATACACTTGAAAAATAAGGTGTTTTTTACTTTAAAAATGAAAACGCATATTTTAAATTTATTAAATTATTTGATTTTTGGTAAACAATGTATCGTTCACCATGAAGTTTCTAGCCTAATTTATACTATTTTTTTATATTTTTAAAATATCAACATTTGTTTCTAGAAATCGTGTACTATACACTTGAAAAATAGTGTTTTTTACTAAAAAAATGAAAACGCATTTTTTTAATTTATTAAATTATTTGATTTTTTTTGACAATAATTTATTGTTCACCATGAATTTTCTTGCTTAATTTACACTATTTTTTTATATTTTTAAAATATCAACATTTGTTTGTAGAAATCGTGTACTATAGACATGAAATATATGGTGTTTTTTACTTTAAAAATGAAAACTTATATGTTCAGTTTATCAAATTATTTGATTTTTTTGACAACAATGTATTGTTCACCATGAATTTTCTAGCTGAATTTACATTATTTTTTTAATTGCAACATTTGTTTGTTGAAATCGTATACTATAGACTTCAAATATAGAGTGTTTTTTACTTTAAAAATTAAAATGATATTTTAAATTTATTAATTTTTTTTAAATCAATGTATTATTCACCAAGAATTTTTTAGCTTAATTTACACTATTTTTCATATTTTTAAAATATCAACATTTTTTTCTAGAATTTGTGTACTATATACTTGAAAAATAAAGTGTTTTTAACTAAAAATGAAAACGTCTATTTTAAATTTATTAATTTATTTGATCTTTTGGTCAACAATACATTGTTGACCATGAATTTTCTGCTTAATTTATATTATTTTTTTATATTTTTAAAATAACATTTGTTTCTAGAAATCTTGTACTATACACTAAAAAAATAGTGTGTTTTTTACTAAAAAAATGAAAACGCATATTTTTAATTTATTAAATTATTTGATTTTTTTAACAATAATATATTGTTTATCATAAAGTTTCTAGCTTAATTTGCATATTTTTTTATATATTTAAAATTGTAATATTTGTTTGTAGTAATCGTGTACTATAGACTTAAAATATAGGGTGTTTTGTACTTTCAAAATGAAAATGCATATTTTAAATTTTTTAAATTATTTAATTTTTTTAAATCAATGTATTGTTTACCATGAAGTTTCTATCTTAATTTATATATTTTTTTTATATTTTTCAAAATATAAGTGTTTGTGTACAGTCCAGAGGATCTACATATGTCCAGCTAAGGTAGCCATACAAAGAGTCAAATGACTACCTAAGTATCAGAAAAGACAATACTGTAACTGTCAGTTATATGCTCGATATACAACTGAGTAACCCGTCGGCCATAAAAACAGTTTTATACAGTATTACAGCCAGTCTAACTGGAAAACCGTCCCAAATCCAAGCCCCTACCAAAGATACACACAACTGGTATAATTTCAATCATATAGATATGTATGCATGATCATTTTCAATTTTCTATTCTTTCCTCTTTTAACGGGAAACCCTGTGCACCGGGAATCCACCAAAACTCGTGGCAGTAACGCGTATTGAGCTCATCATTATCACGGTCCTAGCGAGCGTCCTCCTAAGGATCCTCCTGCCGGGCTACTAACTCTCTCTCGAGCTAGCCCAGGGAACCATCTACCTCGTGAAGATAGTACCCTTTGTACTTAGACTACCTACCTCGTGAAGATAGTCCAGTACTTCAGGTTATTTTCCCGCTTTCGGGATAACCCTACATTCTCATCTTTTTCTCGTTTTCTGCTTTGTCCTCTTACCCGGTCTTCTTCCGGCGGAACTTAACCCTCTTGCTCAATTTCTATTGAGTGGGAAGAGCCTCTTTTAACATTTCCATTTACAATTCTAATGCATCACACATTCACATTAAGAACATAGCGTACAAACAAGGGTTTCCAGTATTCTTTTATCCGATTACACACTCTCATTTATTCGGGTTCTATGTGACAAACGTGTTATATTCATATATCTATTTGAACATGACATTCGATATTCAAATACATATTTGAATATGCTAATACTGGGACTCAAATCATTTCAATATCAGATTCCCAGTTAGTGTCACATTTAACTCTGGAATTCCTTGTTTATACCTTAGCATATTTTACAATAACACATGCATCACTTATCAGCATAAGGTATATCAAAGTCATACAATATCAACCACATCATACATATTTCACACGTAGTATTCATAATTTAATCATACATCAAACTTTAATCACAACATATCAGTTTGATTTCTCTAATAACATATTCCTAACATTCCCTAGTTACATGTTCTTAAATAGCAAGTATTTAAGGATTTGAGATTTTCAGGGTTACCTGGAACCACCTGAATCCTTTATCCTTTGGCTTCCCGATCTAATCTCCTACTCCGGTTCCTTTGCCGTAGTTGCCTCTGAATCTGAATCAAATAGTTTGGAATCTTAGTCTTTTAAGATGGAAGCCTTAGGGTTACAGAGTTATGGAAGTCCCTTTTGAGCCAAGGCACCCATTTATAGATTTTGGGTCCATATTCGAATATATATTCTAATATCGAGTCCCTATTTTCAATTCCTTACCTACATATTCAAATATTAACTTTCATATTCGAATACTATTCGAATATAGGCTTGCATATTCGAATATTATTCGATTATGGACATGCATATTCGAATAGTATTCGAATATGACAAGGCATATTTGATTCGAATATTACAGTTCATATTCAAATATTTTATTATCTTTATCCTTCTTTTGATCTTTATACTTACAACTAACCCTTCTTCTTTTTCTTTGTAAATTATAATCAATTCCTTAAGTCCTAAACCTTTTTGATCGATTTTCAGGATGTTACAGAAATCGTGTACTATACACTTGAAAAATAGTGTGTTTCTTACTAAAAAAAATGAAAACGCATTTTTTTAATTTATACAATTATTTAATATTTTTAACAATATTTTTAAAATTGCAACATTTGTTACTAGAAATCCTGTATTATACACTTGAAAAAAGGTTGTTTTTTACATAAAAAATGAAACGCATATTTAAAATTTATTAAATTATTTATTTTTTTTGAAATCAATGTATTGTTTACCATGAAGTTTTTAGCTTAATTTACACAATTTTTTATATTATTAAAATTGCAACATTTGTTTCTAGAAATCGTGTACTATAGATTTGAAATATATAGTGTTTTTTACTTTAAAAATGAAAATGCTTATTTTAAATTTATTAAATTATTTGATTTTTTTTTACAACAATGTATTTTTCATCATGAAGTTTCTAGCTTAATTTACACTATTTTTATATATTTTTAAAATATCAACATTTGTTTCTAGAAATCGTGTACTATAGACTTGAAATATAGAGTGTGTTTACTTTAAAAATGAAAACGCATGTCTTAAATTTATTAAATTATTTGATTTTTTTTGACAACAATGTATTGTTCACCATGAAGTTTCTAGTTTAATTTAAACTATTTTTTTTATATTTTTAAAATATTCACATTTTTTTTCTAGAAATCGTGTACTATACACTTGAAAATAGTGTGTTTTTTACAAAAAAAAATGAAAATCCATATTTTAAATTTATTAAATTATTTGATTATTTTAACAACAATATATTGTTCACCATGAATTTTCTAGCTTACTTTACACTATTTTTTTATATTTTTAAAATTGTAACTTTTGTTTGTAGAAATCGTGTACTATAGACTTTAAATATAGGATGTTTTTTACTTTAAAAATGAAAATGCATATTTTAAATTTATTAAATTATTTAATTTTTTTTAATCAATGTATTGTTCACGAAGAAGTTTCTAGCTTAATTTACACTATTTTTTATATTTTTAAAATATCAACATTTTTTTCTAGAAATCATGTTCTATATACTTGAAAAATAAGGTGTTTTAAAATAAAAAAATAAAAACGCATATTTTAAATTTATTAATTTATTTGATTTTTTTTGTCAACAATGTATTGTTCACTATGAATTTTCTAGTTTAATTTACACTATTTTTTTATATTTTTAAAATATCAACATTTGTTTCTATAAATCTTGTACTATACACTTTAAAAATAGTGTGTTTTTTACTAAAAAAATGAAACTGCATATTTTTAATTTATTAAATTATTTGATTTTATTAATAATGTATTGTTTACACTGAAGTTTTTAGCTTAATTTGCATAATTTTTCAAATTTTTAAAATTGCAACATTTGTTTGTAGAAATCATCTATTATAGACTTGAAATATACGGTGTTTTTTAGTTTTAAAATGAAAACGCTTATTTTAAATTTATTAAATTATTTCATTTTTTTTTGTCAACAATGTATTTTTCATCATGAAGTTTATAGCTTAATTTCTACTATTTTTTTATATTTTCAAAATATCAAAATTTGTTTCTAGAAATCGTGTACTATACACTTGAACAAAATGGTGTTTAATAAAAAACATGAAAATGCATATTTTAAATTTATTAAATTTTTTTATTTTTTAAAATCAATCTATTGTTTACTATGAAGTTTCTAGCTTAATTTACACTATTTTTTTATATATTTAAAATATCAACATTTCTTTCTAGAAATCATTTCTAGAAATCGTGTACTATACACTTGAAAAATAGTGTTTTTTACTTTAAAAATAAAATCGCATATTTTAATTTTATTAAATTATTTAATTTTTTAACAATAATATATTGTTTACCATAAAGTTTCTAGCTTAATTTTCACTATTTTTTATATTTTTAAAATATGAACATTTTTTTCTAGAAATCGTGTACTATATACTTGAAAAATAAAGTGTTTTTAACTAAAAAAAATGAAAATGCATATTTTAAATTTATTAATTTATTTGATTTTTTGACAACAATGTAATGTTCACCATGAAGTTTCTAGCTTAATTTACACTATTTTTTTTTGTATTTTTAAAATATCAAAATTTGTTTCTAGAAATAGTGTGGTATACACTTGAAAAATAGTGTGTTTTTTACTAAAAAAATTGAAAATGTATATTTTTGATTTATTAAATTATTTAATTTTTTTAACAACTATATATTGTTTACCATGAAGTTTCTAGCTTAATTTACACTGTTTTTTTTTGTATTTTTAAAATATCAAAATTTGTTTCTAGAAATAGTGTGCTATACACTTGAAAAATAGTGTGTTTTTTACTAAAAAAATTGAAAACGTATATTTTTGATTTATTAAATTATTTAATTTTTTTAACAACTATATATTGTTTACCATGAAGTTTCTAGCTTAATTTGCAGAATTTTTTATGTTTTTAAAATTGCAACATTTGTTTGTAGAAATTGTCTACTATAGACTTGAAATATACGGTGTTTTTTAGTTTTAAAATGAAAACGTTTATTTTAAATTTATTAAATTATTTTATTTTTTTTTACAACAATGTATTTTTCATTATGAAGTTTCTAGCTTAATTTACGTTATTTTTTTATATTTTTGAAATATCAAAATTTGATTGTAGAAATCGTGTACTATACACTTGAACAAAAATGTGTTTTTTACTAAAAAATGAAAACACATATTTAAAAATTATAAATTATTTATTTTTTTAAATTCAATGTATTTTTTACCATGAAGTTTCTAGCTTAATTTACACAATTTTTTGTATTTTTAAAATTGCAATATTTGTTTGTAGAAATTGTGTATATAGGGTGTTTTTTAGTTTTAAAAGGAAAACACTTATTTAAATTTATTAAAAATATTTAATTTTTTGACAATAATTTATTTATCATCATGAAGTTTCTAGAATTATTTTCACTATTTTTTTATATTTTTAAAATATCAAAATTTGTTTCTAGAAATGGTTTACTATACATTTGAAAAATTGCAACATTTGTTTGTAGCAATCGTGTACTGTACACTTGAAATATAGGGGGTTTTTTACTTTAAAAATGAAAACGCATATTTTAAATTTATTAAATTATTTGATTTTTTTGACAATAGTATATTGTTCACCATGAAGTTTCTAGCTTAATTTACACTATTTTTTTATGTTTTTAAAATATCAACATTTGTTTCTAGAAATCGTGCACTATACACTTGAAAAATACTGTGTTTTTTACTAAAAAAAAATGAAAACGCATATGATTCATTTATTAAATTATTTGATTTTTTTAACAACTATATATTGTTTACCATGAAGTTTCTAGCTTTATTTGCACAGTTTTTTATATTTTTAAAATTGCAAAATTTGTTTGTATAAATCGTGTACTATAGACTTGTAATATAGGGTGTTTTTTAATTTAAAAATTAAAACGCATATTTTATATTTATTAAATTATTTGATTATTTCGCAACAATTTATTGTTCACCATGAATTTTCTTGCTTTATTTACACTATTTTTTTATATTTTTAAAATATCAACATTTGTTTCTAGAATTCGTGTACTATACACTTGAAAAATAATGTGTTTTTTACTAAAAAAATGAAAACGCGTATTTAAATTTATTAAATTATTTATTTATTTTTTTTGAAATCAATGTATTGTTTACCATGAAGTTTCTAGCTTAATTTACACAATTTTTTATATTTTTAAAATTGCAACATTTGTTTGTAGAAATCGTGTACTATAGACTTGAAATATAGGGTGTTTTTTACTTTATAAATGAAAGCGCATATTTTAAATTTATTTAATTATTGGATTTTTTTGACAATAATGTATTTTTCATCATGAAGTTTCTAACTTAATTTACACTATTTTTTTATATTTTTAAAATTTCAACATTTGTTTGTAGAATTCGTGTACAATACACTTGAAAAATAGTGTGTTTTTTACTAAAAAAATTAAAATGCGTATTTAAATTTATTAAATTATTTAATTTTTTTTGAAATCAATGTATTGTTTACCACGAAGTTTCTAGCTTAATTTACACAATTTTTTATATTCTTAAAATTGCAATATTTGTTTGTAGAAATCGTGTAGACTTGAAATATAGGGTGTTTTTTACTTTAAAAATGAAAACGCATATTTTAAATTTATTTAATTATTGGATTTTTTTGACAATAATGTATTTTTCATCATGAAGTTTCTAGCTTAATTTATACTATTTTTTTATATTTTTAAAGTATCAACATTTGTTTCTAGAAATCAAGTACTATACACTTAAAAAATAGTGTGCTTTTTACTAAAAAAATTAAAACGTATATTTAAAATTTATTAAATTATTTAATTTTTTTGAAATCAATGTATTGTTTACCATGAAGTTTCTAGCTTAATTTACACAATTTTTTATATTTTTAAAATTGTAACATTTGTTTGTAGAAATCGTGTACTATAGACTTGAAATATATGTGGTTTTTTACTTTAAAAATAAAAACGCATATTTTAAATTTATTAAATTATTTGATTTTTTTGACAATAATGTATTGTTCACCATGAAGTTTCTAGCTTAATTTACACTATTTTTTTATGTTTTTAAAATATCAACATTTGTTTCTAGAAATTGTGTACTATAAATAGTGTGTTTTTTACTAAAAAAATGAAAGCGCATATTTTTAATTTATTAAATTATTTAATTTTTTTTTAAATCAATGTATTGTTTACCATGAAGTTTCTAACTTAATTTACACAATTTATTATATTTTTAAAATTGTAACATTTGTTTGTAGAAATCGTGTACTATAGATGTGTAACACCTAGATTTTTAGGGTAGTTTTTTGTTTTAACAAAACGGAACACACCGGAATTTAATAAAATATATATACATATATCAAAATATAAGTGTTTCATCTACAGTCGATAGAATCTACATATGTCCAGCTAAGGTAGCCATACAAAGACTCAAATGACTACCTAAGTATCAGAAAAGGGCTGCAAAACATCTCAAGCGCTGACACCCTCCGAGTCCGAGCCACCTGCAATACTATAACCGTCAGTTATATGCTCGACATATAACTGAGTAATCTGTCAGTCATAAAAACAGTTTTATACAGTATTACAGCCAGTCTAACTGGAAAACCGTCCCAAATCCAATCCTAACAAACATACACACATCAAATACAGTTTCAATCACATAGATATGTATGCGTGATCATTTTCCATTGTCATTTCTTTCCTCTTTTAACGGGAAACCCTGTGCACCGGGAATCCACCAAAACACGTGGCAGTAACGCGTATTGAGCTCATCATTATCACGGTCCTGGCGAGCGTCCCTCCAAGGATCCTCCTGCCGGGCTACTAACTCTCTCTCGAGCTAGCCCAGGGAACCATCTACCTCGTGAAGATAGTACCCTTTGTACTTAGACTACTACCTTGTGAAGATAGCCCAGTACTTCAGGTTATTTTTTCCTTTTCGGGATAACCCTACATTCTCATCTTATTTTCTACTCTGTCCTCTTACCCGGTCTACTTCCGGCGGAACTTAACCCTCTTGCTCAATTTCTATTGAGTGGGAAGAGCCTCTTTTAACATTTCCATTTTTAGTTCTAATGCATCATGCATTCACATTAAGAACATAGCGTACAAACAAGGGTTTCCAGTATCCTCTTATCCGATTACAAACACACCACATTCGAATCCTATGTGACAGAGATGATATATTCATATATCCATTTGTACATGGCACTCCATATTCAAACACATATTTGAATATACTACTACTAGGACTCGATCCTTTTCAAACCAATTTGAAATCATTTCAATATCAGATTCCCAGTTAGTGTCACATTTAACTCTGGAAAACCTTATTTATACCTTTAACATGTTTCACAACATCACATACATCATTCATCAACACAAAGCCTATCAAAATCATACTATATCAGCCATATCATGCATATTTCAAACATAGTATGCATCATTTATCAGACTTAAACAAAACATAACAGTTTGATTTCCCTAATAACATATATTCCTAGCATTCCCTAGTCACATGTTCCTAAATTCCAAGTATTTAAAGATTTGGGGTTTTCAAGGTTACTTGGAACTCCCTGAATCCTTTATCCTTTAGCTTCCAGATCCAATCTCCTACTCCGGTTCCTTTGCCGTAGTTGCCTCTAAATTTGAATCAAACAGTTTGGACTCTTTTGAGATGGAAGCCATAGGGTCGAAGAGTTGTGACTTAGTTGGTTTGGGAACAGAGGTTTTAAGAGTGTGAGAAGTGAAGAAACTGAAGAACAACCCCTTTGGAGTCAAGGCACCCCTATTTGTAGATTTTGGGCTCCATATTTGAATATATATTCGAATATGAGGTTCTTGTTTTCAGTTTCTCATCTGCATATTCGAATATTAGCTTGCATATTCGAATACCATTCGAATATTGGCTTGCATATTCGAATAGTATTCGAATATGGACATGCATATTCGAATACTATTCGAATATGACAAGGCATATTCGAATATTATTCGAATATGACAGTTCATATTCAAATATTTACTTTATCTTTGTTTCTCTTTGTAAATTGTAATCAATCCCTTAAGTCCTAAGTCTCTTTTATGGATTTTCGGGATGTTACAATTCTACCCCCCTTAAAATAATTTTTCCCTCAAAATTAGCAATTACCTTGACTATGTAAATATTTCTGGATACGTGCTTCTCATATCTTGTTCCTTCTCCCAAGTGATTTCTGAGGAATCAATGTTCTCCCAAAGGACCTTTACTAATGGGATCACCTTGTTCCTTAGTGTCTTCTCTCCTCGGTCTAAAATCCTCATAGGCTTCAACTGATGTGAGACGTTGGGCTTCAACGGAATGTCATCAGTTTCCAAAACATGTGATGGATCAGACACGTACTTCCAGAGTTGGGATACGTGAAAAACGTCATGAAGGTTCAATAGATGAGGTGGCAAAGCAAGTTGATAAGCAACGGGTCCTACTCTTCGGAGAATCTGATATGGACCAATGAATCGAGGTTGCAACTTTTTTGTTTTCATTGCTCTGCCAATAGTAGTGTAGGGTGTAACCTTCAAAAACACACGTTCTCCTTCTTCAAATTCCAGAGGTTTTCTCCACCGATCTGCATAACTCTTCTAGCGATCTTGGGCTTTCTTTAACTTTTCCTTGATACGCCCAATCTTGTCTGTTGTTTCTTGCACCAAATCCGGCCCCAATAACAACTTTTCTCCAGTTTCAAACCAACATACTGGCGACCAGCATTTTCTCCCGTAGAGTGCTTCATAGGGCGCCATGCCTATACTCGAATGAAAACTGTTGTTATAGGCAAACTCAACTAATGGCAAATACTTTCCCCAGTCACCGCCTTCTTCTAGTACACAAGCCCGCAACATATCTTCCAAAGTTTGTATGGTTCTTTCGGACTGTCCGTCGGTTTGGGGATGGTGAGAAGTACTTAGATGTATCCGAGTCCCAAGAGCTTTCTGCAATGCTCCCCAGAATCGAGAGGTAAACTTAGGGTCTCTGTCTAAAGATAATACTGGTCAATGCTCCATGTAGTCGGACTATCTCTGCAATATACAACTTGGCATACTTCTCCACGGAATAAGTGGTCTTGACAGGAAAAAAGTGGGCAGTCTTAGTCAATCTGTCGATGATAACCCAGATTGAGTCGTGTCCTGCTGGCGTTCTGGGTAATCCAACCACAAAGTCCATGGCTATTGACTCCCATTTCCACTCTGGAATGTCCAATGGCTGAAGCGGTCCAGAGGGTCTTTGATTTTCAACTTTGATTTTCTGGAAAGTAAGACACTTGAAGACGAATTCTGCAATATCTTTCTTCATTCCAGGCCACCAGAATAGCTTCTTCATGTCTTGGTACATTTTTGTAGCTCCAGGATGTACCGAGTACTGGCTCCTGTGACTCTCTTCAAGCACTGTCTTCTTAATCTCTGCATTATTCGGAATGCATACTCTGTCTCTGAATAAGATCACCCCATCACAAGTTATAGAGAAATCATCTTGCTCCTTGAACTTTTGTAACTCATAATCTCGTTGCTGCGCTTCTTGAATTCGGTCTCTAAGTGTATTCTTCAAGTCAAGCTTATACACAGAGATGCTATCATCGTAGCAAGACACATCCAAGTGCAGATCTCTAAATTCCTCCAAGAGCTCCATTTGATGAATCATCATAGTCGACACGTGTAAGGATTTTCTGCTTAAGGCATCGGCCACTACATTAGCCTTTCCTGGATGATACTTCAACTCAAAATCATAATCTTTCAGGAATTCCATCCATCGCCTCTGCCTCATGTTTAGCTCCTTCTGATTGAACAAATACTTCAAACTTTTGTGGTCACCGAACACTTCAAATGTGACTCCGTACAAATAGTGCCTCCAAACTTTCAACGCAAAAGCTACTGCAGCTAACTCCAAGTCATGCGTTGGGTAATTTGCTTCATGCGGTCGCAACTGTCGGGAAGTGTAAGCAACTGCTTGTCCTTCTTGCATAAGTACACACCCCAAGCCTTGCTTAGACGCATTGCAGTACACTTGAAAATTCTTGTTCGGATCAGGAATTACCAACACCGGCGCTGTTGTCGGCTTTTCCTTCAAGAATTGAAAACTGTCTTCGCACTTGGCATCCTACACAAACGGAACACCCTTCCTTGTTAACTTAGTCAAGGGAATGGCATTCTGAGAGAATCCCTTGATGAATCGCCGGTAGTATCCTGCTAGTCCTAGAAAACTTCGAATTTCTGTGGCGTTGGTTGGTCTTTCCCACTTCATCACGGCTTCAACTTTACTTGGATCCATAGCCACACCATCTTTGTTAATTACATGGCCTAGAAATTGAACTTCCTTTAGCCAGAAATCACACTTATCCAACTTAGCATACAATTGCTTCTCTCTGAGTATTCCTAACACTAGTCTTAAGTGCTCTTCATGCTCTTCTGCAGTCTTGGAGTAGATGAGAATGTTGTCACTGAAAACTACAAAAAACTTGTCCAAGTAGGGTCGGAAAATCCGGTTCATGTAGTCCATGAAAATTGCTGGAGCATTTGTCAATCCAAACGGCAAAGGATACTTATTCTTCACTGTCATCTTGTTCAGCTCTCTGTAATATACACACAGCCGCAATTTCTCATCTTTCTTTTTGACAAGCAATACTGGAGCTCCCCACGGCGAAGCGCTTGGTCTAATGAACTGCTTCTGCATAAGTTCTTCAATCTGTCGCTTTACTTCTGCCAACTCCAACGGTGCCATTCGATATGGTGCCTTAGAGACAGGTCCAGCTCCCGGAATTAGCTCAATCGAGAACTCTACTTCCCTTTCGGGTGGCAAGGATTCTATGTCTTCGGGAAATACATCTGAAAAGTCTCGGACTATAGGGACAGAATCGACACGCACCGAATTCTTAACATTGCTCATACAAACAAGGGTTTCTAGTATGTTCCTAAACAAATATTTTCCCTCCTGTCGCCATGACTCAAATGATGGAGGCGCAAGGACGAGTAGACCGATATCAGAGTTTCCATAAGCACGACCCACCCATTTTCTCTGGTGGAAGAGACCCCATGATAGCTGAGGAGTGGCTAGATCAGTTGGAGGAGATATTTAGAATAACTAGATCTGCCGATCAGGACAAGGTGGAGTTAGCCACCTATAGACTGAGAGGAGAAGCGGCACAGTGGTGGAAGCGGTATCGCGAACATATCGAGGTGACAGGAGGTAATGTGAAGGGTTTCTATCTCCTTGTGATCCTTCATGCATTGACATTAAGAACATAGCGTACAAACAAGGGTTTCTAGTATCCTCTTATCCGATTACAAACACACCACATTCGAATACTATGTGACAGAGATAATATATTCATATATCCATTTGAACATGACACTCCATATTCAAACACATATTTGAATATACTACTACTGGGACTCGATCCTTTTCAAACCAATTTGAAATCATTTCAATATCAGATTCTCAGTTAGTGTCACATTTAACTCTGGAAAACCTTATTTATACCTTTAACATGTTTCACAACATCACATACATCATTCATCAACACAAAGCCTATCAAAATCATACTATATCAGCCATATCATGCATATTTCAAACATAGTATGCATCATTTATCAGACTTAAACAAAACATAACAGTTTGATTTCCCTAATAACATATATTCCTAGCATTCCCTAGTCACATGTTCCTAAATTCCAAGTATTTAAAGATTTGGGGTTCTCAAGGTTACTTGGAACTCCCTGAATCCTTTATCCTTTAGCTTCCAGATCCAATCTCCTACTCCGGTTCCTTTGCCGTAGTTGCCTCTAAATTTGAATCAAACAGTTTGGACTCTTTTGAGATGGAAGCCATAGGGTCGAAGAGTTGTGACTTAGTTGGTTTGGGAACAGAGGTTTTAAGAGTGTGAGAAGTGAAGAAACTGAAGAACAACCCGTTTGGAGTCAAGGCACCCCTATTTGTAGATTTTGGGCTCCATATTTGAATATATATTCGAATATGAGGTTCTTGTTTTCAGTTTCTCACCGGCATATTCGAATATTAGCTTGCATATTCGAATACCATTTGAATATTGGCTTGCATATTCGAATAGTGTTCGAATATAGAGATGCATATTCGAATACTATTCGAATATGACAAGGCATATTCGAATATTATTCGAATATGACAGTTCATATTCAAATATTTACTTTATCTTTGTTTCTCTTTGTAAATTGTAATCAATCCCTTAAGTCCTAAGTCTCTTTTATGGATTTTCGGGATGTTACAATAGAATTGAAATATAGGAGATTTTTTACTTTAAAAATGAAAATGCATATTTTAAATTTATTAAATTATTTGATTTACTTGACAACAATGTATTGTTCACCATGAAGTTTCTAGCTTAATTTACACTATTTTTTTATATTTTTAAAATATCAACATTTGTTTCTAGAAACCGTGTACTATACATTTGAAAAATAGTGTGTTTTTTACTAAAACAATGAAAACGCATATTTTTAAGATTTTTTTAAAAACTATATATTGTTTACCATGAAGTTTCTAGCTTAATTTGCACAGTTTTTTATATTTTTTAAATTGCAACATTTGTTTGTAGAAATCGTGTACTATAGACGTGAAATATAGGGTGTTTTTTACTTTAAAAATTAAAACGCATATTTTATATTTATTAAATTATTTGATTTTTTTCACAACAATATATTGTTCACCATGAATTTTCTTGCTTAATTTACACAATTTTTTTATATTTTTAAAATATCAACATTTGTTTCTAGAAATCGTGTACTATACACTAAAAAAATAATGTGTTTTTTACTAAAAAAATTAAAACTCATATTTAAAATTTATTAAATTATTTACTTTTTCTGAAATCAATGTATTGTTTACCATGAAGTTTCTAGCTTAATTTACAAATTTTTTTATATATTTAAAATTACAACATTTGTTTGTAGAAATCGTGTACTATAGACTTTAAATATAGGGGGTTTTTTACTTTAAAAATGAAAACGAATATTTTAAATTTATTAAATTATTTGATTTTTTTGACAATAATGTATTGTTCACCATGAAGTTTCTAGCTTAATTTAAACTATTTTTTTATATTTTTAAAATATCAACATTTGTTTCTTGAAATCGTATACTATACACTTGAAAAATAGTGTGTTTTTTACTAAAAAAATAAAAATGCATATTTTTAATTTATTAATTTATTTAATTTTTTTGAAATCAATGTATTGTTTACCATGAAGTTTCTAGCTTAATTTATACAATTTTTTATATTTTTAAAATTGCAAAATTTGTTTGTAGAAATCGTGTACTATAGACTTGAAATATAAGGTGTTTTTCATTTTAAAAATGAAAACGCATATTTTTAATTTATTTAATTATTGGATTTTTTGACAATAATGTATTTTTCATCATGAAGTTACTAGCTTAATTTAAACTAGTTTTTATATTTTTAAAATATCAACATTTGTTTCTAGAAATCGTGTACTATACACTAAAAAAATAGTGTGTTTTTTACTAAAAAAATTAAAACACATATTTAAAATTTATTAAATTATTTAATTTTTTTTAAGACAATGTATTGTTTACCATGAAGTTTCTAGCTTAATATACACAATTTTTTATATTTTTAAAATTGCAATATTTGTTTGTAGAAATCGTGTACTATAGATTTGAAATATAGGGTGTTTTTTACTTTAAAAAGGAAAACGTATATTTTAATTTTGTAAAATTATTTGATTATTTTGATAACAATGTATTGTTCACCATGAAGTTTCTCGCTTAATTTTCAAATTTTTTTTATATTTTTAAAATATCATCATTTGTTTCTAGAAATTGTTTCTCGAAATCATGTACTATACACTTGAAAAATAGTGTGTTTTTTACTAAAAAATTTAAAACGCATACTTTTAATTTATTAAATTATTTTATTTTTTTAACAACAATATATTGTTTACCATAAAGTGTCTAGCTTAATTTGCACATTTTTTTATATATTTAACATTGTAACATTTGTTTGTAGAAATCGTGTACTATAGACTTGAAATATAGGGTGTATTTTACTTTAAAAATGAAAATGCATATTTTAAATTTATTAAATTATTTAATTTTTTTGTCAACAATGTATTGTTCACCATTAAGTTTCTAGCTTAATTCACTATTTTACGTTAAAAATTAAAACGCACATTTTTAATTTATTAAATTATTTAATTTTTTTAAATCAATGTATTCTTTACCATGAAGTTTTTAGATTAATTTACGCAATTTTTTATTTTTTTAAAATTGCAACATTTGTTTGTAGAAATCGTGTATTATAGACTTGAAATATAGGGTGTTTTTTACTTTAAAAATGAAAACGCATATTTTAAATTTTTTAAATTATTTGATTTTTATGACAACAATGTGTTGTTCACCATCAAGTTTCTAGCTTAATGTACACTATTTTTTTATATTTTTAAAATATCAACATTTATTTCTAGAAATCGTGTACTATACACTTGAAAAATAGTGTGTTTTTTACTATGAAAATGAAAATGCATATTTTTAATTTATTAAATTATTTGATCTTTTTGTCAACAATGTATTGTTAACCATGAATTTTCTTGCTTAATTTACACTATTTTTTTATATTTTAAAAATATCAACATTTGTTTCTAGAAATCTTGTACTATACAATTGAAAAATAGGGTGTTTTTTACTAAAAAAATTAAAATACATATTTTTAATTTATTAAATTATTAGATTTTTTTAACAACAATGTATTGTTTACCATGAAGTTTCTATCTTAATTTACACAATTTTTTTTATTTTTAAAATTGCAACATTTGTTTGTAGATTTCGTGTACTATAAACATAAATATCGGGTGTTTTTTATTTTAAAAATTTAAACGCATATTTTAAATTAATTAAATTAATTAAAAAGCATGTTTTAAATTTATTAAATTATTTGATTTTTTGTCAACAAAGTCTTGTTAACCATGAAGTTTCTAGCTTAATTTACACTATTTTTAAATATTTTTAAAATTGCAATATTTGTTTGTAGAAATCGTGTACTATACACTTTAAAATTAATGTGTTTTTTACTAAACAAATGAAAACGCATATTTTTAATTTATAAAATTACTTGATTTTTTTAACAACAATATATTGTTTATCATAAAGTTTCTAGCTTAATTTGCACAATTTTTTATATATTTAAAATTGCAACATTTGTTTGTAGAAATCGTGTACGATAGACTTGAAATGTAGGGTATTTTTTACTTTAAATATGAAAAAGCATATTTTAAATTTATTAAATTATTTAATTTTTTTGTCAACAATGTATTGTTCACCATGAAGTTTCTAGCTTAATTTACACTATTTTTTTTATATCTTTAAAATATCAACATTTGTTTCTAGAAATCGTGTACTATACACTTGAAAAATTGGGTGTTTTTTACTTTAAAAATGAAAACGCATATCTAATATTTATTAAATTATTTGATTTTTTGCCAACAAAGTATTGTTCACCATGAAGTTTCATGCTTAGTTTACACTATTTTTTTATATTTTTAAAATTGGAATATTTGTTTGTAGAAATCGTATACCATAGACTTGAAATATAAGGTGTTTTTTACTTTAAAAATGAAAACCCATATTTTAAATTTATTAAATTATTTAATTTTTTTTAAATCATTGTATAGTTCACCAAGAAGTTTCTAGCTTAATTTATACTATTTTTTATATTTTTAAAATATCAACATTTTTTTTCTAGAAATCGTGTACTATATACTTGAAAAATAAGGTGTTTTTAACTAAGAAAATGAAATAACATATTTTTAATTTATTAAATTATTTGATTTTTTAACAACAATGTATTGTTTACCATGAAGTTTCAAGTTTTATTTGCAAAGTTTTTATTTTTTTAAAATTCCAACATTTGTTTGTAGAAATCGTGTATTATAGAATTGAAATATAGGATGTTTTTTACTTTAAAAATGAAAACGCTTATTTTAAATTTTTTAAATTATTTGATTTTTATGACAACAATGTGTTGTTCACCATGAAGTTTCTAGCTTAATTTAAACTATTTTTTATATTTTTAAAATATCAACATTTGTTTCCAGAAATCGTGTATTATACACTTGAAAAATAGTGTGTTTTTTACTAAATAAATGAAAATGCATATTTAAAATTTATTAAATTATTTAATATTTTTAAATTAATATATTGTTTACAATGAAGTTTCTAGCTTAATTTACATAATTTTTTATATTATTAAAATTGCAACATTTGTTTGTTGAAATCGTGTACTATAGACTTGAAATATAGTGTTTTTTACTTTAAAAATGAAAACTCAAATTTTTAATTTATTAAATAATTTGATTTTTTTTAAAATGATGTATTGTTTACCATGAAGTTTCTAGCTTAATTTACATAATTTTTTATATTTTTAAAATTGCAACATTTGTTTGTAGAAATTGTGTACTATAGACTTAAAATGTAGGGTGTTTTTTTCTTTAAAAATGAAAACATATATTTTAAATTTCTTAAATTATTTGATTTTTTTGACTACAATGTATTGTTCACCATGAAGTTTCTAGCTTAATTTAAACTATTTTTTATATTTTAAAAATATCAACATTTGTTTGTAGAAATCCTATACCATACACTTGAAATATAGGGTCTTTTTTACTTTAAAAATCAAAATGCATATTTTAAATTTATTAAATTATTTTATTTTTGACAACAAAGTATTTTTCACCAAGAAGTTTTTATATTTTTAAAATATCAACATTTGTTTCTAGAAATCATGTACTATATACTTGAAGAATAGGGTGTTTTTAACTAAAAAATTGAAAACAAATATTTTTAATTTATTAAATTATTTGATTTTTTGGTCAACAATGTATTGTTCACCATGAATTTTGTAGCTTAATTTACACTATTTTTTATATTTTTAAAATATCAACATTTGTTTCTAGAAATCGTGTACTATATACTTGAAGAATAGGGTGTTTTTAACTAAAAAATTAAAAACACATATTTTTAATTTGTTAAATTATGTGATTTTTTTGTCAAAAATGTATTGTTCACCATGAATTTTGTATCTTAATTTACACTATTTTTTTATATTTTTTAAATTGCAACATTTGTTTGTAAAAATCGTGTACTATACACTTGAAAAATGGTGTGTTTTTTACTAAAAAAATGAAAATGCTTATTTTTAATTTATTAAATTATTTGATTTTTTTAACAACAATGTATTGTTTACCATGAAGTTTCTAGCTTAATTTACACAATTTTTTATACTTTTAAAATTGAAACATTTGTTTGTAAAAATCGTGTACTATAGACTTGAAATATAAGGTGTTTTTTACTTTAAAAATGAAAATGCATATTTTAAATTTATTAAATTATTTGATTTTTTTACAATAATGTATTGTTCACCATGAAGTTTCTAGCTTAATTTACACATTTTATTAATCTTTTTAAAATAGAAACATTTGTTTGTAGTTATCGTCTACTATAGACTTGAAATATAGGGTGTTTTTTACTTTAAAAATGAAAATGCATATTTTAAATTTATTATATTAATTGTTTTTTTTTTAAATCAATGTATTGATTACCATGAAGTTTCTAGCTTACTTTACACTATTTTTTTATATTTTTAAAATATCAACATTTATTTCTAGAAATCGTGTACTATACACTTGAAAAGTAGGGTGTTATTTACTAAAAAAATAAAAACGGATTTTTTAAATTTATTAAATTATGTAATTTTTTTAAAATCAATGTATTGTTTACCATTAAGTTTCTATCTTAATTTACAGAATTTTTATATTTTTAAAATTGCAACATTTGTTTGTAGAAATCGTTTACTATAGACTTGAAATATAGGGTGTTTTTTACTTTAAAAATGAAAATGCATATTTTAAATTTATTTATTTATTTGATTTTTTTTTCAACAATGTATTGTCCACCATGAATTATCTTGCTTAATTTAAACTATTTTTTTATATTTTTAAAATATCAATATTTGTTTCTAGAAATCGTTTCTAGAAATTGTGTACTATACACTTGTAAAATAGTGTGTTTTTTAACAAAAAATGAAAACGCATATTTTTAATTTATAAAATTATTTGATTTTTTTAACAACAATATATTCTTTACAATGAAGTTTCTAGCTTAATTTCCACTATTTGTTTTATATTTTTAAAATATCAACATTTGTTTCTGGAAATCTTGTACTATACACTTGAAATATAGTGTGTTTTTTACTAAAAAATTGAAAATGCATATTTTAAATTTATTAAATTATTTGATTTTTTTGACAACAATGTATTGTTCACCAAGAAGTTTCTAGCTTAATTTACACTATTTTTATATTTTTAAAATATCAAAATTTGTTTCTAGAAATCGTGTACTATATTATTGAAGAATACGGTATTTTTGACTAAAAAAATGAACACACATATTTTAAATTTATTAAATTATTTGATTTTTTTTGTCAACAATGTATTGTTCACCATGAATTTACTAGCTTAATTTACACTATTTTTTTATATTTTTAAAATTGCAACATTTGTTTGTAGAAATCATGTACTATAGACTTGAAATATAGTGTGTTTTTAACTTTATAAATGAAAACGCATATTTTAAATTTATTAAATTATTTGTTTTTTTTAAATCAATGTATTATTTACCATGAAGTTTCTAGCTTAATTTACAGAATTTTTTATATTTTCAAAATTTTAACATTTGTTTGTAGAAATCATGTACTATAGACTTGAAATATAAGGTGTTTTTTACTTTAAAAATGAAAATGCATATTATAAATTTATTAAATTATTTTTATTTATTTAAATCGATGTATTGTTTACCATGAAGTTTCTAGCTTAATTTACATAATTTTTTATATTTTTTAAATTGCAACATTTGTTTGTAGAAATCATGTACTATAGACTTGAAATATAGGGTATTTTATACTTTAAAAATGAAATCGCATATTTTAAATTTATTAAATTATTTGATTTTTTTGTCAACAATGTAATGTTCACCATGAGGTTTTATAATTTAATTTACACTATTTTTTTTATATTTTTAAAATATCAACATTTGTTTCTAGAAATCGTGTACTATACACTTGAAAAATAGTGTGTTTTTTATTAAAAAAAGGAAATAATATTTTTAATTTATTTAATTATTTGATTTTTTGACAACAATGTATTGTTTACCATTAAGTTTCTAGCTTAATTTGATCAATTTTTATATTTTTAAAATTGCAACATTTGTTTGTAGAAATCGTGTACTATAGACTTGAAATATAGGGTGTTGTTTACTTTAAAAATGAAAACGCATATTTGTTAATCAAGTGGCCTCTATGTTCAAGAGGGGGGGGGGGGGTGAATTGAGCTTAAAAAGTTTTCCAAAAATTTGTTTAAAATTATAACACAACTTGAACAAGATATATTAGTTGACGTATGAAATTGAAATATAAAAAAAAATCTGAAATGAAGATCAAATAAACTTAAACAAATATGAGTTTTAGGGATTGAGAGAATAGCACTGATTTTTATACTGGTTCAGTCACACACCACTTGTGACCTACGTCCAGTCTACGAATCTCCGCCACGCGAGATTTCTTATTACTTTTTAACAATTACACACTAAGAGCACTTTTCTCAATTGGATACCCCACCAATTTTAAAGGCTTCAATCTAGGGATACCTCACCCTAAGAACACTTTGAAGGATACCCCACCTTCAAACAATTTAGAAGGATACCACACCTTCACACAAAATTAGCTCACCACAATTGGAACTCTCAAAAGAGTAAATGATACAACTTGAAGCTCTAATATATCTAATTTAAGGCTCTTTGTTTTGATGAAAGAAACAGTATAGGTAAAAAACAAAGTAAGCCTTAGGCAAAAGCACAAGACCCTTGATTTAGAGAGATTGATGATAAGAAGTAATTTCAATACAGTGTTAAGCTCACAAAGGTATGTTATATTCTAAGTCAGAAGCCCTTTATATAGATGGCAGAAACAGCAATCAGAAGCTGCACATATTTTACTTTGATATTCGAATATGCTATTCGAATATAGCACTTACATATTTGAATATAGCACTTTCATATTCGAATATGGCACTATCATATTCGAATATGTATTCGAATATAGTGTTTCTGCGTTTAAAAAATGATTTTTGTAGGCTTCATATTCGAATATATATTCGAATATGGAGGTTCCATATTCGAATATGTATTCGAATATAATAGTTCTGGAAGGTGACAAGGCCTAGGTTTCTTGTTATATTCGAATATGTATTCGAATATGGCAAGCCATATTCGAATATATATTCGAATACACAGTTTCTGAAAAGTGACCAGGCCAATATAATATGTCGTATTCGAATACGTATTCGAATATGGCAAGCCATATTTGAATATATATTCGAATATACTGGCCAGCAATTTCAAATTTTATTTCCAGAACCTTGATATTCGAATATACGCCCAATTTTGATTTTTTTAAGTAAAAATCAATTTTTAGATATTTTCTTTGAGGGTCTTTTCATTTGAAAATGATTTTATCTTTGACTCTTAATATTTTTCTAAAATTCCTTTTTAGAAAAATGTTTATTTCAATTCCAAAGAGCCTTAATCAAACTTACATTCATAATTTAACAACCTAAATACCCTTTGTTGTTGCGGATCTGTTTACTGTGCTTATTCGCGTGATTTATCCTTTTGATTCTTGATTTGTTGTGGAATCATCGAAACTCCAAACGTAGAGCATTTTCATTTACATACTCCCCCTTTTTGATGATGACAAACAACAAACGATTCAGATCACTTATTGCGTGTGATATTCTGAGACTCCCCCTAACTTATGAAGCTTGATTCTCCTTACGAAGTTTGACTCCCCCTGTCAATATGCATACAGATATGTTAAGCATTTGTAATAAGCAATAACAAAATCCCGGTTTAAGTGATATATTTCTTCTCCCCCTTTTGGCATCATTAAAAAAAATGATAATTTTTGAGACAAATGTTTTGAGAATAATAAAATAAACCCGAATCTAAATAGGTCAAAATGTTTTAATATGTCCCAAATTAAATAAGGCTAAACTATGTTAAGAAAAGAATTTTGGAACAGTCATGGAGGGCCAGAGGCAGGCGGTGTCTGAAAGTAGTCAAAATCCAAGTCAGGACTTGGTTGAGCCCCGAAACTTTGGAGATCGATACCGCCAAAATGTTGATGAAACCCGCTTGCATCACCTTGGTCCGCAAGAAAGGCAGATTGGGAGTATGGAGGCACAAAGTTTGAATTGCCTCATGCAATTTCTTCTCGGAGACTCGAAGAGCGGTTTCCATCTGATCACTCCGCTAGTCGATATACTGACGCTGTTGTTCAAACTTAGCGTCCATCATTTGAGAGAACTGAAGACTCAGCTGTTGGAAGTGTGGAGGAAGAGGTTCTGGATCTGGTTCAAGAATGTCTTTAGGATCAATATCATGATAATTTTCTTTTGGGCGATTGCCTTCAATTCCCAATTCCTGAATGTACCAATTTTCGCCAGCATGCACAATGCCAGCCCGATGTAGCAACGATTGACCAATTTCAAAATTGTGGCCATCGATGGTGGTACTGTATTCATCGACTAGATTGACTACAAAGTGCCGAAGAATGACTGTGATCAAGGTGGGATAGGGAAGAGGAGTTGTGCCGGTTGCCCCCTTCAACATGTGATGCTGAACCAGTCTTGCCCAGTCAACGGGCTTTTCTTTGATGATGGCCCAGAGAAGGAGACAGTCATCATGGAGGACTTTTGTGAAGTTTCCAACGCGACCAAGGAGGACGCGAGCAATAATGAGATGGACTATACGAGATTCCATGGTGAGTGTGCTGGTGGGGAGGTAGTCCCCCATTTTGGAAGTGTGGAAGGAAGATCTCACATGGCACATAGCCCCGATTGCCTGAATAGGATTGTATTTGGCGGCCCACTGTCCCATGGCAGTTGATCCTTATATTTGGGCTCCTGCAAATTGTAGCCCTGTGAGAGAAGTCCAGCGAGAGGGAGGGATTTGAATTTTCTTCTTTTTCACTTCAGACGAAATTGTGCAGGTTTCAGAATTGTAGTTGAGGTTGGAGTAGTGTAACGCCCCAATTAATACTAAGCGGAATTAGGTATTCAATTAAAGTTATTAAGGCTAAATCATCATACTCGTATCAAGAGGTTAAATTTCGGGTAAATTTTTCGGAACTTAGTAGTTGTATATTCGAAACGGTAATGAAACTTAGTCGATTGAAAGTTTAGATTTGGTAACTAACACACATACGATAAGCTAATATAACATAGATATATTAATTAGTCAGATAACAAACATAAATTTATGGGAATCCTAGGCGACATGACAAAAAAAAAATACTCTACCACTTGAAGAGTAGAAGATGTCGCACATAGGAAATATACTGATCAAACATTATAGTCATCCAAATTATCTTAACTAAAATATAATTAAATAAAGGACGCTGCACTCTCCGTCCCAGTATCTTCACTCGGATCACTCTCAAGAGAGCTCTCCCTAGGCGAGTTGAAGAACCAACCCTAGCCACCACTCCACAAGAGACAAAGTGAAATAAGAAGGATGAAAGGCGGGTCGGAACGCTGCGGGTACAGGCATGAGACCAGGGGGTGTCCGAATAACCAACGTCAAGGCCGATCCAATGTAAGTGGACCGAAGCATCGGTAGTGACGGATGAGATATCCAGACGGACACTTCTCCTACAAAAGTGGACGTCCCACGAGATACATCATGCTCCCAGTAGCCCAATTCAATCGGACAGTTGATTTCCAAGAGGGTCTCTCGAGCCGCCATCTATTGTATCGCGTAATAGATATATACATAGACAGATAAATACAACACAAAACAGAGGAGTGAGATATAGCAAAGTTTGGTAGAAGTAGAGTCAGGATATTTAGATTTTTAAACAAAAAATCTACAATAGCTTACAATTGATATTCTCACTCGTAACATCACACAACATGTACACTTAAGGATACCATAATGCATGAGACTCCAAAAAAAAAACGACATCATCGCTAGCGACTCCTTCTATTAAGAGGTGACCGGGAGTCATACTTCGTTCGTACAAGTCTATGTACCTCAGTACTCTCCACCGATCCAGAATATACTTTAGAGACGTGTCGAGGTAACCGAGCTTTTTCAGTGAGTAGCCCGACATCGGGGAGCTACCACCGAGTCCCCTAGGCATCTCACACTCTGGTTAAAGCCCCCAAAGGCCGAAACCCACTCCCTAGAGTATAACGTTATTGTGCCAACGCACTACTTTTACCTTTTATTCCTCCTTAATAGAAGTTTTCGAAAATACTATTTTCAAAACATGCAATCTCAAGGTGCTTTAGTAATTTTAAGCATAGTTTATCACAAGGATTCAACCGGGTTTACATTCCATCCATACAACTAGGCTCAAACAACATTTTGCAAAAGATTACTAATTACACCACCTTGTCAAATCCTTTACCACAGATTTTAGTTTAATTCTCAAAAAACAAGGCAATTATCATGGTATTCATATAATACTCCTAATAGGGAGAATACACCTTTAAAAGTCATATATTCAATTTCCACATTTTCTATATTCATCTTTTGGCACTTAGGCCTTTATTATCTTCTATTATTAATACCATTGTTTGAAATTTACTTTAGTCCTTCTTGACATATTATCATTTAAACCATATCCAAAAATTATAGGAATTTATAAATAAGTTCAAAACAATCATTTAGCCTTGAAAACACCATTAACATCTTAAAAAATGATTTATTTGGTATTAAAAGCTCATAAATTTCGAATATTCAAAAGTTGAAGGAAAAGTGGTTTTTCCTTTGTTTCAGTGACTCTTCAGCATGCTGTCCTTTTTTTAAAAGAGGTAAAATAAATATTAAACGATTTTATTTGGTCCCCAATTAATTTATACCGTTACTTCACAGTGTTAGGGTCAAAATAGAGTTTTTTCCAGAATTTTTAAAAATACTTAAGATGATCAGAAAAATCCTTCTTTCAAACCGTACAGGATTTGGCAGTAGCTAGTCTAAAAAAATATAATAAATTCATACGTGCCCAGAAAAATATGAATTTTTGATATGATATGGTATACATATTAACACACAACATATAAACTTTTCAAGAATTATTGAGTAGTAATACAGTGCGAAATATTTTCTTAAGGTTACAACTTTTTCCAGCAAAACAGAAAACTACAGTAACAGGATCTTCATCTTCAACGATTTTTATAAAATCACTCAGTTACTAAAAATTTATGAAACTAACCCAGAAATGACCCACTTTGAGTCTAGTTTTTCATAAAAAATTTCCTAAGTTAAATCTGTTTTCCAAGTGGTGCAGAAAAACCAAAACGTTCTGACTGTTCCAGAAATGACCTTGGGTCACTCAAAAATCCATATAAATCAAATATAAGATCAAAAATTACAAATGATACCAATCTGGAAATCTAACACACAGATCCATCATCATACAAATTTTCGTACGCATCTAAACAGAATAAGAGCTTTAACGGTACGCACAAAGTAACTCCAGTAGCATAAACTCACTAGACAGAATAGAGCAATAATGTTTCAAGAATCAAAATAAGATCTTAACATCATCCAAAAATTATGAAACTTTACCAGTAGTTAAAACACATCTTAAAATGATTTTTAAGCATGGAGCTGAATTATCCAATGATCAATTCCCAAAATATGGGCTCTAAATCAACAGGCATAAGACAGAACCAGCTTTGAAGGTTAATGAATGAAGAGGGTCTAGGGCCAACCCTCACCCAAATACCCAACTAAATTCTACACTAAGCTATTCTCACTTCCCCTTACCAAGGTTATCTTCAAGGATTAAAGGGGTTGATGAAGGGTAGAGCTTCCAAAGTTATCACTACAAGCAACACCAATTTTGGACTTAAGAAAATTTTAGAGAGAAAGGAGAAGAGAGGCTTGTGTTTTTTGGTGTGTTTGGAAGTGAAGTAGAGTCCCCTATTTATAGAGGAAGTGGGCTGAGATTTTTGAGGGGTCTTGGAGTGTTTGGAGAGCTTTGTTGAATAGTTGAGGGGTACATGAAGGCATGGTGTGAATAGTTGGAGTGGTTGAGGCAAATCAAGTTCCCTATGTCTAGGGTATGGTTTGACCACATGGAGAGTATGGAGTGTTAGAGGGATTTGTCTTTTATTGATTAATACTCTAGAATGTAAATATGTTTTGGAATAACTGGTATATTTCGATCGTTACGCGTGCACTATAAAATTAAAAACGTAACGAAAAAAATTCTAGAATTAAAAATATATCGTTCTCCAATATTTTCTAATCATATAATCGGAATCGAAATATTTTTCTAGCGGAATAATTTCCTATTTAGTAATTAATTAGCAAAATTGAGAGTGTTACAAGTAGAATACACGAACGAGGTTGGGATAGACTTTTTCTTGAATACTGAGAAAAGGCACAAGATTGGCTGATTCAAGCCAAGAGACAAAGGAAAAACCTTGAGAATGAAACCAAGGCATGTTAACCCACCGTGGGTCAACAATTTTCCTGTTAGAAAATCCAGACTGGAATTTTGTAATCTGTGAGGTGTTGGAGAACCATCGCTAGAAGTCGGGAGTAAAACCAGTGGTGGCGAGAGGAACGGAGGAGGAAGAGGAACCACTTCGTGGCCCACGAGATATGGAAGGTGGCTTGTTGACAGCGGTACGTTTGAAACAGGGTCGTTTGTGGGTTGGTGATGGTGGAGATTGACCAGCAGGAGGAGAGGATGGTGGTGAAGAGGCCATTTTGTGATTTTTGGAGTGAGAGAAAAAAATAATTGAAGTGGGAATAGAAGTATGTTGAACAAGAGATGAAAAAGAGAAGTAGTGTGATTTGGGAGTTAAAAAGGGTTATCCTTATATGCGCAAAAATGCCCATATTCGAATATGTATTCGAATATTAGATGCAATATTTGAATATGTATTCGAATATTTGATGGAATATTCGAATATGGATTAAGTTATATTCGAATATTTGATTGACATATTCGAATATCTATTCAAATATAAGCGTGCTGTAGTGATCTATTCGAATAACATATTCGAATATATGAAATCTGTAATTTAACTCTTGTAATTTTGAAGACATGTATACTCATTTTGTATTCGAATATATATTCGAATATATAACCACAGAAGGGTCATATTCGAATATAGTATTCGAATATTGAAGTGAAGCTCATAGTTTTTGTGATAAGAATGAGATCCTGATTTCTTTTTTCATTAGACCTGCAAAACAAAAAGAAAAGGCTCCGACGCCCAAGTCAGTAATAGATCAATAAATAATTATAAAGCAGTTTAAATAACATAGTATTGATCGAGTATGCCTAGCTCTCTTCTTATAAAATAGAAATTTTCGGTTGGAAGAGGCTTAGTGAAGATATCAGCTAGCTGTTTAGATGTATCAATGAACTCAAGTACACAGTCACCTTTTTGAACATGATCTCTAATGAAGTGATGTCTAATTTCAATATGTTTGGTTCTTGAGTGCATAATAGGGTTTTTCGTGAGATTTATGGCACTAGTGTTATCACATTTTAGTGGAATATTATACAAATGAATACCATAGTCCTTAAGTTGTTGTTTTAACCAGAGAATTTGTGCACAACAACTTCCTACCGCTACATATTCAGCTTCAGCAGTGGATAATGTCACACTAACTTGTTTCTTACTGTGCCATGAAATTAATGAATTTCCAAGAAGATGACATGTGCCGCTAGTACTTTTTCCATCTAACTTACATCCAGCAAAATCGGAATCAGAATATCCAATTAAAGAGTAGGATGCACCTTTAGGATACCATAAGTCCATGGTACAGGTGCCAATCAAATATCTCATAACTCTTTTTACAGCACTAAGATGTGATTCTTTAGGGCATGCCTGATATCTAGCGCACATACATACACTAAACATTATATCAGGTCTGCTTGCAGTTAAATAAAGCAAGGATCCTATCATACCTCGATATTTTGACACATCAACGGGTTTACCCTTTTCATCTTTGTCAAGATAGCATGATGTACCCATAGGAGTACTTATTTCTTTAGCATTGTCCATGCCAAATTTCTTGAGCAATTCTTTGCAATATTTTGTTTGTGACACAAAAGTTCCTTGTTTTGTTTGTTTAATTTGAATCCAAGGAAAAATGTAAGTTCTCCCATCATGGACATTTCAAATTCTCCCTGCATGCTTGTAGCAAACTCTTTATAGAGATTTTTGTTAGTAGCACCAAAAATTATATCATCGACATAAATTTGTACAAGTAGTATGTCATTATGCCTCTGTTTTATGAACAACGTGTTATCTACTTTGCCTCTTATTGTTCAAGAGAAATTTACTTAGTCTTTCGTACCAAGCTCTAAGGGTTTGCTTTAGTCCATATAAGGCTTTCTTGAGTTTGTAAACATGACCTGGAAGTTCAGCGTTTTCAAACCCAGGAGGTTGTTCAACATAAACTTCTTCTTGTATATAGCCATTCAAGAAAGCACTTTTGACATCCATTTGATAAAGTTTAAAATCCATGATACAAGCAAAGGCAAGTAGGAGTCTAATGGCTTCAAGTCTAGCTACGGGAGCATATGTTTCTTCATAATCAATACCTTCCTCTTGATTATACCCTTTTGCTACCAGTCTAGCTTTGTTTCGAGTTATTATGCCAGTTTCATCTAGTTTGTTTCTAAAGACCCACTTAGTGCCTATTATTGGATGATCATTAGGCCTAGGGACTAGATTCCACACTTGATTTCTTTCAAATTGGTTTAGCTCTTCTTGCATAGCTATCCCCCAATATTCATCACTAATTGCTTCATCTACGGTTTTAGGTTCAATTTGAGATACAAAAGCCATAAAGTTACATGCATTATTAAGAAAGTGTCTAGTGGTCACCCCCTTTGAAATATCACCAATAATGTTATCAATTGGATGATGTTTTGCAGCTCTCCATTCTTTGGGTAGTTCATTTTGTGTCTCGGTTGGTATGTGAGTTAGAATTTCTGGCATGTTCTTTTCGTTTTCTTCTATTCTTCTTTCTTCATGAATGCTTATGTCTTTAAGAGTTCCTCATCTTCATCAAGAAGATCATCTTCATCATGGTTGACCATGAGGCATAGGTTGGCTATTTCGCTCTCCGATTCATCAGATGATTCAGTGTCATTATCATCCCAAGCTATGTATGCTCTTCTGCTCTTCTTTTCTTTGACGAATCTTTTCTCCTGTGTTTCATTCTTATTTTTATTATATTCATGGGACATTCCATCTTCATATGTCCAGTTTTTCCACACTCATAACAAGTTGGACCTTGATTTGATCCTTCTGCCTTGTTGAATGTTTTCCTTGGTGTGAAATTTGATGGTCTTCTTGATGATTCTCTTTTCTTGAAGAATTTATTGAATCTTTTGGCGAAGAAAATTACAGTCTCATCATCCATGTTGGTTGGATCAAGGTTGCTTTCATCTTCTTCTATCTCTTGAGGTGGAGGAGTGGTTGCTTTGAAGGCAATGCCTTTCTTTTTCTTGTCAACTCCCTCAAGTTGATCCAACCGACTCAACTCAAGTTCATGCTCTTCTAGCTTGCCAAACAATGTTGCTAATGACATTGTGCGTGGATCCCTTGTTTCGCTAATCACTACAAGAAAACTGCACGTTTGCGACAATTGTTTTTCGGCGGTTGCCTCCAAGCGTCAAAAAATTCTAAATTTTGGGTTGTTTATTTGGCGGTTCCCTGCATCGTCAGAAATTACTTGCATTTTGCGGTGGTTATCTTTTGTTTTTTGGCGGTTAGCGCGCGCCAGTAAACATCTTTTAAAAAACTTAAAGTTTTGGTTTCTTATATGGCGGCCCATGACCGTCAAAAAAACTCTTTTAGCTATTACGTGAAGAAAAAAAGCGCTCCAATCTATTTTCCATTCTCTCGCTCTAAAAAAATAAAGAAAAGAAAGAGTGCCTCCAAGAAAAGGAAAAGACGCACTCTTAAGAAACTGCTCCCTCACGCTGTGTACATACCCAAGTCTGCGTTTTTCCTTCGTTGTGCTTCTTCCACCTTGGTGCCTCTTCCACCGCGCTCTGGTCATCGTCCACCGCCGCACTGGTGGTAAACTTTAGGCACGCTCTCTGCTGCGCCCGTTCGTTGCTCCACCGTCTTAGCTCGTTGCTTTGTAATTATACTCAGGTACACAATCGGTCTTAAATTTGTGTTTTTAAGTTGTGAAATCAATTCTTCTGATATTCCTTGTTCTAAATTTTTGTGCTTTCTGTTTCGAAATCATGTTTTATCATCAGTGTATTTGGGGTTATGGGATTTTGGGGTTTTTTCGTTTTCTGGGTTCATAACCCCAATACCTAGTATTAGTTGCTTATTTCTCTTGTTATGAATGTTAATTTATTAGATTTTTTCAACTTCTTCAGCCTTTGCTACACTCTTACAGCTCTCCTCTTCCATGTGTGAAGTGTTGAAGCATTAACTCTGCGGGTCTTCTAGGTGAGTAGCATGGTTGAACCAAAATTTGTGTCCTATTTTTATGTTATTTTCAATTAAAATTTTCACCAAACTATTTTATGGATGCACTTTATGGTTTGACATGCACATAAGCCTCTTTGTTCAACCACTTTCACACTCATCCAGAATTTATTCAAATTGATACTTGTTTAGAATTATAGGTTTTTGAGTTTTGGTGCAATAGTATAATAATGTTGATTGAATCCTCTATGTAGAATCTTACGATTTATTGGAACTTGCATGGTCTAGAAGGCCAATGTGTTTCTACAAATTCGTTTTAAATTAAATGCATTGCAAGTGGCATAGTTTCTTTTTGGGATAACTTCAAATGTCTATACTCCATACTTTTAATCTGCTGTGTTTGTGCTAAAGAACACGTTGGAAGCTAGATAATGAGACAACTAAAATTTTTCCCCCAATAAGAAATGGTATCTAAGGAGTAGAGTTGACTTTGATTATATTATGATTTCTTTCTTTATTTGTTTATGTTCTGACCACATTATTTGTTTCATAACCTCAATGAATACCTTGATGAAGGATGGCCTTGGTTTTGCTTTTTGATGGGATCATTAAACATTTGCAGGCATATGAAATTAAGTCTATATCCACCCCAAGGATCATAACTAATTACTAAATACACTTAGTCTTAATTTTATTTTGAAGAAATTGAAATACAAAGGACTATAATAGTTATCACATTGTTTTAGTCATGTATAAATTTTGAGATTTCCTATGATCTTCATGATTAATCAATTGTAACTTGCATGGTATATTATCTAATAAATTAATCAATTCTACATTCCATGTATATTATATTATTTTCATAAAAGCTTCAGCTTGTCCTTGGAACTAAACTTGTTAATGGAAATCTGAGAAGTCATTTGATGGAGACTTATATAATGAAAATCCATGATTGAAACAAATATGAGTTGAGTTGATTCTAAAACTAGGATTTGGTATCAGAGTATGGTAATTTTTTAGTGCCTATAGGTTGCTACTAATTTACATTTGCAAAACTATTTCACTATTTCTTCCTTTCTAAATTAATATATCCATTTTACTTTGGGTTCTTATTTCTCCCACTGTTGGAAAATGTTTTTTCATTGAGATTAGAAATTGGTATCTATGAACGATATACTTTTGATTATGCATATCTTTAAAGGATCCTAACTTTGTAAAACTTAATGTGCTCTGTTTAGATTTGAACCTTCTTCACTGTATAGATTTGATCAGGCTATAGTTTCTTTGTTTTGTTTTTATTTTCGGCATATTGGTGCTGCTTGCTTATTCTGTTCCAGCATGTTTTCGCTTTCCGTTGCATAGCTGGATTGTTTTGTACTTTATTTTTCAGCACGTCTGGTGCTTTGAGTAATTCAATTTTGGCTATTTAAAAACAGAATGTGCATTAGTAATGAACGGTTAGTGATAATTAGTATTTCATTTTGCCTATTTAAAAAAAATGTATGTAGGGATCAGCATATGGTAAATTTTTAGTGCCTATAAGTTGCTACTAATTTACATTTGCAAGATTCTTTCACTATTTTTTCCTTTCTAAATTGATAATATCCATTTTTAATTGTGACATGTTGTTGCTGTTTCACTTTGTGCACTTTTGCTTTTGGATGTGTTGTATTTTTTTCACTTTTTCTGGTTGCTTTTGAAGAGTCATCCTTATGCATCTCTTAGATATAAACTAATAGTGACTTATCCTTTCTTCATTGTAATTTTTGGAATTAGATACCTTATGGTAGTTTAATAAAAAAATGTTATTATTAAGTGGTTTAATGATCATAAATCTTGCTGCAGTGTTTGGACTTTGAGATACCTTCAAGGTTATGTAACTTGTTTTTGGATAGGTGCTGTCATAGGATTTGGCAGCTTTTTTTTTTCTGTAGCTGTGTGTTATGTTTTCTGCGGATGTGCTCTGTTCACTGTTTTTAGTCTTTTGTTGTTTTACTCTTTGATGCACTCCTGATGCTTTTAATTTAATTTACTTTTGGTTAATCTTAAAAAAAAACTTTGAGATACCTTATGGTAGATTTAGATACCTTTTCTTCCCAAAAAAAAAGAAAAACTTTGATTATAGAGCATGGCACCTTTTAAAAGCCTTGGAATTCTAGAATTCCCAAGCAGGATTTTAGTGGTTGGGATAAAATTATCAATCGGAATAATTGAATGTTCTTCAAAGTTTTAATTTTTTCCAAGTAGCTTTTTTTGTGAAATGAAGGCGCCATTATTGACCCTTTCATGATAGGAATGGATCCCTCTGCCTTTTTATTTTGAGTTTATCACTTTTGTTTGGGCACCCATAGCTTGAAGCTTTCTAATTCTTCCATTTGTTAGATGCATATTCCTAAGCCAAAGCCAAGTTTGTATTGTTGTCAGATGATTAAGATGACACATAGAAGAATTCTAGATTTTCTTATATAATGCAATCTATTTCTAGTGTTTCTTTTTACTGATTTTTTTTTCTGGACTGTTGAAGCATTTTGTTAGATGCATATTCCTAAGCCAAAGCCAAGTTTGTATTGTTGTCAGATGATTAAGATGACAAATAGAAAAATTCTAGATTTTCTTATATAATGCAATCTATTTCTAGTGTTTTTTTTCTTTACTGATTTTTTCTGGACTGTTGAAGCATTTTATAAGATTTGATATGCAATATTCCTAGTGTTTTCTTTGCAAATATTTGAGACCTGAGTTTAGACATTAACACTAACAGGGAAAATTTTAACTTGAGTTTTAGTCTGAAACTATCTATGCAGTCAATTATGAGGAATTATTTTTTTACTTTTGCAATTTCACTTTTCCTTAATACTTAAATTTATACCTGTTTTGATTTGTGCATAAAATTGTTTGTCAATTTTTGCAGATTCATTATCCAGGCTTTTGTCTAGGTGAATTCTAGGAAACACACCGAAGACAAGATTTCCCTTGAGTAGTCCAAGAGATCGAAATTTGCATAGGAGCAATGAAAAGCGCACTAAAAGAAACCTCTTTCACTTAAAGCCTCTTTTGGGATACATTAGGCCTTATTTTGATATTTAAGGCTTTTATTTTGGGTTTTATTAGGCCTTATTTTGATGTTTTTAGAGACCTCTTTCACTTGAGCCTTTTTTTTTTGGGATATATTAGGCCTAATTTTGATATTTAAGGCTTTATTTTGGATTTATTATGCCTTACTTTGATGCTTTTATTGTGACGTAACATACTTTGACATTGATATACATTGGATGATTTAGGCCTTCTGTTAGATATGCTAATTTTGTGAATCATTTGGAAGTTAATTTGAATATGAAATTATTTTGTGTTAAATGAAATAGTATTGATATTAATTGATATATAGACGCAAAATGAAATATCTTTATTGTTACATCTCAAGAATTAAAAAATTAATTAACATATTTAAAATTTGAAAAAAGGATACACGGACAAAAGGCCAATAGTGGCGGTTCCAAAAGCGCTAGAAAACGTCACATTCACCCACGGTTACAAGACGTCAACTGCCAGTAAATGACAAAGAAAATAATATTTTTAAATTGTGTTTGCCGACAGCCTATAACCGTCACTAAATAATAATCAACCGCACAAAACATTTTCTGATGGTTGTACCAGCGGTTATCTTGTAACCGTCGGAAAATGCTTTGCGACCCTAGTGATAACGACAGTTCGCCAACCGTCAAAAATCTAATTTACTGTCGGTTGTAACTGCCAGTAAACATCAAAATAACTGCCAGTAAAATATCTATTTCCTGTAGTGAATGGTTGTCAATCCCTGCTAAGACATCTTAAAACTTTGTTAATAGGATGTTCATTTGAATAATCTTTTCCCAAGGCATGTAGTTGATTAATAAGATATGTAAAACGTTTTTGCATATCTTGGATGTTTTCACTTGGATTCATTTGAAACATTTCAAATTCTCTTGCATTTATCTTTGATCTCTTTACCTCATCAGTTCCTTCATGTGTTACTTTTAACACATCCCACATTTCTTTAGTAGTTTTACAATTAGAAATTCTAGAAAATTCATCATTACCTAGTGCAGAGATAATTATTGAGCAAGTCTCTTTTCTTCGAGAGACCACTCTTTTCTAGGTTTCTCAACTACCTTACCATCAACAGTGTGCATAGGAATGAGTGAACCTTCCTCTATAGCATCCCATACGGCGACATCAATACCTTCTACCCAAGGCATTTTAATTTTCCAAAAAGAGTAGTTGTCTCCATTAAAGAATGGAGGTATATTTGTGGAGGCACCTTCCTAGATAGACATGTTTTGAAAAGAGGCCATTTCCTTGAAGCTGTGAAGCTCTTTAAACAAGGACCGAGCTCTGATACCACTTGTTAATCAAGTGGCCTCTATGCTCAAGAGGGGGGGGATGAATTGAGCTTAAAAATTTTTCCAAAAATTTGTTTAAAATTATAACACAACTTGAACAAGATATATTAGTTGATGTATGAAATTGAAATATAATAAAAATCTGAAATGAAGATCAAATAAACTTAAACAAATATGAGTTTTAGGGATAGAGAGAATAACACCGAGTTTTATACTAGTTCAGTCACACACTGTAACACTCTCAATTTTGCTAATTAATTACTAAATAGGAAATTATTCCGCTAGAAAAATATTTCGATTCCGATTATATGATTAGAAAAAAATTGGAGAACGATATATTTTTAATTCTAGAATTTTTCGTTACGTTTTTAATTTTATAGTGCACGCGTAACGATCGAAATATACCAGTTATTCCAAACATATTTAAATTGTAGAGTATTAATCAATAAAAGACAAATCCCTCTAACACTCCATACTCTCCATGTGGCCAAACCATACCCTAGACATAGGGAACTTGATTTGCCTCAACCACTCCAACTATTCACACCATGCCTTCATGTACCCCTCAACTATTCAACAAAGCTCTCCAAACACTCCAAGACCCCTCAAAAATCTCAGCCCACTTCCTCTATAAATAGGGGACTCTACTTCACTTCCAAACACATCAAAAAGCACAAGCCTCTCTTCTCCTTTCTCTCTAAAATTTTCTTGAGTCCAAAATTGGTGTTGCTTGTAGTGATAACTTTGGAAGCTCTACCCTTCATCAACCCCTTTAATCCTTGAAGATAACCTTGGTAAGGGGAAGTGAGAATAGCTTAGTGTAGAATTTAGTTGGGTATTTGGGTGAGGGTTGGCCCTAGACCCTCTTCATTCATTAACTTTCAAGGCTGGTTCTGTCTTATGCCTGTTGATTTAGAGCCCATATTTTGAGAATTGATCATTGGATAATTCAGCTCCATGCTTAAAAATCATTTTAAGATGTGTTTTAACTACTGGTAAAGTTTCATAATTTTTGGATGATGTTAAGATCTTATTTTGATTCTTGAAACATTATTGCTCTATTCTGTCTAGTGAGTTTATGCTACTGGAGTTACTATGTGCGTACCGTTAAAGCTCTTATTCTGTTTAGATGCGTACGAAAATTTGTACGATGATGGATCTGTGTGTTAGCTTTCCAGATTGGTATCATTTGTAATTTTTGATCTTGTATTTGATTTTATATGGATTTTTGAGTGACCCAAGGTCATTTCTGGAACAGTCAGAACGTTTTGGTTTTTCTGCACCACTTGGGAAACAGATTTAACTTAGGAAAATTTTTATGAAAAACTAGACTCAAAGTGGGTCATTTCTGGGTTAGTTTCATAAAGTTTTAGTGACTGAGTGATTTTATAAAAATCGTTGAAGATGAAGATCCTGTTACTGTAGTTTTCTGTTTTGCTGGAAAAAGTTGTAACCTTGAGAAAATATTTCGCACTGTATTACTACTCAATAATTCTTGAAAAGTTTATATGTTGTGTGTTAATATGTATACTATATCATATCAAAAATTCATATTTTTCTGGGCACCTATGAATTTATTATATTTTTTAGACTAGCTACTGCCAGATCCTGTACGGTTTGAAAGAAGGATTTTTCTGATCATCTTAAGTATTTTTAAAAATTCTGGAAAAATTCTATTTTTGACCCTAACACTATGAAGTAATTGTATAAATTAATTGGGGATTAAATAAAATCGTTTAATATTTATTTTACCTCTTTTAAAGAAAGAACAACATGCTGAAGAGTCACTGAAACAAAGGAAAAACCACTTTTCCTTCAACTTTTGAACATTCGAAATTTATGAGCTTTTAATACCAAATAAATCATTTTTTTTAAGATGTTAATGGTGTTTTCAAGGTTAAATGATTGTTTTGGATTTATTTATAAATTCCTATAATTTTTGGATATGGTTTAAATGATAATATGTCAAGAAGGACTAAAGTAAATTTCAAACAATGGTATAAATAGTAGAAGTTAATAAAGGCCTAGTGCCAAAAGATGAATATAGAAAATGTGGAAATTGAATATATGACTTTTAAAGGTGTATTCTCCCTATTAAAAGTATTATATGAATACCATGATAATTGCCTTGTTTTTTTAAACTAAAATCTGTGGTAGAGGATTTGACAAGGTGGTGTAATTAGGAATCTTTTGCAAAATGTTGTTTGAGCCTAGTTGTATGGATGGAATGTGAACCCGGTTGAATCCTTGTGATAAACTATGCTTAAAATTACTAAAGCACCTTGAGATTGCATGTTTTGAAAATAGTATTTCCGAAAACTTCTATTAAGGAGGAATAAAAGGTAAAAGTGGTGCGTTGGCACAATAACGTTATACTCTAGGGGATGGGTTTCGGCCTTTGGGGGCTTTAACCAGAGTGTGAGATGCCTAGGGGACTCGGTGGTAGCTCCCCGATGTCGGGCTACTCATTGAAAAAGCTCGGTTACCTCGACACGTCTCTAAAGTATATTCTGGATCGGTGGAGAGTACCAATGTACATGGACTTGTACGAACGAAGTATGACTCCCAATCACCTCTTAATAGAAAGAGTCGCTAGCGATGATGTCGTTTTTTTGGAGTCTCATGCATTATGGTATCCTTAAGCGTACATGTTGTGTGATGTTACAAGTGAGAATATCAATTGTAAGCTATTGTAGATTTTCTGTTTAAAAATCTAAATATCCTGACTCTACTTCTACCAAACTTTGCTATATCTCACTCCTCTGTTTTGTGTTGTATTTATCTGTCTATGTATATATCTATTACGCGAGACAATAGATGGTGGCTCGAGAGACCCTCTTGGGAATCAACTGTCCGATTGAATTGGGCTACTGGGAGCATGATGTATCTCGTGGGACGTCCACTTTTGTAGGAGAAGTGTCCTTCTAGATATCTCATCCGTCACTACCGATGCTTCGGTCCACTTACATTGGATCGGCCTTGACGTTGGTTATTCAGACACCCCCTGGTCTCATGCCTGTACCCGCAGCGTTCCGACCCGCCTTTCAACCTTCTTATTTCACTCCGTCTCTTGGGGAGCAGTACTCTGGTGGCCAGGGTTGGTTTTTCAACTCGCCTAGGGAGAGCTCTCTTGAGAGTGATCCGAGTGAAGATACTGGGACGGAGAGTGCAGCGTCCTTTATTTAGTTATATTTTAGTTAAGATAATTTGGATGACTATAATGATTGATAAGTACATTTCCTATGTGCGACATCTTCTACTCTTCAAGTGGTAGAGTATTTTTTTGTCATGTCGCCTAGGATTCCCAGAAATTTATGTTTGTTATCTGACTAATTAATATATCTATGTTATATTAGCTTATCGCATGTGTGTTAGTTACCAAATCTAAACCTTCATTCGACTAAGTTCATTACCGTTTCGAATATACGACTACTAAGTTCCGAAAAATTTACCCGAAATTTAACCTCTCGATACGAGTATGATGATTTAGCCTTAATAACGTTAATTGAATAGCTAATTCCGCTTAGTATAAATTGGGGCATTACACACACCACTTGTGACCTATGTCCAATCTACGAATCTCCGCCACGCGAGATTTCTTATATTACTTTTCAACAATTACACACTAAGAGCACCTTTCTCAATTGGATACCCCACCAATTTTAAAGGCATCAATCTAGGGATAACTCACCCTAAGAACACTTTGAAGGATGCCCCACCCTCAAACAATTTAGAAGGATACCACACCTTCACACAAAATTAGCTCACCACAATTGAAACTCTCAAAAGAGTAAATGATACAACTTGAAGCTCTAATATATCTGATTTAAGTCTCTTTGTTTTGATGAAAGAAACAGTATAAGTAAAAAACAAAGTAAGCCTTAGGCAAAAGCACAAGACTCTTGATTTAGAGAGATTGATGATAGGAAGTAATTTCAATACAGTGTTAAGCTCACAAAGGTATGTTATATTCTAAGTCAGAAGCTCTTTATATAGATGGCAGAAACAGCAGTCAGAAGCTGCGCATATTTTACTTTCATATTCGAATATGCTATTCGAATATAGCACTTTCATATATATTCGAATATGGCACTATCATATTCGAATATGTATTCGAATATAGTGTTTCTGCGTTTAAAAAATGATTTCTGTAGGCTTCATATTCGAATATATATTCGAATATGGAGGTTCCATATTAGAATATGTATTCGAATGTAATAGTTCTGGAAGGTGACAAGGCCTAGGTTTCTTGTTATATTCGAATATGTATTCGAATATGGCAAGCCATATTCGAATACACAGTTTCTGAAAAGTGACCAGGCCAATATAATATGTCATATTCGAATTGGCAAGCCATATTTGAATATATATTCGAATATACTGGCCAGGAATTTCAAATTTTATTTCCAGAACCTTGATATTCGAATATACACCCAATTTTGATTTTTTTAAGTAAAAATCAATTTTTAGATATTTTCTTTGAGGGTCTTTTCCTTTGAAAATGACTTTATCTTTGACTCTTAATATTTTTCTAAAATTCCTTTTTAGAAAAATGTTTGTTTCAATTCCAAAGAGCCTTAATCAAACATACATTCATAATTTAACAACCTAAATACCCTTTGTTGTTGCAGATCTGTTTACTGTGCTTATTCGCGTGATTTATCCTTTTGATTCTTGGTTTGTTGTGGAATCATCGAAACTCCAAACGTAGAGCATTTGCATTTACAATATTTTAAATTTATTAAATTATTTGATTTTTTTTTTCAACAATATATTGTTCACCATGAAGTTTCTAGCTTAATTTACACTATTTTTTTATATTTTTAAAATATCAACAATTGATTTTAGAAATCGTGTACTATACACTTGAAAAATAGTGTGTGTTTTACTAAAAAAATAAAAACGCATATTTTTAATTTATTAAATTATTTAATTTTTTTAACAACAATGTATTGTTTACCATGAAGTTTCTAGCTTAATTTGCACAATTTTTAAAATTTTTAAAACTGCAACATTTATTTGAAGATATTGTGTACTATAGACTTGAAATATAGGGTATTTTTTTCTTTAAAAATGAAAACGCATATTTTAAATTTATTAAATTATTTGATTTTTTTACAACAATGTATTGTTCACCATGAAGTTTCTAGCTTAATTTACACTATTTTTTTATATTTTTAAAATATCAACATTTGTTTCTAGAAATCGTGTACTCTACACTTGAAAAATTGGGTGCTTTTTACAAAAAAAAAAATGAAAACGCATATTTTAAATTTATTAAAATTATATGATTTTTTTGACAACAATGTATTGTTCACCATGAATTTTCTAGCTTAATTTACAAAATTTTTTATATTTTTAACATATCAACATTTGTTTCTAGAAATCGTGTACTATAGACTTGAAATATAGGGGGTTTTTTACAAAAAAAAAAAATGAAAACGCATATTTTCAATTTATTAAAATTATATGATTTTTTTGACAACAATGTATTGTTCACCATGAATTTTCTAGCTTAATTTACACAATTTTTTATATTTTTAAAATTGCAACATTTGTTTGTAGAAATCGTGTACTATAGACTTGAAATATAGGGGGTTTTTTTACTTTAAAAATAAAAATGCATATTTTAAATTTATTAAATTATTAGATTTACTTGACAACAATGTATTGTTAACCATAAAGTTTCTAGCTTAATTTACACTAATTTTTTATATTTTTAAAATATCAACATTTTTTCTAGAAATCGTGTACTATACACTTGAAAAATAGTGTTTTTTACTAAAAAAATGAAAACGCATATTTTTAATTTATTAAATTATTTGATTTTTTTAACAACTATATATTGTTTACCATGAAGTTTCTAGCTTAATTTGCACAGTTTTTAATATTTTTCAAATTACAACATTTGTTTGAGGAAATCGTGTACTATAGACTTGAAATATAGGATGTTTTTTACTTTAAAAATTAAAACGCATATTATATATTTATTATATTATTTGATTTTTAGAAAACAATGTATTATTCACCATGAATTTTCTTACTTAATTTATACTATTTTTTTTTATATTTTTAAATCAACATTTAATTCTAGAATTCGTGTACTATACACTTGAAAAAAAGTGTATTTTTTACTAAAAAAATGAAAACGCATATTTAAAATTTATTAAATTATTTAATTTTTTTAAATCAATGTATTGTTGACCATGAAGTGTCTAGCTTAATCTGCACAGTTTTTTATATTTTTAAAATTGCAACATTTGTTTGTAGAAAATGTGTACTATAGACTTTAAATATAGGGTGTTTTTTACTTTAAAAATGAAAACGCATATTTTAAATTTATTTAATTATTTGATTTTTTTGACAATAATGTATTTTTCATCATGAAGTTTCTAGTTTAGTTTACACTATTTTTTTATATTTTTAAATTATCAACATTTGTTTCTAGAAATCTTGTACTATAAACTTGAAAAACAGTGTGTTTTTTACTTTAAAAATGAAAATGCATATTTTAATTTATTAAATTATTTAATTTTTTTAACAACAATGTATTGTTTACCAAGATGTTTCTAGATTAATTTGCACAATTTTTTTCATTTTTAAAACTGCAACATTTATTTAAAGAAATTGTGTAGACTTGAAATATAGGGTGTTTTTAACTTTAAAAATGAAAATCCATATTTTAAATTTATTAAATTATTTGATTTTTTGACAACAATGTATTGTTCACCATGAAGTTTCTAGCTTAATTTACACTATTTTTTTTTATTTTTAAAATATCAACATTTGTTTCTAGAAATCGTGTACTATACACTTGAAAAATTGGGTGTTTTTACTAATAAAATGAAAACACATATTTTTAATTTATTAAATTCTTTTATTTTGTTAACAACTATATATTGTTGACCATGAAGTGTCTAGCTTAATTTGCACAGTTTTTTATATTTTTAAAATTGCAACATTTGTTTGTAGAAATTGTGTACTATAGACTTTAAATATAGGGTGTTTTTTACTTTAAAAATGAAAACGCATATTTTAAATTTATTTAATTAGTGGATTTTTTTGACAACAATATATTTTTTATCATGAAGTTTCTAGCTTAGTTTACACTATTTTTTTATATTTTTAAATTATCAACATTTGTTTCTAGAAATCTTGTACTATAAACTTGAAAAACAGTGTGTTTTTTACTTTAAAAATGAAAATGCATATTTTAATTTATTAAATTATTTAATTTTTTTAACAACAACGTATTGTTTACCAAAATGTTTCTAGATTAATTTGCACAATTTTTTATATTTTTAAAACTGCAACATTTATTTAAAGAAATTGTGTAGACTTGAAATATAGGGTGTTTTTAACTTTAAAAATGAAAATCCATATTTTAAATTTATTAAATTATTTGATTTTTTGACAACAATGTATTGTTCACCATGAAGTTTCTAGCTTAATTTACACTATTTTTTTTTATTTTTAAAATATCAACATTTGTTTCTAGAAATCGTGTACTATACACTTGAAAAATTGGGTGTTTTTACTAATAAAATGAAAACACATATTTTTAATTTATTAAATTCTTTTATTTTGTTAACAACTATATATTGTTGACCATGAAGTGTCTAGCTTAATTTGCACAGTTTTTTATATTTTTAAAATTGCAACATTTGTTTGTAGAAATTGTGTACTATAGACTTTAAATATAGGGTGTTTTTTACTTTAAAAATGAAAACGCATATTTTAAATTTATTTAATTAGTGGATTTTTTTGACAACAATATATTTTTTATCATGAAGTTTCTAGCTTAGTTTACACTATTTTTTTATATTTTTAAATTATCAACATTTGTTTCTAGAAATCTTGTACTATAAACTTGAAAAACAGTGTGTTTTTTACTTTAAAAATGAAAATGCATATTTTAATTTATTAAATTATTTAATTTTTTTAACAACAACGTATTGTTTACCAAGATGTTTCTAGATTAATTTGCACAATTTTTTATATTTTTAAAACTGCAACATTTATTTAAAGAAATTGTGTAGACTTGAAATATAGGGTGTTTTTTACTTTAAAAATGAAAACGCATATTTTAAATTTATTAAATTATTTGATTTTTTGACAACAATGTATTGTTCACCATGAAGTTTTTAGCTTAATTTACACTATTTTTTTTTATTTTTAAAATATCAACATTTGTTTCTTGAAATCGTGTACTATACACTTGAAAAATTGGGTGTTTTTACTAAAAAAATGAAAACACATATTTTTAATTTATTAATATATTTTATTTTGTTAACAACTATATATTGTTAACCATGAAGTGTCTAGCTTAATTTGCACAGTTTTTTATATTTTTAAAATTGCAACATTTATTTTTAGAAATCTGTACTACAGACTTTAAATATAGGGTGTTTTTTACTTTAAAAATGAAAACACATATTTTATATTTATTAAATTATTTGATTTTTTTGAAAACAATATATTGTTCACCAAGAAGTTTCTAGCTTAATTTACACTATATTTTTTTATTTTTAAAATATCAACATTTGTTTCAATATATCTTGTACTATAACTTGAAAAATTGGGTGTTTTTACTAATAAAATGAAAACACATATTTTTAATTTATTAAATTATTTTATTTTGTTAACAACTATATATTGTTGACCATGAAGTGTCTAGCTTAATTTGCTCAGTTTTTTATATTTTTAAAATTGCAACATTTATTTAAATTGTGTAGACTTGAAATATAGGGTGTTTTTAACTTTAAAAATGAAAACGCATTATTAAAATTTATTAAATTATTTGATTTTTTGACAACAATGTATTGTTCACCATGAAGTTTCTAGCTTAATTTACACTATTTTTTTTTTTTTTTAAAAATATCAACATTTGTTTCTTGAAATCGTGTACTATACACTTGAAAAATTGGGTGTTTTTACTAAAAAAATGAAAACACATATTTTTAATTTATTAATATATTTTATTTTGTTAACAACTATATATTGTTGACCATGAAGTGTCTAGCTTAATTTGCACAGTTTTTTATATTTTTAAAATTGCAACATTTGTTTGTAGAAATTGTGTACTATAGACTTGAAATATAGGGTGTTTTTAACTTTAAAAATGAAAACGCATATTTTAAATTTATTAAATTATTTGATTTTTTGACAACAACGTATTGTTCAGCATGAAGTTTCTAGCTTAATTTACACTATTTTTTTTATTTTTAAAATATCAACATTTGTTTCTAGAAATCGTGTACTATACACCTGAAAAATTTGGTGTTTTTACTAAAAAAATGAAAACACATATTTTTAATTTTTTAAATTATTTTATTTTGTTAACAACTATATATTGTTTACCATAGTGTCTAGCTTAATTTGCCCAGTTTTTTATATTTTTAAAATTGCAACATTTATTTTTAGAAATCTGTACTATATACTTTAAATATAAGGTGTTTTTTACTTTAAAAATTAAAACGCGTATTTTAGATTTATTAAATTATTTGGTTTTTTTGAAAACAATATATTATTCACCAAGAAGTTTCTAGCTTAATTTACACTATTTTTATATTTTTAAAATATCAACATTTGTTTCTAGAAATCGTGTACTATACACTTGAAAAGTACGGTGTTTTATAAAAACAACATGAGAACATATTTTAAATTTATTAAATTATTTTATTTTTTTAAAAACAATGTATTGTTCACCATAAATTTTCTAACTTAATTTACACAATTTTTTATATTTTTAAAATTGCAACATTTGTTTATAGAAATCGCGTACTATAGACTTGAAATATATGGTGTTTTTAACTTTAAAAATGAAAATGCATAAGTTAAAATTATTAAATTATTTAATGTTTTCTACAACAATGTATTGTTCACCATGAAGTTTCTAGCTTAATTTACACTATTTTTTTTATATTTTTAAAATATCAATATTTGTTTCTAGAAATCGAGTACTATACACTTGAAAAATAGGGTGTTTTTTACTTTAAAAATGAAAATGCATCTTTGTATTTTATCAAAATTGCAACATTTGTTTGTAGAAATCGTGTACTATATACTTGAAATATAGGGTTTTTTTTACTTTAAAAATGAAAACGCATATTTTAAATTTATTAAATTATTTTATTTTTTTGTTAACAATGTATTTTTCACCTTGAATTTTCTTACTTAATTTACACTATTTTTTTATATTTTTAAAATATCAACATTTGTTTCGAGAAATTGTGTACTATAAACTTGAAAAATAGTGTTTTTTACTAAAAAAATGAAAATGCATATTTTTAATTTATTAAATTGTTTGATTGTTTTAACAACAATGTATTATTTACCATGAATTTTCTAGCTTAATTTACACAATTTTTTATATTTTTAAAATTGCAACATTTGTTGGTAGAAATCTTGTACTAAAACTTGAAATATACGGTGTTTTTTACTTTAAAAATGAAAACGTATAATTTAAATTTATTAAATTATTTGATTTTTTGACAACAATGTATTGATCACCATGAATTTTCTTGCTTAATTTGCACTATTTTTTTATATTTTTAAAATATCAACATTTGTTTCTAGAATTCGTGTACTATACACTTGAAAAATTGTGTTTTTTACTAGAAAAAAGGAAAACACATATTTAAAATTTATTAAATTAATTAATTTTTTTTGAAATCAATGTATTGTTTACCATGAAGTTTCTAGCTTAATTTACACAACTTTTTGTAGTTTTAAAATTGCAGCATTTGTTTGTAGAAATCGTGTACTATAGACTTCAAATATATGGTGATTTTTGCTTTAAAAATGAAAACGCATATTTTAAATTTTTTAAATTATTTGATTTTTTTGAAAACCATGTATTGTTCACCAAGAAGTTTCTAGCTTAATTTACACTATTTTTTTATATTTTTAAAATATCAACATTTGTTTCTAGAATTCGTGTACTATATATACACTTGCAAAATAGTGTGTTCTTTACTAAAAAAATGAAAATGCATATTTTTAATTTATTAATTTATTTGATTTTTTTAACAACTATATATTGTTTACCATGAAGTTTCTAGCTTAATTTGCACAGTTTTTTATACTTTTAAAATTGCAACATATGTTTGTAGAAATCGTGTACTATAGACTTTAAATATAGGGTGTTTTTTACTTTAAAAATTAAAACTCGTATTTTATATTTAATAAATTATTTGATATTTTTGAAAACAATATATTGTTCACCAAGAAGTTTCTAGCTTAATTTACACTATTTTTTATATTTTTAAAATATCAACATTTGTTTCTACAGATCATGTACTATACACTTGAAAAGTACGGTGTTTTATAAAAAAAAATGAAAACTCATATTTTAAATTTATTAAATTATTTTATTTTTTAAAAAACATTGTATTGTTCACCATAAATTTTCTACCTTAATTTACACAATTTTTTATATTTTTAAAATTTCAACATTTGTTTGTAGAAATCGTATACTATAGACTTGAAATATAGGGTGTTTTTTTTTTTATATTTTTTAAATATCAATATTTGTTTCTAGAAATCGTGTATTATATATTTGAAAAATAGGGTGTTTTTTACTATAAAAATGAAAACGCATATTTGTATTTTATTAAATTATTTTATTTTTTTGAAAACAATGTATTGTTCACCCAGACGTTTCTAGCTTAATTTACACTATTTTTTATATTTTTAAAATATCAACACTTGTTTCTAGAAATCGTGTACTATACACTTGAAAAAAAAAGGTGTTTTTTACTAAAAAAATGAAAACACATTTAAAATTTATTAAATTATATAATTTTTTGTAAATCAATGTATTGTTTACCATGAAGTTTCTATCTTAATTTACACAATTTTTAATATTTTTAAAATTGCAACATTTGTTTGTAGAAATCTTGTACTATAGACTTGAAATATACGGGGTTTTTTACTTTAAAAATGAAAATGCATGTTTTAAATTTATTAAATTATTAGATTTACTTGACAACAATGTATTTTTCACCATGAAGTTTCTAGCTTAATTTACACTATTTTTTTATATTTTTAAAATATCAACATTTGTTTCTAGAAATCGTATACTATACACTTGAAAAATAGTGTGTTTTTTATAAAAAAATGAAAACGCATATTTTTTATTTATTAAATTATTTGATTTTTTAAAAACTATATATTGTTTACCATGAAGTTTCTAGCTTAATTTGCACAATTTTTTATATTTTCAAAATTGCAACATTTGTTTGTAGAAATCGTGTACTATAGACTTGAAATATAGGGTTTTTTTTACTTTAAAAATGAAAACGCATATTGTAAAGCCCCAATTTATACTAAGCGGAATTAGCTATTCAATTAACATTATTAAGGCTAAATCATCATACTCGTATCGAGAGGTTAAATTTCGGGTAAATTTTTCGGAACTTAGTAGTCGTATATTCGAAACGGTAATGAAACTTAGTCGAATGAAGGTTTAGATTTGGTAACTAACACACATACGATAAGCTAATATAACATAGATATATTAATTAGTCAGATAACAAACATAAATTTCTGGGAATCCTAGGCGACATGACAAAAAAATACTCTACCACTTGAAGAGTAGAAGATGTCGCACATAGGAAATGTACTGATCAATCATTATAGTCATCCAAATTATATTAACTAAAATATAACTAAATAAAGGACGCTGCACTCTCCGTCCCAGTATTTTCACTCGGATTACTCTCAAGAGAGCTCTCCCTAGGCGAGTTGAAAAACCAACCCTGGCCACCAGAGTACTGCTCCCCAAGAGACGGAGTGAAATAAGAAGGATGAAAGGCGGGTCAGAACGCTGCGGGTACAGGCATGAGACCAGGGGGTGTTCGAATAACCAACGTCAAGGCCGATCCAATGTAAGTGGACCAAAGCATCGATAGCGACGGATGAGATATCCAGAAGGACACTTCTCCTACAAAAGTGGACGTCCCACGAGATACATCATGCTCCTAGTAGCCCAATTCAATCGGACAGTTGATTTCCAAGAGGGTCTCTCGAGCCGCCATCAATTGTCTCGCGTAATAGATATATACATAGACAGATAAATACAACACAAAATAGAGGAGTGAGATATAGCAAAGTTTGGTAGAAGTAGAGTCAGGATATTTAGATTTTTAAACAGAAAATCTACAATAGCTTACAATTGATATATGTACGCTTAAGGATACCATAATGCATGAGACTCCAAAAAAACGACATCATCGCTAGCGACTCTTTCTATTAAGAGGTGACCGGGAGTCATACTTCGTTCGTACAAGTCCATGTACCTTGGTACTCTCCACCAATCCAGAATATACTTTAGAGACGTGTCGAGGTAACCGAGCTTTTTCGGTGAGTAGCCCGACATCGGGGAGCTACCACCGAGTCCCCTAGGCATCTCACACTCTGGTTAAAGCCCCCAAAGGTCGAAACCCACTCCCTAGAGTATAACGTTATTGTGCCAACGCACCACTTTTACCTTTTATTCCTCCTTAATAGAAGTTTTCGAAAATACTATTTTCAAAACATGCAATCTCAAGGTGCTTTAGTAATTTTAAGCATAGTTTATCACAAGGATTCAACCGGGTTCACATTCCATCCATACAACTAGGCTCAAACAACATTTTGCAAAAGATTCCTAATTACACCACCTTGTCAAATCCTTTACCACAGATTTTAGTTTAAAAAAAAAATAAGGCAATTATCATGGTATTCATATAATACTCCTAATAGGGAGAATACACCTTTAAAAGTCATATATTCAATTTCCACATTTTCTATATTCATCTTTTGGCACTAGGCCTTTATTAACTTCTACTATTAATACCATTGTTTGAAATTTACTTTAGTCCTCCTTCACATATTATCATTTAAACCATATCCAAAAATTATAGGAATTTATAAATAAATCCAAAACAATCATTTAACATTGAAAACACCATTAACATCTTAAAAAAATGATTTATTTGGTATTAAAAGCTCATAAATTTCGAATATTCAAAAGTTGAAGGAAAAGTGGTTTTTCCTTTGTTTCAGTGACTCTTCAGCATGCTGTCCTTTCTTTAAAAGAGGTAAAATAAATATTAAACGATTTTATTTGATCCCCAATTAATTTATACAGTTACTTCAAAGTGTTAGGGTCAAAAATAGAATTTTTCCAGAATTTTTAAAAATACTTAAGATAATCAGAAAAATCCTTCTTTCAAACCGTACAGGATCTGGCAGTAGCTAGTCTAAAAAATATAATAAATTCATACGTTCCCAGAAAAATATGAATTTTTGATATGATATAGTATACATATTAACACACAACATATAAACTTTTCAAGAATTATTGAGTAGTAATACAGTGCGAAATATTTTCTCAAGGTTACAACGTTTTTTCCAGCAAAACAGAAAACTACAGTAACAGGATCTTCATCTTCAACGATTTTTATAAAATCACTCAGTTACTAAAAATTTATGAAACTAACCCAGAAATGACCCACTTTGAGTCTAGTTTTTCATAAAAATTTTCCTAAGTTAAATCTGTTTCCCAAGTGGTGCAGAAAAACCAAAATGTTCTGACTGTTCCAGAAATGACCTTGGGTAACTCAAAAATCCATATAAAATCAAATACAAGATCAAAAATTACAAATGATACCAATCTGGAAAGCTAACACACAAATCCATCATCATACAAATTTTCGTATGCATCTAAACAGAATAAGAGCTTTAATGGTACGCACAAAGTAACTCCAGTAGCATAAACTCACCAGACAGAATAGAGCAATAATGTTTCAAGAATCAAAATAAGATCTTAACATCATCCAAAAATTATGAAACTTTACCAGTAGTTAAAACACATCTTAAAATGATTTTTAAGCATGGAGCTGAATTATCCAATGATCAATTCCCAAAATATGGGCTCTAAATCAACAGGCATAAGACAGAACCAGCCTTGAAAGTTAATGAATGAAGAGGGTCTAGGGCCAATCCTCACCCAAATACCCAACTAAATTCTACACTAAGCTATTCTCACTTCCCCTTACCAAGGTTATCTTCAAGGATTAAAGGGGTTGATGAAGGGTAGAGCTTCCAAAGTTATCACTACAAGCAACACCAATTTTGGACTCAAGAAAATTTTAGAGAGAAAGGAGAAGAGAGGCTTGTGCTTTTTGGTGTGTTTGGAAGTGAAGTAGAGTCCCCTATTTATAGAGGAAGTGGGCTGAGATTTTTGAGGGGTCTTGGAGTGTTTGGAGAGCTTTGTTGAATAGTTGAGGGGTACATGAAGGCATGGTGTGAATAGTTGGAGTGGTTGAGGCAAATCAAGTTCCCTATGTCTAGGGTATGGTTTGGCCACAAGGAGAGTATGGAGTGTTAGAGGGATTTGTCTTTTATTGATTAATACTCTAGAATATAAATATGTTTGGAATAACTGGTATATTTCAATCGTTACGCGTGCACTATAAAATTAAAAACGTAACGAAAAATTCTAGAATTAAAAATATATCGTTCTCCAATTTTTTTCTAATCATATAATCGGAATCGAAATATTTTTCTAGCGGAATAATTTCCTATTTAGTAATTAATTAGCAAAATTGAGAGTGTTACACATATTTTAAATTTATTAAATTATTTTATATTTTTGTCAACAATGTATTTTTCACCATGAATTTTCTTGCTTAATTTACAATATTTTTTTATATTTTTAAAATATCAACATTTGTTTCTAGAAATCGTGTACTATAAACTTGAAAAATAGTGTAATTTTTACTAAAAAAATGAAAATGAATATTACTAAATTAATAAATTATTTGATTTTTTTAACAACAATGTATTGTTTACCATGAAGTTTCTAGCTTAATTTACACAATTTTTTATGTTTTTAAAATTGCAACATTTGTTGGTAGAAATCGTGTACTACGACTTGCATATTTTAAATTTATTAAATTATTTTATTTTTTAACAACAATGTATTGTTTACCATGAAGTTTCTAGATTAATTTTCACAATTTTTTATATTTTTAAAACTGCAACATTTATTTGAAGAAATTGTGTACTATAGACTTGAAATATAGGGTGTTTTATACTTTAAAAATTAAAACGCATAATTTAAATTTATTAAATTATTTGATTTTTTGACAACAATGTATTGATCACCATGAATTTTCTTGCTTAATTTGCTCTATTTTTTTATATTTATAAAATATCAACATTTTGTTTTTAGAATTCGTGTACTATACACTTGAAAAATAGTGTGTTTTTTACTAAAAAAAGGAAAACACATATTTAAAATTTATTAAATTAATTAATTTTTTTTAAATCAATGTATTGTTTACCATGAAGTTTCTAGCTTAATTTACACAACTTTTTATATTTTTAAAATTGCAACATTTGTTTGTAGAAATCGTGTACTATAGACTTGAAATATATGGTGTTTTTTACTTTAAAAATGAAAACGCATATTTTAAATTTATTAAATTATTTGATTTTTTTGAAAACAATGTATTGTTCACCAAGAAGTTTCTAGCTTAATATACACTATTTTTTTATATTTTTAAAATATCAACATTTGTTTCTAGAATTCGTGTACTATACACTTGAAAAATAGTGTGTTTTTTACTTAAAAAATGAAAATGCATATTTTTAATTTATTAAATTATTTGATTTTTTTAACAACTATATATTGTTTACCATGAAGTTTCTAGCTTAATTTGCACAGTTTTTTATACTTTTAAAATTACAACATATGTTTGTAAAAATCGTGTACTATAGACTTGAAATATATGGTGTTTTTTACTTTAAAGATGAAAACGGATATTTAAAATTTATTAAATTATTTTATTTACTTGACAACAATGTATTGTTCACCATGAAGTTTCTAGCTTAATTTACACTATTTTTTTTATATTTTTAAAATATCAACATTTGTTTCTAGAAATCGTGTATTATACACTTTAAAAATAGTGTGTTTTTAAAAAAAAAAATGAAAACACATATTTTTAATTTATTAAATTATTTCATTTTTTTAACAACTATATATTGTTTACCATGAAGTGTCTAGCTTGATTTGCACAGCTTTTTATGCTTTTAAAATTGCAACATTTTTTTATAGAAATCGTGTACTATAGACTTGAAATATATTGTGTTTTTTACTTTAAAAAAAAAAGGGATATTTAAAATTTATTAAATTTTTTAATTTTTTTTAAATCAATGTATTGTTTACCATGAATTTTCTAGTTTAATTTTCACAATTTTTTTATATTTTTAAAATTGCAACATTTGTTTGTTGAAATCGTGTACTATAGACTTGAAATATAGGGTGTTTTTTACTTTAAAAATGAAAATGGATATTTTAAATTTATTAAATTATTTGATTTTTTTGACAATATTGTATTGTTCTCCATGAAGTTTCTAGCTTAATTTTAACTATTTTTTTATATTTTTAAAATATCAACATTTGTTTCTAGAAATCTTGTACTATACACTTGAAAAATAGTGTGTTTTATACTAAAAAGACGAAAACGCATATTTTTAATTTATTAAATTATTTTATTTTATTAACAACAATATATTGTTTACCATGAAGTTTCTAGCTTAATATGCACAATTTTTATATTTTCAAAATTGCAACATTTATTTGTAGAAATCGTGTACTATAAACTTGAAATATAGAGTGTTTTTTACTTTAAAAATGAAAATAGATATTTAAAATATATTAAATTATTTAGTTTTTTTTAAATCAATGTATTGTTTACCATTAAGTTTGTAGTTTAGTTTTCACAATTTTTTTTATTTTTTTAAAATTGCAACATTTGTTTATTGAAATCATGTACTATAACTTGAAATAAAGGGTGTTTTTTACTTTAAAAATGAAAACGCATATTTTAAATTTATTAAATTATTTAATTTTTTTGACAATATTGTATTGTTCACCATGAAGTTTCTTGCTTAATTTTAACTATTTTTTTATATTTTTAAAATATTAACATTTGTTTCTGGAAATCTCGTACTATGCACTTGAAAAATAATGTGTTTTTTACTAAGAAAACGAAAAACGCAAATTTTTAATTTATTAAATTATTTGATTTTTTTAACAACAATATTTTGTTTATCATGAAGTTTCTAGCTTAATTTTCACAAGTTTTTATATTTTTAAAATTGCAATATTTGTTTGTAAAAATCGTGTAGTATAGACTTCAAATATAGGGTATTTTTTACTTTAAAAATGAAAACGCTTATTTTGAATTTATTAAATTATTTAATTTTTTGAAAATATTGTATTGTACACCATGAAGTTTCTAGCTTAATTTTCACTATTTTTTTATATTTTTAAAATATCAACATTTGTTTCTAGAAATCTCGTACTATACACTTGAAAAATAGTGTGTTTTTTACTAAAAAAACGAAAATGCATATTTTTAATTTATTAAATTATTTGGATTTTTTAACAACAATATATTGTTTACCATGAAGTTTCTAGCTTAATTTGCACAATTATTTATATTATTAAAATTGCAACATTTGTTTGTAGAAATCGTGTACTATAGACTTGAAATATAGGGTGTTTTTTACATTAAAAATGAAAATGCATATTTTAAATTTATTTAATTATTAAATTTTTTTGACAACAATGTATGGTTCACCATGAATTTTCTTGCTTAATTTAAAGCATTTTATTATATTTTTAAAATTGCAACATTTTTTGGTAGAAATCGTGTTTTATAGACTTGAAATATATGATGTTTTTTACTTTAAAAAAAAAGCATATTTTCAAATTAATTAAATTATTTTTTTGAAATCAATATATTGTTTATCATGAAATTTCTAGCTTAATTTGCACAATTTTTTATATTTTTAAAATTGCAATACTTGTTTGTAGAAATCGTGTACTATAGACTTGAAATTTAGCGTGTTTTTTACTTTAAAAATAAAAATGCATATTTTAAATTTATTAAATAATTTTATTATTTTGACAAAAATGTATTTTTCATCATGAAATTTCTAGCTTAATTTATAATATTTTTTTATATTTTTAAAGTATCAACATTTATTTCTAGAAATCATGTACAATACACATGAAAAAAAGGGTGTTTTTTACTAAAAATATTAAAACGCATATTTTAAATTTATTAAATTATTTGATTTTTTTAAAACAATTTATTTTTAATCATTAAGTTTCTAGCTTAATTTACACTATTTTTTTATATTTTTAAAATATCAACATTTGTTTCTGGAAATCGTGTACTATACACTTGAAAAAAAGGGTGTTTTTTACTAATAATATTAAAACGCATATTATAAATTTATTAAATTATTTGATTTTTTTAAAACAATTTATTTTTTATCATGAAGTTTCTAGCTTAATTTACACTATTTTTTTATATTTTTAAAATATCAACATTTGTTTCTGGAAATCGTGTACTATACACTTGAAAAATTGTGTGTTTCTTACAAAAAAATGAAAACGCATACTTTTAATTTATTAAATTATTTGAATTTTTTAACAACAATATATTATTTACCATGAAGTTTCTATCTTAATTTGAACAATTTTTTATATTTTTAAAATTGCAATATTTGTTTGTAGAAATCGTGTACTATAGACTTGAAATTTAGGGTGTTTTTTACTTTAAAAATAAAAATGCATATTTTAAATTTATTAAATTATTTAATTATTTTGAAAAAAATGTATTTTTCATCATGAAGTTTCTAGCTTAATTTATACTATTTTTTTATATTTTTAAAGTATCAACATTTGTTTCTAGAAATCATCTACAATACACTTGAAAAAAAGGTTGTTTTTTACTAAAAAAATTAAAATGCATATTTTAAATTTATTAAATTATTTGATTTTTTTAAAAAAACGAATTTTTCATCATGATGTTTTTAGCTAAATCTACAGTATTTTTTTATATTTTTAAAATATCAACATTTGTTTCTAGAAATCGTTACTATACACTCTTAAAAAACGAGGTTTTTTACTTTTAAAATGAAAACACATATTTTAAAATTATTAAATTTGTTGATTTTTTTGACAACAATGTATTTTTCATCATGAAGTTTCTAGCTTAATTTACACTATTTTTTTTTATATTTTTAAAATATCAACATTTGTTTTTAGATATCGTGTACTATACACTTGAAAAATAAGGTGTTTTTTACTAAAAAACTGAAAACGCATATTTTTAATTTATTAAATTATTCGATTTTTTTAACATCAATATATTTTTAACCATGAAGTTTATAGCTTAATTTTCACAATTTTTTATATTTTTAAAATTTCATTATTTGTTTGTAGAAATCCTGTACTACAGACTTGAAATATAGGGTGTTTTTTACTTTAAAAATAAAAACGCATATTTTAAATTAATTAAATTATTGAATTTTTTTGACAACAATGTCTTGTTCACCATGAAATTTCTAGCTTAATTTAAACTATTTTTTTATATTTTTAAAATTGCAACATTTGTTTGTAGAAATCGTGTATTATACACTTGAAATATAGGGTGTATTTTACTTTAAAAATGAAAATGCATATTTTAAATTTATTAAATTATTTAATTATTTTGACAACAATGTATTTTTAATCATGAAGTTTCTAGCTTAATTTACACTTTTTTTTTTACATTTTTAAAATATCAACATTTGTTTCTAGAGATCGTGTACTATACACTTGAAAAAAATGGTGTTTTTTACTAAAAAAATGAAAACGCATATTTTAAATTTATTAAATTATTTGATTTTTTAAAAACAATGTATTTTTCATCATGAATTTTCTTGCTAAATTTATAGTATTGTCTTATATTTTTAAAATACCAACATTTGTTTCTAGAAACCGTGTACTATACATTCTAAAACAACGAGGTTTTTTACTTTTACAATGAAAATGTATATTTTAAATTTATTAAATTATTTGATTTTTTTGACAACAATGTATTTTTCATCATGAAGTTTCAAGCTTAATTTATACTGTTTTTTTTATATTTTTATAATATCAAATTTGTTTCTAGAAATCGTGTACTATACACTAGAAAAATATTCTGTCTTTTACTAAAAACTGAAAACGAATATTTAACATTTATTAAATTATTTAATTTTTTTTGAAATCAATGTATTGTTTATAATGAAGTTTCATGCTTTATTTACTCAATTTTTTATATTTTTAAAATTGCTACATTTGTTTGTAGAAATCGTGAGATTTGAAATATAGGATGTGTTTTACTATAAAAATGAAAATGATATTTTAAATTTATTAAATTATTTGCTTTTTTTGACAACAATGTATTGTTCACCATTAATTTTCTAGCTTCATTTACACTATTTTTTTATATTTTTAAAATATCAACATTTGTTTCTAGAAATCGTGTACTATACACTTAAAAAATAATGAGTTTTTTACTAAAAAAATGAAAACGCACATTTTTAATTTATTAAATTATTTGATTTTATTTAAAAAAATGTATTGTTTACCATGAAGTTTCTAGCTTAATTTGCACAGTTTTTTCCATTTTTCAAATTGCAACATTTGATTGTAGAAATCGTGTACTATAGACTTGAAATATATGGTGTTTTTTACTTTAAAATTGAAAACAAATATTTTAAATTAATTAAATTATTTGATTTTTTTACAACAGTGTATTTTTCATCATGAAGATTCTAGCTTAATTTACACTTTTTTTTACATTTTTAAAATATCAACATTTATTTCTAAATATCGTGTAGTATACACTTGAAAAAAAGGGTGTTTTTTACTAAAAAAATGAAAACGCATATTTTAAATTTATTAAATTATTTGATTCTTTTTAAAACAATGTATTTTTCATCATGAAGTTTCTAGCTAAGTTTACAGTATTTTTTTTATATTTTTAAAATATGAAATTTTTTTCTAGAAATTGTGTACTATACACTAGCAAAATAGGGTGTTTTTTACTAAAAACTGAAAACGCATATTTAACATTTATTAAATTTTTTAATTTTTTTGAAATCAATGTATTTTTTACAATGAAGTTTCTTGCTTTATTTACTCAATTTTTTATATTTTTAAAATTGCTACATTTGTGTGTAGAAATCGTGTAGACTTGAAATATATGATGTTTTTTACTATAAAAATGAAATTGATATTTTAAATTTATTAAATTATTTGATTTTTTTGACAACAATGTGTTGTTCACCATTAATTTTCTAGCTTCATTTACACTTTTTTTTTATATTTTTAAAATATCAACATTTGTTTCTAGAAATCGTGTACTATACACTTAAAAAATAGTATGTTTTTTACTAAAAAAATTAAAACGCATATTTTTGATTTATTAAATTATTTGTTTTTTTTACAAAAATTTATTATTTACCATGAAGTTTCTAGCTTAATTTGCACAGTTTTTTACATTTTTCAAATTGCAACATTTGTTTGTAGAAATCGTGTACTATAGACTTGAAATATAGGGTGTTTTTTACTTTAAAAATGAAAACAAATATTTTAAATTTATTAAATTATTTGATTTTTTTTACAACAATGTATTTTTCATCATGAAATTTCTAGCTTAATTTACACTTTTTTTTTTACATTTTTAAAATATCAACATTTGTTTCTAGATATCGTGTACTATACACTTGAAAAAAAGGGTGTTTTTTACTAAAAAAATGAAAACACATATTTTTAATTTATTAATATATTTATTAATAAATTTAAATTTATTAAATTATTTGAATTTTTTTAAAACAATGTATTTTTCATCATCAAGTTTCTAGCTAAATTTACAGTATTTTCTTATATTTTAAAATACCAACATTTATTTCTAGAAATCGTGTACTATACATTCTAAAAAATCGAGGTTTTTTACTTTTACAATGAAAACGTATATTTTAAATTTATTAAATTATTTGATTTTTTTGACAACAATGTATTTTTCATCATAAAAATTCTAGCTTAATTTACACTATTTTTTTTTATATTTTTAAAATATCAAATTTGTTTCTAGAAATCGTGTACTATACACAACAAAAATACGGTATTTTTTACTAAAAACTGAAAACGCATATTTAACATTTATTAAATAATTTAATTTTTTTTGAAATCAATGTATTGTTTACAATGAAGTTTCTTGCTTTATTTACTCAATTTTTTATATTTTTAAAATTGCTACATTTGTTTGTAGAAAACGTGTAGACTTGAAATATAGGATGTTTTTTACTATAAAAATGAAAATAATATTTTAAATTTATTAAATTATTTGATTTTTTTGACAACAATGTATTGTTCACTATTAATTTTCTAGCTTCATTTACACTATTTTTTTATATTTTTAAAATATCAACATTTGTTTCTAGAAATCGTGTACTATACACTTAAAAAATAGTGTGTTTTTTACTAAAAAAATGAATACGCATATTTTTAATTTATTATATTATTTGAATTTTTTTACAACAATATATTTTTAATCATGAAGTTTCTAGCATAATTTGCACAATTTTTTATATTTTTAAAATTGCAACATTTGTTTGTAGAAATCGTGTACTATAGATTTGAAATATATGTACTTTAAAAATGAAAACACATATTTTAAATTTATTTAATTATTAAATTTTTTTGACAACAATGTATTGTTCACCATGAATTTTCTAACTTAATTTAAACTATTTTTTTATATTTTTAAAATTGAAACATTTGTTTGTAGAAATTGTGTATTATAGACTTGAAATATATGGTGTTTTTTACTTTAAAAGTAAAAACACATTTTTTAAATTTCTTAAATGATTTAATTTTTTTTTATATCAATGTATTGTTTACCATGAAGTTTCTAGCTTAATTTACACAATTTTTTTATATTTTCCAAATTGCAAAATTTGTTTGTAGAAATCGTGTACTATAGACTTGAAATATAGGGAATTTTTTACTTTAAAAATGACAATGCTTCTTTTAAATTTATTAAATTATTTGATTTTTTTGACAACAGTGTCTTGTTCATAGTGAAGTTTCTAGCTTAATTTACACTATTTTTTTATATTTTTGAAATATCAACATTTGTTTCTAGAAATGATGTATTATACCCTTGAAAAATATGGTGGTTTTTATTAAAAAAATGAAAACGCATATTTTAATTTTATTAAATAATTTATTTTTTTAACAAAAAATTATTGTTTACCATGAAGCTTCTAGCTTAATTTGCACAATTTTTTATATTTTTAAAATTGCAACATTTGTTTGTAGAAATGGTGTACTATAGACTTGAAAATTAGGGTGTTTTTTTACTTTAAGAATGAAAACCATATTTTAAATTTATTAAATTATTGAATTTTTTTTAAAACAATGTATTGTTCACCATGAATTTTCTAGCTTAATTTAAACTATTTTTTTATATTTTTAACATATCAACATTTGTTTTAGAAATCGTGTACTATAGACTTAAAATATAAGCTGTTTTTTTACTTTAAAAATAAAAACGCATATTTTAAATTTACTAAATTATTTGATTTTTTTTACAACAATGTATTATTAACCATGAAGTTACTAGCTTAATTTTCACTATTTTTTTAGATTTTTAAAATATCAACATTTATAGCTAGAAATCGTGTACTATATACTAGAAAAATAGGATTTTTTAACTAAAAAAGTGAAAAAGTATATTTTTAATTTATTAAATTATTTGATTTTTTTATCAAAAATGTATTGTTTACCATGAAGTTTCTAGAATTATTTTCACATTTTTTTATATTTTTAAAATTGCAACATTTGTTTGTAGAAATTGTGTACTATAGACTTGGAATATAGGTGGTTTGTTACTTCAAAAATGAAAATGCATATTTTAAATATATAAAATTATTTGATTTTTTTGACAACAATGTATTGTTCACCATGAATTTTCTAGCTTAATTTACACTCTTTTTTTATATTTGAAAAATAGGGTGTTTTTTACATTAAAAATCAAAACGCATATTTTAAATTTATTAAATTATTTTATTTTTTTTACAAAAATGTATTGTTCACCAAACCGTTTCTAGATTAATTTACACAATTTTTTATATTTTAAAATATCAACATTTATATATAGAAATCGTGTACTTTATACTAGAGAAATAGGATTTCTTAACTAAAAAATGAAAATGCATATTTTTAATTTATTAAATTATTTGAGTTTTTTAAAAAAAATGTATTGTTTACCATGAAGTTTCTAGAATAATTTGAACATTTTTTTATATTTTTAAGATTGCAACATTTGTTTGTATAAATCGTGTACTATAGACTTGAAATATAGGGTGTTTCTTACTTTAAAAATGAAAACGCATATTTTAAATTTATTAAATTATTTGATTTTTATGACAACTATGTATTGTTCAACATGAGTTTTCTAGCTTAGATTGCACTATTTTTTTTATATTTTTAACATATCAACATTTGTTTCTAGAAATCGTTTACTATACACTTGAAAAAAAGGGTGTTTTTTACTAAAAAATGAAAACACATATTTTAAATTTATTAAATTATTTGATTTTTTTGACAACAATGTATTGTTCAACATGAAATTTCTAGCTTAATTTAAACTATTTTATTATATTTTTAAAATATCAACATTTGTTTGTAGAAATTGTGTACAATAGACTTGAAATATAGGGTGTTTTTTACTAAAAAAATGAAAACGTATATTTTAAATTTATTAAATTATTTGCTTTTTTTGATAACAATGTATTGTTCAACATGAAGTTTTTAGCTTAATTTACACTACTTTTTTATATTTTGAACATATCATCATTTTTTTCTAGAAATCGTTTACTATACACTTGAAAAAAATGGTCTTTTGTACTAAAAAATGAAAATGCATATTTTAAATTTATTAAATTATTTGATTTTTTTGACAACAATGTATTATTCACTATGAAGTTACTAGCTTAATTTTCACAATTTTTTTAGATTTTTAAAATATCGACATTTGTTTCTAGAAATATTGTACTATACTCTTGAAAAATAGTGTGTTTTTTACTAAAAAAATGAAACGTATATTTTTAATTTATTAAATTATTGAATTTTTTTGACAACAATGTATTGTTCATCATGAATTTTCTAGCTTAATTTAAACTACTTTTTTATATTTTTAACTTATCAACATTTTTTTCTAGAAATCGTGTACAACAATAGACTTGAAATATAAGGTGTTTTTTACTTTAAAAATAAAAATCCATATTTTAAATTTATGAAATTATTTCATTTTTTTTAAATTAATTTATTTTTCAACATGAAGTTACTAGCTTAATTTTCACTATTTTTTTAGATTTTTAAAATATCAACATTTATATCTAAAAATCATGTACTATACACTTAAAAAATAGGATGTTTTTACTAAAAAAATGAAAACACATATTTAAAATTTATTAAATTATTTAATTTATTTTTGAAATCAATATATTGTTTACCATGAAGTTTCTAGCATAATTTACATAACTTTTATATTTTTAAAATAACAACGTTAGTTTCTAGAAATCGTCTACTATACACTTGAAAAATATGGTCTTTTTTACTAAAAAAATAAAATAGCTTATCTTAAATTTATTAAATTATTTGATTTTTTCGACAACAATGTATTGTTCACCATGAATTTTCTAGCATAATTTACATAACTTTTATATTTTTAAAATAACAACGTTAGTTTCTAGAAATCGTCTACTATACACTTGAAAAATATGGTCTTTTTTACTAAAAAAATAAAATAGCTTATCTTAAATTTATTAAATTATTTGATTTTTTCGACAACAATGTATTTTTCATCATGAAGTTTCTAGCTTAATTTACAATATTTTTTTATATTTTTAAAATATCAACATTTGTTTCTAGAAATCGTTTATTATAAACTTGAAAAAAAGGGTGTTTTTAACTAAAAAATGAAAATGCATATTTTACATTTATTAAATTATTTGACTCTTTTTTGAAAACAATTTATTGTTCACCAATAAATTTTTAGCTTAATTTACACTATTTTTTTATATTTTTAAAATTGAAACATTTGTTTGTAGAAATCGTGTACTATAGATTTGAAATATAGGGGTTTTTTTACTTTAAAAATGAAAACGCTTATTTCTAAGTTATTAACTTATTTAATTTTTTTGACAACAATGTATTTTTAATCATGAAGTTTCTTGCGTAATTTACTCTATTTTTTTATATTTTTAAAATATCAACATTTGTTTCTAGGATTCGTGAACTATACACTAGAAAAATTGTGTTTTTTACTAAAAAAACGAAAACGTATATTTTAAATTAATTAAATTATTTGTTTTTTTAAAAGCAATATATTGTTTATCATGAAGTTTCTAGCTTAATTTGCACAATTTTTTATATTTTTAAAATTGCAACATTTGTTTGTAGGAAACGTATACTATAGACTTGAAATATAGGGTGTTTTTTACTTTAAAAATGAAAACGCATATTTTTAATTTATTAAATTATTTGACACTTTTTTGAAAAAATGTATTGTTCACCAAGAATTTTCTAGCTTTATTTACACTATTTTTTATATTTTTAAAATATCAACATTTATTTCTAGAAATCGTGTACTATACACATGAAAAGTACAGTGTTTTTTACAAAAAAAATGAAAACGCGTATTTTAAATTTATTAAATTATTTGATTTTTTTTGACATTAATGTATTTTTCATCATGAAGTTTCTAGCTTAATTTACACTATTTTTTTATATTTTTAAAATATCAACATTTGTTTCTAGAAATCGTTTTCTATAAACATGAAAAAAAGGGTGTTTTTTACTAAAAAATGAAAATGCATATTTTAAATTTATTAAATTATTTGATGTTTTTGAAAACAATGTATTGTTCACGATGAATTTTCTTGCTAATTTACACTATTTTTTTATATTTTTAAAATTGCAACATTTGTTTGCAGAAATCGTATACTATAGACTTGAAATATAGGGGTTTTTTTACTTTAAAAATGAAAACACATATTTTAAATTTATTAAATTATTTAATTTTTTTGACAACAATGTATTGTTCACCATGAATTTTCTAGCTTAATTTCCACTATTTTTTTATATTTTTAAAATATCAACATTTGTTTCTAGAAGTCGTTTACACACTTGAGAAAAAGGGTGTTTTTTACTAAAAAATGAAAACACATATTCTAAATTTATTAAATTATTTGATTTTTTTGACAAAAAAGTATTATTGTTAACCATGAATTTTATTGCTTAATTTACACTATTTTTTTATATTTTTAAAATATCAATATTTGTTTCTAGAAATCGTGAACTTTACACTTGAAAAACAGTGTTTTTTACTAAAAAAATAAAAACGCATTTTTTTAATTTATTAAACTATTTGAGTTTTTTAACAAAAACGTATTGTTTACCATGAAGTTTCTAGAATAATTTTCACATTTTTTTATATTTTTAAAATTGCAACATTTGTTTGTAGAAATCGTATACTATAACCTTGAAATACAGGGTGTTTTTTACTTTAAAAATGAAAATGCATATTTTTAATTTATTAAATTATTTGATTTTTTTGACAACAATGTATTTTTCATCATCAAGTTTCTACCTTAATTTACACTACTTTTTTTATATTCTTAAAATATCAACACTTGTTTCTAGAAATCGTGTACTATACACTTGAAAAAAAAGGGTGTTTTTTACTAAAAAAATGAAAACGCTTATTTTTAATTTATTAAATTATTTGATTTTTTTGACAACATTGTATTGTTCACCATGAAGTTTCTAGTTTAATTTACAAAATTTTTTATATTTTTAAAATATCAAATTTGTTTCTAGAAATCGTGTACTATACACTCGAAAAATAGGGTGATTTTTACTTTAAAAATTAAAATGCATATTTTAAATTTATTAAATTATTTGACCCTTTTTTGAAAACAATGTATTGTTCACCAAGAAATTTCTAGCTTAATTTACACTATTTTTTATATTTTTAAAATATCAACATTTATTTCTAGAAATTGTGTACTATACACTTGAAAAGTACAGTGTTTTTTACAAAAAAAATGATAACGCAAATTTAAATTTACAACAATGTATTTTTAATAATCAAGTTTCTAGCTTAATTTACACTACTTTTTTTATATTCTTAAAATATCAACACTTGTTTCTAGAAATCGTGTACTATACACTTGAAAAAAAAGGGTGTTTTTTACTAAAAAAATGAAAACGCATATTTTAAATTTATTAAATTATTTGATTTTTTTGACAACAATGTATTGTTCGTCATGAAGTTTCTAGCTTAATTTACACTATTTTTTTAGATTTTTAAAATATCAACATTTGTTTCTAGAAATCGTGTACTGTACACTTGAAAAAAAGGGGATTTTTTACTTTAAAAATTAAAACGCATATTTTAAATTTATTAAATTGTTTGACTCTTTTTTGAAAAGAATGTATTGTTCACCAAGAAATTTCTAACTTAATTTACACTATTTTTTATATTTTTAAAATATCAACATTTATTTCTAGAAATCGTGTACTATACACTTGAAAACTACAATGTTTTTTACAAAAAAAATGACTACACATATTTTGAATTTATAAAATTATTTGATTTTTTTGACAAAAATTTATTTTTCATCATGAAGTTTCTAGCTTAATTTACACTATTTTTTTATATTTTTAAAATATCAACAATTGTTTCTAGAAATCGTGTACTCACTTGAAAAAAAGGGGATTTTTTACTATAAAAATGAAAACGCATATTTAAAATTTATTAAATTATTTAATTTTTTTTAAAATCATTGTATTATTTACCATGAAGTTTCTAACTTAATTTCAACAATTTTTTATATTTTTAAAATTGCAACATTTGTTTGTAGAAATCGTGTTCTATAGAATTGAAATATTGGGGTTTTTTCACTTTAAAAATGAAAACGCATAATTTAAATTTATTAAATTATTTAATTTGTTTTGACAACCATTTATTGTTCACCACGTAGTTTCTAGCTTAATTTACACTATTTTTTTTTATATTTTTAACATATCAACATTTATTTCTAGAAATCGTGTACTATACACTTGAAAAGTACAATGTTTTTTACAAAAAAAATGACTACGCATATTTTAAATTTATAAAATTATTTGATTTTTTTTGACAACAATTTATTTTTCATCATGAAGTTTCTAGCTTAATTTACACTATTTTTTTATATTTTTAAAATATCAACAATTATTTCTAGAAATCGTGTACTCACTGGAAAAAAAGGGGATTTTTTACTATAAAAATGAAAATGCATATTTAAAATTTATTAAATTATTTAATTTTTTTTAAAATCATTGTATTGTTCACCATGAAGTTTCTAGCTTAATTTGCACAATTTTCATATTTTTAAAATAGCAACATTTGATTGTAGAAATCGTGTACTATAGACATGAAATATAGAATGTTTTTTACTTTAAAAATGCAACATTTGTTTGTTGAAATAGGGGGTTTTTTACTTTAAAAATGAAAACACATATTTTAAATATATAAAATTATTTGATTTTTTTGAGAATATTGTCTTGTTCACCATGAAGTTTCTAGCTTAATTTTCACTATTTTTTTATATTTGTAAAATATCAACTTTTGTTTCTAGATATCGTGTACTATACACTTGAAAAATAGTGTGTTTTTTACTTAAAAAACAAAAACGCATATTTTTAATTTATTAAATTATTTGAATTTTTTATCAACAATATATTGTTTACCATGAAATTTCTAGCTTAATTTGCACAATTGTTTATATTTTTAAAATTGCCACATTTGTTTGTAGAAATCGTGTACTATAGACTTGAAATATAAGGTGTTTTTTACTTTAAACATAAAAATGTATATTTTAAATTTTTTAAATTATTTTATTTTTTTGACAACAATATTTTTTTCATCCTGAAATTTCTAACTTAATTTACACTATTTTTTTATATTTTTAATATATCAACATTTGTTTCTAGAAATCGTGTACTATACACTTGAAAAAAAGGGTGTTTTTTACTAAAAAACTGAAAACGCATATTTAAAATTTATTAAATTATTTAAATGTTTTTGAAATCAATGTATTGTTTACCAAGAAGTTTCTTGCTTAATTTACACAATTTTTTATATTTTTAAAATTGCAACATTTGTTTGTTGAAATCACATACTATAGACTTGAAATACAGGGTGTTTTTAACTTTAAAAATGAAAACGCATATTTTAAATTTATTAAATTATTCGATTTTTTTGACAACAATGTATTTTTCACCATGAATTTTCTAGCTTAAATTACACCATTTTTTTATATTTTTAAAATATCAACATTTGTTTCTAGAAATCGTATACTATACACTTGAAAAGTAGGGTGTTTTTTACATTAAAAATGAAAACGCATATTTAAAATTTATTAAATTATTTAGTTTTTTTTTTAAATCAAGGTATTGTTTACCATGAAGTTTCTAGCTTAATTTTCCCAATTTTTTTATATTTTTAAAATTGTAACATTTGTTTGTTGAAATCGTGTACTATAGACTTCAAATATAGAGTTTTTTTCCTTTAAAAATGAAAACGCATATTTTAAATGTAACATCCCAAAAATCCATAAAAGAGACTTAGGACTTAAGGGATTGATTACAATTTACAAAAAGAAACAAAAATAAAGTAAATATTTGAATATGAACTGTCATATTCGAATAATATTCGAATATGCATGTCCATATTTAAATAGTATTCGAATATGCAAGCTTATATTAGAATATACAGGTGAGAAATTGAAAACAGGAACCCCATATTCGATTATGTATTCGAATATGAAGCCCAAAATCTATAAATAGGGGTGTCTTGGCTCAAAAGGGGCGGTTCTTCAGATTCCTCGCTTCTCACACACCTAAAAAAAACCTCTGTTCCTAAACCAACTAAACCATCACTCTGTAACCCCTAAGGCTTCCATTTCAAAGGACTAAGGCTCCAAACTGTTGATCCAGATTCAGAGGCATCTATAGCAAAGGAATCAGAATAGGAGATTGGGCTTGGAAGCGAAGGATAAAGGATTCAGGGAATTCCAGTTAACCCTGAAAATCCCAAATCCTTAAATACTTGGAATTTAGGAACATGTTATTAGGGAAACCAAACTATCATGTTTTGTTTAGGCTTGATAAATGATGTAGATGACGTTTGAAATATGCATGATATGATTGAATTGTGAATACTACGTGTGAAATATGCATGATACGACTGATACCTGTGTGAATTTTGGTATACCTTATGCTGATAGATGATGCATGTGTTATTTAGAAACATGTTAAAAGTATAAATAAGATTTTCCAGAATTGAATGTGACACTAACTGGGGATCTGATATTGAAATGATTTCAAATTGATTTGAAAAGGTTTGAGTCCCAGTATTAGCATATTCAAATATGTATTTGAATATGGAATGCCATGTTCAATAGATATATGAATATAACACGTTTGTCACATAGAATCCGAATAAATGAGAGTGTGTAATCAGATAAAAGGATACTGGAAACCCTTGTTTGTACACTATGTTTTTAATATGAATGTGTGATGCATTAGAACTGTAAATGGAAATGTTAAAAGAGGCTCTTCCCACTCAATAGAAATTGAGCAAGAGGGTTAAGTTCCGCCGGAAGTAGACTGGGTAAGAGGACCTTTCCCACTCAATAGAAAATTGAGCAAGAGAGTTAAGTTCCGCCGGAAGTAGACCGGGTAAGAGGATAGAGTAGAAAATGGAAAAAGATGAGAATGTAGGGTTATCCTGAAAGGGGGAAAATAACCTGAAGTACTGGGCTATCTTCACGAGGTAGGTAGTCTAAGTACAAAGGGTACTATCTTCACGAGGTAGATGGTTTCCTGGGCTAGCTCGAGAGAGAGTTAGTAGCCCGGCAGGAGGATCCTTGGGGGATGCTCGCCATAACCGTGATGATGATGAGCTCAATAGGCGTTACTGCCACATGTTTTGGTGGATTCCCGGTGCACAGGGTTTCCCGTTAAAAGAGGAAAGAATTGGAAATGGAAAATGATCATGCATACATATCTATGTGATTGAGATTATACTTGTTTTGTGTGTGTTTGCTAGGATTGGATTTGGGACGGTTTTCCAGTTAGATTGGCTGTAATACTGTATAAAACTGTTTTTATTGCCGGCGGGTTACTCAGTTATATGTCGAGCATATAACTGACGGTTACAGTATTGCAGGTGGCTCGGACTCGGAGGGTGTCAGCGAGTGAGACGCTTTGCAGCCTTTTCTGTTACTTAGGTAGTCACTTGAGTCTTTGTATGGCTACCTTAGCTAGACATGTATATATTCTCTGGACTGTAGACAAACACTTATATTTTGATATATGTATATATTTTATTATATTTCGCTGTGTTCTGTTTAAAAAAAAAAAAACTACCCTAAAAATCTAGGTGTTACAATTTGGTTTCAGAGCAGTTTGGTCCTATCCGGACTTTGTTAAATAAAAGTCTAGAGAATTAAGTCCTGTCTTAACCTGAGATGTTGACCGTATGCGATTCATTATATTGAGCCTGATCAACTTAGTGTGGTGCGTTGTATGCAGGAAGACATGGCAGACAGACCACCCGGTAGACCTCGTACTAACACCAATGCGACACCAACTCCGAGTGATTCTCCGTTAATACAGCAAATGGCACAGGCCATGACTCAGATGATGGAAGCGCAAGGATGTGTAGACCGATATCAGAGTTTCAATAGACATGACCCACCCATCTTCTCTGGTGGAAGAGACCCCATGGTAGCAGAAGAGTGGCTAGATCAGTTGGAGGAGATATTTAGAATAACAAGATCTGCTGACCAGGACAAGGTAGAGCTAGCTACCTATAGACTGAGAGGAGAAGCGACACAATGGTGGAAATGGTATCGTGATCATATGGAGGCAACAAGAGGAAATGTGACATGGGAAGGATTTAAAACTCTGTTCCTGAACAAATATTTTCTCTCGAATGTGAAAGATCAGAAGGAGATAGAATTTCTGACACTGCAACAAGGAGACATAACGGTATATGAATATGTTGCCAGATTCGAGAGTTTAGCCGATTCTCGAACAATCTTCAGAACCAACCTGATGAGGCGTGGAAATCCAAGAGATTTGAACAAGGATTCAGACCGGAGGTCAGGAACTTAGTGATTACTCAGCAAATTCGGGAGTACCAGACTTTGATTCAGGCATGTCAGCTTGCTAAGCCATCTTTGGCCGTGGTGTCGGCTAGTAGACAGTTGTTGTGGAAACGCAATAGGGAGGAAGGAAATTCTAAAGGGAAAAAGGACAAGGAAGTGAACAAGGGCAAGAGTGCCATTCCGAAGTGTGAAAATTATGGGAAGTTCCATAGAGGAGAATGCTACAAGAACAAGAGGACTTGCTTTATATGCCAGAAGCCGGGACATATCAGCTGGCAATGTCCAGATAAAGATCAGAAGCCAGCTAAGGACAAAGAAAAGAAGAAGAATTCCATGAGAGGCCGAGTTTACACGTTGAATGCAGAGGAGGTTGACCATTCCAAAGATCTCATCCAAGGTATGGGATTAATCAAATCACATCTTGTTCACATCTTGTTTGACTCGGGTGCCACTCATTCATTCATTTCCTTAGATTGTGCAAAGCAAATTTATTTTCCTATGTCTAAGCTACCTTACAAAGTGTTAGTATCTACTCCCTCCGAGGAGAACATCTGCACGACAACCATGTGTTCCCCAGTGTTCTTAGACTTTCAAGGCAAGACTTTCTGCATAGATTTGTACTGCCTACTAATGAAGGGGCTAGATGTGATTTTAGGCATGGACTGGCTCAGCGCTCACAAGGTCAGAATCGATTGTGCCACCAAGACCGTGCATATTCCAGGCAGAGGCTTGGAGATTTACTGTACGCATCATCCTACTTCTGATTTTTCTAATCTGCCTAAGTATGATACTGGTCCCAAGTATTTAATTGTTTGTATGAGCAATGTTAAGAATTTGGTGCGTATTGATTCTCTCCCTATAGTCCGAGACTTTCCCGATGTATTTCCCGAAGACATAGAATCATTGCCACCCGAAAGGGAAGTAGAGTTCTCGATTGAGCTAATTCCGGGAGCTGGACCTATCTCTAAGGCACCATATCGAATGGCACCGTTGGAGTTGGCAGAAGTAAAGCGGCAGATTGAATAACTTATGCAGAAGCAGTTCATTAGACCAAGTGCTTCGCCTTGGGGAGCCCCAATATTGCTTGTCAAGAAGAAAGATGGGAAATTACGGCTGTGTGTAGACTACAGAGAGCTGAACAAGTTGACCGTGAAGAATAAGTATCCTTTGCCGCGGATTGATGATTTACTTGATCAGTTAGGGGGAGCCAAGGTGTTTTCAAAGATTGATCTTTGATTAGGATATCATCATATCAGAATCAAGCCTGAAGATATTCCTAAGACTGCTTTCCGGACGCGGTACGGTCATTATGAGTACTTGGTGATGCCATTCGGATTGACAAATGCTCCTGCAATTTTCATGGACTACATGAACCAGATCTTCCGACCCTACTTGGACAAATTTGTTGTAGTATTCATTGACGATATTCTCATCTACTCCAAGACTGCAGAAGAACATGAAGAGCATTTGAGATTGGTGCTGGGAATACTCAGAGAGAAGCAACTGTATGCTAAGTTGGATAAGTGTGATTTCTGGCTGGAGGACGTTCAATTTCTAGGCCACGTGATTAACAAGGATGGTGTGGCTATGGATCCAAGTAAAGTTGAGGCCGTGATGAAGTGGGAAAGGCCAGCCAATGCCACAGAAATTCGAAGTTTTCTGGGACTAGCAGGATACTGCCGGCGATTCATCAAGGGATTCTCTCAAATTGCCATTCCCTTGACTAAGTTAACAAGGAAAGGTGTTCCGTTTGTGTAGGATGCCAAGTGCGAAGACAATTTTCAATTGTTGAAAGAAGAAAAGTTGACAACAGCGCCGGTGTTGATAATTCCTAATCCGAACAAGAATTTTCAAGTGTACTGCGATGCGTCTATGTCGAGCATACATATCTATGCGTCTAATACGCGTTACTGCCACGTGTTTTGGTGGATTCCCGGTGCACAGGGTTTCCCGTTAAAAGAGGAAAGAAATGGAAATGGAAAATGATCATGCATACATATCTATGTGATTGGGATTATACTTGTTGTGTGTGTGTTTGCTAGGATTGGATTTGGGACGGTTTTCCAGTTAGACTAGCTGTAATACTGTATAAAACTATTTTTATTGCCGGTGGGTTACTCAGTTATATGTTGAGCATATAACTGTCGGTTACAGTATTGCAGGTGGCTCGGATTCGGAGGGTGTCAGCGCGTGAGACGTTTTGCAGCCTTTTCTGTAACTTAGGTAGTCACTTGAGTCTTTGTATGGCTACCTTAGCTGGACATATATATATTCTCTGGACTGTAGACAAACACTTATATTTTGATATATGTATATATTTTATTATATTCCGCTATGTTCTGTTTTAAAAAAAAAAAAAAAAACTACCCTAAAAATCTAGGTGTTACATTAAATTGTTTAAATTATTTGATTTTTTTTGACAATATTGTATTGTTCACAAAGAAATTTCTAGCTTAATTTACACTTTTTTTATATTTTTAAAATATCAACATTTGTTTCTAAAAATCGTGTACTATACACTTGAAAAAAGGGTGTTTTTTACTAAAAAAATGAAAACACATATTTAAAATTGATTAAATTATTTAGTTTTTTGTAAATCAATGTATTCTTTACCATGAATTTTCTAGCTTAATTTTCACAATTTTTTATATTTTTAAAATTGCAACATTTGTTTGTTGAAATCGTGTACTATAGACTTCAAATATAGGGGTTTTTTTCCATTAAAAATGAAAACGCATATTTTAAATTTTTTAAATTATTTGATTTTTTTGGCAATATTGTATTGTTCACCATGAAGTTTCTAGCTTAATTTTAACAATTTTTTTTATCTTTTTAAAATATCAACATTTGTTTCGAGAAATCGTGTACTATACACTTGAAAAATAGTGTGTTTTTTACTAAAAAAATGAAAATGCATATTTTTAATATAATAAATTATTTTATTTTTTTAACAACAATATATTGTTTACCATGAAGTTTCTAGCTTAATCTACATAATTTTTATATTTTTAAAATTGCAACATTTGTTTGTAGAAATCGTCTACTATAGACTTGAAATATAGGGTGGTTTTTACTTTAAAAATGAAAACCGATATTTTAAATTTATTAAATTATTTGATTTTTTCCTCAACAATTTATTGTTCACCATGAAGTTTCTTGCTTAATTTACACTGTTTTTTTATATTTTTAAAATATTAATATTTGTTTCTAGAAATCGTGTACTATACACTTTAAAAAAAGAGTATTTTTTACTAAATGAAAACGCATATTTAAAATTTATTAAATCGTTTAAATGTTTTTGAAATCAATGTATTTTTTACCAATAAGTTTCTTGCTTAATTTACACAATTTTTTATATTTTTAAAATTGCAACATTTATTTGTAGAAATCCTGTACTATAGACTTGAAATATAGGGTGTTTTTTACTTTAAAAATGAAAACGCATATTTTAAATTTTTTAAATTATTTAATTTATTTGACAACAATGTATTTTTCACCATGAATTATCTAGCTTAATTTACACTATTTTTTTATATTTTTAAAATATCAACATTTGTTTCTAGAAATCGTGTACTATACACTTGAAAAAAAGGGTGTTTTTACTAAAAAAATGAAAACACATATTTAAAATTCATTAAATTATTTAGGTTTTTTTAAATCAATGTATTGTTTACCATGAATTTTCTAGCTTAATTTTCACAATTTTTTAATATTTTTAAAATTGCAACATTTGTTTGCTGAAATCGTGTACTATAGACTTGAAATATAGGGAATTTTTTACTTTAAAAATGAAAAAGCATATTTTAAATTTATTAAATTATTTGATTTTTTTGACAATATTGTATTATTCACCAAGAAGTTTCTAGCTTAATTTTCACTATTCTTTTATATTTTTAAAATATCAACATTTGTTTGTAGAAATCATGTACTATACACTTGAAAAATAGTGTGAATTTTACTAAAAAATTGAAAACACATATTTTTAATTTATTAAATTATTTGATTTTTTAACAATAATATATTGTTTACCATGAAGTTTCTAGTGTAATTTGCACAGTTTTTTATATTTTTAAAATTGCAACATTTGTTTCTAGAAATCGTGTACTATAGACTTGAACTTTAGGTTGTTATTTACTAAAAAACTTAAAATACATATTTAAAATTTATTAAATGATTTGAATGTTTTTGAAATCAATGTGTTGTTCACCATGAAGTTTCTTTCTTAATTTACACAATTTTTTATATTTTTAAAATTGCAACATTTGTTTGTAGAAATCAAGTACTATAGACTTAAAATATAGGTTGTTATTTACTTTAAAATGAAAATGCATATGTTAAATTTATTAAATTATTTGATTATTTTCACAACAATGTATTGTTCATCATGAAGTTTCTAGCTTAATTCACACAATTTTTTTATATTTTTAAAATATTAACATTTGTTTCTAGAAATCGTGTACTATACATTCGAAAAAAAGGGTGTTTTTTACTAAAAAAATGAAAACACATATTTCATCATTACACATATTACTAAAAAATGGGTGTTTTTTGATAACAACGTATTCTTTACCATGAAGTTTCTAGCTTAATTTACACTATTTTTTATATTTTTAAAATATCAACATTTGTTTCTAGAAATCGTCAACTATACACATGAAAAAAATGGTGTTTTTTACTAAAAAATGAAAACGCATATTTTTAATTTATTAAATTTTTGATTTTTTTGACAACAATATATTGTTAACCATGATGTTTTTAGCTTAATTTGCACAATTTTTTATATTTTAAAATTGTAACATATGTTTGTAGAAATCGTGTACTATAGACTTTAAATATAGGGTGTTTTTTACTTTAAAAATGAAAATGCATATTTTAAATTTATTACATTATTTTATTTTTTTGAAAATATTGTATTATTCACCATGAAGTTTCTAGCTTAATTTTTACTATTTTTTTATATTTTTAAAATATAAACATATGTTTCTAGAAATCGTGTACTATACACTTGAAAAATAGTGTGATTTTTACTAAAAAATCTAAAATGCATATTTTTAATTTATTTAACTATTTGATATTTTTAACAACAATATATTGTTTACCATGAATTTTCTAGCTTAATTTTCACAATTTTTTATATTTTTAAAATTGCAACATTTGTTTGTAGAAATCGTGTACTATAGACTTGAAATATAGGATGTTTTTTACTTTTAAATTGAAAACGCAAATTTTAAATTTATTAAATTATTTGATTCTTTTGACAACAATGTATTGTTCACAATGAAGTTTCTAGCTTAATTTACACTATTTTTTTATATTTTTAAAATATCAACTCTTGTTTATAGAAATCGTGTACTATACACTTGAAAAATAGTGTTTTTTACTAAAAAAATCAAAACACATATTTTTAATTTATTAAATTATTTGAGTTTTTTAACAAAAATGTATTGTTTACCATGAAATTTCTAGAATATTTTTGCACATTTTTTTATATTTTTAAAATTCCAACATTTGTTTATATAAATCGTGTACTATAGACTTAAAATATAGTGTGTTTTTTACTTTAAAAATAAAAATGCATATTTTTAATTTATTAAATTATTTGATATTTTTGACAACAATGTATTTTTCATCATCAAGTTTCTAGCTTAATTTACATTAATGTTTTTATATTTTTAAAATATGAACACTTGTTTTTAGAAATCGTGTATTATACACTTGAAAAAAAAAGATGTTTTTTACTAAAAAAATGAAAACGCATATTTTAAATTTATTAAATTAGACGATTTTTTTGACAACAATGTATTTTTCATCTTGAAGTTTCTAGCTTAATTTACACTATTTTTATAATTTTAAAATATCAATATTTATTTATGGAAATCGTGTAATATAGACTCGAAAAAAGGGTGTTTTTCACTTAAAAAATGAAAACACATATTTAAAATTTATTAAATTATTTAGTTTTTTTAAATCAATGTATTATTTACCATGAAGTTTCTAGCTTAATTTTCGTAGTTTTTTTATATTTTTAAAATTACAACTCTTGTTTGTTGAAATCGTATACTATAGACTTGAAATATAGGAAGTTTTTTACTTTAAAAATGAAAACACATATTTAAAATTTATTAAATTATTTGAGTTTTTTGACAATAATTTATTGTTCACCATTAATTTTCTAGCTTAATTTACACTATTTTTTACATTTTTAAAATATCAAAATTTGTTTCTAGAAATCGTGTACTACACACTTGAAAAAAAGGGGATTTTTTACTTTAAAAATGAAAACGCATATTTTAAATTTTTTAAATTATTTGATTTTTTTGACAATAATGTATTGTTCACCATGAAGTTACTAGCTTAATTTTAACTATTTTTTTAGATTTTTAAAATATCAATATTTTTTTCAAGAAATCGTGTACTATACACTTGAAAAATAGTGTGTTTTTTACTAAAAAAATGAAAACACATAATTTTAAAATATTAAATTATTTGATTTTTTTGACGATAAGGTATTTTTCATCATTAAGTTTCTAGCTTAATTTACACTATTTTTTTTATATTTTTAAAATATCAACACTTGTTTCTAGAAATCGTGTACTATACACTTTTAAAAAAAAGGTGTTTTTTACTAAAAAAATGAAAACACATATTTTAAATTTATTAAATTAGATGATTTTTTTTGACAACAATGTATTTTTCATAATGAAGTTTCTAGCTTAATATAAACTATTTTTTATATTTTTAAAATATCAACATTTGTTTCTAGAAATCGTGTACTATACACTTGAAAAAAACGGGATTTTTTACTTTAAAAATGAAAATGCATATTTTAAATTTTTTAAATTATTTTATTTTTTTGACAATAATGTATTGTTCACCTTGAAGTTACTGGCTTAATTTTCACTATTTTTTTAGATTTTTAAAATATCAACATTTGTTTCTAGAAATCGTGTACTATATACTTGAAAAATAATGTGTTTTTAACTAAAAAAATGAAAACACATATTTTTAATTTATTAAATTATTTAATTTTTTTAAAAACAATATATTGTTAACCATGAAGTTTTTAGCTTAATTTGCACAATTTTTTTACTTTTAAAATTGCAACATTTGTTTGTAGAAATCGTGTACTATAGATTTAAATATAGAGTGTTTTTTACTTTAAAAATGAAATCGCATATTTTAAATTTATTAATTTTTTTTGAAAACAATGTATTGTTCACCATGAATTTTATAGCTTAATTTACACTATTTTTTTATATGTTTAAAATTGCAACACTTGTTTGTAGAAATCGTGTATTATAGACTTGAAATATTGGGTGTTTTTTAGTTTAAAAATAAAAATGCATATTTTAAATTTATTAAATTATTTAATTTATTTTGAAATCAGTGTATTGTTTACCATGAAATTTCGATCTTAATTTACACTATTTTTTTATGTTTTTAAAATACCAACATTTGTTTATAGAAATCGTGTACTATACACTTAAAAAATAGGGTGTTTTTTACTAAAAATATGAAAACACGTATTTAAAATTTATTAAAATGTTTTATTTTTTTTGAAATCAATGTATTGTTTACCATGAAGTTTCTAGCTTAATTTACACAATTTTTTATATTTTTAAAATTGCAAAATTTGTTTGTAGAAATCGTGTACTATAGACTTGAAATATAGGTATTTTTTACTTTTTAGAAATTGTGTACTATACACATGAAAAATAGTTTATTTTTTAATAAAAAAATGAAAACACATATTTTAAATTTATTAAATTATTTTATTTTTATGACAACAATGTATTTTTCATCATTAGTTTTCTAGCTTAATTTACCCTATTTTTTATATTTTTAAAATATCAACATTTGTTTCTAGAAATCGTGATCTATACACATGAAAAAAGGGTGTTTTTTACTAAAAAGATGAACACGCATATTTAAAATTTCTTGAATTATTTAATTTTTTTTAAATCATTGTATTGTTTACCATGAAGTTTCTAGCTTAATTTACACAATTTTTAATATTTTTAAAATTGCAACATTTGTTTGTAGAAATCGTGTACTATAGACTTGAAATATAGTGGATTTTTACTTTAAAAATGAAAACTTCATAGGGGATTTTTTACTTTATACAAATCGTGTACTATACACTTGAAAAATAGTGTGTGTTTTACTAAAAAAATGAAAAGGCATATTTTTAATTTATTAAATTATTTGATTTTTATGACAACAATGTATTTTTTATCATGAGTTTTCTAGCTTAATTTACACTATTTTTTTATATTTTTAAAATATCAACATTTGTTTCTAGAAATTGTTTACTATACGCTTGAAAAATAGTGTGTTTTTTACTAAAAAAATGAAAACGCATATTTTTAATTTATTAAATTATTTGATTACTTTGAAAACAATGTATTTTTCATCATGAAGTTTCTAGCTTAATTTACACCTATTATTTATATTTTTAAAATATCAACATTTTTTTCTAGAAATCGTGTACTATACACTTGAAAAAGGGGTGTTTTTTACTTAAAAAATGAAAATGCATATTTTATATTTATTAAACTATTTAATTTTTTTATATCAATATATTGTTTACCATGAAGTTACTAGCTTAATTTACAAAATTGTTCATATTTTTAAAATTGCAACGTTTGTTTGTAGAAATCGTGTATTATAGACTTGAAATATAGGGTGTTTTTTACTTTAAAAATGAAAACACATATTTTAAATTTATTTAATTATTGGAATTTTTTGACAATAATGATTTTTCTTCATTAGTTTCTAGTTTAATTTACACGATTTTTTTATATTTTTAAAATATCAATATTTATTTCTAGAAATCGTGTACTATACACTTAAAAAATAGTGTGTTTTTTACTAAAAAAACATAAAACACATATTTAAAATTTATTAAATTATTTAATTTTTTTGAAATCAATGTATAGTTTAGCATGAAGTTTCTAGCTTAATTTACACAATTTTTTATATTTATAAAATTCCAACATTTGTATGTAGAAATCGTGTACTATAGACTTGAAATATAGGGGTTTTTTACTTTAAAAATGAAAAATGTATATTTTAAATTTGTTAAATTATTTTATTTTTTTGACAACAACGTATTCTTCACCATGAAGTTTGTAGCTTAATTTACACTACTTTTTTATATTTTTAAAATATTAACATTTGTTTCTCGAAATCGTTTACTATACACTTGAAAAAAAGGTTGTTTTTTTCTAAAATATGAAAACGCATATTTTTAATTTATTAAATTCTTTTATTTTTTTGACAACAATGTATTGTTCACCATGAATTTTCAAGCTTAATTTACACTATTTTTTTATATTTTTAAAATTTCAACATTTGTTTCTAGAAATGGTGTACTATATGTAACGCCCCAATTTATACTAAGCGGAATTAGTTATTCAATTAAAGTTATTAAGGCTAAATCATCATACTCGTACCGAGAGGTTAAATTTCGAGTAAAATTTTTCGAAACTTAATAGTTGTATATTCGAAACGGTAATGAGACCTAGTCGAATGAAAGTTTAGATTTGGTAACTAACACACATACGATAAGATAATATAACATAGATATATTAATTAGTCAGATAACAAACATAAATTACTGGGAATCCTAGGCGACTTGACAAAAAGAAATACTCTACCCCTCGAAGAGTAGAAGATGTCGCACATAGGAAATGTACTGATCAAATATTATAGTCATTCAAAATATCTTAACTAAAATATAACTACATAAAGGACGCTGCACTCTCCGTCCCAGTATCTTCACTCGGATCACTCTCAAGAGAGCTCTCCCTAGGCGAGTTGAAGAACCAACCCTGGCCACCAGAGTACTGCTCCACAAGAGATGGAGTGAAATAAGAAGGATGAAAGGCGGGTCGGAACGCTGCGGGTACAGGCATGAGACCAGGGGGTGTCCGAATAACCAACGTCAAGGCCGATCCAATGTAAGTGGACCGAAGCATCGGTAGTGACGGATGAGATATCCAGAAGGATACTTCTCCTACAAAAAGTGGACGTCTCACGAGATACATCATGCTCCCAGTAGCCCAATTCAATCGGACAGTTGATTTCCAAGAGGGTCTCTCGAGCCACCATCTATTGTATCGCGTAATAGATATATACATAGACAGATAAATACAACACAAAACAGAGGAGTGAGATACAGCAAAGTTTGGTAGAAGTAGAGTCAAGATATTTAGATTTTTAAACAGAAAATCTACAATAGCTTACAATTGATATTCTCACTCGTAACATCACACAACATGTACACTTAAGGATACCATAATGCATGAGACTCCAAAAAAACGACATCATCGCTAGCGACTCTTTCTATTAAGGAGGCGACCGGGAGTCATACTTCGTTCGTACAAGTCCATGTACCTCAGTACTCTCCACCGATCCAGAATATACTTTAGAGACGTGTCGAGGTAACCGAGCTTTTTCAGTTAGTAGCCCGACATCGGGGAGCTACCACCGAGTCCCCTAGGCATCTCACACTCTGGTTAAAGCCCCCAAAGGCCGAAACCCACTCCCTAGAGTATAACGTTATTGTGCCAACGCACCACTTTTACCTTTCATTCCTCCTTAATAGAAGTTTTTGAAAATACTATTTTCAAAACATGCAATCTCAAGGTGCTTTAGTAATTTTAAGCATAGTTTATCACGAGGATTCAACCGGGTTCACATTCCATCCATACAACTAGGCTCAAACAACATTTTGCAAAAGATTACTAATTACACCATCTTGTCAAATCCTTTACCACAGATTTCAGTTTAATTCTCAAAAACAAAGCAATTATCATGGTATTCATATAATACTCCTAATAGGGAGAATACACCTTTAAAAGTCATATATTCAATTTCCACATTTTCTATATTCATCTTTTGGCACTTAGGTCTTTATTAAGTTCTACTATTAATACCATTGTTTGAAATTTACTTTAGTCCTTCTTGATATATTATCATTTAAACCATATCCAAAAATTATAGGAATTTATAAATAAGTCCAAAACAATCATTTAGCCTTCAAAACATCATTAACATCTTAAAAATGATTTATTTGGTATTAAAAAGCTCATAAATTTCGAATATTCAAAAGTCGAAGGAAAAGTGGTTTTTCCTTTGTTTCAGTGACTCTTCAGCATGCTGTCCTTTCTTTAAAAGAGATAAAATAAATATTAAACGATTTTATTTGGTCCCCAAATAATTTATACAGTTACTTCACAGTGTTAGGGTCAAAATAGAATTTTTCCAGAATTTTTTTTTGAAATACTTAAGATGGTCAGAAAAATCCTTCTTTCAAACTGTACAGGATCTGGCAGTAGCTAGTCTAAAAAATATAATAAATTCATACGTGCCCAGAAAAATATGAATTTTTGATATGATATAGTGGACATATTAACGCACAACGTATAAATTTTTCAAGAATTATTGAGTAGTAATATAGTGCAAAATATTTTCTCAAGGTTACAACTTTTTCCAGCAAAACAGAAAACTACAGTAACAGGATCTTCATCTTCAACGATTTTTATAAAATCACTCAGTTACTAAAAATTTATGAAACTAACCCAGAAATGATACACTTTGAGTCTAGGTTTTCATAAAAAATTTTCTAAGTTAAATCGGTTTCCCAAGTGGTGCAGAAAAACCAAAACGTTCTGACTGTTCCAGAAATGACCTTGTGTCACTCAAAAATCCATATAAAATCAAATACAAGATCAAAAATTACAAATGATACCAATCTGGAAAGCTAACACATAGATCTATCATCATACAAATTTTTGTATGCATCTAAACAGAATAAGAGTTTTAATGATACGTACAAAGTAAATCCAGTAGCATAAGCTCACCAGACAGAATAGAGCAATAATGTTTCAAGAATCAAAATAAGATCTTAACATCATCCAAAAATTATGAAACTTTACCAGTAGTTAAAACACATCTTAAAATGATTTTTAAGCATGGAGCTGAATTATCCAATGATCAATTCCCAAAATATGGGCTCTAAATCACCAGGCATAAGACAGAACCAGCTTCGAAAGTTAATGAATGAAGAGGGTCTAGGGCCAACCCTCACCCAAATACCCAACTAAATTCTACACTAAGCTATTCTCACTTCCCCTTACCAAGGTTATCTTCAAGGATTAAAGGGGTTGATGAAGGGTAGAGCTTCCAAGGTTGTCACTACAAGCAACACCAATTTTGGACCCAAGAAAATTTTAGAGAGAAAGGAGAAGAGAAGCTTGTGCTTTTGGGGTGTTTGGAAGTGAAGTAGAGTCCCCTATTTATAGAGGAAGGGGGCCGAAATTTTTGAGGGGTTTGGAGTGTTTGGAGAGCTTTGTTGAATAGTTGAGGAGTACATGAAGGCATGGTGTGAATAGTTGGAGTGGTTGAAGCAAATCAAGTTTCCTATGTCTAGGGTATGGTTTGACCACATGTAGGGTATGGAGTGTTAGAGGGATTTGCCTTTTATTGATTAATACTCTAGAATGTAAATATGTTTGGAATAACTGGTATATTTCGATCGTTACGCGTGCACTATAAAATTAAAAACGTAACGAAAAATTCTAGAATTAAAAATATATCGTTCTCCAATATTTTCTAATCATATAATCGCAATCGAAATATTTTTCTAGCGGAATAATTTTCTATTTAGTAATTAATTAGCAAAATTGAGATTGTTACACTATACACTTGTAAAAAGGGTGTTTTTTACTTTAAAAATGAAAATGCATATTTGAAATTTATTTAACTATTTATTATTTTTTTAAATCAATGTATTGTTTACCATGAAGTTTCTAGCTTAATTTACAAAATTTTTTATATTTTTATAATTGCAACATTTGTTTGTTGAAATCGTGTACTATAGACTTGAAATATAGAGGGTTTTTTACTTTAAAAATGAAAACGCATATTTTAAATTTATTAAATTATTTGATTTTTTTTGACAATATTGTATTGTTCACCATTAAGTTTCTAGCTTAATTTTCACTATTTTTTTATATTTTTAAAATATTAAAATTTGTTTCTAGAAATCGTGTACTATAAACTTGAATAATAGTGTGTTATTTACTAAAAAAACGAAAATGCATATTTTTAATTTATTAAATTATTTGATTTTTTTAACAACCATATATTGCTAACCATGAAGTTTCTAGCTTAAGTTTCTCAATTTTTTATATTTTTAAAATTGCAACATTTGTTTGTAGAAATCGTGTACTATAGACTTTAAATATATGTGTTTTTTACTTTAAAAATGAAAACGCATATTTTATATTTATTGAAATTTTTTGACAACAATGTATTGTTCACCATGAATTTTCTAGCTTAATTTACACTATTTTTTTATATTTTTTAAATTGCAACATTTATTTGTAGAAATCGTGTATTATAGACTTGAAATATAGGGTGTTTTTTACTTTAAAAATAAAAATGCATATTTTAAATTTATTAAATTATTTAATTTATTTTGAAATCAATGTATTGTTTACAATGAAATTTCTAGCTTCTTTAACACAATTTTTTATAATTTTAATATTGCAACATTTGTTTGTAGAAATCGTATACTATAGACTTGAAATATAGGTGATTTTTTACTTTATAAATGAAAACTTCATGGTAAACAATATAGGGGATTTTTTTATATTTTTAAAATATCAAAATTTGTTTATAGAAATCGTGTACTATACACTTGAAAAATAGTGTGTTTTTTACTAAAAAAATGAAAACGCATATTTTTAATTTATTAAATTATTTGATTTCTTTGACAACAATGTATTTTTCATCATGAAGTTTCTAGCTTAATTTACACCGTTTTTTTTATATTTTTAAAATAAAAACATTTGTTTCTAAAAATCGTGTACTATACAATTGATAAAAAGGGTTTTTTTACTAAAAAACAAAAAATGCATATTTAAAATTTATTAAATTGTTTAAATTTTTTTGAAATAAATGTGTTGTTTACCATAAATTTCTTGCTTAAATTAATCAATTTTTTATATTTTTAAAATTGCAACATTTGTTTGTAGAAATCGTATACAATAGACTTGAAATATAGGGTGTTTTTTACTTTATAAATGAAAATGCATATTTTTAATGTATTACATTATTTGATTTTAATGACAATAATGTATTTTTCATCATGAGTTTTCTAGCTTAATTTACACTATTTTTTTATATTTTTAAAATATCAACAATTGTTTATAGAAATCTTGTACTATACCCTTGAAAAATAGTGTTTTTTACTAAAAAAATGAAAACGCATATTTTTAATTTATTAACTTATTTGATTACTTTGACAATAATGTATTTTTCATCATGAAGTTTCTAGCTTAATTTACACTGTTTTTTTATATTTTTAAAATATCAACATTTGTTTCTAGAAATCGTGTACTATACAGTTGAAAAAAAGGGTATTGTTTACGTAAAAAATGAAAATGCATATTTTATATTTATTAAATTATTTAATTTTTTTGAAATCAATGTATTGTTTACCATGAAGTTACTAGCTTAATTTACAAAATTGTTTATATTTTTAAAATTGCAACATTTGTTTGTAGAAATCATGTATTATAGACTTGAAATATAGGGTGTTTTTTACTTTAAAAACGAAAACACATATTTTAAATTTATATAATTATTGGATTTTTTTGACAATAATTATTTTTATTCATTAAGTTTCTAGCTTAATTTACACTATTTTTTTATATTTTTAAAATATCAACATTTGTTTCTAGAAATCGTGTAGTATACACTTGAAAAAAGGGTGTTTTTTACTTTAAAAATGAAAATTCATATTTAAAATTTATTAAATTATTTGTTATTTTTTTAAATAAATGTATTGTTTACCATTAAGTTTCTAACTTAATTTACAACATTTTTTATATTTTTAAAATTGGAACATTTGTTTGTTGAATCGTATACTATAGACTTGACATATAGGGGGTTTTTTACTATAAAAATGAAAAATCATATTTTAAATTTATTAAATTATTTGATTTTTTTGACAATATTGTATTGGTCACCTTGAAGTTTCTAGCTTAATTTTCACTATTTTTTTATATTTTTAAAATATCAACATTTGTTTCTAGAAATCGTGCACTATACACTTGAATATTAGTGTGTTATTTACTAAAAAAACGAAAATGCATATTTTTAATTTATTAAATTATTTGATTTTTTTAACAACCATATATTGTTAACCATGAAGTTTCTAGCTTAAGTTGCACAATTTTTTATATTTTTAAAATTGAAACATTCGTTTGTATAAATCGTGTACTATAGACTTTAAATATGTATGTTTTACTTTAAAAATGAAAACGCATATTTTATATTTATTGAATTTTTTTGACAACAATGTATTGTTCACCATGAATTTTCTAGCTTAATTTACACTATTTTTTTTATATTTTTAAAATTGCAACATTTATTTGTAGAAATCGTGTATTATAGACTTGAAATATAGGGTGTTTTTTACTTTAAAAATAAAAGTGCATATTTTAAATTTATTAAATTATTTAATTTATTTTGAAATCAATGTATTGTTTACAATGAAATTTCTAGCTTCTTTAACACAATTTTTTATAATTTTAATATTGCAACATTTGTTTGTAGAAATCGTGTACTATAGACTTGAAATATAGGTGATTTTTTCTTAAAAATGAAAACTTCATGGTAAACAATATAGGGGATTTTTTTATAAAATATCAAATTTTGTTTATAGAAATCGTGTACTATACACTTGAAAAATAGTGTTTTTTACTAAAAAATTGAAAACAAATATTTTTAATTTATTAAATTATTTGATTTTTTTAACAACCATATATTTTTAACCATTAATTTTCTAGCTTAAGTTGCACAATTTTTAAAATTTTTAAAATTACAACATTTTTTTTGTAGAAATCGTGTACTATAGACTTCAAAATATCTGTGTTTTTTACTTAAAAAATAAAAACGCATATTTTATATTTATTGAATTTTTTTGACAACAATGTATTGTTCACCATGAATTTTCTAGCTTAATTAACACTATTTTTTATATTTTTAAAATTGCAACATTTTTTTGTAGAAATCGTGTATTATAGACTTGAAATATAGGGTGTTTTTTACTTAAAATATAAAAATGCATATTTTATATTTATTTAATTATTAGATTTTTTTGACAATAATGATTTTTCTTCATTAAGTTTCTAGCTTAATTTAGACTATTTTTTTATATTTTTAAAATATCAACATTTGTCTCTAGAAATCGTGTACTATACACTTAAAAAATACTGTGTTTTTTACTAAAAAACATAAAACGCATATTTAAAATTTATTAAATTATTTAATTTTTTAAAAATCAATGTATAGTTTACCATGAAGTTTCTAGCTTAATTTACACAATTTTTTATATTTTTAAAATTGCAACATTTGTTTGTAGAAATCGTGTACTATAGACTTGAAATATAGGGAGTATTTTACTTTAAAAATGAAAATGCATATTTTAAATTTATTAAATTATTTGATTTTTCTTAGAACAATGTATTGTTAACCATAAATTTTCTAGCTTAATTTACAAAATTATTTATATTTTTCAAATTGCAACATTTGTTTGTAAAAATCGTGTACTATAGACTTGAAATATAGGGTGTTTTTTACTTTACAACTGAAAACGCATATTTTAAATTTATTAAATCATTTGATTTTTTTGTCAACAATGTATTTTTAACCATGAAGTTTCTAGCTTAATTTACAAAAAATTTTATATTTTTAAAATTGCAATATTTGTTTGTAGAAATCGTGTATAATAGACTTAAAATATAGGGTGTTTTTTACTTTAAAAATAAAAACTGATATTTTAAGTTTCTAAATGATTTGATTTTTTTGACAACAATGTATTTTTCATCTTGAAGTTTCTAGCTTAATTTACACTATTTTTTTATATTTATAAAATATCAACATTTGTTTCTAGAAATCATGTACTATACACTCGAAAAGTAGAGTGTATTTTACTAAAAAAATGAAAATGCTTATTTTTAATTTATTAAATTATTCGAATTTTTTAACAACAATGCATTGTTTCTAGCTTAATTTTCATAATTTTTTAATATTTTTAAAATTGCAACATTTGTTTGTAGAAATCGCGTACTATAGACATGGAATATAAGGTATTTTTTACTTTAAAAATTAAAATGTATATTTAAATTATTAATTTTTTTTATTCTTTTGAGAACAATTTCTTGTTCCCCTTGAAGTTTCTAGCTTAATTTACTCTTTTTTTTATATTTTTTAAATATCAACATTTGATTCTAGAAATCGTGTACTATAAACTTGAAAAATAGTTTGTTTTTTGCTAAAAAAATGAAAACGCATATTTTTAATTTATTAAATTATTTGATTTTTTTAACAACAATGTATTGTTTACCATGAAATTTCTCGCTTAATTTACACAATTTTTTATATTTTAAAAATTGCAACGATTGTTTGTAGAAATCGTGAACTATAGACTTGATTTAATAAATTTAATAAAAATGGAAACGCATATTTTAAAAATGGAAACGCATATTTTAAATTTAATAAATTATTTGATTTTTTTTACAACAATGTATTTTTCATCCTGAAGTTTCTAACTTAATTTACAATATTGTTTAATATTTCTAAAATATCAACATTTCTTTCTAGAAATCGTGTACTATACACTTAAAAAGTAGGGTGTTTTTTACTAAAAAATGAATACGCATATTTTTAATTTAATAAATTATTTATTTTTTTGAAATCAATGTATTGTTTACCATGAAGTGTCTCGCTTAATTTCCTAAATTGTTTATATTTTAAAAACTGCAGCTATTGTTTCTAGAAATCGTGTATTATGCACTTGAAAAGTATGGTGTTTTTTACTAAAAAAATGAAAACGCATATTTTAAATTTATTAAATTATTTAATTTTTTTTGAAATTAATGTATTGTTTACCATGAATTTTCTAGCTTAATTTACATAAATTTTTATATTTTTAAAATTGCAACATTTGTTTGTAGAAATCGTGTACTATAGACTTGAAATATAAGGTGTTTTTTGCTTTAAAAATGAAAATGCATATTTTAAATTTATTAAATTATTTGAATTTTTTGACAACAATGTATTGTTCACAATGAATTTCTATCTTAATTTACACTTATATTTTATATTTTTAAAATATCAACATTTGTTTCTAAAAATAGTGTATTATACACTTGAAAAATAGGGTGTTTTTTACTTAAAAAAAAGTAAAAGCATATTATAAATTTATTAAATTATTTGATTTTTTTGACAACAATGTATTGTTCACCATAGAAGTTTCTAGATTAATTTCCACCATTTTTTCCTATTTTTAAAATATCAACATTTGTTTTAAGAAATCGTGTACTATACACTTGAAAAATAGGTAGTTTTTTACTTTAAAAATTAAAACACATATTTTAAATTTATTAAATTATTTGATTTTTTTTACAACAATGTATTGTTCACCATGAATTTCTATCTTAATTTACACTTATATTTTATATTTTTCAAATATCAACATATGTTTCTAAAAATGGTGTACTATACACTTGAAAAATAGGTTATTTTTTACTAAAAAAATGAAAAAAAATATTATAAATTTATTAAATTATTTGATTTTTTTGTCAACAATGTATTCTTCACCATGAATTTTCTAGCTTGATTTACACTATTTTTTTATATTTTTAAAATATCTACATTTGTTTCTAGAAATCTTGTACTATAGACTTTAAATATAGGGTGTTTTTTTTACTTTAAAAATGAAAACGCATATTTTAAATTTATAAAATTATTTGATTTTTTTGACGACAATGTATTTTTCATCATGAATTTTCTAGCATAATTTACACTATTTTTTTATATTTTTAAAATATCAATATTTGTTTCTACAAATCGTGTACTATACACTTGAAAAATAGGGTGTTTATTACTAAAAAAATAAAAAAAGGAATTTTTTAAATTTATTAAATTATTTAACTTTTTTGAAATCAATGTATTGTCTAGCATGAAATTTCTAATTTAATTTACACAATTTTTTGTATTTTTAAAATTGCAATATTGGTTTGTAGAAATCATGTACTATAGACTTGAAATATAGGGTACTTATTACTTTAAAAATGAAAACGCATATTTTAAATTTCTTAAATTATTTGATTTTTTTGAAAATAATGTATTTTTCATCATGAAGTTACTAGCTTAATTTACACTATTTTTTTATATTTTTAAAATATCAACATTTGTTTCTAGAAATCATGTACTATACACTTGAAAAGTAGGGTGCTTTTTACTAAAAAAATTAAAACACATATTTTAAATTTATTAAATTATTTAATTTTTTTAAAATCAATGTATTGTTTACCCTGAAGTTTCTAGCTTAATTTACATATTTTTTTACATTTATGAAATTGCAACATTTGTTTGTAGAAATCTTGTACTATAGACTTGAAATATAGGGTGTTTTTTACTTTAAAAATAAAAACGCATATTTTAAATTTATTAAATTATTTTAATTTTTAAACAACAATGTATTGTTTACCATGAAGTTTCTAGATTAATTTACACAATTTTTTATATATTTAAAATTGCAACATTTGATTGAAGAAATCGTGTACTATAGACTTGAAATATTGGGTGTTTTTTAATTTAAAAATGAAAATGTATATTTTAAATTTATTATATTATTTGATTTTTTTTACAATAATTTATTGTTAACCATAAATTTTCTAGCTTAATTTACACATTTTTTTGTATTTTTAGAATTGCAACATTTGTTTGTAGAAATCGTGTACTAGACTTGAAATATAGGGTGTTTTTTACTTTAAAAATGAAAACACATATTTTGAATTTATTAAATTATTTTTTTTTTGACAACAATGTATTGTTTACCATGAAGTTTCTAGCTTAATTTACTCAATTTTTTATATTTTTAAGTTTGCAGCATTTGTTTGTAGAAATTAGGTATTATAGACTTGAAATATAAGGTGTTTTTTACTTTAAAAATGGAATCGCATATTTTAAATTTATTAAATTATTTGATTATTTTTTACAACAATGTATTGTTTACCATGAACTTTCTAACTTAATTTACATAATTTTTTATATTTTTAAAATTGCACCATTTGTTTTTGGAAATCGTGTACTATAGACTTAAAATATAGGGGGTTTTTTACTTTAAAAATTAAAATGCATATTTTAAATTTATTAAATTATTTGATTTTTTTGACAACAATGTTTTGTTCACCATAAAGTTTCTAACTTAATTTACACTATTTTTTGATATTTTTAAAATATGAACATTTAATTCTAAAATTAGTGTACTATACACTTGAAAATTATAGTGTTTTTTACTATAAAAATCAAAACGCATATTTTAAATTTATTAAATTATTTGATTTTTTTACAAAAATGTATTGTTCACCAAGAAGTTTCTAGCTTAATTTACACTATTTTTTATATTTTTTAAATTGCAACATTTGTTTGTAGAAATCGTGTACCATAGACTTGAAATATAGGATGTTTTTTACTTTAAAAATAAATATGCATATTTTAAATTTATTAAATTATTTGATTTTTTTAACAACAATGTATTTTTTACCATGAATTTTCTACATTAATGTACACAATTTTTTATATTTTTAAAATTGCAACATTTGTTTGTAGAAATCGTGTACTATAGACTTAAAATATAGGGTGTTTTTTACTTTAAAAACTAAAACGCATATTTTAAATTTCTTAAATTTTTTTATTTTTTTGAAAACAATATATTTTTCATCATGAAGTTTCTAGCTTAATTTATACTATTTTTTTATATTTTTAAAATATCAACATTTGTTTCTAGAAATCGTGTACTATAAACTTGAAAAATAGTCTGTTTTTTACTAAAAAAATGAAAACGCATATTTTTAATTTATTAAATTATTTGATTTTTTTAATAACAATGTATTGTTTACCATGAAGTTTCTAGCTTAATTTACACAATTTTTTTTATTTTTAAAATTGCAACATTTGTTTGTAGAAATCGTGAACTATATAGACTTGAAATATAGGGTGTTTTTTACTTTAAAAATGAAAACGCTTATTTTAAATTTATTAAATTATTTGATTTTTTTTACAACAATGTATTTTTCATCATAATGTTTCTAGCTTAATTTACACTATTTTTTTATATTTTTAAAATATCAACATTTGTTTCTAGAAATCGTGTACTATACAATTGAAAAAAGAGGGGTTTATTACTAAAAAAATGAAAATGCATATTTAAAATTTATTAAATTATTTAATTTTTTTTGAAATCAATGTATTGTTTACCATGAAGTTTCTAGCTTAATTTAAATAATTTTTATATATTTAAAATTGCAACATTTGTTTGTAGAAATCATGTACTATAGACTTGAAATATAGGGTGTTTTTTACTTTAAAAATGAAAATGCATATTTTAAATTTATTAAATTATTTGATTTTTTTGACAACAATGTTTTGTTCACCGTAAACTTTCTAGCTTAATTTACAGTATTTTTTGATATTTTTAAAATATCAACATTTGTTTCTAAAAATCGTGTACTTGAAAAATAGAGTGTTTTTCACTATAAAAATCAAAACGCATATTTTAAATTTATTAAATTATTCGATTTTTTACAAAAATGTATTGTTCACCAAGAAGTTTCTTGCTTAATTTACACAACTTTTTATATTTTTAAAAGTGAAACATTTGTTTGTAGAAATCGTGTACGATAGACTTGAAATATAGGGTGTTTTTTACTTTAAAAATAAAAATGCATATTTTAAATTTATTAAATTATTTGATTTTTTTTACAACAATGTATTTTTTACCATGAATTTTCGACATTAATTTACACAATTTTTTATATTTTTAAAATTACAACATTTGTTTCTAGAAATCGTGTACTATATAGACTTGAAATATAGGGGGTTTTTTACTTTAAAATGAAAACGCATATTTTAAATTTATTAAATTATTTGATTTTTTGACAACAATGTTTTGTTCACCATAAAGTTTCTAGCTTAATTTACACTATTTTTTGATATTTTTAAAATATCAACATTTGTTTCTAAAAATCGTGTATTATAAACTTGAAAAATAGTCTGTTTTTTACTAAAAAAATGAAAACGCATATTTTTAATTTATTAAATTATTTGATTTTTTTAACAACAATGTATTTTTTAACATGAAGTTTCTAGCTTAATTTACACAATTTTTTTTTTAAAAATTGCAACATTTGTTTGTAGAAATCGTGAACTATATAGACTTGAAATATAGGGTGTTTTTTACTTTAAAAATTAAAACGCTTATTTTAAATTTATTAAATTATTTGATTTTTTTTACAACAATGTATTTTTCATCATAATGTTTCTAGCTTAATTTACACTATTTTTTTATATTTTTAAAATATCAACATTTGTTTCTAGAAATCGTGTACTATACACTTGAAAAAAGAGGGGTTTTTTACTAAAACAATGAAAATGCATATTTAAAATTTATTAAATTATTTAATTTTTTTTTTAAATCAATGTATTGTTTACCATGAAGTTTCTAGCTTAATTTACACAATTTTTATATATTTAAAATTGCAACATTTGTTTGTACAAATCGTGTACTATAGACTTGAAATATAGGGTGTTTTTTACTTTAAAAATGAAAACGCATATTTTAAATTTATTAAATTATTTGATTTTTTTGACAACAATTTTTTGTTCACCATAAAGTTTCTAGCTTAATTTACACTATTTTTTGATATTTTTAAAATATCAACATTTGTTTCTAAAAATCGTGTACTTGAAAAATAGAGTGTTTTTTACTATAAAAATCAAAATGCATATTTTAAATTTATTAAATTATTTGATTTTTTACAAAAATGTATTGTTCACCAAGAAGTTTCTTGCTTAATTTACACATTTTTTTATATTTTTAAAATTGCAACATTTGTTTGTAGAAATTGTGTACTATAGACTTGAAATATAGGGTGTTTTTTACTTTAAAAATGAAATCGCATATTTTAAATTTATTAAATTATTTGATTTTTTTTTACAACAATGTATTGTTTACGATGAAGTTTCTAGCTTAATTTACATAATTTTTTATATTTTTAAAATTGCAACATTTGTTTCTAGAAATCGTGTACTTTATAGACTTGAAATATAGGGGGTTTTTTACTTTAAAATGAAAACGCATATTTTAAATTTATTAAATTATTTGATTTTTTGACAACAATGTTTTGTTCACCATAAAGTTTCTAGCTTAATTTACACTATTTTTTGATATTTTCAAAATATCAACATTTGTTTCTTAAAATCGTGTACTATACACTTGAAAAATAGAGTGTTTTTTACTATAAAAATCAAAACGCATATTTTAAATTTATTAAATTATTTAATTTTTTTACAAAAATATATTGTTCACCAAGAAGTTTCTAACTTAATTTATGTAACACCCTAATTTTTGCAAAGAGTAGTTACGGAAAATATTACCTTTGAAAAAAAATCTGATACTTAAAATTTTTGTTGAAACTACCAAAAGTTGCCACTTTGTTTCATATTTAAAATACAAGCTGAAACATTTCTTTATTTATTTTACAATGTTCGATACAGCTGAACAATATAACATCTGAATGAAAATCTTAGTTTCACCATGTATGACTACTTTTAAGGAATTCCTATAGCTTTTCCTCATCCTTTGTTTTAGCTCCAAAGTCTCCTGATACCTGCAATACTGAGACCGTTAGTTATATGTAAAACATATAACCGAGTAACCCCCGGTCTAACTAAAACATTCAAATGAGAATTGCAGCCAGTCTAACTAGAAAACTCCCTAAATATATACCCTAGCAATCACATATCATACACATAACACATACACATACAAATCACACATTCATATACAATGCATGCAATGACAACATCATGTATGTATGCATGCCATGATCTCTTTTTATTTCTTTTCATTTCATTCCTTTAAAAGGAGACCCGATGCACGCGAGAATCCAACATGTGCGTGGCAATAGCACTGTAGAGCTCTCTGCAAACCCTGGTAAGCGTCCTTAACCAAAGCCCATGCCTCACCTCCAATAGAGGTCTGCAAGAACTATTATCCATTCTGATAATAGCCCCCAATTGTTTCTCTTTCTCAGAGTCATCACCCATTACAGGTCTGCAAGAGTTATTACCCATCTAGATAATAACCCCCAATTATTCTCTTTTCCATGCTTGTCCACTTACCCGGTCTACTTCCGGCGGGACTCAACCCACTTACTCAACCAAGGTTGATGGGGGAAGCATTTCTCTTATCATTGGTTTCCACATTACATGTTATCATGCATCAAACATACATCTCACATTAATTGCATTCAACATGTTCAACACTCATCATTCATCACATCTTAATCATATAGAACATCAACCAAAGTACTTGCCATACAAGTCATAACACACATCACAACATATCCATAACCCTATTGCATATCCACTCAATCAAAACCATTCACGTTCATACATAATGCAATTACATGACACTAAGCATGATTCTTAAAATATTAGGACCTATTTTTATCAATTCCAATCCTAAAAATGGAACCCTTGAGATTACATTAAATTTTTGAAGTAAAGAAAGCGGTCCCTGTTCTGTGTCATATTCGCTGCCGCGAAATAATTCGCTGCCGCGAATTGGACACAGAATCAGTCCTCTGTTTTTCGTCAGCACTGCACCCTGTTGGTATTTTGGCCATAACTTGAGTTGTAGACCTCCAAATTGGATAAAATTTAGGGAAAATGAAAGCTAATACAATTATCTACAAATTTTATTCAGAACCCAAGATCTTAATCAATCATATTCTAGTAGATAATTTTTCTTGAATCCACTTGCCCATGTGAAAAACCCAAATCTGGCAGCTCTTAGTGTCTTGCCTATAACTCAAGTTATACAACTTAGATTTTAGTGAAACTTGTGGCATTAGAAAGCTAACAAAATTAAATACAACTTTGTAAGAGGCCACGAAACCAGAATCTAGATAAAACCAAGTCAAATAATCAGCTCAATCTGTGCCAAAATCCAGCCAAAATAGGGGAATTAATATTGATACCTTTTTTCTCAATTGCAATCATACCTTTACCTATTGTTTCTCAATCCAAACCACCACATAACATTAATTTACCAAGGAATGCACTTCCACATCAATTATATATTTCACATACTATCTATTCCAAACATTATGCCTTTTCATAAAAGCCCCACCAAGCAAGTACTCAAACAAGTCATCACAAAATGCCAAATTCACACACATAGAGGTAATTGCATCAACATGACTCTAATTCTAACAACAACTCACCCCTTATCTAATCTTATATAGTCCATTCAAAACCTTTCATCATACACAAAAGCATACAAGCAATCAAACTAGAACACAAGACACAATTCCAAAAGGCTATTTTCACACACACACAGGATCAATTACATTCAAATTAACTCCACACTCTACAAACACAAGACATATCCCATGGTGATTCCAAACCAAGCCACATACAACCTAAATTTAAAATATCTAACACAATCAAGTCCAAAGCCTAACATCATAAAACCTCTAATTTCTAAATTTCCCTAATTGGGGTTTTAAGTTTGGGATTACCTTAGAATTAGAGCTCTAAACTCAATCTCTAAATTCCACCGTAGAAGATTCTAAACCGGTAGAATTGGAGTTCCCGACGCGTGGATCATTTTCTTTAACTGCTCCAGCGGCCGGAAGGCCACCATGCAACCACCCAAAGTGGTGGCTCTTCCTCACTTTCTCTTTTCTCTCTCGCCACCACCATCCAATTTTCTTATTTTTGATTGTGTTTGATGTGTGGCTGTGAGGGAGAGTGAGTGCTATGAGGGTGTGTGATTAGGTGAGATAGGGTGCATAGTAAGAGAGTGGACCTTAGTTTTAATTTATTAAAAACTGCACTTAAGTCCTTATATTTATAAAATTTAATAAAAGTCCAAATAACTCAATAGAAATAAAAACCACAAAGACTTAATTACAAATCTCTAATGTTATATTCTAATACACTAAGCCCACCTTGCTACATTTTTAATTTTCTAGTTATATTTATATCATAACCTAGTCTTTTTCCCCTAATCCTATATGCTTTATAATTCATTTTAGTTCCCAAAAATCCTTAACTTTTCTAAAATAACCCCCTTAAGGAAACAATTGTGAATTTAAATACTTTACTCTAGAAACTTTGAAATTTGGAATGTTACAATTTACAAAATTGTTTATATTTTTAAAATTGCAACATTTGTTTGTAGAAATCATGTACTAGAGACTTGAAATATAGGATGTTTTTTACTTTAAAAATAAAAATGCATATTTTAAATTTATTAAATTATTTGATTTTTTAAAAAACAATGTATTATTTACCATGAAGTTTCTAGATTAATTTACACAATTTTTTATATTTTTAAAATTGCAACATTTGTTTGTAGAAATTTTGTACTATAGACTTAAAATATAGGGTGTTTTTTTTACATTAAAAATGAAAACACATATTTTAAATTTATAAAATTATTTGATTTATTTGACAACAATGTATTTTTCATCATGAAGTTTCTAGCTTAATTTACACTATTTTTTCATATTTTTAAAATATCAATATTTGTTTCTAGAAATCGTGTACTATACACTTGAAAAATAGGATGTTTATTACTAAAAAAATAAAAAGGCATTTTTAAAATTTATTAAATTATTTAATTTTTTTGAAATCAATGTATTGTTTAGCATGAAGTTTCTCCTTTAATTTACACAATTTTTTATATTTTTAAAATTGCAATATTTGTTTGTAGAAATCTTGTACTATAGACTTGAAATATAGTGTGTTTTTTACTTTAAAAATGAAAACGCATATTTTAAATTTCTTAAATTATTTGATTTTTTTGACAACAATGTTTTGTTCACCATGAAGTTTCTAGCTAATTTACACTATGTTTTGATATTTTTAAAATATCAACATTTGTTTCTAGAAATCGTGTACTATACACTTGAAAAATAGAGTGTTTTTTACTATAAAAATCAAAATGCATGTTTTAAATTTATTAAATTATTTGATTTTTTTACAAAAATGTATAGTTCACCAAGAAGTTTCTAGCTTAATTTACACTATTTTTTATATTTTTAAAATTGCAACATTTGTTTGTAGAAATTGTGTACTATACTTGAAATATATGGTGTTTTTTACTTTAAAAATGTAAACGCATATTTTTAATTTATTAAATTTTTTGATTTTTTTGACAACAATGTATTGTTTACCATTAAGTTTCTAGCTTAATTTACAGAATTTTTTATATTTTTAAAATTGCAATATTTGTTTGTAGAAATGTGTACTATAGACTTGAAATATAGGGTGCTTTTTACTTTAAAAATGAAAACGCATATTTTAAATTTATTAAATTATTTTATTTTTTTCAGAACAACATATGGTTCACCATGATGTTTCTATCTTAATTTACACTATTTTTTTAATTTTTAAAATATCAACATTTGTTTCTTGAAATCATGTACTATACACTTCAAAAGTAAGGTGTTTTTTACTAAAAAAATGAATACGCATATTTTAAATTTATTAAATTATTTAATTTTTTTTAAATCAATGTATTGTTTACCATGAAGTTTCTAGCTTAATTTACATATTTTTTTATATTTTTAAAATTGCAACATTTGTTTGTAGAAATCGTGTACTATACACTTGAAATATAAGGGGTTTTTTACTTTAAAAATGAAAATGCATATTTTAAAATTATTAAATTATTTGATTTTTTTGACAACAATGTTTTGTTCACCATGAAGCTTCTAGCTTAATTTACACTATGTTTTGATATTTTCAAAATATCAACATTTGTTTCTAGAAATCGGGTACTATACACTTGAAAAATAGTGTGTTTTTTACTATAAAAATCAAAATGCATGTTTTAAATTTATTAAATTATTTGATTTTTTTACAACAATGTATTGTTCACCTAGAAGTTTCTAGCTTAAATTACACTTTTTTTATATTTTTATATTTGCAACATTTGTTTGTAGAAATCGTGTACTATAGACTAGATATATAGGGTGTTTTTTACTTTAAAAATGAAAACGCAAATTTTAAATTTATAAAATTATTTGATTTTTTTGACGACAATGTAATTTTCATCATGAAGTTTCTAGCTTAATTTACACAATTTTTTAATATTTTAAAAATATCAACATTTGTTTCTAGAAATCGTGTAATATATACTTGGAAAGTAGGGTGTTTTTTACTAAAAAAATAAAAATGCATATTTTAAATTTATTAAATTATTTAATATTTTTTGAAATCAATGTATTGTCTAACATGAACTTTCTAGCTTAATTCATAAAATTGTTTATATTTTTAAAATATCAACATCTGTTTGTAGAAATCGTGTACTATAGATTTGAAATATAGGGTGTTTTTTACTTTAAAAATGAAAAGACATATTTTAAATTTATTAAATAATTTGACTTATTTGACAACAATGTATTGTTCACCATGAAGTTTCTAGCTTAATTTACCCTTATATTTTATATTTTTAAAATATCAATATTTGTTTCTAAAAATCGTGTACTATACACTTGAAAAATAATGTGTTTTATACAAAATAAAAGAAAAGAAAACGCATATTTTAAATTTATTAAATTATTTGATTTTTTTGACAACAATGTATTGTTCACCATGAAGTTTCTAGCTTAATTTAAACTATTTTTTTATATTTTTAAAATATCAACATTTGTTTCTAGAAATCGTGTACTATACACACTTTAAAAATATGGTGTTTTTTACTTTAAAAATCAAAACGCATATATTAAATTTTTTAAATTCTTTTATTTTTTTGACAACATTGTATTTTTCACCAAGAAGTTTCAAGCTTAATTTACACTATTTTTAATATTTTTAAAAATATGAACATTTGTATCTAGAAATCGTGTACTATATACTAGAAAAATAGGGTGTTTTTAACTAAAAAAATGAAAACGCATATTTTAAATTTATTAAATTATTTGATTTTTTGGTCAACAATGTATTGTTCAGCATGAATTTCCTAGCTTAATTTACACTATTTTTATATATTTTTAAAATATACACATTTGTTTCTAGAAATCTTGTACTATAGACTTGAAATATAGGGTTTTTTTACTTTAAAAATGAAAACGCATATTTTAAATTTATTAAATTATTTGATTTTTTTGACAATAATGTATGGTTCACCATGACGTTTTTGCTTAATTTACACTATTTTTTATATTTTTATAATATCAACATTTGTTTCTAGAAATCATGTACATACTTGAAAAATAGTGTGTTTTTTACTAAATAATTGAAAATGCATATTTTTAATTTATTAAATTATTTGATTTTTTTAACAACAATGTATTTTTTACCATAAAGTTTCTCGCTTAATTTAGATAATTTTTTATATTTTTAAAATTGCAACATTTTTTTGTAGAAATCGTGTACTATAGACTTGAAATATAGGGGGTTTTTTATTTTAAAAATGAAAATGCATATTTTAAATTTATTAAATTATTTGGTTTTTTTGACATCAATGTATTGTTCACCATGACGTTTCTAGCTTAATTTACACTATGTTTTGATATTTTTAAAATATCAACATTTGTTTCTAGAAATCGTGTACTATACACTTGAAAAATATAGTGTTTTTTACTATAAAAATCAAAATGCATGTTTTAAATTTATTAAATTATTTGATTTTTTTACAACAATGTATTGTTCACCAAGAAGTTTCCAGCTAAATTTACACTATTTTTTATATTTTTAAAATTGCAACATTTGTTTGTAGAAATCGTGTACTATAGACTTGAAATATAGGGTGTTTTTTACTTTAAAAATGAAAACACAATTTTTATATTTATTAAATTATTTGATTTTTTTGACAACAATGTATTTTTCATCATGAAGTTTCTAGCTTAATTTACACTAGTTTTTAATATTTTTAAAATATTAACATTTGTTTCTAGAAGTCGTGTACTATACACTTGAAAAGTAGGGTGTTTTTTACTAAAAAAATGAAAATGCATATTTTAAATTTATTAAATTATTTAATATTTTTTTAAATCAATGAATTGTTTAACATGAACTTTCTAGCTTAATTCACAAAATTGTTTATCTTTTTAAAATATCAACATTTGTTTGTAGAAATCGTGAACTATAGATTTGAAATATAGGGTGTTTTTTACTTTAAAAATGAAAAGGCATATTTTAAATTTATTAAATAATTTGACTTTTTTGACAACAATATATTGTTCCCCATGAAGTTTCTAGCTTAATTTACCCTTATATTTTATATTTTTAAAATATCAACATTTTTTTCTAAATATCGTGTACTATATACCCTTGAAAAATAGTGTGTTTTATACCAAAAAAAAAGAAATTGCATATTTTAAATTTATTAAATTATTTGATTTTTTTGACAACAATGTATTTTTCACCATGAAGTTTCTAGCTTAATTTAAACTATTTTTTTTATATTTTTAAAATATTAACATTTGTTTCTAGAAATCGTGTACTATATACACTTGAAAAATATGGTGTTTTTTACTTTAAAAATCAAAACGCATATATTAAATTTATTAAATTCTTTTATTTTTTTTACAACAATGTATTGTTCACCAAGAAGTTTCTAGCTTAATTTACACTATTTTTAATATTTTTAAAATATCAACATTTGTATCTAGAAATCGTGTACTATATACTAGATAAATAGAGTGTTTTTAACTAAAAAAATGAAAACGCATATTTTAAATTTATTAAATTATTTGATTTTTTTGTCAACAATGTATTGGTCAGCATGAATTTCCTAGCTTAATTTACACTATTTTTATATATTTTTAAAATATAAACATTTGTTTCTAGAAATCTTGTACTATAGACTTGAAATATAGGGTGTTTTTTACTTTAAAAATGAAAATGCATATTTTAAATTTATAAAATTATTTGATTATTTGACAACAATGTATTTTTCATCATGAAGTTTCTAGCTTAATTTACACTTTTTTTTTATATTTTTAAAATATCAACGTTTGTTTCTAGAAATCGTGTACTATACACTTGAAAAATTGGGTGTTTATTACTAAAAAAATAAAAAGGAATTTTTTAAATTTATTAAATTATTTAATTTTTTTTGAAATCAATGTATTGTTTAGCATGAAGTTTCTAGCTTAATTTACACAATTTTTTATATTTTTAAAATTGCAACATTTGTTTGCACCTGAAATTCGCCAACCATTTACAACTAACCAAAACAGCAGCACCTACCACAAATCCATTTATACAGAGGCTAAAACAAAATCTCCAAGGTCATGGCTAGACCACGCAAGAAAGGAAAATGACTAATAAATAATTAATTAGAGAACAACACTTTAGGAACCTTACAAAAGTATAATAAATTTAATAGAACAGAAGAAACAAAGACTATATTATTATACATTATAGGTTCTATATATAAATATAGTATGCAATCCACACAACATAAATGTCAAACATATAAAATAAATATTATGAGACAGCTAAAAGGGGCAGCACGTGCAGAAAAAAATAATCATTCATTTGTTTATCAATGGTCAAAAACAGTAACTATGAATCTAGTTGTCATAATAATAATAAACACACCTCTACAACAATGGGTGAGCAGAATATAAAACTGGGTGAGCAGAACATTATAAATGGCTGAGAAGAAAATATGAAATTACACATTCTAGGCAGCATTTAAGAAGAAGTAGCAGTGAAATAGAAGAATAACATAGTACTAACTAGAACTCACTCACTTGTTTTTGATGGAGCAATTGCTGAGGTGAGGTTGGAGGCACCGCAACGGCAAGCAGAACACTGACTTAGGAGCATAGAGGTGAACCGCAACTGAGATTGTGGAAAAAGCTCACTGTAACTGAGGTTGGAGGCACCACAACTGCAAGCAGAACACTGACTTAGGAGCACAAAGGTGAACCGCAACTGAGATTTTGGAAGAAGCTCACCGTAACTGAGGTTGGAGGCACCACAATGGCAAGCAGAACACTGACTTAGGACCACAGAGGTGAACCACAATTGAGATTGTGGAAGAAGCTCACCGTAACTGAGAGTGAGGGGCGAAGAACAGCAACCCAGGAAGAGGAGCAGTGAGCAATAGGAAGAGTGAGCAGCGAACAACAAATGGCGCAGCAAACAACAAAGAAGGCATTGTACGATTGATCCATGTACGATTGGAGGCACCATAATAGAGACTGAGGAGCGATGACGGCGCAGCAAACAGCAAATGGCACAGTAAACGTTTGATGGGAACAAGAAGGAACGAAAATTGAACCCTAAATGTTTGCTCTGAAATCTGCGGGAACGAACGTTCAATTTCTTTGGCTCTCTGTGCGTTTTGTGTGTTTTGTTTGCAAAGGGATTAGGTTATTTGTATTGACTTTTTAGATCAGCTAAATTCTCAATTAAACTCAACTCTTTTAGCTGATGAATTTTCTACGAGGATGAATATTACGAAATTGCCACCGTGTAACAATTTAACTCAGTTGCTTCATACATGATTTAAAATTACTAGTTGCAAATTCCTATTTTTCCACTAGTGAGTGTTTTTTACTTTAAAAATGAAAACGCATATTTTAAATTTATTAAAATATTTTTATTTTTTGACAACAATGTATTTTTCATCATGAAGTTTCTAGCTTAATTTACACTATTTTTTATATTTTTAAAATATCAACATTTGTTTCTAGAAATCGTGTACTATACACTTGAGAAATAGGGTATTTATTACTAAAAAAAGTAAAAGGAATATTTTAAATTTGTTAAATTATTTAAATTTTTTGAAAACAATGTATTTTTCACTATGAAGTTTCTAGTTTAATTTACCAATTTTTTATATTTTTATAATTGCAGCATTTGTTTATAAAAATCGTGTACTATACACTTGAAAAATATGGTGTTTTAACTCTAAAAATTAAAATGCATATTTTAAATTTATTAATATATTATATTTTTTTGAAAACAATGTATTGTTCCCAATAAATTTTCTAGCTTAATTTACACAATTTTTTATATTTTTAAAATTGCAACATTTGTTTCTAAAAATTGTGTACTACACTTGAAATATAGGGTTTTTTTACTTTAAAAATGAAAACACATATTTTAAATTTATTAAATTATTTGATTTTTTTGAAAAAAATGTATTGTTCACCAAGAAGTTTCTAGCTTAATTTACAGAATTTTTAATATTTTTATACTTGCAACATTTGTTTCTAGAAATCGTGTACTAATCACTTGAGAAATAGGGTGTTTTTTACTTTAAAAATTAAAACGCATATTTTGAATTTTTTAAATTATTTGATTTTTTCTAAAACAATGTATTGTTCCCAATAAAGTTTCTAGCTTAATTTACACAATTTTTAATATTTTTAAAATTGCAACATTTGTTTCTAAAAATTATGTATGTAACACCTTAATTTTTGAGTCCGTTTTTTTTTTCCAAAACACTAGTGGAAGCTAAATTCTAATTTACAACAATTATTAATAATAATAATAATTACAACCCTTTCAATTTATATGAATTCCTATACAAAATTAATATATAAACATGAGACTTAGGTTCACCATGTGTGGCTATACCTAAGAAAAGCCCACAACTCGTCCTATCTGTGGCTTTTGCTTCATAATCTTCTGATACCTGCGATATGGTAACCGTCATTTATATGTAAACATATAACTGAGTAACCCCCGGCATTTTGAAAACATTTTTTATACCATATCGCAGCCAGTCTAACTGGAAAACACGCCATTTAAATTCCTAACACACAATCAATTCAATGCAACAATTTCACACATAATGCATGCTATGACAATTATGGATGTATGCATGCCATGATCTTTCATTAACATACTTAGTTCTTTTCTTTTCTTGAGTCTTTTATGGAAGCCTCGTGCACTAGACTTCCCCTAGCGCGTGACAATAACGCGAGGTTGAGCTCAAAACTAGGACCACGGCAAGCGTCCCTACCGTGATCAAACTGGCTGTCGGGCTATCTTACCCGACATCAATGGGATAGCCCAGGACTATCTTAACCCCACATCAACGGGATAGTCCTTTCTTTCGGGCCATCTTCCCGGTTACCGGGCAACTCTACTAGTTCAGGTCATTTTACCCCGTTCAATGGGAGACCCTACATTCTCAATCTTTTCATGCTTGTCCGCTTACCCGGTGTCTGACCGGTGGAACTCAACCCACTTACTCAACATCTGTTGAAGGGGGAAAGCTTAAACTTGTCTTTAAATTTCATTTTCATTTCACATCAAATATTATCATGCATTTTCCTTCAACATTAATCACATTACAATTTCATCAATCATCAATTAAAATATTTGTCATCCATGTCACATATCACAAAATTTTCCTAACCCTATTGCATATCCACTGAATCAATAGAAAAACCATTCAATCGGGCAAACGATCCACATTCATACAAAATACAATTACATGGCACTATGCATGATTTTTAAAACATTAGGACCTATTTTGATCAATTCCAACCCTAAAAATGGAGCCCTTGAAGTTACATTGCATTTTAGAAGTAAATAAAGAGGTCCATGTTCTGTGTCATATTCGCTGCCGCGAATTGGACACAGAATCAGGCCTCTGTTTTTTGTTAGCACTGCACTCTGTTGGTATTTTGGCCATAACTTAAGTTGTAGACCTCCGAATTGAGTGAAACCAAATGTATTTGAAAGAGGATTATCTACAACTCGTATGAAGACTATAAAACTCAATTCTAAATATTTAATTGTCAAAAACAGCCATCTTTAACAGGGATGTACACTTAACACAACAGATATTTCAATATAGACCCTGTCTTAGTAATTTGGCCATAACTAGAGTTTTAGATCTCCAAATTGAGTGAAACTAAAAGAATTTGAAAGCTAAGAGAATTATCTACAACTCTTGTGAAGACCAAAATGGAAAAATCTTATGAAAAATGGTTCGTAATTCACACACAAGTCACTGCAGAAAAACTTACATTTTCATCCAAATTTCACCATCTTCCCAACAAACTCACATGGCTCATATTCAGGACCAAGCACACGAAATTTTTAACACCAAGCAAGGTTTCAAATACCAATTTCATCCATCATACATCAACAATACATCAATCAAATCATACAATTTCAATCCACACAAATAAGCAACACAAAACACTTCAAATTCAGTCAAGACCAAAATTCTCAAATTTCACAAGTCCAAACCTATTTCTATCACACATTTCACCATAGCTCAGAATCAAACCTCATACCATCACTTCCTAATTAGTCTAGTTTGGGGTTTAGTGGGGTTACCTTCAAACTTTGAGTCCCTAAGCACTTCTTGTTCTCAAGCTCCACCAAATCCTTCAATCTCCACCACTAGACATGGAAATCCCTAAATACCCCAAAATGAGAGTCATTAGCACCCTTAGGAACTCATTTTAGGGCTTGCATGTGAGATTAGACGGGTTGGGGTTCATTTTCTAGAGAGAGAACTGAGTGAAGAGAGGAGAGGGAAAATGGTTTGCATGTGGCTTACCTTGGTTCCATTGGAAGCTCAAGAGCTTGAGGATGATGATTTGAGTCTTGAAATGGAGAGATTGAACAAGATTTCTCACATTTTGAGAGAAATATGATTTTCCCTAGGAGAGCAAGTAGGAAGAAGTGAGGAAGATGAAGTTAGAGTTGGATTTTGGAGTGTGAGAATGTGAGAGAGGGAGATGAGGGCGTGAGAGAATAGGGAGGGAAGGATGGGGTTTTGTGAAAATTCCACATCTTATTAAAAATTGCTACATGGTCCTTCCTTCCACTTCTTTTAATAATTGCAACAATTCCCCTAAAACTACTAATTTCTCCTAATGAACTACTAATTCTTACTTGGGAATTTATGGGATGTTACAATTCTACCACCCTTAAAAGAATTGTGTCCTCACAATTCATTATAATTCCTAGGTCACGGAACTTTCATAACTGAGATACCTTGAGAGAGTTATAGGTTCAAAACCTAACGCATTTTAAACTAGCAAGAGTTTCGACTAAAGTCGGGAACTTGATGGAGTAAATTTTATCAAAATGTAGTACGACTTACTTAGAATTTCAACATGAAAGTTATATTATTGTAGGAAGGCCCTAATTCGATAGAGTGAACAATACCCTATTTGGGATAATGGCTTTTGGACCTTGTTTTAGAATTGTGATTTCCACAATCATGGACTTGGAAGAGATCAAGATGAAATTGACATTTGGATCACAAGTACATTGAGAGAATAAGGATCTATTCCTAAGATGCGACCCTTATTTCCTGGAAGTATTCGTCGTAATTTATTTGAGAACTATTGAGAAGAATTGCTCAATTTAGACTTAATGATACATAATATCAAGTAATTAATATAAGTTTCATGGGCTGGATAAGCAAAATATGCATAAACTTTGAAACTTTGGAAGGACTAGAAATTGATGGAAAGTAATCTTAGGTGTTCTTTAGCCTTAAGAAAATATGAGGTACATAAATGTCTTGACTTAACATAATCCATTCCTGATATTTAAAATTCTTTGAAGAAGTTTAGGTGGTCCGCTAAGACACTAGTCTTAAATAAGGGTTAAAATTTTACAAGTCTTGATCTTCCTAGAACTAGTTGCCTCCGAGTTCTAATTTATATAACCCGTTATGTCTTTGTTGTAGGGCGGAAGGAATTCATTGTAAGAAGCATAGATTCCTTGAACGTGTCGTGAAAGACTACTTGGACTAAAGCGTCTTCTTATTCCTTCTTAGGAGTAACACTTAATTCTAGGATGATTAAATAATTCCAAGTTATTGATATGAGTTAGAGTGAATTAGAATGTGTTTCGCACGTGGCTCTCAGCACTAGTAGCTCATGAACTTATTGCCATGATATAAAGAGAATGGTTGAAGTGACGGTTACATGAAAAGGGTTTGTTGTCTCTTTACTTAAATAAGAATTCGGGATTTGGAAAGTTGGGAACTGATTCGAGTGCCAACATATTTGTTTTGGTGGAAGCATTATAGTTTATGACTATAATGACGGTGTATCACATCAAGGAAATTCTTGTAACCCTACAAGGATTTAAGTTAGAGATTTACTGTAAAGCTAAACTTATCTTTAGCTTATACTTCGAATAAGTAACTGAATTTACAAGGAAGTCGGGGTGCTCAGCCGAAATACAAAATCATATGACAACCAGAGTTGTTTAGGTCTCTAGGAGTCTCTGAGGGAGATTATCTAAAAGCTTGAAATCACATAGTTACTAGGAGTAGTTGGACTTGTCTAGACTTCATAGGATTAAATTTTGGAAATCTAAGTTCAAATTGACATGGAGAGTTAAAAGGAATTATCTAAATGGTCAATAGCAATCCGTTAGCGATAAACCGCATAGATAAAGGCTTATGTGGGTTCAAACTTTAAGAAAATCCAAATCTTCAGAATTTGAATGGAAGATTATTAAGAAGTCCTCTGATTGGGTCGTCTTTCAAGGCAACTCGGATCTAAGATTTGGAACTTAAACATAAATAAGGGCATTTTGGTGACTGTCAAAATGGCTTAATGAGCTTACATCACCAAGGAAATCTTTAACTGTGACATTGCACTAGAGTTTTGAAAGAATTTCCTATATTGATTTGAATGTCAGAATTGAAGAGAATTTGAAATTACGAAAAGTAAAGTTCCAAACCATGGAATTCGAGATGGAGAAAATAAAACAGGCTTAACTTAGTCTTAAAGTCGACGTGGTAACGTATGTTCTCAAAGAACCAATAGGTGTAGCATGCTTAGGTAGGTTGCAAGCGGGGTTTAACCTCGGAAGACTCCTTAGAATGGGATGGAGATATGAGATTGAATATGTTTATACTCCTGTAGCGCAACTCTAATTTACTTATGACCCGAATCTCATACGATTCTTGTCTACTCCTAAAGTAACCAGTTTCTCACTAATCAATTGAAGATTTTTAAAATAATTAGAACTGAAGGAATTTAGAATTTTGTGTTTTTGGACTAACCAGAGAAGTTAAATACAAGTAACTAGGAGCTAGGCTTTTGAACATGTTCGTCTACTGAGCATGCTAGAAAGTCCTACAATGTGGTTTCGAAAGTTGGAGTTTCACTAGAAGTCGTCTCTTGTAATGATCTACATAGAAAGATTCCAATAGCTATTTGGCCTCTCGAATCAAAAGGCGTTCACACTAAGGAAAATGAAACAACTCAAGTGGAAATTTGATATTTGCACATTAGAGATATGTTCAAAAGAACCAATAAGGGTTAAGTATATTCTTGAAAATAGAGAAAATATTTTATGGCCCCTATAGTGTGCTTGTAAGGCATTTTAAGAGTCGAATGGACTATTTAGAAATCTTCATGTGGAGAGGTCTTAGTGCTTGTTCCAGAGTAGAAATAGAACTTTAGGAGATCGTTGGGAATAATCCGACTAAATTGAAATGATATCCAAAATTGAACTCATCTTATCTTATGGCCTTTCTAGGTCTTTGTATAGAAGTGTCTAAGGGTGTGGCTTAAAAGATTGTTAAATTTTGAGGGAACTGAATGCTAAGACTTTCATGATTAACTTAAGGGGAGAGAGACTTATCTCTAAGATCATCACGCGTAAAACATTACCATCTGAATCCCATAATAAGATTTAGACCGAGATTATATGAACATTGAAATAGAGTGTCTCAAAAGAATTGATTCTAAAGTTGATGATAGAGTAAGATGTGGGACTTGAATCTTTCTAAGATTAGGTTTTCAAAACTAACTTAATAGAATCTCGAATGGAAAGAATTTCTAAATCTTGAACTTAAAGGTAGCTTTTGATTCTATCTAGAAGCAAACTCGTAGTAGGACAAATTTCTTGATATGACGTTATGCCACCATTATGAGAAGGGAAAAGGGTTTCTATAAGATGTAGCTACATGAAGAGACATCAACGGAATCGGTATAGGCAAATAAGTCCTTAAACTTCTCTAAGGATACGTAACCGTCAAATTAAAATTTATGATGAATTCATCAAGAAAGAAAGCATATAATGGTATGGAATAAGAAATAAAGGTTCTTCCGTCACAAAAACGATTTGAATTTAGGCTTGGTGAATTTTCCAAATAAAATAGAGAACTTGATTTCTAGAACTTACGTGGATAGTTTGTCAATCACAATTATAAAGGGAAAGGGGGTCTAAGGAATTCGAATCCTAATTTTGAAAAATATTCACACTCATTTTCCACTATCTATTCTAGAAGGCTAACCAAATTTATCCTTAAAACATATCCTACTTGATACTCCTTCTAGGCTAGTGACTTGAACCCATTGATTATAAATGCATCAATGCTATCACTAAGGTACTGAACTGGCCAGGCCCAACATCTTACAATCACAACACCGGTACACCTATATCCCAATGTCTCATCCTATTTTCCATGAAAGTTACTAAAAGAAGAACAATCACTTTAAAGATCATTCTTGTCCATTAGTGGTCATAACTTCTACTCTCATGCACCAATATTTAATTGATCAGACTAAATATTAGTTGCACGTTCCTTCGAAGCTTATGACATACCTAATGAATATGTTCAGATTATTAATTGTTCAGCTGACTATCGACTATTTACCATCACAGTCCGATGGATCAAACTGCTCTGATACCATAAATGTAACACCTTAATTTTTGAGTCCATTTTTTTTCCAAAACACTAGTGGAAGCTAAATTCTAATTTACAACAATTACTAAATAATAATAATAATTACAACCCTTTCAATTTATACAAATTCCTATACAGCTGAACAAATTAATATATGAACTTAAGACTTAGGTTCACCATGTGTGGCTATATCTAAGAAAAGCCCACAACTCGTCCTATCTGTGGCTTTTGCATCATAATCTTCTGATACCTGCGATATGGTAACCATCAGTTATATGTAAACATATAACTGAGTAACCCCCGGCATTTTGAAAACATTTTTTATACCATATCACAGCCAGTCTAACTGGAAAACACCCCATTTAAATTCCTAGCACACAATCAATTCAATGCAACAATTTCACACATAATGCATGCTATGACAATTATGGATGTATGCATGCCATGATCTTTCATTAACATACTTAGTTCTTTTCTTTTCTTGAGTCTTTTATGGAAGCCTCGTGCACTAGACTTCCCCTAGCGCGTGGCAGTAACGCGAGATTGAGCTCAAAACTAGGACCACGGCAAGCGTCCCTACCGTGATCAAACTGGCTGCCGGGCTATCTTACCCCACATCAATGGGATAGTCCTTTCTTTCGGGCCATCTTCCCGGTCACCGGGCAACCCTACAAGTTCAGGTCATCTTACCCCGTTCATTAGGAGACCCTACATTTTCAATCTTTTCATGCTTGTCCGCTTACCCGGTGTCTGGCCGGTGGAACTCAACCCACTTACTCAACATCTGTTGAAGGGGGAAAGCTTAAACTTGTCTTTAAATTTCATTTTCATTTCACATCAAATATTATCATGCATTTTCCTTCAACATTAATCACATTACAATTTCATTAATCATCAATTAAAATAGTTGTCATCCATGTCACATATCACAACATTTTCATGACCCTATTGCATATCCACTAAATCAATATAAAAACCATTCAATGGGGCAAACCATCCACATTCATACAAAATACAATTACATGGCACTATGCATGATTTTTAAAACATTAGGACCTATTTTGATCAATTCCAACCCTAAAAATGGAGCCCTTGAAGTTACATTGCATTTTAGAAGTAAAGAAAGAGGTCCCTGTCCTGTGTCATATTCGCTGCCGCGAATTGGACACAGAATCAGGCCTCTGTTTTTCATCAGCACTGCACTCTGTTGGTATTTTTGCCATAACTTGAGTTGTAGACCTCCAAATTGAGTGAAACCAAATGTATTTGAAAGAGGATTATCTACAAATCTTATAAAGACCATAAAACCCAGTTCTAAATATTTAATTGTCAAAAACAGCCATCTTTAAAAGGGATGTACACTTAACAGAACAAATATTTCAACACAGACCATGTCTTAGTAATTTGGCCATAACTAGAGTTTTAGATCTCCAAATTGAGTGAAACTAAAAGCATTTGAAATCTAAAAGAATTATCTACAACTCTTGTGAAGACCAAAATGGAAAAATCTTATGAAAAATGGTTCGTAATTCATACACAAGTCACTGTAGAAAAACTTACATTTTCATCCAAATTTCACCATCTTCCCAACAAACTCACATGGCTCATATTCAGGACCAAGCACACGAAATTTTTAACACCAAGCAAGGTTTCAAATACCAATTTCATCCATCATACATCAACAATACATCAATCAACACATACAATTTCAATTCACACAAACAAGCAACACAAAACACTTCAAATTCAGTCAAGACCAAAATTCTCAAATATCACAAGTCCAAACCTATTTCTATCACACATTTCATCATAGCTTAGAATCAAACCTCATACCATTTTCACTTCCTAATTAATCTAGTTTGGGGTTTAGTGGGGTTACCTTCAAACTTTGAGTCCCTAAGCACTTCTTGTTCTCAAGCTCCACCAAATCCTTCAATCTCCACCATTAGACTTGGAAATCCCTAAATACCCCCAAATGAGAGTCATTAGCACCCTTAGGAACTCATTTTAGGGCTTGCATGTGAGATTAGAGGGATTGGGGTTCATTTTCTAGAGAGAGAACTGAGTGAAGAGAGAAGAGGGAAAATGGTTTGCATGTGGCTTACCTTGGTTCCCTTGGAAGCTCAAGAGCTTGAGGATGATGATTTGAGTCTTGAAATGGAGAGATTGAACAAGATTTCTCACATTTTGAGAGAAATATGATTTTCCCTAGGAGAGCAAGTAGGAAGAAGTGAGGAAGATGAAGTTAGAGTTGGATTTTGGAGTGTGAGAATGTGAGAGAGGGAGATGAGGGCGTGAGAGAATAGGGATGGAAGGATGGGGTTTTGTGAAAATTCCACATCTTATTAAAAATTGCTACATAATCCTTCCTTCCACTTCTTTTAATAATTGCAACAATTCCCCTAAAACTACTAATTTCTCCTAATGAACTACTAATTCTTACTTGGGAATTTATGGGATGTTACAGTGTATTATAGACTTAAAATATAGGGTGTTTTTTACTTTAAAAATGAAAATGCATATTTTAAATTTTTTAAATTATTTGATTTTTTTTAAAACAATGTATTGTTCCCCATAAAGTATCTAGCTTAATTTACACAATTGTTTATTGTAACACCTTAATTTTTGAGTCCGTTTTTTTTTCTCAAAACACTAGTGGAAGCTAAGTTCTAATTTACAACAATTAATAATAATAATAATAATTAAACCCCTTTCAAATTTTACAAATTCTTATACAACTGAACAAATTAACATATGAACTTGAGACTTAGGTTCACCATGTGTGGCTATACCTAAGAAAAGCCCACAGCTCATCTCATTTGTGGCTTTCGCTTCACAATCTTCTGATACCTGCCATATGGTAACCGTCAGTTATATGTAAACATATAACTGAGTAACCCCCGACATTTTTTAAATCAATTTTATACCATATCACAGCCAGTCTAACTAGAAAACACCCCATTTAATCCCTAACACACAATTCAATCCACAATCAATGCAACAACTCATACACAATGCATGTTATGACAATTATGGATGTATGCATGCCATGATCTTTCATTAACATACTTAATTCTTTTCTTTTCTTGAATCTTTTATGGAAGCCTCGTGCACTAGACTTCCCCTAGCGTGTGGCAGTAACGCGAGGTTGAGCTCAAAACTAGGACCACGGCAAGCGTCCCTACCGTGATCAAACTGGCTGCCGGGCTATCTTACCCCAATCACTGGGATAGCCCAGGACTATCTTACCCCATTCATCGGGATAGTCCTTTCTTTCGGGCCATCTTCCCGGTCACCGGGAAACCCTACTAGTTCAGGTCATCTTACCTCGTTCATTGGGAGACCCTACATTTTCAATCTTTTCATGCTTGTCCGCTTACCCAGTGTCTGACCGGTGGGATTCAACCCGCTTACTCAACATCCGTTGATGGGGGAAAGCTTAAATTTGTCTTTAAATTTCATTTTCATTTCACATAAAATATTATCATGCATTTCACATTCAACTCATATCATTTGCATACAACATTCATCATTCATCATTAATATTTCATTAATCATTCATTTAAGCACTTGCCACCCATGTAATAACACTATACTTATCATAATCATTTCATGACCCTAATACATGTTACTAAGTCATATGGACCTATTTACATTGATTTCTAACCCTAGAAATAGTCTATTAGGGTCCACAATGCATTTTGGAAGTTAAAACAGATCAAGGAGGTACAGAGCACTGGCGCTTAAGTGCCAGCCAACATTTTTACACTGCTAGGAATTTCATCCTGGCGCTCGAGCCCCAATCCTGGCGCTTGAGTGCCAGACATCCATTTGCCACTGCTAGGATATTTGTCCTGCCGCTCGAGCCCCAATCTTGGCGTTCAAGCCCCAGCCACAAATGACAGCTTTTGCGAATTCCACCAAAAATTCAGTTTCTTTCCTTTCAACCTCTTTCCTTGACCTCATTCTAACTTCCAAAACACTACCCACATCATGGCACAACAAATTCACACATATACAATCAAATTGTCACAAATCAAGTGTACATTAGCATGATTCAAACACAAATGCTTCATTCATTCAATCTCACATCAAAATCACAAGACACAATTTCAACACATATACACATTGTTTCTCAATTCACACTACTATATCAAAATATGACAACAAGGAAAACTCTCACACTTCACTTTCATTGCCACACTAGTTTCCAAAATAACCTACATCCATCAAACTAAATCATCCCACTTAACAAGTCTAATCCTAATCATCACACATTTCACAATTTGACAATAGTCAATCAACATGCATCAAAACCCTATTCATTTAACATTATAAGTTCAAACCAATTCCTATCATATATTTTATAATAGCTCAAAATCAAGTCATATATCTTTTCTATTCTTTATCTTGCCTAAGTTTTGGGGTTTAGTGGGGTTACCTTCAAACTTTGAGTCCCTAAGAACTTCTTGTTCTCAAGCTCCACCAAATCCTTCAATCTCCACTACTAGACTTGGGAATCCATAAATACCCCCAAATAAGAGTCATTAGCACCCTTAGGAACTCATTTTAGGATTTTCATGTTAGAGGAGAGGATCAAAAGCCCATTCGCCCCAAAGTGGAGCTTTATCAAAGAATGGGAGATGAGGGTGCATGCCTTACCTAAGTAGCTTGTTGGTGTCCCAAAGCTTGAAAATGTCCTCTCAAAAGCTTCAATGTTGGAGATTGATGAATGAACCTTCATGTTTTGGGCTTGAAGGTCAAACCCTAGGAGAGCAAGTGTGAAAATGAGAAGTGAAGAGAGTGAGGACGGGAGAAAGGTGCGAGAATGAGGGAGGAAGTAAGAGGCTTGCATATTCAATTAAAGAGAAGAATTACCTTCCTTGTGGCTTGGTGATGATGATTTCTTAAGGAAACAACATGGAATTTGAGCTTCTATGGTGAGATTGATCAAGGAATTAGGAGAGGGTTTGAGGAGGGGATGAAGAACTAGAGAGAAGATCATGGTCTTTGTGTGGGCTGAAATGAGAGGGGGAGAAGGGGAAGTGAGAGTTTTGCCTCACTTAACTAATTTCTAAATCTTGCTAAGTGGTCCCTCATGGCACTTATAAAATTGCAACATAGTCCTTCCCTCTAATTTCTTAGGGTCTATTTGGTTGGAGGTTTTTGGAGGGGAGGGATTATTAGGAAGTTGGTGTGTTTGGTTCAAAAATTGGAGGAGGGGAGGGGAGGGATTTTAGTTCATTTTAAAATCCCTCCAAAAGTGGGGGGATTTGGACGGGAGGTGTAACAACTTATTTTATAGACCATTTTTTTTTTTAATATACAAGCGGAAGATAAAATTTACTACACAATAAATAATAATAATTACAGTCCTTTTTAACTTAAACGAATTCCTATCCAGCTGAACAAATAAATACTTGAACATAAAACTTAGGTTCGCCATGTATGGTTATACTTAAGAAAACCTTGAGACTTTTCTCGTCCGTACCTATAGCTCCTTAATCTTCTGATACCTTCAATACTGAGACCGTCAGTTATATGAAAAACATATAACCGAGTAACCCCCGGTCTAACTAAAAATATTATAGATCAGTATTGTAGCCAATCTAATTGGAAAATCTCCCCAATACAAGCCTAACATACCATAACACATTCAAACAAAGGAGTACACACAAATACAATTTAATTTATATGCATGAATGTCATGAATCACATTACATTTTAACACATTCATTATCATTTCACATTATCATGCATTAAACATTATCATACATGTCATAACACATACCACAACATTTCCATGATCTTATTGCATGTTTATAAGTCATATATACCTATTTTCATTCATTCCTATCCTAGAAATGGATTCATTATATTTACATTGCATTTTATTTAATTATGTTCATGTAGGAATAAAGCATGGAGAAGTGTTGATTTTAGAGGATTGGACTTAAATAATGAATGAAAGAATGAAGAAAGTTGAAGAAAAGATGTAGAAAACACTTAGAAGCTGTCAAACACAATATTGTGCGCACAGCCCAGGACAGGAAGGTGTGTGCACCTTAATTCCTCATGGAGCTGCTGCCCAGAAATGTATGCGCACCCCTGTTCGTATTTTGGCCATAACTTAAGTTGTAGGCCTCCAAATTGAGTGAAACCAAAAGCATTTGAAAGCTAAGCGGATGCTATACAACTCCTATGAAGACCACAAAACCTAGTTCTAAAAGTTTAATTGTCAAAAACAGTCATCTTTGACAGGGATAAGCAATCAACAAAACAGATACTTTCATATAGACCCCGTCTTAGTACTTTGGTCATAACTAGAGTTGTAGACCTCCAAATTAAGTGAAAACAAAAGTATATGAAATCTAAGAGGGTGCTCTACAACTATTAAGAAGACCACAAAGTCAAATTCCAATTAAAACCAATTCAAAAATCCAGTTCAAATTGTTCCAAAATAGGGGAAAATGGTATTGATCAACTTTTCACAAATTTCAATCCTCCCTTCCATCTCAATTCCTCAAAATCATATTAACTTCATCTAATTCAATATAAATCACTCAAAGATCAATTCACAAGGATGACCAAAGTCCAATTTCATCAAATTCACATTATCATCAAGATCATTCTCATACATTCACATTCACAATCCAATATCCAAACAAAGAATCAACATAAATGCATCAACCCCACACATATAGAACCAATTCAACCAAGATCAACTTCACACTTCAAGAACACAAGAAACATGTCATGTTAATTTAACACCGATTTCCATGCAACCTAAATTCATGTCATCTAACCAAATCAAGTCCAAAACCTAACATCATACCATCATCTATTTTCTAATTGCCCTAATTGGGGGTTTTAAGTTTGGGGTTACCTTAGAATTGGAGCTCTAAACTCAATCTCTAAAGTTCGCCGTGGAAGATTCTAAACCGGTAGAATTGGAGTTCCTAATGCGTGGATCATTTTCTTCAACTGCTCCGGCAGCAACCGGTGGCCGGAAGGCCACCATGCAACCACCCAAAGTGGTGGTCATCATCAAGTTCTCCCTCTCTCTCGCCACCCTCTCTCTCTACTTTATAAAATTTTCATTGATTATTTTTTGTGTGTGTGTTCGTGAGTGAGGAGGGGTATATCTGAGGGTGCATGGTTAGGTGAGGGAAGACGCATGGTAAGAAGATAGTCCCTAGTTTTAATTTATTAAAAATTGTAAATAAGTCCTTGTCATTATAAAATTTAATAAAATCCAAATCAACTTAATTTAAATGAATAAAACCACAAGGATTTAGTTGCAACTTTCTAATTTTATATTTTAGTCCCCTAAGTCCACCTTGCTACGTTTTAAATGTCTAGTTGTATTTATATCATGACCTAGTCCTTTTTCCCTAATCCTATTTGCTTTATAATTCATTTTAGTTCCCTAAATTCCTTATCTTTTCTAAAATAGCCACCCTCAAGGACGCAATTGTGAATTTAAATAATCTATTCCAGAAAGTTAGAAATTTGGGATGTTACAGGAGGGGAGGGTAGGGCAAAATTAACACATTAAATCACTTAAATTCCCTCCCCTCCCCTCTAACCAAACACAAAAACATTATTTTCCCTTCCCTCCCCTCCCCTCCATTTGAACCAAACAAACTCTCAGATTTTTTAGTTTCCCTCCCCACCACTCCCCTCCATTAAAATCCCTCCCCTCCATTGAACCAAACAGACCCTTAAGGATTGCAACCAAATCCCTAAATCCCCATTTTGTTATAAAAGAACCAATAGCTCTTTTCTAGGTAATTTATGGGATGTTACATTTATGTTTTTAAAATTACAACATTTGTTTCTAGAAATCGTGTACTATATATACACTTGAAAAAAAGGGTTTTTTTACTTTAAAAATGAAAATGCATATTTTAAATTTATTAAAGTATTTGATTTTTTTGAAAACAATCTATTGTTCCCCATAGCTTAATTTGCACTATTTTTTTATATTTTTAAAATATCAACATTTGTTTCTAAATTTGTCTACTATGCACTTGAAAAATAAGGTGTTTTTTACTAAACAAATGAAAACACATATTTTAAATTTATTAAATTATTTATTTTTTTTTACAACCATGTATTGTTCTCAATAAAGTTTCTAGCTTAATTTACACTATTTGATTTATATTTTTAAAATTGCAACATTTGTTTCTAGAAATCGTGTTCTATACACTTAAAAAATAGGGTGTTTTTTACTTTAAAAATTAAAATGCATTTTTTAATTTATTAAGATATTTGATTTTGTTTAAAACAATGTATTGTTCCCCATAAAGTTTCTAGCTTAAATTACACAATTTTTTTATATTTTTAAAATTGCAACATTTGTTTCTAAAAATTGTGTACTATAGACTTGAAATATAGGGTGTTTTTACTTTAAAAATGAAAACGCATATTTTAAATTTATTAAATAATTTGATTTTTTTTTACAACAATGTATTCTTCACCAAGAAATTTCTAGCTTAATTTACACTATTTTTTATATTTTTAAAATATCAACATTTGTTTCTAGAAATTGTGTACTATACACTCGAAAAATAGGGTGTTTTTTACTAAAAATATGAAAATGCATATTATAAATTTATTAAATTATTTGATTTTTTTGACAACAATGTATTGTTCACCATGAAGTTTCTAGCTTAATTTACACTATATTTAATATTTTTAAAATATCAACATTTGTTTCTAGAAATCGTGTACTATGCACTTGAAAAATAGGGTGTTTTTTAAAAAAAAATGAAAACACATATTTTAAATTTATTAAATTATTTGATTTTTTTTACAACTATGTATTGTTCACAATAAAGTTTCTAGCTTAATTTACACTATTTGATTTATATTTTTAAAATTGCATCATTTGTTTATAGAAATCGTGTTCTATACACTTGAAAAATAGGGTGTTTTTTACTTTAAAAATGAAAACGCATATTTTAAATTTATTAAATTTTTTGAATTTTTTGAAAACAATGTATTTTTCACCATGAAGTTTCAAGTTTAATTTATAAAAATTTTTATATTTTTATAATTGCAACATTTGTTTCTTAAAATTGTCTACTATACACTTGAAAAATAGGGTGTTTTTTACTTTAAAAATTAAAACACATATTTTAAATTTATTAAGATATTTAATTTTTTTGAAAACAATGTATTGTTCCCAAAAAGGTTTCTAGCTTAATTTACACAATTGTTTCTATTTTTTAAATTTCAACTTTTGTTTCTAGAAATCGTATACTTACACTTGAAAAAGATAGTGTTTTTTACTTTAAAAATGAAAATGCATATTTTAAATTTATTTAATTATTTGATTTTTTTGAAAACGATCTATTGTTCCCAATAAATTTTATATCTTAATTTTTACAATTGTTTATATTTTTAAAATTGCAACATTTTTTTCTAGAAATCGAGTACTATACACTTGAAAAAAGGGTGTTTTTTAATTTAAAAATGAAAATGCATATTTTAAATTTATTAAATTATTTGATTTTTTTGAAAACAATGTATTGTTCACCATGAAGTTTCTAGCTTCATTTACAGTATTTTTTTATATTTTTAAAATATCAACATTTGTTTCTAGAAATCGTGTATTATACACTTGAAAAATAGGGTGTTTTTTACTAAAAACATGTAAACGCATATTTTAAATTTATTAAATTATTTGATTTTTTTGACAACAATGTATTGTTCACCATGAAGTTTATAGCTTAATTAACACTTTTTTTTTATTTTTAAAATATCAACATTTTTTTAAAAAAAATCGTGTACCATAAACTTAAAAAATAAGGTGTTTTTTACTAATAAAATAAAAATGCATATTTTAAATTTATTAAATTATTTAATTTTTTTTAAATCAATGTATTCTTCACCATGAAATTTGTAGCTTAATTTACAATATTTTTTTTATTTTAAAAATTCAAAGATTTGTTTGTAGAAATCGTGTACTATAGACTTGAAATATAGAGTGTTTTTTAGTTTAAAAATGAAAACGCATATTTTAAATTTATTAAATTATTTGATTTTTTTGACAACAATGTATTGTTCACCAAGAAGTTTCTCACTTAATTTACAATATTTTTTATATTTTTAAAATATCAACATTTATTTCTAGAAATCGTGTAGTATACACTTGAAAAATAGGGTGTTTTTTACTAAAAAAATGAAAAGGCATATTTTTAATTTATTAAATTATTTGATTTTTTTAAAACAATGTATTGTTCTCCAACAAGTTTGTAGCTTAATTTATACTATTTTTATATTTTTAAAATATCAACATTTGTTTCTAGAAACCGTGTACTATAACACTTGAAATATAGGGTGTTTTCTACTTTAAAAATGAAAACGCATATTTTCAATTTATTAAATTATTTGATTTTTTTTAAAACAATGTATTTTTCCCGAAAAAGTTTGTAGCTTAATTTACACAATTGTTTATATTTTTAAAATTGCAACATTTGTTTCTAGAAATCGTGTACTATACACTTGAAAATAGGGTGTTTTTTACTTTAAAAATGAAAATGCATATTTTAAATTTATTAAATTATTTGATTTTTTTGAAAACAATCTTATGTTGCCCATAAAGTTTTCGAGCTTAATTTTTACAATTTTTTATATTTTTAAAATTGAAACATTTATTTCTAGCAATTCCATACTATACACATGAAAAATAGGGTGTTTTTTAGTTTAAAAATCAAATCGCATATTTTAAATTTATTCAATTATTTAATTTTTTTCAAAACAATATATTGTTCACCAAGAAGTTTCTACCTTAATTTAAAATATTTTTTATATTTTTAAAATAACAACGTTTGTTTCTAGAAATCGTCTACTATAAACTTGAAAAATATGGTCTTTTTTACTAAAAAAATAAAATAGCTTATTTTAAATTTATTAAATTATTTGATTTTTTTGACAACAAATTATTGTTCACCATGAAGTTTCTAGAATAATTTACACTATTTTTTTATATTTTTTAAATATCATCATTTGATTCTAGAAATCGTGTACTATACACTTGAAAAATACGGTGTTTTTTACTTTAAAAATGAAAATGCATATTTTAAATTTAATAAATTATTTTATTTTTTTTAAAACAATCTATTGTTCCCCAAAAAGATTCTACCTTAATTTTTACAATTTTTTATATTTTTAAAATTGAAACATTTGAGAAATTGGGTGTTATTTACTTTAAAATGGAAAACGCATATTTTAAATTTATTAAATTATTTAATTTTTTAGAAATCAAAGTATTTTTTGCCATGAAGTTTCTAGCTTAATTTACACTATTTTTTATCTTTTTAAAATGGCAACATTTGTTTGTCGAAATCGTATAGTACAGACTTGAAATATAAAGTGTTTATTAATTTAAAAATGAATCGCATTTTTTTAATTTATTAAATTATTTGATTTTTTTGACAATAATGTATTGTTCACCAAGAAGATTCTAGCTTAATTTATACTATTTTTTATATTTTTAAAAGATCAACATTTGTTTCTAGAAATTTTGTACTATACACTTGAAAAATAGGGTGTTTTTTACTAAAAAAAAAAAGAAACGAATGATTTAAATTTATTAGATTATTTGATTTTTTTGACAACAATGTATTGTTCACCATAAAGTTTCTTGCTTAATTTACACTATTTTTTACATTTTTAAAATATCAACATTTGTTTCTAGAAATCGTATACTATACACTTGAAAAATAATGCATTTTTTACTAAAAAAATGAAAATGCGTATTTTAAATTTATTAAATTATTTAGTTTTTTTGAAATCAATGTATTGTTTACCATGGAGTTTCTAGCTTAATTTACAAAAAAAATTATATTTTTAAAATTGCTTCATTTGTTTGTGGAGTGTACTATAACTTGAAATATAGGGTGTTTTTTACTTTAAAAATAAAAACGCATATTTTAAATTTGTTAAATTATTTAATTTTTTTGACAACAATATATTTTTCACCAAGAAGTTTCTAGCTTAATTTACACTATTTTTTTATTATTTTAAAATATCAACATTTGTTTCTAGAAATCGTGTAATATACACTTGAAAAATATGGTATTTTTTACGAAAAAAATTGAAAACGCATATTTTAAATTTATTAAATTATTTAATTTTTTTTTGAAATCAATTCATTGTTTCCCATGAAATTTCTAGCTTAATTTACAGAATTGTTTATATTTTTAAAATTCCAACATTTGTTTACTATACACTTGACAAATAGGGTGTTTTTTAAAAACGCATATTTTTAAGTTATTAAATTATTTGATGTTTTTGAAAACAATATATTGTTCCCCATAAAGTTTCTAGGTTAATTTATAAAATTTTTAATATTTTTAAAATTGCAACATTTGTTTCTAGAAATCGTGTACTATACACTTGAAAATTAGAGTGTTCTTTACTTTTAAAATGAAAACGCATATTTTAAATTTATTAAATTATTTGATTTTTTTGATAATAATGTAATTTTCACCATGAAGTTTCTAGCTTAATTTACACAATTGTTTATATTTTTAAAATTGCAACATTTGTTTGTAGAAATCGTGTTCTATATACTTGAAAAATAGGGTGTTTTTTACTTTAAAAATGAAAATGCATATTTTAAAAATATTAAATTATTTGATTTTTTGAAAACAATGTATTGTTCACCATGAAGTTTCTAGTTTAATTTACTACATTTTTTATATTTTTATAATTGCAATATTTGTTTCTAAAAATCGTGTACTATACACTTGAAAATTAGGGTGTTTTAGAATTTAAAAATGTAAACGAAAATTTTAAATTTATTAATATATTTGATTTTTTAGAAAACAATTTATTGTTCCCAATAAAGTTCCATGCTTAATTTACAATTTTTTTTTATTTTTAAAATTGCAATATTTGTTTCGAAAAATTGTGTACCATAGACTTGAAATATAGGGTGTTTTTTACTTTAAAAATATATTTTAAATTTATTAAATTATTTGATTTTTTGAAAATAATGTATTGTTCCGCATAAAGTTTCTAGCTTAATTTACACAATTGTTTATATTTTTAAAATTGCAACATTTATTTCTAGAAATCGTGTACTATACACTTGAAAAATATGGTCTTTTTTACTTTAAAAATGAAAATGCATATTTTAAATTTATTAATATATTTGAATTTTTTGAAAACAACGTATTGTTCCCAATAAAGTTCCTATCTTAATTTACAAAAAAATTTTATTTTTTAAATTGCAACATTTGTTTCTAAAAATGGTGTACCATAGACTTGAAATATAGGTTGTTTTTTACTTTAAAAATAAAAAACGCATATTTTAAATTTATTAAATTATTTGATTTTTTTTGAAAATAATGTATTGTTCTGCATAAAGTTTCTAGCTTAATTTACACAATTTTTTGTATTTTTAAAATTTCAACATTTGTTTCTAGAAATCATGTACTATAACACTTGAAAACTACGGTGTTTTTTACTTTAAAAATGAAAATGTATATTTTAAATTTTTTTAATTATTTGATTTTTTTGAAAACAATCTATTGTTCCCCATAAACTTTCTAACTTAATTTTTACAATTTTTTATATTTTTAAAATTGAAACATTTGTTTCTAGAAATCACGTACTATACACTTGAAAAATAGGGTCTTTTTTACTTTAAAAATGAAAACACATATTTAAAATTCATTAAATTCTTTGATTTTTTGAAAACAATGTATTGTTCACCATGAAGTTTCTAGCTTAATTTACACTATTTTTTAAATTTTTAAAATATCAACATTTGTTTCTAGAAATTGTGTACTATACACTTGAAAAATAGGATGTTTTTTACTAAAAAAATTAAAACGCATATTTTAAATTTATTAAATTATTAATTTTTTTGACGACAATGTATTTTTCACCATGAAGTTTATAGCTTAATTTACACTTTTTTTATATTTTTAAAATATCAACATTTTTTCTAGAAATCGTGTACTATACACTTGCAACATTTATTTGTAGAAATCGTGTACTATAGAGTTGAAATATATGGTGCTTTTTACTTTATAAATGAAAACGCATATCTTAAATTTATTAAATTATTTGATTTTTTTGCAACAATGTATTATTTACCATGAAGTTTCTTGCTTAATTTACACAATTTTTTATATTTTTAAAATTGCAACATTAGTTTGTAGAAATCGTGTACTATACACTTGAAAAATAGGGTGTTTTTAACTTTAAAAATGAAAATGCATATTTTAAATTTATTAAATTATTTGATTTTTTTGAAAACAATCTATTTTTCCCCATAAAGTTTCTAGCTTTATTTTTACAATTTTTGATATTTTTATAATTGCATAATTTTTTTCTAAAAATCGTGTACTATACACTTGAAAAATAGTGTGTTTTTTACTTTAAAAATTAAAACGCATATTTCAAATTTATTAATATATTTATTGTAACACCTAACAGAATTAAAGGTTACGTTTTTTTTTTAATATTTTATAAGAAGTAACTAGCGAAGGAAACTCTCATATATGAGTACATACACTACTTAGTCTTAGGGTGGACTATCATATGCCCTATCAAAATACATAAGTCCATATAGGGAAAGATAATAAGTTTAAATATCTACTACATGCCAGAGAAACATGTCCAATAACGGTAGCCAAGGAGCGTAATACAGGGAAGGGTTGGCTACCCCAAAATACATATCAAAATATCCAAAATACTACATGGCTAAGGGAATAGGTCTTCAAGCACTAAAGTCTTCATCTTCTGAGTCTCCTGCAATATGGTAACCGTCAGCTATATATTAACATATAACTGAGTAACTCCCGACATTTTTGAAAATACTTTTATGCCATATTACAGCCAGTCTAACTGGAAAACACCCCAATTGGTTCCTATCATATACAATCAATCAAATGCAACATATTCACACTCAATGCATGTAATGACAAGTATAAATATATGCATGCCATGATCTTTCATTATCATACTTAATTCATTTATTTTCTTTAGTCTTTTACGGCAGCCTCGTGCACAAGACTCCTCCCTAGGCACATGGCAGTAACGTGCGCTTGAGCTCAATCATGGGACCATGGCAAGCGTCCCTACTGTGATCAACTTCCGGGCTATCTTACCCCAATCACTGGGGTAGCCCAGGACTATCTTACCCCATTCATCGGGATAGTCCTTTCTTTCGGGCCATCTTCCCAGTCACTGGGCCACCCTACTAGTTCAGGCCATCTTACCCCGTTCATTGGGAGACCCTACGTTCTCAATCTTTTCATGCTTGTCCACATACCCGGTGTGTAACCGGTGGGAATCAACCTGCTTACTCAACATCCGATGATGGGGGAAAGCTTATCTTTCCATTTAATTTCATTTTCACATCAAGTATTATCATGTATTTCACATTCAACTCATATAATTTGCATTCAACAGTCATCATTCATCATTCATCACATGACAATTTCATAATTCAAAATCAAGGAACTTGCCATCTCAATTCACAATCCTAATGCATGTTATTAAGTCCCATAAGCCTATTTCCTTACATTCATATCATAAAACTAAGTCAATTAGGCTTACAAATCATTTAAGAAGCAAAAATAGGTCAAGAAGGTACATGACACTATCGCCCGGGCGACCATTTTGGCGCTTGGGCGCCAGAAATGTGTTATAAACTGCCAAACAACAGGGTCTTGTCGCCTGGGCGCTACGAATGGGTGCAAAACTGCAAAATTATGGGGCTCTGTCGCCTGGGCGCCAGTCACAGATGCAAAACTATGTGTTTTCTATGTTCCAGCGCCTGGGCGCTCAGCACTGGCGTAGTCAGCGATTTTGACCATAACTGGAGTTGTAGACCTCCAAATTGGGTGAAATCAGTTGCACATGAAAGCTAACAAAATTATCTACAACTTGTATTCAGAATCTAAGATCTAAATCAATTTTTTTCTAGTAGATAATGTCGCTGGAATTCACGTGTCCATGTCAAAATCCCAATTTTCGCAGCTCTAAGTGTTTTGTCCATAACTCAAGCTATGAAAATTGAATTCTCATGCAATTGGTGGCATTGGAAAGATAATAAAATTTTCTACAACTTTTATTCAGGCCACGAAATCAGAATCCAATTATAAATAGGTCTAATATCCATCTCAAACTATGTCAAAATTTATGAAAACAAGGAATGAAGCATTTTTTTACATCCTACCTACACATTCAAAAGCTATTCCTTCAATTCCCATCTCAATTCCCCCAAATCAAATTGACAATATGCTACACCGAATTCATATACCCAACATACACCTTCCTCACCCATTCTCAACTTCCAAAAGCAACGAAACCAAACAAGTTTTCACCAAACATCACATATGCAATACAATAAGCTAAACATACACACATAAGCATTTCAACCAAACCATATGCATCAAGTCCATTTATCAAACATATAATATACACATGACAAACTATTTTAACATACATTCTCAAAAGCACAATAACAACCACATGCAACCAATCCAAGTCATCAAATTTCACAAGTCTAAACCTATTTCTATCATACATTGCACCATAGCTCAAAATCATATTTCACACCACTTCTACTCCTTATCTATTCTAATTTGGGGTTTAGTGGAGTTACTTTCCAAATGAACCCAAGAACCCTAACTTCACCCAATGACTTGATGATCTCTAATTTTCACAAATGCAAGTTATTAGTACCCATTGGGACTCATTTGCAAGCTTGCATGTTAAGAATGGGGTTGAGAGACCATTTGCCTCAAGAATAGGGGTTTGGCCCAAAATGAAGAAATGGGTGTGCATGTCTTACCTATGTGCTTCAATGGCTTCTTTCAAGCTCACAAATGGCTCCTCCAAGCTCCAATGGACAAGGTTGGTGAAGGATTTCTCTTGATTTGGGCTTGAAATCCAAACCCTATGAGAATAGAAGAGAGGAAGAAGAAGAGGAAATTTTGAGAATGAAGATGGAGTGAGAAGGCGCGAGAGAGAGGAGAGGAAAATGAGAGTTTTAGTCTAATTTTAACATCTCATTAAGTTTTGCAATTAGGTCCTTCTCCAAATCTTTTAAAAATTTACTTTCTAGTCCTTCTCCCTTTTCTCTTGTCAGAATTCCTACAAACCCTTAAATTCCCAATCTCTTCTAAGGAACCACTAATTCCTATTTGGGAATTTGTGGGATGTTACATTTATTTTTTTTTAAAACAATGTATTTTTCCCAATAAAGTTTCTAGCTTAATTTACACAATTTTTTATATTTTTATAATTGTGACATTTGTTTCTAAAAATCGTGTACTATACACTTGAAAAATAGGGTTTTTTTACTTTAAAAATTAAAACGCACATTTTAAATTTATTAATATATTTATTTTTTTTGAAAACAATGTATTGTTTCCAATAAAGTTTCTAGCTTAATTTACACTATTTTTTTTATATTTTTAAAATATCAATATTTATTTCTAGAAATCGTGTACTATACACTTGAAAAATAGAGTGTTTTTTCCTAAAAAAATGAAAACGCATATTTTAAATTTATTAAATTATTTGATTTTTTTTTTACAACAATGTATTGTTCACCAAGAAGTTTCTAGCTTAATTTACACTATTTTTTATATTTTTAAAATATCAATATTTGTTTCTAGAAATCGTGTACTATACACTTGAAATATAGGGTGTTTTTTACTTTAAAAATGAAAACGCATATTTTAAATTTAGTAATTATTTGATTTTTTTCACAACAATGTATTGTTTACCATGAAGTTTTTAGCTTAATTTACACTTTTATTTATATTTTTAAAATATCAACATTTTTTCTAGAAATCGTATACCATACATTTGAAAAATATGGTGTTTTTTACTAATAAAATGAAAACGCATATTTTAAATTTATTAAATTTTTACATTTTTTTTAAATCAATGTATTATTCACCATGAAATTTATAGCTTAATTTACACAATTTTTCATATTTTTAAAATTGCAACATTTGTTTGTCGAAATCGTGTACTATAGACTTGAAATATAGTGTTTTTTAATTTAAAAACAAAAATGCATATTTTAAATTTATTAAATTATTTGATTTTTTTTACAACAATGTATTGTTCACCAAGAAGTTTCTAGTTTAATTTACACTATTTTTTATATTTTTAAAATATCAACATTTGTTTCTAGAAATCGTGTACTGCACACTTGAAAAATAGGGTGTTTTTGGCTAAAAAATGAAAATGCATATTTTAAATTTTTTAAATTATTTGATTTTTTTGACAACATATTGTTCACGATGAAGTTTCTAGCTTAATTTATACTATTTTTTATATTTTTAAAATAGTAACAATTGTTTCTAGAAATCCGTACTATATACTTAAAAAATAGGGTGTTTTTTACTTTAATAATGAAAATGCATATTTTAAATTTATTATATTATTTGATTTTTTTGACAACAGTGTATTGTTCACCATGAAGTTTCTAGGTTAATTTACACTATTTTTTTTATATTTTTAAAATATCAACATTTGTTTCTAGAAATCGTGTACTACACACTTGAAAAATAAGGTGTTTTTACGAAAAAAATGAAAACGCATATTTTAAATTTATTAAATTATTTAATTTTTTTTGAAATCAATGCATTGTTTACCATGAAGTTTCTAGCTTAATTTACACAATTATTTATATTTTTAAAATTGCAACATTTGTTTCTAGAAATCGTGTACTATACACTTGAAAATTAGGGTGTTGTTTACTTTTAAAATGAAAATGCATATTTTAAAAATATTAAATTATTTGATTTTTTTTAAAACAATGTATTGTTCACCATGGAGTTTCTAGTTTAATTCACAACACCGGTACACCTATGTCTCAATGTCTCATCCTATATTTACAATCACAACATCGGTACACTTTAAAGATCATTCTTGTTTGGTCATAACTTCTACTATCATGCACCAATATTTATATGATCAGACTAAATATTAGCTACACGTTCCTCCAAAGCTTATGACACGCCTAATAGATATGTTCAGAATATTAATCGTTCAGCTAACTATCGTCTCATTATAATTAAAGTCCGAAGGATCAAACTGCTCTAATACCATAAATGTAACACCTTAAATTTGAGTCCGTTTTTTTTTTCAAAACACCAGTGGAAGCTAAATTCTAATTTACAACAATTCATAATAATAATAATAATAATTACAACTCTTTCAATTTATACGGATTCCTATACAACTGAACAATTTAATAAATGAACTTGAGACTTAGGTTCACCATGTGTGGCTATACCTAAGAAAAGCCCACAGCTCATCCGATCTGTGGCTTTCGTTTCACAATCTTCTGATACCTGCAATATGGTAACCATCAGTTATATGTAAACATATAACTGAGTAACCCTCGACAATTTTGAAAACAGTTTTATAACATATCGCAACCAGTCTAACTGGAAAACACCCCATTTAATTTCTAACACACAATTCAATCCATGATCAATGCAACAACTCATACATAATGCATGCTCTGACAATTATGGATGTATGCATGCCATGATCTTTCATTATCATACTCGTTTCATTTCTTTTCTTTAATCTTTTACGGGAGCCTCGTGCACAAGACTCCTCCCTAGGCGCTTGAGCTTAATCATGGGATCACGGAAAGCGTCCCTACCGTGATCAACTGCCGGGCTATCTTACCCCAATCACTGGGATAGTCCAGCACTATCTTACCCCATTCATCAGGATAGTCCTTTCTTTCGGGCCATCTTCCCGGTCACCGGGCAACCCTACTAGTTCAGGTCATCTTACCCCGTTCATTGAGAGACCCTACATTCTCAATCTTTTCATGCTTGTCCACTTACCCGGTGTGTAACCGGTGGGAATCAACCCGCTTACTCAACATCCGTTGATGGGGGAAAGTTTATCTTATCATTTAATTTCATTTTACAAGTTATCATGGATTTTCTACATTAGAATGTATATTTGAATGTAACTTTCTACATTAGAATGTACATTAGAATATAATCGTCTATATTTGAATGTACATTTGAATGTAACTTTTTAGATTAGAATGTACATGTACATTTGAATGTAACTGTCTACATTAGAATGTACATTGGAATGTAAATGTGTCAGGGACCTTACATTGGAATGTACATTCAAATGTAACTGTCTACATTAGAATGTATATTGGAAGGTATATTGGAATGTAAATGTATCAGGGACCTTACATTGGAATGTACATTCGAATGTATATTGGAATGGAATATAAATGTGTCAGGGACCTTACATTGAAATGTACATTGGAATGTACATTCGAATGTATATTGGAATGTAAATGTGTCAGGGACCTTAGATTGGAATGTACATTCGAATGTATATTGGAATGTAAATGTGTCAGTGATCTTACATTGGAATGTACATTCGAATGTAAACGTGTCAAGGACCTTACATTCGAATGTATATTGGAATGTATGTTGTCTAAATTCGAATCTACATTGGAATGTACTGAATGTTGGGCTTGTTTTTCTCCACCCAGAAACTAAGATCCCAAGTTCATCAACATCCCATTTGGAACCTCATGTTCTCCCTAGCACATACAAGTTTATGATCCCAATATCATGCACATTTTCAGGCCAAACAAAATCATGCATCATAAGTTCACATTCAATCAGAACAAGCATCATTCTTATGCACAGAACAAAACATAAAAGGTTACAAACATACACATGGCCCTAAATAAATCAATCTAACAAAATATTGTTCTCAATCCCTAGCCACATACATCTACTGTTCCTTAGTACTCTTGATTTGGGGTTTTAGTGGGGTTACCTTAGAATTGGAGCTTTAAACTCAATCTCTAAATTCCACCATGGAAGATTCTAAACCGGTAGACTTGGAGTTCCCAACGCGTAGATCATTTTCTTCGACTGCTCCGGCGGCAACTGGTGGTTGGAAGGCCACCATGCAAGCACTCAAAGTGGTGATCACCACCACCTCCTCTTTTCTCTCTCACCACCCTCTCTCTTCATTTCTTTCAAGTTTTGTTTATTGTGTTGTGATGTGTGTGTAGTGAGAGTGAAATAAGTAAGGGTGTAGTGGTTAGGTGAGGGAGAGTGCATGGTAAGAGCGTAGTCCTTAGTTTTAATTTATTAAAAATTGCATCTAGGTCCTTGTCTTTATAAAATTTAATAAAAGTTCAACTTAGCATAATTTGAATAAATAAAACCACAAGGACATAGTTACAACTTTCTAATTTTATATTTTAATCCCTTAACCAAACATTGCTACATTTTTAAATCTCTAGTTGTATTCATATCATAACCTAGTCATTTTTTCCTTAATCCTATATGCTTTATAATATATTTTAAGTCCCTAAATTCCTTATCTCTTCTAAAATAGCCCCCTAAGGACACCACTGTGAATCTAAGTAATCTACTCTAGGAGGTTAGAAATTTGGGATGTTACAATCAACATTTGTTTCTAGAAATCGTGTACTAACACTTGAAAAATTAGGTGTTTTTTACTAAAAAAATGAAAATGCATATTTTAAATTTAATTAATTATTTGATTTTTTTTGACAACAATGTATTGTTCACCATAAAGTTTCTAGCCTAATTTACACAATTTTTCATATTTTTAAAATTGCAACATTTGTTTCTAAAACTTATGTACTATAGACTTGAAATATAGGGTGTTTTTTACTAAAAATATGAAAATGCAAATTTTAAATTTATTAAATTATTTGATTTTTTTTGAAAACCATGTATTGTTCAAAATAAAGTTTCTAGCTTAATTTATACTATTTTATTTATATTTTTAAAATTGCAACATTTGTTTCTAGAAATCATGTACTCAACACTTGCAAAAAATATGGTGGTTTTTACTTTAAAAACGAAAATGATATTTTAAATTTATTAAATTATTTAATTTTTTTGAAAACAATCTATTGTTCTCCCGTAAAGTTTCTAGCTTAATTTTTAAAATATTTTATATTTTTAAAATTGAAACATTTGTTTCTAGAAATCGTGTACTATAGACTTGAAATATAGGGTGTTTTTTACTTTATAAATGAAAACGCATATTTTAAATTTATTAAATTATTTGATTTTTTTGACAACAATGTATTGTTCACCATGAAATATCTTGCTTAATTTGCACTATTTTTTTATATTTAAAATATCAACATTTGTTTCTAGAAATCGCGTACTATACACTTGAAAAATAGGGTGTTTTTTACTTTAAAAATGAAAATGAATATTTTAAATTTATTAAAATATTTGATTTTTTTGAAAACAAAGTATTGTACACCATGAAGTTACTAGATTAATTTACAAAATTTTTCTAGTTTTATATTTGCAACATTTGTTTGTAAAAATCGTATACTATACACTTGAAAGGGTGTTTTGGAATTTAAAAATGAAAAATCTATATTTATTAAAATATTTGATTTTTTTGAAAACAACGTATTGTTCCCAATAAAGTTTCTAGCTTAATTTATGTAAATGCAAATGCTCTACGTTTGGAGTTTCGATGATTCCACAACAAACCAAGAATCAAAAGGATAAATCACGTGAATAAGCACAGTAAACAGATCCACAACAACAAAGGGTATTTAGGTTGGTAATTTATGAATGTAAGTTTGATTAAGGCTCTTTGAAATTGAAATAAACATTTTTCTAAAAAGTAATTTTAGAAAAATATTAAGAGTCAAAGATAAAATCATTTTCAAAGGAAAAGACCCTCAAAGAAAATATCTAAAAATTGAGTTTTACTTGAAAAAGTCAAAATTGGGTGTATATTCGAATATCAAGGTTCTGGAAATAAAATTTGAAATTCCTGGCCAGTATATTCGAATATGGCTTGCCATATTCGAATATGACATGTTGCTTTGGCCGGATCACTTTTCAGAAATTGTGTATTCGAATATATATTCGAATATAACAAGAAACCTAGACCTTGTCACCTTCCAGAACTCTTATATTCGAATACATATTCGAATATGAAGCCTACAGAAATCATTTTTTAAACGCAGAAACACTATATTCGAATACATATTCGAATATGGCACTATCATATTCGAATAGCATATTCGAATATGAAAGTAAAATATGCGCAGCTTCTGACTGCTGTTTCTGCCATCTATATAAAGGGCTTCTGACTTAGAATATAACATACCCTTGTGAGCTTAACACTGTATTGAAATTACTTCTTATCATCAATCTCTCTAAATCAAGGGTCTTCTGCTTTTGCCTAAGGCTTACTTTGTTTTTTACCTATACTGTTTCTTTCATCAAAACAAAGAGACTTAAATCAGATATATTAGAGCTTCAAGTTGTATCATTTACTCTTTTGAGAGTTTCAATTGTGGTGAGCTAATTTTGTGTGAAGGTGTGGTATCCTTCTAAATTGTTTGAAGGTGGGGTATCCTTCAAAGTGTTCTTAGGGTGAGGTATCCCTAGATTGAGGCCTTTAAAATTGGTGGGGTATCCAATTGAGAAAGGTGCTCTTAGTGTGTAATTGTTGAAAAGTAATATAAGAAATCTCGCGTGGCGGAGATTCGTAGACTGGACGTAGGTCACAAGTGGTGTGTGACTGAACCAGTATAAAACTCGGTGCTATTCTCTCTATCCCTAAAACTCATATTTTTTTAAGCTTATTTGATTTTCATTTCACAATTTTATTATATTTCAATTTCATACATCAACTAATATATCTTGTTCAAGTTGTGCTATAATTTTAAACGAATTTTTGGAAAATTTTTAGAGCTCAATTCACCCCCCCCCCCCCCTCTTGAGCATAGAGGCCACTTGATTCACAAGTGGTATCAGAGCTCGGTCCTTGTTTAAAGAGCTTCACAGCTTCAAGGAAATGGCCTCTTTTCAAAACATGTCTATCCAGGAAGGAGCCTCCACAAATAGACCTCCATTCTTCAATGGAGACAACTCCTCTTTTTGGAAAATCAAAATGCAGGCTTGGGTAGAAGGCATTGATGTCGCCGTATAGTATGCTATAGAGGAAGGTCCATTCATTCCTATGCACACTGTTGATGGTAAGGTAGTTGAGAAACCTAGAAAAGAGTGGTCTCTCGAAGAAAAGAGACTTGCTCAATTTGGTCTAAGAGCCAAAACTATAATTGTCTCTGCACTAGGTAATGATGAATTTCCTAGAATTTCTAATTGTAAAATTGCTAAAGAAATGTGGGATGTGTTAAAAGTAACACATGAAGGAACTGATGAGGTAAAGAGATCAAAGATAAATGCTTTGACTAGAGAATTTGAAATGTTTCAAATGAATCCGAGTGAAAACATCCAAGATATGCAAAAACGTTTTACATATCTTATAAATCAACTACATGCCTTGGAAAAAGATTATTCAAATGAAGATCTTATTAACAAAATTTTAAGATGTCTTAGCAGGGATTGGCATCCAAAGGTTACTGCCATTAGTGAAACAAGGGATCCACGCACAATGTCATTGGCAACCTTGTTTGGCAAGCTAGAAGAGCATGAACTTGAGTTGAGTCGGTTGGATCAACTTGAGGGAGTTGACAAGAAAAAGAAAGGAATTGCCTTCAAAGCAACCACTCCTCCACCTCAAGAGATAGGAGAAGATGAAAGCAACCTTGATCCAACCAACATGGATGATGAGATTGTAATTCTCTTCGCCAAAAGATTCAATAAATTCTTCAAGAAAAGAGAGTCATCAAGAAGACCATCAAATTTCACACCAAGGAAAACATTCAACAAGGCAGAAGGATCAAATCAAGGTCCAACTTGTTATGAGTGTGGAAAAACTGGACATATGAAGATGGAATGTCCTTTGAATAAAAATAATAATGAAACACAGGAGAAAAGATTTGTCAAAGGAAAGAAGAGCAGAAGAGCATACATAGCTTGGGATGTAATGACACAGAATCATTTGATGAATCGGAAAGCGAAACAGCTAACCTATGTCTCATGGTCAACCATGATGAAGATGATCTTCTTAATGAAGATGAGGTAAAAGATTCTAAAAACTCTAACTATAGCTTTGATGAACTGCAAGATGCTTATAATGAATTACATGAAAAATCTATGATCATTGCTAAAGAACTTGCTAAAACTAAGAAAGAAAAAGGTCTTCTAAATGACAAAATAGATATCCTTAGTCGTGATATTATCAAAATGAGACAAATTCAAATTCCATTCGCTAGTTTTAAATATGATTGTGAATCCTGCCAAATAAATAAATCACCTTCTTGTACTTCATGTGATGTTTATTTAAAAGAAATTGATAAGTTAAAGAATACGATTGCCAAAGGTAAAGGTCCTTTGACAAAAATAGAAAATGCTTGCAAATCACAAACGTGTACTTCTTGTGATTCACATTTAAAAGAAATTGAGGATTTAAATAATGTGCTTGCTAAATTTACAATGAGTAGAGACAACCTAAACATCTTGCTTGGTAAGCAAGGATGTCATTTCAAAAAGGCTGGTTTAGGATATAATCCAACCAATAGTCAAAAGCTCTATAAAAACTTCTTTGTCTCTTCAAAAACCTCTTCTAGTCCATTCATAACTTGCTTTTATTGTGGATTAAAAGGTCATGGTGCTACTACTTGCAATACAAGAAAAATTAGAGTGCCATATGAAAAGAAAATATGGATCCTCAAAGGCACCTTTGGAAAAACTAACCCTCAAGGACCCAAGAAACCATGGGTACCTAACAAAATTAAAATGTTTTTGTAGGTATGCTTGGTGGCAAAAGAATCAAAATGGTATCTTGATAGTGGATGCTCCAAGCATATGACAGGAGACAAAACAAAATTCTCATCCTTCACACCTAAGGATGGAGGATATGTTACATATGGTGACAACAACAAAGGAAAAATCCTAGGTACAGGTAAAGTTGGTAAGACTTCTTCAACTTCCATAGATAATGTACTTTATGTTGAAGGATTAAAACATAATCTGTTAAGTATTAGCCAATTATGCGATAAAGGAAATGAGGTTATCTTTAATTCTTATTCATGCTCTATTATTAGCAAAAAGAATAACTCAATTAAATTTATGGGTCATAGGATTAATAATGTTTATATGATTAGTTTAGATGATATATCCTCAAATGATGCACAATGTTTTATAACTAAAGAAAAAGAATCTTGGCTATGGCACAAAAGGATTGCACACATTCATATGGATCACTTGAATAAACTAATTTCAAAAGAATTGGTTATTGGTTTGCCCAAAATTAGTTTTGAAAAAGATAAATTATGTGATGCTTGTCAAAAGGGTAAACAAACAAAAATCTCTTTTCAATCTAAAAATATTGTTTCAACCTCTAGACCCTTGCAACTATTGCACATGGACTTATTTGGTCCATCAAGAATTATGAGTTTAGGGGGAAATTACTATAGACTTGTAATTGTTGATAATTTTTCAAGATACACATGGACTCTCTTTTTATCTCACAAAAATCAAGCATTTAAAGCTTTTAAGAGATTAGCAAAAGTCATTCAAAACCAAAAGGATTTGAAAATTGCATGCATACGCAGTGATCATAGAAAGGAATTTGAAAATATTGACTTTGAAAGATTTTGCGATAAAAATGGCATTGAGCATAACTTCTCATCTCCAAGGACCCCACGACAAAATGGTGTTGTGGAGAGGAAAAATTGCTCACTAGTTGAGTTAGCTAGAACAATACCCAATGACATGAATCTTCCAAAATATTTTTGGGCAGATGCAGTAAGTACTGCATGTCATGTTATGACCGAGTTCTCATTCGACCTATTTTAAAGAAAACCCCTTATGAACTTTTCAAGGGTAGAAAACCCAACATATCTTATTTCCATATTTTTGGATGCAAATGCTTTGTGCTTAAGAATAGGAAAGAAAATCTGGGCAAATTTGATGCCAAAGCTAATGAGGGTATATTCTTAAGATACTCCTCAACTAGTAAAGCATATAGAATTTATAATAAAAGAACAATGACTGTTGAAGAATCTATTCATGTCACTTTTGATGAATCTAACACCAAAAGCATGGAAAGAAAGGTTGATGATCTTGCAGGAACTCTTGAAGACATAAGCATTCATGAAGAGAACATGCCAGAAATACTAACTCACATACCAACCGAGACACAAAATGAACTACCCAAAGAATGGAGAGCTGCAAAACATCATCCAATTGATAACATTATTGATGATATTTCAAAGGGGATAACCACTAAACACTCTCTTAATAATGCATGTAACTTTATGGCTTTTGTATCTCAAATTGAACCTAAAACCGTAGACGAAGCAATTAGTGATGAACATTGGGGGATAGCTATGCAAGAAGAACTAAACCAATTTGAAAGAAATCAAGTTTGGGATCTAGTCCATAGGCCTAATGACCATCCAATAATAGGCACTAAGTGAGTCTTTAGAAATAAACTGGATGAAACTGGCATAATAACTAGAAACAAAGCTAGATTGGTAGCAAAAGGGTATAATCAAGAGGAAGGTATTGATTATGAAGAAACATATGCTCCCGTAGCTAGACTTGAAGCCATTAGACTCCTACTTGCCTTTGCTTGTATCATGGATTTTAAACTTTATCAAATGGATGTCAAAAGTGCTTTCTTGAATGGCTATATACAAGAAGAAGTTTATGTTGAACAACCTCCTGGGTTTGAAAATGTTGAACTTCCAAGTCATGTTTACAAACTCAAGAAAGTCTTATATGGACTAAAACAAGCCCCTAGAGCTTGGTACGAAAGACTAAGTAAATTTCTCTTGAACAATAACTTTCAAAGAGGCAAAGTAGATAACACATTATTCATAAAACAAAGGCACAATGACATACTACTTGTACAAATTTATGTTGATGATATAATTTTTGGTGCTACTAACGAAAATCTCTGTAAAGAGTTTGTTACAAACATGCAGGGAGAATTTGAAATGTCCATGATGGGAGAACTTACATTTTTCCTTGGATTTCAAATTAAACAAACAAAACAAGGAACTTTTGTGTCACAAACAAAATATTGCAAAGAAATGCTCAAGAAATTTGGCATGGACAATGCTAAAGAAATAAATACTCCTATGGGTACATCATGCACAAAGATGAAAAAGGTAAACTCGTTGATGTGTCAAAATATTGAGATATGATAGGATCCTTGCTTTATTTAATTGCAAGCAGACCTGATATAATGTTTAGTGTATGCATGTGCGCTAGATATCAGGCATGCCCTAAAGAATCACATCTTAGTGCCGTAAAAAGAATTATGAGATATTTGATTGGCACCTGTACCATGGGGTTATGGTATCCTAAAGGTGCATCCTGCTCTTTAATTGGATATTTTGATTCCGATTTTGCTGGATGTAAGTTAGACAGAAAAAGTACTAGCGGAACATGTCATCTTGGAAATTCATTAATTTCATGGCATAGTAAGAAACAAGTTAGTGTGGTTTTATCCACTGCTGAAGCTGAGTATGTAGCGGCAGGAAGTTGTTGTGCACAAATTCTCTGGTTAAAACAACAACTTAAGGACTATGGTATTCATTTGCATAATATTCCACTAAAATGTGACAATACTAGTGCCATAAATCTCACGAAAAACCCTATTATGCACTCAAGAACCAAACATATTGAAATTAGACATCACTTCATTAGAGATCATGTTCAAAAAGGTGACTGTGTACCTGAGTTCATTGATACATCCAAACAGCTAGTTGATATCTTCACTAAGCCTCTTCCAACCAAAAATTTCTATTTTATAAGAAGAGAGCTAGGCATACTTGATCAATATTATGTTTTTTAAATTGCTTTATAAATTATTTATTGATCTATTACTGACTTGGGCGTCGGAGCCTTTTCTTTTTGTTTTGCATGTCTCGTGGAAAAAGAAATCAGGATCTCACTCTTATCACAAAAACCATGAGCTTCACTTCAATATTCGAATATGACCCTTCTGTGGTCATATATTCGAATATATATTCGAATACAAAATGAGTATACATGTCTTCAAAATTACAAGAGTTAATTACAGATTTGATATATTCGAATATGCTATTCGAATAGATCACTACAGCACACTTATATTCGAATAGATATTTGAATATATCAGTCAAATATTCGAATATAACTTTATCCATATTCGAATATTTCATCAAATATTTGAATACATATTCGAATATTGCATCTAATGTTCGAATATATATTCGAATATGGGCATTCTTGCGCATATAAAAGGATAACCCTTTTTAACTCCACACTACTCTTCTTTTTTATCTCTTGTTCAACATACCTCTGTTCCCACTTCAATTACTTTTCTCTCACTCCAAAAATCACAAAATGGCCTCTTCACCACCATCCTCTCCTCTTGCTGCTCAATCTCCACCATCACCAACCCACAAACGACCCCGTTTCAAACGTACCGCTGTCAACAAGCCACCTTCCATACCTCGTGGGCCACGAAGTGGTTCCTCTTCCTCCTCCGTTCCTCTAGCCACCACCGGTTTTACTCCCAACTTCTAGCGATGGTTCTCCAATGCCTCACAGATCACAAAATTCCAGTCTGCATTTTCTAACATGAAAATTGTTGACCCACGGTGGGTTAACATGCCTTGGTTTCAGTCTCAAGGTTTTTCCTTTGTCTCTTGGCTTGAATCAGCCAATCTTGTACCTTTTCTTAGTATTCAAGAAAAAGTCTATCCCAACCTTGTCTGTGTATTCTACTCCAACCTCAAATACAATTCTGAGACCTGCACAATTTCGTCTGAAGTGAAAAAGACGAAAATTCAAATCCCTCCTTCTCTCTGGACTTCTCTCACAGGGCTACAATTTGCAGGAGCCCAAATATCAGGATCAACTGCCATGGGACAGTGGGCCGCCGAATACAATCCCATTCAAGCAATCGGGGCCATGTGCCATGTGAGATCTTCCTTCCACACTTCAAAAATGGGGGACTACCTCCCCACCAGCACACTCACCATGGACTCTCGTATAGTCCATCTCATTATTGCTCGCGTCCTCCTTGGTCGCGTTGGAAACTTCACAAAAGTCCTCCATGATGACCGTCTCCTTCTCTGGGCCATCATCAAAGAAAAGCCCGTTGACTAGGCAAGACTGGTTCAGCATCACATGCTGAAGGGGGCAACCGACACAACTCCTCTTCCTTATCCCACCTTGATCACAGTCATTCTATGGTACTTCGGAGTCAATCTAGCCGATGAATACAGTACCACCATCGATGGCCACAATTTTGAAATTGGTCAATCATTGCTACATCGGGCTAGCATTGTGCATGCTGGCGAAAACTGGTATATTCAGGAATTGGGGATTGAAGGCAATCGCCCAAAAGAAAATTATCCTGATATTGATCCTGAAGACCTCCCTGAACCAGATCCAGAACCTTTTCCTCCACACTTCACACAACTGAGTCTTCAATTCTCTCAAATGATGGACGCTAAGTTTGAACAACAGCGTCAGTATATCGACCAGCGGTGTGATCAGATGGAAACCGCTCTTCGAGGAGAGATTACATCTCTTCAAGAGGAAATTGCACAAGGCAATTCAAACTTTGTACCTCCATACTCTCAATCTGCCTTTCCTGCAGACCAAAGTGATGCAAGCGGGTTTCATCAATATTTTGGCGGTATTGATCTCCAAAGTTTTGGGGCTCAACCAAGTCCTGACTTGGATTTTGATTATTTTCAGACACCGCCTGCCTCCGGCCCTCCATGACTGTTCCACAATTCTTTTCTTAACATAGCTTAGTCTTATTTACTTTGGGACATATTAAAACATTTTGAACTAATTAGATTCGGGTTTATTATACTCAAAACTTTGTCTCAAAATTCTCATTTTTTTAATGATGCCAAAAGGGGGAGAAGAATTATAATCACTTAAACCGGGATTTTTATTATTGCTTATTACAAATGCTTAACATATCTGTATGCATATTGACAGGGGGAGTCGAACTTCGTAAGGAGAATCAAACTTCATAAATAAGGGGGAGTCTCAGAATATCACACGCAATAAGTGATCTGATTCGTTTGTTGTTTGTCATCATCAAAAAGGGGGAGTATGTAAATGCAAATGCTCTACGTTTGGAGTTTCGATGATTCCACAACAAACCAAGAATCAAAAGGATAAATCACGTGAATAAGCACAGTAAACAGATCCGCAACAACAAAGGGTATTTAGGTTGTTAAATTATGAATGTAAGTTTGATTAAAGCTCTTTGAAATTGAAACAAACATTTTTCTAAAAAGGAATTTTAGAAAAATATTAAGAGTCAAAGATAAAATCATTTTCAAAGGAAAAGACCCTCAAAGAAAATATCTAAAAATTGATTTTTACTTGAAAAAGTCAAAATTGGGTGTATATTCGAATATCAAGGTTCTAGAAATAAAATTTGAAATTCCTGGCCAGTATATTCGAATATATATTCGAATATGGCTTGCCATATTCGAATACATATTCGAATATGACATGTTGCTTTGGCCTGATCACTTTTCAGAAACTGTGTATTCGAAAACATATTCGAATATAACAAGACACTACAAGAAAAACAACTTTTAGCGGGGGTCAAAGCCTTCGCTAACGAGGCAAAAGCCCTCGCTAAATCGCAATTAGCGACGGCCATCAGGCCGTCGCAAAAACCCGCGATGCTAAAAATTAGCGACGGTCAAATGGCCCTCGCTAATTAGCGGGGGCCAAGCCTTCGCTAATTATGCAGCAAAAGCCACCACGGAACTGACGAAACAGCCCCCGCTAATTTAACGAGGGCCAGAGCCCCCGCTAATTTAGCGAGGGCCAGAGCCCCCGCTAATTAGCGAGGGTCATAGCCCTCGCTAATTTAGTGAGGGCCATAGCCCCTGCAAACAGCTTACATATTTTAAAAGAAAATACTAATAGACCTAATGTCCAACAGCTCCTAATTAGATATTTTAAAAAAATACTAATAGACCTAATTAATTTGTAGCACCTAATTTAAATTATGACATAAATATTAAATCTAAAATCTAATAATACATTTATTAAATATTTTAAAAAATACTCATAGACCTAAATGTCCACCACTTCCTACAATCTAAAATACCCAAAATACTACAATATATTAACAGAAATTAATCAAAAATACTACAATCTAAAGTATCTAAAATAAACCATAATTAATCATACACACTAAATATACCATAAATAATCCTAAATATTATAAAAAATATAAAACAATATAAAATGAACAAATAAAAATATTATACAAATACCAAATTTCAATAGTATTGTCAATAAATAGAAAATAAAAATATTAGAAATGGGTTCTTCAAAATAAAATTAGTAAAAGAGAAAATAGGCATAGAAATTGTAAGCATTATAATAAGTGGTAGAACCACTGTCAATGGTGGCGGTGACATCGCAACAGTGGCAGTGCCACCAAGAATAGCACACCGGAAAACAAAGTGAGAAAAGAGAGGAAGAGCCGTGAGCTTACTAGAAGGAGAGATAAAGATTCGCGAATAGAGAAGGAAGGAGGAGCGTGTGGTGGCTGCTAGAATGAGGTGGTGGTCACCGGAATGGAGTGGTGGCTGCTGATTTGTTGTCTATGGTCGCCGGTCGGACGGAGTAGAGAGGGAAAGAGGAGAGAAAAGTGTTTTGTAACTTGTGAGAAATGAGGGATAAGTGATATGAGTTGCTGATTTTAAACAAAGTAGCGGCGGCCAAGCCCCCTCTAAAAGGTCGTCGCTAATTAAAATGTCGAGATGTCAGTTTTCTACAGGTTTTGTCAACTTAGCGACGGCTATAGCCGTCGCAAAATTAGTGGGGGCCAAAGCCCTCGCTAATTAGCGGGGGTCAAAGCCCCCACTAATTTTGCGAGGGCCAAAGGCCCCGCTAACTTGCACTTTTTTATTATTTTTTTAAAAATCTGACAAGATTAGCGGCGGCTAGGCCCCCTCTAAAAGGTCGTCGCTAATTTAAAATGTCGAGATGTCAGTTTTCAGCAGGTTTTGTCAGCTTAGCGACGGCTATACCCGTCGCAAAATTAGCGGGGGCCAAAGCTCTCGCTAATTAGCGGGGGTCAAAGCCCCCACTAATTTTGCGAGGGCCAAAGCCCCCGCTAACTTGCACTTTTTTATTATTTTTTTAAAAATCTGACAAGATTAGCGGCGGCTAGGCCCCCTCTAAAAGGCTGTCACTAATTTAAAATGCCGAGATGTCAGTTTTCAGTAGGTTTTGTCAGCATCGCGACGGCTATAGCCGTTACAAAATTAGCGGGGGCCAAAGCCCTCGCTAATTAGCGAGGGCCAAAGCCCCCGCTAACTTGCACTTTTTTATTTTTTTTAATAAAATATTTGACAACAAATTTTTACGGTCCAATTTAGCGGCGACCAAGCCACCGCTACTGACTGAGTACAATTTTTAATTTTTTATTTTTAAAAAATTTTGGGTTACTTAGCGATAGCTTTAGCCACCGCAAATATTAGCGGTGGCTTGGCCCCCGCAAATTTTTCTCATTTTCTGTTTTTATGTTCATGCTTAATTTGCGTCGCGTTAGCAACGGCTGCACCGCAGCAACTTGCGACGCTATCGTGGCCCTCACTAATTTTGCGCAGCTAATTTACAATATTCTAGTAGTGAGAAACCTAGACCTTGTCACCTTCCAGAACTCTTATATTCGAATACATATTCGAATATGGAACCTCCATATTCGAATATATATTCGAATATGAAGCTTACATAAATCATTTTTTAAACGCAGAAACACTATATTCGAATACATATTCGAATATGATAGTGCCATATTCGAATATGAAAGTGCTATATTCGAATATGTAAGTGCTATATTCGAATAGCATATTCGAATATGAAAGTAAAATATGCGCAGCTTCTGACTGCTGTTTCTGCCATCTATATAAAGGGCTTCTGACTTAGAATATAACATACCCTTGTGAGCTTAACACTGTATTGAAATTACTTCTTATCATCAATCTCTCTAAATCAAGGGTCTTGTGCTTTTGCCTAAGGCTTACTTTGTTTTTTACCTATACTGTTTCTTTCATCAAAACAAAGAGCCTTAAATCAGATATATTAGATCTTCAAGTTGTACCATTTACTCTTTTTAGAGTTTCAATTGTGGTGAGCTAATTTTGTGTGAAGGTGTGGTATCCTTCTAAATTGTTTGAAGGTGGGGTATCCTTCAAAGTGTTCTTAGGGTGAGGTATCCCTAGATTGAGGCCTTTAAAATTGGTGGGGTATCCAATTGAGAAAGGTGCTCTTAGTGTGTAATTGTTGAAAAGTAATATAAGAAATTTCGCGTGGCGGAGATTCGTAGACTGGACGTAGGTCACAAGTGGTGTGTGACTGAACCAGTATAAAACTCGGTGCTATTCTCTCTATCCCTAAAACTCATTTGTTTAAGCTTATTTGATTTTCATTTCAGAATTTTATTATATTTCAATTTCATACGTTAACTAATATATCTGGTTCAAGTTGTGCTATAATTTTAAACGAATTTTTGGAAAATTTTTAAAGCTCAATTCACCTCCTCTTGAGCATAGAGACCACTTGATTAACAATTTACACAATTTTTTATATTTTAAAATTGCAATATTTGTTTCTAAAAATCGGGTACTATAGACTTGAAATATTGGGTATTTTTTACTTTAAAAATGAAAACACATATTTTAAATTTAATTAATTATTTAGTTTTTTTGACAATAATGTATTGTTCATCATAAAGTTTCTAGCTTAATTTACACAATTTTTCATATTTTTAAAATTGCAACATTTGTTTCTAAAACTTATGTACTATAGACTTGAAATATCAGGTGTTTTTTACTAAAAAAATAAAAATGCAAATTTTAAATTTATTAAATTATTTGATTTTTTTTTTACAACTATGTATTGTTCACAATAAAGTTTCAAGCTGAATTTACACTATTTGATTTATATTTTTAAAATTGCAACATATATTTTTAGAAATTGTGTACTATACACTTAAAAAATAAAGTTAGCGTGTTTGCATGGAAAGCTATCCAAGATCGGATTCCAACAAGAGTTAATTTGTGCCGTCGGGGTGTGCTTGGGATCTGTCGGGGTTAATTGCGTGTTATGTGGTGATTTTGAGGAGACGACAGATCATCCGTTTTTCCAATGCCCATCATCTGTTCAATTATGGGACCGTGTGCTTGCTTGGGCTGGCATTCTGACAGTGATGCATGGAAGCTGTAAGGAGCACTTTTCGCAATTTAGAGGATTACCGCAATGTAATGAAGTAACAAGAAACATCTGGCATATAGTGTGGTTTTCTGCGATGTTGCAGATTTGGCTTGCAAGGAATAAGAAAATTTTTTAGCAACATGAATTTTGCATTGACAGCATTTGGCAGTTGGTAAAAATATCGTCGTGGCTTTGGATTAAGGCGAAGGTGCAGGAATTTTAGTATGCGTTCTCCAGTTGGGAGTTAGCTCCGTGGGCGTGCCTGGGAATAGCGTGAGAACAAGGTTTTTGTTTCTGGTTTTACACAGGCTCTTTGCAGTGTATCAGCTTGTTTTGTATGCTGTTCTGTTTTGCCTCTTCTTCTTAGTTTAATTCTGTTAATTTCTGTTTTTGTGTGTGTTTGTTGACTATGTATTTGTTTAGCACTTTTTGTGCATTTTAATATGATTTTATTTGCTCGTCAAAAAAAAAAAATTAAATTAACTGTTGTTGACGTCATAGCTTTCAACCTAAATTTAAGACATTTTTCAAATCTAAAAATGAGATATCCAGTATAGAAAGTCAATTTCTAGACCGAAGTAGTTGACTTTTCCATCTTCAAAGGTAAAGACACCCCCTAAGCTGCTACACTGAGTTTCCCTCATGTTATCACAGAAAGGTGGTACCCAAAGTAATGCAATTAAATCCAACCATTAATATATAATTGCCCAAATTAAACTCTTTTAACCATTATTTTGCACTTTCATTTAATTTATATATATCAAAAGAAGATGTTCTTCATTTTGGGTACTAGCAGCAAGTAAGGCACTGTTAGTTGCACTTCAATTGAATTCTTTCCATTGTGGACACACTGCATCTATATTTTTATTTTTATTTTTTAGATTTTAGGATACATCACTTTTAAAATGGTATACCATATCAATAAGAAAATATGAATTATAAATAGTTTTAATTATAGCCATTATTTATAAAAAGTGAATTAAAAGTGACTATAAAAAGTGATGTATCATAATTTCCTAAAATAACCAATATTTCAGAATTTAGGATACATCACTTTTTAGAGCCATTATTTATTTATTTATTTATCTACTTTTTATTTTCATTTCTGATTTTACTTCAACTGAGATATCAACCACCACTTTTCCTATTTCATTTTTTCTTGAATTATCCGCTATTCTTCATCGCGAAGATGGAAAACATTTGAAAATATAAAGATACATCTAGTTTACTTAAAACGATCACCAATAGCTTGAGAACCAGAACTCATAGTAAGTCCAAAAATTGGATCTTTAGCCTTTTCATCAGTGCTAGAGATTGAATAGGCTCTAATATGATAATATCATATAATTAATAGGTATAACTACATATATGGCTTGAAATTCACAAATTTGCGACCTAAGTAAATGATGTTGAAATAATAAAGGAATTACTTTATCAAAACCATATTATTGTAACTACACTATCAATCTAATCATATATATGAGGTAATCAACATTATTCTTGAGATATTTTTATATAAAAAGTATAACCTTATTTTCATCATCAAAACACACAAGTCTTATCACTTTGATCCTCAAAATATTTAGCGATCAAGACACAAGCAAAACTTGTATTAGCGATCAAGACACAAGCACCACATAACTTTCTTCGGAAAGAATGTCGTTCCGATGATTTTCAAATTGAATCGCTAGAGGAGTCTTCATCTTCAAAATTACTTGTTAATGAAGACCATAATATTGAGTCTATTATTCAAACCCAAGAGCAAGAACAAAAAGACCGTAATGCTTTGAGGACTAGTATAGCTATGAATATGTGGATGAACACTATTTAGCAGGACATAATATAATGGTGAATTAACTAACTGTATTATTTTTACTTTTATTTATCCCGACTTATTTTTAATTATTTTTGTGTGTTTTATCCTTTTTTTTTAAATTTGAATGTATGCAAAAGAATTTTGAATTCTTATCATATGTAAGAACTGTCACGAAGTCTTGCAGAGTCCACAAAGTCCAATAGAGTCCCCAAAGTCCCGCAGAGTTTATGATACAAATCCATTAAAATCCTGACTTAAAAATTGTTGAAATTCTTGCGAAATCCTTAAAAGTCATAAAAATCCTATAAAATCTTTTAAAATCTGCAGACTTTTTTTCAATTAAAAAAGTCTTTTAAAATTTTAAACCAATACACCCCCTAAAACTTTTAAAACAATAACGTACGAAAAGTGAGACTTTCAACACTACTTCCTCTAGTCTTTATTATAAGGCATAAATACCTAAATTACGCATACCAATAAAGATAGTTGGTTGCATCAATTTTCTTAAAAAGTGAGATGATATATCAATTTTACTTTTCCTTAAATATTGTATTTAGTTGTTGGTATAATAAAGTTAAGGCATTTAATAGGGACAAATAAAAAAAATAACTATAATACTTTATGGGATTTGTACAATACTTTATAAAAAGGACTACAAAATCTTTTTAAAATGTGTCTTATAATAATTAATATTGGAACAAAATTGTATTTAAAAAAAAAAAAAGAAAGAAAGAAAAAGAATGTGGATTACGATTGTGCGCAGTTACAGAGACAGAGCACCCACACGACACACTGAACGCTCCGTTTCGAGAAGAAGCTTCCTCCAATTCCAACTGCAACTACAACGCAACCTCATAGCAATTAGCATTTGAGGTTGAACTTGCACTTGTACTCTCACATGGTCAAATTCTACATTTCCATTCTCTTATCCAATTCCCGAGTCATGTCCTCTGCAACTGCAAGATTTCTTTCTCTCAGACACATGATGATGTTACCTCCTCCTCCTTCATGCTCATGCTCATGCTCATGGCGACCCACCTCAATCCCAACGCGTCTTCTCTCCACCACTCCCACCCCTTATCCTCTTCAGTACGACATGATCATCAACCGTCCTTCCAACTCTGACCTTCCCCGATCTCGCCGTCCACCTGTTCGACCAATTGACGCCACTCCAGAAACCTCTCCCGAACCCCACGAACCCACTTCCGACTTGACTTTGGACAGCTGGGTCGACCGGAAACTCTCCTCCCACGCCCAAAAACCCGAACTTGACAAGGCTAAGAGGAAGTACTACAACAAACGGAGGAAGAGGATGTATGGGTCCGATTCCGAAGACGAGAATAATGTGCGAAACCAGGAGGACAAGTTCGTCGAGTTGAAGCCTGAAGTGGTGGACCTTCCCACCTTGCACAGGAGAGAGGAGGAGTTGTATTTCTACGACGCCTTTGCTTATCCCTGGGAGAAGGACAAGCACTACAAGATGGTTTATCAGTTGGAGAAGAAGTACTTCCCTGAGCAATGCCTCGATAAAGCCTTTCTCCAATCCGGACAATCAAATGCAAATTCAAATGCAAATGCAGATGGCAAGGGCAAGGCTAAGAAGAAAGTTGCTGGTGTTAGTGGGGACAACAGAGATGAGGTTGGTGATAACAAAATGGTGTTTTTTGAGGAGAAAGGGGAAGAAAAGGAAAAGCCCAAGGAGGATTCAAGTAAAGATCTTACGGAAAAGAAGGTTGAGGAGTTCTTCAAGTGTTTCAAGAAAGTTCCCAATAAGGATGTTGAAGTTGTAGAGCCTTATATTTCTTCAAGGAGAACTGGCCTCCCTCCTATATGGGATGGTCCCTATGGCACTGTGCTTTTGGTTAACAAACCCAAAGGTCAGTCACTTCACATTTCACTGACCTTGATTTCTCTTTCACATTGAAAATGGAAATGTTTTGTTTTGGCGTGTCAATAGAAATGAAAGTATGAAACTGACATGTAAATTTTTGGCAGGTTGGACTTCATTCACAGTTTGTGGAAAGCTGCGTCGCCTTGTCAAAGTGAAAAAGGTTCTTTTTCCACAGAGCTTCTATGTTCAACTTTAGTTCTCCTTGTAGACTTACTTACATTACGCGATTAATTTACAGGTAGGCCATTCTGGAACTCTTGACCCAATGGCTACTGGTTTATTGATTGTTTGTGTTGGTAAAGCAACAAAACTGGCTGACAGGTGATTAAAACTGGCTGACCCGTTTCACTGTATTTCACAGTTTTGTTTTTGTTGGAATATTTGATCTGAGTAATGTTCTGGATATTTGAACTTCCCTGATTCAGATATCAAGGGATGATTAAGGGTTATAGTGGAGTTTTCCGCTTAGGGGAGGCTACTTCAACATGGGATGCCGATTCACCTGTGAGTTAACCTGCTTGCTCATGCGTTAATAAGAGTTTCAACTTTCAAGTAGATTCTTCACCAATTTTAAGAGTATGTAACACCATTGAGTCATTCCCATGACCGAACCACCAACCGTTACCTTGTCTAAAGATTAATTTAATTGCTATATTGGGAGCAATAGCAATTGATCTTTAGACCATTTTGTCAAAGATTGTTTTAGCTTAAATTGAAGAACCACACAACATTGAAACTTGAAGCCTCAAATAATCACCCAACCTAGAACCTCAAAGAACCACTCAACTTATAGGTTTAGCTATTACTTTTATATCTTTAAGGTTCTCTCCAGCATGAAAGCTATGAGTCTTTAACAAAGTACATTCACTGGCCAGCCATTATCTTGTGCTGATTCAGTCAACTATAAGAATCTTGATAGCAATTAGCAAGGTTAAACTCTAAAACTCTTCCACTGAGCCTTGAGGAGTCTGTCAAACATCATAACAAATGTTTGTTCAAAATGTATGTGCATATGTCTAAAACCACAACTTTGAACAGAGCATATGACTGCATATTGCAGTCCTATTTGGTGCTTGAACTTTGGACAATGTTCAACATGGTGAAAACAGTATGATTAAAATGTTTCAGATCATTATTTAAGTATTGACGGCAATGAATACTATCAATTTAAGCTTGAATGTTTCATGTAAGTTATTGTGTTGTGATACATGATAAGAAGAACTAAAAATTGCAATTAATATGCCATTACATTTATATTTAGATTTTAACTACGCAATTTTTTCACTCATAGGCCAGCTTGATATGTAGGTCATTCAACGAGAGCCATGGGAGCACATCAAAGATGAGGACATAAAGAAAAAGGCTTTATCCTTTTGTGGGGAGATTTGGCAAGTTCCTCCTATGTTCTCTGCTATTAAAGTAAGCACTTTTGTCATTCTTGAATTGTTTGATTTTTGTCATTCCTTTATATTGAGAGGTTGGATGAGTGGCAGAAGTATGTTGTCCCTTATACACGATCTAAATATCTAAGGTATAAGATTTGTATTTTATGTGAAACATGTTGTGAATTGACACTAATTAATTGATTTAAATGTTTGTGGCCTTAAAAATGTAACTTGAGCTATTATTTGTAACAAGTTTTCAACATAATTTAGCTTTTGTTGATCGATATGATCAGCGTTGTCCTTAATTTTTCAAATATTTCAGCAAAGTGAAATTTTATCATAATTCTTATATAAAGACTTGGTTTATGATATAACACATGTCTGTCATTTTTTGGTCCAACATATGGACTTTTGTGTCATTTGATCCATATAGTTGATCTCTCCTCCTTCCAAAACTCGACCATCTTTTTGTAATTAATTTGAGGCATTTTGTCCAGTTATTTACAAGTTATCACCGCTTCATGATAGGTTGGAGGTGAAAAGATGTATGAAAAAGCAAGGAGAGGAGAAAGCATTGAACTTTCACCCAGACGAATTTCTATTTTCCAGTTTGACATAGAGCGTAGCTTGGATGACAGGTAACTCTCTGGAATCCTTCATTGTCTATAATAACCCCTTGTTGCACTTAAAACAGATTATTTTGTTTATGATTATATAAGGTATCACTTTCCAACTAAAAGCTTTTAAATAGAGGGAGTATCCTGGGAATTATCTTTCTTGAGTTTAGACTTTAGAGTTGTGGTTTGATTTGTTCTTCGGAACCCTGATGTAGTAGTGTTATATTTTTCCAGACAAAATTTGATTTTTAGAGTGACATGTTCTAAAGGGACATACATTCGGTCACTCTGCGCAGATTTTGGGAAGGCTCTTGGCAGGTATTAGTTTATTGTGCATTATATAAATTTTTTCTTCCTAATAGCAAGATTAACATGAGATGCAGAAATGTGGTCAGTCTCACAATATAGTTTCATTCTCTGTTGATTGAATCTGCTTTTCACCTCTATAATCAAGCCAATGGGGGGTCGAGAAGATGAGAAAACACTATAATATCAGACATGAAAGTTTGATTGTCATTGTTGAGTATTTGCTTTGATTTTGCAGCTGCGCCCATTTAACTGCTCTTCGAAGAGATTCAATTGGTAAGTGGGTGGCCTCGCCGTTGAGCTTCAACAGTGATTGTACTCATGTATGTCCGTTATGTTAACTCTTATTAAACTTAATGATCTTCTTCAGGGCAATATTCAGCGGATGATGCTTGGGACTTTCAAGAGCTGGAAGAGGCTATCACCAAAAATTATCTTTAACTGCGCTGCCATCCCCTCCTATGAATATGGTGATGGCATTGGGAGTCATGACATGCACTTGTCCTTTTTTGGTAAATACATTATACATGCAGGGTTTTATAAACAGGTTTTCAAGTAAGCCGTTCGTTTTTAGTCTCTGAAATTGTGTTATCCCTATCTGGTGTTAACCATGATGGTTGTTGCTTTGCTGTTGATGGGCGGTGAGAGCGGATGGTGGTTACCTGCCAAAGTAATTAACCGTTGGAACAACCAATAACTTGACTGAGATGCAGCAGCTTGGACTTGATAGTTCATTGCAGAGACAAGAATTAATTATGATCTCGGGTTTCAAACGCAAGTTGTAGAAATCAGGGTTTCCAGATTTATGCCCGTTGTACTTTTGTGGCTTTACATTATTTTGGCAAGATATTTGTAATGATTTGTATTTGTATTCATGGGAAGGGTTTTTTATTATTATTTAAGCAAGGGTATTTTTTTTAGTCACAAGTATACTCTGCTGTTAATTGCTAAACATCAAAATGATTAAGAGAGTCCATATTGTTTTTCTATGGTTAGCCTTAGTTCCTACACTTTCTACATAGTTTGAGTAATTAAATCCGAACACGTAATTGATGAAGTGGAAATTAACACCCCCTACGTATGCGTATGCATGAAACTGATGAGATTTGATATATGTCTGTTTATTATTAGTCTACATTTGTCGGTGCCTCAAATCTCTGCATAACTTTGTATCATATTTTCTCATTTATTTTTATCATTTCATAAATAAAATAAATTATTAATGAAGAAATATTCTCAGAATATGTGGATGATTTTTTCCCCTTTTATAATGTGCGAGACAGCTATATGATATATAGGTTTCCATTTCTAAGGGAAAGACAGTAATTTGGATTATGAACACAGATTTGAATCTCTACTATTTTCCTTTGGATTCTTTGGATTATGATTTCTGTAAGCACTTCTTAAGTTTGTTGGTAGATAATGGAAAGAAACATGAGTTTGATTAAGAAGGAAAAAAGAAGTTGCAACATGTACAGAGGAAATGAAGAAGGTGCGGCATCCATTACACGAGAGTCACGTGAGTCCCACGATAATATAAAAAACACAGCAAATTAACAAAGAAACAAACAAAACAAATATTGCAATAATATAATAATATAATGCATGATGATGAAGGTTATTGAGTAATTAAGAAGTGAAGTCATTGAGAAGGTTATGCAACTTAATTTCGAGAACTTGAGAAGAAATCTGAGTCATGGTGTGGTAAAAAGAAAGCAGATCAGATAATTGTTTCACTGTCATTTGTGGCCATTTTCTCTCTTTCCTCATTCAACTTCAATCTCTCAACGTATGATCCTGCATTCCTAACCGTTGCTCCCATTTGCTTCAACCGTTTCTCTTGTTGCACACTTAATGCCGTGTTTGACTACAAGATTCAAATCAACAACCGTCATTTCTCTTATCGCACAAGTGCATTGCTAGTTTATGCTAAAAAAAAAATGAAGTAACTCCAGAAACTCTGCTCCTACTTCAAGTTCAGACTCTTTAACTTAACAAGGTGTCTATGTCCATCATAGTGATCATAGTTTATGTGCATGACTGTGTTGGTGGTTTCAGGAGAAAGAGAGTTTTTTGAAAGCTCTTTCCCTATGTCTTGGTAGAGGGTACCCCCACATGCAACATTCAGAACCTGAGATCCCCTGCATATTCCCAAGTAAGGATTAAGGAATGTTCCTTTCGAGGCAGAGTTTGGCGAGGCTCAATTCAATTGAATCTTCTTCTTTATCAATGGCTGTGTCACTGACATGAAGTTTTCTGATTGTTCGTACCAAGAAGGATCAATGTCTTCTCCTTCACAGGGAGAAGAACGCCATGGATGGGTTCGAAGCTGTTTAACAACATGTGTACCCCTGAAACTCGAGGAACAATCATTGGTACTGCTCCATAACTCACTATCAGATCAAGGTGATATTCCCCTGCGATGCCATAAAATAAAAATCACATAATAATATTACGGCGAAATCAAGTAAAGAAAGGAAATATAGTAATAAGTATAATGCTAATTATTACCGACGAAATCAACGAACTTGTTCTTACGAAGGGTTCGTCTAGAAACGATAAGAACACGAGGGAGAATGGTAGAGGTCGGAGGAGGACATTATTATTATTATTTGTTTTATTTATTATTATTATTATGAAATTGAAATTGAAATTGAAACTAGAAAGGGCAATATATAATAATCACTAATGAGGCTAATGGATGGTTTGGGTTTTATGTTTCTCTGTTTCACCATTATCATTTTTAATGTTAAATTAATTCTATGATTTTCATTAAACACAGGATAAACTAAAATCCTCTAATTTCGTAAACAAATCACCATTTATATCAATTTTCTAAATCAATCTTTATTTTTACCACCCTAAAATCTGTCAAATTAAAGTCACAGGAAACAGATATTCATTTTGTATATATTCACATCTTGACATTTTGTGCTTTGCTTCTATTCTGTGAAATATGCTTCATAATAAGATGAGGTTTTGGAAAAATAACAAAAAATAGTTAGAATTTGTTATCATTATTTAAAATAGTCTTTGACTTATAAGAATAAGTAAAATAGTTCTTGACTTTATTTTTTATCATTTAAGATGGTCCTTGTCATTAACACATACTAACGAACTTATGATGTAATACTTGAAGTGCTGCAATAGAAGTCAAAACAACGTCATATAAGTAAGTCAACGAAAATCAAGCGTATTACAGTTATTTTTGTTCATGCTCATCCATCTTTCTCCAATTTTTTGGACACCCAATCTACTTCTTGTCGTGGATAAAATACAAGTTCGGTTGTGATTATGGTTAAAAGTGGATTCGAAGTATACTTTTCCTTTGTGGGATATACTTTTCCTCCGTGGGAATGGATTCAAAATCCACCGACATGTTTGGGTCTTTAACAAGGATATATGTAGCCATACCTACAACCAAAAAAAAATATCAATAAATACCCTATAATTATTACTACTCTTGTTTCTTTTTATCTTTACATTTTGGAAGAGTTCATACGTATTAAGGACTATAATGATTGCTCTAACTTTTATAAAAAAATTTGATAGATTTCTTATAGTACCCCTGTATATTTAAATTTCCTCAACCTCATTTATTTTGATGTGTTAGTGGGTATTAATTATACTTTTGAAATTAGTATAAGGGTAAGACTAGAAAGAATATTATTTGTATCACCTTGAAACACTAAGTGAACATATAAAAATGAATAATTTTTTTTAAAAGTAGACCGATAAAAAAAACCGAAAAAATACATAACAGCTCTTAAAAAAATATTTAGATCTTAACTTTTATTGTTTGGGTGACCAAATTTATGCTATTACTTTAACATTAAGATATCTTACTCCTTCAGAATGAAATATAAGGAAAAAAAAAATTAACTTATATATACCAAAAAAATTTGTTGATTAAATTAAATTTTTTTGATTTTATATAAAAGATTAACTTCATTCACTAAAATAACCTTTATGATATTTATTGTCTCCCTAATTTAAAATTCAAATCATTCATTAAATTATGAGCAATTTAGGAATAATAACATTAAATAGGATAAAATTGGTTAAAAATTAAATAGAATAGTATAAAATAAAAGGAGTATATTTTATTCCAACAATATGTTTTTGTTATTTATATTTGGTTTCAGAGGGATCGGAGTACATATTATTTCTTTTGAACTTCATCTTTTATGGGGCCATATATAATTACAAAATTTATACTTAAAATATTTTGATTATATTATTATTATTATTATTTATATATAATTAAACTATTTTACGTGGTTCCTACAAAATATTAACTTCTCAAGTTGCATTGTAATAAGATGTATGTATGTAAGTAATACTAGTATAGCATATATATATATATATATTTTTGTCTTTATAAACATAATTTTCAACTTAAAGTAATTAATAACCTCTATATATTGGATAATGGATAATGGAAATGAAGAAGAGGTGGTGGGCATGGAAGACAACTAGGGGTGACAAAACGGGCCAGCCCGGCCCGTTTAGCCCGTAGCCCGTTTAGCCTGCCATAAAACGGGTTGGGCCGGGCCAGCCTGCCAAAGTCATATGGTCCCAAAATACTGGCTCGGCCCGTATCTTGCAAGCCCGCACGGGTTGCGGGTTGGCCCGCCAGCCCGCCAACATAAGAAAAAAAAACGAAAAAGCAAAACAAAAATCAGAAAAAGCCCTTTTTTTTTTTTTTGGACTATTGACAGATTTTTTTATAAAACTAGACCTTTAAACTTAGTTTTTTTTACTATGCACATAAAGTATTTAATATTTTTTGTTTTTTAGCCCAATTATGTTTTTTTGTTTGAATTAGACCTTTTTTTTTAAAAAACTTTAATCTTGAGGTTCCAAGCTCCCATCCCATGTACAGCAAAAAAAAAAAACCAACCCGCGGGCCAGCCCAATCCGCCACTGATTTAGCCCGCCAGGCTAGCGGGTTAGGCGGGGCGGGCTACATTGGGTTGGCGGTCCTCAATGGTCAGCCCAGCCTGCCTATTTTATATTGACTCGCGGGTCGGGCCGCCGGGCCCAACCCGTTTTGCCACCCCTAAAGACAAGTGGATAGTGATAGACAAGTGAGGAATGTAGGTAGGTAGGAAGGTACGTGAAAGCAGATAGAATGCGACCATTATTATTAATTATTAACTAATAACAAACCCGTGCCGATACACAGAATTTAATTGTTTTACATCATATTCAATAAGTTGTACTTCAAATTATAAACTATACCAAAGAAATTTCATTATAGTTATCATAGTTGAGTTCATATGAATCACAAAATATGAATAAAAGTAGATCTAACAATGCAAATAAAAGTATCTCCATAAAATATGAATCACTGCATGTCAATTAAAAACCAAACTTTGCAAACAGAATAATGACAAACACCACCGTGTGCCTTAAGGTTAAAAAAGCAACTCTGTTTCAAAAAAGGTGTAATTGTTGAGTATTTTCCAAATGCGATCCTGTATGAATCCAACAAACAATGGTCCATGTTAAGAAATGAACCACAATGTATGTACTTATTTGTTACAAACAGTCAAATAAATGAGGTTAGATACCTGGTAAACCTCGTGTATCGGATAGTGACAAAAAATGCATCATTTGACATCAGTGATCAATTTTGAATAGACCCTAGAAATTTAATTTAAGAAAAGTTAGACCGAATATAAATTAGAGTCTGAATAAAAATTATAGTGGAGGTTAATTATCTATAAATTTTGGAAAATTTCTTTGTAAACCACATTAGTTGTAGTATTGGAGGGATTTCCATTTTTGTCATGAATCAGGATATGCAACCCTTGCTTGCTTTGAACCCTGGAAAGTGCAACGTATAGTTGTCCATGGCTAAATACAACAAACCTACATGTGCTAGAGATTGACCTTGGCTCTTGTTGATCGTCATGGCATAAGAGACTATGATCGGGAATTGCCGTCGAATGAGCTTAAATGGCCATGGTGATTGAGATGGTGACATTGACATTCTAGGTATATATGTAAGTGCACCTATATTTTTGCCGGAAATAATCTTTGCTTCAATGACATGGGTGGCTAAACGTGTAACAATAAGTCTGGTACCGTTGCAAAGGTCTTCGCTTTGATCCAAATTCCTGATCAACATGATTGGGGTCCCAACTTTTAATGTAATCTTGTGATTTGGGATTCCAGATATTTTCAATGTATTTAAAAATTCAGGAGTTAAGGTTTCAAATGCTAGATTTTGAAGAACTTCAATCTTATCAACACTGTCAGAACTGTAGTACTATATTAATTGGAACTGAACTCAACTCTGAGTTCGCAATTTATTGAATTTGTTATGGAAATGCAATAATGGGATGGCCACATTCATTCATTAATTACACGTGAGCTTGGGTTTCACTTGGGGAAGCACTTATCCAATTGCTCCTACTACTACTAGTATATATATGTGACTACCTTCATCCCATATTAAGGGCTGCATTCATTAAAATTAATTTATAATTTATAATTTATAAGTTTTATTTCGTAAAATTAGTTTATAATATAACTTATAATTTATAGCTTATGAATAAGTAAAAGTGAATGGTAATTAACCTATGACAAATTAAAGTTATATCAAATGACTTAAAATTACATACTCATAATATATTAATATATTATTTGTATTAATTAGTATTAATTGTCATTATTTAAAAAAGATAAGGATAGAATTTAAAAGAATTATTGAAAGTTATTTTTAATAAGTTATAAGCTACTACTTTAAGTAGTTTTTTCATAAGCTATAAGATAGTTATCACCAAATACCTTTGCTTGTCCACAAGCTATAAGCTACAAGGGTGTGTTTGGAAACCATTATTGTCCAACCTATGTTGGATAATTATATTTTAGACTTATAAAAGTTTTTGATTATTTTTTTAATAAAAGAAAAAGTTTTTTTGTCCTTCAGCTAAAAATTAGACATTGTTTTCAAAATCACTTTTCACATCTTAAAATTATCTTGAAAATCGCTTCTGACAACAAATATATCTAAACAAAAATTATGTCTCCGACAATCCATTTTTTTATAGCTTATTTTCACAATTAATTACAGCTAATTCAAACACACTTAGCTAGTTGTGCCAAACATACTCATAACTTATGAAAAACTAAAAATGTGTTAAATGACCTAAAGTACGTCTAATAATATATGTTATTATGGTATCAGTACATTTTCAAATTATTTATATAATTTCAAATAAAATTTCTTCATGATTACTTCTTGTACTAATATAATATTTATAAAAATATTTAAAATAACTTTAATACATAAATTCAAGACAATTTTTATTATTATGTTAATATATAATCTTAAATATTTTTATAATCTTAATCTAATATATAAGAAATAAAAAAGGAAAAAATGAAAAGTCAGGGATAAAATATGTCATTACATAAAAAAAATAGGATAAAATTGGAAGGAAATATTGAAAGTAACTTTTTATAAGCTATTCAAATAGCTTTTCATAAGTTAGCTTACAAAAGTTAGTTTTTATAAGCTATAAGCATCTCTATATGACTATAAACTATAAGTCATAAGCTACTAAATAAGCTATAAACTACCCTTGGTGACACAACCTAAGTGTTGTTTAAAGTTGTTACGTACTACTTCCTTTCTTAAATATAAGCCTTATTCAATCTATTTAATGTCACATACAATCTTTCAAGCACTTATTCAATGACAACGATTTTTTGGTGACCTATTTGATGATACAAGGGGGTTGTGTTTATCAAAATTAGCTTATAACTTATAACTTATGGCTTATAGCACTTATGGCTTATGTCTTATAGCTTTTAGCTTATAGCTTATTGTTGAGAAGTAGTGTTGAGTAAAACTAGTTTATGATAAGTTAAAATTATATGAAATGACCTAAAAGGACATATGGTGTGTTTGGGTACATAGCTTAATTAAGTACTTATGCAATAAACTACTTTCAAATTATAGATTTTTCGTAAAAAAAATTGTAAAACTTACTTGAATAAGCTAAAAACATCTTATTCTAATAAGCTACTTCAAGAAGCTTATGAAATCAGCTTATAGGAACCCATAAGCTATTTTCATAAGCTGCGCATAAGCTTTTCCAAACAGGGTCATATAATATATTAATATTTAATATATAATGAGATGACAAAAGATGTAATTATCTAAAAACGATAAAGATAAAATTGAAATAAATTATTGAAAGCTAAAAGCTATAAACTATTTGAAATAGCTTTTCAAAAGTTCCTAACTTATAGCTTTTCATAAGTTAAACTGAACTTATTGACAAAAAAACTATAAGCTCCTCAAAAAGCTATAAGCTCATGTTAGTAAACACAATCATTTATTTTGGGACTAATCCAGTGACAATGATTATTTTAGAACATATTTAGTGACACATGTATATTTTTGAAACTCATCATCAAGTGAGTGTTTACTCTTTACGTAAATTAAGAAAAATAGTTTTTTTGGGTGTCTTTGCACATTATTATTAAGATAAAAGACTAATTTATCGAGTATAGATAGATTTGACCTCTCAACCGATGTTTTCTCTATAATTCAAAATGTGTTTCTCCCCTAAATCACAGTGTGTCTCTATATATAATTACATCATCGTCGTGTTCCTATATTAACAAAGTTATTTAATTAATTAAGAGCATTAAGTTTAATTAGTTTTAGGGTAAATTGCAATAATCCCCTTGAGATTTGAGGAAATTGCACTCCATCCCAAACTTCATCAAAATTAGTACTCTATCCCATTTTGGTCCATTAATTAGTATTTTTGGCCCGTCAATCTATCACATAAGTATTAAAAATAATTTTTAATATTAATGGAGGGTCCAAACTTGTATATGTGACAAACTGTGTAGCAATTAACTAACATTTTGCCTCGCCATTTTGCTATACCATCCTTAAAAATAGTTTTTAAAGTTAACAAATGTGACAGATGGGAACGACAGAAACATTAGCTACGTCAGCAATCAACCGTAAACAGTTAATGAAATGGGACAAAGTGCTAAATTTGGTGAAATTTGGAGTGGAGTGCAATTTTTCTAAACCTCAAAAAAAGTTATTGCAATTTACCCTTAGTTTTATCAAACGATAAAATTTATTGATTAAAATATTTTGTATGGTATTTAGCTAAGAGTAATATTCTCTTTCAATTAGTTCATTAAATAAAAAGTATTATAATAATAATAATAATTAAGTATAGCTTAAATGACATAAGGAGGAGCTCTTCGAGCTGAAAGAGAGGAATTCAATCCCCGCTAAGAGTATTATATAATTTTTTACATTTTTCAAATTGTAACAATTTTTTAAGAGGTCGTGTACTATGCACTTAAAGAAATTAGTATTACTTAAATTATTTTAAATTTTGGAAAATAATGTATTATTAACTTTGAAGCTTGTAGCTCAATTTACATAATTTTTATATTTTTAAAATTGCAACAATTTTTTATGCACGATACACTTGAAGAATATAATATTTTTCAAAATAAAATTGAGAAGGTATTTTTTTTAAATAACAAATTATTTTAAATTGTTTAAAAATAATGTATTCTAGCTTAATTTACATAATTAAAAGGCTTAATTATGTTTTTAGTCCCTGCAAAATAAGGGTCCTTTGGTTTTGGTCCCTGTAAATATTTTTTTTTGAGCTTAGTACAATACTTTGAAGAAATTGTTCATTTTAGTCCCTAAAGTCAATTAATAAATTTTCATCCAAACACATCTCTACACAAATAATTAATTGGCTATTTATTAAATTAAATAATTTTTTTTTAAAATAAATTCACTTCTCCCCACCATCACATTCCCTCTCTACACCCACCCACCACTACCACCACCACCATCATCACCGTCATCCATTACCACTGTCACCTATCACCATCCATTTCAAGAACTTAACCACCACCACCACTCATTTGAAGAACCCAACCACCACCACCCATTTCAAAAACAGATCTAACACCAATTACTAAAAAAAATCAAAACTCTGCGCCAAAAACTCCATGAGAAGCAATCGAAGGAGGCGATGCTTCAACGAGGTCGCCGGATTTTGAGTCACTTTCTTGAGGGTTTAAAGGCAAGAAATGCTGCCAACGAAGTAGAAGCAAAGAAGGAGGTGATGCTGCAACGAGGTTGCCGGTGCTGATGCTCGTCCGGAAACTCATCGACGGCTACCTCTCCTAGATAGCCTCCGATGCGAACTTCAAACCAGAGAAATTCTACAATTTCACCGTCTCCCTTCCCGATGAGGACAGACTCTTCGGCGACGGTCTCTACGTCGCCGTCGATGTATATCTCAAGGTACCATTTGTCTCAGATCTATAGCTTCGACCTCGTTTTGGTGTTGAGGCTGATCTTCATGAAGGAAAGAAGGAAGCAAGTATGAGGAGAGGAGGGTTTGGGAGATGAGAAAGAAAACAAGTGAAGGAGAGAGAGGCTTGGAGTTTTGTGATAAATGGATCCCATGGACGAAGTAGAGCATGAGCAAGGTGGATTGGACATTTTCATGCTTAGAAGTGGCATGCTGCTTGTGGGAGAAAACCAGATTTGATTTCTTGAAGCTTCTGGAATGGAGGGAAGCATCTTAATTTTTTTTAATTAGTATTAATTATTTTGTTTTATAATTAATTAATTAATACAAAATCATGCCACGTAGACCCACGGTTAAGGCTTTGTTTGGCAAAAAATCAATTAAGTGAGAGTAGGGACTAAAAATAACCATTTCTTAAAATTGAGGGATCTAAGCCAAAGAATTTTTTTTTGTATGGACTAAAACCAAAAGTGCTCTAATTTGTAAGGACTAAAAACATATTTAAGCCTAACTAAAATTGTAAAAGTTTTTTACAAATCATGTACTATACACTCGAAGAATAGTGTATTTTTTGAAATAAAAATAAAAACACGTTACTTAAATTATCTAAAATATTTAAAGTTTTTTTAAAAATAATGTATTATTCATTTTGAATTTTATAGCTCAATTTACATAATTTTTATATTTTTAAAATTGCAATAATTTTTTAAGAGATAGTGTATTATACACTTGAATAATATTTTGTTTTTCGAAATAAAAATTAAAACATATTTTTTATATTACATAAATTATTTTAATTTTTTTAAAACAATACATTATTTACTTTGAAGATTCTAGCTCAATATACATAAATATGTGTTTTAAAATTACTTAAATTATTTGAATTTTTATGGAAAAAATGTATTATTCACTTTGAAATTTGGAGCTCAATTGAAATTATTTTTTATATTTTTAAAATTGCAACAGTATTTTTAGAGATCGTGTATTTACACTTGAAAAATTGGGTGTTTTTCGAAATAAAAATGAAGAGGATGTTTCTAAATTACCTAAATTATTTGTAGCTTTCAGATAATGTATTATTTACTTTGAAGTTTCTAACACAATTTATATAATTTTTTATATTTTTAAAATTATAATAGTTTTTTAAAAATTGAAATAGATTTTTTGGAGATCGTGTACTATACACTCGAAGAGTGGGGTGTTTTCCGAAATAAAAATGAATAGGGTGTTTTTAAATTACTAACTTATTGGAAGTATTTTGAAAATAATGTATTATTCACTTTAAAGTTTTTACCTCAACTCACATAATTTTTAATATTTTAAAATGTCAATAGTTTTTCAGAGAAAGTGTACTATATAAACTTGAAGAATAACGTATTTTTGAAATTAAAATGAAAATGTGTTTTTAAATTACTTAAATTATTTGAAGGTTTATAAAAATAATGTATAATTCTTTTTAAAATTTCTAGCTCTATTTACATAATGTTTAATATTTTTAAAATTGCAACATTTTTTTTGTAATCGTGTATATACAGTTGAAGAATATGTTATTTTTCGAAATAAAAATGAATAGGGTGTTTTTAAATTACTTAAATTATTGAAAAAATTTATTATTCACTTTGAAGTTCTACCTCAAGTTACATATATTTTTTTAGGGGTTTGTTAATGTACACCCACTTGTTTTATAGAAGGATGCATTAGCAAGTTATAAGTAGATTTTTTAAAATACACTCAAAAGGTATAGCTTGTTAACACACTACTTCTATAAAACAGATGGGTTTGCGTTAACTAACCTCATTTTTCAAATTATATTTAATTGATTTATTTAATGACCACTTTTGATATAATTATAAAATTGAAATTTCATAAAATTTGATAAAGGAAGTAAGCCTGACAATATATATATATATTGGAGGAAGTGGATTTATGGCATTATGAAATTTAATCATTTTTTAAGTTGAAATATAATATTATATCATAAAAATCTTATATTATGGTATGTGTTTTGTAATTTTAATTAATTCAGGTTTTTGGAAAACTTTTACTCATCCACAAATAACACTGCTTATGATATTCATTAGAGAAAAAGTTTTCAAAGCGTACAGTATATGTCTCTACAAAAATTGTTGCAAATTCAAAAATAAAAAAATAGACTTTGTTAACGCACATTCACTTGTTTTCTAGAATAAGTGCATTAGAAAGTTACACCTTGCGGGTGTATTTTAAAATTTCAAGTTATAACTTACTAACGCACTCTTTTTAAAAACAAAGGTTAGCCAATCCCTTTAAAAATTAATTAATACTTTATCAATCTATTATTAAGATGGGTTTGTTATACTTTTAATTTCTGAAATTTGGAGTTAGTTCGATTGTGGTCCTTATTTTTTAATTACAGTTGTGATCTAATTTTTCTTAATGTAGTAACAAATTTGTCACTCTGTCCAGATTTCGTCCAAATGGATTATAATATAATAGAAGTACTGTTGACAAATTTTATTTTTCCTGAGCCAAATTAATTATGTGACGATAAATACTCAGATATTACTATCATCCAAATTAAAATTAACAGTTGTCTCATATGAGAGACAAATAAGGAAGGTGAATGAAGAACAGAAATACTGGAAATTAAATTTATTGAGTTAATTAAATTTCTAAAACATGTCATATATATGTATTCTCATTCATACATAATTGTTCAAGCTAGGTAGGGGGCTGGACTTTGAACTTGAACAGCATCATTAATTTTCTTATTATATATATATATATATATATATATATCATGGATTAATAAGAGAGTGATAAATTAGTAGCAAGTAGGGAAGGGAACCCCACAAGAGGAGGCCACTCTTCTAGCACCAGGGGAGTTAACATACTGCCTCAGACTTGGATTCCTCAGGTAACCACAAAGGCATGGCCTTTGCTCCCTCACCTTTTGACAACATATACTTGATGGCGGCGATGACGATGTTATTGCCCCTAGGCAAGGACTCAGCTCCACCGGGCTGCAACTCACTGCCTCTGCCACCGGACTCATCACCACCGCCACAACCACAGCAATCACTAGTACTGCACACACCTTCTTCATCTCAGTATGCTTGCTATACTGTGCCCCACACCGCTCAGCGTTTATTTATGTTGTTAATTTATTAAATGCTTACAACCCAACAACGCCAGTAAGTACCCTTTTATATAAGTAAGTGGTTGTGTGAAGTATCTTACCCTTGGGTTACGATAGGAGGAAAGAAATTACAAGGCAGGAGAGAACAACACGCTTTCTTCTTTGGTTTAAGAAAAATTACGAAATTAAAAGAGTTTCTTTTTCCTTTTTTTCCTCCTTCCATAACTTTCTTTTATCTTATTTCTCCTTTATTTTTACTCAACCGAACACATAGTATTTTCAAATATTTCAATTCTCTCAAGATACTTAATAGTTAAAAATAAGTAAAAGACAAGTGGGCAATAGCCTACATGATCATGTACCAAGCTTTCAAGGCTTAGGAGTTGGAAGTCTAAGGTTCGACGGTGATGATTTAGACTAGGATATTGGTGGGAGTTAGTTTAAGATAGAACGGAGTGTGTGTGTTTAGAGTTTAGAGATGAGTGCATATATATTTACTTAAAAAAAAAGTTAAAAATAAATAAGAAAAATCTATACAACTAACAATTTTATTTATTTATTTATGAATTTTACTTGTTAAATATGACCTATATAATTATTGTGTTGTGGTGGGTGTGGGTGAGTGGGCGTGGATGGGTGGAGTGGAAAATCAAGCTCGATGTTCCACATTGACTAGCTGAATTGTGACGTTGTTCCACTACAGAACAATTGTTGACTAGAAAATGAATGCATGCTTTAGTCACATTATTTGTGCTGTGTTCACACCTCAATCACATTATATGTGCTCCTTTTGTTTTCCTTAATTCTTGTTAAGGGATAGCCGTGGAAAGGGGGATAAAAAACAAGTAAGTTACAATATTCAAAACTTTTTATATTTATTTAATATGAACAATTTGTTTTGGAAGATTTAATTTCTAACCCAGCTACTTGTTATAATATACAAGTCTTTGTTTCGTGATGAACAACTCATAATTCTTTAAATGATGATAAACTGATTAACTTAGGCAAGACTTGTAAATCCAAAATATTGATCCAAACTCGCCCAATATTTACAAAAATATTGTCAATTGTCTATAAGAGAGGAATCTTAGTTCGTCTAGTAGTAAGCTTAGTTAAGTAATACACATATATGTACAAATACTATTTTTGCTATATATATATATATATATATATATATATATATATATATATATATATATATATATATATATATATATATATATATATGTGTGTGTGTGTTAGAATAAATTTATATTATTATTATTTGAATATAAAACTAAGGGATAATTACACCAATCTTCCTTGAGGTTTGTGTTTATTACACTTATCCCTTCTAGTTTTTAAAATTATACTTACCCCTATAGAGGGAGGTAAGTGTAATGAATTTCAAACCTTAGGGGGTTAAGTGTAATGTGTGACATCTTGGCCGCTGGTGAGGGCAGGGAGTGATAGCCGGTGCATGAAGTATGGACAAGGAGCGGCTCCTAACAAGGCTTCTAGAGGGGAGGGACACATGAACGAACTGAACATACACCGGAATGAGAGGGATCTGAAGGATGTATAGGTATGGGACTATCCAGTCAAGGATATTCGCACTACCTATACCAACAAAATGCATTTACTTTTCGGTAGCCAATCCCTTAAGAACTTCATGGTTTAGCGGGCTTGACCTAGAGCAATTTAGGGATGAGTGACCTCTTGGGAAGTGTGTGGGTGAGGACAAAGCACACTGGACTCCCACTATGGCGCAGGAGGGACACATGAACGAATCGAACATACACCGGAATGAGAGGGATGCGAATGCTGTATAGGTATGGGACTATCCAGTCAAGGATATTTGCACTACCTATACTATCAAAATGCATTTACTTTTCGGTAGCCTATCCGTTAAGAACTTCATGGTTAAACGTGTTTGACCTGGAACAATTTAGGAATGAGTGACCTCCTGAGAAGTTATTTTGTGAGTGAGGACAAAGCACACTGAAAAGTCTCGTGTTGGCCTGTGGGGACAGTTGTGAATCCTAACAAGCGGCCGGGGCGTTACATAATGTCTCAGGGATAAGTATAATAAGCACAAACCTTAAGAGAAGTTAGTGTAATTATCTTAAAATTAAATGCACACAACTTTTTCGTCCTTTTCTTTTTCAAGTTTGTCGTTATTAGATTGCTTAGTCTAGACTTAGTCCACACACATTACCTTTTAATTTTCTTTTTTTTTCGAGTTTTTGACAAGGCAAAATACATTTTTGTGTGAGCTGAGTTTTTTAAAAGGTGGTGATTCTTCTGCACTCTATATTGAGGGTGTAGACGTGTATAAAATTTAAGAAAGAAAAACAGATCAGAACAGAGAAGGAGATGTTTACCTTCGATAATATTCTTTCGTTATGATAATGTGTAGAGAAGGTTATTGGAGACTCTTGTGAACATAGTTGATAATATGGTCTTTAATCTAGTAAAACATGGTAAAAAAAGTTCTAAAAGACTCTAAACAAATTAAGATCTTTTATTTAATAATATTTTTAAAAATCTAATTTTTAGTTGAGCTCAATAATATGATGTGATCCATGTAACTGATTTTACTTAGTAAAATAAGACTTATTGTTGTAATCAAAATAATAATATGAATATACAAATATATTGTTCAATATTAGTAGCTTCAAGTTGAATATGCAATATCTAAACAAGTAAATAATATGATGAATGATGTGAAATTTTAATTTCCTTGTGAATCACACATAATCCTAGAGATAAATTAGCAATAACTTTGTAGCTCATCATAACATTGGTTATTAAAGTGTTCGGGTTATATTTTTTTTTTTATCGGTCAAAGAGACACATACCCCATACTACACATGAACCTCTAAATCTAATTCTTAAATTTTTTTACCGGGGATTGAACCCCTTCCCTTAAGCTCCAAAAGTTTTTCTTTGTGCCATTTGAACTACAAGCTCTTGGCAATCTTTAGGTTATATTATATTAATAAGTTTGAATTCAATGGAGTATGGATGCTTTGCAGAATAGATTGCTGAGGAAAACAAAGCATTTGAAAAAAAATTTATTGCATGATATAATTTTAGGATGTATCTGATATATTTTTATAGTTTTTAAAATTTATTTTGAATATTTAAATTATTGTTTAAATATTGTTAAATAATTTTCAGTTTTTAAAATAGTTTTCTATTTTTTATTTTTTAATATTATTTATAATATTTATTTCATTGTTTATATTTTATATTATTTTTTAATAAAAAAATTCAAATGTCACCGCATGGCAGCACTTGGTGAGTTGTGTTTTCTATCGAGTTAAAAAGTATATTAAAAAAATATATCAACTTCTTTTTTTATACCCTCTTTATCTTTTTTTCTGATATATATTCTTTATTTTAATCAATTAAAATATAACATGTAAGATTAATGAAAGAAATTACTCAATTAATATCAACTTTTACAAAACTTTAAATTAATCCCATTTTTATTTTTTTTTATAAGAAAATTAAAAAGCACCTGAGATTGAAGTCATTAAACCCTTTATCACACACTTAGAAATATGTGTCCTTGCTATATGTGATAACCTTATGGGACAATCCTATTTTTTATTTATAAATATTATAAAATAATTATATTCTTATTTTTAATACATCATTTAACTTGTTCAAATCATAATCTCTAAAAAATTGATTTTGGATTTTTTTTTTTTTCTCCTTTTCCCTAACCAATGATTTCTAAAAGACAGAGGTGCACTTCATCTCCATTTTGCTTCACAGAAAGCACATTCCCCATTGTAAAAATAACAAACAATAATAATGAGACACTTTTCAAAAAACCTTTTTGTTTACATCAAAAATGAAAAAATAAAAATAAATTTAAAAAAATGAACCAAGCTTTTAAACTGGGTTGCATGGAGTTTCTCTCCTGCTGCAGCACTTGTGCAGCACATTTTCTATACATCTCTACCATTGATTTTTTGTTGACACATATGATGCAAGAAAGAGAAAACAATGAATGGTCAGGATTACTCAAAGCAATTGCTGAGAATCCAAATTCAATTGGATTCAGCTGATAAGGCGATAACCTTAAATTGAAAAACCAAAATGGAAAAGAATTTTGGTTTTGAGCTTTAACCAATGATAGTAATTAGGTAGAGAATAAAACTCCCAAAGTTGGTGATTATGACACAAATTTGCGCCGCTAAAGCTTCCGATGATCTAAACACTTCCCTCATGATGCCAGTGTACGTCGTCATTTCGACGCAATGCGTAAATCGCATGAGAAAGTCCACCGAAATTTCTGCCAGCACAGCCACGACCAAAATCATGGCCATGGCGAGAATCACGTATAGAACATGTAGAATCTCCGAAGTTGACATTATACCGGTGTCAACAATGCTGGTTGCGACATTGAGCATGATACCAAGGACTGAGAAAGGAGAAGGAGGAAAAAAAAATTCCAAAAATCAATTTTTCATTAGGAACTAGGGTTCAAATGATGGCAAATTTAAAAAAAAAATATATTATTTTTAAAAATGTTTATCAAATTGAGTCTTCACCTTTCATTTCTGATTTTTTATTTCTTAAAAAAACAAAAATCCACGTGTCGCCACTTGGTAGCACCTAACAGGAGGGGCAACTCACCAAGTGCTGCAACGTTGTGACACTTGAATTTTTGCATTACAAGATAATATAAAATATCAAAAAATGAAATAAATATTTAAAAATGTTTCTAAAATAATAAAAAATAATAAAAAGTTTTTTTTGTTCATAAAAAAGTAAATTAATTGGGGATTGAACCTGGATACTCACACACATATTTCCATATGTTCACCAATACATGACTGAGACATAAAAAATTATTTTATAAACTAAAGAATAATTTTAAATATAAAAAATATTTAAATATTAAAAATAAATTTAAAAAGTATAAATAAATATCAAATATACCCTAAAATCATGTCATGCAATAAAAAAAATTCAAATAAAAATTCAAAGTCTAATCATATGTATTAGACTTAAAAGGATACAGGATAGATGCATAATAAATATGCTAAATTCATGTCATGCAAAAAAAAAACAAAACAAAACAAAACTAATTAAAACTCAAAAAGCCTCACTATGTATACTAGACATAAAAAGATTAAAAAAGATTTTAAAAATATTATAAAAATATAAAAGTTATAAAAAATGACCTTTTTGAAATTCAAAGGGATATGTAGTATAGCAAAAATTACCACACTTTAAAGTTTTAAAATTAACTAACAAAATTTCAAATACAACTTTTACATGGTTAAAATATATAAATTGTTTTTTATACTTTTTTATATTGTAAAATATTTTTAGTTTTTAAAATAATTTTTAAAATATTGGATATTGTTTTTTATTAATTTTATATTACTTTTTAATACAAAAATTCAAGTGCTGCCACATGACAGACACCTGAATTTTTTATTTAAAAAAACGGAAATAAACAATGAATATACCCAATTTGATAATTGTGTGTTTTGAAAACTACTTTGATAAATATTTTTAAAAATATCATTTTTTTGTTAAATTTTTCTTTGAATGACAGGTTAAAAGATATATTAAAAAAATAGAGATATTGAAAAATAATTTGTTTTTAGTTTTTACAAATAAGAAATAGAACTAATTTATAATTTTGTAAAAATTATGCCAAATATACCTTTTGGTCCTGTATCTCTTATGCGCATTTAATTTCGGTCCTATATCTTGTTTTGGTTACATTTTAGTCCTATATCTCTTATAAATATTTCATTTTGGTCCAGTCTGTCAACTCGATCACCCTGTTACAAGGTCATTTGAGTCTGTTCTTAGTAGGGTTCATGTGTATGTTATGATTTTTTCTAGGTTTGAAGATAAATGGCGTAATTTGACTCTGTTTTTATTAGGTCAATTCTGTTAACGGAAGTGACAAATCAAAATAAAACGTTTATAAGAGATACAAGACCAAAAAAGATATAAAATCGAAATGAAATGCACATAAAAGATACCGAACCAAAAAGTATATTTTACCTAAAAATTAATACTAGTCTCTTTCATTAATCTTATATATCCCATTTTAATTGGTGAGACTAGAGAGAAAATACAAACCCTCTATGTATGAAAGACTTGTGAGAAACACCATTTTGGTAAGTGACACAACAGCAATTGGCAGAGTTAACTTTGCTTTCCAATAGAGTCACCTCATGGAAAACATAGTAGAGTATCAACTACGAAGAGAAAATTTTAACAAAACTGCAACAAAATCTACTTGGTAATTCTTATTAGTATTGAAATTTTCTTAAATTAAAAATTGTAGTAAAACTTGGGAAACAGGCGTTATTGAAAACTTTGGATGTAATTAATTAAAAGGCAAAAAAATGCATGTTATTGGTTGTGAGATTCCTCAGGGGATTTACCCTTGCCCCGAAGAATCTCGCCGAAATGTCCCATCATGATGCGCCTGAATCTAGTGTCATCTGCCGATAATTGTGATGTAGCAGCAGCCTTGGGAGAGACAACTTTCTCCGGTGTTGGTTCTGTGCTCTCTTTCTTTCCAAGAAAGCCACCTTCACCAAATAAGTTGGTGACAGATGATGCAATCCCAAGATGAGAACCTATCACTTTACTTCCACTACTGCCAAAACTTGCTCCTGATCTTTCCTTCATAATTATTTCAAGGGCTTCTTTGTGCGCTGGATCCAGTGCATCCAAATCTTTCAAAACGTTCTCTATAGCAGGCAGTAGCATGTCCCGAACACTATTTGCAGGAAGATCTATAATATATATTAAACTGAGAATTAATAATATAATGCTAGCTGTAAGAAAGAAAATAATGTTAGATAGATGTTAGCAAATTTAAGTCTCCAGTGTTAGATGTTATGTTGCAAGTTGCAACTTTGGACTTCATAGTACTGGATGGACTACCGCTTAAATTAAGGCGTACATTTGAAATTACAAGTGAGTTGCCTTTATAGAGAACTTCGATCTATGTTACAATGACTATGAACATATTGTGAAAGGTGCAGAGAGGAAAGATTAATGCATTTAATTGAGCGAACCTGTAGCATCCAATGCACGGATTGCCTCACAAAATGCATTGGCTCTTTCTCGTCGACGTATCAAATCACTTGAAGCAGCAATTGGTGCGGCTGAAAGTTGGGAAATCTTGGACAAAAGATGTATATAGAGGTTAAGAAAAGAACGACACAATCTAATAAGAGATCTTGAAATCCAACAGAAAATGCAAATGACAAAGAAAATAAGAGAGAACGTCAGGACATTTTTTTTTTTCATGAATAAGGATATAATCTCTAAGCCGTTCTGATGTATTCGGTACTGCAACCACCAATGCATGAATGACAGCAATAGTAGCTTCATGGGATCCATCTTCAAGAAAAGCACCCATTTGAACACGTATCTTGTCAACTATCTGCAAGATTTCATGCTTGGTCATGAGTTTGAATTATGTCTAGCAGCATTACAACATTTCATTATTACATTATATCCATAAAAATCAAGGATATAAAGCATCAATGCATACCATCTCATTTTTGAAGTGTTGAGCCACGGCACCAAATGCATCAATGCTGGCACACTTTACATTGAGGTTTTGGTCAGATCCAAGAGTAACTAGGGCTGGTAAAACATGGATAGAAGCAACCTTCGCATCAACATATGGCACCTTTTAATGAAGATCTTTATGTTAGTTTTGCAATTCTATTAGATCCAACTAGAAACTAAATAAGCTTATTTACATTTTTGGTCCCAGTAGTTTGGCAATTGTGCAATTTTGGTCCCTATAGTTTTGGTGTATTGTAAGTAAAACTTTGGAATCATGACACGATTTTCATATTTTAAATTATATACGGAAAAAAATCGCTCAATTTGAACTACGTGACCAAAATTTCAACTATAGGGACCAAAAGCATAATTAAGACAACTAAATAAAACAACAAACTTACAATAACTTTCAGAAGGTTGGCAGCACATATTTTCATGTCCACGTTCGAGCTAACGACCATTTCCCACAGTATGTTAAATATCATACCATGGTTTTCTTCGTATATGCTGCATTATAAAGAAAGGTCGTGATTTCAAATTTAGTAAAAAATACTACTATTAATTTTAAATCTATAAAAATATAATATAAGTGGGATCAACTAACCAAATGAAGCGGAAAGCATTAACAATCTCAGGATTGTGCTTGGTTGAGGGATTCTCCTTGGATTCAAGTAGCAACTTTCTTGAGTACTCTTCTAATTGCTTGCGTTTTGCAGGAGCACCCAAAACACCAGCCAACAGAAGCGGCAGGACACACAATGTAGACAGCTTCTCAGCAACAACAGATCTTGGTCTCAGACCTACAAGCTATCTGTCAAGCATAAATCAATTATATAAAAGAAAATCACACAGAATAAATGAAGAATCATTACCTTTAATTCTTGAATGAATGGTACTAGGAAAAAATGTCAAATCAGTATCATCCCCTACTGCTGTTAAAAATACAGGTAGCATTAAGCATGTCATATACGAATCCCCAAATCTTTCAGAAACAGATAACAGAAACTGCAATTACATTGATCACAAATAACATCATTCAGTTGCTCTTGCTACTGAACATACAAACAAGCTAAAAAAATTAGAGAAGGTAAACAAGTGACCTTTGAAATTCGGCTCCGTAAATTATCTTCTTTCCATGGTAACAAGCAAGCCAGCTGTATCAATTTAGGAAAGCACTCGACATGCATCCATTCAAATGCTTCCCACTCAACATGTCCCCTAGCAAAATTGGAAACGTTTTAACATTAGCAACAACAGGGACAGATCTACATTTAGTTGACGGGGTACAGCTGCATGCATGTATTGAGTAAACTATACAAAGCAGGGAGTTGTCATGAACTAAAATTAAAAGAAGAAAATTCCTCACTAGAGTGGTGGTCCCCTCATAGAAAATAGAATAAAACTCATTTTTCATTCGTTATATTTTCCTTCATAAAACACTTAATATATATAGAAACTAAGAGAATATTCTAGAAATCCTAATTGGGCTTAACATAGTTTTGGGCATCTCTGAAATCCAACTCCTAACATGAGTTCTAGACACAAAAAACCAGACCTGTTACTATCAACAGACGAGAACTCTCTCATCCCAAACAAGGAAGAAGCTCATAATGCTTGTTCTAGTTAAGTTAGTTAATTTGTTTCATGTTAGTTAATTAGTTGCTGAAGCTATTTTATTTGAGCCTTGAGCCTTATTGCTTTGAACTTTAATATATATGTATTATCCTCATTTGTACCAATTCTTTCGCAGGTCCTACTGCTATTATATCAAAGAGAACATTTCATGCCAAGCTTACCTCGCATACAATTCAAGCAATGTGGTAGAAAATAAAAGTTGCTTAGTTTCAACGGTAGATGAGAAGGGACATGTCTCAATTGCTTTCTCGTGCACCAAAGGAAGCAATTCCGCCAGCATTCTCAATAGAACATCTATATTCCAGCGTTCTCTTTCACCCAATACATGTAGATGCGACTCCATGCACCCTTGAACTACAGAAAGAGGTGGACAGTGCTGCGATTTGGGGGAGTGGGAGGGAGGGGGAGGGGAGATCAAGTAAGGAATAGTTGCCAGCAAGGGTTGAGTTCTCAAGTAACAAGGAACAACTTAAAGCACAATGGAAAATAAATACCTGAGCAGAACTCAAAACATGGGAGAATAAGACTCTCAAAACATGGTCTAATTTGTTTCCCCACTTTATAATTGCTGGAACCAATTCCTTGAGAGTAGTTTCCACCACCACTCCCGAGGGATCACATATCAATTGGAACATCAACTCCTCCACCTAACAACAAATAAACAAAGAATTGGAGCAACTCTTTTATCTCTTTTTTTTTTTTCTCTCTAAAAAATTGTCATATTATGTATGATAAGGGTAAAAGGCTCCATTCCCTAGAACGTCCCGTCAACCTGTTGCAGAGCAGCCAATTCTCTCAAGTCAGAAATCTTCTCCATGATTGCCTTGAAGCTATATAGTGAGGCTGACCTTGAAATATTTATCCATGTTCAGGAACAGTGGAAGCAGCATAGCCAAATTATACGCGGCAGCCTCACGAACAACAGTTGCAGAATCTTCTATTAGTTGTTGCACAATAGACAGAATAAGAGAATCACGAATCTCAGGCCGCACGAATTCCGCAAGCTCTCCACATGACTGAGCAACAAGCAATCGGCGCTCCTCATACATGTGATTTATCTAAAATCCATAGCACCAAAAAAAATTATAACCTGGCTCCTAAGTCAGAATGGAAAAAGAGTAACACTCGAAAATTGTTAGAATATACTTACTTGTTCCCAACATTGAGGAAGCAATTCTGTTTCTGTTCTCATCTCTCCAACATTCTTTGCAAGTCTGACACATGCCTGAAATGAAGAAAGTTGCATTGAAAACCAGAACTTAAGAAACAAACTTAGGAAATGAGTATAACTTACATCCATTATTATTCGTCTCTGTTGTTCATCAGGACGTTTGATTAAGTTAAACAATGTATGGGTCAAAGAATCCCGAGTACTGCTATCTGGGTGATACTCAATTGCACACATCATTAGAGGAAGGAGCTCCTGCAACCAAACAATACTATTGTAGCATATCTTGAAGATTGCACAAGTGTAAATAAAAATTAATGAGTAGCAAACCTCACGGTGGTTGATCAAGACATAAGGAACAATTTTAGGCAAAGAGTCTGCAAGTATCTGAATGGTTACCAATCCCTGCAAAAATATAGACATATACAAGAACCATGAAGTGTCATTTACATCATATCCTAGACAAAAACAAATATCTGTCATTTAAATGTTTGTCACTCAGACATTCACTTCTGCCTTTTGGCCAGGGATGGGGCGATTTTCACTCTTAATATTGACACTAGCACTGCATTACTGGGAATGAATATCGGGAGCGTTCCTGCTAATCTACCACTTTTTGACATGGGAACATGCAGTGGCGGATCCAAACCCCGAGTCACGTGTGCAACTTAATTAAAAAATCAAAAGTAAAGAAAAAGAAAAAGAAAATAAAAAATAAGTACTTTTAAAGGAGTTTAGGATGAATTTTAGTCTATATTTAGTTATATAGTAGACTTAAAATTTTAAAATTAAGAAGCCAAATATAAAAATAGAAGGATAGGGGGTGCAAAATACAAAAAAATCATAATGTTTCTCACAAATTTTCCAACCAACTTAATGTAGATTCGCCTCTCGAACAAGCCCTGACTAAAACAGTCTTGATTTCACTAAATTCAGAAACAATTTAATTTTTGTCCGATGTTAATTCAACATCTAAAACTGTGTTGCCATATCAGTAGATTAATTGGATGATAATGTAAATTAAAGCTAGGCAACTAGAAACCAAAAAGTATGATGTTTTGAGGATTTCATCAAGAAAAGGTAGAATATACTTGCCGTCTTCTCAGAAATCGCATCATCATTTACGCGGTCCGATTTTGCATGTAACCTGCTATCCTCTTCTTGTTTGCCAACATTTTGTTCAGAGACAATTGGAATATTTTCAGAAGCACTATTTGCCTTCGCAGGATTAGATAATGCATGCAGTGCATCTTTGTGTTTATCAGCATACTCGTTAAGAGTTCGCAAAGCCAGTGGTTCAGCATGTTCAGATGTCACATCAATAGGGTAAGAGATTGCACCTTGGTCCTCGTGAATCTCAATCACTTTGTCTTGTGTGTCAACAAAATTTCCAGGTTCAGGAGGTCCAATGGTCTTTTCTTTCAACCGTTCAACTTCCATCTGTAATTTCTTAATTTCCTCTTTATACTTATCTGAAGATTCAGTTTGAAAATCATCATCACTAGCAACTAGATTCTTTTCAACAACAGACCCTTTAACAAGAACTTTCAGCTTACTGATCTCAATTCTGCTAGCATGGAGCTCCTTTCTTTGATTTTCCAAGGACTGCTTTAGAACTTGCACCTAAAAGTTAATATTAGTATTTTTGTATTAATAATTAAAAGTAGACTTAATTGCATTTTTGGTCTTTATAGTTTAGCAATTGCGCAATTTTGGTCCATGTAGTTTCAATTGAGCGATTTTAATTTCCTATATAGTTTAAAATGTAAAAATTGGGTCATGAGTCCAATTTCTATCCAATATTAAACAGTCTAACGAATCGTTTAAATTGGACACAAATTAGACCTTAGGACTCAATTTTCACATTTTAAATTTTATAGGAATCAAAATCACTCAATTGAAACCATGGGACCGAAATTGCACAATTGACAAACTATCGGGATCAAAAGTGCAATTAAGCCTTTAAAGTAAGGGTATATTTTAACTGCATCTTATCTTATAGAAGTAGGAACTACCAGGTTCTCTTTGTCTTTAAGATCTTTCTGCAGCGCCTCCAAAGATTTAGTTAATGTTCCAATTTGACTATCTGCCGAATTTTTATCCGTCAAAAAGCTCTCTTTTTCTTGATTCAGTCTCTGGTTTGCTTTCAGCAACGTGTCATTTTCTCGAGCTTGGGCAATTTTTTCCTGCATAGTCATTTATATGTGATTCAACATAAACAGTAACATGGAAATCAACATAACATGATTAATTTCTTTTACATACGTACCTACATTTTCAAAGACCTATTAAAATATTTTCAAGTCAATCAATTTCTCCACACTAAAGAAGTTTCATTTATTAGGCAGAAAAGAAACATTTAAACTGAATTTTACTGAAATGAAAATAATTTGACGAAACTGTTTTCTTGTATGGAAAAATTTAAGAGAAAAGAGCAGATATGGAATATAGGACAAGAAAACCACAAAATAGAACACATGGAAAGCACTGGGCAATTCCAGAACAGATAGTCGTATCACTTGCATCTCAGAACTATAATAACACTTGTATCACTTTTGTGTACATGCTAGTATGCTACGTCAATCATCAACCGAAACCCAGGGAGAAAGCTATAACAATAGCAGTATATATAAAAGAAAAAAATATGTACTATGAAAGAAACATTTGTATGAATAGCACGAGAAAAAAACAAAAAAAGGGTAAGATTAGAAAGCCAAGAGCAAAATCAGATAATAAACAATTCCAGTTGGGCCATTTATCAGCATTCCTTTAGGTAGTGTTCAGTGAGCAACTTGCCTACACTTATGAGTTAAATTATCACCTCAGCAGCTTCTGATGTTGATGAAAGATACTGATAATAATAATGACGCAAGGCATCTGGTATTAATGCGTGTGTATTCTGCCAAATATCCAAGTTCTGATCTGTAACCTACACCAAGAGTTTTTGCAGATTAAACACTGTGTAACGCTAACTATGAACCAAAATGGCGAGCACAACATAACGTGATCTGATATATGGGGAACGGGCAGCTAATTCATTCACACATAACAATTTTTTCATCCAATAATATCAATTAAATATTAAAGTGCTAAGTGTATTATTTGTGGTATTATATTATATATATAGTACATGAATAAACATGTCAAGATTCAAGAAGACAGATATCTTGAGAGAATGTCTAATTTTTACAACAGACAAGAACTACGACGATAGTGTATTAAGAACACAAGAACTTACAGATTTGTCCATGGATGATTATTGGGGAATAAATCTTTAAGGTTTTTCTAACCAAAGAAAATCCAATGGTTTTTATTTAGTTTGAGCAAGACAGCCAGGAAATAAGTTCTCAAAACATTTTCTTTTATTTTCCATTTTAATAAATAATTATAACAATGTTTTGTTCTTATTTTCAAAGGCAACTTCAATCCGAACTACTACTATGGCCACTACCAGACTACCAGTGTAATGACTTCATTTCTCAAAAGAGCTGTTTATTTGTTTCATTATTTGGTTAGAACTAAGGTGAAACTTCTAAACACTGGTTCCAATCTTCTCATCGATATTTTATAATTTTGATGTGTTTGAAGATCCGTTTTTCTCCGTCTAGTCACAGGTAGTTAGAAAATCCGTTTAGCTTAAAAATGTTTGTGCTAAACTTTATTTTAAAATTAAATTCCTATACATTCATTAAATAATTAGGCAACTTGTAACAAAAGAGTAATAATAATTGAGCAACTAAAGTAAATCACATCTCATCTAATCTAATCTAATAGAAGTAAAAACAAGATGAGACATTACTTTGTTGAAAAAACTGAATGAGAAGAAGAATTAGAGAAGAAGCAATAAAATGGAAGAGAGAGTTGGTAGTTGGTTACCTCTTCATAAAATGTGATTGCAGTAAGACGGTAACCAGCTATGAGCAAATACTCCTTGACAGCACAATTGAGATCTCGACGTTCACTCTCCTTCAGTGGTCCCAATGCAGTGACTGAATTAGCATAGTTCCCTTTTCGTGGCTCAATTTGTATCTGGTCTTGCTCATTCACCGAAACTTCTCGACCTGACTCCGAAGCTGCATGAACACAAAAAATTTCTTCATCACATTCACATTCACAACTGATTAAAAAATAAGAATTAATTAAATATATAAATGTACCGTATAGTTGATTGAGGGTTTGAGTTTTGGTCTGCAATTCGGATTTGAGTTTTGCGATGTCCTCTTGTGCCAAACGCAGTTCGTAATCGGTGATGGCTAGCTTTTGTTCGGCAGCGTCCTTTTCTTCAAGCAGAGTTTGAGGATCGGCAGCTGCAAATGGAATTTGGTAGAATGAATTAGAAATCAGAGATGAGAGAGAGAGAGAGAGAGAGAGTGAGGAATGGAAGGGGAATTACTATGGAGAGAGTTGAAGCGAGAGATTTGATGAGGAGGGAAGCGAGAGGGATCGGAGAAGAATTGTTGGAGACGAATGGCCTGATCGTGACGGCCATCGTCGAGAAGCTCGTGGAGAAGCTCAAAGGCGGTGAGGATGTAGTTCTCTTCCAACAGAAAGTTCACCACGCAATTGTACAGGGACGATCTTTCCACCTCCATTATTCCACTAATCAAATTCTGATTCATTCAACCTTCTCTTCCCCATCTTCTTCTATTTCCTTCACTTGGAATTCCGCGCTTCTCGCTTCCTCCCAATTCCCTGTCCAAATCAATTAGCGCCACTTCTTTTTCCCAAAAAAAAAAAGAAAAAAAAAATACAGTCACATGTAATTTACCGCGAATTTTATAAGTGGTGTATTTCGATTAAAGTGCGTGTAAAAAAATTTGATAATTTGAAATTTTATACTGCGTCTCATCTGATGAGTATCGTTTTTAAAAAAAAAAAGTTTTTTAAAATGATTGTTGTTTTATGTTTTTAATATATTATTAAATATATTTTTTTATTTTATCTTTATATAATAATTAATACTCAACTAAAAATAAGGTAAGTTAGTTAATAATTCTATTATTAATAGAATATGTTAGTAAAATTATTTTAGTTATTATGATATTTATTTAATTTCTTAACTTCCGTAAAACAATCTTAAATTACTGTCATTTTGAAACGGGGGAGTATTTGTTGTGAGAAGTGATTTTTAACATTATTTTTAGTTATGAGAAGTGATTTTTTTACAAAACCAACTGTTACATTAAAAGTTCGTATTATATAAATCATATGTACAAGATTTCACGTTGATTCAAAATTGTTCAGTACTTCATCAAATGATTGATATTTTTTTATATTTTATGAAACTATATGTCACGTTAATCTTTTAGTACTTGATAGAATACTAAACAATTTCAGATCGACGTGAAACTTTGTAGATATATTTTATATATTAAGAACTTTTAATTTAATAATCAATTTTGTAAAAAAATTATTAACAAAAAGTTATTTGCAGGATAAAAGTTGACTTCAACTTATATTAACGTAAGTTGACCCTCTCCTTACTAGTGTAACAAAATTATTAATTTGAGAATTGGATTTTTTTTAAGAGTTTAAGAATTGAATGATAAGGATATCTGGGATCTGATTCAATTTTTTCGTTATGCAATTACTTAAAATGTTAAAAACTAATTTCTTTCTAAAATAAAGTGATTTTTTCAGAAACATTATTCTTTCCCTAATCTGAATCGAGCATATACATGTGAGCCACGGTGGTAGGAATCCGTCCTATATGGTGGCCGCGTTGAAGAATTTCTAACTTATCAATTATCATATCTATCTAATAGTGTGAGCCAAATATTTTACATTTTTATTTTTAAAGTGAGATTATTGTCATTTCAAACACACACTTGTGCAAACTATTATCCAATTTTTATTATTAATATAAAATTCACATTGAATTTTTTTTTGTAACACATTGGATTTATTTAATACAGAACCAATGAATTTTTTTTTTATAAAAATACAAACAAAAAAAAACCAAGCAAGTGTGTGGTGAGAATTGATGTGGTGAGTTGATTAATTGGTAAACTTTGAAAAGGTGACAAGTATTATTGAACAACCGTCCAATTCTGAACAATCTTGTAGATTCCACTTGACTTAATTATAAAGAAGTGAAATACTAGTTCTGCACTTGTACTTAAAGCAAATAATTTTGTGCAGCAACCACCAAAGTATTCTTCTGAATCAGAGAGCATGAGTTACCACCACCACCACCACCACAGCAGACACCCTCCGCCACCTGGGCCACCCGGGCCACCACCACCTCCAAATCCTTCTGCTCCCCCACCCCCAGTTCTACATCACCATGGCCCGCCGCCGCCTCCGGATCCTTTTGCTCCCCCACCACCAACTCTGCATCACCATGGTCCACCGCCGCCTCCTCCTCCGGATCCTTTTGCTCCCCCACCACCAATTCTGCATCACCATGGTCCACCACCACCTCCGCCCGATCCCTTTCCTCCCCCACCAACACTACCGGGTCCTCCACCGCCTGGATGGGGTAATCCACCGCCTCCACGCCCACCTTATTTTTAATTTTTAAGCTTATCAGTGTTAGTAATAAGTTCCTGTTCGAATAATCATGTAGCTAGATAGATTGATACTATATATGCCTTACTATCCTTAAGAACTGGAATATGTTAATCCACTCTGAAAAATTTGTAGATTCATATGCCTTATTGCGTACTTTACTTATGCATCCTTTGTATTGTGATTTAGGTTTAGCTATTATATATGTAGTTGATTTTGTATTATTATAAAGTACAAAGTACCATAAAATTTGAATTACTGTAAACAATATTATATGTTACAATTTTTAATACATTGTAAACATAGACTGTGGTTATGTTATTTTATAATTAGAGTAAGAGTTTTATCTTAGTTGATGTTTAACACACTCAACTATTCTCTCCCTTGCTTCTGTTGCTTGCAATAACCACAAATAACTACAGTCTTTTAGTGCCTGCCTAATATAGTCCAGTGCATTTCATATGCAAAGGAGTCTAAAAAGTTCTGTGAAAAATAGGAATGTGCTCTGTAATCAAACAGATCATATGCCTAATTATTATACAACAGAACACATTAGGATCAAACCTTGCTGAAGCTCCAGCAGCATAAAGAATGAAGTAGTGCAGTGTTGTTGTGTTAAGGTTGCAGGAGTATATCATCAGTTAGAAGGTTCCATCATTAGTTTTTTAAGTGTGTTTGGAGCATTGGATATCTGTTCACAAAACTGAATTTGTGTCCAATTCGCTTCTGTTCATCTAGGTTGAACGGACTGAGGTTGAAACAATTGTGTATTTAGCTTACTAACTTTCATTTGGTAATTAAAATATCAGGATATAAGTTACGTGAATATAAAAGTCAATTAGATTTTTGGAATGGAAATCCAAAAAGCCTCTCAAATATGGATATTCAAAAATTAATCCCGTTAAGATACAGAAAACTTAAAAGATCATCTAGAATTAGAATGGTCAAAATGCCTTAAACGGGGCCCAAACCCAATTTTTTATGAGACCCCATTAAATATTTTTTTGTGTGTAACTAACGTATTTCACAATACAAATTAAATAATTGAAAAGGTAAAGATTATCAAAAATTAATATAATAACATAGATATGTTTTAAATTTTGAAAAATATTATATATATATATATATATATATTATAAAAATATGCCTAAAATAACTTTTAAATATGTGTTTTAAATTTAAAAATTATTATATAATAATATAATATATAATATAATATATTATTATTACTAAAATTTATTCAAGAAATTACTTGTTTCCCAATTTTTACTTCGTCTCTTACACAGTACTCCCTCTGGTCCTATTTATAAGATACCATTTAGAAGGTTTTCGTGGTCCTTTTTATAAGACATTTTGTTCTTTTTTACCGTCATTAAATGCATCAACTATTTTAACTCCTTAATTGTAATTGGCTAACACATTATTCAATGATTTGAGAAAACCAATAAAGTTAACTAAACTCAACTATTTTTCTTGGTTTGTGTAATTCGGTTAAAAACGTCTTATAAATAGGATCAGATAATTCTTGCTCTCTTCTTTTTATGTGAATTTTCAAAATGCTAAAATTATCACTTATTATTATTTTTTGCTCTATAACCTTGAAACATACTGAATGTGCTTGTAATGGTCAAAATGCCCCAAAAATGCAATTCGAAATTGATTTGCATTCTACAACTTACAATGCTAAAGCTTCATATTTGTTACTTATTATAACTGAACTTTGATTCTTTGAAGAGACGCTCAAGTTAAATATAATTGAGGCAATGCTATGATACACCAGATAATTCGTGCGTGAATGACGAAAGGCGTAAAATTTCAGTGTTACTTAAAACCAAAATGTAAACCACAGTAAATGAAGTGGAAGGATGCTATAGAGCATTTGGCGATTAAGATAAATCAATTCTTGTGTTGCAGCCTCCCACTCTCTGCACCAGCATAGGGATCAATGATAACATTTATAACGGCTGGTTTCCTAGCAGAGAAGGATTCTGAAAGAGCAGACTTGAGTTCATCAGGTGTCCTCACAAGATACCCCTTTCCACCAAAAGCTTCAATCAAAACATGGTACCCTGCACTTGGGACAAAAGATGTGGGAGCAGGATCATCTTTGTAAGGTCCATTTATCTCTTCTGGGCTTCTCCGGTCACCACCATATACACCACCGTTATTGAAAACAATCACCACTACCGGCAACTGGTACCGAACCAATGTCTGCAATAAACACAAAGCATCGCAGGGCATCCTTGTATTCAGGAAATCAATTGCAAAGAGTAATAACCAATGACAGAAAAGCATATGCAACCATGTTATGAATTTATGATCACACGTGTAGTAACCATTGATTTGTAAACTTGAAAACATAAAGAATTTCACAAATATCATTAAACAAGAAATCCATATAGATTAACTACAAACCACAAGCAAGTCCATTGCAAATTTGAAGAAAATCGGATTCCCCGTTTCATGCTATTACAAACAGATATGAAACTTTCTTTTGGCAAATGGTAAGACTTGAAATGGTAAATACCAGAACAACAACGAATTAGAACAGTAGAAACCTGGTTAGAAGTTTTTATGAGAAGGCCATACTCTATTCTGTATCCAATATCTAATCTTTCTCATCCAAAAATAAAGATAAAAATTGATGCATGTGCAACCAAAACAATAAATGATGATCAAGCTACAGTTATCTCCCTGCAGGGGATCAAGAGAGGGGAAAATGAATGAAAATGGGGACAGAAAGAAGAAATGGGATGTCACTGCCACATGATAACAAATCCGAATGTACAGAGTACAGAGTACAGAGGTTGCCAGCATCAATAAGGCAATATGGGGAATTGCATGGTACGGTTCAACGGTTTTAAGAATTCCAAAATTGCAAAGAAAACAATTAAAGGAAGATCCAAGTTCTAAAGACAAGGCAGTTTTGTGCATCCAAGTATGCTAAAACAGGCGTTGAAGGTATCCATTATCCACTAAAGAAACCCATATTTGAATAGATGACATGTAAGTTAGTGAGACTAGAGACTAGAGGAAAGCAAATCAGAACATCAAAGTCACAGACAGTGAGAGTTTAGATTAGCATAGAACAGAATTGTCATCAGAAAGAGCAGGTAAGTAGATAAGCAGAGGCATGAGTTTAGAATGTACCTCAACTTCAATAGCACTAAATCCGAATCCAGAATCCCCTTCAACCGCAACCACAAGGCGGTTGGGAGAAGCCACGGCAGCGGCAATGCAATAACCGAGACCAACCCCCATTGTCCCCCACGTCCCCGCATCCAACCTCGTCCTCGGCTCCGTCTGAATCAACACAGACCGACCCACGTCCATGGTATTAGCACCTTCTGAGACCAATATAGGTGCAGGGCTTCCCTGAGCCAGAATGGCATCTCGGATAATCCTCATTGGTGTGAGGAAGTTAAAGGGCACAACGTCCTTGGCCAGCTGAGCCTCTATCTTGGACACATTGTCCTTTACCTTGTTGGATATTGCCTGCACCCATGGATGAGTGTTCCCTAAGCAAAACGGATCATCCTTTATCTCTTTATTCAGAATCTCCAGAAGGCGTTTAGCGTCTCCAACCAGACCCAGATGAGGTTTTCTGAGCTCAATCTCTTGGCGGTTCACATCCACCAAGATGAACTTGACGTCCTTAGACCACTTGGGAGGGTCCCCGAAATGGAGCAACCAATTGAGCCTAGCACCAACGACAAGGGCAACGTCACATTTCCCGATGGCAAGAGACCTAGCAGCGGTGGCAGCAAGGGGATGAGTATCCGGCAACAATCCTTTCCCCATGGGAGTAGGAAGAAACGGAATCCCAGTGGTTTCCACCAGCTTTCTCAAAGCGTCTTCCGCTCTAGCGTACGCTGCTCCTTTACCAAACACGATCAGCGGCCTCTCCGCGCGTCTCAGCAATGAAACAGCTTCGTCAATCTCCGAATTCGAAACCTCAACGACAGGGCCCTTGTTGCTGCGGTTCTTCTCCGCCTCGCTCAACAGCTTGTCCGCTTCGGCTTCGGACACTTTCTGGTGTAGCACGTCGGAGGGAAGATCGAGGTAGCATCCACCGGGTCGACCCGAGACGGCCCAATCGAGGACTTGGGCGACGCAATTGGGGATTTGGGAGATGTGAATAGCTTTGACGGAGAACTTGGAGAAGGGGCTGACGGCGTGAATCTGATCGAGCTCTTGGAAGTCGCCGCGGCCGAAGTCGTTCTGGTCGCAGGAGCCGGAGATGAGGATGGTGGGCCAGGCGTTGGCCATGGCGTTGGAGAGGCCGGCGAGGCCGTGGACGCAGCCGGGGCCAGAGACAGTGAGGAAGACGCCGGGGCGGGAGGTGAGGTAGCCATAGGCGGAGGCGGCGTAGCCAGCGGATTGCTCGTTGTGGAAAGCGATGAAGCGGATGCCGAGAGAGAGGGCACGGTTGGCGAGGGAGGTGACGGGGATGCCGACGACGCCAAACATATGGTGGACGCCGAATCTGGCGAGAGACTTAGCGGCGAGGAGGTTGCCGTCGATGTCCCCCATTTAATTAAAGATTGATGAGTGAAAATGGACAGAGTTGTGTTGCGTGTAAAAACTCTTGCTAGTTGCTCCGATTTCAATTTGCTTTACTTGTGTTGTCTCAGTTGTGTTGTGTGTGTCACTCTCAATTTATATATACACACACACGTTGTAACAACCTCTCTCTCTGTGTAATCTACTATCTATCTATAGTAGTAGTAATATGCAAATAATCTGAGTATAGCACAGTAAAGTATGTACTGAATGACTAATTAGTCCTTAAAAGAAGCAAAATTGTTCACTTCTTTGTTTACCAACAACTATTTCCACAGTCAGAATAGAAGACAGACAGTCATCGCCTCCACCAGACAAACTCATCATTATCCATCCACTACTACTTCAGCAGTTGCTACCTATAACTAACTCATTTTCTTTCTTTTTTTTATATCAGTTAATATATGATCATTTGATTTCAGATTTAAGCACTGCTTTAGGGTTTTCTTTGTTCTTTCCACTAATCGCCTCCGCCCTCCGCCACATGGAACCAACCTACCAACTATTAACCAATGTCGCTAACTCTTTTTGTCAAATGCCAATACGTTATGATTATAAACCATCAACTTTAGTTCATTTAGTCATCTACTAAATTTTGAAGCTTGAAAAATTATATGTCTAAAGTTCCAATCTTAGCGGTCGAAATTTAGAGTAGGTTATAGGAATTTAGTTTAGAATGTTTATATATGTGTATTTATCGATAAAAAATATGTTATGACTAATTGACTATAATAGTTCAAACAAAAAGAAATTTCTTTTTAAAAGCATTGATTGTCACTCGCACGAGGATAACAATAATTATATGATTATAAATTATAATTTTCTTTTTCCTATTATTGTTTAAGAGATTTATTTCATATTATACCAAACTTCAATTCACTAGAGTAAATTGGAGAAATTTAATATGCACAAACAAATCTTTTGTGCACTAACTTGCGAGATTATATTAGTTTAAAAATTGAACGAATAGATGAAAAGAAGGAGAGTCAATGTTTCCATTTCCTTGAAGAAAAAATGCTAGATTCGTTGAAATCGCCCTTCCTCTTAAGCATCTCATCTTTTTCATTGACATTAACAACTCAACCTTTAAAACCACTATTTTCGATATTAAGGTTGTTGCCACATGATCTGTCATCGCTCCTCTGCTGTAGGTCTATTCTTGTCACACTTAATCAGAGAAATCCACAGAAATCGTTGTGCGACCTCGCAACACATGTGCATCGTAAGTCTAGGTCTCCAGCATTTTGCAGTGTGCACAACGCTCTAGGAATTGTCAGTTCATCTTCAAATTCAATAATGTTTCATTGGCCTACATCAAAATTCAATGAATCTTTTTCTTACTAACCATAAGTACAAACCCTAAAACAGGAATCCTAAAACCTATTAACTCTTTTCTAAGGCATGGCGATGCCAAAACATGGTAGTTTGTGGCAAAGGGTTCGCTTGGTAGGTGAGTTACGACAAGAGGTAGAGGCGCTGGTTTACAAAGTGGTGGTCAGTTTCTTGGAGGAGATTGAGGTTTTCTAGAAATGGGTTGTGGTAAGGGACAACAGTTCACGTTTCTAGTTGAGATATTTTGCGGGTTTGGGTGATGTTTGGTGGTTGCGAAGGGGTGTTAGCATAGCGTGGAGGTCGATGACGGTTGGGAGAAGAGAGTTGAGGGGAGTTACGTGGTCATTGTGGTGGCAGCGAGCACAAAGTAAATCTTTTTTTGGTTTACAAGGAAATTAATGACACCAGGAATTGAATCATGTACCTCACACTCACACACATATCCTTGCTAGCTGTTCTAGCCTTACCGGACAAAGCAATTCTTTACCAATAAATAACAAAAAGAAAATCTTAATTGAAAATGTTATCAGTTATTACTGTTTAGATTCTTTTATCTATTAATGCAAAGTTTCACTTTGTGCAAATTAAACGAACTCGTAGTTAACCTAACTGTCTGGAGTTTGAATAGTTTATTACCTAGGTTCAACTTCATCTGCTTTCTTTATATATTAAATATTTCTCTAAACTTCTAATAGTGTATAGTTTGTTTTAAATGTTACTTTCAAATGTTTCAAATATATTGTTATATGAATTTTAATGATTATTAAAAATATAATAATTTTTTTATCTTTAATACATAATAATTTCATTAAACAATATATCATATATAAATTTTGAGAAAAAAAAGGTATTCGGTTATTTTTTTTGTCAAGGTCAAATCACATTATTATTTTTTTGTTTCAAATCACACTATTAAACATTGAAAATAAAGTGATAATGAATATGGGCCTTTATTTTTCATGAAGGAATATGGGCTTCTTGGTTTAGATAGAAAGACACAATTATTGCTATTTGCACCATTTTTTATTTACATACACCATGCGGTTTTGACTTTTGAACAATCTTTAGAAACTAAGGCGGGTAGAAGGGATTAGCACCATCTTTATTTGGAGTGGCACCATCCTTTTTAATATATAGATTTATGATTCTTATATATAAAGGGATGGTGGGATTTCCAAAATTAGATAGTCTCAATCCCTCCCACCACTAAGGCGGTCACTTTTATAACCACACATTTTTTTTCTAGAGCACCACACGTGTTTTTTTCCCTCAAAAATACTCTTTACTCGGAATCGAGAATCCGAGGGAATAAAAGATCTTAACTGTGAAATATGAAAATCCGAGCCCTCCCACCACACCGCTCACTCGGATTCTTAAAATCTGTAATTTACGGATTTTCAGAATCGATAATTCAGTACCCTTATTTTTGAAAAAATCAATGTTGGTGAACTTACGGATTCTTTCTCAAAATCCATGAGCTAGCAAATTCTAAAAATCCAAACGACCATTGCTCATGAATATTCTCTCAGATTTTTAAAATCCGTAGTTCAAGGATTCTTAGAATATGAGCAAGGGAAAATTTTGAAAAAATAAAAATGAGTGCTACCCTAAAAAACATGTGTGATGAAAAAAATAGCTGCATAAAGTAGTTTTAGAAAGCCATACAAAAAGAACTTGACCAGACAAAAGTTATACTCAGTCCAAAAAAAAAGAGCTTTAATCCCTAATTAAACCCTAATCCCTTAAATGAAAGTAAGCGTTAAGAGCAATAATTTATTGTGCTACTCAATACTCAATTAATATTTTTAGACTAAAGAGAAATTTAGACTTATAAAATCTAGATCAAGAACCTACATCAAATTCTCATTCGCATGCATATTCAACGTATCAATCAAAGAGTGATCAAGTTTAAGAAGGCATGAAGAACGGAGATTATAAGCATCAAATTAGAAAAGAAACCCTGTATTAATAATCAAAGTCAAATACAATCCATATCAATTTTCCTAAACCCTAACAAAAGAGAATTAGAAACTCATGGAGAAAATAGAAAAACAAATAAAAGAAGAAGTAGAAGAAAAATCCATGAAATCCTAGTCAATTAGGGTTTTTGTATTGTTTGGAGTGTTCTAATGTGTGGTCTCTTATACAAAGCTGCCTCTTATCTATTTATCCAGGAACTTGAGATGATTTTGAAATGGTTAGATATGAGAAAATTTAGGGGCTTGAGATAATTCCACTTTTTCTCATCTCCTATCTCCATGTTCCTTCCTAGAGTTTCAAATTATCCAATCTTCAACATCTATGGCTACTTAGTGATATTTTCCTATCCAAATCAAGAGGAAAATTGAGACAAATTTTTATCATAATATCAAAACACGTTAAAACACCACAAAAACGACTAAATACACCTAAATTACTCCTAAAAATCATCTACACTAACCTAAATTCAACAAATTGCTTTTAAACATTGTAAACAAGTATCAAATATAGGAGATATCATGATAATTTAATGAAAATATTAAGTATTTTCACATAAATATCAGTATTTACTTCTTCTTAGGTTAATTAAAGATCCTACCTTTGGAGTGTGACTGCATATTTCATACATTCTTCCTCTTTTGGACTTTATTTTTTGCTTTATGAAGTGACTATTCATTTGCTTTTGGGGCAAAAAGGTTTTTGGCCTCATCCTAATGAAAACATGGTGGAATGAAATATCTTCACTACAAGAAGGTATATATCAATCAAAACAACACAAGTTCCTATTTTTCTACTTTAAGTATTTATAGTTCATTCTTTATTATAACAATGTATATGTACATGCATGTTTTGTTTATTTGATTTTGAATTTTTTGTCTTCTCACTTCCGAAAATGAACAGGTTCAAAACTCAGCTCATCACAAGCTCTGCCTTTGTTTCTTCCCCTTTTCCACCTTATTTTTTTTTAAAAAAAAATTATTATTTTATTATTGAAAATTGCTTATTCTTCTCATGTTTTATTTTGATTTTGTTGAAGGGGTTGTTGATTGGCAATAATGTTGAGATGAACGAAAACAATATTGAGAATGACCAAGCACTACGGGTCGTTATGGAGACTAGAACCGAAACTTCTATGCTCAAAAGCGTCCTTGAGGAATTGACCGTAAGATATTTTTTTCCAAATTCCCTCTTCAAGACCTTTCTACATAACAAGGAATATACCAATCCGATTAGCATTTTTATTTTTGGTGAGCGTTGGTTATTAGCTAGGATAAGAAGAAATATATAAATTTGTTTTGGGACCAAAACCATAATAAATTTGATAATTGACCATCAACATAATAAAATCATATCAGATTAATCAAATTAGGTAAATCAAGAACACATTAAATATGATAATCGGCAATCAATATACAAATCTTTATCAATGTTAATACTTTCTAACTTGCTTACTATAATGTGTAAACCAAATTAAGAGGTATCTATATTCACAATTTATTCTCTTTATTTGATTTTAGAACAAATACTCAACGTCCAAATTGAAGGTGAAGGTTGTTGTCTACAAAAGTGAGCTAAACCTATAGAGAATTGCAATCTTTACCAATGTTTTGATGCTTCACTTCTCAATGTTCTGTTTCCAAGTATTACCAATGCTAATACTTCCTAATTTACTTGCAATATGAGGATAAAATAAAATTTGCTTGCAATAATAGATAAAAGTTGTTGTCTCTACCTCTTTGATATTTTTTACTCTCAGACTTCTCTTTTTGTTGGTTCTCCAGTTTTCCCTTCTCCCTCTAGAATATGCAAGTTTTATATGTGTGTGTTGTCTTAAATTTTAAAACGGTTCAACAGAACCTCTTTATTTTTTTTAAGAAATAACTTTATTCATCAATTTGTATTGATGGTTATTCCATAAATGTTAGATAAATAATAAATCTGAATATTTTAAATGATTGAGTTACTTAGATACACACCAAACATCTTTATTTTCCAATTATAATTTATATTATACAAAAAAATTTAAAAGAATAAAGTTATAATCTATGTTGCACATACGTTGTAATGTCAATAAATATATATATATATATATATATATATATATATATATATATTTGTCAATCTATTGATATAAAGTCTTATTTATAAAATCTTATCTATGCTTCATATATAATTAACATAAATAGGACTTATGCAACTACTAAGTTGCTTAATTTCATTAGAAGTAGAATTATAGTAATAATTTATTTTTTAGTAAGCTATTTATTTTATTTTTAAAGATTTTAAGCTAAACTTTCAATAGTCCAAATGCCCAAGATACTATGTAATTGGAAGATCAGAGTTGCTAGAATATATGCTAAAAATATCAGTTCTATAAGATGATTATTCAAAGACCAACAATGCTGAAATTAAATGATAGGATAAAAGTTGAACTAAGTTTTTTCTACAAATGTAGAGGCTTATGCACTGAATTGAAGAAAATTTTGTATTTATTTGCTCTTTGTTATATTCTTAATGGTAACATTACAATATTCTTAATTTTGTCGCTTATGCGGGAAGAGAATACAATACAGACTGATCTAAGAGTTTGTCATGCTACTTAGAATTCTCTATAAATGTTGAAGTGACTTTCACGAGAGAATTAGATTTTAACTTTAAAGATCAATTAATTTTGTCCCCTAATAAAATGAACCATGCATGTAGCCCCAATAGTTAATTTTTTCTTTTCTGCTTTATTTATTTCAATAGATAAGTTATGCTTATACTCCCAACATGTTTCTCACCAAATATTGAAAGAATGTGTAATATTAATTGTACTTATAAAATTAAGTCCACTAACAATTATGTTAATAATGAGAGAAATTATCTTATATTTTTAATATAATTATGATAAGTGTCATACAAGATATTTGTCTTATATTTTTAAATAATGTTTGAATGGTTTCGAATTGTGAGTGCACACTCACATCAGTAGTATATGTCTAAAAAATTCGGAGTTATTTCCTCTCCTTATAGTACTATTTATGAAAAATGTATAGGTAATAAAACCAATTTTTAACATAAAAATATCAAGGGAATATATAATAGGATGTCATGTTTTATCGGTTAGAGAAGTAAAGAGACAAGATCTTTGTTAAATGATCCGATTCCATGTTTAGAGACGCTAGAACATATGCTTGGACTAACTTAGTAATTTAAAAAAATAAGTTAAAGAAATTTCCAAGTGTACAGAGTTTAATAAGAGCAAGTTTCCTTTTCCTTTTTAAGTACTAATATTATAAGATGGTAATCTTATCTAATCCATCTATTAATTAGAATAGTACTAAAATATATAGAATAATGAATGAATGAATAAAAGAAAGTGAGGATTTTGGATTGGAATTGATTGCTTTGCTAGTAGTAGAATGTAAATATTTATTTAATTAATGAGAAAACATTGGAAAATTCAAAGTTGCAGTTAGAGTAGGAAAGTGACGGAGGGCGTACAGCATCAGCAATTCAGATTCAAGTGAGTACGGCATTTTGTATTTTGTATTTGTATTTGTATTTGTATTTGTAGGACACGCCTCCCAATCCGACTTTGAAAATTTTGCTCTATAGTCATTAGTCAAACACACACACACAGACACACGCACAGAGAGAGAGAGACAGACAAGAAGAAGAAGAAGAAGAAGATCAAATTGGAATCTGAGATTGATTGATTGTTGATTTGGTGAAGAAGAAGAAAGGTGTTAGTGTTAGGTGTGTGGATTCCATTGTGATTGATGATGGAGGAGAAGGAGGGTGTATGGGATAGAGTAATGGAACTTACCAAGTTGGCGCAGCAGAAGAAGACTGACCCTCTTCTCTGGTCCATTCAGGTTACCTCCACCCTCAACTCCCTCCATGTCTCCCTTCCTTCCGATCACCTCGCTCACCGTCTCGTCTCTCACCTCTGCTGGGACAATCACCTCCCTATCACTTGGAAATTCATCGACCAAGCCATGTCCCTCCGTATCATCCCTCCCTTCCTCCTCCTCTCTCTCCTCTCCCTCCGCGTCCTCCCTCACAGACACCTCCACCCCGCCGCCTACACTCTCTACCTCGACCTCCTCAACCGCCACTCCTTCTCCCTCTCTTCTCACATCAATTCCCCTAATTACCACAACGTCATGGCCTCCATTCACCGTGTCCTTCACTTTTCCCAACTCTATCCCTCCCAACCTCAAACTCAACCTCACCCCGGAGCTCTTCTCGTTCTCTTCCTCTTCACAATTCTCTCCCAGTTACTCCAAGCTTCCCTAGACGACGAAGGATTGCTCCAGCACAAGTCTATATGGCTCACCGGAGGATTCCCCGATCCTCATGATGGACCAACTGTAACCCTCGATGCCGCCTCTAACTACTTCGCTGACCGCAACGATACTTTGCACCGGAAAAACACCGCCACCGCTATCGAGACTATTGCGCGCTTTCTCCAAAACAAAGTCACTTCCAGGATCCTTTCCTTGGTTCATCGAAACATGTAAGTCAAACCTTTCATTTTCAATTGCTATTCATTTTCTTTGAATTGAAGTGAGTGGTTTGGGTATGAATTGTTTCCTTGTTTATAGGCCGACACAGTGGGGAACTTTCGTGCAACAACTGCAGCACCTTGCGGCAAACTCCCTAGTGTTGAGGAGCTTGAAGCACATGGCTCCCCAATCCCTTTTGCCTTTCAATTTCAAGTCCGACGGGCTTAAGCTTTTGTCTCCTGAATGGAAAACCACTCCTAAGCTGGATCTTAGTGCAGTCATGGCTGCCGGTGCTCGTTCTCAGAAGTCTTGTGCGGTTCAATCTCATCATGATAGTTGGTCTTCTCTATGGATTCCTATTGATCTTATCCTCGAGGATGCAATGGATGGCGATCATGTTGCAGAAAATAGTGCTGTTGAAGTTCTTACTGGTATGCTTAAGTTTCAATTTCACAACTCTTACTGGAGTGGTGGAGTTAAGCAGTCAACTGTATCTGCCGTCCATGACATTTTTTTGGTTTGTTGCAGGGTTGCTGAAGGCTTTACAGGCAGTTAATGGTACTGCTTGGCACGATGCTTTTTTGGGTTTATGGATTGCAGCGCTACGGCTGGTTCAAAGGGTAAGAACTGATTCAAATGAAGTTGATTGACTGAAATATGTCCTAGCTGGTTGGCAGATGCTATTTCTTTTCTTTGGGTATGGATGACCTTTTTTTCTTTTCAACAAACTGCTTGATGAATCTGTATTATCAATAGCAGATCATGGCTTATGGTGAAAAGCCAAAAATCTGCAATGCCACATCGCGGATTGGGTCGCAGGAAAAATGCGGAAGTATAATAACATGAAAATAACCTTAACCTATATACTTATAAAAAATGCAATATATAAGCTATATAATTATACAAATAGGCAACTTACAAATAAAGATAAGATGAAAATTAGTGGCATATCATTGATTCACAAGTTCAAGAAAAAAATACAGGTGGGCTAGGGTCTTCTTCACTCATGTTGTTCTTTTAAAATAACCTTAAGATCCGTCATTCCTCCTTGGCCGCGTTGGCACTACTCGTGCAAGGGCTGTCGCGGCCGCAGCTGCAGTCATTGTGTTGCATAGTGTCTCCTTCAAATGCCGCAATACCATAGAGCTATGGTGGCGCTACAACGGCTATTTAATAACACCAAGTGTGATGTGATCTTCTGATAAATCCAGTCATAAAATATTGCAGTATATCATTTACGTTTTGCTTTGTTTTTGGCATCTAACTGGTCCTTGACTAAATTCTATATTGTGACGCTATAAGTTTGTATGCTATTGGACTCTATTCACTTGTTTTAAGACATATTTTTCTTTTAGGAGAGGGATCCAAGTGAGGGTCCTGTACCTCGACTTGACACCTGCTTGTGTATGTTACTGTGCATCACAACCCTTGTTGTTGCAAATATTATTGAAGAAGAGGAAGGGGAACTTATTGAAGAAGCTGAGCGTAGCCCTACAGATCAAAGAAAGGACAAACCGGCGTTGGGAGAACGGCGTGGCGAATTGGTTACCAGCTTACAGCTATTGGGTGATTATGAGGGTTTACTAAATCCACCTCAATCTGTTATTTGGGTAGCCAATCAGGCTGCTGCCAAGGCTACACTGTTCGTATCAGGGCATAGTGCATACTTGGAATATATGAATGTGAATGACTTGCCAGTTAACTGTAGTAAGTAATTGCTTTTGTCAATATGAATCTCTAAAGGTGTTGGTTACAGTAGGAGCTCATGTCTGTATTTACACTTTGATATGCATTCTTCTCTTGGTATGTGCATACGTGAGCAGAATGAGGATTAAACTGTTGGTGCCTTGGCTGTACTAAAACAAAAAGAAATAGAGTGCTTTAAGAATAATCAAAGACAAATTTTGTCCAGTTGTATTTTTATACAATTATAATGATAACAAAAATATAAGGAATTTTCATAACAAAATATATCTACAGATGGATAAAGTAGGTCTACTCCTGAGTGCAAACAGTCACTCTATTATAAGTTTTGGGGGGTATGACCTGACCCTTCTCTCTTTCTATATCTTGGACATCATAATTTTAGTCATCAATAGTTTATAGTAGTTTATTGTTTCCAATCTAGCTTGGTTCTATGGGATTTAATCACATTTATGGCAATGATAGTTTTCTAGTTTTCTGATATGTTCATTTGTTATCAGATGTGGAGGTCTCGCAAATGCCTTTTCATGTTTGTCTTAGGCTTGTAATTATACCCCCACAGTGTGAGAATGACAGTTCATCATATTTTGTGTTTTCTTGTAGCTGGTAACTTATGGCATCTTATTGTTGAGGCTTGTATTGCAAGACACCTGCTTGACACCTCAGCTTATTTCTGGCCTGGTTATGTGAGTGCACCTTGCAATCAATTACCTCATAGTATTCCAAACCATTTACCCAGCTGGTCAACATTGATGAAGGGGTCGCCACTAACTCCTCAGATGGTTAATGTCTTAGTTGCAACTCCTGCTTCTAGGTATGCTTCTTCCTCATATTTTCTTTTCCCTAATATTTGATGTGCAATCTGTGGGAGTTTCTCTTTCCAACATGACAAAGCAGCGATGATAAAACTCAATATTATTCAAGTTTTTATGTTTAGCCCTTGTGTTCTTTTCACTACAGCCCCTGCCACATGGTTGTATTCATGTACTAAAATTTTTAATTGGTAATTCCATATCCTTTTTTACGGAGTGCCTTTTCTTTTAACATCCTGGGCAGGGTATTACCTAGTCTATGGACTTTATTATTCTTATGAATTGTTGACAAAGAGACTTGATTCATCTGGAAAAAAAAAATGGAACATTGTTTCCGTGGCAAGATAGATACGATAGATGTTACACACGCACGCAAAGTATGCATGAGCTCACATAGATGCCAGCGTTTGAAAGTGTTAGCAGTCTAATTGACTGTAGTATTGCCTTCAGTTACACCTTTCTATTTCCTGAAGTTGGGTTTATCTATCAGATGCTCTATTTTGTATATTTACTAGTGGTAATGCAACTAAATTTAAGCTTGTGGATTTAATGGAAGCTTAGCAGAGATTGAGAAAATATTTGAATTTGCAATCAATGGCTCTGATGATGAGAAGATATCTGCTGCTACCATTCTATGTGGGGCGTCTCTAGTCCGCGGTTGGAATGTGCAGGTGATCCCATCTACAATTTAATCTGCCTTTATCATAATCAACAAATTTTACTAGACTACTATTTGTTTTCTCGGTTCTTTGTTAAGTTCATTTAGTTCCCGTCCCTTTATTTTTCTCTTTATTTTTTTTTTCTTCTAACCTTTCATGATTATAATTATTAACTTTGTTTGCAGGAACACGTCATTTTTTTCATCATAAAGTTGCTTTCACCTCCAGTTCCTCCTAAATACTCTGGCACTGAAAGCCATTTCATTAGCCATGCTCCATTTTTGAATGCCCTTCTGGTGGGAATTTCACCCGTAGACAGTGTTCAGATATTCTCCCTACATGGTGCGGTATGATCACATTCAATAATCTGTGTATTCTGACTCTCAAATGTTTATGGCAAGTGGTCTACTGTCCATTTTTAAATAATAAAAATAATTAATAACAACAACAACAACAATAATAATAATAATAATCATAATAATAATATACCTACAATCAAGAGTACCGGTGGTTTTAGTAATAGCCCCCAATACAACATGCAACGGAAGTTCAGATCTTCAATTCAATTCTAATTTATTATTAATCAATGCAAATTGTTTTCTTAAAAAAAAACCCTTGTCTGTTGTGTGAACGGGGGGCTTTAATAGAAGGTTATTACTGCTGCATTTCGTTTGTTGCATGATTCTATGCGCTATGCAGTCATGTTATCATCTTCTTTCAGGTTCCACTACTTGCAGCTGCGCTGATGCCAATATGCGAGGCCTTTGGATCATGTGTTCCTAGTGTCTCATGGACTGCTGCAAGTGGTGAAAAACTCTCTTGTCATGCAGTATTCTCAAGTGCATTTATTCTCCTGCTGCGACTATGGCGGTTTAATCACCCACCTACTGATCATGTGATGGGGGGTGCGGCAACTCCAGCGTTAGGATCACAATTAGGTCCTGAGTACCTTTTATTGGTTCGTAATTGTATGTTAGCATCCTTTGGGAAATCACCAAGAGATCGAGTACGAAGCAGAAGATTTTCAAAAATGATAAGTTTTTCTGTAGAGCCATTATTTATGGATTTCTTTCCAAAATTGAACATTTGGTATCGGCAACATCGAGAATGTATTTCGTCAACCCGCTCTGCTCTTGTGCCTGGAGGGCCTGTTCTTCAAATTGTTGAAGCACTACTAAGCATGATGTGCAGGAAAATAAATAAAAGTGCTCAGTCATTGACCCCTACAGCTTCAGGAAGCAGCAATTCATCTAGTTCTACACTGGATGACGCTTTGATGAAACTCAAAGTGCCTGCATGGGATATCCTTGAAGCAGCTCCATTTGTTCTTGATGCTGCTCTTGCAGCTTGTGCTCATGGAAGACTCTCACCCCGTGAATTGGCTACAGGTTTGCCCATTTACCTCGTGGATGTATTCATGCCTTCTTGATTTTCTTATATTATTATGTATCATTGAGAATTATCTTAAGATTATAATGAAGTTTTCTTGCTATGAAACATGAGAATGTCAGAACTGTGGAGTAAGATGTCCTGTGAAAAGATGAAACAAGATTGAACACGACATGTGATTCTTGGAATGACTTAGCAAGCAAAATGTTTTCTATATAGAAAAAAAAAAAAAAAAACATATTATACTACCAAAATATGATCCTTTTCCATCTGTCTGTGAAATAAATACAGTAACAGCAAGAGTTTTCTCACTTAAATATAGGAAGCTTCTTTGTTGAGTTTAACGGTTTCATAAATAAAGATTTATGATCTGTAAGGTGTAAGAATTCCTTAAAAAGACATTAGACACGAGACAAAGGGTGCTGCACAGCATGACCTAACCAGTACAGCTGAATTCGAAAGACGGTGTAAAGAGTGTGACCTTAAGTTCCTCTCTTGTCTGGTTGGATAATAATATTCTTAATGTTGGCATAGAATTACTTATTTGATATATATGATAATTTTTGGGAGAGCAATTGGCGAGTGCTTTATTATTTAAGTTCTATGTGCTTGCTTTTTATCTCAGGTCTCAAAGATCTTGCTGATTTTCTCCCGGCATCTTTGGCTACCATTGTAAGCTACTTATCAGCTGAAGTAACACGCAGCGTATGGAAGCCAGCTTTTATGAATGGAACTGATTGGCCCAGCCCTGCTGCAAATTTATCCATTGTTGAGCAACAAATCAAGAAAATTCTGGCCGCCACAGGAGTTGATGTCCCAAGCCTCGCAATAGGTTTGTATGATTGCTTGCTTGTCTTTTTTGTTCTGTGGAAATATTACAGAAATCCGTTCATTTTCTACCTGCAAGCCAATTTATTTATCATGTTTTGCATATTCTGATATTCATAACATTTTTTAAAAAGAAATTCATGTGTGCTGGATAAATTCTCAATTAGCACCTTGCTATGACCTAGAAATATGCACTTGCTGTGTTATGAATTTGTGGCGGTTTAAGTTTGTTTTCTTTTTCTATTTATATGGACATAAGGTTTTTCAAATCAATCTGTTAACACTACATTTTGAATCTTGCAAGCAGATGGGAATGCTCCAGCTACACTTCCTTTGCCTTTGGCGGCTTTTCTAAGTCTCACAATAACATATAAACTGGATAAATCTTTTGAGCGCTTCCTTATTTTGCTTGGCCCATCTCTGATCAACCTTGCTTCTGGTTGCCCCTGGCCATGCATGCCCATTGTGGGTTCCCTGTGGGCCCAGAAGGTGAAGCGTTGGAGTGACTTTTTTGTATTTTCTGCTTCTGGAACTGTCTTCCACCACAGCAGGGATGCTGTAGTTCAACTCCTGAAGAGTTGCTTCAACTCCACCCTTGGGCTTGGTCCTGCCTGTATTTATAATAATGGTGGGGTTGGCGCCCTCCTTGGTCATGGCTTTGGTTCTCATTTCTGTGGGGGGATATCTCCAGTTGCTCCTGGGATTCTTTACTTGAGGGTTCATAGGTCTATCAGGGATGTCATGTTCTTGACAGAAGAAATTGTATCTCTTTTGATGCTTTCAGTTAGAGATATAGCAAGTGGTGGGTTGCCCAAGGGTGAAGTGGAGAAGCTAAAGAAGACTAAGTATGGAATGAGATACGGACAGGTTTCCCTTACTGCATCAATGACACGTGTCAAGCATGCCTCTCTTCTTGGAGCTTCATTTCTTTGGATATCCGGTGGTTCAATTTTGGTTCAATCTTTGATAACAGAAACCCTACCTTCCTGGTTTTTATCAGCACAAGGGTTGGATTTAGAAGTGGGAGAATCTGGAGTTGTTGTTGCTATGCTGAGGGGTTATGCACTGGCGTGTTTTGCTGTACTTAGTGGGACATTTGCTTGGGGTATCGACTCTTCATCACCAGCATCAAAACGAAGACCAACGGTTCTTGGGATTCATTTAGAATTTCTAGCAAATGCTCTAGATGGGAAAATTTCTCTTCGCTGTGATTCTGCAACATGGCGTGCGTATGTGTCTGGGATTATAAGCTTGATGGTGAATTGCGCACCAAAGTGGATTGATGAACTTGATGTGGGATTGTTGAAGAGAGTGAGCAAAGGGTTAAGGCAGTTGAATGAAGAAGACTTGGCTCTGCGCCTTCTAGAAATTAGAGGGACAAGCGTCATGGGTGAGGTTGCTGAAATGATATGCCAAAGTATATTTTAACTTGCCAGAACTTGAGAGCGTAGTGCATCTGTGCTGACTATGACCCCTTTTTTTTAGGATCTAGGGATGTTGATATTCTTTTCAGGAGGAGGAAAAATGGCAAGTCATTTGCTACTTGCTATCATTTCTGTACATAGCAATGTATACTTAATAAATTTATTCATCCCTTGAATTTTTGGCAGTTACATTTAGTTAACTACACATCTTTCAATCATCATTAAAAGTATTACAGTATAAATATAGCATTAATCAATTCTGTCATTCGTATTAACAGTAAGCATATTCGTTTCTCAATTTCGGTTACTTGCTTCTGAGATGAAAATGAAAAAAGAATAGAAGAAACAGATAGAAAATCCACATCTTTTTTTCAGTATTCAAATCTAACATTCATTTATCGTTTGTTAGGCCGATTCTCATGAACTCTCCTTGTCTCTCAACCCCAAGATGTAGTGATATACCCTGTCATTCATTTCTCTAATCATACTATCACGTAATATCTTGATCTTTTGTATTTGATGTAATCCATAGAAGAAAGGACACGAGGAAACGCTTAACAGAAAACAAAAACAATTACCCACCTGTGATCTTCACTCACTCCACAAATTGTGCAGTGTAAGCTTTACAGCTTGATTTATTTTTTCACACAAAAAAAAGAAAGTTAAAAATGAACATATTGGACACCAGCTAGAACTAAAATGGGCATCATAGCTAATTTTCGCTGTCAATCCAGATCCAAATCTAAAACCTTGGTACAACGGACTGATGTTTTGTTTTACGCAATGAAATGTAAACAATTCAATAAAAGAATAGCCTAGTTACTGCTTAACATTTAAAATTGGTTTCAATTACATACAATTCCAATGATAATAAAGAAAGAAAATTTACTTTAATAATTTCAAGCTGAAGAAGAAAGCGGCTCCTCTGCTATGGTGTCCAGCAATGGCTTCTTTGATCTGCAATTGGACAACCTGTGCCTAAATTCAGGATTAGAAAACTCTTCAATGTCATCCAACTTCAATTGGGGCTGTGATTCTTGTGTCACAATCTTAACTTTTCTATTGGCAGTGAGCAACAATGCACCCATATCAGAAGCTGTGACTGCAGAATTGAGCTTCTTCATTGAAACCATGACATAAACGTTCCCGAATTCAAGCTCTTCATCGGCGTTGAGCGCAGAAAACCTCCTTCCGATCTGTAGAGACACAGTGTTGACCACAAAGAAGGTTGGCATCTCAACCATGAGCTCCCCTGCTTTTATGGCTTCTTGAAAATTCTCAATCTCTCCGCTTGGAAATATCACCTTTATTATGTTTTTTCCATGCTTGCTTCCAGCAGTTGATAAAGTGCATGAAATGTAGTTCCCCATTGATATATAACAAATAATTATATAACAAGGCTTCAACAATCTTTATTATGAGTAGTGAGGGTGGAACGGAATCAAAATTGGTGTGAGACTCAGACAAATGGTGTTTTTGAGGCTTTACAATTTCAACTTTCAATCAATGGTGTGTTCATATATGTATTATATATATAAGGGGGTAGGGAATGTGAACAAGTCCTATCCAATAAGAAATTGAAGATAATTGGTATGTAGATTCAACGGTGGCACAGGGTTGACATTGTGAAAGAGTCCGCGTTAGGATTGGAAATGAAGCTCACAAGTGATAATAATAATAATAATAAAATAATGCTGCCAACAAGATTAATGGGAAGCTTCTTGCCATCTTCTCTTGTTTATGATAATAAGCTAGTATTTATTTTAGCATTTTTTTTTAAAGTAGCCAGTCATACAATACAAGCTAGCTTATGTTGGGTTGCTACTTGCTAACGCGTGGAACCCAAATGCAATATCTTGTCTACTACATTTGCTAAGAAAGCGTTGTTGCTTCATAGAGGGGAATTATGATTGTGCACACTCAAGAGTCACAGGTGGGTGGCTACTTTGCCCACCGCAACCTTTTTCATATTCACCGCATAAAGTTTTTTTTTTTTTTTTATAATTTTAGCCATTAAATTTTGAGTAAGGTTTTTTTTGTCACCATAAAACTTAAAACGAATATTTATTTCTGTATCAAAACAAATATTAATATCCGAGCGAACTTGGAAACAGATATTCAATACAATGAAACAGAAGTTAATTTCTGTATAGAAACAAATATTAATATTCAAGTGAACATTTGAGTTCACATACATAACAGAAGTTAATATCTGTATAAAAACATATATTAATATCCGAGCGAACATTTGAGTTCACTTACAGAAGTTAATCTCTAAGCGAAGATTGAAATACAGAAATTAACTTCCGTTTTACTCAATAATAGATCTATATACATAATTTCACCAAAATTAATCACAATAACATCTCTACCATTTTATTAATCCCTTTAAAATCATTGTTTTTTTAGTGTGATAGTTAATTAATAGAGTTGTGAGAACTTCAATTCGACAATGTGACCCCAACTCTATTAATTAGCTATTATACTAAAAAAATAGGGATTTTGAAGGAATTAATGAAATGTATGAAAATTTTGATTTAATGAAATGGTGGAGATGTGTTTGATATTTTTGGTAAAGTTATGTATATAGATTTTTTGTCGAACAAAACAGAAGTTAATCTTTTATTTGAATCCTTGTTCGGAGATTAACTTGTAAATGTGAACTCAAATATTTATATGAATATTAATATATATTTTTATACTGATATTAACTTCTGTTCTAGTGTATTGAGTCTTTATTTTTAGGTTCGATGGAATATTAACTTCAGTTTTGATATAGAAGTTAACAATCATTTTAAGTTGTGTGGTGAAAAAAAAAAAAAAAGCCTTGCACAAAAGTTAACTTCCAAATGAAGGCTAAAATTAAAAAAAGAAAATGTTTTGTTTGGTAAATATGAAAAAGGATGTGGGGAGCAAAATAACGAGTCTATAGGTGGTGTAGTGCCGGTGGTGGCATATATACCTTGACCACAAACCCACTATAGTGGCTGCCAGCCTTCAGCACAAAATAAGGAATTCTTTAACTTTAACGTTTAGTTAATTAGATCATGCATGTGAACTCAGTCAAGGAAATAGGAATGAGAGTGATCTTATCTAATTTCTAAATAAAACACTACATACTTGCTAAGCTTTGCGTGACATTATTAAAGTAAGCAAGTATGTGTGATGACGGTGTCGGTTAATTCACGGGATTGATATTTAGTTGGTTAGTCATTTCCATCTTTGTATTGCATTGTTTTCTTCTTGTATTTTATGGAATAGAATATGCTTGCTTCTAACTTCTAAGCTACTATTTTAATGGTACATGTGTTTTACACCTCGTACTTTATTGGATTATTGCATGACATCTCATTCTCTGTGGAAGGCCTTCCCTGGAAGTGGAATGATATTGATGATGATTAGTTGCATATGTGTCCGTACAGTATTGCGGTGATCATTTCAATTATTTTAGAATAGCTAGATTCCATTTCTAAGTAATATTACTGATTGCTTTATCTTTCATCTAAGTTGTTCTACATTTTGAATGAATTGATGGGAAATTTCATGTTGCCTTCCCAAGTCTCAGTAATTTTGCTTTCTGCAAATGAATGTATATAATGAACTAATCAGCCGATGCTACCACCAAAATGTCAGGTTAAGTAATAATTTGTATGGCTCCACTGAACCTAACATAACGTGCTTATTGTATTTTCATTGAATTTAATATATTCTTTCTTACAGAGAGGGCAAAATTTTATTACTTTTATTTCATCCCCATTGTAGAGAGGCGCTATATGTAGAGGTAAAAATGAATAAGAAACGTCTTAATTACCGAAAACAATCAGATTATAATATGTAATAAATTCGACGAATGTTATATCCTCCTAAAAATCAAATTAAGCATAATCGCGTACTACTAAAAAATGAGCAATGTTATATCCACTTAAAAATCACCCTATTTATCTTCCTATTACCATATAAAATATAAAATTAAATGCCCTTTCAATCTTAAAACCATAAAAAGTATTAAAATATTTTTTAATGAGTAATTAAAAAGATTTGTAAAAACATAAAATAAGAAAATTAAGAATTACTCCTGAAAAAACACAACACCAAAATAGCATTTTTGACTGCATATTGTCAGGAACTAATCCGGAGCATATTATCCGGAATAAACCAAATATTTATTAAAACAAACAAATCAATTTTTTCATAATTTCTCACAGTTTTTTTTATTTCTCTTACTTTCTATTATTTCTCTAAAAGACAATCTTTAACAATTTAACCTTATTCCTTAGCAACTTAACAAATTTTCATACTCAAACCAACTTAACCCATTATTTACAACTCCACTTTTTTTAATTTACAACTCAACATTTTTTTCTACAACCTAACCAATTTACATAAACTTTCTTAAAGTTAAAATCATACACCCCTTCCTTATATTATTTATCTTACTAAAACTTATGTTAGGTAGTCAATTCCATCTACAATCCTATTGTCAATCTCAGGTGCGATTTTTTTCCTGCGTCTCATCGAACAATTCTAAATAAGGTTATCCATAATGTTTTGGATCACACCTTCCCAAAAAAAATTTGAATTACATTATCTGAAAAATTCTGGAAAATGCTTTTAAAATATTAGGTTTAAATATGTTTTTTCGTCCCTGAAAAATAGAAAAATAAGGATTTAAGTCCTTGAAAAATATTTTTTAGAATTTAAGTCCTTAAAAAACTCAAAAATAGAGGATATGAGTCCTTAAAAAATATTGATTTAAGGACTCAAATCACCCGTTTAAGGACTTAAATCCTAAAAAGCTTTTTAGGGACTTAAATCATAATTTTCCTATTTTTCTAGGACAAAAAACATAATTAAGCCCAAAAATTATCTAATAGCCAGGGGTATTATAGTATTTTTCTGAAGAAAAAAGAAATAGGGGTGGCACCACACCTAACTTGTGTGGCGCAAATATCAGCTACCCCAAGTAGGGCAGCGCAAATCATAATTTTCATATATGAGCATTGCTATTAATGCATAGGAGGATTTGTAAGATGAAGTTATAGGAAGATTAAAAATTATTCTTCATCTATTGAAATTGCTTTTAAATTTTTACGTGAACACAGAAGATATCTTCTGATCAACATTTAAGACCAATTTATTCCAAACGTAAACATTATTGAAATAAGTTTTTTCCATGCTTAATATTACTTTTATTCTTGTTTAACTTCAACATTTTCTTGGACACCTATCTGTCATGACAAATTCTTTATTCCTAGATCCGAAGCTTAAGGATTCGCCAAATTTATCTTTGTACCTTGAGTCTCCATGTTATCTATTCCCTGCCTATCATTAGTGTTCCTTATATCTTTGTTAGTTAACATAAATACACCACTAAAAAAAACACTGACTGTAAAATAAAAATTGAGTCTCCGAAGAGAAGCTCAGCGTATCAATTTATTTGTCATCTATGTAAAATTAAAATTTTGAAACTTCAATGAACTCGCAAAAAGATATAAAAACAGAAGATAAATAATTTGAAAGCAACACAGATGTAGTTCAACTATAGCTTTCTTGGGCTTTGCAGATATAGATCAGAAGAGTGCACCATAACACTCTAATACAGTCTAACAGAAGCTTTCCACTGCGGAGCAAAATTTTCTACTGAATCCTGTACCTAACTTCCTTGGATCAATAAACAGAACACAAGTGTTTAAATATTATCAGCTAGAGAGCATAAGCCTTAAAACAAACCTTGGCTCTCAAGAGGTTTCTATTATGAATAGACAGAATTACCTTTAAATTAGGCAGCCTGAGCAACAGGCTCAGATGCATCTGCTTCTTGCCTGAAATTTGCAGATGGTCAACAAAATTATTAAAATGATAAAATCAAGAGTTTTTGAAGCTTTACGTCTTCTTCAGTAAAATCAACAATAAAATCAATTAACGGCAAAGTAAAAATTGTAAAAACAAACACCAAATTTTTTTAGAGGCATAATCATTTGTTTTCTCAAAAGTTATCCCAGAGAGCTAGGAAAAAGAGAAGTGATTACTTTCCAAATTAATTTGATCCACAGTTCTATTCATTCATTGTTATGACATGGGAGGGGGTTAATCATAGAAAGGATGCAGAAAGGCTAAAAGAAGCTTATCTGATCAAAAGTTTCTACGTATGAAGAGTGAAGACATAACATCATTATAGGTAGGTAAGAAATGCTTTAGACTAAACTCATCATGTCGCTCATATATAATGTAGAGTGTGTTTGGATTGGCGTTTGTAAACGTGAATCCATTGGATCCATAAGGGTAAAAAAGTTGCATTCACGTTTGGTCTCATTTCAACGTGAAAAATTGCCTTCAAACGTGATTTCAATTTCTAGCCAAATATGTTTTAACGTGATTTTGGAACTGAAATCACATTGAAAACGCCAAAACAAACACACCCGTAGCATGGAGAAATTTAACATTTTCAACTGACAAAGCCACATCACTAGAGATATGTTAAAGTAATTTCTGTCTAACATACACCCTTTTAACCACATCTAAATAACTGCATGATGAACATACCCAGTTTATAAATTGTAAACAATACATCAATAAGTAAACCATAACATTTTATACTATCTATCTAATTACAACATAAAATTGAAGACCAATTGCAATGGTTTTTTTTTCTATATTAGAAAACTAGACTTCAACAAAATAGGAAAAGAGAAGTGTCCAAAAGTTTACAGGTTTCACCTTGCAATTCCTTCCCCAACTTCCATTCTGAGAAAGCTCAGAATCTTCACAGGTGAACCCACCTCCTTGGATAGATTATCCAACACCGCCTGCAGAGAAGAATGAAATATACTACAATAAATAAGCAAATATGCAACATCCAAGAAGTAGAAAAACTTTAATTTATCCGTGTTTTATTTGCAAAGATTTATTATTCTACTTTAAAACAAGCAAATAATTTTTCTTTCATTATATGGCAGTGTAAAGGTTAATTACTAAAATATATGTTATTTTTCCATAAGTGAGTCATAAGCTAATACCGTTGAAATGATTAAGGTAATTACCCATGTAAAATGGCATGTTTACCCTCACTAAGAATAAAGAAAACGTGTCAAACAAAAACAAATAAGGGTGATACAAATCGAAAAAACCAATGTATGGGTAGAACTTAATTTCTTTCATCAATCAAAATAATGATATAGACTGATGAATACAGCCATCATAATTTCAATTTTCTGATAAATGAATCATTCAGATAACCCTCACATACCTTTACATTCATAGTATCATTCATGATAAACTTTTGGTCCATAAGAACAACTTCCTCAAAGTACTTGCGGAGGCGTCCTTCAACCATTTTGTTGATGGCCATCTGAGGCTTACCAGAGGCTTCAGCCTGAAATATTAAAACCACAATAGAGTTAGGAAAAGAAAATAGCACTTTTCAACACGCAAACTACAATCATTGAAAATTTCAATTTGATATAAATGACAAGGAGATTGCATTACCTCAACAAAGATTTTTTCCAGTCCTAAATTTCAAATTGCTAGCAAAAATTGGTTTATCAAAAAGTTGAACTACCTAAATACTCACAAGTTGCGAGAACCACTAATGAAATGCTCTTATCAATGATGACATATGTGTATATATCAGGGAAAAACTTGGAATAGAAAAAAGACGATTATTTAGAAGGGAGTTATCCTTCTTGTGTAGGTGTACCTAGCTGCAGTCCTTAGAGAGAGACTAATTCAAATGTCAGTTTTGCCAACTGAATCAAACCTTGTCAGTTGACTTGAGGTATATTTAAAACCAATCAAACTATAATAAAACACCCAAAAACCCTACAACACAATCTTATACAACCCTTTGAAGGAATCTTAGGGCAGTTACCATAAGGTCAGTTGCATGTATTTATACATTGCAATTTTCATACCCTTTACCCCCTTACAGAAAAATATACGTGAAGTAATGAGGCAAGAGATTTGGACAAGCACAAAACATTTGATAGATGATACAATAACTTCGCATTATACTCAAATAAATGGTGAATATTCAAATAATTCTTAAAGATTAAAACTTACTGAATCCTAGTATGTCTACATCAACTATGATTCATACACTGAGCATGGGCATATATATAACTCTAAAAGAGATCACAAATTACCTCAGATTTAAGAATTTCACGCTCGTTTTCTAATGCATCCGAAGGCACAAGTTCCTTCGTTAAAAATAATGGTTTTGCTGCCACTACATGCATGGCCAATTCCGATCCAACACGTTGAACAGCTTCTACTTCTGTTTGACCGCTATCTACTTCAAGAGATAAAATTCCAGCAATACGACCAAGACCTAATTGAATAGGAAGAGGTCAGGATCCTTGTTAGGTCAAGTTTCTTGGAGTTGCAATGCAAAAAACTCGGTACTAAGCACAAGACTGTAAAAGAAAATGATAATAACTGCTTTTCATGAATTTTATACTTGTGAATGTGCGAAAGTTGTATCAGTGAGCTGGTGTGCACATTTAAGAGTGCCAAAATACTCAGTAGTGCATATATTAAAAGGGAACCAAAAAAGAAAAATCAATTGAATTTACCTGGTTGGGGACTGGTATGAAGATATGTGGATATAAGGCCCTGGGGGGATGTAGAAATCACATAACCTCTTCTAAGTCTTACATTCTCCCCCATCATGGCAGCTACTTCAGTGATTGCATTGGGAACGGTTGTTTCTCCACTAATCTTTGGATGCTCGAGATTCAATGTCATCTCCTGGTAAAAGTAAGCAATTCAAATGCATATTCAAACACCATTCATTTCAATCTTATCAAACTTGATCAGAGAAAAGAAATTACCAAAAGTGATTTGAAAGAATAAGAATAGAGGAAAGTTTAGTCACCTCCAGAGACTGAGGTCCAAATTGAAAGGCACCGGAAAGCTGCTGAGAAGAGTTGTCAATCAACAAAGCTTGCTTGGCTAAAGACAGTGCCTACATATTGAAGAGGAGAGTAAGTGTAAGTGTAAGTGTATGTGGAAGTGTGGAAGGGAATAGGAAAGGCAGAGATCTAGGAAACTAACCAAGTGTTGGAAAATGTCGTTCCTGGCAACGAAGTCGGTCTCGCAGTTGAGTTCAACGAGTGCGGCTTTGGAGTGGGTTTGAGCAAGGGCAAGCAAACCCTCAGAAGCAGTTCGAGAGGATTTCTTGGAAGCCAAAACCTTACCCCTCTTTCTGAGTTCCGTAAGAGCCAACTCAATGTCCCAATTGGAATCAACGAGAGCTGCTTTCACGTCTTTAATAGGAGCAAGTGTTCTTTCTCTCAGTTGCTTTATCAGATTCAGATTCACTTGCTCTGATACAGAAGAGTACAACTGATGCTGACAACTACCAGCAAGCTTTGCATAAACACGTTTGGCAGCTCCATAGAAAGCCATGGCGCTTCAAACACCAAACACGCTCTCAGGCACAGACACGCACAGGATTCGGGAACCTATATGATAGAGTTGTAGATTCTAAAGCCATTCCATTCTTCTACATAAACTTGAGAACTTTCGAACTACTATCTATCTTTTTCAGCTATAACCTAACGATTTAATTCTGTTTCCACCTAAGAAAAAATTGCAATGCACTTTTATCAACATCAAATTAATTGAGGAACGAGTGAGTGATTGAACTTACCGAGTAGAGTAATTGAAGACGGAAGAAGCGACGGAAACCGCGACCGCAAACGCAATGGTCAGGGAAAACACCACACCAGGACTGAGATAGGGCTTCCGCCAACAAATACTACGTTTCAGATTATTCTTTTCACATATTAACGAGTATGCCACCCCATTTTTACTGAAAATTAATTTCAATAACACAACGGATATTTTTATTTATTTCAATGAAAATGAGAACAAAAAGTAGGGTTATCAAATGATACCATTTAGTACTCTATCAAAATACTTATTATTTTAAGGTAAAAATATAACTTTGGTTATTTATGTTTTACCCAATTCCTACTTTAATCGTTTATATAAAACATCCCAAAATAACGTCACTTTAGGTTTAGGATTTTTTTCATCTTCTTCTTCCAAAATTTTGATGTCGCGTCATCGCCAACCATCACCGTTGTCACCACCATAACCATCATTCTTCTTCCCTTTCCTTTCTCTTTTTCTTTGTGTTATTTTCTCCATTCACCGTCTTCTTCTTCTTTCCCATTTCTCTTATTCTTCTTCACCACTCAACACACTCTCCATCATTTTCATAGCTTCTATCTCAGAAACTCAAACGAAAAAACTCTCAAATAAAGTCCACAGCAATAACCTATGGTTTTTTCTTGTACTGATCTGCAACAATCATAAACAACAATAGGTAGTGCAAAGAGAAAGAAAAGAAACGAGAAAGAAAGCGAAGAAGAAGAACGAAGAAGAAGACGCCTGGGAAAAGAGTAGACAGAAGAAGAAAATTGAAGAATCGTGGTTATGAGGGTGGTAGGTCGTGGCTGGTGGTGGTTAGATACCAAAAATTGGAAAGAAGAAGACGAAGACACTGTAGAAACCCAAAATGACGTTGTTTTGGGCACTCTTCGTTAATTACTTAATGGTGCTAACTGACCAGGACCAAATTGGGACAAAAAAACAAACATAAATGACTAAATTGAGAGGAAAAAAACATAAATGACCAAAGTAGAAATTTAGTTAAATATAAAGGACCAAAATCGTATTTTAGTCGTTATTTTAATAAATTTTAAAATTATATTTTATGTTACTTGTTTAGTAAACTAATGGAGTACTAAATAATTCCGGAATAATGTAAAATTTTATATACATGATTTATATGATAAGCAGTTTCAATCCAACGCTAAATTTTGTGAAAAAATAATTCGACAAATAGTTATTCATCAGTGTAAGAGTTAGTATAAATTACATCAATGTCATTTGACATCTCCCCTAAAAAGTAAGACAAGTAGGCTAGGGTAGTGACTAGTGATTAGTCATGGCAATAAAAATCGAACTCGCAGTTACCCAACCAACCCACCCCGACGTTGATGGGAAATTCCCGCTTTGATCGGGTTTTTTATGGGCTCGGGTTTTCCCTGCCCCCACTTTTAGTGGGGGCGGGTTTGGAGTTTTAACTATCAGCCCCGCCCCTGAACATGGCCCGCACCTATAATTCTATATATTTATACCTTTTTACATTTTTATACACACATAATATTATTATTATTAGTAATATTAATGATAATAAGGTTAGAATTTTACTATTATTATTACTATACACACATAATATTATTATTATTAGTTTTAATATATAACATGAATTAAAGTGTTTAATTTAATATTATTAAAAATATTTTAAGTATTTAATTTGTGTAAAAATATATAAGGAAATTACATTTTATTTTAAAAATGTGAGTATGAGTTCCCCGTGGGTTCCCCGCAGGTCCCCGATCCTCGAAGGGGGTGAGGTTGGGTTTGTGTAACATCCCGAAAATCCATAAAAGAGGCTTAGGACTTAAGGGAATTGGTTACAATTTACAAAGAAAAGGAAGAAGGACTAATTGTAAGTAAAAAGGTCAAAAGAGGGACAAAGATAGTATAAATATTTGAATATAAATTGTCATATTCGAATATATTATAAATCAAATACAAGAAAAAAAGGGACCAAATAAGTGCAATTTAGTCAAACCTCAAGGACGGTGAGTGCAATTTAACCAAGATAATAAGTGCAAATTATTCTGTTTCTCAAAAATATAAAAAACTATATTTTTCAATAACTTTTTTATTACATTTAGCTATTTAAAAAGTTCTCATTATAACATTGTTTATCATTCTCCTGATCAAATTCAATATATACTAAAGGAGATGAGTGAAAAAAAAGAGGGAAATTACTATTTTTCCATCTTAATTACTAAATTGCCATTATGATCTTTTCATTTCATGAGCCCTTTATGTTTTTTTTTTTTACTTTTTATTGTATCAATTTTTTTTGCAATATTTCATATTATATACAATTCTTAAAAAAAGAAATTTATTTTTATATAACCAATAAAAAAAATAATTTTTTTTGGTTACATAAAAAAAGATAAATTTTAATAAGATTGAAAAATATAACTAAATATATATTAAATAAGAGATATAAAGGGGGGGGGGGGGGGTAACCAGTAAAAAAAAAGGATATGTAATTTTATTCATACCAAATAAGACATACGTACGCATTATTTTTAAGAAAAATATAAAATAATTTCTATAATAATTAATGAAATAAATGATTTAATAATGTCATAGGTATATATATAATATCTTTTTAATAATTTCAAAAATAATTCACGAATGCAGTATGTATATCTCTTGTGATCTTTCAAAAAAATGGTATATCTATTCTGAGGATGTGACACTTTATTTTGAGTGCTCACTTTAATTAAATTTTATTATTTAGTTTCATTTTTAATTAAGAAATCACTGACTGAATAGCAATTCATCTATCAAAATATTCTTATAAATATGCTTAAATTCAAAAAGAATTATATTATTCACAGCATTTAAAAAAAAAAAAGCATAACAGTTCACCAAAAACAAATTGACATATATTGATACTTTAACTTTGGCATAGCATAGCCTAGTATAGACAGCAACCGAATTATCCACCATTTATGAATTTGCATAGTTAAATTATAAATTATAAATTTAAATTATGCCCAAAGTATAGTCATAAAAAGTTAAGATTCAGGGTGTTACTAATAATTAAAAAAAAAAAAAATCAGTTGAATACTTTAAATTATTGTGAAGGTAATGGTGCAGAAAATCGATGTCAATTTTGTAAAATGATTCTTTCTTCGCTTTGGGACATATTTGATATTTTATTAGAATACATAATTTTCTTGACTTACTCCCTGCACTCGGTATAAGAAGCTGGGCGTTCAGTACGTCAAAAGTGAGGTGACGGACCCTAGTTAGTGGCGGATGTAGGAGTCTAGGGTCAGGAGTGCAAATTAATTTTTTAAAATTAAATTATTATTAATTATTTTGCTATAAAAAAATTAAGCAGAAAATAAAAATAAACCATGAATTAAATAAATTTTAAAAAAATTAAGGCTTGATTTAATAATTAAACAAATTTAAAATAAGAGCAATTATATTTTTATATTTTTTAAACGGGAATTATATTTTTACTTGATGTAGGAGAGATATAGGAAAAGAGGATAAAAAAATGATAAAGCAAATGTATCATAAGTTTTTTTTTTAATGGATAAATACATACGCATGCAACTAAAAGTAAATCTCCTATAATCTACACTACGAAGAAGTGAAATACAAGAAAAGAAATACATGAGTATAACAATTATAGTTAGGTCGTTGTTAAAATTACCTAAATAGAAGATAAAATACAAAAATTTAACGTAAGTATCTTTTTTTATTGCATAAATAAGACTCGAATTTTGATAATATATAAAAAATTATAAATTATTGGTTTAATTACTTCAATGGAAGTAACAATGATTTCATCATGTTTGTTTTAGCGTTAGCGTTAGAGTCCAACGCAACGCAAAAACAAGTTTTTTGTTTATTCTATAGGAATTCGTGATTCCTCTTTCCAAAGCTTCATAAGCTAGTTGCCAACAACAAACCGAACATGTTATAAAGGAATCAAAATTGTCATTTTGCCTAAATATTTCTTTAGGTCTTACGTGAATGTTGTAACCATTTTTTAACCTATTTATGGTATGTACTAAACTACTAATAGCACAAAATTATTTTCCAATTTCAATGCTTAAACACATCATTTTCAGAATTAAGTGAACTTACGAACAGTTCTTACATAAATGCAGACTTATACTCAATACTCCTCTCTAAGTCACTATGAAATGAACAACATAACACCAATGCAGAAAATTTCATCAAATGTAATGGTTGGAAGAGATTCAGAATAAGGCATACATATTAATCCCAAAGAGGATTAAGCAGGCTTTGCTTCCACGACAGAGTCACTGGGTAAACCTTGCACTGTGATGGTTATATGACAAGTACGCCTTCTGATTGGATAAGCCCTCCCTCGAGCTACGGGTCTTATCCTCTTGAAGGTTTTCCCTTCATTAACCTCTGCTTTGCTAATAATCAAACTTCCTTTGCTTAGACCCAAGTTATTGCTGGCATTTGCTCCAGCTGAAAAAACTATTTTAAGAATGGCTTCACAGGCTCGATAAGGCATTAGTTCTAATATCATAAGTGTTTCCTCATATGGACGTCCACGAATCTGATCGATCACTCTTCGAGCTTTATCAGCAGACATACAAATATGTCGCCCAACAGCATAGGCTTCTACGAATTGCTTGTTGCTCTCCTGTCCTGCAGCATTACAAATATATATATGGTTTAAAATTCATTCTAAGCTGTAGATCACTGACAAGATTATCATCCACTACATGATGGAATATTTAAAGTAACATCTGGACCTTTATACTAAGAAGCTAAAAATTGTGACTGCCAAAAAATTCTCGTGCATGCCTTGTGTGAGTGAGATTCAGAAAGACCTCATCAACATAGTAGCATTTATAGTCCAATTCACAAATAAACAAGAACTAACACTATCATGGTATAAATGAAGCAAATGAACAGGGATTAATAGTGGTATGCTATAGCCTTAACAAATTAGTTGAAACTTGAAACTTAACAGTAGCTTTCCTTGTCATGCACAAGGATTGAAGACATTGCCACTGTCTATGACGGTTGGAAAACAGTTTCAAGAAGCAAGTGAATCAAAGATAAGACACTGTCATAGCTTTAGACGACCGCATTAGAATAGACGATAGAGGTGGCTTAGTGCCAAATGGATAAACCAATGCACGTGTTATAAGCCCTGCAAGAACTCTACTATTACTTACTCAATTCACGATTTCACATTATAATACTGAATATATCCCTAGACAAATTTACTGATAATTTTGTGTAAATTTTTTTTTATCAGTGTAAGCACCATAAGTAACAACCTGATGTAAAGAAAAATGAATATTGTTAGGTCACTAAGTTAAGCCAGTCAAACAAGTGAGCTTATCTTCATCTGATTGAGGGTCAATTACCATAGCAGTATTGCAGGGTCTTATTCTGGGGTGTAATTAAAACTAGGGAAATTATGCAGAAATAGAGAGGAATGGAGCATGCACCTTAATTAATTAAGGTGGGAACAAAGAACAAAGAACAAGAATGGAATGAATGAGCACTGAGTCACCACTCACCAGTGAGCACTCCAGATGCAGGGGATGTCGATAATGACAAGAAAGAAAACCTCGAAATATTATTGTATGCAAGTTACTGATAGCTTAGCTTAATAGGAAGAATTACAATAGCATGACATGAATGTCTAAGAACATATGATACAGAGCTTGTATAAAGGGAATGCTATTAGCCTATTACTATATGAAATGAAATGATATGAAATGTGAGTGAGTGAGAGTGAGAGAGAGAAGGGAGGGGAAGAATACCTACAACCTACCTGCAAACTGGGAAGCGTGGAAACGACAGAGAAGAGGATGATTGAGGTGGTGGGGAGTGGTAGGGCGGGTGAGGGAAATGAGGGTTTTGTCGTGGAAAGGGGAAGAAGAACATCGAATTCCAAGGGAAGGAGGGAATTTGAGTTGCTTGGGCGGAGCAAGAGGTAAAGGTAGGTTTTCATGAAGACTGAAAACAGGGCGGTTAACAACGAACGAAACAGCCATTCTCAGAAGAGAAGAAAAGAGAAGAGAGCGAGCGAAGCCTCAAACTCAGTCAGAACTCACCAGTGAAAGTGAAAGAGAAAGAGATGAACAAACCCACACAGATAAGATAAGAGGTGAGGATTACGAACCTGGGCTGGGCCTAGTTACCACTTAGCACCCCACGGGTACCCGCAGGTAAAACCCGGGTAATTTCTACCCGTACCTGCGGATATTTGCGAATACCTGTTGCCCCGCTCTTAAAATTTAAAAAAAATTATCATATGGACTTTAAAGACTAGAATAAAATTATATTATTTATCTTTAAATTTAAAAAAAATAAAATACACATGAATTCTGATGAGAATAAAGTTAAATTACCGTATTAAATTTCTTTCTTAAACATGCTCCGTTAGTCTAACTTAATATAAGTGCATACGCTTAAGAAAAAAATTCAATACAATATCGTTTTAGTCTGAGAATGGATGACAACTAGTGTCATTAATGTCATGTAGGTACCACGTATGCAGTTCGATTAACTAGACTAACAGGTTTAAAGAAGAGTCTAACATTGGTAAAAAAAAACAAACGTAAGAGATCAAATTGAGACAAAATAAACATAAAAGACCAAAATAGAACTTCAACAAAACATAAAGGACCGAACGTGTATTTTAGTCCTAAGTCAACAACTGACACAATAATAAATAATTTATAAAAAAAAAAGAAATATAAATTGACTTCAACTATTTATGGAAGCATTTACATAAGTCGAATAATTGAAAAACACATATAATTATTTTTAAATAAATTTAATAAATTAACTGCTAGTTATAGTGTTGTATTTATATTTACTACTTTACCTCACAATACATTTGTGAGGATTAAATTTTTTTGTTCTTATAAAGATTAAATTATTTATCATTGATCTAAACATTTGTTACTTTATTTTTTTTAAGTGTTTCTTCCAATTCAGCTACAGAGATAAAAGACTATTTTTTCTTTTAAATTGTGGTCCTTCTCTTGTGTATGTACTTGTACTTCTATCATTAGACTCATTTTTCTTTTATCAATATATCCAGTGTGTTTTAAAACACAATTTAATTAAAATTTATATAATAAATTCTTATAAAATAATGTTTTTTAGGAAGTTAATGTAAATAAATTTAGAAATATTTATATATACATATAAGTTATTTTTATAAGTTATGAGTAAGTTCTTTAAACGTAGTCATTAAAAAATCGTAAGAATATTTTTACTCATTTCTCAGATTTAAAAAATGAATTTCATGAAATCTTTAAAAAATTAGTTTCAATTCAAATTAAAAAGTAATTCACTGTATAAGTAAAAAACTATTTGAAGTCAACAAAATGACAATAAATAAAAAAAATGGCAATATCCCTCCCTAATGACTATATTGTGATGTTTAATAAAGCAAAAATTATGAAACGTTTTTGAAAATAAATAGAAGGTAATATATAATCCCTTGAGTTGGTTTAATTTGGAGTTGGAGGTAGTTTCCGTTGGGGATAAAGGCGAAGCAGAAGCAGAGTATGGCAATGATTCGCCGGTTGTGCTGCGCGCCACCCTCCGCGCCGTCGTGCTCCTCTTCCAACAAGAAGCCCATTGTCCTGTTGGGCGCTCCTCAGGTGTCAGCTTCAGCTCCCTCCCTCTCTCTCTTTCCCCTTTTCTCTCCCACTCAGTCCCTTTCTTCATTCTCACTATCCTCTCCTCTCCTCTCCTCTCCTCTCTTAAGTGTTACGCTTTTCACTTTTTCAGGTCTCAGCCATCGTCCTTGACGCTCTTCTCCACGCTTCTTCTTCTCCAGATTCTTCATTCGAGGTACGTGTTCCAATCTCTAGTCACTCACTCTCCAATGAATCCATCCCCCGATTGATTTATTGATTAATTGACTAATTGATTTGGTATTACTTCTATTGAGGTTGCGGCCATTGTCACTCAGCCAGCTGCTAGAAGGGACAGGGGAAAAAAACTCTCCCTCTCTCCCTTGGCCAACTTTGCTCTTGATAGGGGCTTCTCTTCTCACCTTATTTTCACTCCCGAACGAGCTGGAGACGTAAACTATTCTATTCTATTCTATTCTATTTATCGCAATCCTCTTTCTATTCTCAAACTGAATCTCCATGAATTGCTCACTCTCTCATTTATTCTCTTCTCTTCTCATCTCAGGATGCTTTCTTGTCTGATTTAAAGGCTTTGCAACCGCAGCTATGCATTACTGCAGCCTACGGGAACATATTACCTTCCAAGTTTCTAGATATTCCACCATTGGGTTAGTCATTTTTCATACTGCTAATGCTTTAACTCACGCTTACTTCACATTGCCAAACTTGTAACTCCTATAACAGTAAAACCTATAACTCTTCTAACACAATTTTCTTAATCCATTTGCAAATATCACAGGAACAGTCAATATACACCCGAGTCTGTTGCCAAGTTATCGTGGTGCTGCTCCTGTTCAAAGAGCATTGCAGGTTCCCCATCCCCACCCCTTTTTCTTTGTGTCTATTCTTTCAATCTTTGAATTCTGCGTTCTTTTACAGATTTCTCAAGGTTATTATTATTGGTGCTATATATTGATTTGTGTACTAATAGGATGGAGTTAAAGAAACTGGAGTATCATTAGCATTCACTGTTCGTGCCCTGGATGCTGGACCTATCATTGCTAGTGAAAAAACTCAAGTTGATAATCAAATAAAGGTACGATATTCTGTTGTATCTGTATGCTACAAAAGGAGTGAATGGGGTTGTATCATGAGCCCTCGGTTTATTTATAAACATTTATTTGTCTTCAGCCGTCGTTGGTAGCCTAATTTGGAATGTTTCAACCGTTGGGTTGAATGAGTAATATATCAAGGATCATATGCTCCTTTGTTTGTATCAATAATATCTTAGGCTGATGATCACAATATATAGTTGATTTTGTGTACTATCTTTCCACCGGTGACTTTATCCCCCTGCATATGCTCTTCTATTTTTTCCTTTTGAAAACAAACATGCATCACCTATATTGCTTGGTCATTGTGGGGCTTATGCTTACCATACAAGGCGGTTACTGCCTCTTCTCCCTAGTTCTGACAAATCTTTAGATATATCTATGTAGGCACCAGATTTACTTGAGCTCCTGTTTCATAAAGGTATCGTTCTCCTCCGCATAAATACTTTATCTTTTGTATTCTGGTATTCTTTTGCCTGTCATACCAAGCTATTCTTTTTCATACATTTTAATAGAAACTTTTCATAACTAAATAAGCTCCAATCTTTAATTGACAAAGCAGGATCTAGACTTCTAATTGGGGAACTTCCTTCTATATTTGATGGATCAGCGAGGGCAAAGGCACAGCCTCAAGATCACTCTAAGGCCACATTGGCTCCTAAGGTAGTGTTAGTTCTTATTATGTCACTTATAAGCTGAAATAAAATAGAAATACTGTTTCCTTCTGACATTAGTTCAATATAAATCAAATCCTCCATTTTTTGCGCATAATTTACTCTCTAAACTGGTTTAGGTTGATATTGCATATATACTTTTTGGAATGTGTACTTCTGTCAAAAAATAGATGGCTTAAAAGTGCAACTAGCCTGTCCAATGTCTTTGCACATCAGTAATATAAATTCTACTGAACCTGTCATCAAAGTAACTTCAATGAGGCCATAAGCAACAATCTATACTATAAGTCTATAACAAATGTATGGGCATGAAATTCCTCCATTCACCATAGAATTGCATAATCTACCCCATTTCTAATTTTAGGCTCCATATTCCCAACAAAACTCATAAAAGAGGATTCTCCAAGGTGGAAGGACACATCTCATGTTCACCAAGAATCCAAAGGATATGATCTCACTTGTGAATTCATGTGAAGATGTGGGGACACCTTGTGGCCTTAAGAAAATGCCTCATAATGCAAAACAAAAGCATGCTACTGTTTCTGAACACACTTTCTCATAATACTTATTATATTAGGTGAAAGAACCTTATGAGGTCTGTTAGAATATGTGAAAAATATCAAATAGTATGTTGATAATATGTTAGAGCAATTTAGAGTTTCTAAGCGTTAGATACCATATTTCCTTATCTAATAGGATTAGTTTACCTATTTCCATATTATCGCATGATTGTTTTTCTTATTTTAATTAGAATTAAGGGTCTAGTACTAGTATATAGAGGGATTGATCTTTTATCTTTTGTGCAACAATACTCCTTCTGATTCAAGTTGGTACTGGGCTTATTCTCTCATTTTCATCTCCCAATACTTAAATTTCCTTAATTTTAACCAGGTCTATGAGTATGCAAAATGACATTTGTATTGATCCTATTGTGTATCACTGTCCAAATGAAAGAGTTGACCTTAAACATTTTGATGACCAAAAAGAGTAGAGATTGAAAACAGGACACAAGAAAACAAACCAGAAGATACTACCTACAAATTCTCCTTGTATAATTGAAGGAGAGTTGATCAGAACTAAGTCACTCGTTAGTTTCTCTGTCATTTAGTTTGTACAAATTTATCAATACCCGAAGATATTGAAACCCTGAATAAGTAAAGGGAGCAAAAACCTTTTGATGGATGAATTATGCTTAGCAAATAGTAGAGGTGGCATCAGCCTCTTGAACCAATATTCCCCTCTTTCCTTCCAAAACGTAGTATGTGAAGCTTCACCTAACTCAAGAAACCCCTAGTCTATAAGTATGTCCTTGTGAAATAACCGTCCAAGGTCTTGCATCAAGAATGTTATTTTTTTCTTCTTTTGATTCTGACAGCTTTCTATACCTGAAGCTTCTGTTAAAAGCAATAGGGTTTGGTGCTGTTCACTTTTGCATAAATTTGTTTAGAAGTTAGCTACAAATTCAAATAAAGCGACTTGAAAGTGCCAAAGATTGAATTGGAATAGAATTGTATTATCTGCTTTTCTGTTCAGTCCAGTATATATCCAGTTATCCTCAAAAAGAAAAAGGGAAAATCTCTAGTTTATAATCAGTTGGGAGAGTATCTTCCTTACAGGGTGTTGCTGAAATATTTTTGTTTTGATTCCTAATGCAGATAAGTCCAGAGGAATCATGGCTATCCTTTGATGAAGAAGCATCTGTTCTGCATAACAAGGTAAATTTCATGATGTTATCTGAACCACTCAGTTGTGACATAAAACAATTTTAGGTTCGTGCTTTTTCAGGCTGGCCAGGAACTAGAGCAAAAGTTTTAGTAGTTGACAAAAATGGTCAGCATAAAACTTTGGAGATTAAAATTATAACCACACGAGTTTGCAGTCATGAAAGTGTGCAATTCAATGACACAGATGATATTGTATTTGTTGAGGGTACATTGGCATTTCCGTGTGGGAGGGGCACCATACTTGAGGTATGTTTAGTTTTTAAATCAATCTTAAAGTTTCTGTTATCTTTGCGGAGTTAAATCATGTTTGCACCAATTAGGTAGGTGGTTTTAGGTCGAATTCACCGGTTTAAGTTGTATGTGAATAGAAAGCTAAAAACGGAGCAGGTTTAAGATACAGAGAAACTAGAAGCAAATTTGGAAATATCCAGACCTATTTATATCAAGAATGCCAACAGAGAACTGCTCGCAAAATTGATCTGCTTAACTGCCAAATTTGTTTTCAATTACAGTTTTGTCTTTGAGGGCAGCTCTAGCTTATTCGTATATAGGTTTGAATATTCAGTTTCAGTTAATCTTAATGTTTAAGTGATGACTTCTCCGGTGCTACGATCCCGTTTTCTTTATTTCATGAGGAACAAGCATTTAGGAAGCATTGTTCCGTTTTCATCTGAACTATAGCATAGTTTTGCGAGTCCAAGTTTCTTGAAAATCGATTTGTCTATCTGAATTCATTGATTTTGTGATACCGTCAGGTATTGGAAGTTCAGCTTCCAGGAAAAAAGGCAGTAAACGCAGCTGCTTTCTGGAATGGTCTGCGGGGGCAAAAGCTGAAGAAAATGTGTGAATAAAGTCACTGAAGTGAAGTGCCCTAAAATTCCAAAGAAGAAAAGTTAATGGCCAAAGAGGTCAACAGAGTTCTTTCTGATCATATCATCATCGAGTGGAATTGTACAATTATTTTATCTTTTTTGCATCTGTTTTTCTGGATCAAAAGAAGGAGCTAACTTACACTTTAGGTGGGTGGCATAGAATAACAAATTGGTTCAATTAATTATTTTCCCTTGTATTGGGATTGAGATTGAGATTGGGATTGTGGGTTGGATCATTAATCAATTCATCATTATGCTACATTGCTACTACTGGAAAGTATTAAATCATATTGTTAGTTGTTTCAACTTAATCGGTCCCGCCGTGGCGCCGCTCTTGTTTTTCTTTCTGCTTATTTAATTAAATTACTAATACTCTACATCTTTAAAACCATATCTCATCTCTTTCGGAATAGAATAATATCCAACATTTATATGTGGCTATGTAGAATGTTTTGTAATTTAATGGTTAAAACACTACCAAAATGATTCAACAAGATTCATCAATTTACTTGGGAGGAGAAATTTTTTTTTCCAGAGTTTCATAATATAAGCCTTTTTTAAAAAGAATGATTTTGTAAGGAAAGCAAACAATTATTTGCAGAGAAAAAAACCCTTTCAAACGTGAACTTCGTTTCAATAGAGATATTGAACCATTCAATTTCAATATAATATATCAATATATCAATCAGTGGATAGGATCAAATAGTGAAAGGCATTATTGGATTGGAGCATTTTGTTAGTGAATTGTAGAAAAGTAAGGCATACTGATTGAACAGAAATGAAAGACAATATAAAATACTCAGATCTTTAGAATTTCATATAAATTTTTGAAATTTTAAAAAAAAAAAATGTCAAAAGAAGACAGCACAGATAGACCCCAGGTCTAATGCAGTGTTACCGGGGTCATATATTGTCTGTCCCCATTAATAATTGCGATATAAATTAATGATATAATATAATATTGATTTGAAGATAGTGGTTGTTTTTAATTTGCAGGTTAGTCCTCTGAATCTTTTGACCTATATATATATATAATATAGACCTTTGGTTTTGTGGGAATTAAGAGAGAAGTGGAAAATGGGAGCACTTGATTACCTGTCCAAGTTTTGCAGTGTAACCAGCACTAGGAGGAGGAGCAAGCGCAAAGCAATGCAGGTAAGTTGTAATTAATTAATTTTATTTATTGCAGCAGTAGGTACTAGGTAGTGATGTTTGAATAATTGAAATAGTAAGTTATGTTTCAGACAGTTGAGATAAAAGTGAGAATGGACTGCGATGGTTGCGAAAGAAGAGTCAGAAATGCAGTGACTTCAATGAAAGGTAGGAAGGAATGATGAGTTGGTGGTGAAAGGGACATTATTGTTATTTAATAATAATAATTTGTGTATGTTTGGATGGATCATGGATGCAGGAGTGAAATCAGTGGAAGTGAACAGAAAGCAGAGCAGGGTGGTAGTAATGGGATATGTGGATCCAAACAAGGTGTTAAAGAGGGTAAGGAGCACTGGGAAGAAAAGAGCACAGTTATGGCCATATGTTGAACATCAACTTGTCTATTATCCTTATGTCTCCGGTGCCTATGACATCAGAGCTCCCTCCGGTTTTGTTCGAAACGTCGTCCAGGCTTTTCCTTCCTCCAACGCGCCGCCGCCACCTGAAGAAAAACTTGTCTCTCTTTTTAGTGACGACAATGTTCATGCTTGTACCATCATGTAACATTGTAATGTGATGCCAATAAGTATGTAGTTATAATGTTCCATCAAATTCAAACTCGCCCCTATGTGGGATGCAGCATGTACTTACTGCCAGCCATGCAGGACAATTGACCCAACTAAATCAGATTTATGTTCCATTTCAGTTAAACCACACAGCCTAATCTAAATTGAAATAAAATTAGAAAAAAAAAACACTCGGTTCAAAATCAAATTTTTACAAAGAAATTATATTGATTGCGACAGTCAAGTTGTTATATAATCATTATTATTCATGTTTCTATCAAAATGTTTTTTAATTCCTTATAAGAGGATAAAGTTGATAAAATAACAATTAATATTTTATTAAAAATACAAGTGAACAGATGTTTCGGAATTTAATTCTTTTTTATGCTTGACGCATAAAAAGAAAAGAAAGAATACTAAGATACTTTTCAATGAAGAGATGCTTAACAAAGTGCTTATGAAATACTTCCTCTATCCCTATATATAAGACCCTCTCTAAAAAACACAAGGATTAAGAAAATTAGTAAATCTAGAAAAAGTCATTAAATTTGTCTAGCAATTTGAGTTTATTTTCCTACTTACCCTAAAATCAATAGAATTACTATCTTTCCACTCAATTAGTCTTCTCCAATTATCATAAGAGAAAGAAATTCTCTTTCATTAACTTATTACTCCCTTTGGTCCTATTTATAAGCCGTTTTCAACCGAATTACACATACCGAGAAATGTAGTTGAGTTTAGTTAACTTTATTGGTTTTCTCAAAAAGTGTATGAAATATCATTTTTATCCTTATTGAATAATGTGTTAGTCAATTACAATTAAGAAATTAAAATAATTGAGGGTAAAAAAGAAAAGAAGCAATAAATGCATCATGAAAACTACAAAACGTCTTATAAAAAGGACCACGAAAACTTTCTAGATGATGTCTTATAAGGATTTTTCTAACCTGTGCAATATTGCACAGGTTAAGAAATTAAAGATGGAAAAAAAGTATATCATTAATTGTATGTTAAACATAGTCTTATTAAATTTTTGTTTTCTTCAAGAAAAACTTTCCTACTTTAGTTTCTTAACCTGTGCAATGTTGCACAGGTTAGAAAAACTCGTCTTATAAATAGGACCAGAGGGAGTATATTTATTGATTTTCAATCACACAAAAGTGATTGAGTAAATAGAGGTAATTTAGTAAAAACAATTAAATGTGCACAAAGTTTTAAAGAGGGTCTTATAAAAATGGACACACAATTTTTTTTTTGTAAATGGTCTTATAAATAGAGACGGGAGAGTAGTATTTTATTATATTTTGTTGAATCTCACGTGTACACATCACTTTATTAATTTAAGCACTCCAACGCAAATTTTTAAATAAGCAAATGGAATGGATCCCGCATATCCTCACAAATTAATTATCCCATATTTATTTTTTTATTTTTTAATACAAATTAGACACACTTTTTTATAAGAATCAGGTGTTAATTTAAGCAATTTTACTAAATATCTCATTCAACGTCAGCATGTTTATAAAGAAATTGAGTGTTTAATTAAGATGCTTAAATAGTAAAAACTTATTTAAGCAGATTATCTAACAAATTCTCTCTTTGTTTCTTTTTATATATCTCCGATTAAAAAAACGTATTCCTTTTTTCCGTGTCTCTTTAGAGCTACCAATAAAAAGTATGAAAATGAAGGGAAAGAGTATGAGCATTAACTACTGATAGGTTTTTATATTTTAAAATATAGATAGAGATAGCAGTATCTTTTAATAAATCTCTTAGTTTTTTTTTATTACCGTAAAAAATAAATATTAATTCAAAAAATTAAATAGATTTGATATCCTAAAAATATAAAAATATTAAAAATATTTTTTAATAAATTAAACAAATACGAAGTAAAAAAAATTGTAGTAACATCAAATAAGAGATTTTAAAATTCTTATTTTAAAATAATTTTTGAAGACACGCATTCCCTAAATTTTGGCTTTACTGCTAATGGTATGACGTAGCAACCAACACACACATCCCCAAAATTTAGGTTTTGTTGCCATTATAAATAGGACTATTTTTTATGGAAAATATAATCCACTTCTACTTGAATCATTGAAACTAAGAAATAAAAATTACTCTTTTCATTCTTTTTTATCTGACTTTTAAGGTTAAAACATACAAATTAAGAAATTTATTTAATGCTCGTGTAACTATCAAAATTATGAAATAATTCTCTATTATACCCTTGTTGGAACTCTATAATTATTAATTATCTACTGTTTAGTTTATGTATAAAGTAATAAATGAGAAAAAATATAATAAGAAAACAAGCTATAAATGTTTTTTTTAATTCCTAAAGAGACAGATAAAAAGAAACATTTTGTTTTCAAAATAGAGACAAATAAAAAGGAACAAAGGGAGTAACTCATTAAATTTGTTTAAAAAGATACTCCATCCGTTTCTTACTATAAGACGTTTTTAACCAAAATTACATGTACCAATAAAAGTAGTTAAGTTTAGTTAATTTTAGGATTAAATGTTTTTATCCCTAAACTATGCCGAAAATCTGCTTTTAGTCCCTAAACTAAAAAATATACGTTTTTGGCCCCTAAACTATTCGATTTGTCTACTTTAGTCCCTCCGTCTAACTTCTATTAAGTTTTTGATGACGTGGCTAATAGAAGGACTAAAAGTAGACAAATCGAATAGTTGAAGGACCAAAAACATACTTTTTTTAAATTAAAAACTAAAAATAAATTTTCGAAATAATTTAAAAACCAAAAACATATTTAACCCAAAACCCTAAAATGATTTAGCTTTGTGTAACACCAATGTCATGGCAAAGAGTACATCTATTTAATTTGCGATCAACTTTAATTATGAACTAGATTATTTCCATCAGCTGAAAAAGGAAACTACAAATGTCATAGTCTCATAGATATTATGCTCTAGGGAAAGCAAGTAATTAATTCACTTATTTTTCTTCATTTTATTTCTGCAATACTGAGAATACCGGAAATAATTCCAAGTGCAGCAAAAGGTTTTGTTGGTTTCACCCCGAATGTAGTATAGCTCCCCTGAACCTGGAACTTTATGTGATAGTACATCAATAGAATTTGACAGTTAGAAAACAGATTTATAGTTCAAAAAGAAAGAAACAAATATTTCTTTTGGAAATGTGAATGTAAAGAAAAACCTTTGGATGACTTGTAAAAGGTCGATTCCAGGCTCTAGTGATATCTCAGTTGTTTAAAGTTTTCAGGGTAAAATATCAATCTCCTGTGGAATGTGATTTTCAGAAACAGCTTTGCAATTGCCATTTCTTGTTACTCTAAACATCGTTGCAATTAAATTCGCCATAAACTATTAATTCGGTTTGAGTTAGAGAATGCTTCGATTTCAAAGTGAAAAAGAAATACACAAAATAAGAGAGTAAGTGTATAGTTATCATCTAAAATTCATGACAAATATGTTTTTATCTTTTAGCTTAATTAATATATTTTCTCAATGTAGAACATTCAAATGCAGGAATAACAAATTATGTACAGATCCATGAAAAATTATCAGGCTAAATAGTTGAGTTATGAAATTCATAATAGAGGAGTAGTCAATTCCTTATCAAGTGCATACTTAAGTTTTTTTTTTTTTTTTATCCAAACATGCCCTAAATTTTTTTTAGTCCATAAACTAAAAAAAAAAATATGTTTTTGGTCCCTAAACTATTCGTCTTGTCTACTTTTAGTCCCTCCGTTAGTCATGTCATCAAAAACTTAACAAAAGTTAGACGGAGGGACTAAAAGTAGACAAATCGAATAGCTTAGGGACCAAAAACGTACTTTTTTAGTTTATGGACTAAAAATAGATTTTTGGCATAGTTTAGGGACCAAAAACATATTTAACCCTTAATTTTATTGGTTTTTTAAAAAAATTATATAACATATCAATTTTATCCCTCACTAAATATTATGCTAACTAATCACAATTAAAGAGTACAAATAGTCAATGCATTTAATGTGTAAAGAAGAAAATAAGTAATAAATGCTCCATAGAAACTATAAAACGTCTTATAAAAATGAACATCAAAATCTTCTAAAAGATGTCTTATAAATAGGAACAGAAGGGAGTAAGATTTTTTTAATTATACTCTTAAATAAATGTGTTAATAAATGTTTCAATTCAATTAATAATTATTTCTCTCTCTTATTCAACTATTTTTCTTTCTCAATTATTAATTGAATCTTTGAAAATTATAGAAGGATAGAAGTGAAACTATCTGTAACAAGTTAGTTGGTTACCTATATTTAGGACTAATTTTTTTTTTTTCTAGAAGGTGACTTATATTTAGGACCAGAGGGAGTATTATATATTCATTCGTTTTGTTTAAGATAATACATAAGAATTAAAAAAGGAGTAATGCTAAATCTTCTTACTAAGTCCTCCTACAAATTCTCTTACCCACTTAAGTTTAATAAATATCATCTATCTTTCAAAAAATAAATACTTAATGAAAGATATAAGACATTTATTAAAATTAAATGAGTAAGAAAATTTAGTATTTTTCTTAAAAAATAATTAGGTATTTTAATTTTTATAAATATTTATTATATAATTTATCATTATATGGTTCATTTAAAGTTAGTGACTTATTCCCTTTATTTATAAATATAAGCAAAAACAACCTTTTTTTAAAAATATAAGCAAAGTCAATTTTTTTTACTTTATTTAATATTTCCTCTGGTCCTTATTATAAAGCGCATTTTAAAAGAATTTTGTGGTAATTTTTATAAGGTATTTTACAATTCTCATAAAATAATTATTGCCACTTTTCTTATTTGTCCTTAGTAAATGCTTTGACTATTCAAGTTGGTGGTGTGACTTGAAGGAGGTTATACAACAGGGACATGATAGGGTTGATGAGAAACTAGTTCGTGTTATTGGACAAGGCTGTAACATTAAATTTTGGGAAGATAAATGGGTGGGTGGAACTCGTTTAATGGATATGTATCCTTGTCTCTATTTTGTTGCTGCAAACAAACAATGTCTTGTGTCTGAAAATGGGAAAATAGAGGATGAGATATGGTCATGGAATATAAATTGTAGAAGACAACTCTTTGGATATGAAACGTAATGCGAGGTTCAATTAATAGAACTCATATCTACAGTACATATTAATGAAAATATATCAGATAGATGGAAATGGTTGGCTGATCAAACAGGTAATTTCGCTGTAAAAACGGCTTATAGGTGGATAGAATCTTTATTTGGTATTACCAGTGATTTGGAACATATAATTATAATGGGGCTAACAAAATTATGAAAATACAAAGCTCCAATGAAGTGTTTGGTTTTTACATCACAAGTACTTCTTCAATCTTTACCATGTAAGATGTTACTTAATAGACGAGGCATACAAATTGACGACTTACAATGTGTTCTTTGTCATGACTATAATGAGAAACCAACTCACTTGTTTATTAGGTGCAACATTTCGAACAGAGTGTAGAATGAAGTGCTACGATGGTTTGGTATTTCTATTGTCATGTTTACGGAATTAAGAGCTCATTTTTTGAATTGGAGTAGCTTTGTAATGGGAAACAAAAACAAAAATTAATAATACAATGTTGAGTGACTGTTATATGAAGTATATGGTCGCACATGAATAATATTATTTTTAAAGGAGGTGTCGTACATACCATGGAGTTGCTATACTCAATCAAAATTCGAACATGAAAATGTATCTCTGAGTGGAATAAAGAAATGATATCCTTCTCAGATTGAAATTCTCAATCATGGCTATGCCTAAACCAATTGGAGCATTATGTTTTGTATTATCTCATTTTCCTTCTTAGTTTTTCTATTTTCTCCCTTTGTGTAATGGGTTAGAGACTTAGAGTACCTCTTGTACTCTGATTTAATATAATTTATTTTGCCGATAAAAAAATGCTTTCACTATTCGCTATTCTTTTATTTCAACTACTAAACGCATTATTCAATTAAGGGTATACTTAACATCTCACATAATATTATGAAAAAAATTATACAATCAACTAGTTTTATTGATATACACAAATTAAGTACTTATGTCTTATAATAAGAACCATAGAGAGTATTAAATTTTCTTAATTATCCTTACTTTAATTATTTGTTTATTTCTCATAACTCATTTAATTTTAGTGGTTGAGAAAATGTTATAAAAATAAAAAAGGGGTAGTTTAAGAAAGATAATTTTTTTTTTTTTGTGAAATCAAATGAATTAAATGAGGTTAACTATAAAAAATGAATATAACCAAAAATTAAGAGACTAACATAAAAAAATCAAATAAAAGGGCAAGTATAATTTCAAAAATAATAAAAAAATAAATATAATATATATAAATTTTAGGGATAGTTGATGTATTATCTCACGATAAAATCATTACCAATAGATCATACTATTAATAAAGGATTTTTTTAACTTATACTTATAGGCACAAGATAATAATAATTAACAATCAATAAAATTTTATTAAGGGGGAGTTATTAAGTAGTGGGTGCACACAAGAGTATAGTAAAAAGAATCAAATTCAACTATTAAAAAATATAATCTAATTGTTGTTAACTTTGTCCACTCACACAAATTAAAAAAACCCATTAATAAAAACCTACATGGTAGGTTTGCAGAACTAAATGGAAAAAAAAATGAAATACAAATCTGGCCACATGTCAAGATGTCAAAGCATGAAACAATCTAATGGTGCAAAAGTGCTGAAAAGGAGGGGCTCCTGTTTCTCCATGAAATGGAGCAAATCCGAACCATTTTACAGAACACAACGATTAATCAACGATTTATTAAAGGGGTTTAGTAGGTTCTCTAAGGTCGGCACAATTGTCAAGGACATATGTGTGCGAATGTAAGGTACATGGTTCAATTTCTGGTGTCGTTAATTTCCTTGTAAACAAAAAAAAAAGGGTTTAGTAGAATATTAAAAGGTTAAACTAATTTAGAACTTCTAAATAAATAAATAATAGTATAAAATATTTTAAGGGCGTGTTTGGCTATTTTTGGGTGGAACATGTGTTGAATTATTTGATTTTGCACTTATCATTTGACTCGGGTTATTTTGGACTTATCTTATACTTATAAGTAAATGTCGAGCCAAACTGGAATATTAATAAGCTCTTAAAATTTTAAGTGGTTTTTTTAATTAAGAAAAAAGAGATAAAAATATCTTCAAAATAAATCCCAAATAGGAGATTTTGCTTATTTTTTGATCTCTTATTTTCATTGAACATCCATCAACCATTATAGCCACGTTCGGACCACTACCCTATGCCGCTGGACGGCCGCCGGACTGTCGCCCTCCGCCGTTGGCCAACAATTTTTTTTAAAAAATATAACTAAATATAAAATATATACTATTTTTATTATTATAAATAAAAAATTTCAAAGTAAGTAGCTTATATTAAATTAAAAAAATGAAATTACCAGACTGCTTATGGTTTTTTAAGCCTCTTATTTGTAGCATTAATTTAAAAGTGAATTTTAAGAGCAAAATAAGTTGGGCCAAATAGTACTTTATAAAAGTTTTTTTATTCTTCTTTTGACAAAGGAAAAACTTTCGGTCGTTTCGCTAAAAATTAAACATTGTTTTAAAAGGCTTAAAAATCGTTTCTCACAACTAAAAATTATCTTAAAATCGCTTTTCACATCAAATATACCCAAATAAAAACTGATTATGTTTCAATTAATTTTTTTTACAGTTAATTTTCATAGTTAATTCAAACATGCCCTAATTGTTTAGATATTCAATTTATTTGGATATGAAATTTTTAAAATGAAACTAAATTTAAAAATATATTTATTGATATATTTATTTTGAAATTGTATTTCATATAACTAATATGTATGGTATGTTGAGTATGTTGACTAACCATGTAGTGTGGTTTAGTGGTTGTGATACGGGTACTTTATTAAGTGGCACAACTTTGATCTCTAGTTAGCTCATTTTGTTTATTTTTAAAAATTAATATCACTTTGAACCGGGTTGACTCTGACCGGTTTGACTAGTTCACATTGAGTCTGACTGGGGCACACCGGTTCTGACCAGTTCACTTACATATATGGTCTAAACAACGAACCAAACTGATTATAGGTCTTGATCTTGGTTTAACTAGTTGAACTGGCCGGTTTAATCCCGTTCGAGTTTTATAACTATACTTTCAATAATTTCTTTAAATTTTATCTTGGGTTTTTAGGTAATAACATCTTTTGTCCCTAGTTTCTCATTTTTTCTTTTTTTTCTTTCTTATTACTTTTTTTTGTTTGTTGATATCTTTTCTTTTTCCAAAGTTTATTTTTTTCTTAAAACTTTATTCTTTGCTTATAATTATACTTTATAAATAATTATGTTATTGAGATGCTTTTATTGTATTTAACATTAATATAAACATCAATATTTTATTATGCTAGTACTAAAACACAATAATATTGTATTTTTTTTATACAAGACGGAAAAGAAAAACAATAAACAACTAAACTAACTCCCTACAAAGCACCGAGATTAACTACGAAAGTGGATATTTCTAAATGCGAAGAGAAATTCTATCATGAGCATCGTACTTAGCTAAACAACAACGATATTATATTTTGCACACAAGATATTAATTAATTTTCTTAATTTTATATAAATGTTTAATACAAAAAAATATATTTACCATTTAAAAATAGTAATATATATTTCCTTTATTTAATATAATCGAATACTGATAAAATTTTCTATAAAAATATTTAAGATTATATATTAACATAATAAAAAAAAAATCTTGAATTTATATATTAAATTTATTTTGAATATTTTTATAATTATTATATTACTACAAGAAATAATTATAAAATTATAATTAGAGACTAAAAAGTTATTTAAACCTTTCAAAATTTTCACGTTAGTATTAGTTTTATTTTTTATAATGCAAGTTAGAATTAAATTTGCCTTCCAATAATGTAAAATTAAAGGGACTTTTTTAGGTTTTAAAATTGGGACACTCTTGTTTAGTTAATTTGTTGGAGGATTTTGATTTTGAGTTGAAAAGAGGCATTGCATTGGTTTAGGGTTTGATCGTAGGGGAGACGATGGCGAAGTTTAATGTAGTGCAGAAGCAAAGAAGAGCTCTCATAGCAGAGAAGAAGAGACAGGTTCACGGGGACCCTTCCACTGGCAAGCTCAAGGTCAAGAACCAACCCCTTTCCCTTTCCGGCAAGCGCAAGCGCAAGCTCTTCAAAAGATGGCGCCGAGTATGCTCTCTCTCTCTCTCGTCTCCTTGACCGACCCTGATAAATAATTTTTCTTACTTTCTTTTGCTTTTGCCTTTTCACTTTTCCGACTAATTCATTTAAAGGAACAAAAGGAAGCCTTACAGAATGGCTTGGTAAGCATGGAAGATGTGCAAATGGCAGTTGCTGAAGGTAGCCACCTTTCATTCTCTGATTATGCTTTGAAGTATTCTGTGCTTTTTATTATTTCAATGTGCTTCTCTTACTTGCCAGTTTTTTCATAGTCCCATATATTTTTGTGTATGTATAACTGAAAGCAGTAAACATGTTTCATGTACTTCTTTTAAGCTGATACTGTTTGATCTTGCTTGCAGGGGAAACCAAAGACAGCCCTAGACCTTCAGCAAAAATTCACTTGAAGAAGAGCTTGAAACTAAAACAGCTGAAACGCAAAGGTAGTCTTTCTCTTTCATGTTTACAAGTTATAATTTATTGTTCTATCTCTCACCGTAGATTCTGCCTGGGCACCGGTTATGGATTTGTAATACGTGCACAGAAAAGTATATCACATTCAAATAATGAAAACAAGATTAACTTCATTTACATACTAATGACGCATCAACTCTAAATTCGATATAACCCTGAAAGAACATTCAAAGTTATTAAGAAATAACAGTGTGGCATAAATATATCAGGCCAACAGAAGACACCTAAACTCTACTACATATATATATCAGTGTAAACTTGATCATCTCCCTGCTCGTTATCCATAAAAAGACTTGTTTTTGTATCTGGCTTATCAAGTGAAACTTTTACAATTTCAAGAATACTAGTCCCCTACTCAAATGTTTACCACATGTCTTATTTGTTAATCTCTTCTCACTCTTTCTTGAAAGTTGAATCATATTTGTGTGCAATTGATTAGTGTGAAACAAGATAAGCTCTATCAAGATTGTTAGCTTTTCAGATAGTGTCTCCCTTAATATATTATGCTTGGATTGATTGAGAGGGATGGAATGGAGCAGAATGAAAGGAAATGATAAAAGGTTGCATTCCGATCCTTCCCATCTCATTCCATGGCTTCTGATCCCTTTCTTTTTCATTTACTAATAAATATCCAAACGTAGGCTTAATATTCATGGACTTATGGGACTATAGTAGGTCTACCCTTTAAGGGGCATGATTTGGTTCTTCGGAAGTATAACGAAATAAGTTTGCAGTCTTGCCACTGCCTTTGACTGTTTAGCACTTTAGCTAGTTGGAACGGGAAGCACTTCATTAGAAAATTATTAATCTGGTTTCTTCCTTTGAAGCATTGTCGACAAAGGAGTTTTTGCAGAAAGGGGTTGAAGTAAAAGGGCTGAAGCTCCATATGTAATCTATTATTTAGTTGGTTCTAACTCTCTTCTTTGTTGCATTGATCTAATATGGGGTATGGGTATACGGCCAAAAGCCTTTTAACTAGTTGGAACAAATTCTTTAGTCACCATCACTAATACAACTACCATCACTTGATGGAAAATATCTCCCCAAGTATTCATTTGTCTTGCAAGTAAATTTTTCATCTCTATGTGAGGGAATGGAATTTGGAGTCCCTGAAAAAGGTCATTGCATTAGTACTAATAGTTCTTTTTCTTCCTTTTTTCAGTATTTCAGGTTAGAGTTATGAAAGTAAGTTAAAATTTAGATTTAGTTAAACTTTTGTCCTTGAACCAAATCATTCGAAGAGGACTCCTCTCCTATATGTTTGTCCTTCACGGTTCATGCCTCTAAGGCGCATATCTTACTGTTAGATATGGAAATGGCCTAACTCAACTGCACAAGTTAGCTCTAGGGGCAAGGGATGCCTAAGTCTTATGAAGGCTACCATGGTCATATTCCTAGGTGATGTGGGATCTCAATTGTCATCTAACTCCTCTCACTCCCAAACTAGACATCTGGGTGAAATTTGCAAGAATGGACATATGTGGCTTGGACCCAATTTATAGGCTGGGTGGGCTCTGTTTCTGTATTAGAAATGGATTGAGTCAAACTCAACCTCAAAAATTAGTTAAAGGGGGGAGGGATACCCAAGCCTTATAGAGGCTACTTTGATCATATTCGTAGTTGATGTGGTGGGATCTCAACATTTTCTTAATCATTGAATCAAGCATTGTGGAAACCAAATGAAGGCAGGCTAATCAATATAACAATTATGAATATTTGTGAACCCAATAAATAGTGCCAGTTTCCCTCTTCTAATGAAGGATTTGTTTTTTTCACATGTAGCACGTTTGACACCCTTTTTATAATAAGTTTTCCTTGCTAACCTTGGAGTTAGCTCTTAATTGTGCCATTCTTTAAACATCACAATTAAGAGCTTCACATGCTTTCACAATATCACATGCTCAAATTCATTGCATAGATGAAAAAAATCTACAGTGCTCCTGTAGTACATACAACATCATCTTAAAAATTGACAAGTGTCCTGTATTCTGAATAAACTGTTCTTTCTCAATCTTTTTCTACATTTCTAATTCTGGGGTCCTATCTAGGAGACTTGCATATATGAGCATTGTCTGTGATAAATTGGACAATACCTCAGCTAGCAGTTTACAACATCAAATTGAAATGAATTTATTGTCTTGGTAGTTTACCAGTTTTTCAATGGTCTTCAAGAATATTGGTTTCTTATTCAATTGAGTTATTTTACATCTGTTCAATCATGGCCAAGGCTATACTGACTTGCTTTTAATGGGATGAACTAGCTTCTCAACATATTATTCCTTATTTTGTAAAACAATGTAGTCCTTAAAGCATTATAAAAACCGGACTTTAACCAAAGATATTTGCTGCATACTCCAATCTACTGATAACGTGTGGAATGCTAGCAAGTAGCAACATTGAGAGGCAAATCAAATTAAAATGCCTATCAATTTCCTCATAAGATCTTTATCAGTTATATTAGAAGCTTTTCTCCATTTCGTCCTTGCTGCCATGGTTTTTCTAGTCGCAACATCATTCGAAAATAGCAGTAAATGGATTTAAGCTTCTCATTGGATAACGGGTCTTGAATAGTCCTAAATCTGTGCCTCATCATAGACTAAGATATGTATTTCTGCCAAATATTCATTTCTTACAAAACGATAAATCTTAGTTTTGGTCTTTAATTGCCTTCAAGTCTTAACAAGTTTGAACTTACCCTGTAAGATGATCGATAGTAAAGATATTATAGCACCATTTTTGAGTTGGCACGCATATATGATATATGTCATGAAAATTTAGTGCTAAATTGCTAATGGGAGTGCTATCTCACTAGAATTCTAGAACGTCTTTAAATAGTAGACATGTATAAAGACCAAAACCAAATAAAAAAAGATATTAAACCTTTTTCACTGACCACCAAGCCCATTAAAATAATTTAATTTGTATGTACAGGACTACCATGACTGCATGCCATTTGATTTAGATTTCCATGTACTAGCAAAATTTCCAACAGGTTTTAACTACTTTATCAAAGTTCCTCCCCTTTACTTAATCTGATTTGTCATATATTCAAAGGGGTAAAATATAATTTTGGGTTGAGTGGATGAAGATTGGGCAAAATGTGCGTATATATATTTCAAAGAATATTCACAATTGCATTATATTTAAATTTAGAATGACTTTTCTATCATGCTATATAAATCATTTAAGGGTTTGAAATTTTATTTTATTTATTTTTATCGGCCAAACACACACACCCCCACCGGGGATCGAACCTCTCTTCTTCAGCTCAAAGAGCTCCTCCTTATGCCACTTAAGCTACAAGCTCTTGGCTAATGGTTTGAAATATTGCTTCTGGTGTTTGAGTTGAACTGTGTTGTCAAGACATGTTTCCCCTCTGTCGTTACTCAATTGAGGATTGCCTTAAATAAAATTTGACTAATATGTGTCTTCGTTCGATGTCGGGGAATAGGACATCTTGTAAACATAACTGTCAATTTGTTGACAATTTTCTGTGTTATAATGTTTAATGAATATTTATGGTGGCATCATACAGGGAAGAACAAAAGGAAATCTGATGTTCCTACTGCTGATATTTCGGCCGATGCAATGGTGGAATAGATATGAAGTGTTTTAGTTTCGACATATTGATCCTTGTGCTGTTCAGTGTTCATGGAAACTGGAGCTGCGCGGGAAATGCGTTGGATTTTCTTGCATTATGTTTTTTTTTTTTTCAAATGTGTTATTTAGTTGGAGTACAATGTTAAATTGCATAGCCTATTGTTTTATGAAGTTTTCTGATTCTAATATGTATTATTTGAAGCGCGGGTAATTTCTTGTGCCAAGATGGCGAATGTTTATAACTATTAGTTCTCATGTTTATTTTATGTTTTTCAATTATTCCGTGTGAAAATATTTACTAAGTAGCAATGTTGTCAAAATTGAGATTTTGCCTTGAAATAGTTAGGGAGTTGAAAAATTGTAAATTGTAAATTGAACCGTAAGATTTTACTGAAAGTATAAAAGTATTTATAAATATAAAATATGCTAATATTTTCAACTAATACATGTTTTAATATTATTAACATTATGATATACATATACAGATATATTGAAATACTAATAATTATAAATAAAAAATAATATTAGAAAATAATATAATTTGTTTTCGGTTTATAACGGAATAGTAGAAGTGTAAAACAGAAAATTTTAAACATTGTTTGAATGTTGGACCCAAAAGAAAAAGCCCAAATTATAAAAAGAAAAAAGACAAAAATAAAGAATAAATTATTTATTTTTGTCCTTATGCTTAACACATTTTTGTTTTAGTTTCTATAAAAAAGTGTTCTTTTTAGTCTTCATGTGTTTTTTATTTTTATTTTAGCTTTTGCCGTAATTTTCTGAATCTTGTAGTTCCACCATAACTATCATGGTCAGGGTCATTGCATAAAGTCTAACAAAGGACAAAAAGACAAGACCTGCGATGCCAAGAGCTAGTTCAATGGCTGCCAAACTTTAGGAATAGGTTCCTCTCGGTGAGGCGTAGCCAATGTAAGTAAAAAATAATAGTAGGAACTAAAACGAAAGCGAAGAATATGTGTAAGAACTAAAACGAATGCTTTATTTTATATGGACTAAAACGAAAGTGAAATACAAGCATAGGGACTAAAATGTTAATTTAATCAATAAAGAAAAAAGCTAAGACAAGAAGAAGGGGAAAAAAATAGAAAAGAAAACATCTTGACAAAAAAGATAACAAAAAGGGGAAGCTTGTTGTGCCTACCCTAATTGAAGAATGTAAAGTTGAAGATACCGATGAATGGAAGCATCATTGTTACCGATGAATGAAACCGAAAACAAAACAAAGTTGTAAATGATTTTTCCGTCGCACGACAGAGATGAGAAAAGAGAAGGATGGGAATGGTGTTATTGGCATCGCACAACAAAGATGAGTGAAGATATGTATGAGATTAAAGGTGTGTTTTTTTTTTGCGTTTTCAATGTGATTTCAGTCCTAAAATCACATTAAAACGGAAAAAATCACGTTGAAGTATGTTTGGCTAGAAATCAAAATCACGTTTGAAGGCAATTTTTCACCTTAAAACGGGGCTAAACATGAACGCAAATTTTTTTAGCCTATGAATCTAATAGATCCACGTTTGACAAACGTCAATCCAAACACACACTAAGAGCTTTTCGAAATCCAATCTTGGAGCTTTAGGATTTTTTTCCAAAGCTACTAGAATTGAATTCCATATGTGATCCTACGATTTCAAGGCGAAATCAGTGATTTCACCTACGATTCTACAACTGGGATACGATTTGAATAACTTGTGCTACCGACAATCATAAAATCTTATTTTACTATCAAAATTTAGATTTTGATAACAATGCTAAGTAATATTTTTTTTTTAAAAAAATAAGATTACCAAGTAGTTTGATTCATCGAGTCAATCACAAATTGAAAAAAATGAGTTGATTATTAGTCTTGTCTCTTTTAAACTCATTTTTAATTGGGTTTAGATCTTCTCAAATATGAGGGATATAGGCAAAATAATTTTATTTGTTTCACTTAACTAGTATAAAAAGTCTTTTTTCATTGAGTGAAGTGAGCTATATAGATCATATTGTATTAGATTGAAAGTCAAATTTTCGTAAGTATTGATATTATCATTAAAAAAAGATATTGTTTCGTGAGTTCTTCTAGAATTTTTTAAATATTTTTACCTCATTTTATAAGACTAAAGAGCATGATATCAACTTTTCTCACATCAAATGTGTCTCCAACGGTCTTCTTTGCACATGTTCAACTCACTTAACTTTCTTAATGTCATCTTTTCCTCAATAGGTATCATACTAATATCATTTGGTATATACTCATTATGTGCCTTATTTAACCTTACAACTATCACTTTCTCTTATCGTTCCTTTATAGCTTAACACTCACTGTCATATAACATACCTAGTTTTAGAAGAGTATGATAAAATTTTAAGTAAACTTATCAATTTGGTCCTTTAAATATTTATTTGTCACCAATTTGTTCATTTAAATATTTTTGTTATCAAATTATTCCCTAAAAAAATTTGTATGTATTTTGAGACACTAATTTTATATGCTTTAAATCTAGAGATTTGATAGTGTTATAAATCTATATGGATTAATTTAACTGTGTTATAAATCTTTAAGGGACTAATTTAATAATAAAAAATTTTAAAAGACAAAATTAGTTAGTGTGAATCTTTTAAAGAACCAAATTAGTGTTAGTTTATAAAATTTTCCTTTAGGTTCCACCTCACAAGCATTACTTAAAGAATTGTTATTTAACTCTTTCACATTAAATTAAATAGATTTGAAAGAACTTGAATTATTTATGGTGAATCTCAAATATCATGAATATTTTTAATCTAAAATTCAGCCAGAGTTAAGTTACAAGAATTAGCCTGACTGGCATTTAAGTTTGCACAAAAAAAATAAGATTTAATTATATTTTTGATCCTTCTAAATTAGGCCATTACTGATTTTGGTCCATACATTTTTATTTTTATGAAATTAGTCTTTCAAGATAGAAAAAATTGTTGTTTTTAGTCCCTAATATGATTTAAACCATTTTAACCAAACACGCCCTTATTAAAATAATTATTTAATTAATAAATTAAATATTAAAATATGAAAAAATATTTTTTTTAAAAAAAAACTATTCATCTTCTTCCTCTTCTTCCTCTTCTTCCTTCCCCTTTCCCCTGCCATCCACACCACCACGGCACCACCAACTCCAATCACCATCGTTCACCACCAACTCACAACCACAACCAGAACCACCACCACCCAAACCCTCTTCCAAAATCAAAACTCCAAAGTCCAATTAAAAATCAAACCAAAACACACAACACCACCCACCCACCATCACCATCACCACCTACCCACGGTTGCTACCACCTCTCACCACCAAGGAGATAGAATAAGACAGAGAAGCCGAAGATGAACTGCAGAAGAACACACTAAAGAGACCACCCTAAACGAGCAAAACCCAAATTACAGGAACAAGATGGAGCACCATCAAACTTCATCTTCCCCTTTCTCTGCGATTTCTGCTTCGACCACCATCAACCTTCATCTTCCCCTTTTTAATCCTCTACCATCCACACATCACCACACCAACTCAGGTCATCGCCGTTCACCACCAACTCACAACCGCCAACACTGAAACCCTCTTCCAAAATCTAAACAGAAATCAAATCAAAACACACAAATTAGGGTTCATCGTCACTCTTGAGTTCCTTGGCGCCATTGCTTTAGCTTCTCCTTCTGTTGCTCCTGCAAAACCCTAACCCCAATTTTATGGACCTCCATCGCACCGTACCGTGCAAGGTTTTTACAGACGGTGGTGACGGAGATAGAGGTTGGAGAGTGGATTTCAGATTAGTGGAGAGCGGAGAGGGAGCGAGTGGGGAATGAGGTGAGGTGTTACCATTGTTGACGGAGAAAAAAGGTTGGAGGAAGGGAAGGGAGAAGAGAGAAGTCAGAAGAGGAAGGGAAAAGAGAGAAGAGGAAGGTCGTTGTGGGGGTTTGCCGGTGAAAGATTTGGGTGGTGGCGACGACTCTGTGAGGGAGAAGAGGAAGGGAGAAGAGAGATGAAAAGAGTGGAAGGTTGTTTCCTTAAAAAAACATTTTAATATTTAACTTAAAAATTAAATAATAAAGCCATGTTTGGGTGAGAACTGATTAAATGAAACTAGAGACCAAAAACACACATTTCTCTATCTTTTAGGACTAATTTTAGAAAAATTAAAGTTTAAGGACTAAAATAAAAAATAATCTATATTACTGAGATCAAAAACATATTTAAACCAGAAAATAATCAAAACATTCAAAGAACACACCCGACAAATAGTGTACACTCCAGAGAAAAAAAAATTAAAAGGGTGAGTAGTCCATTTTTTTATCCTTATTTTTTATAAAAAAAATATGAATCGTTAAAAAATACTTAAATAGAATTATCTTATTGAGAATAAAAATATTTATGATTTGAAAATATAAAAAATAATTTAATGAATATTATATTAGGCAGTTTAATTAGAGCATTAAATGGGTCATAGTTATTGAAATATTAAAATCGTTCCTTTTTAATACCCGGGAGCTTGTTGTGTTATTTCTCAAATTAAGTTTATCCATTATTTTCATAAGTTAATTTCTCTTCAAATTTGTTAATGTTCAAATCTGTCATAGAATTGCTGTTAAAAAAAGGAATAGAGAGAAGAAAATATATATAGAAAAATTAGTGAAGGAATGGGTGATTAGAAGTGATATAAATATTGTACCGTACCTCCGTCAATTTCGCTCACTCTCTCTTTCTCCTCCCAATTTTGAAATGGACAAAACAGGATGAGAGACTCCAACGGCCACGATTTCATGTGATGCTTGTTATATTCATTTGAATAATTTCCTCCATTTTTGTCTCTGACTCTGAATTGTTAATCCTTTCTCGCCCTTTGCATTTCCCAAGGTACGTATGCTCTGAGGATCGCCACGAGTTTTTCAATTCATCTACGCCTTGTTTATTGATAATCCTATCATGTTATATTTGGATTGCTCCAATTCATTACCATTATTGTGTTCGAGTTATTAAGATTTCTGGAGAATCGGGATGGATCTGTCATGTTAGCCTTGCTCATCGTTCATCTATATTGTTTATTTTGTTTCTTGAAAATGATGAGTTTGGACAGCAAAGGGGACTGATTTAAGTTAAAACTAAATCTGCAAATTATTCACTCGTAATTGCTTGTTTCATCGTCTATCCTTGTTCACCGCACAATGCAAATGATGTTGTTGCGATTTTGAGCAAAGAACAAAAAATAATAAAAGAGAAAAAAAAAATGTTGGCCTCATGGAATCCCTCACTACACTGTTTATTTTATTGAAACTTTGCACTTATACTATTTATTATGTTTATGCGACTTAGCAGATATTAGAAGATGGCAGACGCTGAAGATATTCAACCTCTTGTTTGTGACAATGGAACGGGAATGGTTAAGGTGCAACATGACATGGATCCTTTTTTTTGCTTTTAGATTTTCTTTGGAATTATTTTGCATTTAACGTTTTCCCCATTGGTATTGCAATGTATGTTTTCAGGCTGGATTTGCGGGAGATGATGCTCCACGTGCTGTGTTTCCCAGCATTGTGGGTCGTCCTCGTCACACCGGTGTGATGGTTGGCATGGGCCAAAAAGATGCATATGTTGGTGATGAGGCACAATCTAAACGTGGTATTCTAACTCTCAAATACCCCATTGAGCATGGCATTGTTAGCAACTGGGATGATATGGAGAAGATTTGGCATCATACCTTCTATAATGAGTTGCGTGTAGCCCCAGAAGAGCATCCAGTTCTTTTAACAGAGGCACCTCTTAACCCCAAGGCTAATCGTGAGAAGATGACCCAAATCATGTTTGAGACTTTTAATGCACCTGCTATGTATGTAGCTATTCAGGCTGTTCTTTCGCTCTATGCCAGCGGTCGTACAACTGGTAAACTATTCCTGAAATTATTTGTTTATGATTAGGTTCGATCATATTGTAGTTTGACCTTGGATTGAGAATGAGATGAGAAAACATGCACTTGGGATACAATGGGGTAAATCTTTGCTGTAAAAAATGTTATCCTGTTTTTTTTTCCTTTAATTTTCCAATAACTTATGATGATTTATTTTCCTTCCTTTTGTAGGTATTGTGCTGGATTCTGGTGATGGTGTTAGCCACACAGTCCCTATCTACGAGGGTTATGCCCTTCCACATGCCATCCTACGTCTTGATTTGGCCGGTCGTGACCTCACTGACTTCTTGATGAAAATTCTGACTGAACGTGGATATTCTTTTACCACCTCAGCAGAACGTGAAATTGTGAGGGATATGAAGGAAAAGCTGGCCTACATCGCTCTTGATTATGAGCAAGAGCTAGAGACATCCAAGACTAGCTCTGCAGTGGAGAAGAGCTATGAGTTGCCTGATGGGCAAGTCATCACTATTGGTGCTGAGCGTTTCAGGTGCCCAGAGGTCTTGTACCAACCATCCATGGTAGGAATGGAAGCAGCTGGCATTCATGAGACAACATATAACTCCATAATGAAATGTGATGTTGACATCAGGAAAGACTTGTATGGTAACATTGTCCTTTCAGGAGGTACAACCATGTTCCCAGGCATTGCTGATAGAATGAGCAAGGAAATTTCTGCACTAGCCCCTAGTAGCATGAAGATCAAGGTGGTAGCACCACCTGAGAGAAAGTACAGTGTCTGGATCGGTGGTTCTATCTTGGCATCCCTAAGCACTTTCCAGCAGGTTTCTCCTGTTATTTGACTCATCAATTTCTTTTTAATGTTGTTGCGATATAGCTTTGTGTGATTGCTAATGAGATAAATTGTCCTTTCAATGCAGATGTGGATTGCAAAGGCAGAGTACGATGAGTCTGGACCATCAATTGTGCATAGAAAGTGCTTCTAGATTGTACACAAATAGGGTTATGGAAGGAAAAGACCGCTGGTTTATTCCTTGGAAAGAAGTGCTACTTGTAACCCTTTCATTCTAACTTTTATTATCCGTTTATGTTATTCTTTGGACAAGGCGAGGAGTTTACTGTCAAATTGTTTCAATTTTTCTTTCTTTATTATAAATTTTGTTTATTTATACCTTCATCAAGCTTTCAAATTCAATGTGATTATCAATGAACTCAGTATGCGCATATCGTATGCAAAATTATGATCTTGATCTTTGAATTAATAGTTGTTATGTAAGGTATTTGCCTACTCGAGAGTAAGGCTAATATCTTTGCTATGATCTAAAATAAAGGTTATAGTTTAAATTTGTGAATATGAAGTCACTCTCTTCTATCGATAAGAAATATACGTCATTTTTTCACATATTATTCTTGTAATACACCCCATGAACATAAACAACACGGTACACTAAAAACCTCACCTTGGGTCTGGGAATCTTTCTTAGGAATTTATGTAATTATGAATACTGTTGGATCTATATTGGGCTTCATGTTAACTCAACCTTTCCAATGATAGTGTAGCCAACCAGACGTTCTTGTTTATTCTGTTTATCTCTTTGTATACTACAATACTATTTAGATTGTAAAGGCTTTAGGCCTCCTCTTGTATCGCTGAGTTCTTACCCGTCTTGCAATCAAGCTTTGTAATTTGAAAAAGAAATCAAAGTGTACAAAATAAGGAGTGCTATATAGAATATAACATTCACTAGTCAAATCAAAATATATCAATATAAGTGTTCGTTAGGCAAAAAGATATTAATGGAAGACAGGAGATACAAGAATTATAATTTTAATTGCTAAGCTTTAAATCATAAAGTGAAATGAAAGACAGGAGATACAAGAATCATACATGAATTCGGTCCAATTTCAAAACTTAGTTTGATAGTTTACCAAAAAAAAAAAAAACTTAGTTTGATAAATTAAATTAAGTATATTTATTTTTGTTACTTAAAAACACACACGAGGATCACCTAGTTCCCGAAGAAAAAAGAAAAAAAACCCATCTTAAGTAAGGACAAAAAGAGCCGGGCTAAATTAGGCTCCGTAAGATATAAGTTGGGTGCTAAGATTCACCTCCACCCCACTTGAGAATGACAACACCATTTTCGAAGGTGGATGAGATTAGCACCATCTTTATTGGGAGTGACACCATCCTTTTTAGTATATAAATTTATGATTCTTACATATAAAAATGATGATGCCACTCCCAATAGAGATGGTGCTAATCATATCCTCCTTTTCGGATAGTAGCATCCGAAATAAATAAAATAGTGAAAATAGAAAGTAAACCACCCTTGATTTTACGGACAATAGCGTTCAGAAACATAACTCCGGACACTGCTGTCTGGAAATGGGTGGCTCCTTTCCCAAATTAGGTGGGTGGCTCCTTTACCAAATTAGGTGGTGCAAATCCCTACGCCTTATAAGTTTGGCCAGCTTTTTAAATCTACGGCCTGAGTAGGTGTCATTGGATCCCGAATCTGAACTTTTTAAATGTCTGAAAACCTATTTCAAAAAAAAGTCCTTAAAATTATTTTAAAATAATCCACTTCTAAATAAATTAATGGGTATATATATTATAGTTAGATAATGTTTTAAACAGGATAAATATAATCATAAAACACCACATCAATTTTTTTATAAGAAAAATATAATAACAATATATATAATGATATTATTATTATCACTATTTTTCTTGTTATTATTTTTTTTACAGGCACTTTTCCTGTTATTATTATTATTTTTAAATAAGCCAGCCTAATAGACATAAAACACCTTTTGAATAGGTTAAAACCTAATCCGTTTAGTTAATTAAGCTTTTAAAAAAGCTTTCACCTAGCCCATTTAATAAATAATTTTAGTCTAGAATGAATGATATAGATTAGGCTTAGAGCCCTCTCGGATACCTTGGACTATTTTCACTCCTAATCTACATATTCTTAGAAGTCTAAACCGCTAAACGCATTGGTCTTTTTGTAAACCCAGCTCTAATATACACTTGATAAATTTGTAGACTTCAAACATTAACGGGTGAAGGGACTGTCACCACCTCACTTGGGAACGAAACTACCATTTTTAGAAAGTAGTGTTCGGAATTCATAAACTAGTAAAAATAGAAAACAAATCACCCTTGTTTTTTCGGGCAGCAGCGTCCAGAAACACATTTTCAGACACTACTATACAAAAATAAATGGTGCATTTTTCAAATGGGGTGGTGTCAATCCCTTCACCCAACATTGACTAGCTTTGTTAGCCGTAAGAGGGAATCAATGTAACCCATTTGAAAAAAAGATCTGTATGTACCACTTTGGTATCACTCCCTCCACACAAGGAGTGCTACTTTTTGCACCATGGCCCATGCTGGGCGCACCATGGGAAAATATTTTTTTTTCCAAATTTGCCCCGAAACGGTTTCCAGAAACCGTTTCTCTGAGGGCTGAAATACGGTAACTAGAAACCGAATCGCTACTTATAAATTTTTTTTTAAAATTTACAACTAAACAGTATCCAAATACCGTTCCTCCCAAACAAAGTTTTAAATTTAAAACTAAACGGTATCCAGATACTGTTCCTTCCAAACAGAATCCAGATACTGTTTCAAAGATAATTATATTAGCCACACTCCCTACCACATTTAACTATACATTATCACTTTTCACAAAACACTTATTTTCTCCAGTCACCTCATTATCTCAACATCAAGATATTTTACATTATTTGGAAGCTACAATCTCCAAAAAAGAGGTAAGTATTTGTTGCATTTAGAATTACTTGCATTTTTAAATTCAAAGGTGTTGGGAATTGAGTAGAAGCTTCATACGGTTTCCAGAAACCGTTTGGAATCAGGTTCTAGAAACCGTTTGGAAACGGTTTCCAGAAACCGTTTTGTTTTTTTTTTTTAAAAAAATAATATTTTGTATAGCACTATTTAAAATTTATGATTATAATTTTAAAAATGTATTAATTATGCAGAAATGGACAATTTTGAAGAAGAATTGAAGAATATAGATGAAGAAATGGAGAATGTTGAGGAATATGAAGACCATGACGTTTTACCCAAGTTAGTTGATTATGGACAACACTTTGTCACTTAACAGGTAATTTGATAATTTAGTTTAACGTCCTAACATATATTAGATTTATTGAAATTGCATTAAGTTAATAGGTTGTTGTTTTGTTTGTGGTAACAGGTATTTTCAACTACAGATGATTTGATTGCTTGGGCAAGGGAGGTTTTTAGGAATCTTGGATTTGTTACTGTTGTTTATAGATCATATTATGATCCAAGGAGTAGTTTTTTAACTCTTGCCTGTGAAAGGAGTGGAGTGTATAAACATGTTGATAGGCCCCGTAAGGTGATAGGACAACTTGTCACAGGTACTAAGAAGATAGATTGTCCTTTTAGGCTCAGAGGAAGATCAGTGGGGGCATCGGGATGGAGGCTAATCATAAAATGTGGGCAGCACAATCACAAGAGAGCTGAAACTTTGGTTGGACACCCATATCCCGATCGTCTGAAACCTGAGGAAAAGCGACTTGTGGCAAATATGACGAAGAACAGAGTGCGGCCAGGCCAGATACTTAGTGCATTAAAAGCACATGATCCTCTGAATGTGACCACAATTAAAACTGTGTACAATGAACGTCAGGCATACTTAGTGCAACTGTTGATGCCACAGCTTGATTCGTACAACTATACTCATTTCCACAGGAAGAACGATGAAGGTGTTGTGCTAGACATCTTCTAGGCGAATGAGAACTCGGTGAAGTTGTTTCGCACATTTCCCACAGTTGTTTTACTTGACACCACCTACAAAACATGCAGGTACAAGTTGCCTTTACTTGAAATTGTTGGAGTGACATCTACTCAGCTTACATTTTTTATTGCATTTGCTTATACTGAGTCTGAATGCATGGATAATTTTGTTTGGCTTTACAATGCCTACAAAAATTGCTTGTGCAAGATGTATACCTGGAGATTGTTGTGAGTGATAGAGACCTTGCGTTGTTAAATGCAATTAGAGAAGTGTTTCTTGAATCAAAACACCTGTTATGTCAGTATCACATACTTAGAGCTATAGTAGCAAAGTGTAAGCGTTGTATACCTAATACTGAGAAGTGGATAAAAGTTGAGAATATGTGGAAATCTATTGTGTCTTCTCCCACCGAGGAAATATATGACGAACGCCAGGATGATCTTGTTGGTTATTGTATGATGTATAAGGATTTTGTGGAATATGTGATGAACACTTGGCTGACTCCTTGGAAGGAACACTTTGTGCATGCATGGATAGATGAACACATGCATATAAGAAACACTACATCGAACATGTATGATATAAGTAGTATAAATAGCATTTGACAAATATACTTTCTTGTTAATCATGTGGAATATTCTATGATATATTTTTTGGTGTTTACACAGGGTTGAGGGTGCACATAAAAATCTAAAGTTGCTTTTAGAGAACAGTCAAGGTGACTTCTGTCATGTTTGGGATCGCATGCATGAGATGGTATTTGCCCAATATACCAAGATTCTTGCATTGTTTGAACAAAGCATAATGGTGAAAGAATATAAATATAATAATTCATTGTTTTCAAAGCTGTGTTCAGTTGTTTCTAGAGAATGCTTGGACTTGATATATCGCCAGTATGAATCAAGCAAGTACGTAAATGTAGCTGACCCTCCTGTTTGTAGCTGTGCAATACACAAAACACACAGAATACCTTGTGAATGTGAAGTTGCAAAGTGGTGTATGCATCAGTTATCTATTCCTGCAGATAGAGTGCATATGCACTGGAAAAAGTTGGCAGTTCTTCAAGATTCTGACACGTCGTATGGTTCATATTCGGAGTATCAACCTGATTTGAACTTTGATGAAACTTCAAATTGCGTATTGCTGTGGAGGAGATGTGAGAAAGATATTTTAGACTTGATGCTACTGGAAGGAACAAAATAATCCTTAAAGTCAATGAGATTGCACATCCAGAGCTGACCACCATGAAACCACCTTACCATAAGTTTCCAAGGGGAAATTGTCGAAAAAGGAAAAGTCAACCAAGCGGATACCATCAAGTTGGGAGAACGTGGATTCTTTTATGGATAGTGCTCCATCGGTTAGCCAACACACGAAGACTTCCAAGACTACAAGGAAGAAGACACATTGTACCAACAACATTGTATACTGGAGTGAAATCCCACATATTTTTCAGAGATACGTTGAACATGTTGTTGATGTCAAGGCGGATGGGAATTGCGGGTATCGTGTGATTGTAGCTCAAGTTTATAACTCTCAGGAAAAATGGGATATAGTGCGTCAGTGTTGATATCAAGAATTGATGTTCAGACCTAATGTGTATATGGAGTTGCTAGGTGGTCGTGACCAGTACATGGAGTTGCTAGCCTCGACCCAAGTTGAACCATTGAATCGGTCTCAACCGTGTGACAAGTGGTTAAACTTCCCAGACATGGGTTTGGTGTTGGCTACAAAATTTTGCAGACCAATAATGTTACTATCAAAGGCTGTTCCACATATTTTCCATTGTTTGTTGCTCCACCTCCTTCTCATGACATTATTTGTCTCATGATTATCCAGAATTGTCACTTCGTTCAGGTTAGTAATTGAAATTATAGTTGTATGTAATTTAAACTAGGTGCAACTTTAATTATATTATAGTTTATTTTTTGCTCATGTGTTTCAGGTGAAGCTGATGTCAGATTCTCCATTACCCCCTATTATGCCTCAATTGATTTATCATTGTAACGAAATGACTCGTTTATGGCAAAGTCAATATGAACCGCGTCTTCAAGCATATGCTCAAATTGAAAGACCCTTTGTAGACCTAAATGAAAGAACCTTTGTAGACCTAAATGAACCTTGAAAATATTTTTGTATTTGTTATTTGTCATGTTACGTTTCTTATTAATGACTCTTTGATGCTATTAAATTACGTTTCTTATTAGTGACTCTTATTCCATATTACGTTTCTTATTAGTGATAAACAATAAATATAAAATATATAACGTCATACACACATGCATATACGAGTGATAGACAATAAATATATAATGTCATACATACATACATGTAAAAGTGATAAACAATAAATATAAAATGTCATAGTACATTCGTCACAACAACAAAAAAATAACAAAAATAAGAACCCTAAATCCTACGACGGACCCTCTGTTGAAGTGCATCATCATCCTGATCCTCATCCTCATCCTCTGCTTGACTGCCTTGATGCGTAGATAAGGATAGTATCTCACGTGCTAAATCATGCTGGACAGTACCGCGCATGGTCGAACTAACCATACTCTCAGCAAGGTCACAAACACGACACCAATCCTCTGAATTCGACCTAGGAACAACATCTGGCAGCTGGATGGGCACTAAACGATGTGCATGCTCACTGTGTGCCACCTCATCCATCCAAGGGTGGTAAACTGACAGGAACCACCTGAAGTAGTCTGCATGGCATGCTCCACGATTATCCGCAGGAACAAGTGTCAGGTCATCAGTCTCTAGCGTGTGCACCTCCATGTCAGCTCATATCTGGTCCACCTACTCTGGAGTACAAACGCCACGAGGGGATCACTAGGAACAGTCTGCACATACCCAAACTGGCAGAGATATCTATCAGGAAGGATCCTAGATATCTTCCCTCCAAAACGGATAGGATCGTCGTACAGATATGTCTCCTGAAACGGATGATGCTCCCTAAAAGCCTCGTATGGGGTCCACACAACTTGACCAGGAGTCAAGTTGTCAAAATGTGTCCTATAGAAGCGCACAGTAGCATGTGTACGTACCGGCTCCATCCTGGACATGATCGGAAACCGCGGTAAAAAGTGCTCGCTAACCCTAAACTCGGCGATGGCAGGAAAGTGAACATAAAACCATGCCTGTAGTATACCTAGCACTCCACCCATCTGCCTCGTATTGTGAAGGTTGCCCTCTGAAAGCTGGTCATAGATGTGGGCCAATAGCACTCCTCCCCAAGATGTAGCCCGTGCCATATCCTCGTCCCGTAGAAGACTAAAATAAGCGGCCGGGACATGATCGCCACTCTTGTCAGGCATCAACATGCACCTGAGCAAGAAAAGTATGTAGGCCTTCTCCGAAAGCCAAAACTGCCCCAGCTCGTCTATCTGCTCCCCAGTCTCCTCCACGACCGCCTTTGCCTTAATAGCAGCCTCACAAAACTCCCTCAACCTCTCGAAGGAAACATCTGTGCCCTTCACCATCGCCTCTGCCTGCCCTTTGGTCACCTTCAACTCGTCCTCTACGATCTGAACAGCCAACGAATGTGTCAAACGTGTAGGCAAGTATAAATCACCCTCGATCGGCAAGTTGGTGAGACGAGCCACATCCTCAAGAGTGATGCCCATCTCACCAACTGGAAGTTGAAAAGTGCATGTCTCCTTATGCCACCTCTCAACAAGGGCCGCAATAAAATCCTTGTCGATAACGGCATAAGTGCATACAACGAGCCAGTGCAGCCCTATGCGGTGTAGTGTCTCCCATATACGATCAGTCGGTGGAGGGTGCTCTTGTATCTTCTTCCCGTGTGGAACTGTCCTCATATCCACCCTTCCCTGCAAATTAATAATTGTAAAATGTCACACACATAGAGTAGTTAAAGTAAATTGCTTAGAATTTTGTCTAAAGTAAATTTACCTCACCTCTCCAAACAAAAGCAACCTCGTGATCCTTGAACCCCCGAAGGATAGAAACGTCCTCGGGGCCTCTAGGAAAACCCTCAGCCTCTGGTGGTGGCTCTGCCACTGTCTCTGCCTCAGCCTTTGCTGGCGGTAGTGGTGGTACATCGACCCCACCATGAGAAGATCCACGACGACGGCGGACTGGTGGTGGTGGTGTGTCGACTCCACCGCAGGAGGAAGATCCGTGATAAAAGCGGCCTGGTGCTGCTGATGGCGGTGGTGTGTCTACTCCAGCAAGGGTAGAAGAGCCGTGACGAATACGGATGCGAGGTCGTGACTGTGTCGGTGATGAAATTGGTTGTGGTGAAGCAACTGGTGGTGATAGTGATAATGGTGACTCACCCTGAACTGCGTCACCAGCATGTCTATCTCCTCGGTGTACAGAAGCATGTGCCTTGTCTCCTACAATCATCTAAATATACAACCATACAAGAATTTTTTATAATTATTAAAAAATAATACCATAATTACAAATCAAACTATAAAAATAAAAAATAAAATAATAATACATTAATAATAAATAAAAAATACATAAAATAATCACAATTTTATTTATTATCTATAAAACAATATTAAAAATCTATAGTATAATTTTTTTAAAAAAGAGATAAATACTAATATTCAATAATTATAATAAATTTTTTTAAAAAAAAAATCAAAGTCCCATACGGTTTCCAGAACACGTTTGTAAACAGTAAGCAAAAACCGTATGGGTATGGTTTCCAGAAACCGTTTGGTAAATAATCCTATTCATCAAAAGCAGCGAAACGGTTATCAGAACACATACAGAAACGGTTTTCAGAAACCGTATGTCTCATCTTCTACCCTAGAACAGCACTGAACGCAAAAAAAATATGAGATTAGTTGAAGAAAGGAAAAGGATGATGATATGAGTTTTATGGTATCCAGATTCTGGGTTAATGTAATCTTCCCCAGGAACGATATCTGGATACCGTTTCGTTTTAAATTTTTTTAAAAAAAAATTTTAAGTAGCGATACGGTTTCTAGTTATCTTATCGCAGCCCTCATGGAAACGGATTCTGAAAACCGTTTCCGAGGCAAATTTGAAAAAAAAAAAAGTTTCCCATAATGCGCCCAGCATGGGCCATGATGCCAAAAGTACCACTCCCACATCAGCAATTGGATTGTCAGAAATGGCATATCGGCCACCAAAGGCTTTAATGAAATGCATCACATTCACTCATGGTCTTTCACTTCTTCTGATATTTGTTTCAATTTGCAATATGTTCATGCGCTCTGTACATATGTGAAAAGGATTGAGTTTTTTTTTTAAAAATTCATTCTATGTTAATTTTGTTTACGGTGCCAAATTTAGAAAATTTCAGAAGGATTTAAAATTAAAGTGGTGTTCAAAATGAATTTTGTAAGGGATATTGGCATGATTAGAGTTGGGATTTTATTCCCTTGTTTCAAGGATTACATTCAGATTTAGTTTGCAAATTAATTTTATTCTATTAATATAAAGTAAAAAGATTTATTAAAGAAATGAATTTTGAAACAAATTAAGTTTTATGTCAATCAAATTTGGATATCATGTCACTAATCGGTTATAATTTGTTTTGTAACTAATTTCAAATGAGATTGTTATGATCTTATTTGAAATTTAAATTACAACATTAAATAATAAAATTTGAGTTTCAGATTAAGTTAAGTATTCGGTTCTTATCGATGAAAGAAATTGATCATGATTAATTTTGTAACAAATTAAGATAAATCAAATGAGTAGATTTGGAATTTAATGATAATATTTAATCTCTTGTAGCTGTTAGTTTATGGGGATAATTATTATTCTATGGAGACAATATTAAATTAATATTTTATCTCTGTTTTGAAGTTTCACTTTCGGTCAAAAGTTTTAAAGTTTGATTTTCGATCAAATATTTCGGAGTTTGACTTTTGGTTAAACGTTTCAGAGTTTGACTTTTTTTGTCAAATTTGACTTTTTATCAAGTTTGACTTTTGACCAAATGTTTTGGGTTTGACTTGCAGGTTATTGGTTTCGTTCAAACATTTTATGGTTTGACTTTAGTCAAACGTTTCATTGTTTGACTTTGGTAAAATGTTTTATGTTTTGACTTTTGGACAAACATTCCATTGTTTGGTTTTAGGTCAACGTTTCATAGTTTGACCTTAGTCAAATGTTTCATAGTTTGCTTTAGTCAAATCATTCGGATTTGAAAAATTCAAACCATTTGGTGTTTACCTTTTGGTCAAACAATTCGTAGTTTGACCTTTCGGTCAAATAATTTGGAGTTTTTTCCCTGTTGTTTCAATTCGCGTAAAGTAGCGTCTGATATGTATGATTGTTGTACTTGAAAAAGTTCTGGCTAAGAAAGACTGGGTTATTAAGTGTGTCAGTTATGACGTCACCTCTCTTTCTTAAGAACTAGTCTGGTGCACATTCTACAGTTTACTCGATTGTAATCTGTAATTGTAGGGATTTATATCTTTTCAGGATCAATTTAATTGGTCATTTGGTAAAATCTCTAGGAAAATTTTATGGTTATGGAACGACCATGTGGCATGTAGCATTATTTTGTGACGTAACGGAGTCTGTTTCATAAAGTGTTTCTAACGTGACTACATGATGATTTAGTGTAATTGCGTTGATTTTAGACTTCAATATTCACTAAGTGAAATAAGGATGAATTATGGACTCCTAACCATGTTGCCTTTTAAAAGTAATCAAATTATCGAAGCAAACTTGTGGCCTTTGTAACCTCTGTTGTGAAGATTGATTTGGTTAATCTTAGAAAGATTAGCGTGAGGTTGTTTATGTGAGTTGAGCTTCCACCATTCGGCGTGACACAACTTGACTGAACAATCTCAGTCCTGCGATAATAAACACGTGATAGACACAAAGCAATCATTCATGTGGGTGATTGATTCATGTCCATCAATGGGCTTTCACTTGACAGAACTGACTATTTATTTTTTATTGTTGCATGCGAGTTCCTCATAACAAGCCAACCTGCATGACCCTTCGTTATTTTTGGTGGTGTTTTGGTATCTTATTATTCTATAATTTACAAATTATCTACATGTAAAAATATGTATGATATATTTTTTATTCTCGTCTTATTTTATATGAAAACACGTCAATTTCAATGTCCTTTTATGAGAGTGTAATGCTCCCAGGTAATATGACACGACCGTGCATCTTTCGAGCATAGTTGTGTTAGTAGAAGTCCTTGGTCTTCAACTTCTTAGGATAAAAGAACTTAGAATACACGATTGTTTAAAAAGCGATTTATGAGTTGAATAATAACTTAACGAATGCCTCAAGGCTCCGCTGAATCCATTTCTCGGCTAATAAATGCAGTGCAGTCACCTAAGTGATCTCTAATGTGATGGTTGCTCAGATAGGACTTCTAAAGTTGTTTTTTAGGCTACTACAACAAGTTGATTGCATAATATCGCGAAATCAATTTTTTTTACGGGTTGTTGTTGTTCGTTTATTTAATAGCTTTCATAAAGTTTTAAGGCAGTGAGCAAAATTCTATGGATTTGGTAATGTCGAGCTCGTATATGCAAACTTAAGTAATGTTATCATAGCGACATCTAAGGAATTTTAGGATCTAGTGAAAGAAAATGTTGATCGTACTATAATGTATGGATAAGGATTAGCACCTATGGAACTCATGTCTCTTAAAGTGTTGTAATAAAAGTACTGATAAGGAGACACAGACTTTTATGAACATAAGTCTTAGATGGAGTGTGCCTAGCAATCATGCAAGAGTTCTTCAGACTGTGAAAGAAGAAGGTGATGACCGAGAGGTCTAAGGAGTTTCTGGATTGATACATGTCAACATTTGTGATTTATTCCCTTTGGTCATGTGGGGTAGTTGATGGCATTGTGTGAAGTCATTAAGAGACTCCTCTCGTTAAGATTACCTTACCTACTAAAGGAACAATTTAAGGTGTTGGATGCTAATAAGTCTATTAGGGCCGAAGTTGAAAGTTCACTTTGGTAAGACTGTTGGAGTCACGAGATCTAATCATGATGATGAATATTTATAAAGTATGATTGATCTGGTGATAGGCGCCCTCAACCATTTTTCAAGTGAATACCGACAAAGACAACTAACAAAACTCATTAAGAGCTTGAGACTGACAGAAGGCATGTGTAAAGCATTAGAATTTAGGGTATATCCAACTAAGTGGGGCTTTATGGACTTGATAAAGAAAGATTGGATGCAAGAATATTTAGTTGCAGAATGGTCGGTCATTTAAAATGTCGCGAGAACTAAAGTTGTAATTCCATTGACATTGAGTTTTTCTTTTTGGAAACTCTATTTTTTGAGGATGTTGAATTTGGGAGGAAAATATGTTGGCGGACATTTGTATTGAAGAGGATTCAGATACACCTCTTCATCAGGACATAAATCTCCCATATGGACTAGGTCAATAGGTTATACCTATATATCATCAGGGTCCCCTTGTTTCTCTTCATATGATTTAGGAGGAACAACATGGTCAAACTCAACAGCCTCATCAGGTTGCATTAAGAAGGTCTAAGAGAGAATGGAAATGTACGAATCTAGATGTTTACATCGCACATGAGGACACTATCAATTCTTTGGAGAAGACTACTTCTTTTTTCAAAGGATAGTTAGTAGTTCTAACTCTCATAAAGTGAGTTAAGGCCATGAAGTGAACTCTAATCTAAAAATAAAAGTGACATTTGGGGCATTGTACAGTTAAGATATTAAATACAGGAAGTCAGATGAACTTGAGATTATTAGTTATTTGACTATGACTTCAATAAATATAGGGTTGGTCGCAAATTGACTTTGGGATACCCTTTTCTCTTTGTTGGATTGAAGAGATCAACATTCAATAAAGTGCCAAGTGGTTGTCTTTTCAACCATAAAGCCTGCGTAATTTTGCTAAAGGATTACTTATCATCAGTAAAGTCTAATAAATTACTAGAGATATTCAATGACAATGAAGGTGCGATCTTATAGTGATATGAGTTATTTGACATTGAAAAATTACGAATGCATGATCCCTTCTTGTTAAGGAATAAAGTTCAGAGTGTGGTTAATAGTAAGTATTGAGCTTTCAAGGAATGAACTCCAAAGTTACGACTTCACTCACTAAGGCTTTGACATCGTTAGGGCGTATATGATTGTGCATTTGACATGGGTGTCATTAGTATGCCTGAGAAATAATGAGAGTCTATTGTAACGCCTTTTGTAGTTCATTACTTGGTCATGACACTTAAGTTTATATTATAGTTACTCTGAACTGTTTATCTTATAAAGACAAACTAAAGTTCGAACCAGTTGGAAATATGCATGTATTAGATCACGAAACATGTAATTTTCATGCCATTAATCTACATTTGACCTATGTCATTGAGTGTACCAACTAATCATTGGGGTTGAGCCACGACTAGACAAGTAACAAAAACTGTAATGGTTCCTAGTTGGTGCATAGGATAGACCCGATTATAAGGATAATCTAAATTGAATAGCGTACAATTGTGCGCCTAAATTTTTTTGTGTATGATTTAATCATTCAAATTAATGTTAAGCCCAAGTGGGAGATTGTTGGAATTATCTTAATTTCAACTAACTAATAGATGTGGGCTGACTATTAATTAGATAAGATTTTATTAGTTATTCAAATTATCTTAATCCTTCACAGCTTCTTAGAGACTTGAACAACTCCGGTTTTCATATAGTTTCGAATTCCGACTAAGCACCCCGACTAACTTGTAAATTCATTAGTTGTACTTATTCGCGGTTTAAGTTAAGGATAAATTTAGCTTCACATTAAATCTCTAACTTAAATCCTTGTGAGGTTACATGAATTTCCTTGACATGATACGGCGTTATTATAGTCATCAACTATACTGCCTCCACTAAAACAAATATGCGGGCGCTTGAATCAGTTCCCGATTTTCTCAATCTTGAGTTCTCACTTAAGTAAGGAGACAACGAACCCTTATCACATTGCTATTAATTCAGCCATTCTCTTTATATTATGCCAACAAGATCATAAATATCCGCGTTTAGAGACGCGTGCAAAAACGCATCTTGATCCAATCTAATTCACATCGACAACTTGGAATGAGTTAATCCTCCTAAAATTAAAATGTTACCTTAAGAAGGAATAGGAACTTTCCTTGATCCAAGTAGTCTTGCAAGACACGTTCAAGAACTCTATGCTTCTTGTAATCAATTTCCTTCCTCTCCATAACCAAGACATAACGGGTTATACAAATTAGAACTCGAAACCAACTTGTACTAGAAAGACCAAGACTTGTAAAATTCTAACCCCTATTCTAAAACTAGAGTCTTAGTGACCATTTAGACCTTCTTTGAGAAATTTTAAATCTCGACAATGAATTAAGTCAAGTCATCCATATATCTCGTATCTTTCTAAAGCCTAATTCACAAATGAATGACACTATAGTTTGCTTCCCACCAGCTCAAGTTCCTCTCAAGCTAGAGAATAACCTTAACCTCAACTTCTTTAGTTATGCCTATCTTATTTACTAAATCTATGAAATTTTATTTGGTACTTGATATCCGGTCTCATCAAGCTCAAATTGGGCAAGTCTTCCCAATAGTATCATTAATTATGGTGAAATACTCTTGGAAAATAAAAGTCGAGTCTCAAGGGTAGACTTTGATTTTTCCAATGTACTTGAGGTCTATACAATACTTCTATCTTAATCTTTTTCAATTCCATGAGAGTGGATACCACAAGTCTAAAACAAGGCCTTAAAACCATTCTTCTGAAATATATAAGTGTTCACTCCATCGATTTTCGAGCTTCAAGGTAGCCTTATGAACTCCAATGGGGTTTCTAGTGCGTCGTACCACAATTTTCATTAAAGCTTACCCTACCAAACTCGATATAAGTCAAAAACCTTACAAGTTCGATATGACTTAAGTTGTGAACCCATAACTCTCTCAAGGTATTTCCCTTATGAAAGTTCCTTTGAGCTAGGGATTAAAACAAATCGTGAGGACACAATTCTTTTAAGGATGGTAGAATTGTAACATCCCAAATTTTTAATCTCCTAGAGTAGATTATTTAAATTCATAGTTGTGTCCTTAAGTGGCTATTTTAGAAGAGATAAGGAATTTTGGGAAGTAAAATGAATTACAAAGCATACAGGATTAGGGGGAAAAAGACTAGGTTATGATATAAATACAACTAGACATTTAAAATGTAGCAAGGTGGACTTAGGGGATTAAAATATAAAATTAAAAAGTTGTAATTAAGTCCTTGTGATTTTTATTTATTTAAATTATGTTTAGTTGGACTTTTATAAAGACAACGACTTAGGTGCAATTTTTAATAAATTAAAACTAAGGACTACGCACTTACCATGCACCCTCCCTCACCTAACCACACACCCTCACCTATATACCTCACTCTCTCACTCTCACGCACACCACACAAAAACACAAAAAAACAAAATGGATCAAAATGAGAAGGAGAGGGAGTTGGCAAGAGGGAGAAGAAATGGTGGTGACCACCACTTCTGGTGGTTGCATGGTGGTCTTTCGGCCGCCAGTTGCCGCCGGAGCAGTTGAAGAAAATGATCCACGCGTCGGGAACTCCAATTGTACCGGTTCACAATTTTTCACGGTGGAATTTAGAGATTGAGTTTAGAGCTCCAATTCTAAGGTAACCTCAAACTCAAAACCCCAGTTAGGGAAATATAGAAATTAGTAACTTTATGATGTTAGGGTTTGAACCATTGTATGTTAGAACTAGGTTTGAACTTAACTTTGTTGATAAATTTGGTGTGAATGTTTGATTATGTACATGATTGAAGTCTTAGGTATTGTTATGTTGAAATTGAATGTTATGATCTTGATGATGATGTGAAATTGATGGAATTGGACTTTGGTCATCCTTGTGAATTGATTCTTGAGTGATTTGTATTGAATTATATGGATTTGGCATGATTTATGATGAACTGAGAAGGAAGGTAGGATTGAAATTGTGAAAAGTTGATAATACCATTCTCTCCTGTTTTGGCTAAATCTTGGTATAGTTTGGACTAAATATTTGACTTGGTTTTATTTGGATTCTAATTTCATGGCCTCTTATAAAGTTGTAGTAAATTGTTTTAGCTTTGTAATGCCACAAGTGTCATCAAAATCCAAGTCGTATAACTTGAGTTATACGCAAAATACCAAGAGCTGCCAGATTTGGGTTTTTATCATGGGCAGGTGAATTCAAGTGAAGTTATCTACTAGAAGTAAATTGATTCAGATCTTGGGTCCCAAATAAAAGTTGTAGGTAATTTCATTAGCTTTCATTTGCCTCTGATTTCACCTAATTTGAAGGTCTACAACTCATGTTATGACCAACATACCAACAGGGTGCAGAGCTGACGAAAAACAGAGGTCTGTTTTTGTGTCCAATTCGCGGCAGCGAATTTGACACAGAACAGGAACTCGTCACTTTACTTCCAAAATGCAATGTAATGTCATGGGCTCCATAGTTAGGGTTGGAATTGATAAAAATAGGTCTCAATGTTTTAAAAATCATGCTTAGTGCCATGTAATTGCATTATGTATGAATGTGAATGGTTTTGCTATTGATTGAGTGGATATGCAATAGGGTCATGGAAATATTGTGATATGTGACATGGATGACAATTATTTTAATTGACGATTAATGAAATTGTAATATGATAAATGATGAACCTTGGAACATGTTGGATGCATTTGATATGAGATTAATGTTTAATGTAATTGAGATGTGATGAATGATGAATGTGGAAACATGTTGAATGCAATTGAGATGAAGATGATTATTGAATGCATGATAACATGTAATCAGGAAGTGAAATGAAAATTGGAATTATGCAAACCCTTTGTGGTCCCTGGAAAACTATACAAACCCTTTTGTGGTCCCTGGAATTATGCAAACCCTTTGTGGTCCCTAGAAAACTATGCAAACCCTTTTGTGGTCCCTGGAAATGATGCAAACCCTTTGTGGTCCCTGGAAAGCAGACGACTCGGATGGGGGTGCTCATCAGAGTCACATGTGAGCTGAGAAATTGTGCATTGCTACTATGCACCCATGGTGGATACCCTGTGCACGGGGTTTCTCGTTAAAAGATGAAAAGAAATGAATTGAAATGAAATGTAACGTGATTCATGACATACATGCATATAAATTAAATTGTGTTTGAGTGTATTCCTTTGTTTGAATATGTTGTGTGTATGATGTGAGTCATTGGAAATTTTTCCAGTTAGACTGGCTGTAATACTGATTTAAAGTGTTTTTAGTTAGACCGGGGGTTACTCGGTTATATATTTTATATATAACTAACGGTCTCAGTATTGCAAGTATTGGAAGATTGTGGAGCTAGAGCCACGGACGAGACAAGCTTTAGGATTTCCTTAGAAGTAGCCATATATGGTGAAACTAAGATTTTTATTTAGATATTATATTGTTCAGCTGTATAGGAAATTGTAATATAAATAAAGAAATGTTTCCGCTTGTATTTTAAATATGAAACTAAGTGGCAAGCTTTGTATTTTCAAGGAATTTTGTAAGCATCACGTTTTCAAAATAAGATTCACTTAAGTATTAGGTTTTGAAGTTAAAATTTTTAGTAACTACCATTTTATAAAATAAGGTGTTACAGAAATAAAATATTATTTCACACAAATTTCAAACAAAATTTTACATGAATTCCAGACAGAAACTGTATGTTATTTTACATGGATTTCAAACAAAAATGTAAGTTGTTTCCCACGAATTTGATGTTACGTTATTACTAATTCTAGACGAATTTCCAACAAAAATAGAATGTTATTTCACACGTTTTCTACACAAAAATAAGATAGTATTTTACACGAAATTCAAACAAAATTGAAATATTATTTTTCACGAAGTTTAAACATAAGTTATATGTTATTTCACACAAATTTCAGACGAAAATGATGCATTATTTCACACGAGTTGTGGACGGAAATGAAATGATATTTCACATGAATTTCCGGGAAATGAAATATTATTTAACGCGAGTTTTAGAGAAAAATAAATTGGTATTTCACACAAATTTTTAACAAAATAGAATTATTATTTCCCATGAATTTTAGGTATAAATTTTAAGTCATTTCACACAAATTTCAGACAAAAATGAAGTGCTATTTCATACAAGTTGTAGATAGAAATGAAATATTATTTCACACGAATACCAACCGGAAATGAAATGCTATTTCACAAAGTTATTGACGGAAATGTAATAGTATCTCACACGAATTTAAAACAGAAATGAAATATTATTTTACACAAATTTCAGATAAAAAGTGTATGTTATTCAAATTCATTTCCCTTTTATTTGTAACAGATATATTTAATTCTTTGATTTTGTATAATTAATGATTTTTTATAATTAATGATTTTTTTAAAAGATTATCTTTTCATTTTGTAGGTTTTTTGGTCAATATTATATAGATATTAATTTAGTTTTAAGAGAAATTGAATTATGATATTACACTTTTTTATAACTTTCTAATAAAATAAAAAATCGTCACCAATTTCATCAATTGCATGAATAAAAAAATTTCAACCGAATGATCAAACATAATAGAGTTAACAAAGTGCTCTAACAATGTAAAACTGAATAAAAGAAACTATGATCCTCAGACTATTCATTAGTTTAAATAAAAAAAATTGAAATAAGAGAACTATATATAAGTTCATAAGTATAGAAGTATGATATAACTCTTCATTAATGGGCTCACGAGTCTCATTCGCGTCATTGTGCATAGAAGCTCCAGATGAATAATTTGGAGGTAGTGACATGTTTAAGTTTCTATATATATATTGTAGTAAGCAAACTTTCATTTGACTCAATTCTTCTTTCCTGAGTTTGCAATTTATGACTTTGATCCTCTAGTTTGCGTTAAACATCATCCAATTTTAGCTTTTGTTGCTCACAAATAAGCTCTTGCTCCTTTGCTTTTTCTTTCCACATTTCAATTTCCTTCTCTATATTTGTATCCTTATATGTGCCCAACCCTAAGCAAGAAGTATGCTTTGAAGAAATGAGTCTTCGCATTGAACCTACACATGATATAATTAAAGTTCTAACAAAAAAAGTATAATTAAATACCAAATTTTCATGTACCAAGTTTGATAAAAAAAAACTTAATATTAATGTCTAAAAACCAAAATTTTATACTAAGTTGGATCAAAATTATCTTTTTAAGGATTAATATTGAAGTGTATAAATTCTATTGAGACTACACCCTGATATAATTATTCTAAAAAAATTTATTTAAGCCTAAGAGCTAAAATTGAATGCAGTTCAGGAAAAATGAAAGAGAGTGAGATAACATCATGTATCTGAATAGTTAAATAGCCAAGTGGAATGATTTTGGAATTAACTCAAATGTGGGATAATAGTGATGTCATATTAAAAGTCAGAAGCAAACAGTGAAAACCTGTTATTATGAAACAACCTCTTTGTAGCGAGTAATTCAATTGACGGTGGATAAAATATTTTTAAAAAAAAATTAAAGAACTTTTCCAAAAATACATGAATGAGTTACACTTAAAAAAATATGCAAGTATCAAATGCTCTAATACTCTTGCTTTATGACCTTATATTTTCTTATGGTTACATATGGGACAAGAAAAATGAACGGAATGTAAAATTTGAATAAACCCCAGCGAAAAATAACAAGTAAACCGATGCCTTATTGATTGTCATATATATGTATAGAAACCAAACATACATCTAGGGACAAATGAAAAGAAGAAGAAAAACGTGACTCACCTTAACACAAAGAAGATAAGGTTGCGAGACTCAAAAACAAAATTGGAAACAAGTAATAGATTGGGGGTGTCATATATAAGATGTCCCGGGCAAAATAATTTTGGAACGTGATATAACACTAATGAAATCAAAACTAATAGTCACCGCCAAGTCAAAAATTGAGAAAGTAAATTTGTGTTATTTCCATTTTTTTAAAACATGATCTTCTTTAGTGTGTGTTTTCATATATTTGAGAATTTTTATTATTCTTCAACTTTTAGATGTCCAACTAATGTTGTTCAGTTTTCTTCTACTTGTGAATAGTATCTTTCTTCTTGGAAATTAAAGATTGAATAAAAATAAAAATTGTGACGAGATCTTCATAGTTTATACTTGTGAAGAGTACATTTTTTTCTAGGAAATTAAAGATTGAAAACGAATATAAATTGTGATAGAAGATAAATTGCTATTAAGTCATATTCTCCATTAATTCATTTAGATTTGAATAGATATAAACTTGACTTGATCATAAAAAAAGATATAAACTTAATTTTATTTTTGATTTGAATTTAACATTTAGTCTAAACTATATGTCTCTATTTTTTAATTAAATATTTATATTTTTGTGAAGTTATTAAATATGTATTTGAGCTTTAATTAATTCAAAAAAATTAATTTAAGTTTGATTCATTTATTTTTGTTCATTTTAGCTCTTTTACTTATTTTAGTTTCATTTTATTTTATTAAATAATTAATAAAAATATCTAAAATTGTTACTAGATGCAAGAGAAAAAGAAGACAATGATAAAAATATACTACTTCTGGTCCTTTTTATAGGACCCTCTAACCAATTCACATGGATTAAGAAAACTACTAACAACCTTGTTTAATATATTGTCTAATCAAACAATAGTACAATATACCAAATTTACCCTTGTTTAAAGTGAAAATTTCAACAAATATATTAATTGTACCTACTATCATTTCATTTATTACAAGGGTAGACAAAGAAAAAAACTAATAACGGCTTCTTTAACTTTGTAATGGGTCTAATATATGGGACCAAAAATTTTCCTCCAAAGGGTCTTATATTTAGGACCGGAGGTAGTATTATTACCAGCATTAGTTATTATCAACAAAAATTAATACAAATGACGATATTATATTGAAAAATTAAATTACTACTATGAAGAAAAAAATTAAATGACCAAATTAAAATTTTAGATAAAGTTATGAGACTAAAATACGAATTTGGCTATAAAAAATATAATAATATTATTGTATAAATTTTCCAAGTGAAAATTTATAAAATAAAGTAAAAACAAGAAATGATTGATAGATAAATTTTATTAATTGGACACGAATAAATTTCCCTTAAATAATATAATTGTATTTTAGTTTTATGTTAATTGTTATATAAATTTTAATTCAAATTTTTGTTAGAAAATGTAAAATTTAAATATTATTTTCATATAAATAGAACATAAATAATTGATAGTTGGACTAGAAACAAATTATAAGACATAAAAGAAGTTAATACTTGAGCATATAGATGACAACATAATGAGGCATATACTAGTAAACAGTATTTAAATTTTATATTTCTTAACTAAAATTTTAATTAAAAATCATATAACAGTTAACATAAAATTAAAATATAATTATATTATTTAATTGAGATTTATTCATGTTAGATTTAAAAAAATTATCAGTGAATCATTTCTTGTTTTCTCTTTATTGTTTTACGAATTTTCAGTTGGAAAATTTGTAGAATATTATTATTATTATTATTATTATTATTATTATTATTATTATTATTATTATTATTATTATTATTGTTATTGTTATTATTGTTATTATTATTATTATTGTTATTGTTATTATTATTATTGTTGTTATTATTATTATTGTTATTATTGTTGTTGTTGTTATTATTATTATTATTATTATTATTATTATTATTATTATTATTATTATTATTATTATTATTATTATTATTATTATTATTATTATTATTATTATTATTATTATTATTATTATTATTATTATTATTATTATTATTATTATTATTATTATTATTATTATTATTATTATTATTATTATTATTATTATTATTATTATTATTATTATTATTATTATTATTATTATTATTATTATTATTATTATTATTATTATTATTATTATTATTATTATTATTATTATTATTATTATTATTATTATTATTATTATTATTATTATTATTATTATTATTATTATTATTATTATTATTATTATTATTATTATTATTATTATTATTATTATTATTATTATTATTATTATTATTATTATTATTATTATTATTATTATTATTATTATTATTATTATTATTATTATTATTATTATTATTATTATTATTATTATTATTATTATTATTATTATTATTATTATTATTATTATTATTATTATTATTATTATTATTATTATTATTATTATTATTATTATTATTATTATTATTATTATTATTATTATTATTATTATTATTATTATTATTATTATTATTATTATTATTATTATTATTATTATTATTATTATTATTATTATTATTATTATTATTATTATTATTATTATTATTATTATTATTATTATTATTATTATTATTATTATTATTATTATTATTATTATTATTATTATTATTATTATTATTATTATTATTATTATTATTATTATTATTATTATTATTATTATTATTATTATTATTATTATTATTATTATTATTATTATTATTATTATTATTATTATTATTATTATTATTATTATTATTATTATTATTATTATTATTATTATTATTATTATTATTATTATTATTATTATTATTATTATTATTATTATTATTATTATTATTATTATTATTATTATTATTATTATTATTATTATTATTATTATTATTATTATTATTATTATTATTATTATTATTATTATTATTATTATTATTATTATTATTATTATTATTATTATTATTATTATTATTATTATTATTATTATTATTATTATTATTATTATTATTATTATTATTATTATTATTATTATTATTATTATTATTATTATTATTATTATTATTATTATTATTATTATTATTATTATTATTATTATTATTATTATTATTATTATTATTATTATTATTATTATTATTATTATTATTATTATTATTATTATTATTATTATTATTATTATTATTATTATTATTATTATTATTATTATTATTATTATTATTATTATTATTATTATTATTATTATTATTATTATTATTATTATTATTATTATTATTATTATTATTATTATTATTATTATTATTATTATTATTATTATTATTATTATTATTATTATTATTATTATTATTATTATTATTATTATTATTATTATTATTATTATTATTATTATTATTATTATTATTATTATTATTATTATTATTATTATTATTATTATTATTATTATTATTATTATTATTATTATTATTATTATTATTATTATTATTATTATTATTATTATTATTATTATTATTATTATTATTATTATTATTATTATTATTATTATTATTATTATTATTATTATTATTATTATTATTATTATTATTATTATTATTATTATTATTATTATTATTATTATTATTATTATTATTATTATTATTATTATTATTATTATTATTATTATTATTATTATTATTATTATTATTATTATTATTATTATTATTATTATTATTATTATTATTATTATTATTATTATTATTATTATTATTATTATTATTATTATTATTATTATTATTATTATTATTATTATTATTATTATTATTATTATTATTATTATTATTATTATTATTATTATTATTATTATTATTATTATTATTATTATTATTATTATTATTATTATTATTATTATTATTATTATTATTATTATTATTATTATTATTATTATTATTATTATTATTATTATTATTATTATTATTATTATTATTATTATTATTATTATTATTATTATTATTATTATTATTATTATTATTATTATTATTATTATTATTATTATTATTATTATTATTATTATTATTATTATTATTATTATTATTATTATTATTATTATTATTATTATTATTATTATTATTATTATTATTATTATTATTATTATTATTATTATTATTATTATTATTATTATTATTATTATTATTATTATTATTATTATTATTATTATTATTATTATTATTATTATTATTATTATTATTATTATTATTATTATTATTATTATTATTATTATTATTATTATTATTATTATTATTATTATTATTATTATTATTATTATTATTATTATTATTATTATTATTATTATTATTATTATTATTATTATTATTATTATGTCTAAATTTATATTTTAGTACTATAACTTTATCTCAAATTTTAGGTTGGTCTTTTTATTTTTTCTTCATATTAGTAATTTATCTTTTCAATTTAATATGATTATTTTTTATTAGCTTTTTATGATAAATGATTAACAAGAATGTCCATAATAATATGTTTTTTTCCTTAATTTTTTGTTTTCCGCATCCAACAACTATTTTAGATATTTTTATTAATTATTTAATGAATTAAAATGAAGCAAAAATAAGTAAAGGAGAAAAAAAATCAAACTGAAACTTTGGTATAAAGTTTGGGGACCAAAAATAATATTTTTGCTTTACAATATTCACCATTAATTTATTATAATATTCACCGTTAATTTATTTATCTTTTAACTAATAAAAACTCATTTTTTTTCAATTAATTAAAGCTCAAATATACCTTTAATAATATAATAAAGATATAAGCATTTCATTAAAAAATTAGAGTCACACAATTTAGATTAAAAGTAAAAACTAAATATTATACTAAAAATAAATAAAATTATATCTAAGTTTTACAGGGACCTCCTCTAAGTTTTGCATAAATTACACATACCTCCCATTTGTTACGTTTTTAAAAATTACATAGACCTCCCGTGAAACACTCAAATATTGCCATGGTTTTTTTTTATGGTCTGGGTGTATTTCGATTTTGTCATATTTAGTGTGTTTCAAGGATGATCGGTGTAAAATATGGCTCCAAATTTTGCAGGAGGGATAAAGTTGATTGGTGGTTTGTAATGAAGACCAAAGCTAGGGGCATGATTGAGGATGAACAACTTGACAATTTTGTGTATCAAGAGGATTTTGTGGGTCAAAATTGTAGTCACATCTCACTAGATCTTGATCCACCTATTACTTTAGTTGACACAGATGGAAGATTTAATGAATTTGATGGGTCTAATGATGGTGACCACGATTTTATTCATGATGGTGATTATGATGATTATGACGATGGCATATGAGGTGGACAACGAAGAGGGAGACCTTGATGAAGATGTAGAATTTAGTGATAATAGTGATAGTGAACAGTTGTTTTGCATTTTTTTAGATTTAATTATTGTATTGTTTGAACCTTAAAATTCTGATAGATTTAAATTTGTCTTAATGCATAACTTGATGGTTGTCTTATCTTTTATACCTTTGTAACTACTATCCTTCCTTGAGAAGTTTAATCATGCTAAATAAATTCATCATTTTAAATGTCAGGTAACTACTTGAGTTCATTTTACGAGCATTGTAACACCTTTTATACATGCATACTTTTTTTCTTTTACGAGAAAATAATATAAATACCATAAGTCTTAAAAACAATTTATGATTTTAAATGTTGAAATCATATTAACTTATAACTTATTTTTATAAAGAACTAACTTACATATAATTACCGATAATTAATACATAATTTTCTACAAAATAATATATTAAACAACATTTGTAAATAGTACATCCATTCGGTAAATTTCTAATAATTGTCATTTTCAGTTCTTCATTCTTCTGCTACAATAGTTATCCATCTAAAATGCCACGAATATACATAAAAAGAAACGGGGTGAGAATTCACATCCTCAATAATTTTCTAACACATTTATAACCAATAACATTTTAGGATTTCATAGTTATAGAAATCAAAATAGCTTTTTTTTTTAATATAAAATGAAATAATTCAAAAACCAAAATATTTTTCACATATGAAACATACACATATAACAATATTCATTGAGGTCATACATTGGTAATATCAATCACCACCAACGTACAAACACAGTAATAATTACAATCAACCTAATTATCATTACTTACGATTTCAAGCACAAGACAATTTAACACACATTGTCAATCAATTCAATAAACAACTAACGTCATCGTAAGTTCATCCAAACTATAACCAAATACATAATGCAAGATTCTATTTCTATCATGATGCATGTTCTATAAATTTCATTCTAGAGAAAAAAATAGGGGTGTACAAGCTCTATTGGTAATAGTTTGTCATGATCGGCCCAACACAAATACAATTGTTCCTGGTGTAAGGGGACTTCACTCAGTCTCTAAATGATGATGAATTCCTCTACACTCCATCTCCTCAAATGAACAATTACTTGGATAATGACCTATTTTCTCGCCATGTGTTAAGCCATATGCAACTAACACATGCTAGCCTTGGGGTTTGGCCCAGGTACATATCATTCCATTAGGCATCCTATATTCTAGCCTCGTGGAATTTTCACCCCAACATTTCTCAAATCATTGCGACTGAGTATTACGTATCATCATTCTCAGTGCACAAAACAACTCTTCACTAGGTGTCCCTAGTGATTTCAACGCTTTTCAACTTAGATAAAAAGTATTAATAAATTGTAATAACACAATATAATATTATATAAATACTACATGAATAGTAAAATATGCTTACAAATACACGTATAAATAGTGTTAGTGAACCACAACTTTTATTCCTACCCAAATTTCATTAAGTCACTAATAATGAATATTTAAATAAGCTCAAAAATAATATAGAACAAGTTTTAAATTTTTAATTTTAACTAGATAGTAAAAATTTGTACTACTTAACAAAATAAAAGTTATCCTTTTAACTTAAATAAATTCTCAATAGAATCTATTCATTTAGTATGTTTTAAAGATATACATCTTAAAAAATATAGAAATAGCCCTATCTCAGTCCAAAGCAAATACTGAAAATTGTCTATTTGAAAATCTGAACCGGTAGAATTAAAGATCTTGACGCGTAGAATATTTCTCTTAATTGCTCCGTCACGAACTGACTGCACTATATAATAATATATTATATAATAATAATAATAATAATAATAATAATAATAATAGTACCATTTCTAATTTTTATTTTACCATAAATTTTTATTCATCATATATTATTATCTAAACCAATCTAATTATACTAATAAATTCTAAATATAATTCTTAGCTTATAGTAATTTTTTTAGTATTTTTGAAAATCTATAACTATTTTTAAAGCATAAATATGTCTTTAAGAATAATTATTAATTTACTTTAAGACTAAGCCTTAAAATTATTTTTAACTCACTAGAAATCCTCTAATAATAAAATGTGATTTTATAATTGGCTATAATTTATTCTAATACCCTTAACACATTTTTTTTCTAATTGTCTCTTTACCAACGTATTTTATTATAATCTATTTCCTAAGGCTTAGAAACAGAATTAAATCCAGTTTACATATCAATTTTACCCACATCTAACTATTTGAACTAATTATTAACTAATTGTCACTATTTCTCATAAACAACTCTTAATTAAATTCTATATATTTTCAAAAGAAAAATGCATTGTAAAAGCTATTAGGGAGGATGTTACATGCATCACTATTTTGTGTTTTTTTTATGACTCATGGGTTTGAAGCTCATTTGCTATCATTGTAAATAAAAAATAAATAAAATTAGCTTTTATAATGATATAGATTGACCATATTTGTTTATCAAGGTAAAGAAGTATAATTAAAAATAATATAAGCTAAAAAGGACAAGATATAACAAGTTTAATTTAACATTACAATAAAATTATCTAATTTAAATCGTGTGCAAATTCATGAGAAAAAATGCTTAACAAGGAAATCTTACGTGGATGTTATTAGATAGATATGAGATAAAGCCAGTAACAACACGAAATAATTAAAAAACAAGTAATGTTTTCTCAAATCTACATGAGTAATGTAGTCGAATTAGTGACGGATTCAACAATTACACGAAAATTATTAAAACACAAGTGAAGTTTGTCTCTTATTCATATGAAAGATTCCAACGAATTTAAGATATTGTCAAATATGCATGAGCAATCAAAATGGATTTGAGACGGGTTCAGTAATAACACAAATTTGTTAAAACACAAGTGAAGTTTATCTCTAATTTGTATGAACGATTCCTGTGAATTTGAGACAATGTGAAATTTGTATGAGCAATTCGAATAGATTTTAGAGAGATTCAATAATAACACAAATTTGTTAAAACACAAGTGAAGTTTGTCTTTGATTTGTTTGGACGATTCTAACAAATTTGAGATAAAGTCAAATATATATGAGCAATAATACCATATTGTCAAAGCACAATGAAAATTTGTCTCTAATTTATATGAATGATTCTCACGAATTTTAGACAAAATTTAATTTGTATGAGCAAGCCATGCATATTTGTGACGGTTTTAACAATAGCACAAAATCATTACAGCACAAGTATAGTAAGTCTCTAATTCGCATGAATGATTCCCATGGATTTGAGGCAAAGTCAAATCTGTATGATTAATCCTCAAATATTTGAGACGGATTGAGCAATAAGACAAAATTATAAAAGCACAAGTGAAGTTCGCCTCTTATTTCAAAGAACGATTCACACGGATTGAGACAAAGAAACCAATAGTACAAAATAATTGAAGAGGAAATATGATCTGTCCATATCTCGTGTGAAACTTACACATGACGAAATAAACTAAAACACATAATGGAATCATTAAATGTGGTGTGTCTAAAATCCGTAGGAAACTAAAGACAAATTTCAGACGGATTTTATTTTAAAATATCAATGATATCTCATTTATTTGAATTTGTGCAAGATGGCGGGAAAAGTTGGGACGTAAACGTGATAGATTTTGGACGAAATATATTTTTTTATATAAATTGTCTCAAAACCATGAAAAAATCATCCTAAATTCTAAGGCGTTTTGGACAAAAACTAATTCGTCATAAATTTTCGTCATTAAATGACATTTTTTTACTAGTGAAATAGACATGTTGAGAGGTGATGGTCCCTAACACATCAAACTACCATTTAGCCATATACTCTTCCCCATTTGAAGTGAGGCATCCCAGATTGGGACTCAAGAGGTTTGATTGAGGAAGACAACGACACTACATTTTTCTCTAACCTCTCTTGTTTAGTCTCTATATTTTCGAAAAGTTTGTGATAAAGATAGATCGTGATGTTCATGACCCAATAAAACTTCTGCCGCGTCTCATGTGGTTATGAGTATTAAGATCCAGGTAATTCTATCAAATTCTAAATCTATAATTCTAATGTAATGGTCTTCTAACATTTTAAAGTCATTTATGAATTTCTTTATCTCTTTGTTTTTTAGTGCTCAACTAAAAAGGATAATGGATAGAGTTTAGATAGGGTACTGAAATAATAGTTACTACTAAAATATCCAGGAGTGGAGTAAAGTTGGCATGAATGTATTCGCTCTTATTCGTATCCAAATATGCAGGTAATTACCTAGACCTAATTTATTAGTAAATGAGCTCCTAATTTAGGTCATTTATACATATACATATTAAATATGGGTCCAATTGTTATCCTTATACTCACCCAGCTTTAATTCTTCGAATGTTAGGCTTTGTGCTTCATTATTATTTAGTGAAATGAAAGTATAGTTGTCTTTCGAATCCTTCAAATGCTACAAGAAGATGGCAAAGCCACAGTGAAATGTAAAGCAAAACAAAACAGATATTCTTGTGGCCACACAATGCTTTTCCATCATTGTCTTTTTTATTTTTCCACACTAGCAAAATTATGTATACAAGGACTTGGAGATAATTATAAGGAATGAGTTAAAATTTTAAGAATTAAGGTCTACGAGTTAAGGATGAAAATATACAACATGTGTTACTCTACTTTAGCCGCATAACTTGGTCGACGACTACACTGCAGCGCAGAGGCACAATGGCCGGCACGATGGCGTGCTGACATGGAGCTTTCTCGGTTTGTGAAATATCGGGTGTGTGTACACTTAGGTTCTAGGTGTCTTGCAAAAGGAGATGTGTTTTTTTTTAAAAAAAATATTTAAACTTAAATCTTAGCCATTAAATTTTTTTTATAACACGTGTCTTACTATGGTGTGAGGGACTCAAAATGTCAGTCTTTAGGTGGATTGGAGAGGATGTAAACCAAATGCTCTATCTATGTTATCAAAGTAGTTAACAATCCAAGTGTACAAATCCATTAAAGTATTTCACAATTGGAGCTTTTAGAGACTCAACATAATTTTTTTCCTTTGAGATTAATGAGCATTTATGTGTGTTTTCAACAATGAAGAAAGGTATTTGGTTATTTAAATTGAGTCTAATTAGATTATTTATCTTGTTAACACATATCTTACAAGGCTACAACTAAACATTTATGTCCACAAGCATCTTTGACCAAGATATACATAGATGTTGATAATTTTGACTGAAATTAAAAATATAATTCAAGAGTAAAGAAATTGTTCAAATGCATATTAGCATTAGCATTAGCAAAAGTCACAAGAATAGCCTTTGAGGCTTTTAGTATGGTGTGAAGCTTTTAGAGTTGGAAAAATAAATGGTGTTTTCTACGGTACAACTTAAGGAGAAGTGGTATTTTTATAACTCCACTTTGTACCACTAATTAAGTTACATATATACATTTTTATCCAACTCACCTCTTCACACAATCTTTCATAATATTGCTAATACATCCTTGTTACACCTTCTTTTTTATTACATTTTTGCTAAACTTTGATTATTTTTTTATTTCCATTTTTTTAAATCAAAACCACGGCATCAGAAACGAAATCCTCACTTCTCTATAGTCGTTCTTCTACATCTGTTACGAAGCCCAATGTGCCAGGAAATTACAGGCCCAAGCGTAAGGTGCAAAAATCAGTATGGCTGAAAGACTTTGTGTAATCAAGCTTTTTCTTATGTTCATGCAGTTATTTTATTTTAGCAAGTTATTTGTAAATTGGGCCCAGCCCATTAGGTTAAAATTGGAGACACTATTTATAGTATTGTTATAATCTGATTCAGTAAGAGAGAAATTAAATTTTAGTATATTCAGTAGGTGTTAGAATCCTAGTTCCCTTAATTCTCCCAATTGCTTATCAACATCTTCCATCAATGTCTCCATTGAATTTGAATATGATATTGTAGGAATAATTAGAATATGATATTTCTAATCAACCACTTTCTTTCCCAATTTTCCTTTCGTTGCTTTCTCCAAACGAGAGCCCCAGTGAAGTGCCACCGCCGACACACGCATAAGACATTCACAACTAACAATGAGATTCGACGAGACGACAATGGTGTCACCTCTGTCCGCTCCAGTGTTCGTGTTCCACGACGAGCCATTTTTCATTGACGTGATTTGGTGATGGGGAAGATTAACTTCTATTTTGACCGGTGATGAAATTAATGTGGTTTCCGAACTCGATCTTGTGGCTGGAATGAAATATGAGATTATCCTATTGAAGCTATTACTTTTTCCCCCTTTTGTTTCTATCGATAGCTGGGATTTGGTTGAAATTAGGGATTAGGGATTTTAGGTGGAAGGTGATTTATGATTTGGGAGAAGCCGAAGAGGGAAAGGGGATGGGGAGAATGCCTTGTGAAGAGGAGTGAAGAAGAAGAAGAGAAGCGATGAGTTTAGAGAGAGACCAAAAAATGTATAATGAGTTCGCCATTGGAGTCTTCTAGAAGCTGTGATTATTTGTTATTGGAATTGAACTATGAGTTTCTTTCAAATTAATGAGTCTAACGAAGTTTTGTGATTGGGTTTTCATCTCCCTTGTTCATGCCATTTCAATTTCCTCGTCCATCTCGTTCTCATTGACGGTGATAGTGGACTGGGTGTTTGAGTTGGGAATGAAGATGCAGAGTGTTTTGACTTTCAAAATGAAAAATAAAAATAAAATAAAAGATTGATTAATATCCGGTTAAAGTGTAATAAAAGAAAGAATAATATGAATGTATTAACAATATTATGAAAGATTGTGTGGAGAGGTGAGTTGGATAAAAATGTACATATGTAACTTAGTTAAGGGTACATAGTGGAGTTGTGCCAATACCACTTCTCCTAAAGTTATTAGATAGAAAGCACCAAATAAAAATGCACTAATTTTTGTTTTTTTGTGATACTCCTATCCTACAAAGAAAGGAGGAGTTGAGTTTGCTGCGTGGTCTTTTAAAGTTTAAGGGTGTGTTCAGATTAGATTTTTTTAACGTATGTTAGATAGTTGTATTTTACTCTTACAAAAATTTTTGATTATTTTTTTAACGAAGAAAAAAGTTTTTTTTTTTCACCTAAAAATTGGACGCTATTTTAAAAAGCTTCAAAATCACTTTTTATGGATTAAAATTATCTTAAAAATCATTTCTGAAAGCAAATATATCCAAACAAAAATCGATTATATTAAACAATCAATTTTTCACAATTAATCACAAGTGATCCAAATATAATATAATTTGATTTTCGAAGCGAGGGAGGAGAATAGAAATGTTAAAATGTGGAACGTAGCTTTCAGTACTTATAGAATAGATTTTCCACTGATTTTTTAATTTTTTACTTTTGGTGATATAAATAAATTTTGAACGTTCCCACTCTCTTATTCAGATGAATTTGAACATAAGCATTATCATTGATTGCGGAGGGACAGTCACAGTCACAGATCGTGAAAGCGCCTCTCTACTCTACTCTACTGTCTTTTGTTGTCCCAGTCTGGGCTTTGGCTTCTCACCGTCACAGATCTTGAGGCAAATGCTGCGGTGCTGTTGGATTTGTAGCAGAGGCGGAAACTGAACCTTCGCTCCGTGCCTCGGCTCGGTGGCTGGCCTGGCATTAGTTCTGTTTATGCTTATGCACCACCACTTGTGCTTGCTTGCTTCTATGCGCGCGCGCTACGCCTACGTAATCAGCTTCGCTTCTCAAACCGCGCTTTATCAAAATCAGAAAATTAATAAAGGTTAGGGTCGCCTTTGTTTCATTTTGATCTGTGCCTTGGGCCTTGGGACCTCAGCAATCACTAACTTGAAATCATTCACTAACACATTTTATTTCCTCTGTGCTGTGGGTAGCCAAGCCAAGATCTGGGAATCTTAGAGAATCAAATTAGATCTCTCCAATGTTTCAAATCGAGAGCTGCCCTTCCTGTCGTAACTGCAATCACTAGGGTTTTCGTTTCCTGTGCTTCACGCCCATGACTACTAAACGCGCCTATAAGCTACGTATCCTTTATGTCTGTGGTGGCTGGCTTTACTTTTCCCTCATTTTCGGGTCATTTACTTCTGCTTCCCATCTGTCTTCTCTAGATCTCTTCCCACTGCTTATTTTGTTCTGATTTTAGAGTCCTTGTGTAATATTTGTAACTTGCTGCCCTTGACAAGTTATGTCCAGAGGAATTTGTAGCACATGCTTCCACTGTCAATTGCCTCAAGATTGGACGCAAATCATCCAGGGTTCTAGTCACCGGTGGGGAAGATCACAAAGTCAATCTTTGGGCTATTGGTAAACCTAATGCTATACTGGTTCGTTCTCCTCTCCTCATCCTTCTCTACTTATACTTGTATCTGACTTAATTGTTTTACCTTACTTATTTGCACTTAGGCTAAACATTGAAAGGGTTTCATGGTATTGATCATATGCATTGTTTTCCGTGCTTTTCCTTCTGTTGGTTTTTTATTTCTACTTTTGAGATTCACTCTTAACTATATTAGTTGTTGGAACTTCTTGTCAAGGTAGCATCTCTGGAGTTTAATTGTGGTAAATATGTCTTGGTGTCATTGTAAAATCGTGATTTCTATTTATTTTATTAGGCTTTTCCTTACGTAGTGGTGATTTTTTATTTTTGTTATTACATGCTCATGAACCATATGTATAGTGTATCTGCTATCTGCCTCCTGACCAAGCTTTTAAATTGTGGTTTGGGCCTTGAGGGTGCATCATATATGTAGCCTGATGTGGCTATTATAAACTGCAATTGCGGCTTGATGTTGTTGCTGCGGCAACTGAGATGTTGTTGCTGCGGCAACTGAGATGTTGTGACCACATCATGTAATGCTGTCCTCATTTTCAAACCCTGCTTCTAACATGTGTGCATCTGAGGACTATACTATATTCTTTAAAACCAGTAATTGTATAATTAGATGTATAGGTATTTTCTGACAACTTTGAATACTTCATGATAATTCAGTTTAGAATTTTAGATGCTCAAGATTTGTGAATATGCTCGATGTATTCTGGCGTTTGGTCTAGTTGGTTGGGGTCAACTGCAAACATGCCTACATGATTTATGGTTTTTATTTCATGGAGTATGAAATGGATCCCACTTCCCAGTCTCAGATATTCAGAGATTGAATTCGTCTTATCCCCTTCTGATAAATCTTACCTAACCCAGTCCCAGTAGATTTGGACCTTAAAGTCTTAGTCTCTTAGACTTTCAAGGTGGCACCCTATGCTTAGTTATTGGGATGTCTCCTTGAGGACAAGTGACTGGTATTTTATCTAGATGTATTTTTTGTTTTTGTTTCTTGTGATATTAAGAGGCACTATTATTATTGTCTACTTGTTTACTTTTGTCTTTCTTATTGAAACTTATTCCTTTAAGCTTTGACAGAAAAGACAGAATATTTCTTCTTTTATCTATTTTCAGTAAGAGCTGTTTATCTTCTTGCAGAGCCTCTCAGGACATTCAAGTGGAATAGATTCCGTAAGCTTTGATTCCTCTGAAGTGTTGGTAGCTGCTGGAGCTGCAAGTGGTACTATCAAACTTTGGGACTTAGAGGAGGCAAAGAGTATGCTGTAGCTTGCCATCTCCTTTAATGATCTTAAAACACCGTAGAGATTTGAGGAGTCTGATAACACTTATTCAGTACTTTTTTCATAATTTTTTTTGCTAATACTGATAAATTGAGCCTATCACTTGCTATGTTTCTTTGGTAGTTGTTCGCACTCTTACTGGACATAGGTCCAACTGTACATCTGTGGACTTCCATCCTTTTGGAGAGTTCTTTGCTTCTGGTTCTCTAGACACTAATCTTAAGATATGGGACATCAGAAAGAAGGGCTGTATCCATACATACAAGAGCCACACTCGAGGGGTAAATGCAATTAGGTTTACCCCAGATGGACGATGGGTTGTTTCAGGTGGAGAGGACAATACTGTGAAGGTTAGAATCACTTTACATTTTCAGGACAATAATAGTGTCAGATTTTATAATGAAATTATTATGATCAATGAACATAAATAATTTAAACTTCTGTGTTATCTGTTTGTTGAAACTTGAAACCCACATACTTACAGAGTCACCCTTTGGAACTTTATGAAAATTTCTAAAGTAGTGAAACAGTCTATTACTGTATATTTGTGTATTTAAGTTATTAAGTTATTAACTATAAAAAGGAGAAATTAACCATTCATATTGAACCATATATGGTCGCATGTTTTGTAACTTTTGTTCCAAATAACCATAATTAAGAAATGTGGTTCAGGCTTGGTCAATGTTGGGGAGTATTCAAAGAAGATTACTGGGTGAAACAAAAATATTCATCAAGTTTTATGCATGATGATGGTTAACTTTTGAGATAAAGAGCAAGTTCAGTCGGCTACTGTAATGACCGTTAAACTTGGAGTGTGAACTCTGTTCAATAATAGAGAACAAATTTAAAAAGTGAGCAGAATAAGCATATGATAATTTGAGGGCATACACATAAGAACGAAGGTTAAGTAAGAATTTCATAAGTTTTTCATGGTGGGATTAGCAACTTCCTATGTGTATGAAGTCACTGCCTGTTGTCTGTTGTGGGTCACTACTTCTTCATTGAGTATGAATGGGAATCTAATAATGGGAAGTTAGGCTAGGGGACCCTTTTTTCTCCTATTCTTTTCAACTTGGCTGTAGATTTCTTGTGTTGCTGCTCTCTTGGGGAGCATAGAATGATCTCACTGAATCAAACTTTCCACCTTTAACAATCCAAACAATGCTGACATGAAAGTAAGCACGAAATGTTTTTGTCAACTTTGTAAAGCTCTTCATAAAGGTTTTGGCAAGAATAACAATTAACAAGGTTAATTTTTTTTCCTTGCTGTTTAGGAAATTGGTTAGAGGTGAATGATCACATTTATTTTGAATGTTGTCCTTTGCCATAAAACAACTTATGGCTTTCAAGGAGTTGCTTCTATGGATATGTAGAGAGACTGGGCAGCCTTTCTGGATTTTTGAGTCTACTTTTAATTAGTGTGTTTGGGTTACTGTGAACAATAGATTATTTCAATAATCAATTATAACATTATCAGTTTTTGTTTGGGTATGTTTGTGAAAAGTGATTTTAAAGATGATTTTTTATGTTTGGATGGTATAAAAATTACCTTTGATGGTAAATGGCAAAAGAAAGATATGTTTATATTTTATATTGATGATAATAATTATTTAAAAAATAACATACCCTAAAGTGGAGGGTTGTTTCGGAAAATTTATTTTGAATTGGTAAAGATGATAGACAACCGGTTAAGGTGGTTTGGGCATGTGTAGAGAAGGCCGTTACAAGGAGAGTTGATAGCATGGTCTTTGCTCTTTAGTCCTCTAAAAAGGGGTAGAGGGAGACCTAAAAAGACTTTTGGAAAACTTATTAAGCATGATCTCTTAGTTAATAATATTCCTGAAAATTTGGTTTTTGATTGAGCACAATGGCATCGTGTGATCCATTTAACCGACCTTAACTAGTGGGATATGACTCCTTGTTATTTTGAACAAAATCGATTCTTATAGGTAATGTCCAGCCGATAGCTTTTGTTCCTAAAGCTTTTATCATTTATCATTGATAACATTTTTAATCTATTTTGCCAAGCATCATATATATTTGCATCAACAGCTTTTTCAACTAATAAAAGCTTTTTCCCAAGAAGTAATCATTGCCAAACATGCTCTTATAATTTTGGCATCTTCCCCCCTTGTTTTGGAGGATATATAGTCCTCAATCCTCACCCTGATTGTATTGTTCCTCTCTTCTATCCAGTCAAATCTTCTCTCTTTTCCCCGTCTTAATTAGTTAATTTAAAAAATAACTTCTCTGCCACAATATTTTGGAGTGACTTATCTAATCTTTTCTGACTTAGGTATGTGACTTCTTGAATGCTTGTAAATTTCTTTACTCATCAGCCATTGCTTCTTAGTATTGTTATGGGTTGTGTTTCTGGGAAATTTTTCTATTTTGCAATAATACTCAGAAACAGTACAAGATATATATGAGAACTATACAATTTAGGGGACAAAATAACTGCCTATTCTACTCTTGGATCCCTTAATTCATGGGATTCTTAATTCTTTTAATTAACTAATCTGTACAGGTTACAAGACAAGATAGAAATTTCCTACAATATTCTCTCCTAAAAGTAATACTTAGATTTCCCAGTGATTAATCTTAACAAGCTTGTGTGGTTGTACTACACTCCACTTGTAAATGAGAATCTATTGGCTTTTTTTTATCTAATTTAATGTAAACTATAATGTATAATATTGCAGTTGTGGGATCTGACTGCGGGAAAACTGTTGCATGATTTTAAGTGCCACGAGGGCCAGATCCAGTGTATAGATTTTCATCCTAATGAGTTTCTACTCGCAACAGGTTAGTCTTACATTTCTATTTGTGATGAAATTATGAAAAGTAAGTACCTTAAACAAGCAAGTATACATTTGATTATTTGTGTTCTTTTTTAGTTGATATGTTTTTGTTTATAATTACAGAGATGACACTTTCTCTTTCGTTTTAAACAATTTTCAAGATTGCGCAACTTGTGCTTTTGCATGTTCAACCCATTAAGGATTTATACCAATAATTATAGTTTGGATTTAATTAATGTAGTTAATAATAAGAAATATATAGAGATCTTATGTGGAATATCTCGACAGTTGACAAAAATTTTAGTCAGTCACATTGTCCTTAATATTCTTGAGTTGGTGTTAGAGTGACTTGGTCCTATGATTGAAAAAAATTGTGGTGTTGTCTCTAGATAAGATCTTCTCTAATAAAGTAACAATCAACCTCAATATGTTTAGTCTTTTCATGAAAGACTGGATTGGAGGCAGTATGCAATGTAGCCTTATTATCACAATTCACAAGTGAGTGTCATTTGCGTCCGTAAGGAATTGTTTTAACAGTATGAGGTTGCTAGTGGGTTGAGATCATTGCTTGAAATTCTGCTTTGACAGGTCTCACAATCACATTTTGCTTTTTACTTATCACAGATATTAGTTTGCTCTGAAGTATACACAGTACCTAGAAGTGGATCTTCTATTGGTAGAGGAACCTGCCTAACCAACATGAGTGCCAATAACCTGTGCATGACCTTTATTTTCATAGATAAGGCCTTTTCTTGAATCTACCTTACGATGAGTTAAGGAACTGACTTACCATACTAACTACGAATAGAATGTTTGGGCAAGTAATTGTAAGGTATGTTAGTTTCCCAATCAACCTTTTGTATCTTCCTAGATCCTAAAGGGTCTCCCCCTAATTTTGTAAGGGTTAACAATTGCTGTTTCCTTCCTCCAGACATCCCTTCCAAATTTCTAGTATATCTCGAGCCTGTTCACTGGTGCCTCCTACTGCTCCCTGTCTCTCCTCTGTTGCTGCCTGTCTTCTTCCAATTGCTTCACCCAACATTTAAGCCCTTTCCAGTTTAGCTTTTATTGTAGTCATGTAGTGTGCACCATCCCTGGATTGGGAGCTTTGATACCAGTTGATAGGTACTAAAAGAAAAGACAGGATTTTAGGTGGATGAGATTAGCACCATCCCTATTGGGAGTGGCACCATCCTTTTTAGTATATAAATTTATGATTCTTACATATAAAAAGGATGGTGCCACTCCCAATAGAGATGGTGCTAATCCTGGTTCTTCTTAGTCCTAGATTGATGATGAACCCTGGTTAGGCCATTAGGAAAAGAAAGAGTGATTACAAGTTGTTTCTTTCACGATTTCGTGAGCCTGATATCCCTCCGTATGAAACCAATCTCTAACTAAACAAAATGCCCCCTAATTTTCCCTCCCTATGTCTTCATAACTTTTCTTTGCCAAATTCTGTTAGAATTCTAACTAACTAATTGTAACCAGCCCATTGGGCTTACCTAACATACACACCCAATCATCAATAATACTTTCTACATACCAGCACAACATAATCATTATAATGTACTGAATGTTATAATTCTATCTAAAACTAACACTTGTGATATTTCTTGTAAATAAATAAATAAATTATAATAGTAGTTGAAGGTTCTAATTTCTATGTTTTTTTTTTAAAATTTTTTTTTACAGCAGTGCCATAATAAACTAACACTTGTGTTATAATTGCAGTGCCATTTTTTTTTCTTTTGAAATCTAACTTTTTTGCTTTTTATTTTTCAATTGAATGAATTCAAGTGTAATCTTTATTTCCTTATTTTCTTTACCATGCATAGGCTCAGCCGATAGAACAGTTAAATTTTGGGACCTTGAAACCTTTGAGCTTATTGGTTCAGCTGGTCCAGAGGTACTTTCTGTTACAGCAATATTTCTCCTTGATGATTGAGTTTAAAATCAGTATTAGTGAAGTTACTTTGGTGTTTTTGTGCGTTAGACAAGTGGAGTGCGTTCTCTTACTTTCTGTCCTGATGGGAGGACCCTGCTCTGTGGTTTGCATGAGAGTTTGAAGGTAAGCTCCGTGTTAATTTGTTTTATTTAAGGCTGTATTTATCAAAGTAACAATGTTATGCTTGGTTCTGTTTAGGTTTTCTCTTGGGAACCTATAAGATGCCATGATATGGTGGATGTAGGCTGGTCTAGATTATCTGATCTTAATGTTCATGAAGGAAAACTTCTTGGCTGCTCATACAATCAAAGTTGTGTTGGAGTATGGGTTGTGGACATCTCGGTAGATGCTCTTATCTTTTAGAGAAATTTGTTGCTGCTTCTAAATTCTAATAATGTTGTATTTGAAACTATTTGGCGCTAATGTGCCTTTGTTACATTTCTGAAATATTGTCCAGCGTATAGAGCCATATGCACTTAATAATGCGAACCAACTAAATGGCCATTCAGAAACTAAGTCTTCAAGCGGAAATATGGCTGTATTGAATGAGATCACAGCTAAGGCTAGGCTATCTATTTCACAAAATCCAGATCCGTTACTGAAGGAAACAAGATCTCTTGGGAGGTTGTCATTTTCTCAAGATTCAGAACCCTTGAAAGATGGAAAATGTTTGGCATGTATATATCCTTTCTATTTCTACGTATATATATTTTTACATTTGTTTTGATTGAATTGGTTGTTCAATCTCTATCTTGTTTTGATCCATTGGATCCTATTGTCCATTTATATCCTTTCTTTCTTATTATGTAACTTATGGATTGCGTGAAGCCACAGGAAGTGCACCAAGTACTCCTCAAAGGATCAATTTGAACTCTGGCCCCAAAAGAGTATCTGGTGGTTCAACAGCAATGCTTAATACAACAGCTCAGAAGAGGAGTTCTTTGAAATCTCATACAACATCCAGTGTTCCAGTTATCAATAAATCAGATATTATACCTGTAATTGTCCCCAGAACCACCAGCACAAGGCCAGAGCCTGTAGCTGATTCTAGAAAAGAACTTGGTCTTGCCGGAAGAACGATGCCATTTTCATTGCAGTCAAAGGCAGCAGATACTTGTAAATTCCCAAACAGCAGAGATGATGTGGATAAGCCGGCTTTCTCTTCTGTAACCGAATCTTCAGCTTCTAAGGGTAGTGAATTAAGTGGTTTTGCAGATAGAAATAATTTCCCTGCTTCTGTAAGCTCAATTCAAGGTATTCATTTGTCTATGAAAGGCTTAAACTATGCTTTGTCTTGGAACAAGCAAACATTCAATAAATTGACACAGCCGAGTGCTAGTTGTCAGTCAGCTTGAAGTTTTGTTCAAGTTGAAGTTTTGTACAAATCCTAACCTACAACTATGTTTGTTTCCCAATAATTGATATTTATGCAATGTGTTTTGTAGTCATAATCTATTTCATTATAACTTGTACTGCTCATCACAGCATTTTTTCAAGTCCGTACTTAACAAGTTAATTTTATTGGTCAGATGGTTCTTTGGTGCAATATTGGAGACTGGTTAAGCAAATAATCTTGTTAGAATATCTACAAATTATCTTAGAATATCCTCATGTTGAAATTATGTGGATTTAAATATTAGGAAGAGAAAAAGGAGAGATTAAAGGTTATGAATGATTTGAATAATGATAATGAGTATCTTGTTGTATTATTGTTTTTGTTGTGCTTGTACGATAGAACCGAAGATAAACTGGGCCCAAAGGAACCTACGGTGCAGTTGCTTCTAAGGAACCTACCATAGGTTCCTTTGGGCTCAATTCATCTTGGGTCCTATCATTAAGTAATATAAGATTATGTCGGTAATGTGCTTAGGAAATAGCATTCTCATTAATTGTCCGGTAAACATCACTTGTATTTTATTCTGGATGTACATAAATATCCAGGAAATTTATTCTGAAAAATTCTATTTTCCTTTCCTAAATAATTTCTTAAGTGAGACAAAGAGCATCTTCATTGGTGCATTTCTATTAAGTCGTTCAAATTTTTGTTTGCGGTCCCATCATTTCTAATCTCTGTTTTGTATGAAGTTAAGCAACTTGGCTCTCCAAAGGTGCAACTTAACAAAATCTATCGAATGACCCTGCAAACTACTCCTATTGATTGTAATTTATGATATTAGGTTAAGCATGAGCTGCATATATTAGCAACTGTTGCTTGTCTAAGCAACTCATGTCATCCTCTCCAATGGTGCAACTTAATTTAGCAACTTTTCTTAATTTTAAACAACTTGTTAAGCAACTCTCATTTTAGATGCTCTAAATATTACCTAATTGTAACCAGCCCATGTGACCTAAAGCTCAAAAAGGTGTGAAGGTCCACCACACTTATGTTTTGGAAGTTAGTATGATTGATAACATTAGCTAGTGAAAATCTGGATGTGAAATTCTGTTGAATGGTCCATTACTAATGTTTGAGTTCTGTCTTGTGCCAGATGAAGCTCGGGGCCAGAAAGTGAACAGAGACCTATGCTCTGTCGAAGTACAGAAAGGAGGTATTGTTTGTATAAGTTGCTGATGATTATATGATTGAATATATATATATATATATATATTTCTAATTTTATAATCTTTAAAAATATATAGGGAGAATGCGCTCAATTCTCAATTTAGAAAAGAGGGAGCGGTCTCTTAATTTTGAAGGACCTAGACAAGGAATTACTCATGGCAGGATATCATCAGTTCACGTGCTTCCCTTCAGTGGGGTATTACATTGTTCTTATTCTTTCTTTGATCATTTTATCCTTACTACTTCTACCTTCTGTTATGACATGATGATCAATGCATCCCAGTAAATTAAACCTATTCCTTTTTCTGTAAGGATGTGCAGAAAATTTATATTTTCTGGGGGAGGTCATGTAAGTTAAGAGGATAAGTTAGCCCTTATATAGTCGTACTTCTTTTGTAGGTGAATCCCTTCTACTATGGGGGTAAACTAAGTTTGTTTTCTTTTTTATTACCCTTGTGGAAAGCCTTTCATGTTCATGTAATATGGTAGGTGTTAGGATATGTGAAAAACTTGAAATAATATCATGACTGTATCTTAAAATGATTTACAGTAACCTAAGATTAGATTCTGTATTTCCTTATTATCTCATGAAATTGGTTTCTATATCTCCTTGTTATTGGTTTCCTTATTTAAGAAGGATTAAGAGTTCAGGAAACGTATAATTATGGATTAGTCATTTTATCTTTTGTACAACAATACAACATAATACAGTGACAAAGTCAATATCACTTTTAGAATATTCAGTCTCTATTCTTAATTTTTTTCTCCCAATATTTAAATCCCCATAATTTCAACATTGGGAACTAAAGATAGAGATAGCAAATACAATGGGAACTAAGATAGTCCTGTTGAACTTGGAGAGTTCATACTTCATAAGAAGCAATTTAACGTTTGATTAAATTGTATTTTGGAGACAGATTTGTTTGCTTCAGCCTTTTGTGTCCTTTTCCCCTGTTTTCTTTTCCTTGGATGTAATTTCCGTATCCCTCAAATTTAACAGAGAACACATTCGATATCCACTGAGAAGGCCACAGTTTCTGCTAGCGATGAAGATTCCATTGCTGATGTGATGGAACAACATGATGAATTTCTCAGTTCAATGCTGGCTCGTTCAGCTAAGTTACAGGTATTGATGATTGAATTTCTCAGTTTCTACTACATTTATGTTCTTAAATAGTGCCCTTAGGGCACTAAATATCATTTGCCATTGAATAATAGTCTTAAATTTGGGTTTTAGGCTTAACTCAATCCCAAAAGCTAGCTCATAGGATGAGACTTGCCACATAACTTATATACTCTATGGTGGTCATATCTAGTCAATGTAGGACTTTTAACACACCGCATCATACCTAGGACTGGACATTTGGATCATGGACAAATTACAAATGAGTTTGGTCCAATAATGTGGGAGTTTCAAACACACCATGGGTGGCTCAATAATAAAACTAGGATAGACTCTAATACTATCTAAAATTTAGTTTTTGGGCCTTACTCATTCCCAAAAGGTAACTCATGGGATAAGGATCGTCACACCACTTATACACTCTATAGTTGTCATATTTCTAGTCAATGTGAGACTTTCAACAAATAGAATACAATATTCTTACATGGTGTTTCTTAAATTTGGATTTTAGGCCTAACTCATTCCAAAAAACTAGTTCATGGAGGAGAATTGTCACATCGCTTATATATTCTAAGGTGGCTATATCACTACTTAATGTGAAACTTTTAACACACCCCTCACATCCAGGATTAGACATATGGAGTGAGGACGAATACGGGTGACCGAATAACGTGAAACTTTCAACAGACCCATCGTGGGTGGCCCAATAATGGATCTAGGATAGGTTCTGATACCATCTCAAATTTGGGTCTTGAGTCTAACTGACTCTCAAAAGCGAGCTCATAGAAAGAAGATTGTCACACCACTTATATACTCTAAGGTAGTCATATCACTAGTTGATGTGAGACTTTAAATCATTTTTAATGATGAGTTAGAAAAGACTAAATACCAAACATTATTTATATTGATATTAGGCTCCTAATTTTTTACTAAGCTTAAAGGAAAATTGTATTTACTGCTATACGGCAAGCTATGCTTTACAGTGGTGAGGCAAAGATGATAGAAAACTAGTTAAGGTGGTTTGGATATGTGCAAAGAAGGCCACTTAAGGCACCTATGAGGAGAGTTGGTAGCATGGTTTTTAGCCCTATAAAAAGGTGTAGAGGGAGACCTAATAGGATCCTAGGAGAACTTATTAAACGAGAACTCTTGGTAAATAATATTTCTAAAAATTTGGTCTTTAACTAAACACAATAGCATCATATGATCCATGCAGCCGACCTCACATGGTGAGATAAGGCCTGTAGTTGATGTATTAGAGTCGTAATTCTTATTGAAGAACCAAATCATGAAATATAGAACTCATTCCCAAGTCCTTAGAGATCATCAAAGATTTTCTAGCATATTGTATATTTATTAGAAAGAAGTTGGATGAACTCCCCAATTTACAGAGTTGAACACACGGTACATGTTTGAGTGTCTGCACCTTTAAAAGCCCAAACTCTTCGATTAACAAGATATCTTTCTTCTTGTACTCAACAGGTTAGTTCAGTGGTTGGGGAGTGAAGCTTTGAATAGCAGCTCCCAAGTTCGAACTCCCACGGGTGCATTTCGCCTGTAAAAAACAAGATATCTTTCTCTCAACCCCTCTTCTTTTTTTAGGCAACATGACCTTGCTTGTTTAATTACCCAGCCCCCAACTAACTAATTATTGGGTTTATATTACGATGATCACCCCCCCTGAAGTTTCACCTTATCTTCATTCCTCTTGGTGAAGAGTTAGGTAAATGGTCAAGAACTGGTGAGTTGAAAACCAATTTGCACTGTTTCCCCTCTGTTTGAAGCTTGATGACCAAACTATGTGTTAGAATATGCTTAGAATATTCCTTCTGTATTTGTCACATAAGCTGTCCAAATACGTAGTGTTCAAATACATTGTATATTTTAGTCATTATTGTATATGATTATAATGATCTTGTAATTATTGTAATACCACTATAAACACAGAGTTTGTATGGTTCACAAACACAACACATTCTTACAATACACTTTTATATGGTAGCAGGGCTCTGATCTGCGCTTCCACTTCCTTTTCCTTTTTTTTCCTCGCTACTGTTGCGTGAAAAGTAGTCGCGACATTGTTTCCAGCCAAACGCTACTGTCGCCCTCTTCATCCGGTGGCACACCACTACGACCAGTATACCATTCTCTGACGATGCCAGGGACAGGAGCCCTGTCGCCGTCCACCGCCGCACACGTCTCCACGTGCTGCCGTCGCGTTTGTCTCACGCGCCTCCACTGTTTTGGCGCGTGAAGCCTTTTCCGGCCGCCCTTCTTCCATCCTACTTTTCTAAGCCAGGCGCACTCACCCAGGCCCTCTTTACCAATGTGCCTCTGATTCCGTGTGAAAAATTGACCGAATCAGCCAACTACAGTAGCTGCTCAGCCGCTTTCCAACAGTTGTTTGAAGGCCAAGGTCATAAGAATCACCTAGAAAAACAAGCTTCCGAGATACTAGAATCAGAACGTCCCCGTTGGAATCAAGTTGATGCCTCCTTATTTGCTGGGCTATGGTTCTCCATTGACGTCAAATTGCAGCCACAATATCAAGCTTTTGGTACATGTATCGAAGTTGGACGAAGGCTAAAGGATCTTCTCCAATGATGTTCATTGCCTCTATGGTGTTGTTTCCAGTTTCATCTCCCTCAAACTGGAAAATATGGACGTTCAGTCCTATCTCGGTAAGCGTGATCGTTTGATTGTTAATTTTGATTCTCTTATTACTTTTACTAATGATGCAACAAAGCATTCCACTCAACGCAACAAGTTCTTCATGGTTCTTGCTCTTGTCGGTCTTCTACCTGAATTTGACTCAGTGCGCAATGAAATCTTGTCCAACTCTACTATTCCTACATACGACATTGTCTGTGAGCAACTGGTGCGCCTCTCTACTCATGTGTTTGCACAACCCTCTACTCCTATCGATCCTTTAGTTGCAAATTCTGCTGTACTCTCTTACTTTTCCTCTCAAGGTGAGCAGAGTGGGGGACGTGGTGGTAGAAAACAACGGCCTCATTGCTATTATTGTCACCGCCTTGGACATGTTGAGGCAGAATGTCGTACCAAGGTACGAGAGTCGTCCAAAGCGCAACCAAAGCATGCCCATATTGCTTCTGGAAGCACACTACTGAAGTCTCTATCTCCGTCGAAGATTATGATGAGTACGTTCAGCTTAAAGCAGCCATGCAGCCCATCTCGTCTGCCACTAACATGACTCAGTCTGGAAATCCTACTGCCTCTGTCACCCCGTCCTCCACCGTTGGACCTGTTGGACCTTGGATCGTTGATTCCGGTGCCTCTGATCATATGTCTGGAAACAGATCATTATTTTCTTGATTATTTTACATCGAATCTTTGCCTCCTATCACACTCGCATACGATTCCCAAATTAAGGTCCAAGGAATTGGTCACACTTAACCCTATCTAAGGAATTTGCCCTTTTAATTTGATTTCAATTAGCAAATTTAGTTGTACATTGCCTTATTGTGTCCTTTTTGATAATAACAAAGCTCTTGTACAGGATCGGCATACTAGTAAGACGATTGGAGCAGGACATGGGTCTCAAGGACTATACCTTCTTTCCTCTTCAGTTGCTTGTGTTGCCTCTTCACATGTCTCCTTTCAACAACAGTGATTGGGACACTCAAGTCTTGTCAAAATGCGTCTTATGAGTCCTGGTTTCTCAAGGTTCTACTTTCAATTGTGAGTCATGTCAGTTAGGTAAACACACTAGGATTTCCTTTTCTGAAAGTGTCAATAAGCGAGTCGTGTCAGTTCTACTTTAGGATTCCATTACTTTGTTACTTTTATTGATGATTATTCACGATGTACCTGGATATTTCTGATGAAAAATTGTTCAGAAGTTTTTACAATCTTTCTAGGTATTCATTCTACTCATAATCCTAATCCCAAATATGTCTTTGCTTTGAATTATGGTTCTTTATCACCCTCTTATTTCTCTTTCGTGTCTTCCTTGGATTCTGTGTCTATTCCTAGAACGACAGGTGAAGTCATGACTGATCCAGGTTGGCGGCAGACGATGTTGGACGAAATGGATGCTCTACAAGCTAACGGTTCTTGGGAGTTAGTTCCCTTACCACCTGGGAAGACTAGAATTGGTTGCCGGTGGGTGTACACGGTTAAAGTTGGTCCTAATGGTAGTGTTGATCGCTTGAAAGAACAACTGGTTGCAAAGGGGTATACACAGATCTTTGACCTTGATTATGGTGACACTTTTTCACCAGTGGCAAAGATGACATCTATTCGTCTCTTTCTTGCTATGGCTGCCATTTATCATTGGCCACTTAATCAACTGGACATGAAAAATGCATTCTTGCATGGTAAGTTGCACAAGGAGGTTTACATGGCTCAGCCACCTGGCACCTCTACTGGTGGTCGACATCTTGTTTGCAGATTATGTCGCTCACTTTATGGCCTTAAACAATCTCCTCTGGCTTTGCTTGGCCGCTTCAGTCCTGCACTTCTACAGTTTGGAATGACTAGGTTTGAGGCTGATCATTCTGTCTTCTCCCTTCATTCTCTAGCAAGAAAATGCATCTACCTTGTTGTTTTTGTGGACGACATTGTTATCACAGGTAATGATGCAACGTGTATTCAAAAACTAAAAGCCCATCTTTCTCGTCAGTTTTAGACAAAAGACTTAGGCCCATTGAATTACTTTTTAGGCATTGAAGTCACACATTCCTCCTCTGGAATTGCTATCAATCAGCGCAACTATGGTTAAAGTCTGAGAACTTCCATCGAGAGATCTTGATATTCTCCCTCCCATAACAACTGCAGAAACACAACTACAAGGTTAAACAAGTGTTTTCCATAAGGACAATAGCTGCATGTCCTGCTGCAAAAATAATGAACCACCATATCCACAAACCACAACTAAAATAGTACTGGTAACTCTAATCTAGTCTCCCAAAACACCAGCAGTTTTAGCATCTCTTAAGGTCTTGGTAGCAGTTCTAAACTAGGGCAAGTGGGTAATTATACTCTAGAGATTCTAACTCTAACATAAACCTAGAGGAGAATAGTGTAGATTATAAGAGATTTACTTTCAGTTGTGTGCATGTGTGTATTTGCTGGAAAAAAAAACTCTTAACATAAACCTTTCTTTTGCGAAAGTGGGTAAATTATGGCCCGTTTACTTTGTATTTTCATTTTTTTATTTTACGTAGGCATTTGGTCTAAAGGGAGGGTGTGGATGGAAGGAAAAATAGTTTTGTGTTTGGTTTCTAATGGGAGAAGAGAGATTTTACAAAACATTGAAAGTAAATTTTAGTTGTTTTCACTTGTTTTCAATGTTTGCCATTCTTACAATTTGGGTTTGGGCCTAACTCACTATCAAAAAGCTAGCTCGTAGGATGAGGATTGTCACACCCTTATAAACTCAATGATGGCCATATCACTAGCCAATGTGAGACATCCAACACACCCCAAAACTACATAGCTGGAGCGTGGACAAACGCGGGTGACTCAAACAACATGGGAACAACACACCCAACATGGGGCCCAATAAGGATAGGCTTTGATACCATTTTACAGAGTTTGGGCCTAACTCTCTCCCAAAAGCTAGCTCGTAGGATGAGGATTGTCACACCCTTATAAACTCAATGATGGTTATATCACTAACCGATGTGGGACTTCCAACCGCTATATAAATTTCAAAAAACAGAAACTAAAATGAAAACAAGATGATAGTTTTATATTGTAATCATTGATAAAATTTAAAAATGAAAACAAGAAATGGAAATGCAAAGCGAAGATGCCCTTTGAATTTTGACATTTTCAGTCTGATGATTCATCACCAGAAGTCCACAACCTCTCCAAAACCATCAATCACAGTGCTAAACCTAGGAATGGGAGGGAAACAGCTTTGGTGTTGCAGCAACTTTTTGACACTCATGGCAAAACATTTCCACCGGAGTTACAACAGCCACAAATTGAGTAATAGATCACGTATCATGCATTGATGCATCATCTATTTTTGGATCTTTCCCACCTTTCTGATCTCCTTTTGGCATTCTTTTCTGCTCTTGCACCAAATCTTTATCGTTCTTTGAAATCTCTGTTTGCTCTTCTTGTACAAGAAGCAATCCTTCTCTCCCATCCTCCGATGTTAACATTTCTCTCCCATTCTCAGTTTCTCCCTTGTTGCAATTTCCAGCCTTTCCATTGCTGGGTCAATTTTGCTTCTTGGTACTGCTTTGCTGTGGTTTGTTTCTTCTCCTCCATGACTGCAGCTTGGGTTCTTCTCTAGCCCTCTCTTCTTATTTATAGGCAACATGCATTGTTTCTCTAATTACCCAGCTCCTAGCTTACTAACACATACCCTAACTAACTGTTACAAACTAATGGCCTTATTTAACATTAATAATATTGAGATATTTTCTGGATATTCTATTTCTGTCAATACCATCCTACCCAATCTTTCATTAACATGTAGTCCGTGACAGATCCAGAAATTGTTCAAAGGGGGGCGAAAATTTGTGTAAAAACAACGGTAGCATCAATAGGTGCCACCTTAATATCATTTCGTATCTACTAATTCCGTGTCTTATTTAACCTTGTGTGACTACACATCCATCATTGTGATTTGTGCGACCTTCCCAAATTTTTTATAACATTGAAAAAATAATAACACAACTACACAAGTTAGATACAACAATTACTCAAACTTAACCATCATTAGATAATATATATCATTGTGAAAGTTTATTCTTAAAATAAATTTTTAAATATTATTAAAATATGAAATAATATAAATATATAATATCATATTATTTTTTTATATATAGTAGTACCAATTTGGAGGGGGAGGGAGAGGCCAAAGCTCCCCTCTAAATCTGTCCCTGCCTCCAGTACACTAGAAGAAAGCATATCGAATAGGCAATACTTGCTATTATGCTAATAACTTTTGTGTATCAAATGAAGAAAAAGCTTTTAGCCAAGCAACACAAAGAAGCTAAGACCACTTTATCATCCCATAAAAGAGGAAATCACAATTATTCATCCTTGAAAACTCTTCTATACACTCTCCAATCATAAGTATGCTAAATTACTGCAACCAACTGAATCAATTTTATTCCTTTTTTTCAATGAGTTGAACTTGTCCCTAAAAGGCTAAAACTAATTTGAAGGATCCACTCCCTGACCCTGAGAGATCTTGCTGATCAAGCATAATGATTAATGAGAACATGGAGTTTTTGCAATAAAACCTTTCATAAAGTTGTTTTCAATAGGCTAACATAAATTGAAGTTGGTTACTGAACTGAACCTACTTCCAGCTATAAAAAGTTTGCTGAACTTTGAAGCATTATATTGCAGATGATCTTCAGGTGTTGGGAAAGGAATGATGTTAAGGAGGTCATTGGTACAATGGCAAAGATGGATGATCATGCTGTGAGCATTTTGAGTTTCCTATTCTGTCATTACAGCTCCTGATTATTATGTTTTTGTGTTCTCTGTGGTATCAAAGATATTGATGCACAGTTTATTTTTTAGCAAAGTATTAAATTCTCATGATACTTCTGCCTTTTCGGTATTTATTCCAGGTAATTGCTGATGTTGTTAGCATTTTAATGGAGAAAATTGATATCATCACACTTGAAGTATGCACTAGTCTTCTGCCACTTCTGGCTGATCTCCTACAAAGTGAGATGGATAGGTAAACTATTTTTACTAATGGATGTATCTTCTGCTTTCAGATACAAGACAGCATTTTAAATGCATTCTGTTGTATAGATATGCTATTGATGTCGGTTGAAATTATGAGATTATAATATTGAGAGAGGGAGAAAGATAAGAGAATAAAATATTATATTGATACTGATAAAGATGTTACAATGTGATTGTTGTGATTGTTATGATTGTTATCTCATGACAATGCACTATCCTTATTTATAGGAATAATTCCAAGTAAATAAGGAAATACGGAAACTAATCCTAAGAGATCCTATGAGTTATTGATTATTGATATAATAAAGAAATTAATCACGATATGAAAAGATATCTTAAGATTTTCTTATATTTTAACAATGTCAAAATCACTAAAGCCTAATGAGAAAAGCAAAAATAAAATGCAGTTATATTATATGAGAGGGAGAAAGATAAGAGAATAAAATATTATATTGATAGTGGTAAAGATATTACAATGTGATTGTTATGATTGTTGTCTCACGACAATGCACTATCCTTATTTATAAGAATAATTCCAAGTAAATAAGGAAATACAGAAATTAATCCTAAGAGATCCTATGAGATATTGATATAATAAAGAAATTAATCACTATATGAAAAGATATCTTAAGATTTTCTTATATTTGAACAATGTCAAAATCACTAAAGACTAATGAGAAAAGCAAAAATAAAATGCAGTTATATTATATGATATATGAAATGTTTCTTTTATGTGATCAATGTCACTCATGCCAGTAGGACATGGGCATAACAAACTAGCTTTGTCTGGATGAGGGGAAGGTAGGTGCTAAAATAATCCAACATGTGGGTAATTTGGCCATGATTTGCCTTGTTTTAATTTCATTGGATAACATTGTTCTCTCAATTTGTATGTATTAATCAATGAGGATGACTCTATCTTTTGTATTAACCAAAGTATAGGGTATTCCAAACAGTAGGATCGCGTTGGACTGTTCAGAAAAGGTGAAAATCCAAATTAACCTAACCGCATCTGAAACTGAACCGGACTGCACCAATTTTAACCAAACCATTAAAGAAAATAAACTAAAGCACACTGCTTTTTCAATTGAGCTGCTATTTCTTAGAACAGTGATTAAAAACCGAACCTATTATTTTAGGAAACCTAAACAGCTAAATTTTACAATTTCCAAAATATTAGATCTGAAAATCATAGCCACATATCCAAAATTTGAAATCGTTACCCTAATTTTGAGGCTAAGAGATCGAGGGAGTGTAAAAAAAAGATAAACATCTCGAGAGAAAAAAGAACAGATAGGATGGACATCATTGGGTCTCAGCAAGAGACGATGGTTGAGAAGACATTTCTGAGGACAGCAGCAACAACGAAGTAGAAGACGACCACAGCTGTCTTCATCACTCTCGAAACATTGGAAGAGCTTCCTCCTGGCTGTGTTTCAGTGCCGCCAACATGGAAGGCCACCAATGAGAAAATCATGGTGTCTGTGCTGAGGAAGGCACACTCAATTCAGGTAAACCAACTGAATCCGCCAATGAGATGATTGCGGAAGGCCGCTGATGAGATGATCTGCTTGTTTGAAATCAGACCTGATTCACTGAACCTAAAGAACCGATTCAGTTCAATTCTTTCCATCTTCAAACATGTTGGATAGGTTTAGTTGAGTCTGTCATCCGGTTTGGTTCAGTTAAGTTTTTCTTGCTAAACCGAACCATTACTAGCCCTTGGAATAAGGGGCCTACTTTGAGGATTTAAGTTATTAATAAGGATTTCAGTACATGCTTGATAGGACCCAAAGATGAATTGGGCCCAAAGGAACCCACGGTCTAGTTTCTGCTAAGGGACCTAAAGGGTAGAAAATGTTAGTCAGAGAAAGGAATAGAGAAATGATGAGCTGGCAGTAATTAGTGAAAGGTTGCTGGGGTGTGAAAGGAGAAATTCTGTTACAAATAGCACAGTAGTGTGAGTAGGGAGGTATCTTTGAAAATTAGCATGTTTGTAATGAATGTAGAGGATTTTCTCTCTATAGGAGCCTAGCTCTGGGACAGTAGGAGTTTATCCTTCTGTAATTTTTCATCTCAATCTGTTCATTATTGTTCTTTATTCAGTATTATATTTTGTTCTGGAATTTTTGTCCGTATCAATGCTACTTGCTCTTCCATTATCAGAAGCAGTTGTTGGTTACAGCTGTTCAAACTAAATACTAGTTAACTTTCAGTTTGTCAGTTACACTCTGCTAAGAACTTCGTTACAAAGTTGTTATGTGAAACCATAAACACATTTGTGATTTCTTTGAGAGATTTAAGATTCAATAACACTATGCTTAAGTAGATTTCTCCAATTTTCTCTCTGAATTTTACTTTGCCTTTATCACTTTCTTGGAATCTCCTCTTATGGTATTGTGTGCAGTAACTTCTGAAGATACGCCGATGGGAACCTAGGGATTTAAATTTAAATAATTATGACAGTTAGTTAGGGAGTAACTAAATGTATAAAAAGGAATGGAATAGGAGCTGCAAGGCATCTCAATGAATAGTTTCAGACCATGGAGTGGGAGAGGACTAAGTCTCTCAAAAACTTGTGGACGTTTCAGCTTCTACTTGCTGATTCAAATTGGATATCACATTGATAGTAAGTGGAAGAGGTAGCTTTCTTGAAAAATGATTCAGTTCATTATCCTCTTTTCCTATCTCTCTGAAACCAGTTCTAACATAAGATCTCTTAATATTTATGGAGGAGAAATGGAGGATATTTTTCCATGGAGAAAAGATAAGTGAATGGGGCCATGGAGACTTAAGTGAACCTGATCAGTAATCACTAATGTAAACTGCACTACTGCAGTTGATCTGTAAGCGATAATAATTTGGGAATTTAATTCTGTGATATTTTAGAGCCCTATTCACGAGAAAGCACAAGTACTTGTTAATGTTTGTTTTTGTCGAGTGATACTTATTTTTGTATTTTTCTCAAAAGTGCGCTTGTTTTGTTTATAAATCTATTTGGGTGAAGGAATCAATTACTCGAGTGAAGGAATTGGCTGATTCTGATAGAGTAATAGTTATCTATTTCATGGATCCTGTTAATTTTATTTTATTATATTTTATTTTGGTTGAAGTGCTCTGCAGATACTTTTAGTTTTGCTTCTTTTATTTATTTATTTGTTTATTTTTGAAGTGCTCTGTAGAGTCCTTGTAAATGTTTTAAGTAAGCCCATATTTGCTAATGGCCAGTAAGACCTCATTAACCATTTAGTTTTGTTGATCTATAAGAGCTTGAAAACTTTAGATAATCTACTGGGGTTTATTCACGTGTTTCTTAAATGGGTTCTTATTTTTAGCAAACATTGAGAACTGTTAGCATGTAAGGACATAATTGAAATTGTTTAGAAATCTACACACATTTAAATTTATATAGACCTAAAATCCAAGCACCTATTTAGGAGAGAAACGATGGTGCTTCATCACACCCAGTTCTACTTGAGCTGGTATCATTCGAGATACAAGCTATGCTTTATATCGTGTGCTTTGTATTTCAACTTCCTGTTCCTCTTTTAAGTTTTCATCTGCCGGTATTGGTTCATTTGTCCCCGTTGGAGCTGAAATGTTGTCACCCATATCTCGTAGCTTCAATATACGATTAATTTTCTGATAAATTCTGTAAGAAATCAATTATATCTAGGGTTTTCATGTTTAGATCAGTTATTAAAGCATTACTAGACTCATTTTCCCTTTATATTTCTCCCGTTATATTGTTTTCATCACTACTGTTGTGATTATATCCAAAAAGAACCTGAGGAATTTTGAAGTGTTTCTTTATTAATTTGCATTTATAAATTATAATTTTGTCGATGTAGTTATATGTTCACAATTTTAGTATTTATATATCTGTAGACATCTAGGAATATCCTTGGAAATGTTATTGAAGCTGGTCAGGATATTTGGTTCAGTTATCTATTCAACGCTATCAGCTGCACCTTCTGTTGGTGTTGATATCGAGGCAGAGAAAAGGTGTTAATTCATCCTGGATTTTCTTATTTTATTTTTTAAGTATATTTCATGCATACTTATTTTTTCCCCTTTTTGCTTCTTAATGATGTTCAGGTTAGAACGTTGCAATCTCTGCTTCGTAGAGCTTGAAAAAGTGAAAAGTTTGTTATCTTCGCTTTCAAGGTAACTTGTTTGTGTATCTTCGTTTCTTTTTCTGGCTTTCTTTCAAGGTCCTGTCTGTGGTGTGCCATTGACATTCATGTACCACTTAATCCTATCCGTTAGATCTTAATATTGTGAGTAAAATAATATTTTTATCTTTGTTTTGTGATAGGAAACACTGGTGTGCGAAACTTAGCACACCCTATAATCTTTCAAAGATTATTTTACTTTTCTCAAGCGGATTCTGGTATATTGCTAATTTAGTAATGCTAATTGCTTCCAAATACTCAGCTTGCAATCAATCCCCTTGATTAAAATATTGAATGAATAAACGTAGAAAATTTGATGTTTTGAAAGCTCAAAAGCACGAATGCTACAAGTAATTAGTAGGTCTATAGGATAGAATATTAGGGAGATTTAGAATTTGACAGCTAATTGCTTAATATTTGTTGGCCCTCAACTTGTAGAAGGGGAGGATCAGTTGCAAAATCTGCACACGAGTTGAATCTGGCTCTTCAGGATGTTTCGTGATTTTGACTGGATTCAATTATTTCTGCTGCTCGAGTTAAGATGGTGCTTTTAGGGGGTTTGTGCATTTTAAAGATTTAAACCTCGACGCAAGTCACCGAATAGTTTGAAGCATTGTCTTTAGGCATCGGACGAAGCCCTGTCCTTTATGCACATTTATTGCTGTTAACTTTGATGATAATTGGAAAGTGGAGGCACTGATAGCTGCGAATCCCGTGACATATACTCAGAAGCCAAAACTTATGAGACATGTCACCCTCCACTGATGGTTGCACAGTTCTGACTATAACCAACCTATCTTCATCTGCTTGATGTGAAGATCTCACTCTGTTCGACTGCTAACCTAATATGTGGCGCAAGATACTTCTACTGATCTAATCTTATTTGAAAATTTATGTTTATGATTTTTGTCATGCTTTTAAGTGTTATTATACATAGTGAGTGACGCCGTTCTATTTTTTTTTTTTTCTATTTGTTGCATATTGTTTGATTTTCTTTCCATGCTTTTGGTCAAATATGATGATGAATTAGTCTTAGATGCGCCAACAAACGAAATCACAGCTTTGCAAATGATCTGGTATATTAATGGACTATCTATGTACGAACTGAGTTGCTATCTTCAATTTCTTCTCAACACCGGCAAGACCGCAAGAGATATTACTATCATTCAATTTTTTTCATATGCCCCATGACTAGTGATATTGTGACAATGTTGAGAAGATTTTAACTGGGATCATATTAGATGTCGCTTCTTTCCGTTGTATAAAAAAAGAATTAGATGTCGCTGTTTGAAAACTTAATTTACCATATTATAGCAGAAGTGCATTATGTTTTGATCCTTTCAAAAAATTCGTGTCTGCATTTATCTCTGTAAAAAAAGATTGTTTGGATTTAGTCGTCATCTTATATAAATTAAAAGCAAAGTTATAAAGAAATTAAGAGAATTGGGACAAAAAAATAATTGCAAATACAAAAAAATTAAGAAATTGAGCTCCCCCTATAACCTGTACCCATGACCATGAGCAAATTTGCACCAGGTCCAGCATAGAAATAGATATACTTTGTGAGCAAAGAATGGAAAGAATCCTCAAATGCAAAATTTTATTTACTAAAAACACATACTGTTGTGTTTTTTAGTAAATAAATTTTGTTAAGCTTTACAAAACGGTATCTATCTATATCTTGCAAAGTATATACAGTACTTAGTAAGAAAAGAATCCTCAAATACAAACAACTAGCGATCATATCTATGCGTTGTACTGATTGTCTTTTGGTACTTTATTTATTATTATTTTGATATTCTTCTATTACTTTATTTTAATTTTGAGATTTATTTTTTAAAAAGAGAAATCTATGACCTATTAAAAAAATAAACAGTACAATTGAGGAAGATCAAAAGTTTTGATAATTAAAACAAGCAAATAAAATTCCATAACTGAAGCACCCATTTCTCAAACTCCACAATAAGCAATAAATTTAAGAAATAACATTTTTATTAGTATTATAATAATATTGAAACACAAAAAATAATATTTTTTCTACCTTAAAAGTTGATTTTAACCCAAACATGTAAATAAGAATTTTAAAAGAAAAGGTGTTTGATATAATTTTATTATTTTCTTTAGTTTATAACCAGGCTTTAAGTAAAAAGTTGTTTGTTCAAAAATTATTTTAGAGCTTTTATTTATTAAATTTTCTTCGTTAAAAAGCTACTTATAAGTAAAAAAAATTAAAAATAAGAGAAGCAAAAACTCTATAATTTGACTTATTATTTTAGAGCTTTTCTTAAGTAAAATAAGCTGTTTATTATTTGAAGAACTCTTTTTAAAAAAGAAGTATTTGACTCAACTCCACTTATAAGAAGAAGATAAGGCAAAATACATAAATAAATAAATAATCTAGGTCAAACAAACTTAGAAGAGTAAATATAAATAGATTCTCGAACTTGTAAATAATATTTTTAAGAAATAACATTTTTATTAGTATTGTAATAATATTGAAACACAAAACATAATACTTTTCTACCTTAAAATCTAATTTTAACTCAAACCTTTAAATAAGAATTTTAAAATAAAATGTGTTTGATATAATTTCATTATTTTCTATAGCTTATGAATCACTTTTAAGTAAATATTTATTTTAGAGGTATTCTTCACTAAAAAATTATTTATAAGTAAAAAATTAAAAAAAAAAGAAAAGAAAAAGCTCAATAATTTGATTTATAATTTTAGAGCTTTTCATAAGTAAAAAATAAGGTGCTTATTATTTGAAGAGATTTTTCTTTAAAAAAAAAGAGTATTTGGCTCAACTCCACTTGTAAGAAGAGGAGAACAAAAACTAAATTAATAAATAAATAAATATGGGTCAAACATACACTTAGCAAAATAACTATTAATAGATACTCGATCCATTTGATCAATAATCTATACATATTATTTGTTATATTTTAAATATAATATTTCATATGAACGAAGAATACATATTTTCTCAATAGACAATAATATAATTTGAAAATATATTGATTAATTTGTAATATATATATATTTCTATTGTAATTATGAAGTTCAACTAAAAATAGCATAAATAGCAAAAAAAAAAAAGTGAAAAGAGAATTAAATGCTTAGTTCGAGTGAAATTTATTTATAATTTTATACTTATAAAATAAGAGAAGCAAAAGTTCAATAATTTGACTTATAATTTGAGAACTTTTCTTAATTAAACATTAGCTGCTTATTATTTGAAGAGCTACTTTTTTTAAAAAAAAAGTATTTGGCTCAACTCCACTTATAAAAAGAAGAGAAGGAAAAATAAATAAATAAATAAACTGAGTCAAACATACACTTAGTAGAATAGCTATAAATACATATTCGAACTTGTAAATAATATTTTTAAGAAATAACATATTTATTAGTATTGTAATAATATTGAAACAAAAAAAATAATATTTTTTAACCTTAAAAGCTTATTTTAACCCAAATCTGTAAATAAGAATTTTAAAAGAAAAAGGTCTTTGATATAATTTCATTATTTTCTTTAACTTATAAACTGCTTTTAAGTAAAAAGTTGTTCGTTCAAAAATTATTTTAGAGTTTTTCTTTACTAAAAAATAATGTTATGAAAATCGGACCGGTCATATAACCGGTCAAGACATTGGTTCATGGTTCAATTGTCAGACCGTGGTCGAACCAATAGTCAAACCGGTTCAATTAAACATACTAAAATTAAATATTACAATACATTATAAAACTATTTAGAAAAAAATACGATAACAAATAATGCATAAAATCAAATTTAAACTAAAAATAGGTTCAAATTTAAGATAATACTATCCAATTACTATATCCTTTATATTAACATATGTTGTCCAACGTAATATAAAATATAAAATACTATATAGAATATTTTATACTTAAAGTTTAATTAGACAATATCAGATAGAATTGTTTCAAAAATAAAATAAACAATATCCAATTAAATATGTAATATTTAAAAAAGTAGTGGGCAATAAAGTCATTATGAATGTAAAAAAACCATAAATACAAAATCTTTTAATCACTTCGGGTCCTCTTTCTTTTCTAAAGCCGTTGTTTCTTTCTTTCTGCCATCTCTTTTTCTTTCTTTCTACCATCTCCTTCTCTTCTTTCTTTCTATCAATCCTCTTTCTCATCTCTTCATCTTCTTTCTTTCTATCATTCCTCTTTCTTTTTCTCACCTCTTTCTCTTCTTTCTTTCTATTTCATTCTCTAATCTTTCTTTTCATCTCTCTGTCACTCTATTTAGTATATGCAACAGAAAACCACAGAACTTTGCGATAAAGATCTATGGCGAAGCTCAATTTTTTTTTAACACTATTTTTGTGGATTTTTTGTGACCCGGCTTAAACTGTGAAACCGCCGATTTTCCTGGTTTTACCCGGTTTTTGAACGGTTTCACCATTTTCTCCTCGGTTCTGATTTTGTCCGGTTCAAAGGGTCAACCGACCCGGCCATCCCTACGGTTCCCAATTCGACCAGCCGGTCCGGTGCGGTTTTCTAAACCATGCTAAAAAGTCATTTATAAGTAAAAAATTAAAAATAAGGGAAATAGAAGCTTAATAATTTGACTTATAATTTTAGAGTTTTTCTTAAGTAAAAATAAGCTACTTACTAAGAGCTCTTTTTTTTTTAAAAAAAAAATCCCCAACTCCACTTATAAGAAGAAGAGAAGGCAAAATAGATAAATAAATAATCTAGGTCAAACATACACTTAGAAGAGTAACTATAACTAGATGCTCGAACTTGTAAATAATATTTTTAAGAAATAACATTTTTATTAGTATCGTAATATTATTGAAAAAAAAAACATAATATTTTTCTAACTTAAAATCTAATTTTAACCCAAAACCTGTAAATAAGAATTTTAAAAGAAAAAAAGTGTTGATATAAGTTCATTATTTTTTTAGCTTATAAACCTAGTTTAAAGTAAAAAGTTGTTTGTTCAAAAATTATTTTAGAGCTATTCTTAACTAAAAAATCACTAGTAAGTAAAAAATTAAAAATAAGAGAAGCAAAAGCTCAATAATTTAACTTATAATTTTAGAGCTTTTCTCAAGTAAAAATTAGCTGCATATTATTTGAAGAGATTTGTTTTTTTTTAAAAAAATGTATTTGGCTCAACTCCACTTATAAGAAGAAGAGAAGATAGAATAAATAAATAAATAAATGAACTAAATTGAGTCAAACATACATTTAGCAAAGTAACTATAAATAGACACTCGAACCATTTGATTAATAATATATATATATATATATATATATATTGTTTGTTAGTGATTCTGTTCCTTTTTATCTGTTCTTCAAGATAAAGTGACAGAGATTAAGAAAATCAATAAATATTCTTGGATCACAATATTTTAACATCTACTTTCCTAATTTACCTTGTACTATTTTCTAAATTAATTTTGAATTATTTTGATTTACACAATAATGTAAAAATTAGTGGTAATTAACATTAATTATAATAGTCATTCACAAGAATAGAAAATATGATTAGCATTGAGAGTATACATGGGAACCACAAATTAGAGGACTCAGAGTAATTGTTTGTTGAATTTTTAAAATTTGTGGGAGTTAATTATGCATTTCAAAATGTAAGAGTATAATAGAGAAACAATAATAAATGTGCTCTTGAAAGTCTAAAGGGACAAATAAAAGGGAACAAATTTTTTTCAGAATGAGAACGGATAAAAAGGAACGGAGAGAGTATAATTTAAATATAATATTTCATATGAATTAAGATTACATGTTTTTTCAATATATAGATAATAATATAACTTAAAAAATATTAAATAATTTTTAATATATATATATTTATGAAGTTCAAATGAAAATAGCATAAATAACAAAAAGAAAAAAGTGAAAATAAGTTATAAAAAGATTTTTTGAAGTTTTAATAACTATGCCTTGAAGGTGGAGCCACTGAGGTAGAGAGGGAGATTCCGTTATTGGTCTTTGCCGATCTGTTTTATGCATTTATTATATTGTTTTTATATTACCTTTTGACATAAATCCATTATCAGTAACATTCATTTTTTTTTAATTCTAAACTAAAATATTTACGATTCTTTCATACGGTTCAGTTCAATTAGTTGGTCAAATTAACATTTGTCAAATTAACATTATTATGTCACTCTGGAATATTTTCTGTCAATGGGGTCTCCATCGAGGCAAATCTGATTGTGTTCCAGTCCTATTAAAAGATGAGGAGATTGATTGGGGTCCAGAACCTTTCAGGTTTCTCAATGCTAGGCATTATCAAGATGGTTTTGAAAAAATTGTCAATCAAAAGTGGGTGTCTTATGCGGTGAATGGTAATGGTTCATACATTTTGAAAGAGAAATTAAAGGCTCTCAAAAAAGGCTTGCGGGTTTGGAATTCAAGAGTTGTGGGGAGTATTGAAACAAGTATTTTCCAAGCAAGGCAGGTCTTGGATGAATTAGATGGCAAGGAGGATAGGGAGGGGTTACAAACAGATGATGTTATAAGAAGAAAGGATGCAATGCTGGCTTTAAGGAATAAGCGTATGCAAGAGCAACTTCAGGTGCAACAATCGAGATTGAAATGGATGAAGGCTGGCGACTGTAATTCAAGTTTTTTCCATTAGGCCCTATCTCATAGGAAACGCGAGAACGCTATTCGAGGGTTACTTGTTGATGGTGTGATGGTTTCTTATGTAGCTGGTATAAAGGATGCTATAAAGAACCATTTCACTCAATTATTTGCAAAGCGGGAAGCTTCGCAGATAGACCTTCATGGATTAGCCTTCAATACTATCAGTGATGAACAAAATCGGGCTGTGACAGTTCCGTTTACTATGGACGAGGTTAAAGCAGCTGTGTGGGAGTGTGATGGTGATAAAAGCCCGGGCCTGGACGGAGTCAATTTCGGATTCCTTAAGCAATTTTGGGATACAGTAAAAGTGGATTTCCTGAATTGTTTTGCTTATTTCTATTCTACACGAAGGCTTGTTAAGGGGGGTAATTCTTCCTTCATTGTTTTGATTCCTAAAAAAGAGTGTCCTCAGTGCATCGCGGATTATAGGCATTGGCTATTTGTATAAGGTGCTGGCAATGGTGTTAAGCAATCGACTGAGGTCTGTGTTGGATTCCTTGATATCCACCAATCAGTCGGCATTTGTTAAAGGCATGCATATCTTAGATGGTATTTTGATAGCCAATGAGGTGGCAGATGAGTTGAATATTTCTAAGCAAAGAGGATTCATGTTTAAGGTAGACTTCGAGAAGGCCTACGACTCGGTTAGTTGGGAGTTCCTCCAATATGTGATGTCTTTAATGGGGTTTAATGAGACCTGGAGAGGGTGGATAGGAGGATGTCTTGAATCTTCTTCAATATCAGTATTGGTGAACGGAAGTCCAACGGAGGAGTTCAAACTATCGAGGGGCTTGCGGCAAGGTGATTCGTTATCACATTTTCTCTTCTTGTTGGTTGCAGAAGGGTTAAGTAAATTGTTTGAAAAAGCTAGGGAGTCAGGGTCCTTTAAAGGTGTTCGGGTTGGTGCTCATGGCGTGGAGGTGTCTCACCTTCAATTCGTTGATGACATGCTAATTATGGGGACGGCTTCGTGGTCTAATATTTGGGCAATTGAATCTATATTCAACTTGTTCAAATTGATTTCAGGGTTAAAGGTGAATTATCACAAGAGAGTTCTCATATCATTCAACAATTCTCAATGGTGGGTAGATGATACTGCCAAAGTGTTGAAATGTAAAACGAGTAGTGGTTCTTTTATGTACTTGGGACTACCTATTGGAGGAGATCACAAATCTTGGTCTGACAAAAATATGTCCCTGGGTGGCAAGGTGGTGATGATAAAATCTGTCTTTATGTCCATTCCTATATACTTTCTATCGTTCTTCTGGGCTCCGAAAGGTATTGTTTCTAAACTAGAATCTCTCGTTCGCTCTTTTCTCGGGGGGACCGAGAGACAATAGGAGGATTAGTTCGGTAGCATTGGATTCTATATGTAAGGAATTGGATGGGGGTGAGTTAGGGGTTAAAGATATAAAGGCCTTCAACGAGGCTCTTTTGGCTAAATGGGTGTGGCGCATGAAGACAGAGAACCACTCTCTTTGGAGAAAGGTTCTTTGTTCCAAATATGGGAACGAAGGGATGGAATTGTGTATGGATGGGGGTAGAGGGTCTTGGTAGTGGAGGGACATCATTAAACTTTTCTCTGTTCGAGGTGGTGAGTGTAACTGGATGAAGGCGAACATCGTTAATAAATTGGGCGATGGGCGTAACACGTCCTTTTGGCACGGGAGATGGGTGGGGGATGCATCCTTGTTTGAGAAATATCCACGGTTATACAAGATCTCTGTTTCAGTATGCATTTTCCAGTTGGGAGTTAGCTCCGTGGGCGTGCCTAGGATTAACGTGAGATCAAGTTTTTTGATTCGGGTTTTACAGCATTCAGGCTTATTGCAGTGTATCAGCATTGTCTGTTGTCCTCTTTTTTTTTTTTGCTTGTTATGCTTGATTTATTCCAGTTAGTTTATGTTTTTATTTTTTGTATGATTGTTGACTATGTATGTGCTTAGCACTTCTTGTGCATTTTAATATGATTTTATCTACTCATAAAAAAAATATTTGTCGTAATTGGTAATGAAAAATATTATAATTATATGGGGAGTTTAAAATGCACAAGGGAATATTTCATGCATCCTTGCACAAAAAAATTTACGCCATAGATAAAAGGATAAATTATATTTACTTCTCCTGAATTTTTGAAATAGTACACTGTATCCTACATGTTTTTAAACTTAACATTGATCTTCCTTAAAGTTTGCTCACGTTACACTGATATCCCCTCACGTTAAAATTTAACAGACATGTGACTTGCACATTGCTTCATAATTATTAAAGACAATTTCATTCTTAATTCTTTTTTAACTGAAAAAGTTACACTAACCTCTCATGAACTTTAAGAGTTTTACACTATTAATTTTTTTTTTTACATATTAATATGGAATTGATTTGATTAAGGAATAGAGGGTAATAAAGGAGAAGAACTTCAATCCATGTTTATAAGAAGGGAGATGCATAAAATTGCATAAACAATAGGGGCATTAAGCTCATAATCCATAATATGAAGCTATGAGAGTGGATAATTGAGAGACGTTGTCCCTAATAAGAAAGTGGTCCCAAATTAGAAAACCTAAAACTTAATGAATACATACTTAGTTTTGATTCTTCGTGAATTGTGGCATGTGTTTTCATTGAGCGTGTGTGTGGCCCACCTTGGTGGAGGGATTCCGGTGACGGAAATATGGTGGTCACGGAGGTTTACACTAACTGGTATCAGTAGGCTTAGCCACGATGGGAGGGCCAGTAACAAACAAGGAGCTGGAGTCTCACATACATGATATGGAGAAATCACAGAGTAATACGCAATAATCATTAGATAACATTTATAAATTGATTGAAAAGATTTTGCAAACTGTTTCGGAGGAGTCAGGTTTGCATAATGATTCACAAGGTTTTGCGTCCCAGAGAGACTTGGAAATTCACAACGATTCTTCATTGGATTCTTGTCCAGTTTCAGAGAGAGCGCAATTACTATTTCCAATCTTTGATGGAAATAATTACCGCGAGTGGCTTGCAAAGGCAGAACAATTTTTTGATTTGGATAGTACACCTCAGGATTAGTGAGGGAAATTGTTGCTCTTGTCCATGGAAGACAAGACTTTCTCTTGGCAGCGACATTATATGGATAATATTCGTAATAAGGTGATATCTTGGGAGTAGATCTTGATTGATGTAGGCACCGGGTTTGATGTTAAGGGATATGATGATCCATTGACAGATCTTTTGAAGTTGTCCCAAGAACGTTCATTGGAGGTTTATTTGGATAAGTTTAATGATTTATTGGCTAGATCCAATATTCTAGAATCCATGGCCATAAGCTTTTTCTTGGGGGGTTTGCACTCTTCTTCAAGGAGATTTTCTAGTCTTACCAGGTTTTTCTTATGGAGTGGTTTAGGACCCTAGGGGAGATAAGGTGGAACTGTACAGATCTTACTATGCAATTTGAACATCAAGGCTCTGTAGTTTTTTTGATAGGGGAATGTCCTGCCAAAGGAATTTAGGAGATCTCAGGCAAATTAAAAACTATATGTTGGCAGGGAATGTTAATGTCCACTTCAGCCTATCCAGAGTTAGCCTTGGACACATCAATGGATGAACATTTAACTCAGGTATAAAGGCAGTGGCTCACATCTTTATTAGATAAATTTGATTATTTGTTTCAAGAACTTACATGATTACCTCCAAAAAGGAGTCATGATCACAAAATATTGTTGTTGGAAGATACACCTATTTGTTCCACGCCTTATAGATATCCACAAAACCACAAAGCTGAGATTGAAAACGTGGTCTCTGATATGCTCTCTGCTGGATTTATAAGGGAAAGTAATAGTAATTATGCTTCTTTAGTCGTTTTGATAAAAACAGAAAGATTGTAGTTGGCGGTTTTGCACGGATTACTGGAGGTTAAATGCTACAGTTATTAAGAATAAATTTCCAATTCCCTTGATTGAATATCTTCTTGGTGAGTTGCATGGTGCCTCATTCTTTACTAAGTTGGACTTACGCAGTGGCTACAATCAAATAAGGATGGTGGAAGAGGACATATAGAAGACAAGATTTAGGACGCACATCGGGCATTATGAATGGGTGGTGCTTCCATTTGATTTGACTAATACACCAGCCACATTCCAAAATCTCATGAATGATGTTTTTTAAACCGTATTTGATGAAACTCATCTTGATTTTCTTTGATGATATCCTAGTTTATACTAGCAGCTGGGAAGAACATGTAGATTGCTTGGAGATAACATTTCAGATATTGGAAGCTAACTATTTGATGTTAAACAAAAAGAAGTGCTCGTTTTCTAAGAAAACCATGGAGTATTTGGGGCATCAAATTTCTTAGCAAGGTGTGGCTCCGGATCCTTCTAAGATAGAAGCATTGAAGAATTGGCTTACATCAATAATAGTGAAGCAATTGAGGCGTTTTTTAGGCTTGCCAGGCTATTTTAGATGATTTGTCCTCAATTATGGTAAGCTGGCAGTACCTTTAACCCAGCTATTAAAAAAACAACTAGACTATAATTTGGATGAAGAGATTGAGAAGGCATTTAATTTGTTGAATAATGCATTGGTGAAGGCTCCTGTATTGACTTTGCCCAACTTTTATGAAGGATTTACAATAGAAACAGATGCATCAAGAGTTGGTATTGGTGTTGTCCTGTTATAAAAAGGGAATCCTATGGCTTTTATTAGTAAGGCAATGGGGAGAAAGTACCAACTTAGATCTGCATAAGAGAAGGAGTTTTATGCCATTTTGTTTGCTGTGAAGAAATGACAACATTACCTATTAGGCGATCATTTTACAATTAAAACAGATCAAAAGGATTTGAAGCATCTCTTAGAGCAACCACCTACCAGACTTTTGCAAAATTGGGGGCTGGAAAAACTCATGGGCCTAGACTTCTCCATTGAATACAAGAAAGGGAGAAAAAACATAGTGGCAGATACATTATCAAAGAGATCTGCACAGGGACAACTTACCACCATATTTGAGGTTGGTCTTACATTGTTACAGGGAGTGAAACTCACATGGGAATATGGGATAAGGATAGGGAGTTTCAAAAGATCATAAACAAGTTGAGACTAACACAATAGCCTTACAAGCATTATGTGTGGGAATGAGGAGTTTTGTAAAGAAAAGGGAAAGTAGTGGTGGGCCATGATATAGGGACATGACAAAAGCTTCTTTAGTACAATCATAATTCTCAAATTGGGGGCACTGGAGTATCTCACAAACATATGCAAGGATCAAGAAGTGGTTTTATTAGAAAGGCTTATAGCAGGATGTTAAGAATTGGATTAAGCAATGCCATGTTTGTCTAAGGTTCAAACCACAAGTGGGGCTACCTGGTGGTTTATTATAGCCACTCCCAATTGCTAAGCAAGCTTGGTCTTCTATAACAATGGACTTCGTTGTGGGACTTCTTAATTTGAATGGGATGACAATATTTCTAGTGGTTATCGATAGGTTGACAAAGTACATGCATTTCATAACAACTCACTCAATCCGTGCTGCCAAAGTGGCCCAATTGTTTATGGGTCACATTGTGAAGCTGCATGGTCGGCCAGCTCAAATCATCATAGATAAGGATCCCATCTTCATGAGAAAATTCTGGACAAACTTGTTTAAATTACAAGGTGTGGAGCATCTGAAGTCTACAGTGTATCATCCGGAAACAGATAGACAACTAGAGGTGCTAAACAAAACTCTAAAAAGGTATTTGAGGTGTGTTACAGGTGAAATCCCTAAGAGGTGGCAAAAAAAATTTTCTATGGATTAACTATGGTACAATACTAAATTCCATGCAACAATTACTATGACGCCATTTGAAGCCTTGTATGGTTACAAGCCATCAATGAATGACCCTCTCATGGTTTGTGACTCCTTGGTACAAGAAGTGGACTTCACTATGAAAACTAGAGAAGAAATTTCAAAAATTTTGCAAACTAAATTGCTGAAAGCTCATAATAGAATGAAGTATTACACGGACAAAAAGAGACAAGGTTCAACCATTTCGACATAATACTATTCCAAATGCAGTCTTTCATAAATTGACAACAAGGTTCTATGGGCCATTTGAAGTTTTAGAAAGGATTGGTAAAGTGGCTTATAGATTGGAATTGCCGGAGGGAACATATATACATAATGTATTCTATGTATCTTTGCTGAAAAAACACCATGGAAATCAAATTGTCTTTGCTGCATTGCCTTAGTTCGATGAGGAAGGTCAAATGGTGCCTAAGCCTATGAATGTTCTAATTCATAGAATTAAGAAGAAGCAGAACTGCGCAATCATAGAATTATTGGACGAACCCTGAAGATGCAACGACAACGTTTTTCAGACATAGATTGGATCCATTTTCATGAAGAATTGCAGCAATAAGACCTTGGGGGCAAGGTCTTTTTGAAGAGAGGGAGTATGCTATAAGTGTTAATATGTAAAATAGCGTAGGGGCAATATAACAGAATTTTAAAAGTAATAAGTGGGGTAGCTAATTTTAAGAATTGTTGATATACCCTGTTGTTTAGGCAGATACATCAGTTATTGCAGTCATTTTGAAGGGAGAATTATAAATAACAAACATGTAATCTTGTGAAACTTAATGAATACATACTGAGTTTGATTCTTCGTGAATTGTGGCACGTGTTTTCATTGAGCGTGTGTGTGGCCCACTTTGGTGGAGTGTGTGTGACAATGGAGGGGTTTCGGTGACGGAAATACGGTGGTTACGAAGGTTTACACCACAAGGGGTTAATTGACGGAGGCGGTGGCCGGTCGGCGCAGTGACAAATCATAAAGACATAGTTATCTTTGTTAAAGAAGAGAAAATCGAGAGGAATGTGGTAGAAACCGTGCATTTTACATCAACGCAGCGGGAGTCTATTTATAATAGGTTTAGTATCTTTACAATGATTACAAGAATAAAAATAAAATATTCACTATGATACTAACTTCCTAAAATACATGATTTACACAATCAATCAGATACTAAATATAATAATGGAGATATTCACATATTCTTACAGTGATATTCACAGATTCTAACACTCCCCCTCAAGCTGGAGCATATAAATCATATGCACCAAGCTTGTCACATATGTAGCTGATTCGAGGACCTCTCAGTGCTTTGGTGAATACATTGGCCAGGTGATCATTGGAATTGAAAAAACGCGTAACAATGTCGCCAGATAATATCTTCTCTCTAATGAAATGACAGTCTATCTCAATATGTTTGGTCATCTCATGAAATACTAGATTTGAAACAATATGCAAGGCTGGCTGATTATCACAAATGAGTTACTACAAGAAAACAACTCATTAGTGTCGGACAAAAGCCAACACTAATGTCAAAGAGCGGACGCAAAATCTAGAGTTAGCGTCGGTTTTGCGTCGGTGTCGTGGCCGATGCTAAATGGCTCGACACAAATGTTTTGTGTCACCCTCAAGGCCGACGCTAATTTGTGTCCGCCATAGCCGACGCTAATTTGTGTCCGCCATAACCGACGCAAACACAAACAAAAATATTTGTGTCGTGGCCGACGCTAAAGTTAAAAAGGCCGACGCTAAACAAAGAAAATATTTTTAAAAAAATAGCGTCGGCCATGCCGACGCAAGCTTTTTTTTTTGGTTGTCCATTAGTCTCCTTTATCACAATCTAGTAAAGAGATAATTTTTCAATGTTCACACCAATAATTTTGCAAAGTGCAAACATTAAGATGAATTAGAAAAATGATTATTTAAGTCCTCATTAACAAATCATACAACACAAGGTATATTTTGTTCATACATTAGTAACTAGATTAACAAATTAAAATTACATAGCAACAACAGTTCGGTTAAGTGCAAGTGAAATCACTTCAATCACCCCTTATAAATTGTGGTCTTTTACCTAACTAATTGCAATAGTATATATAGAAAATCAAAACACAAACAAAAAAAACTTAACCAGAACCAAATATCATATCAAAGTCCTACTACTATCATAACCATGTTCATGTCCATGTTCCTATCAAAGTCCTACTACTTTCATAACCAAATCTAATAATAAAACCATAAATTTTGCTCCACCTCTCAACCCTTCCTAGCAAACAATCACAACTAGACCTTTGGAGCAATTTGAAGCTGCAAGTGCTTTATCCCCAACAATCAAAAGACTCATAAGGGTAGCTGACCAAGCTCTTCGGGAATCAAGCCTGAGAGTTGATTATTGGAAAGATCACTGAAATAGAGAAGCACAAAAATAATCAGTTAAAAACCTTGTGAATGGTTTTCTATTTTCATCAGAGAGATAGTGGACTTACATATCCTTGAAACTTCTTAGATTACCAAACTCTGCTGGAATAATCCCTGTTAAATGATTTCTGCTCAGATTCCTGGCAAATTGATTACTAGAAATTAGTGTCAAGAAACAGTTTAAATTTCAAAAGACAATTAATCCAGGAACTTACAGCTTCAAAAGATGTTCCAAGTCACTAAGGGAAGAAGGAATGAAGCCACTTATATTATTATTCGAAATATCCCTAGAAGGAACACACTATTGGTATGAAGTCAGCAAAATTGACATAAGGCAATAAATAAATCATTCATACTTACAAGTATCCAAATTACCAATCCGTGACTGTTCAATAGTGATGGGACCTTGAAGATTGTTGGAAGAAAGATTCCTAAGGATGATCATCACAATATCATGAAGAAAAAAGAATCAATTAAGCAAATTTGAACTGTTAAGCATGTGTGAAATTTTGTGTGCATCGACATGTTTTAAGTAATTAAGAGCAGAACTAATAATAGTAGGATTGCATATATGTTTTAACAAATTTCCTATAATGTTATGCTGAAACTTATAGATAGGGCATACTCTCTAAGCTCTAAAAAGTTGAAGGGATTCTTCCACTTAATTTATTCTCACGCACATTGCTGATACTCAACAAAAGGAAAATCCATCACCTTAAAGTCATATGAAATTTTTTGTAGCAAAGTAATAATAGAAGATTTATTGCTTACAGGCTGTAAAGATTTTTACACGAGCTAATATTATCAGGAATTGGACCCTCAAGATTTTTGTCAGCAACATTTCTACAGGAAAAAGAAAACGTGTGATTCATAAAGCTACTCAAGAACAAGCAAAATCGATGCTTCAAAGTAGCAAAATAATAGCACTTACAAGTCAAACAGGAGGGTATCTCCTTGCTTGGTTATCATTCAGTTGTCTGCATAGGAGGGTAAATCATTAAAATACAAGTTTAAACTATGCTTTGCCTCTTGGTATGTAGTCTTTGTTAAAAAAAAAAACTTAGCTTAAAAAAAAGATGCTGACAAGAGATTTTTCTTAGAAGATGTAAAATTTAAATTGATATTATTAACTATTGCCAGGAAACCACCACAGCTAGTTTCAAGAGTCCAGAAAAGAAATATAAGATGTATATGGTCAACCAATCACTAAAGCATCTTACAAATAGTGAAGAGTTGACATATTTCCAAGCTCTAGAGGAATGAGGCCAGTCAACTTGTTTCCATACAAATACCTTCATACATTACACAAATTGTATCCAACACATGAGTCTAGAAATTCTTTCGTTTTGATAAACACACTTTAGGTAAAAAAAAAAAAAAACTAAATCAAGCTGAAAGATATAAATTCAAAACTACTAGCATATACTTACAATTTTTCTGTGAAGTTCAAATTTCCCAAGATGGCAGGGATTGGTCCACTTAACATGTTACAACTCAGATCTCTGATAGAAAAATATAAAAAAAGGAAATGTTCAAAGAGACATCAGCAAGAAAGAGAAAAGATACACCAAGTCAACAAAGAAACTCTATAAATTTTGCTTGAGTAAATATTAATACAGTGCTTAGAAGACAGTAAGCGCTTGCATTAGACCGATGGAATACACCCAGAGAGTTTATTGCTTTGCAATGACCTACAAAGCTCAAACGATTTTGAAGAAAAAATTTATGATTCAGGAAGTGGAACAACATGTCATTCTTGTTAAAATTATTTGAAAAAGGATAATGAAAATACATACAGGGTAGCTACTTGCAGAAATCCAATATTGAATGGTATCTCTCCATTTAGTATATAGATATGATAAGTTGAATCATGCATAAAATAAAAACTTTGGATCAAAATACCATTAAGAAAAAATAGACTAAGGCATGGATTAAGAGCCTTACTCTAGAAACAACTACTTGATAATATAAGATAATATGCACACTTCACCAATATCTTAGGAATAGGTTGCTGTAATCTTACCTTTGTACAGAAACCTCAACTGGAACTCCAAAAACTAGAGTCAACATAATGAATAATTAATTACCACATGGTAGGGAGGCAAAATTAAACATTTTAAATAAAGTAAAAGTTTGTACAGAAACAAAACATGATATACTGTTGTATAACTTCATATCAATATTAACTATTAATTGAAAAAACCTTCAATTTAACTTATTTTTAGTTAGTAATCAAAGTAAGCTATTTTAACTCTCATACATTTGGTAACTTTTATTATTGTTAGGTAGCAGTAACTAACCAATATCTAGTTGAATGGCTAAAAACAAGCTAGAACTATAGCATGTTTGGACAAATGAACTTTTAAGCTCCATTTAGCAAAAAGTAAAAGGTTCCTTTACTTCCATCTGCATTCTAGCACGAGTTTGCAGTTATTCATTTCAATTGATCCCACCTCTTATTTCACGTTAATTTAGAATCAAAAACATCAAGTTACTAATAACAGAAGCACAAGAGTTTGTAGTTATTCATTTCAATTGATCCCACCTCTTATTTCACAATAATTTAGAATAAAAAACATATAACACAAGTTACTAACAGTAGCAATATTCTATGTATTATCAGAGAAAGAAATATGATATAATATTTAACCTTCTTCACTCTCCAAGTTAGGCCTCTCCGTTGTGGTCTCTTCATTCAGCTTAATGTCCACTGTAACTAGATTAGAGAATTTAACCTTGAAAAGTTGTAATATAAATTATAATTAGGATAATTTACATAAAAAGTAATAATAACTAGTCATAACATGATTGAATCAAGAAAGGGGATACCTTGCCTAACATTATACACATCGAAATCAAAATATACACAATAAATTCAAATACTGTACAATACAATGCCAAAGATTTATAATGAAGACCAAAAGTAAAAGACACAAAGAACCCATCTGAAGCTTTACCTGGAAAGAATATAAGCGAACTTCTTAGTTTCGATCACAAATTCCTACAAGAAAGGAAATTGACATATTCAAACCTTTAGGTTCAACACAACTTATCAAATGTGGTCGTACCTTACATGATAGAGGAATTGAGAACCCTAACATAATAGAGGGATTGACAACTCTAACATAACAAATGGATTGAAAACCCTAATAGAGAAAGGAGAGAAGTTCGGGGTTATGGAGATGGACAACCCTAGGGTGAGATTGAGAATGTCTACCTTATGGAGAATACAAGATGGAGATCAGATAGACCCTTGTGAGATTGAGGTTGCGAGAGAAGACCAGGGCCTGGTTGAGGCTGCAAGAACGATGAACTGGTAGAGAAAGGTGGCGCGCTTCACTAGCTAATGTCGACGACACAATGATGAGGTGCAGCGGCGGCGGCTCCATTAGTGTAAATACGACAATCTCGTGTTGGGGTGGTGGTGGTGCTTCTTTTAGTTTAGGGTTTCAGAAGAAACTGAGAGAAAGAAGAATAAAGAACGAAAAAAAAAAGAATGGATGAATAAGGATGAGGCATTTAGGTGGACACTATCTTTTTAAAAAAAAATTGTGTCCGCTTTTGCTTATGCTAAATCAAGTTATAGCCGACACTACATTTAATTAAAATCAGGTCCATGTTTATGTCAGATTAGTGTCCCAAAGGTCGACACTATCACCCTCCAGTAGTGTCGGCCTCATGACTGACACTTAAAAGTGGTAGCTAAATCATTGTATTCTTGTAGTGAGTGTCATCTGTGTAAACTTCCAAATTTCAATTCCTTGAGTAGATATTTAAGCCATATTAGTTCACACGTAGCAACTGCCATGGCTCAATATTTTGCTTTTGCACTAGACCGAGCAACAACACTTTGTTTCTTGCTTTTCCAGGAAATTAAGTTGCCCCCAACAAAGACACAATACCCAAAAGTAGATCTCCGATCATCAGGAGAGTCGGCCCAGTCAGTATCTGAGTATTCAACAACCTGAGTATGACCCTTGTCTTCATACAAGAGTCCATGTCCTGGAGCCCCTTTGATATACTTTAGGATACGAATAACTGCATCCCAATGTCCTTCGCAAGGAGAGTTGAGAAATTGTCTAACCACATTGACTGCAAAGGAAATGTCTGGACGAGTGACTATGAGGTAATTCAATTTTCCAACCAATCTTCTATACCTTCTGGGTTGGAAAGAGGCTCCCCCTAATTCGGTAAAAGCTTAGTATTGGGATCCATAGGAGTATCCACCGGTTTAGACCCCAATAAACCGATTTCTTCTAAGATATCCATAGCATACTTCCTTTGAGAGATGACAATACCATTCGTAGACTGAGCAACTTCTATCCCCATGAAATATCGCAACCGGCCAAGATCCTTTGTCTGAAAATGGTGATGCAAATGCTGCTTCAACAAGGTAATGCCATGCTGGTCACTACCAGTAATGACTATGTCGTCAACATAGACAACAAGGTAAATGCACCATATGATAGAATGTCGATAGAAGACAGAGTAATCTGCTTTACTCAGAGTCATACCAAATTGTTGTACCACAATGCTAAACTGCCAAAACCAAGCCCTATGAGACTGTTTTAGGCCATACAAGGATTTCCGAAGTCGACATACAAATCCTGAAGACTCCCCCTGAGAAACAAATCCAGAAGGTTTCTCCATATATACCTCTTCAGCGAGATTACCGTGCAGAAAAGCATTTCTGATATCTAGCTGATACAGAGACCAATGGCGAATGGCAGCCATAGATAAGAACAAATGCAAAGAGATCATTTTAGCCACTGGAGGGAAAGTGTCACCATAGTCCAAACCAAAAATTTGGGTATATCCTTTGGCCACTAATCGAGCCTTAAGGCGGTCGACAGTGCCATCAAGACCAACCTTAATTGTGAATACCCACCGAAAACCAACAATGCTCTTGCCCTGAGGAGTTGGAACCAGATCCCAAGTACCACTGTTCTGTAATGCTCGCATCTCCTCAATCATAGCTTGTCGCCAACCAGGATGAGATAAAGCTTCTCCTGCAGTCTTAGGAATAGAAATATAGGACAAGGAAGACAAGCAAGTGTAATGGGAAGGAGACAAGCGATGGTAAGTCAAATTAACATAATGGGGAGAGGGATTCTGAGTGAAATGTATACCTTTCCGAAGGGCAATGGGAAGATCTAGCTCAACTGGAGTAGGGGCCGGAGTGGGGGGCAGAGGAGGTGGCTCCGGAGGTAAGTCACGGGGTTGCTGGTCACGTCGGTGATACACCTAGAAAGGAGGTGGCGGAGGCGGAGGCAGAGGCGGAGGTGGAGGCGTATCGGAAATATCAGGCGTCGTAGGAGGATGAAATAAAACCTGTGAAGGAACAACGGAAGGAGAACTAGACGCTAACTCAGACAATGAGGAAGACTCAAAGAAAGGAGTAGTCTCAAAAAATGTTACATCTGTAGAGATAACATATCGACACATAGTTGGAGAGTAACATTTGTAACCTTTCTGAGAGCGAGTGTAGCCGAGAAAAACACATTTATGAGAACGTGCAACAAGTTTATCAATACCTGGGCCGAGGTTGTGGACAAAGCAAGTGGATCCAAAGACACGCGGAGGTAAAGAATATAAGGGGTCATGAGGAAACAAGACAGAGTGAGATACCTGGTTGTCAAGAGTAGAAGAGGGCATGCGATTGATGAGGTAGCAAGCAGTAAGTACGGCATCGCCCCAAAAACGATGTGGGACATTACCATGAAGTAAAAGGGTGCGAGTTGTTTCAACCAGATGTCTGTTCTTTCTTTCTACAATGTCATTTTGTTGAGGGGTATGCGGACATGATGTTTAGAGTTGACACAGTACGACTAGGACCCCATACATCGGAGTGCACTAAAGTAAATGGAGACACAGCACAACTAATGACTCGACTCGGAAAAGAACAACGACTATGCTTACCTAGTTGGCAGGACTCACAAGACAAAGAGGATAACTTAGATAGATGAGGCACCATATGCTGTAACTTGTGAAGACTAGGATGACCCAACTGAGCATGAAGAAGATCAGGTGAACCAACCGTCGAACCAGCATATGCAATGGGTGAAGTTGATATAGTCCGCGTGACTCACATCCGATGCTAATCATCCGCCCCGAACTCCGATCCTGTAAGGAAACAATGTCTTTAGTAAATGAAATAACACAATCAAGAGAGCGAGTAAGGCGACTGACAGATAATAAATTGAAAGCGGAGCCAGGAACATAAAGGACATTATCAACCGAAAAAGAGGGAACAGGTCGAACAGTACCAACCCCTTGAGATTGTGTTTTGGAGCCATTAGCCATGGTTATAGAAGGTAAACCAAATGAAGAAATTGATGAAAATAGAGATTTATTATCAGTGATATGATATGTGGCCCCAGAATCAAGGACCCAAGGACCAACAGAAGTGGAGTGAGAGATGCCAGCTAAGGAATTACCAGATTGAGCAACAGAAACAGTAGAATCAGGACCTTGAGAATGGTGTTCGGCAAACCACTTCAGAAAATCATCATATGCAGGTATTGGTGGTTAAGACGGAGTTGGCTCGGAACAATGAGCTACTTGGACAGCGCTAGAAGTTTTCTTCTGCAAAGCATAACATCGATCAATGGTGTGCCCCTCCCTGTGATAGTGGTCACATTTAAAGCGAGATTTGCCCTTTTTGCTCTTTTTACCCTAAGACACCATGGCAGAAGATTCGACTGGGACAGGGGAAGCTACGGGCTCAAGGGATGTCTTTGTCGGTACTCGAAAGAGAATAGACCAAGTAGAATCCATAGTTGGAACTGTGGGTGAACCAAATATCTGATCTCTAATGTGAGAGTACTCCTCGAGCAATCCGTGCAGGGCCAACAACATGAAGAATTGTTGACGGTTAGCAATCTCCACTACAGGGGTAGGAGAGGGGGGTAAGAGTTCATTAAAATCTTCAAGAAGACTAGACACCTTATCCAAAAAGGTAGCCATACTATCATCAATCCGATGAGCTCCGAGAATGGTCAGGAGGTCATTGCAAATGGCATAAAGACACTGACTACTATTAGTGTATAAAGTCTCAGCTTGCGCCCAGATAGAGGCACATGTCTCATGAGCCCAAAAGACCAGACGAATTGTAGGATGAAGGGTAGACTTAAGAATGCAACAAAGTTGAGCATCAACTTTCTTCGACCGAGGCCGGTTTGCATCATCAATATCAGTCAACGTCTTGGTGAGGTGGCCCTTATAATCCTGACCCACAAGCCAAAGTCGAACATGAGAAGCCCAAAAAGCATAATTTTTGCTGTCTAACTGTTCACAAGCCAGAGGAACAGAAACATGGTTGGTAAAAATTGGGGCATAAGCTTTGGGTGGGTTAGAGGCAGCCATAATAAACAAAAACAAAAGCATAAAACCAAGAGAGAGGGTGGTCTGTGGCCAAAAGTGACAAACCAATACCAGAATCAGAAGGAGAACCTCGAGGCGAAGACGACGATGGGAAGAGCCGCCGGAGAGACGCCGTCACGCGCTGGGAATAGTGGTGGTGCTGTTGGTGAAGTCGCGAGGAAGAGGAGGCGCGTCACAACTCCGATGGCCGCGAGGTTCTGGGGTTTGACCGCTCTGGGGACGACGCACCTGATGCCGAGGGTGGTGGCTGGAAAATCCGCCGTATGCGGTGGCCGGAGAAGAAACAGTGGCGCGGTGAACAGTACCACTGAAACAGAGGAAAGAACAGAGTGAAAAACTGGGAATGGAACCAATTTTTCTAAAAAAATACTCCAATAGACCATGGGTCTATGGGAAAAAACGGTTTGCCTCTCGTTATGCTCTAGATATCATGTTAAAGAAGAGAAAATCGAGAGGAATGTGGTAGAAACTGTGTGTTTTACATCAACACAACGAGAGTCTATTTATAATAGATTTAGTATCTTTACTATGATTACAAGAATAAAAATAAAATATTCACCATGATACTAACTTCGTAAAATACATGACTTACACAATCAATCAGATACTAAATATAATAATGGAGATATCCACATATTATAACAGAGATATTCATAGATTCTAACAATCTTCTTCAAAGGAACTCATTAGAGATGGCACACAAATCTTTTTTTAGGTATTGCACAAAGCTCTTCTTGTAAGAATTTGGAGGGTCTTCAAATGGGTGTCTTTGTCTTTGAAGTGATGGACAATAGGGGGTAGGTTCCATCATTAAGGGGGAGGGGATTGTCTTTTTGAGAGACCATGATAAAATCTCTACATGAAAGAAAAAATAGGTTGGCGATTCTATGTTAAAGCACACACCTTTCTTGTTTTTTCACAAGAGATCTTGATTTTATTGATTAAAGTCCATGATAGACGGTGCAGAATAAATGGAAGAAGTAAGGAGAAATGGAAACTAATATTGGTTTACCAAATATATCATTTTATGAAGATTAATTAGCAAATATATCATAAATTAACACAACTTGCTATTACAGGTGAAATTCCTTGTTCATGGATGCACAAAGTGAACACTTTGTGCACCTTAAAAAGGAAAGGGACCTAACTCGTTAACAAAGATTTATTCCATCGTCAATTTTGTCTTTTAAAATTTTTTATCACCAAAGTACATAGTCCTTTAGCATTACTAAATTATTAACATCATTAAATTAGTTCTTCAATGATAATTATATATTTTTGAAGAATTAATTTGGTGACAAACGAAGTTTTAGAAGACTAAATTAAGAGGCCTAAGTCTATGAATATTACAAATAAACGGGTTCAATTGTAATGTTCAAAACTCCTCTACTACTTGTGTGGCTAGTTACCTTGTAATCAATCTAGTTAATTCAAACATACAATTACAAACAACTATACATTAATGGACTCATGGGACTGCTCTGATTCATGAGAGCTCCATTTGTTGAGCGCTCCCATGGAGCCTAATTTAAAATATGTAAACCAAATTTTAAAGAAAACTAATATATTTAATAAAAATTATGTTAAACTACTTTTTGACATAATTTTAGATCTCATCTGAGTATAAATAAAAAAAATTGCTCTTCCATGAGTCCAAAATTTGCAAACCTTAAACAAACAAACACTAGCATTGAGTTTGAGCTGATACAACCGCAAGTGTTGTGTTTGTTTAGGATAGAGTAGTTAATAACTATTAAAAAATGGACAGGTTTTATTTGATTTTCTAGGTTTGTGACTTTTGTCTATTGTTGACAGTGCAATTAGGTTCTAATTTTTGTTCTGTGATGTTTTTTCATTCATACGGTTAGTTTATAATTAATATTATTAATTTTTGTTTATATTAGGCATGATATTAAAAATTGAATTTACAAGTAATTAACTGACCTTGAATTGATGTTGATGGAAATTTTTGCTTTGATTGAGTTTTTATGAGCTTGGGTTTTTCCCGTCTCCTTTTTTGCGGGCGGGTCAGGTTTGTAGTTCTAACTTACCGCCTCCGTTTCCAAACCCGCCCTAATACTATAGTTCTATATATTTTTATACTTATGGATACATAATACTATTATTAGGGTTTTGTTAACCATTGTTCTAGATAAGTAGAATTTTTTTATTAAAGAGTACAGCATTCAATGCTACAAGTACATCTTTATGACTTTTATTAAAAATTTCTACTTATCCATTGCCCTTAGGGTAAGGGCAATGGTTAGCAAAACCTTATTATTATTAGCAAATATTAATTATAATAAAGTTGAAACTTTACTCTATTTTTATTAGTTTTCACATATAACATGAATTAAAGTGATTAATTTATTTTTTAAAAAATATTTTAAGTATTTAATTTGTGTAAAAATATACTATTAAATTATTTTTTAAAAAAATAATGTGAACACGAGTTTTCTGTAGGTTCCCCGATCTCTAATGAGGGTGGATTTGGGTTCCAATTTTTCATCCCATCTTGTTTATCCTCGAATCCGATCCTGCTCCGCTCTTAGCGCGGGCGGGACGAGGAGGGCAAAATCCGCCACTGCCTCATCCGTTACCATCTCTAGTTCACATTCGTCAATAAAATTTTAAAAAGGATTCATATAAGTCTTTGTGTTTGTTATTAAAAGTTTGATTAGCAAAAATAAAGTTTAACTTAATGCCCATTTGTTTAAGCTTATTTGGTAAAATAAGTACTTATTTTAATAAAAAATAGTTATAAAATTTTTTAGTCTGTTTGTTTGTGCTTCTCAAAATAACCAGAATTAGAAATTAATCAGATTTTCTACTTATTTTGAGAAGCAAATACCAAATTGCTTCTTAAAATAATTAGAAAATGTGATTATTCTTATTGTAGTCAAACATAAATAGCTGGTTTTTATCATAATCACTTAAAAAAATAATCAATTTTTTACTTATAAAAATAATCAATTATTTTTACGTCAAACAAACGCAGTCTTAATGTCAAAATTTTTCGAAGATGTTCAATTTAATCTAAAAACTAAAACAGTCGTAATTATAAATTAAAGATAAAAACTAAATTGCATTTCAAAGCTCAATGCTAAGAATAAAAATTTATTTGCACTATGAAAAATAGGGTCTTATTACTAATAAGTGTCCTTAAAATAATTATTAAAATTATTACTATTATCAAATTAATTATAAATACATATTTTTTTTATTTTTCAAGACTAACAAAAATTACTTTTTTCAACGATATTTTATCTCCACATTTGACTCCATTAGCATTTTCCTAAAATATGTCAATGACTAAGATGTATAAATCTTACGTAATCAAATATTAAATGACGTATTTTTTTTTTCTGATTAAAAATTTAAATACAATTTTTTATTTATTTAATTTTTTTAAAAAAAACTTCTCACAACTCAACACACCACAATGATAGTTGGCGAGTCCGTTGAGGTTGAGGGATCCTGAGCGTCCATTACAGTTCAAGGTGGAAGGAACTTTTGAGAAGGTCTTTCAGCTGTGTCACCGACTCAGCGAAGAGCTTTGGAATCGTTTGCTCGAGCCTTGAGCTACCGATCACTGGTTTGCTTTGCTACCCTTTCTCTCTTCTCCTCTTCGTGGTACCTTCGTCCTTCTTTCTTTTCAAGTTGCAGCTCCAATTTGTTGTTCTCGATTTTTTCCATATCATCTAACTAATATCTAACTAATATGAAAAAGAGAGAATCCAGATTGGATGCTAAATATAATTCCGCTTCACAAAACTGATGGTTCAGACGGAGCAGTTTGATTGGTTGTAGATCCAATTCTTGATTCGCGATCTGAGCTGCAGAGTAGCAAATAAAAGAGCGAAATTCGAAATCTCTGAACCCTAATCTTCAATCTTCCTCTTTAATCTTCCATTTCTCTTTTTGAGTGGGGGGAAATTTGCCCTTCACTAAACAGAAGGTGGCTCAGCGCTTGCATCATGCTCTTGCGCACGTTAGGTTCTCTGTATATCCCTTTCGTGTTTGTAAGATTGATGGTAGTATGAGAGATATGCACAAGAGTGGGAATCTTTCCCGGAATTCTACTGGTAGCAATAACAACACCTTTACTAATAATAAGACATCGGCACTAAGGCTGTCCTCGCCTCAACAATCTCTAAGACGCTTGGGATTGTGTTCCCAGATAGCTACGGGGGAGCACTCATCCCCTGTCGTGTTCCCCGAAAAACGTGGCAAAGTGAAGGCTTCCAGGAAGAGCAGTGAGGTCAGTGTCCCCTCCACCATTCGTCCAGATGATCGTGACACAATCAAGAATTTTGAGCATAGGATTGACATAGGAGGAGGAGGTGGAGGAGATGAGAAGTCTGATTTGTTAGGATATGTGGTATTCTCTGGAAAACTCATTTTGGACAAGAAAAAGATTACTATAAATAATAACAGTGATGCACAACAAACTTCTGAGGTTACCAACCAGGAAGCAGTAGATGCCAAACTAACAAGCAAGGCTTTAGTTTGGGGGTCCCAAGTACTGCACCTTGATGATGTTATCTCGGTAGTACATTTCTTCTATGTCTCATATGGATGGTTGAATACTTCTGTCTTTTGTTATTATTAGCTCCATTTTAGGTTCTGTGGAATGAAAATAAATATGACTAACTAGTTTTAGTCCATATTCTAAACAGGTTTCTTATAATGTTGGTCTCAGACATTTCACTGTGCACTCTTACCCATTGAAAAAGGCTTCATGTGGTCTTTCGTGTTTTATAAAATCTCGAAGAAGTCGCAAGGACTTTCGCTTTTTGGCTTCTAGTGTAGAAGAGGCACTTCAATGGGTTGGTGGATTTGCAGATCAACAATGCTTTGTGAATTGTCTTCCTCATCCTTTAGTGTCTTCAAAGAAGCAAGCATCCTCAGAATTACTTCATACTGATACCCCTCCCGAATTGCTCTTTAGATGTAAAACTCCACCTAAAATGCTTGTAATTTTAAACCCACGCTCAGGTCGAGGTCGTTCAAGTAAAGTTTTCCATGGCATTGTGGAACCAATATTTAAGGCATGTTACACTCTATCCTATACTATATAAATTTGTCTTCATTGTGACAATATGCATATCAGATAACATCATCAAATTTGGTAATGAAGTTGGAAAGGTTTACTTTGTAAAAAACCATAACATTCTGCAAGACTGAATGTTACAATGGTATCTATTTTATGTTTAGTTTTTCATTGTTCTGTTGTGTCAGCAAATTACTCTTTCAGATTATTATTACTTTATTTTCTTATGTAATTTCAGCTTTTTATTCCATTAGCTCAACTCTTCAACCCTTCTAGTTGAAGTATGCCGCATTATTTTATATATGTAAAATGCAGTAGGCAGGATAGAGTAGAACAGCACGTGACTTCCCCACTTATATGTAAGGCATGTACTGTGACAGCTTGCTGGGTTTAGATTGGAGGTTGTCAAAACCACATCAGCCGGTCATGCTAGAAATCTTGCATCAAGTGTAGACATCAGCACTTGCCCTGATGGTAAAATTGTGTTCTATTCTTTGAAGACGTGTTGATTATAGTTTTGTTTATTACAATCTAAAATCATTGTTCTATATACCCCTTTTCTGTTCTTGAAATTTGTGTTCCTTCCAGGAATCATATGTGTTGGCGGTGACGGGATAATCAATGAGGTCAGCTAGCTATTTTAATTATTTAATCTTTTCGATGAAAATACTGTCTTCTATGTGTGCGTTGCTTCTTTTACCTTCTACAAAAGTCTTTCATGTGTTGTCTTTGACTGGAGAATATGCTATAGAGAACTGACTGAAAAACATCCATTTTTTCTTGTTATTTCTAGAATTCTAGTTGCTCATGTCTTCTTTCATCACAAAAATTGTGATGGCGGAGTTGTTAATTGTTGGATAGGAAATGGATTGGAATCGCACACTGAACGTCGAAACTGATATGTATATCTCTTGCCCTGGAATGATATCAGAATGAGATGAGTAGGGTATATTATGTGTACACAAGTATGAAAACTAGTAGATAATTGGAAAGAAAACACAATGTTAGTTTGGGGTGGCTAATCAGAATCCTAACATGCTGGCAGAGCTACAATATAAAGAGAGAGGGATATGAGACTAGTGACATTCTGTTTCAGTGAAAGGATGGTCTGCAGCGAGATCTTAGGCTTTCGAAATTCTGAGGGAGGAACACTCGTATTCTTCCTTTGAATAAACACAATTTCTTTCCGTATTCTGGTTTATTTCTACCAATTCGAATCTGAACAAAATTAGTGACAGAAACAAAGTGCTTCTTATATTTGTAAGTAAACATTAATTAGCTTCTGATTTACATGAAAACCTCTAAAATGAAATCACTTTTTTTCAGGATCTTAAAATAATTCTTTTTAGAAGTTTAAACAAGTGAGCCCTAATAATGTTGGAGCTATTGAGCTAGCTACGGTTTGTAAGGGCCGTATGGCTTTCTCATTGTCATTCTTGTTAGTACTTGCTGTAGGCATTGAAGGTCAATGGGACCCTTGTGCAACTTCTTATACTTCATCCATAGCTTGGTCAATCAAGATTCAGACAATGGGAACCTGTTGGGAATTGGTCTCTGCTCATAACAATTTGAGCATTCATCTAACCCTTCACCTTGAGGACAATGCGAATATATATATTTTTGGTGGGGGTGTTGTCGAAATTAGATAGTACCTCAATAAATAAGGTCTGCAGGTGGAGGGAATCAATGGGCATCATTCAATGTAATAGGATATTAACAACAGTAAGGTAACTAACTAGATGTGGGGGGGGGGTTTCAAGTCTGGGGCGTGGCTTGTATTTTTGGGAATTCATTAGAAATGAGAGTCTACGCTTTTCAAACACCTGGGAATTTTATCATTCGGTGTTGTTGTAGAATGTAGATTCTTTCCCTATCTCTTCATGTTACCTCACTGTGAAGGATTCTTTCCCTATCTCTTCATGTTACCTCACTGTGGAGGATTAGGAATTAGGTTCTTGTCAGTAAAACACTTTTTCTTCTGGATGCTGATCCATTTCTATTGCCTATAATCTTTGTTCATACCTTTGCTATGATACTATAGCAAAATAATTGTTCCTTTCACAAGAATTTCAACAGTTACTCATTTATATAAATATATTGTTTCGAATCATTGAGATACTGTTATAACCACAAGAATTATGGTATTTTTTTTTTTACCGAAGGTACAGAGAGTTTTGCTTTTCATGGAAGGAGAATAGCTCTTTCATACTTTGAAGTTTGAACACATACATATGCCTGCAACTCATTAATAATTGCAAGTTACATGACATGGTTGATTTGTAGGTTCTTAATGGTCTCCTTAGTAGAGACAATCAAAAGGAAGGAATATCTATACCAATTGGAATCATACCAGCTGGTTCTGATAACTCTTTGGTATGGACTGTTCTTGGTGTTAGAGATCCAGTTTCTGCAGCAATGGCTATTGTAAAGGTAGCATTCATTCGTTTTTCTTCTCTCAGATAATTGATGGGCATGTAATTATTTCGACGTTTTTATTTAGGATTGGCACCAAGATAACTTTGAAATTTATATCCGTTATTGGAAATAGCTGTGATTAGTTCTTTGTTTCATGTACAAAGATTGAATAGTTCATGTACTCAGGGAGCAGCACTGTTATCAATTGGCTTGTAAATGTTAATTGTAGTTATTTCAGAAAGATTCTTCTCTAAAATTTCATATACCTTTCTCAAGTTCCATGTTCAGGACTAAAGCCATATTTTTGTGCATTAGCATTTATGCTACTCAGTACACTATATGCATGTATTTTTAGTAGAACGGTTCCATTATTATCAGAATTGGTTATTTTTTTATCAGTCATTAATATTTTTAATGATGTGCTGCTGTTTCTCTTTTTGGATTGATCCATTTTCGGCATCGTTAGCTTGTAGAATAATATTCTAGTGATAGTTAAATAGGAAAGTAGAAGTAACTATTGGAAGTGGGACATGCTGTTTCACTCCTAGTGCCCTTAAAATGGACATTGTTCTTTTTGTGAGTGTGGAGAGGTAACTTTCTTTTCCGAGTACATCCTCTGTTCTCCGTAACAAAATCCCAGCAAATTTTGCTGTGAGTTCAGGAGGGTCTACGTTGATTCAAGTTCAGCTAGATATTTACTTTTATTATGAGTATACTGTATACTTAATGCTCTGGGAAGAAAATATTGTTTTCTTTGGCCAATTACATCTTAAATTTTGCTCAAGTAAATATGAATTTAATAGTGAATGAATTAATTGTTAATGAGCATTTTCTTTTTTTTGGTAGAATAGGTGAATGATCTCCGTCTTTAATATCGTTTCACGTCTGTTTTCCACGTCAACGGTTACGTAGATTTCTTGACATCTAGGCCTTGTTTAATACTTCATGAACCATTGCAATTATTTTACATTCTAATTCTTGGTTCAGGGGGGGCTTACTGCTACAGATGTCTTTGCTGTCGAATGGATTCAGACTAACAAAGTTCACTTTGGATTAACAGTCTCATATTATGGTTTTGTTAGTGATGGTAAGTCAGTGCCATGTACAAAATTCTCTATTCTTATTTTTATTATAGTTAATTGATTAATTGATGATCCATCTCTTATTATTGAAGGAAGAAATAATAGGATAAAAAGGGGAACTGCTTGGCTTCTTGTTACGTTATGGGGTCCTTTGCTTCTTGTTGCTGCATTTCTTATGAAACTGTGTTTCAGCTCTTCGGTCCATCTTTATCTGGTTATGTATGCCTAAGAATTTTTGGCCATAAATAGGCCTTAAGGTTGAAATGTTTAGTGTCAAGAACCAACCATCCTGAAAGCTTAAGCTGTTATGTGAAGGCTTATGAATGGTTTTTATATCTAACACTGCTCCCCACACAAGAGCCTCTGGGCTTGAATCATAGATGATGCACATGCAAACTTTACCTTTTGCTTGAATTCAGCTTCTATTTAGAAGAATGGGGGTGGTGACTATTTAATTCTTGATCAATTGGCCATAGAGTGTCTGATGTCATGTTAAGAACCAACCGTTCCTATTGTAGGGTCCTAGCTGGTTTGTATATTTAACATTTAGTTAGAGTCCTAGTTTATTTAACTTGTCTAATTAAGTGAAAAACATATATTATTTAACTAATAGTCTATTTGTGTAATTTTGTTAGAGTCCTCTCACTGCAGCCTTCATTTTGTCAAAAGGGGCAGAAGGCTATTGTTTGTAACATTTGCCTCAAGAAGTCATATTAAAGGTTGAGGAACCTTGTATAAACAGGCAGTAAATATTTTTCCCTTTTGGAGGGCATTAGTACTTTTGGTAATTAATAGAGTAGTTATACCAATCTCGTATCCGCAATACACATGGAGGCAGTTAGTCAAAATCAAAATTCAAAATTAGGAACGAAAAATTGGGTCGGGTGGGGACTTAGGGAGTCAAATGCGAGGAAGAATGTAGCAGTCAAAATGTTGCATTTCAGGTGGCTCTCTTAGTCTCCTTGGAGATTTTTCACAATTGTCTTGACCACTTCTTCGTTTTGTAAGTTTTTAACCTTCATGATAATTTAACAATGAGCACTTGCTAACTGAAAAAAAAGGAGAAAAATAAAGACTGAGGAAGAAGAAAAAAACTGGGGGAGCAATAGAACCTTCATTTAGAAGTTGAAGGTTGTTGATCAATTGCTGTGACCCAATAATTAAGGTCCAGTTTTGAATTGGCATTGAGTGTTTCTGTATTTTTCACATTGCAGTATTGGAACTTTCCGAAAAATATCAGAGGCGTTTTGGCCCACTGCGGTATTTTGTTGCTGGATTCCTCAAGTTCTTATGCTTACCGCATTACAGCTATGAAGTTGAATATCTTCCAGCATCAAAAAGTGAGACAGAAGGAAAGCTTTCTGGTGAAAAGGAAGTAGTTGACATGTCAGATCTGTATACTGACATCATGAGCAGATCAAATAAGGATGGAATGCCCAGAGCATCCAGTCTTTCAAGTATTGACTCAATAATGACTCCAAGTCGTATATCTGGTGGAGACCTGGATACCTGTAACAGTACTCATGCTAGCACTGAACCTTCTGAATTGGTGCGTGGCTTAGATCCAAAGTCAAAACGGCTATCATCTGGAAGGAGCAATGTTCCAGCAGAGCCAGAAGTAATCCATCCCCAGCTGCCTCTATCTTCAACTCCAAACTGGCCACGAACCAGATCAAAGTCGAGGAATGATAAAGGATGGAGTGGATTGACCACCGCACATGATACCTCTAGATGGGGGAATTCTGCCACAAATGATAGAGAGGATATATCATCAACACTGTCTGATCCAGGTCCTATCTGGGATGCTGAACCAAAATGGGATGCTGAGCCTAATTGGAATGTGGAAAACCCTATTGAGTTGCCCGGACCATCAGATGATACAGAAATAGGATCCACAAAGGATGTTGTGCCACATTTTGGAGACAAATGGGTTCTGTCAAAGGGGCAATTTCTTGGCATTCTGGTTTGCAACCATGCATGTAGAACTGTTCAGAGCTCTCAGGTGGTTGCTCCCAAAGCTGAGCATGATGATAATACACTAGATATGCTCTTGGTTCATGGAAGTGGAAGGCTGAGGCTGTTGAGATTTTTCTTGCTTCTACAGATGGGTCGACATCTTTCACTGCCATATGTTGAATATGTCAAGGTATTAGGTAGTTGTTTTACCCCAAGTTTTTTTCTACAAAACTCTGCTGAAAATACTGCTGAGTTATTATACACACATTAATTCACGTACCACTAAATATTACAAGTATGCACAATATTGTTACGAGTACACTGGCAAAACCACATTTCATTCTTTTGGATTCTTTTTTTCAAAGACTGCAATCGATCATTTTGTTTAGTTTTCAACGGTGTATTATGTGTGGTTTGAGTCTTTAAAAATGAAATCATGGTTGGCATGTCTGGCTTTTAGTGTGCGGAAGCTACGCATGCTCATTTATCATGGTAATTTGTCCATCTATATCTGTTCAAATTGTGTTGATGCTGCGATCATTTGCATGTAGGTAAAGTCTGTGAGGATAAAGCCTGGGAAGCACACTCACAATGGTTGCGGTATTGATGGTGAGCTTTTCCCACTCAATGGACAAGTGATTTCTTCGTTGCTTCCAGAACAGTGCAGGCTTATTGGTCGCTTTCGTATATGATAATAGTGAGATCCCCCCACAACAAATTCTTTGACGGCTTCTGGGAAGCTCATCTACCTTCTCATATATATGAATCCAGATTCCCAATTTGTCTTGTCAAATTCCTTACGCTGTAACAGCTGAGCTTTGTAAATCTTTTGTTCCGGTCATATGTATCTGTTGTTGCTTGCTTATCTGTCTTCTTGAGTCTTTTTTTCAAAAGAGAAAAAAAAAACAAAGCTGAATGTTGGTGCATTTCCTGCGACAAGAAGCTGAATGTATTGTAGATCTCCATTTCCTCGTATTGATCCATTGGTTTTCTTATTCTACACAGCTTTAGATTATTATCTCTATCTTTATTTGCTCATGTTTAGTCTGATATCCATCCATTCAACGTGGTTTGAAACTCGAGATGTTGTTTAGATGTTAGGTCTACATTTCAAGTTTATACTAAATGACATCTTACTCCAAATCCATGTTAGGAGCTCTGAACTCAAAAAAAAAAAAAAAAAAACTCTTGTTAGAAGCTAAGAGTTGTGAAAAACCAATTGAAGTTGAGCCTAGCAGAAGGGGGCAGAGTAGGGATGAATTCAAGTGAGGGGTCAAAATAAAGTATTACAGAAAGCACCGGAAGCCTACTTTGACATTCTCGTTGCACCACTTTGTTTGTCGATGGTTCAATGTAAAATTATGTTCACAAGAAGCATGAAATTGTGGCTTATATTAAATGTGATTGAGATTTGTATTTAAATAAATTATATAGGTTAAAATTTTGTTTGTGTCTTATTTTTGTTTTTGTCTTTATAAAAAAATGTTATTTTTTGTTTTTACACGTGTTTGCTATTTTCGTTTTAGTTCTCTATTCCTATCTCTATTCCTAAAGGTTAATTTAATCTCATAAGAAAAGGTTAAAGGTTTTTATTGAAGGAAATAAATTTTACATCTCTCATAAGAAAATGTTTTTATTGAAGGAAATATATTTAACATCTCATAAGAAAAGGTTTCTATTGAAGGAATATTTTACTTGTTAATAAATGAAATATCTAGAAAAGGCAAAATCAAATATCGAGAATGTTAGCGTTGAGAGGGAGGGATGGATATTGTAGGTGTGTTGCAAAATGGGTCACGTGTCCTCTTGGACGGAAGTGGGATACAAAAACGTAACGTAACTAGATTATTATCTATAGTTTATTAAATTTATTAATATTAATAATTATAAATAATTAATTAATATTGTGATACCAAAATTATGTTATGCGAATTCTGGCATTTTGTTAGGTTAAGCGGAGAAGCAGAAATCTCCATTATCCATCTATCCATCAACGAGATTTATCCATTATCCATCCATCCATCAAAGAGAGATCTCCAATATCTCTGGTTGTGATAGATAGAGTAGAAAGGAAGAAGAAGGAAAAAAAAAGAGAGAGTAAGGAACCAACCAACCCCTGTCACTCACTCCTGCGCATCAACAAAAGAAAGTGATAATCGAGTGAGGTTCGAGAATGAGCAGCACAACTAATGCGGCGGCTGCGAGCCTCAACGTCAGCGTCAGCGTCAGGCTCAGGCTCAGGGCGTCGATGGTCAGCGTGTCCCCCAATTGCATTTGCAGCGCATCGATGATGCCTTTGAGCACGTCACTTTCAATGTGGCCACCCGTCGGAACGAGGACGAGAACGAGAAGCATTAGGTGTGAGGTTGCGTTGGAAGAGTCCACGTCACCACCCAAGATTGGAGCGCGGGTGAAGGTAAAGGTGCCTACTCTCAAGGTATACCACGTCCCTAAAGTTCCTGAGGTTGATCTTTCCGGTATGGAAGGTCAGATCAAGCAGTACGTCGCCCTCTGGAACGGCAAGCGAATCTCTGCCAATCTTCCTTTCAAGGTTGAGTTTCTCACCGACATCCCTGGTCGTGGTCCTGTCAAGTTCTTTGCCCACCTCAAGGAAGACGAATTTGAGTATGTTTAATTTAATTTAATTTACTTGTCTTTAACCACTATTTCTATTTTGTTTATGTTCACTCATTCTTCACCCACCCATGTGCACTGTTGTTGTACTTGTATCTAGTCAATCCAGCTCAATCAACTTCCTTCTTATTGCTGTGATTTTATTCATAGCTGTATTGTAATAATGGTTTGCTTGTGGTTGCCTATATAGTTAGTATATACCTTGTCAGATTCAGAGGCTTATAACAATCCCTTTTCTACCTAATAATCTCTTTCGTCCCAAGTATTTTGCTTCTATAGGTCGGTCCCTTGAACTCTCGATAGTCGATATAACATGAACTATATGCAGGGAGTGAAACAACATCCTTCCTTCTGTAAGGCGCTTAAGTCAGCTCTTTTTGCTTTTGGATTGCAACTTCCTTTACGGTATGTTTGGTTGTAGGAGGGGAAGGAAGATAATGAGCCTCAAATTATGGCTCCCTTTCATTTGATTGGACATTCAATATCCCGCTGATTCAAGGGAATTTTAGAATTTCCAAACATCTAAATAAGGGAGGGTTTGAAGTATTAGGATCCTATAAAATTCCTTCTCATTTTGGGTACAGCTTTTAAATTCAGATAGGCTTTCTTGAAATCGATTCTTTTCATCATGTTACATCCTGCATCCATACATACTTTTGGATGGACAAGGGAAATGATGAAAATAAAGAGAAACAAAAAAGAAGGAAAATGATCAGAATTGAAAGAAATGATTTTGAAATATGCACAACAATGAACAAGGGAGGGCTTTAATTTAGAGGATCATATGAATATCTCTCATTTCGTTACATTCGATTTATATAACTCCTAAACGATCAAGTTTTACATAAAAGTTTCCATTCCCTTTCCTTTTTCATTCAAACATGCCCTTCAAGCATTTATATATTGTTCCATTTGGACTGTCCTGTGTATTGGGCTCTGATTTTAAATCATCACCTTTTCATCTAAATATCAGACCCAAGCAATTAATGCAATGATGTGTCTGTTTTCCGTTAAATCAGATTGCAAGGTTTGAAAATGAATGATGTGAATTCATCTTATGCAGTCTCTTTGAATTCTTCCTAGACACTTTTGTTGCTGCTAGTAAGAACAATCCTTTCAAGTTTCAACTTTCAACACTTTAATCTTTTCCTCCTGCAAGATGTGCAAATTACACTACAGATGTTTTTTATGATAGAACATTATGATGGCGTTTGGTTCATGTATCCGATCCCACCTAGTGGATACTAGCTTGGGTTTTGTTGTAATGTTCTTTGATGATTTTAAGGTGTTAGCCCTAATCATTCTTATATTTTATGATACGGGTCTGTTTATTTGATCAAAGCAATGGTATCCTTTGTCAAATTTGTCTCTTGATTTGCAACGTTTGACTATGAAGGCTTCACTGTAGTTTTTCATGCACTTTCATATTGGTTTGTTCCATGTCCACACACTTGGAAGAGGCACACGGTATTTCAGTTGGTTCTATTATTATGTAGTTGGAGAATCTCATTTAGCAGTTGAAGTATGGTAGTTTTAATTTTCCAAATTGTGGTTTTTGAATTTTACGTTGGTTTGGCACTGTATAAGTAGTAATAGAGCTATCTCTTGCTTAACTTATAGACAGGTAGCTTTTCCGAATATTTCTTGCTGGTATCTGAAACTTTTCTCTTGTTTATTTAATAACGCGAAATATGAATATATTTAGTTCAGTTGGATTAATATAAAGGAGTCTTGTTTTTGTTTGTAGAAATTAGTTTCTCTTCTCTCAATCTCTCTATTTCTTATTGCTTCCGTATCCGCTGAGGAATGTGGCTTATCTATGTCCCTGTGTGGTCTGGCCCTAGTCTTTCACGATGTCTTGTTTCCCCCTCCTATTTTTTGCCAGTTTTCCTGCCTCGTTTCTGTTAGAAAATATGGAGGCATGGTTTCTGTGTTTTGATCCGATAAATCAGGAGGGACAAGGAATGCTAAGCATAAAGAAATTGATTTTCTGGCATTGAGGTTTCAAATTATGACATTGTTGATTTTTCGATAAATTTGTGCAAGATGAAAGCCAAATAATAATAATAGAAGAGGCAGTCACTGTAACGGCAAACAAGCTGAAAGGTGGAAAAACAGTGTATAATGAACGGTGTATAATGACCTCTTTAAGTAAAATCGGTAATCGGTAACAGGCAGAATATTTTATAAGATAAACTAGTAACTGCAGCCGCGCGATACGCGAACCTGAATTGTGGTTTAATATGAATAAAATAAATGGATATCAGAATCCATTGCTGCGGAGCAAGTTTGAGCAAATATCAAAACATGATTTCTGTGATATGATTCTGAAAAATAAACCTGGACTCAGAAATCAGAAATGGAAAACATTTAAAAATTGAAATGCAAATCAATGTCTGCTTTAGCTTCAATTTAAATCTAACATTAAAAAATGAAGCTAATGTACATGGCATCAAAATATCAAAATAATAACATAAAAAGAAATACAAAGAGCACAATCTGAACCATAATCTGACATTCATATCACTGACTTCTTCATAATCTCTTATCAGCTTTAGTACTACTTCAATCTCTACCTGAAGAACATAACCTGCAAAAAAAGTTGATTATTTGGGTTGGCTGAAGAAATCATATTGATAAATAATTAAAAATCAATTACTTTAGAATGACATTGCAAGTAGCAGTATCTTTATTATAAACAATTTATTATTTAAACTAATATATAAAAAAAATTAAAAAAGATGTGAATAATTTATTATTTAAATTTAAATGTAAGGAGCAACAAGAAAAACAATTTAACTCCTTTTTTTAATTATGAACAATCATTTTCTAGTATAATGATTCGTGAATCCAAGCTCACCTAAAATATGAGAATGTTTAAATCAATTATGTGCAAATCATGATTACAATTTTTTTTATCAAGCATAAAATCAATTTTGGCATAATATACGACTACTATAATAAATCTTTGGTTTGCAAGACTCGAAGATTATGACAGGGTTAGGGTCATTGTCATTTGCCAATAGGAAGTTATTTTATTTACTCTTTATCTTCCACCGAAATATCCATTTTATAAGATGTCTTCTTCTTCTCATTTTTATTGTAAGTAATGAGCTCCTCTTTCCTGTGATATAGCCAATGATATTTGCAAAACATAATAGAAGGAGAACAAATAGAAGATTGAATTGCAATAGTATGAGAGGAACATAGATCCTTTAAATGTGGATAATAATAACCAATTAATTTCTTTTCCTGCAATTTTTTTTGATCTTATCAAAATTTAAGAAGTCAAAATGTCTCAGCGGAATTCTATCACTTTTAGTTGGTGAAAGATCAGTCGAAGTCATGAAACTAATCTTATACTTGCAATTAACTTGGCGATGAGAGGATTCAACATTAAACACCATGAACTTGCTTATAAGATAAATCTCTCCTTCCTTTGTCATCTTGTCAAAGGACTTAACCAGATCCTTGCGGATTGTAGCATGCATCTTCCTTTTTTGAAAAGAAAAGAAAAGTGATTTAGAATAGGAACCAATCTATCCCGTTCATTGGCCTTAGTGTCCTATTTCGTTCCTCTTGACTTATGCACCAAACAGAGAACCATATACAATATCCTGTTCTATTCAGACAAACGCTACCAAATAAATAACACCAAGTCGGCCCGATTTTAAAAAATAGTCCAGCCCGAATTGATTTTTGACCCGCTTCTACAATTTCACAATTTTCTTGTCAAAAAATAAAAAATACAATTTCACGTTTCAACCTACAAAGAAGAAGAAGGTTCACCAAAAAAAAAAACCTACAAAGAAGAAGAACGCTGCCTCTGCTTCTCTTTTGCGCTCTACAGAGAACGGTTATGGATTCCCCTGATGATGGATCTCGCATGCGTTCTCTCTAATCAAGTCGACTTCGATTCGTGATTCTTCTTCTCTTCACGGCTTCCCTTCTCCGTTTTCAGTTTTCACGACTTCGCTTCTCCGGTTGTTTCTTTTCAACAGGGTATGAGATGAGTCTCACGCATTCTTTTTTTTATTCCTTCACTTCTGATTCCGTTTTGAACTTCGTGATGCATTGTTGTTGTTGTTGTTGTGTTTCTAAGCCTTGCTAAAATTTGGGGGTTTTGAAAGTGTTTAGGTCTTTCCATTTAATTAGATTATGTTGCTTTTAAAATCTGATTGGGTATATGTTGATGAATAACCTAATATTAATGCAGGTTTATGAACATTTATGGATCAATTTGTTGATGGGTTATGCTGAAATATTGTTATAATGACTAGTTGAAGTTCTATGGCTTGAAATCTGAGGTGATTTGTTAGGAAAATGGAGGATCAGGTTGTTTTAGATGGTAGAGCATAATATGATGTAGAAGAGTGCAGCAAAATGAGTTTCACAAATGTTTTACTTTAGTGTGTACTTGATATATTTTAAATCTTTCATACGCCATAGCACAGTTTTGATTTTTAAGTTCTGTTTCTGATTTTTAAGGTCCTGTTGATGCAAAAAATTTAGGGGTTTTATAAAATTATATATTTATCATGTGAGTTGTGAGAATTGATTTCCCTGTTCTGGTCGAAAAGTGAGACATTATATCCAATGTTCATGACTGGCCCCTTGAGTATGTATGGATGTAAAATAATCAATGAATCAAATCTTTGTTATATGCGCTTCCTTTCTGCTTCACTTTTTTCTTTCTCAGATGCAAAATACCACTTTAAGTAACGTTTGTTTTGTTCTGTGAATGTTCATTGATAGCCAAAGTGTTATGGTATACATACATACATTAAATAAAAGCTGTTTCTTTCTTTGACATGTCATGATATTGATACCCTCTTGCATTGTGAGATAAGATTGTAGATAACAGTAATAATTTCCTAGTTTTGGTTCTATTTGTGCTTCTACAACACTCCCCCATTCTGTTTCTTTAATTTTCCCCTTTTCTATTTTTTGATATGTCTTGTAAAAATTGATAGTTATTGAAAATTATTATGTGTACTCACTTCTCTGCAAAAGGTTAAAAAGAGGGTATTTGTCTGTTTGGACTAATAAATAAATTTTGCACTAGTAGTGTATGATAGAACAGTTAAATGTATCAATCAGACACTTTGATATGTCATGCAAATTCTGCTAACTATCATGGTAATTGAGAGTTACTCTGCATTTCTTTTTTTTTTTTGGAATATGAAACTCAGTTATAGAAGAGAAAACCCGTATCCAATCGAAGCTATTACCGGTTACAAAGAAGAGAAAAAGTAGCAGTTGTAAACAGCAGAGGTGGTTCTCATCCTCCAATGGCTGACAACAAAGAAATCATACCCCCACGGTACGACCTCAATGCCAAATGGGACGCTTGCCTTGACCTCACTGTTCGCCGCTTCGTCTACTCCTCATTTGCCGGTGCATTTGGCGGTCTCTTATTTTTCAGTCAGTATCTCATTTTTTTTCTCTTCGTCGACTCTTTGTTTTTAAATCTACTGTGTGGGTGCCTCTGTATTGTGGGTATTATGTGCCTCAAATCTGTCTTTCTCCAATATTGTTGCGGTATGATTTTGTTTTTCCTCGTATAATCTTTGATTTATAAAAGGTTGAGGTGCTTTTCCGAGGAACGTTGTTTTAATCTGAAGAAAAACTATACATCCTATTCTTTTTGCTTCTCTCTCAACTTTTGAACAAAGTAGACGTGGTTCTAGAAAATGGGTTCTGAAAACCGATTTGTTTGGAATCGTTGGACTTGCATGTTGTTGCATTTTGCTGCTTCTCAGCCGGTTCTGATTGCATTGAAGACCAATATCAGCTGGTAGTATACAGAACAATATCACCGGGCATTTAGCTTAGGGTTGCTAATCATTTTTCTGAATTGGTATTCAATGATGATCACCTATTTTGCAATGCCCGGTGCGCATACGCTCATGACACATAAGCCAGTTTGTAGAGTGAGTGTTACAATTAGTCTTGACACTAGTTGTCTCATCTTAATTAGAAAAAAAGTTGCTACCTATAATTGATTTATGCTGCTTATTATTTGTATTCTTTGTATGTTATATAAAGCACAGTTTAGTTATTTATTTCATTGGTAGTTTAGATTGGTGTTTATAAAGTCTTATTTTTAATGCAATACAATCATTTTGTAGGTATTATTTGTCTTTACAAGCTTTTCTAAATATAATAGACTATTTTTGCATTGTCTTGAATACGGGGACTTGAATCTTTTGTGGTTTTGAAACCTCCGCAAATTATTAATATTGTATTTATTCAGTTATTCTGATTGATCTACCAGGGAGTCGTCTAACTCGTTGGGCATCTATTGCTTTTGGTGCTGGAGTAGGAATTGGATCTGCATACACTGAATGTTCTCGTCTGTTTGATAGACCTCCAACAAAGTTATCCCTACCTAAGGTGTCAGAGACTACTCAGGTTCGGTTTGTCTCTTATTTTCTTGTTCACATATAATCATTTAGCATGATTGTCCAAAGCATATATAATATGGAAAAAGCCACCAGTAGACGGAGTTGTAGGGAATGAAGTAAACCTAAACCCCCAAATTAGTCTTCGGATTGCGGAGGTTGGGCATTTTAGTGCCTGAGATTTTAAAAACACCTAACTGTCCCTGACTTTGTAATTAGTCTTTTTAGCTACAAAATGACGTTAAAAAATTAGGTTGAAAAAGGACTAAAATCCTGCCATTTTGCAACGTTATGGACTGATTTGGTGTTTAAAAAATCTCAGGGACTAAAATGCCCGAACCTTAAAATCTAGGGACTAATTTGAGGGTTTATACATCAAGGAATATATGCATCCTTCCTGTAAACTGGAAACTGAAGATTCTAAATCTCATCAGAAGATTTGGATGGAAGAGTCTCTGAATTTCACTAAACTCTTGTATTCTATTTATATTGACACTGTACAGCGGTATACAAGGAAATTAGGAGATATAATAAAATAATAAATGTTCATAAAAAAGGAACCTGGGAAATAGATATTGAGTCTCAGAAACTGTACATAGGAGTGGAATATATAGGTGGGAGGTCTGAATTTCTACACTCCCCCACGTGGTGGACCATATGAATCATATTAACCAGGCTTTCTACAAATATAATGAATTTGATTATTGGGGTACCTTGGAAAGACTTTGTGGATGCATCTGCCAACCACTCGTTTGATATGAAAAATTAGTAGCAATTCACCCTGATAAAATCTTTTTGTGAATGAAATGCCTGATTCAAGGAGATGTATTAATTGTCACATTATTGCATATTTTCATTATTGTCACATTTTGATTCTTCAAGAAATGTTTTAACCAAATTTGGAAGTTTCTTAGTTGTGTTGACGGGTCAAATAGTAGCATATGTTCATTACCGATACAAGAGAAATAAAGGAGATATATATATATATATAGAGAGAGAGAGAGAGAGAGAGAGAGAGAACAAGATCAGAGAAATTTTTGAAAATGTTTGACTGATTTCATTCATTGATAATGACATTACAGAGAAGCTTATATACATAAGCTGAGATCAGTCACTAATTAGTGCTGCTTGTACAACTGTGAGTAGAATGATTGAACTAACACTACATGTTCAATACAATGATTTTGTTCCTAAATTCTATTAGATTAGCTGAGATCTCCCTGTGGCTTTGCCACCCTTTCCAACTCCTTAGTTTTTTCCTACCTCTCACACTCCCTATTCCACTACCTAAATAGGTTGAATCATCAGTACACACGTGCACACACGGTCAATTCACACTCCCACATTCTCTCTCCACTATCTAACTTGCAGAGTCAGATTCCTTAACTAAATGGCTCATATTGCCTTTAGCTACATTTACTCTTCTTTTCCTCTAGTAGACAAGGCCTATCAAAACCACTTTCCAAGAGACCCTTTGATATATTTCAACATTTGAACAACCAAGTGTGTTCGGTTCCACAATTAGAAGGATCAAATGTGGATCTATTACAACACAACGTTGTGTCTTTGGTTTTATGTTTAAATGGGACAAACATGGATCTATTTTAACACAATTTAGAGTAGTTTCCACATTTAGGGTCCATGTTTAACTAGATTTGATTTGAAATCAAACAAACATTAAGAGTAGCTTCCACATTTTATTTGTTTTCCAAACACGGGAACTAAGGAACTGGCTTACAACACTGGTGAGAAAGAAATGTCAGGTCATGTCACCGTAAGATAGTTAAGCATTGCCACATGACTGTGATATCTACGAGGGTCTGAAAAGCATTTTCCTTGATGTAGATGAGTGCAAGAAGAAAGGAATTCTCTTTGGTTATGGAAATTAGTTGAAACATAAGTTGCATTGACATATAACTAGTGAAATGAAATAGTTCGAAGTGTTGAGTGTTGTCCGCGAGGTTGGTCTATGAAATGGCAGGGAAGCCAGTTAGTTTTTCTTTTATTAATCATGCTGGCAACATATGTAATGTAATTAATTATCTTGATTTGGAACATAACAAGCCTATTTCTTCCTTTTGTTTCCAGAATGTGCAGGACTCTGAGTAAATGCTTTAGCGAATCCTGGTTCTGGATAGTGAAACCCAATTTTTGATGATGGTTGCTTATACCATTATAGTTCTTGAAAGTGTTGCACTTACCATGATTTCATAAATGAACAACATTCTTATGGAGATTTCATTTCCAAGCTATTATCCTATTGCTCTGTTGTAATCTTGCGGTATGTCTGTGTGGAGCTTTCTTCTGATATGATTTTGTGTGCGCTTTTGGCATACAAATGTTTCAAAAACAATATCGGAGATCGAACTGGCAAATTAGGCGACCAGATATATAGTAACAATATCGGAGATTTCGTTTATCTATTTTTTATCATTTATTTGTAGGTTTGCTTGGGATTTGGGGTTTGGGGTGGGGGGTTTGGGGTTTATGTTATGATAGATAAATTAAATCAATTTAATTCTACTTAAATAGAAGAAATATATAATAAAGTAAATTTGAAATTTAAATGTATACAATTTTTAAATTAACCTTTAGGTATATATAGAATAATTCTGTATATTTTAAATTACTCTTTAAATTAATTTAGTTTGATATAAACAATGGTGAATAAATAAATTTGTAATATTTTATTTCACTTAGCATAAAGTCTAGATAGATCAAATCAACTTTATTCTATATAGGTAGAGTAAATAAGTAATAGATTAAATAAAAAATTTGAATTTTACTTATCTATCCAATCATTTGAACGTTTATGTACTTGCAAATTTTTAAATTGTATGAATTTTTGCATAGTTGATATATCATATAAACTTTCAAATGATTTGCTTTCATTTGTTCGGTTAGATGTGTAAAATTCACCTTTTATAAAAAGTTACTTCCAATTGATCGGTTGGATGAGTGAAATTTGTCATTTAAGGTAATTAATCTTAACTGTATAATTTTTAATAGGTTTAATTATACTTTTGGTCCCTCAACTTTTTAATTTGTGGGATTTTGGTTCCCTTACTTTTAATTATTATTTTAGTCCACTAGTTTTGTCAATTGTGCAATTTTAATTTCAAAAGGCTTAAGTTAGGGTTTGTGGTTTAGGGTTTTGGCATTTTTAATCGAATCGCTTCCTTGGATAGCATTCCTACACAAATGAAGTAATAAGATTACACGCCATAGCAAAAACTTGAGAAACATTCATGAATCATACCAATTAGAAACATCCATACTTTAGATGTTTAAGAGCAATGTTGCTAACCATTGACTAAAATTTCTTCTGTTTATATTATGTCAACATACAATAACCCCAATAACTAAACAAGGATATTCTAGAATTTACTCTCGTGACTTTAATTTTCTAACAAATTTTACCACCTGACCTACACCATTGGGTTGCCAATTATATGTTTGTCACTTACAATTCAAGATTTCATGAACATATTGCAAAATCATGTAAGTCAAAAAATAATTAAGTTTGAGAGAAGTGTATACATTCCAATATCAACAGCAAAGTCACCAGCAATAGTTCCAGGCTCATATTGAGAAGGGTTTGTGGTTCCAATTATCTTTTGGCTAGTTGTCGCAACATTCTTTCCCTCCCAAATCCTGACATAGTGCTTTGCACATAAGTCTACATAGTGCTTCTCAGCAAAAGAGCACTCCACATTAACAAGCTTCAAACCTGATATCAAGTCACAACAAAATCAAAATCGCTGATTAGAGCTAATAAATCAAAATCATTGTTTTTCCATTTAAAATTTTTCGAAACAAATCCTAACCACTTTGATGGAAGCAACAATTAATTACTTCTAGTGAAAGTAATCTCAAGTTGAATCATTGGTAAATAAACACGTGCTTAATAGTATACCTGAATTTTCATGCATAGGATAATCAGAAAAATAATCAATTTTCACATAGGAGCTATAGTTCAATATTTTTTTTTCTTAATTCATAAAGGAAAAATGTTATAGAATAAAAAGATAACAAGGTATTGAGTATTGACTAGGCAGTACCTTTTAACTAAAAACCCTTCTTCTCAAATCTGCTAATAATCTCACCAACCGGAAATAGAACACTTTTTAGACAAATATTACTAAACCATCAGTTCAAACATGCATCAACCTTCAAATTTTAAACATCTACACAAACATCCGTAGCTGAAATTAAATTCCTAACTCAAATAATCACACCAAGAAGAGTCATCAACCCATTTTTTGAAAAGCTAGAGTTAGCTAACTTAACAATTGCTTATAAAAATGCAAAATGAAAAATTTCCAAAAACCTAGTTCAGATCAAACAAGAAAACAAAATTACATTATTAAAAAAGAAAAAAGATTACTTAATTGAACCCACAAATCAAAAAAATAAAATGAATATAATTTTGCTTCAAAATTTCCAAGAAGACAAAGAGACTTCCATTGCAAAAAGATCACACTTCATTGAACACCAAAAACGAAAAATAAAATATAGTAAAATATCGTTTGAAGAAAAAAAAAGTAGGGAACAATAAGGAAATAATATTAGTTAATATGTGTAGCTTATACAAATGTATATTTCAACAATGTTATTTAATATCTTCCATCACAAACTTCCAATTAAAACTCTGATTTCCATCATTCCACACAATTGCAAATTCTTACAAGATAGAAACTAAAGTGAAATTACCTTAGGGAGTAAATTGATGGAGTTATTTAAATTTTGAAAGGTGGACTTAAACTTACATTCCATCAATGGTTTCATGTAACATCTTTGAATTATCTTCAGTTTGGTTAGAAAGAATTGCAGCAGCATTGTTGATTTTGGTTTGAACATGATCAATGGTGTGTTCAAAATCAGATGGAAAACCAACTCCAACAATTGCGGAATCAAAGTATTTTGAGACATTCCAATGGTTATGGGCAGTGAAATAAGCCTGATTCACAATGTAGTTTAGAGTTTTTCAGGTGCTTCTGTGGAATCTCCTTTGACCAGTGTAAAAGAAAATGCATCCAGCTCTACAAACCATAACCAAACGCGAATAAATAGAGAGATATAATGATTTGTTTTGAAGATGCAAAGAGGGAGATTTACGTTGCTGCAGTGGTGCAGAGGATAAGGAAGATCAAGGAAAAAGCATAGAGTGATTTGGAATAATCATGAGGCACTTCATCATTGCAACAACAGCAAGAACAGATACCGAACAGAAATGACAACCCCAAAAAAGCGAACCAGGATACAACAGCGGCAAAGAAGGGAACTGCTGTTGAAAGTACCGACTGCATCAAGGTAAAAATAATTTTTGGTTAGAAAAATAAATTAAATTTATAGCTTCACGTTTCATTTAACACACTTGCTTGAAATGTATGATTAGTTATTAACAGAGAACATAAAAGACAATAAATTTAAACAGGAGTGACTGAAATATACTACCATACCGCTAGATAAATCAATTCTCTAACATCATCTTTGCTCAATTTCTTCCTCTCAAACTCCAACTAGTTGAAGTTCTTACCTGGACGCAACCTTCATGGAGAGGAACCGATCATTTACCTATAATTTGAGGGAAAAAAAATCAAATCAGTTATTTCATCAATCTGACATAATTAATTAAATCATTAGATAGAGAACAGAATAATTGTACCTATGGTGCCTAAATATCTTCATATTTGGAGGCTATGAGCATTGAGCTAATTGCTAACTAGTTGATGTTTTTCTAGACACAACCTTCACGGAGAGGAACCGATCATTAACCTACAATTTCAGGAAAAAAAAACCACATCAGTTATTTCATCAATCAGAAAGAACTGAAATCATTAGAGTGAGAACAGAATAATTGTACCTCTGGTGCCCAAATCGCTTCATATTTTGAGGCTATGAGCATTGAGCAGATGCTAACTAGTTGAAGTCCTTTTCTGGACACAACCTTCATGGAGAGGAACGGATCAACAATGTTTTAAGTCAGATAGAGAGTTTCCGAAATTTAAACATGAGTGGCTGAGATATACCTCTCCATAAATCAATTCTCTAACATCATCTTTGCTCAATTTCTTTCTCTCAAACTCTAACTCAAGTTTTGAAATGGGTTGAGTGGATGGTTCACGATCCATGTTTGATAAAGTAAAGATCACCTAATGCCTGATATCATTAGCACAACAAAAATAACAAGATATCCCTTTGAATTATTATTAATGAAATTCTCCATTTAGTAATTATATATAGGACTATAGGTGATAGAATATGAACCTCTTCAGTTGTTGGACGATCTTTAGGATCAAAAGCAAGTAGGCGCTCCAGTAAACGAAGAGCCAAAGGATCAACATTTGGGAATTTTTGGGAGAATGGAACTGGTTGCTTTTTTCGCATGCTATTAAGATACCTTCTAGACTTCTCATTTCGAATCTGTAAAATTAAGACTAAAAGTTTATATACAAATGGACAAGGGAAGTAAAATTAAGGCAGAACAGTATTCATTACAACATACCATAAGGTGTATGTATCTTGTAACATAATACAGAAAGATTTTTTTATTAACAAAGACTAGAAGCTTAGAATTAATCTAATTAAACCATGCTTCCTTTCCTTTACCCTAAGAAAATGCTCAGGAAACAAGGCAAGGAAAGAAAAGCTAAACATGAGGAGGCTAACTTGGTGTCATGTATTCAAGTAATTGTAGAATGTCACCTCAGAGAGAGAAAGAACTGAATTGATCAAGTAAAAGATAACTGACGGATAACAAGAATCGTATCAAAATCAAAATAATATGAAAGAGAGGAAGATTGAACGGGAGAAAAAACAAAATTTGAGCAGCACCCAAGAAGAGAAACAATACAAGAAACAAGATCGCATAAAAAACAAAGAAAGAATGAGAAGGAACCTTTTTGAGAGGATACTAAATTTTGTTACTCTCAAATTTTTTTCTTTCTAATTGAACTTTTTCAAAATTCTTATTTTAAAATATTCTAGTATTTTCTCTTCGATTTTAGAACCTTTTACGTCTATTCTCTCCTAATTTTTTCAGACCCTAAACTTTGCAATACCCACCTTTCTTATTTTGAAATGCTCCGTTTAAACTTTTTCACTTTCTAACGCTAACTTTTTCTGAAACCCTATTTTGAAAATTTTCTTTTAGTAAAATTTTTACTTTACAATATTTTCTTATAACTTGTCAGGACTCTCAAAATTTTTTTCTCTCCAATTAATCTTTTTTAAAATTCTTATTTCAAAACAATCAAACTTTTTACAACTACTCTTTCCAAATTTTTGTATACTCTAAATTTTTTAATTTTCATGTTTTCTATTTTACAATGCACCACCAAAACGTTTTCACTCATTAACTCAATTGTTTTCAGGAACGGATATCCTCGTGATAAAAAACATGATATATCATGTTGGTTTTTTCATGTCTATTATTCTTTTCATTAATGTTTACATGGACCCAAACACTTAATATGCATTTAATACATATATGAAATGAGATAGAAACAAAAAAACTTACATGATATATCATTTTTTAAAAAAAATATGAAGGGATCCTTTTCAAATATTTTCTAAAGTTCTTTGAAAAATTTTTAACCAAAAACTTTTTACTTTTCAATATTTTCCTATAACTTTTTACATTTTTTTACTCATAATTTTTTACTCATAACATGGGAGAGAGTAGTTGTAAAATTGGATAGAAAAGGCTAGATTCTTTTGAAATAAGAAAATATTGAAAAATATTATTTGGGGTTTGCGGTCTGGGGTCCGGGGTTTGGGGCTTGGGGCGTGGGGCTAAGGGCTTGGGGCTTCGGGGTTCGGGCTTAGGGGTTAGGGGTTAGGGGTTAGGGTTTAGAGTCCGGGGTCTGGGGTCTGGGGTTTGGGGGTTGGGGTTTAGAGTCCGGGGTCCGGGGTTTGGGGTTTGGGGGTTGGGGGTTGGGGGTTGGGGTTCGGGTTCGGGGTTCGGGGGTCGGGTTCGGGGTCGGGGTTGGGGGTTGGGGGTTCGGGGTTCAGGTTCGGGGTTCGGGTTCGGGTTCGGGGTTCGGGTTCGGGTTCGGGTTTAGGGTTTAGGTTTTTGGGTTCGGGTTTAGGGTTTAGGTTTTTGGGTTCGGGTTTTAGGGTTCGGGGTTTAGGGTTGGGGGTTTGGGGTTCGGGGTTGGGGGTTGGGGGTTGGGGGTTGGGGTTGGGGTTGGGGTTTGGGGTTTGGGGTTTGGGGTTTGGGGTTTGGGGTTTGGGGTTTGGGGTTTGGGGTTTGGGGTTTGGGGTTTGGGGTTCGGGTTCGGGGTTCGGGTTCGGGTTCGGGGTTCGGGTTTGGGTTCGGGTTTGGGGTTTGGGGTTTGGGGTTTGGGGTTTGGGGTTTGGGGTTTGGGGTTTGGGGTTTGGGGTTCGGGTTTGGGGTTTAGGGTTTGGGGTTTGGGGTTTGGGGTTTGGGGTTTGGGGTTTAGGGTTTCGGGTTTAGGGTTTAGGGTTTAGGGTTTAGGGTTTAGGGTTTAGGGTTTAGGGTTTAGGGTTTAGGGTTTAGGGTTTAGGGTTTAGGGTTTAGGGTTTAGGGTTTAGGGTTTAGGGTTTAGGGTTTAGGGTTTAGGGTTTAGGGTTTAGGGTTTAGGGTTTAGGGTTTAGGGTTTAGGGTTTAGGGTTTAGGGTTTAGGGTTTAGGGTTTAGGGTTTAGGGTTTAGGGTTTAGGGTTTAGGGTTTAGGGTTTAGGGTTTAGGGTTTAGGGTTTAGGGTTTAGGGTTTAGGGTTTAGGGTTTAGGGTTTAGGGTTTAGGGTTTAGGGTTTAGGGTTTAGGGTTTAGGGTTTAGGGTTTAGGGTTTAGGGTTTAGGGTTTAGGGTTTAGGGTTTAGGGTTTAGGGTTTAGGGTTTAGGGTTTAGGGTTTAGGGTTTAGGGTTTAGGGTTTAGGGTTTAGGGTTTAGGGTTTAGGGTTTAGGGTTTAGGGTTTAGGGTTTAGGGTTTAGGGTTTAGGGTTTAGGGTTTAGGGTTTAGGGTTTAGGGTTTAGGGTTTAGGGTTTAGGGTTAGGGTTTAGGGTTTAGGGTTTAGGGTTTAGGGTTTAGGGTTTAGGGTTTAGGGTTTAGGGTTTAGGGTTTAGGGTTTAGGGTTTAGGGTTTAGGGTTTAGGGTTTAGGGTTTAGGGTTTAGGGTTTAGGGTTTAGGGTTTAGGGTTTAGGGTTTAGGGTTTAGGGTTTAGGGTTTAGGGTTTAGGGTTTAGGGTTTAGGGTTTAGGGTTTAGGGTTTAGGGTTTAGGGTTTAGGGTTTAGGGTTTAGGGTTTAGGGTTTAGGGTTTAGGGTTTAGGGTTTAGGGTTTAGGGTTTAGGGTTTAGGGTTTAGGGTTTAGGGTTTAGGGTTTAGGGTTTAGGGTTTAGGGTTTAGGGTTTAGGGTTTAGGGTTTAGGGTTTAGGGTTTAGGGTTTAGGGTTTAGGGTTTAGGGTTTAGGGTTTAGGGTTTAGGGTTTAGGGTTTAGGGTTTAGGGTTTAGGGTTTAGGGTTTAGGGTTTAGGGTTTAGGGTTTAGGGTTTAGGGTTTAGGGTTTAGGGTTTAGGGTTTAGGGTTTAGGGTTTAGGGTTTAGGGTTTAGGGTTTAGGGTTTAGGGTTTAGGGTTTAGGGTTTAGGGTTTAGGGTTTAGGGTTTAGGGTTTAGGGTTTAGGGTTTAGGGTTTAGGGTTTAGGGTTTAGGGTTTAGGGTTTAGGGTTTAGGGTTTAGGGTTTAGGGTTTAGGGTTTAGGGTTTAGGGTTTAGGGTTTAGGGTTTAGGGTTTAGGGTTTAGGGTTTAGGGTTTAGGGTTTAGGGTTTAGGGTTTAGGGTTTAGGGTTTAGGGTTTAGGGTTTAGGGTTTAGGGTTTAGGGTTTAGGGTTTAGGGTTTAGGGTTTAGGGTTTAGGGTTTAGGGTTTAGGGTTTAGGGTTTAGGGTTTAGGGTTTAGGGTTTAGGGTTTAGGGTTTAGGGTTTAGGGTTTAGGGTTTAGGGTTTAGGGTTTAGGGTTTAGGGTTTAGGGTTTAGGGTTTAGGGTTTAGGGTTTAGGGTTTAGGGTTTAGGGTTTAGGGTTTAGGGTTTAGGGTTTAGGGTTTAGGGTTTAGGGTTTAGGGTTTAGGGTTTAGGGTTTAGGGTTTAGGGTTTAGGGTTTAGGGTTTAGGGTTTAGGGTTTAGGGTTTAGGGTTTAGGGTTTAGGGTTTAGGGTTTAGGGTTTAGGGTTTAGGGTTTAGGGTTTAGGGTTTAGGGTTTAGGGTTTAGGGTTTAGGGTTTAGGGTTTAGGGTTTAGGGTTTAGGGTTTAGGGTTTAGGGTTTAGGGTTTAGGGTTTAGGGTTTAGGGTTTAGGGTTTAGGGTTTAGGGTTTAGGGTTTAGGGTTTAGGGTTTAGGGTTTAGGGTTTAGGGTTTAGGGTTTAGGGTTTAGGGTTTAGGGTTTAGGGTTTAGGGTTTAGGGTTTAGGGTTTAGGGTTTAGGGTTTAGGGTTTAGGGTTTAGGGTTTAGGGTTTAGGGTTTAGGGTTTAGGGTTTAGGGTTTAGGGTTTAGGGTTTAGGGTTTAGGGTTTAGGGTTTAGGGTTTAGGGTTTAGGGTTTAGGGTTTAGGGTTTAGGGTTTAGGGTTTAGGGTTTAGGGTTTAGGGTTTAGGGTTTAGGGTTTAGGGTTTAGGGTTTAGGGTTTAGGGTTTAGGGTTTAGGGTTTAGGGTTTAGGGTTTAGGGTTTAGGGTTTAGGGTTTAGGGTTTAGGGTTTAGGGTTTAGGGTTTAGGGTTTAGGGTTTAGGGTTTAGGGTTTAGGGTTTAGGGTTTAGGGTTTAGGGTTTAGGGTTTAGGGTTTAGGGTTTAGGGTTTAGGGTTTAGGGTTTAGGGTTTAGGGTTTAGGGTTTAGGGTTTAGGGTTTAGGGTTTAGGGTTTAGGGTTTAGGGTTTAGGGTTTAGGGTTTAGGGTTTAGGGTTTAGGGTTTAGGGTTTAGGGTTTAGGGTTTAGGGTTTAGGGTTTAGGGTTTAGGGTTTAGGGTTTAGGGTTTAGGGTTTAGGGTTTAGGGTTTAGGGTTTAGGGTTTAGGGTTTAGGGTTTAGGGTTTAGGGTTTAGGGTTTAGGGTTTAGGGTTTAGGGTTTAGGGTTTAGGGTTTAGGGTTTAGGGTTTAGGGTTTAGGGTTTAGGGTTTAGGGTTTAGGGTTTAGGGTTTAGGGTTTAGGGTTTAGGGTTTAGGGTTTAGGGTTTAGGGTTTAGGGTTTAGGGTTTAGGGTTTAGGGTTTAGGGTTTAGGGTTTAGGGTTTAGGGTTTAGGGTTTAGGGTTTAGGGTTTAGGGTTTAGGGTTTAGGGTTTAGGGTTTAGGGTTTAGGGTTTAGGGTTTAGGGTTTAGGGTTTAGGGTTTAGGGTTTAGGGTTTAGGGTTTAGGGTTTAGGGTTTAGGGTTTAGGGTTTAGGGTTTAGGGTTTAGGGTTTAGGGTTTAGGGTTTAGGGTTTAGGGTTTAGGGTTTAGGGTTTAGGGTTTAGGGTTTAGGGTTTAGGGTTTAGGGTTTAGGGTTTAGGGTTTAGGGTTTAGGGTTTAGGGTTTAGGGTTTAGGGTTTAGGGTTTAGGGTTTAGGGTTTAGGGTTTAGGGTTTAGGGTTTAGGGTTTAGGGTTTAGGGTTTAGGGTTTAGGGTTTAGGGTTTAGGGTTTAGGGTTTAGGGTTTAGGGTTTAGGGTTTAGGGTTTAGGGTTTAGGGTTTAGGGTTTAGGGTTTAGGGTTTAGGGTTTAGGGTTTAGGGTTTAGGGTTTAGGGTTTAGGGTTTAGGGTTTAGGGTTTAGGGTTTAGGGTTTAGGGTTTAGGGTTTAGGGTTTAGGGTTTAGGGTTTAGGGTTTAGGGTTTAGGGTTTAGGGTTTAGGGTTTAGGGTTTAGGGTTTAGGGTTTAGGGTTTAGGGTTTAGGGTTTAGGGTTTAGGGTTTAGGGTTTAGGGTTTAGGGTTTAGGGTTTAGGGTTTAGGGTTTAGGGTTTAGGGTTTAGGGTTTAGGGTTTAGGGTTTAGGGTTTAGGGTTTAGGGTTTAGGGTTTAGGGTTTAGGGTTTAGGGTTTAGGGTTTAGGGTTTAGGGTTTAGGGTTTAGGGTTTAGGGTTTAGGGTTTAGGGTTTAGGGTTTAGGGTTTAGGGTTTAGGGTTTAGGGTTTAGGGTTTAGGGTTTAGGGTTTAGGGTTTAGGGTTTAGGGTTTAGGGTTTAGGGTTTAGGGTTTAGGGTTTAGGGTTTAGGGTTTAGGGTTTAGGGTTTAGGGTTTAGGGTTTAGGGTTTAGGGTTTAGGGTTTAGGGTTTAGGGTTTAGGGTTTAGGGTTTAGGGTTTAGGGTTTAGGGTTTAGGGTTTAGGGTTTAGGGTTTAGGGTTTAGGGTTTAGGGTTTAGGGTTTAGGGTTTAGGGTTTAGGGTTTAGGGT